>CM048846.1:29289000-31689000 GCA_026545225.1 Cornus controversa | reverse complement strand
TATGTCCAATTAACGTTTGGGAAAATTTCAGAGCATGCTATGAATAGTGATTTCGATGCATCTAAATGATGATTTTGATTCATCATAGGTTCGATGCATCGCACAAGTATCACTCAAAAACCACTCTCGGGACTTTTGTTTTTTTAAAATCCTGCAGATTTTTCGATACATCTAAGTGGGTATTTCGATGCATCTAAGTGCCTAGGCTGGTGCACCTACAAAAAATCCTGCCACTATTTATTTGGCCATTCTTGGTATTCTAAGTTTTTCCTATCATCAAAATCTATTCATATAACTTTGAAATCATACATGAAAGGTACCTACATCATTTACAAGCATTGAATCATACATTCACCCAGCTTCATGTCTCAAAACCTTAATCCTCATCATTTCATACAAGTTTACATATCTTATCCATGAAATGTGTCCATACACATAACTATAACATGAAAAAAGGTTATAATCTTGAAATCCATACATTTACCATAACATACATATGGTCCAAACACATTCTAAGTCCATATAGTTATCAAGTTCATAGTCATTACAAGAATTTATACATAAAGTCCACAATGTTATAAATTTTGCTATTACTATGACTACAACTAAATAGATAACGTGCCACAAGCCTGCACGGATAGCCAAGTCTCCAATATCCAAAATATACACAAAATGCTACGGTCAGCACTACTTGGACACTCATGTCCCGTCCGTCATTGGCGCCTTATCTGTAAAAGAATTTGAAAAAAGTGGGTGAGCACTATGGCGACTCAGTAGAGATACCCTAACCCACCTAAATGCCGACTCAACACCGATCTATATGAATAAATGTCACTACACTACACGTATCATCCAACATATACCATTTTCGTTCATAAAGAATGCATATATATATATAAGAATGCATTAAACACAAACCATGTAAGAAAAATCATACCCTTGTCACTCTTGACCAATCATGTGACCTGGGACACTTCCCACAACTATTCCACGACTTTGACTTACACCGCCAAGTCGTACTTTCGGGTTAATATTTTGGTTTGCCCACTAGTAATTAGACCATTTTAGAACTGTCACCAAATATTTGTCTACTCAAGGTGATTATATGGTTTCAGCATTGTCATCAAGTATTAGTTGGCTCCAGGTGGTTAGACCATTTCAGAACCGCCACCGAGCATAATTTGACTGAAGGTGATCAGACCATTTCAGAACCATCACCGAGTACTAGTTGGCTCTAAGTGGTTAGACCATTTCAGAATTGCCACCAAGCATAATTTGACTGAAGGTGATTAGACCATTTCAGAACCGTCATCGAGTACTAGATGGCTCAAGGTGGTTAGACTATTTCAGGACCACCACCGAGCATAGTTTGACACAAGGTGATTATACTACTTTCCCCTGTTTCCTCACAGCAGCCCCATACATGTATTTTGAACACACAATGATCAAGCATATAGAGTTCATTCCTCATAATAAATAAGCTAGTTGCTACAAACATATAGTATGCATCCCATTCCTCATAACCACACATATAATCACCCATATATATAAATCTTAGCATACTATTCACATATGCTCAAAATCACCAAGTAACACAATTTAGTCATGCCCCATGTTATGCATACATTTATCACAAATGATTTGCATGAATTTCTACTCATAATATCAACATATAAGACACATATGTTCCACATTTACACATAGTTTACATATGCACATCACATAAGGCACATAATCACATATGCACTCATTCTTCCACATTTTTATGTATGTATTTCTCATATCATAAGTACTACCATATAAACATCAATTGCATATAAGAGGCTCAAAAGAAGGAGAAAGACACCCCATTCCACCCCTCTCACCACTTTTAATCGTGCAGTACTTAACCTTACCTCTCACCGTTTCACCCGAAACTCTAGAATCGACAAGTAAATGAGAAGGAGAACTCCTACCTCAATTTTGAAGGCTGTCACTTCCAAAATTCTCTAAAAATGTCTACGTTGTCGAACTGTAAAGATATTCAATTCAAATGGAAGCCCAAGTCATCTCCTACGTATCTCCCTCATTCGGCGAGTCTTGAATCCAAACTGAACGGGTCCGAAATGTAGAGAGAAGGGAAAGCTATGAAGATGGAGGGTTTTAGAGAGAGAAAGCAGCATGAGATATCGCTAAAATATCTCTACCATTGATATATATATAATATCTTGGCACAAGAAATGTCTACAATGCCCCCAGGCCACTTAACATACCTTTCCAGCCTCCGTTTCCAATTCTAAAAACTCCTACGGCATTGAAATAACTTCCTTAACTCTCTAAAATTTTTATCTAATCCATTTTCAAAAGTAAATATCTTCTAAAAATTTTAGATTCCTAGGCCCACTCGGACCGCATCCCGAGCCCCAGTTTGATCAAAAAATTAAACTTCTCCAAATGTTCTGAAAGCTTGCCAAAACCCTTAGAACACTTCCAAAACATGTTCCCCACACTCAAAACATGTTAAACATCACTCAATATACGTTTATGACAATTATGACGTGAAAAATGCAAATGGGCCAAAATTACTCACGGTCTCTACATATAATTACAGGAACTTTTATGTCAAGATTCATTAAAAAACTTATATTTACATTTTTGCCCTTAGAATCCAACACTTGGTCAAATTTCTAGGCTAAGTCCCCAAAACAACAACTATACATGACAAGATTTTATAAAGTGAGTCAATTGAGTTCAAAGCCTAAGTCAATGTATTGAAGAACCATAAATAGTATGATTGAAAGACATGGTCCTAGTTATGGTCTAATAGTTGAGTTCTTCCAAAAATTATGATAACTTGAGCTAACTCAACCATAGTAACATCCTCATAATGTTATAAATGAAGTCCATGGTCTATTTCTTATGCTCTAAGGACTTATAAATGATATGAATGATATGTATATTTCTATAGTCCACTAAGTGAAGAGATGAGCTTTCAAATAAAGTTACTTCAAAAATAACTTTACATTAAGTCTAGCACTCATCCAAGACTAACCTACCCAAATCTTTTGATCTTCAATTCTGTAAGCTCTAAGGTTCATTTATCATATGGATTAGATTCTTTTCAACTTTGCCATTGATCCTGATTATTGATATTTAAGTTCCATGATCATGCGTCTTCATATATCTTCTTATAATTCCTTTTGAAGTCCAACACCTTCAAGATACTTGAGATAATATGATACCTTGTAAACTGCTCACTCCAGTAAACTTATTAAATTTACACTACAATAGGGTGTTATCATCAAAATCATCTAAATAACATTAGATTGAAATCTTGAGGTCAACATAATCTATATACACAAACGTAAAAACCATCATAGTTAACTAAGACAAAACAAAATATATGCAGAAGGTTTCAATAGTATAAGCGTGAATGCCTGAAGATCAAGGCATTTTATCTCTGACTATCATTTTCTAATGCCCCTAAAAAAGCTTGCTTACTTGATTCCCTCACTTTGTATAATTACCTCCCTCACATTAGTTGAAGCCCTTTTGATGTCGATGGCTCCAAGATCTGGCCCAACTTACCTGACTTTGTTACCCTCTACCAACTCATATCTTCAGTCGATGCCATTTACGGGAGTAAAGAGCGGGTCAAGGAAAGAAAAAGGTGTACGATATAATGTGTATTTGAGAGATGAGAAGGTATTGAATGGGATTTTCAAAAAAGACGAGGACAATCACTAGAAATTAGAGTGTAAATGTGTGCTTGAGAGAGACTTGGTTAGGAATGGAGGTTAAGGATGGAAATGTTTGCATGGTAGTAGAGAAAGATGGTGGGGGTGGCGGCGATGGTGAGTGGAGAATAGAGAGGAAAGAGATGGTGGTTATGGTAGCCACAATGGGTGGAAAAAGAGTGGGGTTTGGGTAGGTTATGAACATAAAGCTAAGTGTTCTTTTTATAAAGGTGGACCATTTTGACTTTTCATTATAAGAGATATTTTGATATTTTTTATGATAAAATATTTTGGGGTATAAAGATAATTTCACCCTAAAAATTAACATCAAGGGAGGTCATTACAAGAAATTTAAAAATTTTCATGCGAGTGTAATTAGGTCAAACCTCAAGAGAGGTCAGTGTATTTAACATTAAAAATAAGGGTATCAAAGTAATATTTTCATGTAACTCGAGTCAGGTTCAATTTATAAATCCCATACCCAGCACTACTTAAAAAAAATGAGTTTCCAAATCCGTTCCATTAGGGGTGGGGCGGAACCCAACCAAGTTGGATGAAATTGCCATCCATTTCATTCTTTAAATAATGAGAACCCTAGCTACCACAAAAGTGATGGCATTGGATTCAACCAAGCGAGGTAGGGACGACAAGCTTTAACCGAACATCCACCTATCAAAAATTAGAGCATGACCAAACACATCACAACCACAACACAACCATACTCTCTCTCATTTTAATTTGATTCATCATTGCTCTTGTGATATTGACAATGAAATTATATGCTGACCCAGCCCGTGCTGGCTTTTTGGGAAACACATTCCCACCACGCTCACAGCCCCGCTTAGCCTGTCAATGATAGTGGGAATTCTCTCATTCCCTGGTCAAAGACTTGGTTAGATGCGGGATCTACTCCACAAGGAGTAGTATGGACATAGATGATATCATCATGACCACTCTTGTCGTACTGCTAGGAAAGTTCTTTTCAATTATGTGAAAGAGATTAAAGATTGATGGCAGAGATCATAAATATTAGGGATAATTTCTTCAACTAGTTAAACAATCAGGTATATTTATATATATAGATTATGCATATTGATGTATATTAGAAGATGTAAATAAGCTCACAAGCCTAGCTTGAGTTTGCCCAAAAAGTTGAGTCGAGCTAGATTTTACCTAAGTTAAGCTCCATCGAGTAACAAGACAAGCTCTGATACCTATGTAGACTTATTGTGCTAAGCCTGAACAACTCAATGCTCAACTTGATTTGATTCGTTTGGCACCCTAAAAGGGACAACCCCTAATCCCAAGAAAAATAGAAGTAGGAGAAGAGCAAATATCATAAGCCTAACCCTAAGGACTTTGGCTATTTAAATTTGACTTATATAATTAATAAATAACTAAAATATATTTCTCCCTCCCTTTTATTTCTATTATTCTTCTCTCCTTGATCTCTTATGGAAAGAAAAAATGATTGAATTTTGAATTTTGGACTTTTAAAACAAAAGATTTTTTTTCCTTGTCTTGTCTTGTCTTGTCTTTTTTTTTTTTTTTTTTTTTTGAGAGGGGTAGTTAAAATTAAAGGAAAATATGTCTACAAATTTTAAAATAGAGAAAAAGTTGAGCGAGGAAAATTGCCATTGTACACACAAATTTCATGTCTGGAAATAAAGAGACAAAAAGTGGAACAAATATTAATTTTATTGATTTTTTAAAAAAGAATGAGTTCAATCCTCCGAGGTATTCTTTATACAAAGAAAGTCTCCTATGATTCAATCTCCTTTGTTGGTTGGATCCAATGACTCTAGAGCTTGATCTTGAATTGGGTTATTGAAATTCTTCTTCAAGTATATTTGTTGTTGAAGAAAACTTGAATAATTTCTAATCGAGGGTTGAAAAGGCTTGATCTAAAACATTTTGGTGATGATTCTTTAAATTTGTTGAATTACTGAGGAAGAGTGACAAGACTTCAAATATGCTTGTTGTTCTTCCGATTGTTGAGGAAGAACGACACGAAATATACTTGTTGTTCTTCAGATCGTTGAGGAAGAACGAAACGGAATATGCTTGTTGTTCTTTGTCTTTAGGGCTTGAGAGTTGAGTCTGACAGAGTTTCAATCTTCTTCTTTCCAAGTTCCCCTTTAGCCATAGGCACACATATGAGACTCTATTTATAAACACAATGGAGGGATAGATTTGTAATTTGCTTCTCTTATGATAATTATCTCATTTATATAAATAAATATATATATATGTGTGTAATAATTATCATTGATGATAATTATATATATATTTAATTATCTTTTATCAATAATAATTATCTTTTGTGATAATTATCCTTTGAAGATATTTATCACTTATAATATATACACACACACACACACACTAGCGTATTGCTCGTGCCTACGACACTATAAAATAAAAAATTATTGGATTGCTCATCCTACGACACTATAAAATAAAAAATTGTTGGATTGAAATAGAAGTTAATTTCATATAATCAACGTACAAATTATTGGATTGCTCGTGCCTATAACACTATAAATAAATAAATAAGTTGTTGAAGTGAAATAAATGTTGATTTCGTATAATCATTGTGTCAATAACCAAATGTTTACATACAAAACACCATTTGAATTAGCTCTTGTTAAAAAAAAAAAAACAATGGGCGTCTTGAAAAAAACAATGACTAATTCTTCATTTTTTGGGAGAGAGATTTAAACTTGTAATATAATATATATTTCTTTCTCACTCCACACTTTCAGCTCTCTCCAGCTCACGTGCTCTCTTTAACAGCAATATACACGTAGATATATGTATATTATTTCTTTTCCTTGTTCTTTTATTCTTTTCTCCTCCACTCATACCCAATTATTTCTTTATTTCTTTTTACAGAAATCATCATTTCACATGGAGATGGCCATGGCAACAAGTGGGTCGTCTTGAAGTTAGAAAGTGGCAGTGGGTGCCATGGTCGTGGGTATGTTTCGGCCGTCTTCACTCCCGAGCTCCGCATCACCATCAACAACCACCACCAAGCACCAACATTAGAGTCATTGGAAGCCACCATCCATGGAAGAATCATCTCACTGCCACCATGTTTACATCACCATTGAAAGACTTGAGAATAGACAGTGGAGTGGGAGAGAGATGGTGGGAAAAAGGAAAGTGATGAGTGGAGCTCGGTGGGGAGCTCTAATGATGTAATAACGTGAAAGGAAGAAAAAAAGCTTCAAATATAAAAATATACAATTTATTTAATTATTCAATACCAAGTACATGTAACATGATCATACTCTCACACTTCTACTTTTCAAAGCATGAAAACTATGCAAACACAAAAACAACCCATAAATTAATCTTTAATTTAATATATCTTTCCTACTAAACCATAATATTAATTTAAACATAAATATTACAAATATTGATATAGCTGACACCAAGCCATCTCACTCAAAGGTAGACAAAAGCTTAATCAAGGCACAAATTCATTCTGACTCTCTTGATACTCATCTTGGTTTTGGTACCTTTCCATGGAGTTGTTATACTCATATGAGTTGTTGTTCTCATTTGAAACTTTCGGCATAGGTGGACTGAGCTCGGCAATGGTGCTTCAGGTGTTTGCTTGATGTGAAAGATGACCCGGCGATGATCCGGTGGATACCCAGATGTGGTGGAAGCTTGGTTGAAGGTGGTGGTTCTTCGTGATAGAGACACGGCAGAAGGTGATGGCTGATTGTGCATGGTCATGCATGGTGAGTGTTGGGTGGAAAGGGTGCTCACGGTTGTGCTTGGAATGGTGGTGATGATGATGGCGACGATGGTGGACAGTGCACGGTACCGGATGGTTAAGATGTAAGGTGGAAGTGCGTTTCTGGCAGTGAGCAGGTGAGTGCTTGTGGGTTTTTTGGGTGGTGATGGTAGGATGATGATGGAAGTGGGTCTTCTCGGACAGAGCTTCGGTAGAAAATGGTGGTATATTGAGGGCTGTGATAGTGTAGTTTTGGCTGCGGCAGTGCTTCGATTTGGGCATGTGGATGTGTATTATGTGATAGGCAGAGAAAAAGAGAGGGAGATATAGGTGAGGCACATGTGGCGTATGGTTTAAAGTTTGAATTTAGGCGGGAGTGAATGTTATTTTAGGTGTGATCGTAGGTGAATGTTTAAATTTGAATTTAGATGGTAGGGAATTATAACCGCTACATTGTAAATAGAGATAATAATTTTAGACCGTAGATATAAAAGATATTTTGGACCACAAAATTGATTTTTTTAACCGCTTTTGACTTTTGACTGTTAAATTGACTTTTTTATCCTTACTATACCAAGATTAAATGTAATATAAATATAATATAACAATTATTATAAAATAGTGATAAAGTTGATCCAATTTTAAATGGGCTTAAACTTGTCAGACAATTTGGGCCGTCCATTCGCCCATATTTTGTGGTGGGCCAAATGGATGGCATGTCCAAATTATACTTTGACACCTTGTGATTTTTTGAGTGTCTACGGCCCCCCACTAGTCTCCAAGTGACTCCGGCACTGTTCAATTGGAGGCTATAATGATGACCACAAGGCTTAACATGCATGCATAGGTCCTATAGTTCGTGGAACCGGCTGGTTCGCGGTTTTTAGAAGACTTGACTGACCAGTTCTGCCAGGAAACAGCCAATTCTGTTTAGAGTTGGTATATTTGTCGCTGTGAGAAATAGAAACAGAGTGCGTCATGCGGATAAAATAAGATTAATCAGCATTAGAAAATTTCTTGGCAACCATTTTGATCTTTGGCCATGTGAAGGAGATTGGTTGGGAGCATGTGAATCTCAACCATCACCGTTCCTCTTAGGAAATATTGATAGGAATCTGGAACATGGATATGGAACTATATGCAAATGATAATAAGATGAATCTAGCAAAAATAAAATATGGATACGACACGTTAAAAAATAACAATACAATATATTATAATATAATAAAAAAATATTTTCTTTTTCATTTTAACGACATTATAATTAATGAATTCACTTATTTGAAACTTAGAGTTAGATGTTTATTTATATTATTGTTTTAATTTACCCATATATATTTTAAAATTTCATTAAAATCATATTCTTCTAAAAAAAAGTAATTACAAAATACGTCATCATGTCCTAAAAATGTTTGTCCAAAATAAAAAACAAACAAATTCTAACCAATTTTTAGCCGTATCGATCATGTGTTCAAGCCCTGCGTCTCATACTGTCATACCACCCATGTCCATGCTTAGTAACTCTTTACACTTTTCTTTTCTTGCATGTGAGTCGCTCTCCCTAAAACTCATGGTAAACATGTTCATATTTGGGACTGGTAACATGGCTCTCACTTCTATTTAATTGGATTTAGACACTATTAAAATTTTTAGATTTTGGTTTTTTTTTTTCACTGCTAATGGTAACTTTTTTTTGCCGTATACATATTATATGTATGATTTATCGTTTTCTTGACACTTTTGAGTTGTATTACATTTTTTTACTAATTTATTTTAATTTTCAGAGTTATTTTTTATTTTAATTTTCTGTTTTTTATTCTTACATGTTACACATGGTATGAATTTTTATTTATTTCATGCTTAAATCAAATATTATTATTTATTAACTTAATAAAAATTATAATTATTAAGCTTTTCTAATAATGACCGTGTATTAAAATTCATAAATAGGTCACTACTTTTGTTAAATTGTATTCGAAAGTTCATTAAAACTACTAAGATTCACTAAAAATTAATTTTTATTAAAAAAAATTTATACGTGAGAAAAAAAAATCTGAATTAAAATCACCGCAAACCCCAGAATAGATTCTCATGAAACCCCCAACACCACCAAGTGAACAAAAACCATCCAATACAGGTACAAACAAGCAAAATACAGTGGAGAGAAAAATATTACAAATAGAAACAATAATGTGGCCCCATAACTAGAAAAGCGAGAAAAATTTAAGGATAATTATCACTTATAGTCTCTCAATTTAGGCAATATCTCAATTAACTCCTATTAGATTTCAATATTTTTAATTACACCTCCTGAATTTTGGGTTCAGAATAAGATGATGTCAGCAGCAGAAAGTCTAGAAATTGAATTGCTAGAGCTACAATAGGTATGAAACTTGGCGGAGGATGCTATGATCTGGTTTTATGACTAGAGCAAATGCATTATGTTCATTCCAGTGTGATCAAGCTTATAGTTGCTAAAAAGCAAGCCTGCATTGAAAAACACCTGTCAATTCCAAGCCTACTCGTGCATATTTGTTGTCAGCCTCAAAGGCACCTGTAAAAAGTTCAAATTGTGGTTTCAAAGATGAAAAGTAAAGAGAGCTTATCAGATATATTATTTTCAATTTGGTCGAGTTGTCACTGAACTCAGATTGAGGCTGCAACTATCTTTCAAGGTTCATATATATGGTTGTAAGTATAGCTGCCACTGTTTTGTATAGCTGCTGATTTGATGTTCACTGTTAATGCTTAAGTTCTTACTCCATTCATATTTGGTGGATTTAAGCATCATTGCAGCATAATTCATTTTATATTACTTGTTTGGATTTAATTGATTCTTCTTGTAGTCCAAGAACAGGGTTGTTTTGGACGGAAGGGTGACTATGAGTTTGGTGAGAGATAACTCAAGCTTAAGGAAGCTAGAGCTGGGTTAGAGCTGAGTGCTTGTGGTGAGATTAGTGAGAGTGGTTCAGGTCATGGGTGGTTATGAATTAGGGTAAGAACTGAAGTAACTATGTGTTGAGTAGAAGAAAGTGACTGTGGAGTTGATGTACTATCTTTCAAATATAGTCGAGTTCAGTTTTGACTTGACAACTAAAGAGAATGTTTCTCCATGCACGTTAGAAATTGAAAAGAAATTGGACAGAACCTATTCACTGGTACTTCCCTCTAAGTTCTTCAAATTGAAAAGATCATTGGCAGAGTTGGGCATTGGTGCAACAGAATTTTGTCCGATGTTGTTAGGCTTAAACTGATAACATTTGACAGGACTTAAATGGTCTCCATTTTGGAAGTACTCCGTTTTCTGTCCAGTTCGGTTTTTGTGAAGAGAATTGAGCCACATCAATTAAGGATACTAAAACTGGCACGTCAACATTTGGGGTAAAATTTTTTTACTGAAGCCTTGGTATGTATTATTGATGGGATTATACCATATACAAAACTACCCAATACAATTTTAAAACCATACTTTATACCATGGTGCAAGACGTATACCCTAGTTTCTAAAATTAAAAATCCCAAACTATACGACCAAAACCTGTCTTCAAAGTTTTGTTTTTATAGATTTTCTGTTAAAGAAACCATACTTATTTCAATTTTGGTAATGAATCCTAGATTTGATCGCAATTGATATTTTTTTCATCCAATTTATTCAATTTCAAGCACCATCTAATTCAAATACTTAATTATAAAGCGTTAGATTTGTTGATTGTGTATGGACGTGGAAAGGGTCTACTGAGAAATTTCTAAACCTTCATCGTTTTCACTGTGAATGGTTCGTATGATTTCAATATCAGTGGGTATTCGGTTTCGATGGTGATGGGAACTGGGAAGTACATAGCGTCTGATATGTTCATGGTTGATGGTTATAGGTGGGCTATTTACTTTTATCTTGGATGAGGAGAGCATGAAGGATAATTCGACGTATGTATCCCTCTTCTCTTCATCACCCTCACAAGTGAGGGCGCTTTTTGAATTGATGTATATGGACCAGAGTGAGAAGGAGAGGCATAAGAGACTTGTTCGCAAAAACCATGGAAGCATGTGGTAAGTTTCAGGGCTTTGGGGGTTCTCAAATTGGAGAGCTTGCAATGAATTTTGTTTTTCCTGCTTGGCTGCTTAGTGCATTTTGGGGTTGGTCCGTGTCGTTTGATGTATTAATTATGTTTTGCCAGATATCATTGTTAGTGTGACTTAAAGTAATAACTTCATAACTCATTTACATTACTACATATGTTATTAAAAAACAAAAATGAAAATTAACTAATAATTCAATATATGAACCATTTGTTCATACATAATGAATTTTAAAGAGTAACTCTACAGCTATTCAAAAATGTTCAGGTCAAATATGGTACTTAATTTTAATATGTTTGTTCTCAAGTGTGGGAAGAATTATTATATGCAAGTAAATTGGTTATAGATACTTAGGCATGAGGGACATGCATTGAGTTATCAGACTTGTTCCTCTCAATTATGTTTGTAATGCATTTGATCTCATTCCATCATCACTTTTTTCGTTTCAACACTATATCCATTTTTTATAAGCCATTTAATTCGAATTCAAAATCCAATATTGGCCTTCCAAGTTTGTGGATATGCTAGATAAAATGGCCAACAAAATAATCTAATTGAAATTGGTTCTTTTTTATTAGGATTTCTCAGCTTTCCTCCATTTACAACTTTTTCAACTGAGGGGATTATATTTAGTGGGTTGAAGATATATTTGGTGGAAGGCGAAAGAGGTGCCATAGCATGTATGTAGCTTGCCCTCTTCTTCTTGGGCACATGGACTACTATTCTAACTCTCCTAGAGAGACGAGGTCATCTTCCTCATCACACTTACCTTGATTACACAATAACCAATCTCTTGGCTATGATACTAATTGGATTTACACTTGGTGAGATCGGCAATATCATGCCAGAATCGCCAAATTTTCTGACTCAACTTTAATTACTCAAATGGGAGTTCTTCATAGTCTTTGGGGATTATTGGATTTTAAGTAGCATAAAACATGCTCTCTCTAGGCCTAACAATACGTTGAAAATAAATTAGGTGTGCGGATTTAAATGATCTATCTTGGATATATGTAATGATGTTAACATGCCTTCTAAATTCACGTACTACATTTTTGGTTTTATAATTGTGATATCAAACATTTGTATTCTATTTAACTTGATTGATATTATATTTTTCTTTTATTTGAAATCTTGGAAGGGAAAATTAGGATATGACTAATTGTTGTTTAACCTGCCTATTGAAAATTTTAAAATTTATTTTTTCCTTTTAAAGGAGTGCCATTGTCTTTGCTATGCTTAGGGCATAAAATGATGCTGTGAATTTGAACATATCATACCATGTGTTGGAACAGGGTATTATAGTTGGTATCAGAGCCTGAACCCAACCGAAAGTGTGTCGACGAAGACGTCGAGCCTCGTAGGGGGTGGATTGTAGTAACCCTTGTGGACAGGTGTGAGTGGGTCGGTGCGAAGATAGACACTGGGCTGAGCTACCATACTGACAGGGTACAGGGTGCTTAATCCCACATCGCCTGGGTGTGGAAAATGGGATGTGCTTATATGTAGTATGTTCTCTTCAAATGGTATAAGACCTTTTGGGGTAAAATCCAAGAGCAAAACTATGGAGGCTTAGGCCCAAAGCGGTCAATATCATACCATGTGTTGGAGCGGGGTATTATAGTTGGTATCAGAGCCTAGACCCAGCTGAAAGTGTGTCGACGAGGATGTCAGGCCTCGTAGAGGGGTGGATTGTAGTAACCCTTATGGATGGGTGTGAGTGGGCGGGTGTGAAGACAGACACTAGGCTGAGCTACCATATTGACAAGGTATAGGATTCTTAATCCCACATCGCTTGGGTGTGGAGAAGGGGATGTGCTTATATGTAGTATGTTCTCTTCAAATGGTATGAGGCCTTTTGGGGTAAAACCCAAGAGCAAAACTGTGCGGGCTTAGGCCCAAAGCGGACAATATCATACCATGTGTTGGAGCAAGGTATTAAAGTGGATTGTAGTAACCCTTGTGGATGGGTGTGAATGGGCGGGTGCAAAGACATACATTAGGCTGAGCTACCACACTGACAGGGTACAGGGTGCTTAATCCCACAATGCTTGGGTGTGGAAAAGGGGATATGCTTATATGTAGTATGTTCTCTTCAAATGGTATGAGGCCTTTTGGGGTAAAACCTAAGAACTAAACCACGCGGGCTTAGGTCCAAAGCGGACAATATCATACCATGTGTTGGAGCGGGGTATTACAGTTAGAATCAGAGCCTGAACCTAGTCGAAAGTGTGCCGACGAGGACGTCGGGCCTTGTAGGGGGGTTGATTGTAGTAACCCTTGTGGATAGGTGTGAATGGGTGGGTGCGAAGACAGACACTGGGCTGAGCTACCACACTGACAGGGTACAGGGGGCTCAATCCCATATCGCCTGGGTGTGGAAAAGGGGATGTGCTTATATATAGTATGTTCTCTTCAAATGGTATGAGGCTTTTTAGGGTAAAACCCAAGAGCAAAACCGTGCGGCCTCAAACCCAAAGCGGACAATATCATATCATGTGTTGGAGGGGGGTATTACAGAGCATAACCCATTTATATGATAACTTAAACGAATTACTTATGACCATCTTAATAAAACAAATATATTGGCCTTGCATATTCTGTAACACATTGCTAGTTGATGCACTAAAAAATGGTGGAAAATGGAGGGAAAGGTTAAGAGAATTAATGATTTCCTATTTTGTGCCATATATATATATATATATCTATATATATAATAGTAGAGTAGGAGGTGCAAAGAAGTATCATGAACCATGTTGCGCTAAACTTGACATACCCATTTTCCTTCTATGTTCAATTTATTTTATTTCTGATGAAGCTAATCAGTTTCTACTTATGCAAACTCCTATTTAGTTGTTATTTATATGCCATTGCAGATTCAGATTCAACTATTGCTAGATTTATTGCATCTTCTTGGTCCTCCATCATTGCAACCATCAAAGATGTGGTTAAATGCAAATTAATTACTTTGAAGTTCAGAGATATCCATTGCATCTTCTTTGTCTTTCCCTAGCTCTTGCATCATTCCTAGGGCTAGAGTTGGTTAATGATTAATTGCTGGTTGTTGTTGGGTTTGTGGCTATATGTTGGTGGTTTTTGCTGCTGGTTTGCCTCTGCAATAGCTTTTTTTTGTGGCTATATGTTGTTGGTTGTTATTGTGAGTTACGTGGTGTGGAAGCGGCTGCGAAATTTAGATCAAAACCTAGAGGGGGTGATTAGGTTTACCCACTATTTGCTTAATTTTTCAGATTATCCAATTTTAAGTCTAATTGAAAATTAAAGCAATCCCACAAAGCATGTAAATAAATAAAGTGTAATAAAGTAAATAATGCATCAGATATACATGAAAAACCCAGATCGAAAAAAAACCACGGGTGAGGCTTTGTAGCTCCAAAGAGCCAAATCTAATATTATCGAAGCAAAGTACAATAGACTCTGTCCTAAACTCACACCCACTCTACTCTGACAAGAATTTAATGCGGAACGCCTCAAGCTTACTTTTGCAACTCCCTTGTCCAATTGCTACAGACTTTTGGCTAATATCATAATCCTTTCAGAAAAATAATTGGAAGAACACAAACACTCAACAAGTATTATGTCCTCTTTCTAGTGCGATCTTTTTCTCTTTTCTCACCAACGAACAATTGGAGATGAAACCAAATAATCCAGTAACTTGATCAATAAGAAATCTTTGAAGTAGTCTTTGAATGATTGATTAAGAGGATAAAGAGATAACCTAAATCAATCATAGTGTATATATGTGTGTGATCTCTCAAAAATATAAATAGAAAAAGAAGATTCTCTCATAGAAAAAAAATCTCAATGATTTCTCTCTCTAAAAATAATCTTTTTGATGCACATTGAAAGTTTCGTGAAAGCACGCCGAGAGAGAAATAATATGAGGTTTTTATAGATTTTAAAAATTCTAATTTTCCTTGAAAAGCAAGTTAAAATTGATATGAAACAAGTCTCAAAGTTTAAGAAAATTTTAAAGTCAAATCCGGATCAAAATAGGACAATAGAAGGCATAAAGGCCAAACCAGAAGGCTTGGATCAGTCCAGCCTTCACTTGGACCAGTCTAGCCTTGTGAAAAACTCAAGTTGGGATCCTGAGACGACATGGACTAGTCTAGGTTTGAGATGGATAGGTCCAACCTTGAATTTCTTGAAAAAATAGTCTAAAAACCCTAGTTTTCAGGGTCGGAGCTACTCGATTTGAAATATATGTATTCTCACCACTTTACTGAGCTATGTGACTCTTATACTTAATTAATGATGTCCTCATGCATCGAAACTATCCAAAAACTTCAATTGATCAAATCCTTGTTCAATACATTGATGCCTTCTTCTGAAGATTCAAACTTCATACTTTTGAAGAACATTTGCATGGTTGGTGTAAAACTTCATGCTTATTCTGAGACTTCAATTACAAGAATATAAATAAAAGATTACAACTCGATTATGTCTATTTTTGACACTTAAGATTGCTAATTAAAAAAATATATGTCACAATTGCTGCTTTACTTGTGGTTACATGTGGTTTCTAAAGTGCTCCTGGTTGCCTTAGATTCAATTGCTTTATTTTGTAGATATTTTTGTTGTAGTGTTCAATCTTATTGTTCTCTTTTAGTGCATTTAGTTCTCAGGTTGTGTGCCTTTGGATTATTGGAATTTGCTTATCTCATTTCCATTTACATATTATGATCTTCGGGATTTCAATTTCCAAATTTCCTTCTTTATATTCTTTTTGAGAAGTATTGGAATTTGGACTTTTAGTATGGGCTTGTAGATGCCATTGTCATCTAGTACCTACTTATTGATAGATATATATTACATAGATTTCATGTCTTGACTTCTTAGAACACAATGATGTATGCCAAAGCCTAATCATATGTGAACTCATTTTGATAAAGTCATTGGCATTGATGACATAACAAAGGGTTAATGGAAGAAAAAAACAAGAATGAATTATTAGTAGGTGATGAGCAAATACTCCATGAAATGAATTAACTTAGTCTTTGACACATGATATAAAAAATTGGTATTTGTAATCAAATAAAATGGGATGTTAGGCTTAACTCAATCCTTGACACTTGATATGAAAAATTGGGATTTGTAGTCCAATAAAATGGGATGTTGACCTTAACTTAGTCCTAGACATTTGATATAAAAAATTGAGATTTTTAGTCAAATAAAATGGGATGTTAACTTTAACTCAGTCCTTGACACTTGATATGAGAAATTGAAATTTGTTATCAAATAAAATGGAATGTTAGCCTTAACTCAATCTTTAACACTTGATATGAGAAATTGGGATTTGTGGTCAAATAAAATGTGATTTAGGCTTAACTCAGTCCTTGACACTTGATACGAGAAATTGGGATTTGTAGTCAAATAAAAAAGGATGTTAGGCTTAACTCAGTCCTTGACACCTAATATGAGAAATTGGTATTTGTAGTCAAATAAAATGGAATGTTAGCCTTAACTCAGTTTGACACTTGATATGAGAAATTGAGATTTATAGTCAAATAAAATGGGATGTTAGCTTTAACTCAATCCTTAATACTTTATATGAGAAATTGAGATTTGTAGTCAAATAAAATGGGATGTTAGCCTTAATTCAATCCTTGACACTTGATATAATAAATTGAAATTTGTAGTACAATAAAATGGGATGTTAACTTTAACTTAGTCCTTGACACTTGATATGAAAAATTAAAATTTTTAGTCAAATAAAATGAGATGTTAGCCTTAACTCGGTCCTTGACACCTGATATAAGAAATTGGAATATGTAGTCAAATAAAATGGGATGCTAGTCTTAAATCCATCCTTGACACTTGATATAAGATGTCACGCCCCGATTCCCGAGGCCCGGAAACCGAGGTGTGAACCCCGTGAGATCACCCTCACGCTATTGCCATCACCTGATCATGCAATTCAATCTCTTATCATTTTTACGAAAATCGGGCATGACCCATTCTAAATAATCAGCTCCTGGCATGATATACCTGCTTTATAATTTATATGGACACTTCTGGGCCCGTGTCCCCCCAACATTTCTACAACATGCATAATACAATCATAATATACATGCCTCGGTCCTTGAATGTCCGTATTTAATACATACATCACATGAATAAATACAATTGAAGGGACTGAATCAATATAAGCCTCTCCATACATTCAATCCAAATGTAACACGTCTATCTACCCAATATTTTGGACATACATCAGATTCTAAGTAATCTAAACACTACCTCTGTAACCGGTGCTGTTAGTTTCCCCAACTGACTCCAAAACTAGCAATACCTGCAAAACCTGGGAGGGGGTGAGCTCAAAGGCCCAACAAGGTATGCCGAACCATACTATCACCGCTGCAGCAGGTCGATCCTCACATATTCTCAAAAATATACATGCACTTAAATATATATCACAATATTTAAGACCATGCCCCACCTAGCATGCATGAACCAATGATGTATATGGCTACTCTAGCACATATGAACATACCAAATCCACTATACATGATTTTAGAAATCATTTTCAACATGCTTGAAAGCAATAAACATCAGGCAACAATATGTGTATAAAACATATGTGTCTAAGCATTTACATAAACAATGTAAATCAACTACCACGTCTTCTACTCATCAAGTAGCACATTAGATGCAATGCAATGCATTTAATATATAGAGAAATTATGCACAAAACACAACCATATCATAAGCAAGGTAGAATGCAACATGATATGCACAACTCCCTCATCCTTCCCACATATTGGTTTCCAATTCCCGTGGACAACCAATCCCACCTACAGAGGGTTACCTTTACCGGAATACCTCTTGAGGGTTACCTTTACCGGAATACCTCACTACACATCAATCCATGAGGGTACCTTGACCGGAATACCTCACGAGGGTTACCTTTACCGGAATACCTCGCCGTTTTACCGAATGGATTCCACCGTTTACATCACTAGCCTCCCTCACCATACCAATGAATATGAACCCCACAAATTTATCAAATGTACATTCATGATTTGCAACCAATGAGACATTTAAGAAACACACTCATACGAATTCCCATTTAAGCATCACATGCATTTGCAATGAACATGCTTCACACCTCCACATTTCACACACCCACATGTCCTTCACATTTTTCCCAACTCACAAATCAATTCCATCACGTTTATAAATTTCTCTAAGGCATTTATAAACATACCATCATATCAACCGACATAAACAGCACATATGTCCAATTTTGCATATAAGTCCTACGTGCACTTATACTAGCATAAACATAATCATGCTTCCAGTCAATGCATGCATTCACTATAAGTAGCCAACATGCGTTCCAATCACAATATATATATAAACACATATATATTCCGTCACCATACATGCTTTAAGAACATATAAAATACTTAGCACATTTCATGCTTTTCAAATGCTCGTCAAAGCCATATTCATATATATATATATATAGCATGCATTTCCACCACCACCACAAATATATAATCAATTATATATTTAACACCATGCATAAAAGTCACATATGCACACAAGACAACACATAGCTAAACATGTACGTAATTTAACATGTTTTTCATAGAATTTAACCTATATCATACATGCATATCACAATGCAAGGAATCATTTAAATTTAAACATGCTTTCATGTCCCAAACCCACATATATGCATATACACACACATATATATATATATCCTCACGTCCCACGTATACTCAATATCCACCTGTGCACACATATATATAAGCACATATATATAGATATACACATACCACATATGATCAAATTAAGACATATGTAAATTACTCAACGTACGTAAAAGATATGTATGAGATAGAGGCAAGAATCAACTTGCCTTAGGTCCCGCTTTTACTGTGCCCGTGCCTGCAAAGCGGTCCATCTCCAAGTCCGGTCCAGTCCCGTGAACAAGTCCACGCAAACAATCCTTTGAACCATCTTCAAAACCCAATCCCAAACCCAACACTAAGTCCAGCCCATGTTCCATAATTGATCAAACAAATCCAACCCTTGAGCCAATTTGCATTCTAAGCCCAATTCATGGTTGCTTCCACCATGGTCAACCAACTCAAGCTCCCCCACCATAGTCGTGAAGGCCCAACACCACAAGGCCGCCATTCTTGGCCCAAACAACCGCAAACCTTGACCACTACGGGCTGTCCAAACTGAACCCACAAGCTGCCAAACCTAGCCATCATCCTCTGCCATGGGAAGACCCATAAGTCATGCTCAACCATCAATGGCCGAATCCCAACCGAGCTCCACCTTCGGACCACCTAGCCGCCTATGGCAGCCCCTGTCATAACCAAACCGTGGACTACCAGCCGCCATTTCTAGTCTCCAATGGGAGCTTCCCAGCAAGACCCATAACCTCAAATCAACAACTACCAAACAGCCCCTCCGACATCGCCATATGCCGCCTCACACCCAGCCAACCACTGCCCAAAAATCACCATCAACCGAGCTCTCCATAGCTATCCAAATAGATTCCAAATCAACATATATATATATATGCATACAGGCCCCAAATTATTCCAGCCCGAAACCACCGTGAGCTCCACAAACCCAATCCAAAACCGCCGAGACCAACCCGACGTCACACCGTCGGAACAGTCGCAACCTCCACCGTCTGCAACAACCCATCCATTGAAACCCCAAAAAAACTCCCAGCCATCAATGGCCAACCCAAACACGACCCACCGCCGACCACTACCATGGCCGGGACCCACCTGCCGAAGACCCTTCCGAGCCTCTGCTATAGTCACCGAAACCAACAAAAAACCCAGCCGTGAGAACCCACACAGTCCTCACCGCTCGGTCCACCGCACCAGCCGAGAGTCACCACCGAGCACAGCCGCTTCAGCCACCGGCGTCAGCCCAGCCGCTGCCGGAGCTCCGCCCTCGCCCTCGCCGTTCGAACCTTCGACCTCTCCCTCCCCGATCTCGGCTTCTCTCTCTCCCCGACTTCTCCTTCTCTCTCTTCTTTTTCTTTTCTTTCTTTTCTTTTCTTTTTCTTCTTTTCCTTTTTCTTTTTCTTCTTTTCCTTTTTCTCCTCTTCTCTCCCTCAGCCGATTTCTTCTTTAGTCTTCTCTTTTCTTTTCATTTTGAATTAAAATCCCACTTTTAATATACACCACACAATCCACCACTTGCTTTGTCCTCCAATGTGGTCCACATATATTAAATATACTATGTATATACATAACACCACCTAATACATGTATTCACATGTATTTCCCCTTACATATACATATAAACATATATATGTCCCTCTATTTTCCATAATTACATACAAACCCACTACATATATATTATAATGTCCACGTCTTCCATTTATATATACATACATATATATATAATCCCATTTATATATATATAGATTCACACCCTTCCGAAATTAATTAATTCAGAAAAAGAAAACCCGTCCAAAAACCATCCGGAACTGGTTAAAATAATTCCAGTCCTTACAACCTCCCCTCCTTCAAGGAATTTCGTCCTCGAAATTTGCATAGTCATGGTCTTTCCAAAACTAATCCTTCCCAGACGTCATTTTCGCCAATGATCGTCACTTTCCCTTTCCACATACCCTAGGCGCTACATTTGCAACACCTAACTCATAACACTCAAGTTTTGCACAATCAGTGCGTCTCAATTGCCGTAAGGCAGTATAACCACTTCCGTGACATGGCTGTGTGACTCCTAAGCCCATGTACGGTTCACTCACGAAATCCTCCGAAGCACTTGCTTCCTAGAGTCCACAGTCTCTATCTCGAGATTCATCAAGCCCATTTCTATTCCTAGTCTAAGGCAACACCTTTGACTAATCGTTCCAATCACTCACAGTGATACTTCCCTATAATCCGGGATCATCAATACTCAAAGTCATTCTTTTAATATCCCACATGACTTTCAATTTCTGGCATACCATTCCCGGGCTTAGTCCAATATCCTGGGCATCCTCACAACACAAACCACGTCAATCCAGTGCACATCACAAGTGCACTCACCAGCAAGGCACATGACAGTGCACCCGCCGATACAAACCACAAAGCAGTGTACTTGCCGCAGCAAGCCACCTAATCCTGCCCAGTCTCATAGACTACAACCCACTGGAATCCAATGCCAAGTCTAGGATCTTACATCTCACCGATTTCACAATCTCACTATTCAAGAGGAGAAACATTTACCCTTTTTCATCCTTCATACCAAGGAATTAGTTGACAATTAGAGAGAATTCCTTTCATATTAGCACTTCACTTTAGACAATCCTTACCAATGAAAGTTTGAGATCACCTACAGTAACCAAACAACAACCATACAGTGGCCGCAGCCCACTGCATCTACATATCCACTGCGTCCACCTCTCCCCTTCACGGCAAGAAATTATCCTCACTTCAGATACCATATGTCAGGATCCTCATCCACTATCAACCCATCCTTCTCTTAACATCCTATCCACACTATGATATGAGAAATTGGGATTTGTAGTACAATAAAATGGGATGTTAGTCGTAAATTAATCTTTGACACTTGATATGAAAATTTGAAATTTTTATTCAAATAAAATAAAATGTTAGTCTTAACTCAGTCATTGACACTTGTGTGACGTATATTTTTGTAATTGACAATCTTCGGTGTCAAAACCAAACATGATCGAGTTGCATTATTTGAGTTATATTTCTATCATTGATCATGTAACTGAAGTCTCAGAGTGACCATGAAGTTCTACACCAATCATGTAAATGTTCGTCAAAGAATGAAACTTGAATCTTCAGCAGAAGCCATCAAGGGGTTGAACAAGGATTCGATCGATTGAATTTTTGAGATGGTTCTAAATGTATGAGGACATTGTTGATCACATATAAAAGTCACATAGTCCAGGTAAAGTGGTGAGAACATATATATTTTGAACCGGGAGATTCTGACCTTGAAAAAGGGGCTTTTAAGCAATTTTATAAAAAATATCAAGGTTGGACTGGTCCAAAGGGTCTCAACAACTCCTGTTGAGTATGCTACAGGAGTTGGACTTGTCCAAGTGAAGCTTGGACCGGTCCAACTTTTATGGTCTACGAATTTTGACTTGTTTTGTCTTGTTTTGACTCAGAACTAACCCATAACTTTCTAAAATTGTGGGGACTTGTTTCCTATTGGATTGTAACCATTTTTTCAAGGAAAAATAAAGCTTCTAATCTCTATAAAAATCTCATATGGTTTCTCTCTCATTACGCTTTCTACAGAATAGAAAATCATATTTTTAGAGAGAAAGCATTGAGATATTTTTCTAAGTAGAGATTTTTTTCCTCAATTCTTTGTTTATATTTTTGAGAGCACACACATATTTCATAGAGTGATTTAGGGTATTCTCTGTTTTGCTTGATTAACTATTTGAAGACTACATTGAAGATTTCTTCGTGATTAAGTTACTAAATGGGTGTCTTCTACAACTGTTATGTTGGTGAGGAAGCATAAGAAGATTCTTCTACGAAGGGGACATAATACTTGCTAATTGTTCGTGTTCTTCTAGTTACCCTTCTGAAAAGATTTTGACAGTAGCCAGAAATTTGCAGTAGTTGGACAAGGTAGTCGCAATTGTAAGCCCTCCATATTAGAGTTCTTGTTAGAGTGGAGTGGGTGTGAGTCTGGGATAGAGTTTGTTGTACTTTACTTTGATGATAATAGATTTGCTTCTCTGGGAGCCCCACCCGTGGTTTTTTCCTAATCTGAATTTTTCACGTATATCTGGTACAATCTTTACTTTACTGCACTTTATCTTATTTACTTACTTTGTGGGATTGCTTAGAATTTTAATTGGACTTAAAATTGGATAATATGAAAGATTAAGCAAAAATTGAGTAAACTTAATCACCCCCTCTAATTTTAAATTTAACTTTCGCAACCGCTTCCGCACTTTGTAACTCACAATTGATATCAGAGTAGTGTTCTCTAATTTGTGAGTAGTTCTTTGCGAAGTGTTTTTAAAATCAAAATTAATTTTTGTTTTCAAAAATCTTCATGGAATCTAGTATGAAAGAGTGTGGATTGATTAAGCGAACTCCTTTGTTTAACGGTTCAAATTATACTTTTTGGAAGTCTCGCATGAAAGCCTTTCTCAAATCTCAAGGTGAGAGAGTTTGGATGGCTGTTGAGAATGGCTGTACAATTCCTACCACTACCACTGCTACTGGTGATGTAGCTATAACTGTAGATAAGGATAAAACAACATGGTCTAATGCTGAGTATGAAGATACTAATAATAAGAACAAGGGTTTATATGCAATATTCAATTATGTTGTTCCTTCTAGATTTGTTAGAATCTCTAGTTGTTCTACTTTAAGAGAAGCATGGGATATTGTACAAGTAACTTATGAGGGTACCACCAATGTAAGTGTAATGCCCCAATCCTCCGACTCCCGGGAAATTGAAGGTTAACCCGTCCATTAGTCCTAATGGACCCTTTTTACCCTCTATAAAGTACCATGCTCAGATACCATGTTGTCACGACCCGGATTTTGGACCTCCGGAACTCCCCCGAGCCGACCTGAATCCCGAGTGTGAACCTGTCCACTCAACCCGTGAACAAACCATTTTGACCTTTAGCTTTTATGGAAGTTTAATCAACTACATGTACTGGTGTATACAACATATATCAATGGGCCTCCAACTCACACCCTTCAAATGATTCCCTCACACAAGCACGGGTACATAACTCTTTGTACACTCATCAACATAGGATAAAAATAAAACCATTGGAAAGAGGGTTTCAAAATACTCAATTTCAAAAAAAGAATCACTTGATTCAGGTTTGAAACGACCAAGTTATATCTATTTCAATATTTTGAAAATCTGCATTAGTCGACTGATCAGTCGACTTATAGGGCCTCAGTCGACTTATGAAGTGCATTAGTCGACTAATTTGCTGCTCTAGAAAGCTTTAAAACACACTGCCAACGTTAGTCGACTTATAGAAAGGAGTAAGTCGACTAATTCAGCCTGGAACCCCATTTTTCACCTTTTTGACCAAAATTCACCCCAAAACTCATATCTAAACCTTTCCAACACCTAAAGCTCATCCAATAGCATTCAAATAATTTAGAAATGCTATGTCACCATACCCATTTATCAAATCATGCATTTGAATCACAAAGATCTCACAATCCATATTCATTCCCATTAACCAACCTCATCTTTATACATACAAGATTCAAATGACAAACACAAGTTACATATATGATAATGTAACTACAATATTTATATAATCCCAAAAGCATTCATTGGGTCCAAAATATACATCCCAAATTCAAGTGGCTTCCAAGTTCATAGTCATTACAAGAATTTCATGCATAGGGTCCAAAAATGCTAAAAATCCAACCATGACTATAACTACATAGATAACGTGCCATAAGCCGGCACGGATAGCCAAAAATACAATATTCCAACATATATCAAAATACTACCAGAGTTTCACTTGGACACTCAAGTCCCATCCGTCATCGGTGCCTTATCTGTAAAAGAGTTTAGAATAAAGGGGTGAGCACCACTGCGGCTCAGTAAAGGTTCCCCACTCCTAAGTGCCGACCCGACATGACCTACATGAATGCATGTCACTACATTACATGTATCATCCAACATATACCATGTTCATTCACAAGCAATGCATATATATAAGAATTGCATTAAACACATATCATGCTTCACAATTTAGAATGGAAGCATTAACCACACACTTGTCTCTCTCTCGGACTCAACCTGAGACCCTAGCATGATTCTTGACCAACCACACAACTTGGGCTATTTTTCACACAAGTTCAGAATTTTCATCACTGAGAACATCGGTCC
This sequence comes from Cornus controversa, assembly GCA_026545225.1. NCBI lineage: Eukaryota > Viridiplantae > Streptophyta > Magnoliopsida > Cornales > Cornaceae > Cornus > Cornus controversa. The sequence goes on along the minus strand of CM048846.1, from coordinate 31,663,572 downwards.
TACCAAGTAATGAAACTATTTTAACACGCACCATCGAGAACATCGGTCCTACCAAGTGATTAGATCATTTCAATACACACCACCGAGAACATCGGTTCTACCAGGTGATGAGATCATTTTTAGAATGCACCACTGAGAACATCGGTCCTACCAAGTGATGAGATATTTTTGGAATGCACCACTGAGAACATCGGTCCTACCAAGTGATGAGATATCTTCGGACTACACCACCGAGAACATCGGTCCTACCAAGTGAGGAGACCCTTATAAGATTTTCACCAAGAACTCCTACCTCCAAGGTGGTCTAGCCACTCCAACGCCCTCACCGAGTATCAACCTACTCTAGGCAATTCGACCACTTTTCCCCGTTCCCTCACAACGATCCCATATATGCATTTAGAACATATTTTACTCAAGCACTCAATATTCATACTTCACAATGCATTATGTAGTTATAAAGGAACATAGAATGCATTTCATCTCCACAAAACCACATATACCACATATATGTAAACACATGCATATAACCTCTCATATGCATACAACTTCAAAATTAGCATACTTTACCCATGCTACACTCAATGCATAATTTTAGCATATAGAACTAACATGCATTCAACCACCACATATTCCACATATAATCATATATATGACACAAGGTTAGGCATTTGCACATAAACCCCAAATTGAGCACATAACACCTATATACCCAATTTCTTTATTTCACACACTTTAACCCACATGCTAAAACCAACACAAGGAATACCAAATGTGCAAAGATAGGACTCAAGAGAACTAGAAAACATAACTTTTCACACCCCTCACCATCCTAAAGCATGTGATACACAACCTACAGATCTCCTCTCCACCCGAAACCCTAGAATCGATAATTAGGAGAGAAGAAGAACCCCTACCTCGAAAATGAAGGCTTTCCAAGCACTTCACCAATTTTCTAGTGGAGTCTACCTTTCCAAATTGAAACTTTATTTGGTTTAAATGAAAGCCCAAGCCGTCCCTTACGTATCTCCCTCCTTCGGTGAGTCTTGAATCCAAGTCGAACGGGTCCGAAATGTAGAGAGAAGGGAGAGCTTTGAAGATGGAGAACTTTAGAGAGAGAAAGAGGCATGAGATCTGCCAAATTGTCCTTGCCACTGATATTTGAAATATCTAGGGCTTGCAAAAAGACCAAAATGCCCCCGGGCCACTTAACGTACCTTCCCGGACTCCGTTTTCGATTTCAAAAACTCCTACGGTCTTGAAATAACTTCCTCTACTCTCTAAATATTTCATCTAAATCATTCCCAAAAATAAATATTTTTCAGAAATTTTTCGGATTCCCGGGCCCACTTAAGTTGCATCCCGAGCCCCAGTTTGACCAAAAAGTCAAACTTCTCCAATTCTTCCAAAAACTTACCAAAACCCTTAAAACACTTTCCAAACATGTTCTCCACACTCAAAACATGTTAAACACCATTCAAAATACATTTATGGCAATTGAAATGCGAAAAATACAAAATCGGCCAAAATTGGTCACGGTCTCTATAGTAAGGAAATCAAAGTTACAAATGATAGCTACTAAATTTGAAACAATTAGAATTGATAAAGATGAGAAGTTTTCTAATTTTTATTCTAAGCTTAATGATATTGTTCAAAGTAGTGCTAACCTTGGTGAGAAAATTCCTTCTTTTCAGATTATCAGAAAAATCATGAGGTCATTACCTGATAGGTTCTAAGCTAAGTTGGAAACCTTAGATTAGAGCAGCGATGTTGATACAATGGAGGTGGTAGAATTAGTTGGATCAATTCAAACTTTTGAGATGAAATATCCAAAACTTCAAAAATAAAAAAATTTGGCTTAAAAACCTCAAAGACTTGTAAGTTTTCAAGTCTGTCAAATATTTTAAATTCTTCAAAATCTGAAGTTGAGAAAGTTGAAAGTTTTGAATATGATTCAGATAATAATGTTGCACTCCTTGCTAGGAAATTTAGAAAGATCCTCAAGTATGAAAATGATAGAAATCTTAAGAAAGGAAATCCTTCTAAATTTCATAGTCAAGGCTCATTATCTAAAGGTAAGGATATGGAGGAAAAAGAAGTGGTTGACTTTAAGGAATTTGAACTTACTTGTTGGATATGTGGTGGTAAAGGTCACACATCTAACTAATGTCCAAGTGCTAAGAAAAATAACTTTAGTGCATAGAAAATTTCAAAGAATAAAAAGAAAGTCATAAAAACTATTATTTCTAAAAGAAAGCCATAAAAACTATTATTTCTAAGTCTGAATCTTCTAGTTCTGATAGTGATTCCTCTATTGAGAATGATGATTTTGCTTTTGTTAGTCATCTTGATTATGATACTACTAATGATTCTTCTTCTGATATAGATGAAATAGCGGTATACTCTCAGTTAACTAGGGTCTGATGATTAAGAAGTTGAGCAATCTAATGTAGAACCATATGAGAACAAGCTATCAGAACTCTTTGAGAAGTTGCTAGTAACTTATAAAAAGAAATCTGAGAAGCTAAAGCAAGTGGAATTTGAGAAGAAACTTTAAAGAAAAAGATTGAAGAATAATTCAAATTGATTAATGATGAAAAAGATGACATTTTGAATCTTCAAAACAAGGTCAAGTTTCTTGAAAGAGAGGTAAGTCAAGCTATCTCTACCAAAGATGCTCTTGTTGCTAGAATTAATTATCTTGAGTCTGAATTGAAAAAATCACAAGAGAAATTGATTATATTTACTTTTGGGCTGATTAAACTTGATCGCATGATTAGTGTTGGTAAGCCTGTACGAAATAAGACTAGACTAGGTTTTGTTGGGTCATCATATAAGGGTAAACTATGTTTGTTAAGCCCAAGAACTTGAATTTGCCTGCACCCAAATCTAAGCTTCAAGTTGAGTCTTTGCATGCTAAAGTTGTGTCCAATGTGCTTCATTGTACTTTTTGTGGTAATAATGGACATAGTCAACACTAATACTATAAGAAAAAAAAAAATTTCTAATTCTGATTTTCATGTGCATAATTATTTTTCTAAGAATATGATTCATGCTAAAAAGTCACATTATTGGAACAAACTCAAAAATTCTCAAGTTAAAAAGAATTCAAATAAAAAGAAGAATGCTTTTGTTTCTTCATATTATTTTCCTGATAAGTTGCATGTCAAAAAAATGTAAATGAGAAAGGAAGATTTGGAGAAGTTTGTGCCTGTTGATACTATGGGATTTATTCCTAATAGGTCTTTGGGTGCAAAACCTCCTAACTAGGTCATTAGGACTATTTATGGTCATGGACTGAGCTTATGTTTACTATTTGTTTTCCATTGGACCATATCTTTTTATGTTAGGTTTTGTTCATTTTTAATAATAATCATGTGAATGTTAAAATCATATTTTTCTATGAAATAATGTGAATTCTCTATATTTCTGTTTAAGTTCACTTTGATTTGTGAATGCATGATTGAGACACATAGTTTATCAGTGGATGAAATACTTGAATTTATGATCTAGGTATGATGACTAATATGCTATATTTATTTCTTTTTAGAGGTGAATCTGTGAGATATAAATTTGTAATTGGCATATTTCGGTGTTCAAAACTTAAATGATCGAGTTGTAATTTTTATATTATTTTATATAATTGATCATCGACAACTTCGAGCTGACACTCAAGTGCATGGAAGTCGATAAATCAGTTAGAACACCATATAGTACAGGTAAGTATGGTGAGGACACTCTGCACTTTTTATTTCTGAGCCTATTTTGAAAAATCAGGGTTTAAATGAAAATATTAGGATTTTTCAAAGTAGGACCGGTCCCCAATATTTAGGACCGGTACAACTTTTCTCGGTAGGTTGGTTTCTGCAGGTTTTTACAAAGTCCCACCGATCCTGAATATTTGGCACCAGTCCCACTTAGCCTGTTCCAAATAGGAAACAACTTTTGATGAAAATTCTAATTCTTATTGGGTTTGAAACTTCTAGGAGAGTTTTATTTTTGTATTCAACTTCTTTTTCAAGTAGAATTAGAACTTCCTTACCTATATATATGTATCCATATTTTCTCTACAATTGGGAAAAGAAAAAGCCTAGACTATTATTATTTTTAGAGAGAGAAAGTATATACAATATAATTAGGGCTATATATTTTTAAGAACACACATCCATACTTCACGAGTGATATTTAGGATGGTGTTCTTCTACTTCTGATTAGCTGCTTAGAGACTGCATCAAATCTATTTGCTGATCAGAATATTGGATTGAAGATTTTTCGCTTGCTTGCTTGCTGAGGATGAAAGGTGACTAGATCACACTACGAAGGGAACGAAATACTTGCTGAGTATTTTGGTTCTTTTGGCAACCTTTCTGTAAGGATCGTGATATTAGCCAGAAGGTTGCAGCAGTTGGACGTGTTGTCGCAATCATAAGCTTGAGGTGTTTTGCATCAGATTCTTGACAGAGTGAAGAGGGGTGTGAGACTGAGACAGAGTCTGTTGTACTTTGCTTCATTATAGTGGATTGGTTTCCTGAGGCTTGCTGCCTCCCTCCATGGTTTTTCCCGCCTTGGGTTTTCATGTGTATCTGGTGCATTCTTTTCTTACTTCCACTTTATTTATTTTCTTGCTTTAATTGTTTAGTTAATTGGACTTAAAATTGAATTAATTAAAAATCAAGCAAACGAGCAAGTGATCCTATTCACCCCCTCTAGGTTCTAAAATACTTTTCGCAACTGCTTTCGCACCGCGGAACTCACAATTGGTATCAGAGCAGTGTTCTCTAATTTGTGAGTAGGTCCTTGTGAAGTATTTTTAAAATTAAAATTTATTTTTATTTTCAAAAATTATTATAGAATCTAGTATGAAAGAGGGTGGATCGATTCAGCAAACTCTTTTGTTTGATGGTTCAAATTATACTTTCTAGAAGTCTTGCATGAAAGCCTTTTTAAAATGTTAAGGAGAGAGAGTTTGGATGGCTATAGAGAATGGCTATAAAATTCCTACCACTACCACTGGTGATGGTGATGCTACTGTGACTGTAGAGAAGGATAAAACAGCATGGTCTAACGTTGAGCATGAAGATGCTAATAATAACAACAAGGGTTTATATGCTATATTTAATTCCGTTATTCATTCTGAATTTTCTAGAATTTCTGCATGTTCTACTTTGAAAGAAGCATGTGATATTTTATAGGTAACTCATGAGGGTACCACCAAGGTAAGGAAATCTAAGTTACAAATGCTTGTCAATAAATTTGAAACAATTAGAATGGATGAAGATGAGATGTTTTCTAATTTTTATTTTAGGCTTAATGATATTGTTCAAAGTAGTGCTAACCTTGGTGAGAAAATTCCTTCTTTTCAGATTATTAGAAAAATCATGAGATCTTTGCCTGATAGGTTCGAAGTTAAGTTGGAAGCCTTAGATGAGAGCAGAGATGTAGATTCAATGAAGGTGGCTGAGTTAATTGGATCAATTCAAAATTTTGAGATGGAATATCCAAAGCTTCAGAAATCAAAAAAATTGACTTTAAAAATCTCAAAGACTTCAAAGTCTTCAAGTTTGTCAAATGGTTCAAATTCTTAAAAATATGAAGTTGAAAAAATTGAAAGGTTTGAATATGATTCAGATAATGATGTTCACTCATTACTAGGAAATTTATAAAGATTCTTGAATATGAAAAAGGTAAAAATTTGAGAAAAGGAAATCCTTCTAAATTCCGGAATCAAAGCTCATCATCCAAAGGTAAGGAAAGGAAAGAGAAAGAAGATGACTTTAGGGGGACTGAACTTACTTGTTGGACATGTGGTGGTAAAGGTCATACATCTAATCAATGTCCAAGTCCTAAGAAAATAGCTTTAGTACAAAGAAAATTTTAAACAAGAAAGTCATGGAAGCTATTATTTTTGAGTCTGAATCTTCTAACTCTGATAGTGATTCATCTGTTGAGAATGATTCTCTTGCTTTGTTGCTTTATTGAATGGTGATACTGCTAATGATTCTTCTTCTGATATAGGTGAAATAGAGATATACAACTACTCTTAGTCAAGTACGGTCTGATGATTCAGAAGTTGAGCAGTCTGATGTAAAACCATGTGAAAGCAACACTACAAGAAAAGTAGGTTTTTATGACATAAAATTTACGGCGTTCTTATATTTTGTATTGTTTATAAATGGTCAGATTTTCACGACGTTCAAACAAGATCCTCATAAATTAAAATTTTCACGGTGCATTAAAAACTTCGTTAATTTTTGCATATATTAACGACATATTTGTTAAACTTTAACAGGATTCCTAGCCCCTCGTGAACCTATTCCCTCGTGAATAACTTTTCCACTCCAAATTTTCCCCTGTCGCTCCAAAATTTTCACTCCCGCTTAACTCATTCAGCCAAAGCCAAACGCGCTCTCTCTCACACCCATTTATTTCACAAAGCCAAAAGCCTCAAGAAACCCACTCTCTCTCATACCAATTTACAAATTTCTTCTCATTCCACCAAAGCCCTAATAACATTGCCCTAGTCTTTACGTTCTCTCTCACTTATGCCAAGCCCTAATCTTTGTGTTCTCTCTCAACCAAAGTCCATCGATCTTTGCATTCTCTTTCAATGAATAGACAATCAAGGTGTTGCTTCAAGGTTCCTATTGAGGAGCATATATCTGAATCTGCTATTTAATTGGAAAATCATTCACTGAGAAGACCATCAATCAATCCAAGCTCTCATATATGCTGAGAATCTTACACTTCCCTCAAAAGGTTCTGAACATTCTGTTATTTTCTTGAATTTATAAATATAATTATTTGTTTCATCACATTTATTCGTTTTGGGCCATTAGGATTTTCCATTAAAAAAGTGATTTCTTGTTAATTCAATTCGTATGCTTCATTTCTAGTTTGCTTAGGTAATTATGAGAATTTATTCATAAAATAAATGTTAATTATACATTATGTTACCATTTTTGGCCCAAAACGGCTATGTCTCATTATTAATACCAATAAATGCTTATTTGGTCCAAATAACAGGGGTGAGGAACAAGTGACGAAGGTTAGTCAATACCCAATTGGTGTGTATATATATATATATATATTTGGTTCTCCTCATATCTGAAAATTTTGAAATGAATTAGTGATAGAGAATAATTAAAGCCAACAATTGTATTGTATTACAATGAAGAATCAAGTAGAGAATAAAGAAACACCACTTGCCACCACATGCGAATTTCTGTCCGATTACAAGTCTGAGGTATAGTCAAAAGTTTCAAACCTACTTTTCATTTTCTTTGATTCTATTTGCTAGCTGAGAGAATAGTTTTGTTTGTGTATGTTTTGCATCTTCTTCTTCCTGCTGCATAATGAGTTTATATGAGATCACTTAGGTTAAACAAAAGAAGATATATTTCTTGATTCAGTTACTAAAGGGCATTAAGTACCTAGCCTTCTAGTAATCTTATAAAAATTAGTATCCACAATTAAGGATTGCATGACTCCAATATTAAAATGTGGCTAGTTTTGATTTAAATGGATTAGCTATAAATCTACTCTATTAGTTCCCTCTCCATACATGGATGATGCCGCTCTAGAACTGTTACTATCCACCTTAAAACAATCACTCCTCACAATCCACTTCTTTTAACATATAGAAACAGTAATCCAGAAAATCAGTATATGCTACAATGACAACAAATAATTCTCTCTCTTTCTTAACTTTCTTGCATTGTAGGAGTGGATGCATGAGACCAACTATATCCTCATCTTATTGACTTTTGTTTTATCTTGATTCTTGTTATGATGAGGCATTTTTTTATGGATGTCTTTTTTCCTATAAGTTTTTTGATTGATTAGAAGGGAAAATATATATTAATACTTAATTAGATCAGTACTCCATATGGGCTAAGATTATCTGTTTGGTTCAGGGTCATTTTCTAGGAAAACCAATCTTGTGTTTTTGTCTTGTATTTAAGTTAGATGTGAAGAGATTAATTAAACATATTCACCCACCTTGAATACTTAAAAATAATAAGTGTTGTATATGCAAAACATCATATTGATACAAAACAAATATATTAAATAGAATTCTATGATTCTTTTTTTCTTGGTTTATGTTCATATATACACTTGAGTGCTAGCTATAGCCATATATCTTTGGAACCAAAATAGGAGACACAAATGGGGAGTTGGGTATGGTTGCACTCTTGTGAAACAAAATTAGTCATTAATAGAGAACCAGTTTCTAAATAACAAAAATGCAAGCAAACCTGAATTCAAAGGGGGTAGAAAGTTTGAAACTACTTTTTGTGATGGAAATTAATCAATTTTGCTTTGAAAGTTGTTATATACATACATAGAATACAGATTAAACACTGTTAAAATATTCTCTATACCAACAAGAACATTTTTTCTTTGAAATTCAAATATTGCAGGTGTCACAGTATTAATATGCTTTTTTCCAACCTCATAAATGCATAATGAAAGTTCTAGATTTGCTTATGTGAGCTTTTTAATCTTTTAAATAAATATACCAACCTCCTTTGTGTTGGGTTGTTGGAAAACTTAATGCCAACTTCAATGAATATTATATACTCTCTTGCAGGACATCTTCAGAACAATTAACCTGAACACAACCCATATGGTTTATTGTTATATTATATTTATACTCCATTACTGTAGGTTACTGAGATAACAAAAGGAAGTAAAGTCAAATATGAACTTGATAGAAAGATTGGTCTGATTAAGGTATAATTTCTTCACAGATTTGAAATGAATTGAACATTAAGTACCAAATTCGCATTTGTAGATACTTTCTTTAGCAGCAAAAAAAAAGGTGTGCTTAATATAGAGATCAGAGTACTATTTTGTTGCTTTTCCTTGAACTCAAGATGTTGAAGTGGAAATTTGTTAGGAATTAGTTGTAGTAGTAATTTCTTCTAGAGTTGTTCATGTTAGTTAAGAGTCCTTCTTTATGGTCCTTTATTTTTTCTTTTCATTTGATGGACGTTAAATATGCTTTATTGATCTTTTAGTTAGCCTTCAAAAAAGTGTCTTTGTTGGATTTAGAGCATATGTCAGTTGTTTATATATACTTTCCATTAGTGTATTCAGTTATAATATTATGTTTGGCTAAAATGCATGAACCCTGAAATCGTCTCTCAGTACTCTTAATCTAATTGCATTTGATAGGAATGGTTTCATTGATTAACAATAAAATCTCTTGAAATTCATTCTCGTTTAATTTTTTCCCTTTTATTTTATTTTATTTATTTTTTGGAGGGGGGTTATACATTATGAATTTATATTATATTATATAAATTAATAAATTAAAAAACTTCAGTAATGATTTAAGATTAAAAAAATAGTGGCTATTTTGTAGAAGTGATTTGCCTTTGTGATCCATAATAATGTTATGTAAGTACCCGAGGAAGCCTAATAATCAATATAACTGCTTAATAGTCTTGATTGAAACAAATAATGCTACTATTTGTGCTTTATATTACTTAGTTATTTAGACTGATGTGGGATCCACTAGCTAATGCAATGTTGTAAAAGTATTTATTCTAACAATTTGTAGAACCATATGGATATTGAGTGACATAAGCCATAACTTTCTTAATTAGTTCTGTTATTTAATTATTTATCGAACTGTACTTAATCTGAGCGAGATTTCAATTCAAATAAATTCAATATGTTGAATCTCCATTCTTCTTTATCTACAGGTCTAAGTTTTTGGAACCATTATCAAGGAAAACAATGAGGGATAGTGACAAAATCATTCATTGCGAAGACTTATGTCTCAATTTGATGTCATAGATCCCCTTACCAAATTGCATTTGTCAATGGAAGTTTCAGGTCAGCAGATTGACTTAGTAAACTTGTTCCATTTATTAGTTGTTTAGCATTCCTGTATCCCAACATTATGAGTTTTATTATATACAGAAATTGATAAGACAATAGAAGTACATTTTCTGTTGAATATGATTTTATGTAGTCATGATCTATCCCTTTTTTTCTAAAAGGATTTCCTGCACCTTTGATGGTTCTTTGAACTTGATTGTCGAATTGGTTAAATTGAACCTGGCTCTAGAATGATATTGTGATAAATGAAGATAATCTTTAGGGATTGTTACCAAGTCATCCTTGTTATTACTGTTATGGTACTAATCTATTCTTAGGTTCCAATAATACAAATCAATTTAGATTAATTTAACTTAGATTTGTGATCCTTCTACTGATTCAAGCTCATTCTTAAAACTTGATATGTCAAAACCCTCAATTAAGTCCATTTACAGTTGCTGTCATAATGTGCTTCCTGTGTGTTTATATATTTTGGTCTTGAATGCCAATTGAATGTCTAGATTGCAAATATTTGAGCTTAAGCAATCTTTTGTTTGTGTTGCTGGGGTAAGCACTTGAAGGTTGTTCCAAGGGATAATCCACTGCTGTTTTCTAAATAATTGTTTATAGGCTACTTTGAAATTCACTCATCTGCAACTCAGTTTAAAGACTAAAATGCTGTAAAAAAAAGTGTTTTAACTGTCAACTCGTGTTTTTGATTGATGCTTGAGGATGCACTATGAATGTGTATGTTTTAATTCATGCTTCAAGTCTACTTAAGTACTTTCTTTCCCAGAATTTTGATTGAAAATATTTTAAACATTCCATACATGGGTAGTGCACTATTCATTACTGGTTTAATAATTTCTTTTGCTGTCATATGCCCAAAAATGGAGTTGATTCTACCACAGTTGATCCTAACAAGTTTAGTTCACTATATAAGAGTTAAATTAGATTGAAAAAATATGATTTTGAAGCTAGATTAATTTTATGATGTCTTGAACCTGATTTGGTAACTTATTGATGCTGTCAAGATTAATGAATATGTCATGAACATACATATGATCCCCATACTTTTAAAAATAGACCTTGGACTTAATGAAACCATACTATAAGGTCCTAGTTGCTAATAGAAAGACTTGGGCACATTTTTAGATCGAATGAGCAAAACAGTTCAGTTTAACTCAGGACAACAACCCACTAAAATGCTCATAACTTTTATTTTGTTTGACCTGTATAAGTGAGACTTATACCATTGGAAAGATAACTTCAAGAGCTTCATTTTAGACTTAAACTTGACCTGATTTGAATTTACAATGACTAAATTATGGTATGTCAGAGTTGGCAAATTTGCTCAACAAAAACTCAAGACCACAGCACACTAAAATTGTCATATCTTTTTTTGTGATTGACTTTTTTTAGTGAGATCTATACCATTTGAAAGAGAAATTCAAAAGCTTCAATTTGGACATAAATTTGGTATGATTTGGATTTAAAACAAGTGATATATGATCTTTTGAAGTTGGCATATACATGTAGGCTGACCAAATTGGGAGTAATGAAATAAAAATCCAAACAATCCCTTATTCACCCCAACGGTCAGAAATGGCTAGTTTTTAATTGTCCTACATATACCCAATGTCTTGGACATTTTGGGTGTGCAAGAGTACAGTCCTAATTCACTCACCCTCTATCGGGTCCAATAATTGGTATTAGAGTCTCGGCTTCTAAATAGTCTTAACTAGCTTAGAGTAGATACATGGAAACTTTGTAGTAACTTCTCTTATTTACGTTTCTTGACCCATAGACCTCCATGGTTTATTGGAACCATTTATAACCATTAAAAGGATGAAATGAAATGATATCTGTCGAACTGTTCATAGCTATTTTAGTACACATTGAGCTGTTATTGACGATTTGCTATAGATTGGCACTAAATACTGATCCTAGCAAATTCATTTTATCACAATATACCCATTGTTACTGAGCTAAGGTTGAAATAGAGACTGCTCTGGAATCTTACATTTGTAACCTCAGTTTTTGACCTATAATAGAAGCTGTCATATTTTTAGTGCATATGAGAATATTTCAATTTACTTTATAAGTCTACTTAAATTTGTCTTTTCCCAGAATTAGCATTAAAGCATTTTTTTAACATCCTATAGCTAGTTGCTACAATTTATTGCTTAGTTTTGGTCCAAAGTGTTAACTATTTTGTCTAAGTAAATTGTATGAATGCCATTAGTATTTTAGCAGCCATATTTAATCATATTAAAGGTGTTCATGATGCATTAAAGGCCTGCTAATAGTTGCATTGTTAGTTGCATTACTGAAGCTCAATTTTAGACAAAAAAATATTTGCATTGCTTAAGGACTATTGTGTGGTTGCTCTTGTTGCTGGGTGGTGTTTGAGATTTAAATGTTCGTTAGCAAATTTTAAATCACATTCTCAGCTTGATCTTGCTATTGAATTGCATCAATTAGTGATGGATCCATATTTGCTTGTTTAAACCTTGATCTACGAACACTGAAAATCAAAACCAAGAATACTCTGTTTTCTGATCCATATACAATTTACCACTTTAGCTTCATAGATTACAATCAACACCTAAACAATGCATTATTTGTAAGTTGTAGCTAGCAGAAGATGTACATTTATGATGACTAGGCTGGCCTCCTTGATTCAGTAATGAAGAGAGAAGCTTGTCTGAAATTTGACAGTAAAGTAATCTTTAGCTCAGCATAGTGAACAATGCAGTAGGCTATTCTAAGAGCTCTAGTTTGAACCTATGCTAATTTTGGCAAAACAACAGCTAAAATAAGACTTAATATAGGAAATGAAGCATGCTTATATACCTTTAAACCTTAAATAGCACACAACAATATAAACACCATTTGAAATAGACTTTGACAACAATATATGATCAAAAGAGAGCTTACAACTAGTCACAAATCAAGGCAACTCTTATGAGGAGTTTAATACAGTGAAAGCATAATCTATATGACGAAATACAACTGCTGGAACAATAAAGACATCCAAACATTCAATTTGCACACATCTGTCAACCCTTAGATCAAAATCAATAGTGAATAGTACCTGTAGAAGCTAGCTATGGGGTATAAGAAATTGATCCTATGCTAATTCTGGGAATGTCTAAGCTTGAGTAAACTTAGAATATGTATTGTTAACTTCAAATATATCTCAGCAGCAAAGTTAACTTCAGAACAAGCATTTTTAGTGGAAATTTGTTCACAATTGAGCTTTAGGAAATAATTTTAATCTAGAAACAAAATAGAGCAATCTGACTGTGCTATGCCTTTATAAAGTTCTTTAACACAAAAAAAAAACAAATTCTATGTGTTTAATTTTGAAATAAACTCCTTACTTCATCTAACTTCTTCAATTATGATTTAGAATTGTCTAAATACACTTACTAGGATCAATTATAGCAGCCCAAGACCTTTATAAATGTTTATGATAGTGCATATGGATTATGATAGCAAACCTTGTTCAAAAATAGGAGATTATGATGAGCAGAATTCAAATGAACATCAAGCTGGCACTTAATAATTACAAAGACTATCAATTTCAATTCAATATAATGTACTAAGATCACTTGAACTAACTTAGCAATAGTAGTTGCACATTTTGAAACAGTTGACATCACATTTTAGCCTCATTAATAATAAACTAAGTAGCTGACAAGGTATAACAAGCATAAGATTGATTCAGTCCTATTTCTGGGCTACTTTAGGTCTAATTGAATCTTAGAATCTTAAATGACACTAGCTCAAGGCACTTAGCAAATATTGTAAATCAACCCTTGAAAAATCTGAATGCAATTTTTATGACAGAAACCACACATGGCTCAAATATTAACTTTTAGATTATGAAACTCAAGAAAGACCTTTAAATACCAACAATGGCCACAAAATTGAGTATCTCTATCTAGAATATGCATAATCAAATCATAATGATTCTTAAACATTCAACACAAGCCAACACAACAAGCATGATAGTTATGACAACAACAATATAAATCTGAATAGAAAGAACCAAAAGCTAACACTATGATAAAAGTTTTAGTAGCCCAAAAGAAACTTAGAAATTGATTTTATATAAATAAAATATAGATGTTCATTACCATAATTAGGCCTCATATTGTAGTGCATATACTTACTAAACCAGTTATAGCCATGATAGTAGTTTTAAGTGTCTAGATTACCAGCTTCAAAATCTACAGAGTAGCCTCCGACTCCTATGCACCAAAGACCTTATTGAGGTTCATTTCTAGGCTTAAGATGAACCATGGAGCTGCCTAGAAACCTCCATTTTCGCTCTCACAGACCTCTCAACAAAGGTGTTGCTCTAGTGATATTGATTTTTCACTCAGTTTTTCTCACTAATAGCACACTCAGTTCCCATACACTCTTAATACATATAGGAATATCAAAGCTAGCAAACTTTAATTATCAACACAATATGTGAAATGCATAATCTCTTAAATGGGCTAAAGACATTGGTTGTTAATAATATCTTAAGTTATTTAATTGTTGATTTCTTATCATGTACTACTTAATTTTCCCTCTGAATCCTAACAGGGCATTGATATTGATTAAATGGCAAAGCAAGTTACACTAATTATATTCTAATTACAAATGCTTGAGTGATATAACAAAATAATAAGGACAGGTAGTGTAGTGACTTAATGTGTAAATTAGCATAATGACTTAATCATGCTGAAACAAATGATTTTAGATGAGGTTTAAGTATGTAATTGAGTTTTAATGTAGACTTTGAGTTTTATCTTTTGTCCTGGACAACAAAAGTTCATCACACCATTGACAGAATCAATTAGGCCAAATGATTTCTTCTAATTATTTATGTTTTGTGATACACTTGTATAGTGATAGGTATATCGTAGAATACCATCGAAGGCTAGCATCCTGCAGAGATGAAAGATACATTGAATTTATTTTTTCCCTCACAAATTTTACTCTAGGAGGTGTCAAAGGCAATTTTAAAAAATTTTGCCACCATGGAAGCTGTATCTTATGCCAGTGGTAGTTTTAACCAAGGTTTTGTGTGATTAGATCTATTGGGAACTCATATAAGCTGCCAAATCATCAATCTTACCAAAAGGGATTTTTTGTGCATGCACCTCATGGTTGGCTACTTGAACCCTTTTAAATAGCATTATTAGAATACTGAAATTAAAACTTGTGTTATGTAGGTACGTGCTTGAATTTTGTAGTGTAATGCAGGTACTTGCTTGGATTTTGTGGGTAAGTATCAAGATCAAAAATTGAAAGTTGACTTTTGCCAAGAAATGAACAACGTGAAGATCATGTGGAGATCGATGTATAGGAGTACGTAATGCTAGGTTTTTGAGATCATGTGTGGATCAATTGTTTAACAGAGGTGCTAGAAAATTGAAAGTGTTTTACAAATGGATTTCCTTTTTAAATATATTTTGGCATATAGATGGACTATGAAAATGTACTTCTTTAGTCTTTTGATATGTTAATGGTATATTTAATGTATTGGTTTAGTTACCGGCATTAAGTGATGTGTGGATGATTAGGTAGAATTTTAGGGTGAATGCTTTTATTAAAAAAAATTATATTTTATTAACGGGTGGCACAAAATCCCGTTCATAAAAGGACATTCGATGTAGTAACGAGGGGATGGTATGCCCTAAAAGAATTATTTACGAGGATTATGCACCTCGTTAATAAATTTATTAGGTAGACAACAAAGTTTTAGACGGGGTGTATTTTACTTTTTTACGAGCGCCCGTATATGACGTAAATTAAATATTAACGAGGAAAGCCTCATCTCGTCAATAAATTTATTACGTAGACAAAACATATATTGACGGGGGAAAATCTTGTTACAAGGTTAATTCTTTCTCATTAAAAATTTAGAGTATTGACGGGACTGTAATAGACGTGAGCCTTCTGTACGCCGTAAATGACTTTTCACGGTGTTTTTGAGCTTTTGTAGAAGGCATTCTTTCTTGTAGTGCAAGCTGCCAGAACTCTTTGAGAAATTGCTCGAAACTTATAATAAAAAAAATCTGAGAAAAAGACTTTGAAGAAAAAGAATGAAGATCAAGTGAAGTTGATTGAAAAAAGTAAAACATAAATTCTAAATCTTCAAGGCAAAGTCAAGTTTCTCGAAAGCGAGGTAAGTCAAGCTATTTCTACCAAAGATGTTCTTGTTGCTAGAATTAATTTTCTTGAGCCTGAATTAAAAAAATTACAAGATAAATTAATTGCGTTTACTTCTGGGCAGATTAAGCGTGATAGCATGATTAGTATTGGTAAGCCTGTAAGAGATAAAACTGGATTAGGTTTTGCTGGGGCATCTTCTAAGGAAAAATCTATTTTTGTTAAACCCAAGAATTTGATTGTGTCGGAACCCAAACCTAAGTCTCAAGTTGAGTTTGTGCATGCTAATGTTGTGTCCAATCTGCTTTATTATTCTTTTTGTGGTAAGAACGGATATAGTCAACACTATTGTTATAAAAAGAGAAGACATTCTAATTCTGATTTTCATGTGCATAATTCTTTTTCTAAGAATAGGGTTCATGCTAAAAATCCACAATATTGGAACAAACTCAAAAATTCTCAAGGTAAAAAGAATTCAAATAAAAAGAAGAATGTTTTTGTTTCTCCACAATTCTTTCCTAATAAATTGCATGTTAAAACTATCTGGATGAAAAAGGAAGATTTGGAGAAGTTTGTGCCTTTTGATACTATGGGATTCATTCTTAATAGGTCTTTGGGTGCAAAACCCCCTAACTAGGTTATTAGGACTTTGATGGTCATGGACTGAGCTTATATTCATTATTTGTTTTCCATTGGACATATTTTTTGGTTAGGATAGTTTTGTTTATTTTTAGTAATAATCAAATGAGATTATGAGAATTACATTTTTTTGAGAAATAATGTGAATTCTTTATATTTCCTTATAATTTCACTTTGATTTGTGAATGCATAATTGGGACACTTAGTTTGTCAATAAATGAAGTACTTGATTTTATGATCTAAACATTGATGACCAATGTGCTGTATTTATTTCCTTTTAGAGGTAAATCTTCTGAGTCTATACAAATTGTGCACTAATCCAACTCTGAGAGAATTGATTGAAAACTAATGTGAAGTTGACTAGAGTATATTGTATGAGTAGCATTGAAAGCTTAAATGATCAATGAAAAAAAAATTGAAAAAAAAATTATGTTTTTATTCAGCATGAAAAAAAAAATCAATATTTGCTGAATATCTAAGACAACAGGAAAAGACTACCTTCGGGATGTGTTCGTAGCTCCCACTATAATGTAAATCTGCAATGAGATATCTTTAAAAATTTAAAGATTTGTTTTGAGGAAAATAGCTGCTGCCTGTAAGCGTGAAAGCCACCGTCTTAGAAATAAATAAATAAAAAATTGATGAAATTCAATAGAAAATTTTTTTTTGATCATGTGTAGCTATATTTGCTTATTATCCAATATGTTTTTGAAGATGGATCAAAGGAATTTGATTAATTTTTGATGAAGTTGGATTGCACACACACAATGGATTTGTTAGATGAATTTTTAAATTTTTATAAATATTTGTGTGTTGGAAGTTGTGTCATGATCATGAATTTGAGAATGAATTTTATGGATAAATTATGGGTTTTAAAATTCTGCATTTATAAATGTTTGAAATTTTTCAAAAATTTTAGAAATCATATTATTCTCTGAAAAATGTGCTTTGATTATTCTCATGAGATTATTCAATTTTTTTTTTCTCTTGAAAGATTTTCAAAAATTCAAAAATATGTTTATTTTGATTTTGTGTTTATTTTTCATTCTTTATGTGATTAATTGTCAAATCAGGATTGAAATGAGGTGTTTTTGTTGAATTAGAGGTCCAAAGTGTAATTTTTCAATAATTTACAAAGTTGGACCAGTCCCAAATTTTGAGCACCGATCGCACTTAGCAGATGCCCAGTTTTTATGGAATCCACGCGTGCGCCTTGTTGTTTTGAGTTGCATTCCTCATACATGCGCATACACACTCTCATAGCACTTTCACTCAATCTCTTTAACTCTCTTTATACTTTAAAACTCTCACACACTCATATGATATACATTCTCTTCCTCTTCTATATTTCTTGTGATTATTGACTATTGGAGGTTGGGATTGAATTTTTGGAGGATTGTGATGATTGTTGGTTTTTTTGTTTGTTGATTTCGGTGATATTGTGCAAACAAATATCTTGGAAATTTAGCCATTCTAGACTTGCACACTAGGTGTTTCATTAATTGACTCAATGGAATTTTTGACTTTATTTTTTTCAACTTGCATTAATCTTCCACCTATCTTGTGCTATATAATCTATATCATTTTGGTTGATATTTGTAATTGATTTTGGATTGAAAATGGTGGAAGGGATTATTTTTGGAGGAGTTGAGTTGATTTTGAAGTAATTGATCAAACAAGTTGTGCTCAATTTTTTAAAATCTTGCTGTCCAAGTGTTCGACATAATTCTTTAATGGAGCTTGTGATCTTGTTTATGCTTCCATTCATTGTGACTTTCATGATTAGGTCTAAAAGAGTTAGGGGAGTGATTTAAAAGTGAAAGGAATGTTAAGTTGAAAGATCTTGGTTGGGAGTCTTTATGTGATTTGGATGACATATTTTTATTTGGATGTTTTATCTTTTACAATTAAAGTGTTTGTCATTATCATTTGATTCATGTGTGAGTGCGACTCAATAAGTGTCTCAATTAAAAATTACCACACTTCGCAATAGAACGAATTCCTTGCAGAATAGGGCTATCGAAAGGGGTGTCGAACCTCAGGGATTATGGTCTGATGAGTTAGAATACGGAATTAATTCTAATCAAATTTAGAAGAAAAGAATTCTGATTTTTAAATAAAACTAATTAAAAAGTAAAATAAAATAAATCAAAGTAAAATAGAAAGTGAAGATAATATGAGATAAATTTAGGGTATTTGACTTCACCGCTAACTCCACAAACAATGGTCAATTAAATCAATTATGGGCGATTACATCATGCATAAGTGGTGTCGGTGGCTACAAGCTCACCTTCATCCGTCAAGAAGATAACATATGATTAAGGCTAAGTCATGGACTATCTTCGATTGGCATGAGCCATCTGCCTAACTACTCTAATCTAGGGTGCAGTATGGTTCATCTTCTTTAGGCATAATCCATCAAAGCTTTTAATGATATATTCAGTGATTACCATTGTGTAATAATTGCTCTCATTATCACAGAAAATAAGAGAGATTGAGTTCAATAATAACAACTAAATATCTAAGACAAGATAAGAAATCATTGAAACTGAATTTACAAGACTTTTATTACTCAATTCTATAATAAGAATCCTCTAAATTACACAATATATGCATGTATATAAAGGTCCCCAATAATTAAAATAATCAAACGATTGATGCTTTGTTAGGGCTACATGAAAATCCTAGTGGATGAACTAGCCGCTCATGGTAGAAAAAGAAGCTTCAACTATTGAGGAAGAAGGCATCATCTTCATGAATTATGCGTATGACTTCGTTCTCCAATGGCTGTGCCAAGTATGTCTTCTGTTCTGTCCAAAGCTCTCTCAGATTCGACAATCTCTATAATCTCTCCAACTCAGCCTCCAATCCTTCACTTTATGCCCCAAGAGAATACACCAAAGTCCAAATCCAATTAGGAATTAATTAGGTTTTCCCGCAACACTAATCAGGTGAGTTTTTTCTGCTGACGTTCGACCAAACTTTTGACCCACTAGAAGTCCGATTCACAGAATTTTTGCGCAATACAAAAGTGTGCAGAATCAAATTTCGTTCAACCCACGCAAAAATTAAGTCGATTGGAGGCTGGGAAATAACACTTCTGGTCCGTTTCCCAAAATGGGATTAAGACTGTATTATGCACAGATTTGGGCTTCAGGCCCGAAACCTTCTTAAGCAGCTGTAATTCTCTTGGACCTCTTCTTTGAGTTGATTTGAGTTAAAATAAATGGTTGAGTTGAAATAAATGGTTGAATGGTTCCCTTTGATGTAGGCTTCATCTAACCATATTGGATGTCTTCGTTAAAAGCCCAAAATCATGGTTTTAACTGAAATAATCATTAGGGCCCTGCAAATACAGAAAATACTAAAACAAAGTAAAATAATAAAATAATTTATCACTATGAGAATAAAATACATAAGTTAAGAGGCTAGAATGCGTAACATTCAACGCCTATCATCATTGAGGTGAATACACTTGTTATGACTCAATGGTTAATGTTCTTGATCTAAATAGGTGATATTATTTTGTAATATTTGAGGATAAATCTTGATAAGATCATCTATAGAGGATAACGATTTGAGTCTAATGAGTACCCAATGTATATTTGATAATGGGCATCATTCATTCTCCTACATAACTGATGATAACTAATTTTTAGGCTTTGATGCTTTGATGATTCGAACTAGTTCATTTATTTGCTAGGTTTATGACTTGGTTATTTTTGTTAGACATGGTGTCTCTGATTAGACCAATGGATGAAGTTACATGATCAAGGATATCTTTTTGATAGATGTTGATATCTAATTTTTGGAGCTTATGATGATGATGAGGATTAGGTCTTGATGATAGACTTAGTTATGTTTTGCTAGAGTTTGAGTAGTTAACTCTATTTTGTCTAGGTTTGATGCTTGATCTTGTTATGTTTTGATTTTTCCATCAA
Organism: Cornus controversa; assembly: GCA_026545225.1. Lineage (NCBI taxonomy): Eukaryota > Viridiplantae > Streptophyta > Magnoliopsida > Cornales > Cornaceae > Cornus > Cornus controversa. The sequence continues at coordinate 31,642,993 of CM048846.1, read as the reverse complement.
CTGATATGTTCTGGATGCTTATTTGATCAGTGATGATGATTATATTTACTTCCTTATTGTCTTAATCTCTCTATGTGCTTCATGATTTATCTGTTTATATAAATCTCTTTGATGGTTCTTTCTCAATTTGTTCCAAAAAGGGGGAGATATTATTATGTGATATAAGGTTCTTTGACAAAGGGAGAGATATATTTATAAGATATTTTTGCTTAGTAGATTAAGGGGAAGATATTGATATATGATTATATTTCTTTATTAAGCTTTTCACAGGTTGTGTTGTTTAAGGGATGTGTAGGTACAACAGGTTTTTATTCTAATCATCTTGAACACACAAGTGAAGCTTCTGAGGATCAGTTCTTTATCTCTGTGTATTTTTGGGCAACATTATAATATAATTTTTCCAATGGGCTAGGTTATAATTGTCTAGGTGGATTTGTCATGAAATTGCCAAAGGGGGAGATTGTGAGATATAAATTTGTAATTGGCATATTTCGGTGATCAAAACTTGAATGATCGAGTTGTAATTTTCATATTATTTTATGTAATCGATCATCGACAATTTCGAGCTGACACTCAAGTGCATGGAAGCCGATAAATCAGTTAAAACACCATATAGTATAGGTAAGTATGGTGAGGACACTCTGCACTTTTTATTTCCGAGCTTATTTTGAAAAGCCAAGGTTTAAATGAAAATATTAGGGTTTTTCAAAGTAGGACCGGTCCCCAATATTTAGGACGGGTCCAACTTTTCGCGGTAGGTTGGTTTCTGCAGGTTTTTACAAAGTCCCACCGATCCTGAATATTTGGCACCAGTCCCACTTAGCCTGTTCCAAATAGGAAACAACTTTTGACAAAAATTCTAATTCCTATTGGGTTTGAAACTTCTAGGAGAGTTTTATTTTTGTATTCAACTTCTTTTCCAAGTAGAATTAGAACTTCCTTACCTATATATATGTATCCATATTTTCTCTACAATTGGGAAAAAAAAAAGCCTAGACTATTATTATTTTTAGAGAGAGAAAGTATATACAATATAATTAGGGCTATATATTTTTAAGAACACACATCCATACTTCACGAGTGATATTTAGGATGGTGTTCTTCTACTTCTGATTAGCTGCTTAGAGACTGCATCAAATCTATTTGCTGATCAGAATATTGGATTGAAGGTTTTTCGCTTGCTTGCTTGCCGAGGATGAAAGGTGACCAGATCACACTACGAAGGGGACGAAATACTTGCTGAGTATTTTGGTTCTTTTGGCAACCTTTCTGTAAGGATCGTGATATTAGCCGAAAGGTTGCAACAGTTGGACGTGTTGTCGCAATCATAAGCCTGAGGTGTTCTGCATCAGATTCTTGATAGAGTGAAGAGGGGTGTGAGATTGAGACTGAGACTGAGTCTGTTGTACTTTGCTTCATCATAGTGGATTGGTTTCCTAAGGCTTGCCACCTCCCTCCGTGGTTTTTCCCACCTTTGGTTTCCATGTATATCTGGTGCATTCTTTTTTTTACTTGCACTTTATTTATTTACTTGCTTTACTTGTTTGGTTAATTGGACTTAAAATTGAAGTAATTAAAAATTAAGCAAACAAGCAAGTGATCCTATTCACCCCCTCTAGGTTCTAAAATACTTTTTGCAACCGCTTTCGCACTGCGTAACTCACAGAATCTTTTTAATCCATACAATTTGTGCACTAGTCCAACTTTGAGAGAATTGATTAAAACTAATGTGAAGTTGACTAGATTATATTGTATGAGTAGCATTGAAGGCTTAAATGATCAATGAAAAAAAATGAAAAAGAAAAGATTATATTTTTAAATCAGTATGAAAAGAAAATAAAAATGAATTACTGAAAACTAAGACAAAAGGAAAAGGCTACCCTCGCGATGTGTTCGAAGCTACCACTATGACATAAATCTCCAATGAGATATCTTTTAAAGAAGTTATTTTGTGAAAATAGTCGGCTGCCCGTAAGCGTGAAAGTCACCATCTTAGAAATAAAAAAAATGAAATTCAATGAAAAATATGTTGATCATGTGTGGTTTTATTTGGTTATCATCCAATGTGTTTTAGAAGATGAATCAAAGAAATTTGATTAATTTTTGATGAAGTTGGATTGCACACACACATATGAATTTATTAGAGGAATTTCTAAATTTTTATAAATATTTGTGTATTAAAAATTGTGCATGATTATGAATTTAATGATGAATTTTATTGGCTAATTTATGGGTTTTAAAATTATGCGTTTATGAATTTTCTTGAAATTTTTTGAAAATTTTAGAACTCATTGTTATTTTATGTAAAAATTATTTTTAATGATTATATGATTGTTATATTTTTATTTTCACATAAATAAAATCCAAAAAATATTTTCCTATTTTTTCAAAATTTTAGGAATTTTTGTAAAAATTTTAGGTATTTTTTAGCTTTTTTTTCTTGAAAAAGTGCATTTTTGGTCAAAATTAGTCAACTGGACAAGCAAGCCAGTTGGACTAGTCCAAGGTGAAGGCTGGAACAGTCCATCCTTAGCTTGATTTGGTAAGCGATCGACACTTGATGCCTTAGCTTGATTTAATAAGAGACCGGCACTTGAGGCCTTAGCTTTATCTGGTAAGCGATTAACACTTGAGATCTTAGCTTTATTTGGTAAGCGATCGGCACTTGAGACCTTAGCTTTATTTATAAGCAATCGGCACTTGAGGCCTTAGCTTTACTTGGTAAGTGATCAACACTCGAGGCCTTAGCTTGATTTGGTAAGTGATTGGCACTTGAGGCCTTAGCTTTATTTGGTAAGCGATTGACACTTGAGGCCTCAGCTTGATTTCTAAGCTATCGGCACTTGAGGCCTTAGCTTTATTTTGTAAGCGACCAACATTTCATCCCTTAGCTTTATTTGGTAAGTGATCGGCACTTGAGGCCATTGCTTAATTTGGAAGTGATTGGCACTTGAGGCCTTAGCTTTATTTGGTAAGCGATTGACACTTGATTTGTAAGCGATCACCACTTGAGGCCTTAGCTTTATTTGGTAAGTGATTAGTGCTTGAGGCCTTAGCTTTATGCTTTATTTGGTAAGTAATCGGCGTTTGAGGCCTTAGCTTGATTTGTAAGCGATAGGTAGTTGAGGCCTTAATTTTATTTAGTAAGCGATCTGCACTTGAGGCTTTAACTTTATTTGGTAAGTGATCAGCACTTGCAGCCTTAGCTTGATTTGTATGCAATCGGCACTTGAGGCCTAAGCTTTATTTGGGTAGCGATCGACACTTGAGGCCTTAGCTTTATTTAGTAAGCAATCAACATTTGAGGCCTTAGCTTTATTTCGTAATTAATCGGTGCTTGAGGCATTAGCTTGATTTGTATGCAATCGGCACTTGAGGACTTAGCTTTATTTGGTAAAAGGTCGGCACTTGAGGACTTAGCTTTATTTAGTAAGCAATCAGCATTTGAGGCCTTAGCTTTATTTCGTAATTAAACGGTGCTTGAGGCCTTAGCTTGATTTGTATGCGATCATCACTTGAGGTCTTAGCTTTATTTGGTAAACGATCCGCACTTGAGGCCTTAGCTTGATTTTTTTTATTGATCATCTTTGAGCAATAGGCTCCTAACACCGCTTTCCACTTTGAATGATCATTTTATGGGCGATCGACTATTTCATAAGCAAAAACTGATAAGAGAGTGGCACTGCGCATTGCCCTACCTTATTGCAATTTTAAAGTTTATCTTTACTCTTTATTTATAGCAAAGTATCCAACTTTTTTCTCGATGTGGGACCATGCCCATTTCTCTTTTTGACAGTGAGATATTTATAAAAGATTCGTATTATTTTTGAAGCCAATTTTGGCATAAATCTTACTAACACTTCCTTATCGTTGGACAAAATGAGGGCTATATTGCCAAAATGTATAATCTAACTCTAATATACTGAACTTAAACATAGTACCTCTTCAAATGGGTTGCATTCCAAGGCTTATGAATTAACTCGACATCGCTAATTCTGCGAAGCCTATATACCCCTTTTCCAATCACTTTAGTGATTTTATATGGACCTTCCCAATTTGCTCTGAATTTTCCAGCATTAAGCTCTTTTGTGCTGTCAGTAACTTTTCTTAACACCCAATCTCGGGCTCCAAACACTCGGTGTTTCACCTTTTTGTCATAATTATTTTTGACCATCCTTTGACACGATACCAGTCTGATATGAGCTACCTCCCTTTTTTCTTCCAACAAATCTAGGTTCTGTTCTAGCTGCTGATCGTTATGTCCCCTCTCCAGCACTTCTGATCTGATCATTTGGGTAGACAGCTCAGTTGGTATCACTACTTTGAACCTATAAGTTAGACAGAATGAACTTTCTCCCATTGGTCACTTGGGCGTCGTTCAACTCATCCAGCCATTTACCCTTCCGAGCTTCTAGTTTCTTTTGGATGCATTGAAAGATAGTCATGTTTGTTATTTTTGTTTGGCCATTTTCTTGTGGATATGACCTTGAGGAGAATTTTTTATTGATCCCATATTCCTTAAAGAACCTTTGTATCGACCTATTGTCAAAGTTTTTTGCATTATCCTTGATAGTGGATTCTAGAAAATCAAACCGGCAGATAATGTTACTCTAGATGAACCTTTTCACTTGCACATAAGTGATTGTTACATAAGCTTCTGCCTCAACCCACTTTATGAAATAATCTGTAGCTAACAGAATGAACTTTTTGCTGTTGTTGGCTTTAGGGAGTGGTCCTACTAAATCCAATCCCCATTTTACAAATGGCCAGGGACTGGCCATGGTGGTGAGATCTTGGGGGGGGGGGGGTGATGTGGTATCTTTGAATGTCGCAGACACTTGTCACATCTTCTAGTGTATTCTTCGGCATCTTGAGCCATGTATGGACTAAAATATTCCTGAGTGATAGCTTTGTGAGCCAGTGACCTTTCTGAATGATTTCCACATACACCTCCATAGATTCTAGTGAGTATTTTTTTTGCTTCCGATGGTGCAACAAACTTCAAGTATGGCCTTAAGAATGACCTTCTATAAAGATGTCTGCCTATTATTGCATATCTTGATGAATTCATCCTAATCTTCCTAGCTTCTTCTTTTGATGTCAGCAGAACCCCGTTGATGAGATATAAGCCTTTGTAAGATCCATATATTTCTTTTTGGGAAAGAATACTAGGGGCTTCCAATGTGTTGATCGGGACCACTCTAATTAGATCGGATCGGGCTACTGAAGCTAAACATACTAGTTTGTCAACTTTCAGGTTCTCGTCTATAGCCATTTGGGAAACATTAACTTAGTCAAATCTACAAGTTTTTAGTGACTCTCAGTTAAACACTTACAATTAACTGAGAGTCGCTAAAAACTGGTAGATTTTTTACCTGGAGTATTTTTGATAGCATTAGTCCTTCTCAAAGAGCTTCGTACTCAACTTCATTGTTTGATATACGAAACTCTAAATGGATTGCTTGCTGTAGAGCATTTCTGTTAGGAGTTTGAATTTTTACACCGATGCCCGATCCTATCTATGTTGATTACCTATCAACATAAAGCTTCCATTCAGATGGAGTTGAGACTTTTGGTTCCTCATCATCTTCTGACTCACACTCAAGTAAGTAGTCTGCCACTGCTATTGCAGTCCGAGGCTCATAAGTTATGTCATTGGATCCTAAATCAATTGCTCATTTGGTAATTCTTCCTGGCTGATCAATTTTGTGGAGAATCACTTTGATTAGAAATTTAGTTAGGACTACAATAGGATGAACATGAAAATAATGCCTTAGTTTCCTCTTTGCTTGGATTAGGGCTAGTACTATCTTCTTAACCTTTGAGTACTTTTGTTTAACCTCGATCATGGTTTTACTTAAGTAGTACACTAGGTGCTACTTTCTATTAAATATTATGATCATAACTGCATTTGTGGCTGTTTAGGATACTGCAAGGTATAAGTACAGAGACTCTCGTGCATTAGTCGCTGAAAGTGTTAGCAGATGAACCAAATACTGCTTGAGTTTTGCCAAAGCCTTGTTATGTTCGGTTCCCTATACTATTTTACCTCTTGTTCTCATAACGTCAAAGAAGGGTTCACACTTATTAGAAAGCCAAGAGATAAACCTACTCAAAGCCGTGGTGCGCCTCGTTAGGATTTGGATATCCCTTTGAGTTTTCGGTTCCTTGTTCTGAAGGAGAGTTTTTACCTTAACTGAACTTACTTTTATTCCCATTCGGTTAATAATTTGCCCCAAAAATTGACTTAAAGAAACCCTAAAGGAATATTTTGAGGGGTTCAGCTTCATACTATAGTTCCATAGAGTGTCAAAAATCTCTTGTAGATGCTTCGCATTATCTCTTTTTTGGACACTTTTTACCACCATGTCATTTATGTATGCCTCCACCATTTAGCCCATCAGTCTTTTGAAAACTTTATTGATTACACATTGGTTGGTTGCACCGGCATTCTTCAATCAAACTGCATCACTTTATAGTAATAAATTACATTCTCAGTGATAAAATATGTCTTTTCTTCATCCTTAGGGTTCATCGGAATTTGATTGTATCCAGAGTATGCATCGAGGAATGTCAATCGTTCATAACTAGTCGTGGCGTCAACCATTTGATCAATCTTCGGGAGAGGAAAACTGTCCTTGGGGCAAGCTTTATTTAAGTTGGTGAAATCTATGTAGATTCACCACTTGACATTCTTGTTTTGCACTACCACCATATTAGAAAGTTAATCCAAAAATTGAACTTCCCTGATAAACTCAGCTTAGAGAAGTTGATCCACTTCTACTGCTATGACTTGATTCCTCTCTGGAGTGAATCATATTTGCCTTCATTTAATAGGTGGATGGTTTGGGTTAACATTAACTGTATGACACAACACTGAAGAATTAATTCCTAGCATATCTGCATTATCCCATGAGAATACATCTACATTCTTTTAGTAACTGCATTAGCTATGTTCTTTCTTCTTTGCTCATAAAAGTCCCAAGATTCATAGGATCTTTTCCGAGGACAATCTTGATCGGTTTAAGCAGTTCTTTAGTTAGCTTATCCTTCTCTTACTCTACCGAAATGCTTTTTCGCAGAGATTTCTGTGATTGCTATTTGACTAGATCATCGTTAATTATCTTTCTTTTTAGTGTAAGAGCGTAACACTTTTTTGCAGCCACTTGGTCTCCTGGGATATCTATCGTACATCTTTCGTTCGACGCTATACACCTCATTAGCTAGTGAAGTACATAACGTATTCCTTGTATACGTTGTATCCAACCTCTTCCCATTATCAGATTGTATAAAGAGTTAAAATCAACAACAATAAAAAATTTTGTCAAGGTTCTGGCTGCTGCCGTTATTGGGAGTTCTACTACCGCAATTGGAATGACTTGCCTTCCGTCGAACCTTATCAGTGGCTCAGTTGTTGGCTTTAGACATTCTACGTCTAGGACCATATGCTCGAAAGTCCATAAAGTTAGAACATTTACGCTACTTCCCATATCAACTAATATCATCTTTACATTGCAGTTGGATACGATGAGACTAATCACCAGCGGATTTTCGTGGGGTACTTGAATTATGTTCATGTCTTCATTTATGAAGATGATTGATACTTTGGTGGACATATTATGCACTGAGTGAACTTCCCCAACCCTCTACAACTTTTGGGCATTCCTTAGCTGCGATCGCCTCCCCAATTTACTTTCTTGATCTGATGCCAGTCGACAACCATGAATATCGTTAATGACCTAAATAGGAGCAGGGTTCTGCTACTTGTTCGACTTCTATTGAGGTTGATTAGATGGTTTGGTTTGCTCCCAATGAATGATAAACATTGATAGGCCGCCTTTGGTGATCAGAACTCCATTTGTTGTCTCAAAATTTTGCATTCATTAGTTGTGTGGTCAAAGTCACTATGGAATGCACAATGCTTATTTGATGAACCTAGAAGGGAGGGGGTTAATAGGTTCTTCGATTTTTCTTCCCAATTATGCAAGTTTGGCTGGCACATGCAATCACATAATTTTGGACACACATATTTCTAGAGGAAAACCCCAAGGTGGGGTAAATCTCCCACCAAATCTCACCACAATCACTTGCACTCCCCTTATCCAAAGTATCCCAATACTTGGACTATACATAGTGATAGTGGAGTCAATTGAATGTAATGAGTAGCAACTTTACAAGCTTTGATTCATTGGTCTTCAAAGTCAATCTTCAAATCTTCAAGCTGTGATAGTTAGTCTTCAAGGTCCAGTTTGATAATAACTCGGCCACTAGATTTTTTTCTAGATAATGACACTTAAACTTCTGTTGTGATAGGTTTCAATATAAATACCCTTGAGTGTAGCTGCAATGGACTAGTAGTAGAACACTCTTTCAAGGAATCCCGTTCTCAACTTCTTGAATAACCATTCAGCTTGGAATTTCTTCAGACAATGGGCCGTGTATTTATTTGTCTTCGTACCTATTCTTAAGATGGACACAACTGCAACTAGAGTATAAATTAGTAGCTCAAGCAGTTCAAAATATAAAGAGCATGAACACAATTAAGCAAAACATAGTTCAGCACTTTAGCACTAAAAACTCAGCAATAGCAGTTTACTAAATCAACAAATTGAAATCCCCAAATTAGCAATATAAATCAACACAAACAGCCCATTAATTTTGCGCATTAACTTTCTGCAATCAACATTATAAACCTCAGCAGATCAGCAATTCTAAGACAGCAAAATCGGCAGTATTTAAACCTCAAAACAGCCACCTTTTTAAACTCAAAACAACACATTCTAATTCTCAAAATAGCAATATTTTATGCTCAAAATAGAACCTTAAGTTTTCAACAGCAATATGGAATTTTCAGCAACTTAAAGTTTCCAAAACAGTAACATACAATTTTGGACAACAACCGATAAAATTCAGCAACACAGTTTCAACAAATGATTTTTAGCAAAACATAAACAGATTCAATAAAACGTTTTCAGCAAACAAAGACCAAAACAAATTTTCAGAGAAGATTTGTGTGTCTATGAAGTAGTTGCTAAGAGATGTTAAAGACATAACCATGGTGTCCCTTTGAATGTGGTTGCTAAGTGAAGCTAAACTCAAACTTTGGTGTGTCTAGGAATATGTAGACAGAAATTCATATTGAAACATCAAATACCCAAATTAGATGAAGATCATATGGCAGACTAGGTTTTCATAGATCAAGGATTAAAGCTCAAGCAAGACAACATGTACTTAGGTTCTATATATGTATATATATATATAATCACAGATAGTTTCAAGTGTTGAGAAATGTACCTTTTCGAGCTTGAAATTTACTAAAAATACTCACATTGATCTTCATGATGTGAAGAACAGAGCTCATCAAGAATCAGCGTAGAAGATACACGTTGTAGGAGATTGGTTCACCATGGGAGTAACCTGGAAGCATCTCACATTTTTCTCCTTTTTCTCACTATTTCACTATATCAGTGGCTCCCTCTTCTTTCTCCCTCTCTCTCTCACTTCGCTCTTATCTCCTCACATTTTTCTATTTCAGCTTATATATCCATCACAGCTGAAAATCTCTCTCCTCACCTTTTGTTCCACTGTGCACTCAGCTCTCTTCTATTCTCCATTTTCTATCAACGTCGTTCTATTCCTCTCTCCTTCATTATCTATATATATGCTTTTTTAAAAGCACCACAACCATTATCTATATTAGCCATACTATTTATATAAGCCTAATAATCATTATATGTTTATATGCCCCACACTTAATTTAAAATATTTTTTCATAAGACTCTCAGCCAAGTATTCTAAAAATAGCCAAAAAAGAGTCCACTCAACTTTACTTTTGAAATATTTTGTTACAAAACTAATCTTTTGCGTTAGCTAATACTCACATAAATCACCACCTCACAAACCAACTATAATCAGCCGAAAGCAATAGATTTTCTTTTTGCTTTTCTTTTCAAATATATATATATATATATATATAAAAGGAACAGAAATCCTGGTGACACAAATTTCCAAAAATACCCTTAGGACACCTATGCCTTAGCATTAATTTCCAAATCATCATTCATTGATAAATTGACTAAAGTGTCCCTGCAATTTCATTAGTGCATAACATGGAAGAGCATGATAGAGCCGGACAATTAACTAAATCATAAAATTTTGTAAAATAACACTAATGCCCCTATAGATTCTTTTGACATTAAAACTTGGGTAAACATGTTCATGGCCTTCCTGGGCCATCAATCTCCCCCTTTCTTTTTTTAATGTAAAAAATCTAACCTTTTATGTTAACTACTTTATCGCCCTTTTTGACAATGAAAGTCAAAAGGGTAGTAAAACTGAGAGCTAGTACGGAGGAAGGGTGAGTGTTCTGTCATGTAGTGAACCACCCCAATCTATATCTAGAAATGCTATATGGGATAGTTTCAAAAAGGGAGTGTAATGCAATCCAAGATTAGCTATACACTTATAAAATATTGAAATCATTTTGACAATTTTCAAGTGTGAGAATTTTGAAGCACATTGAAATTTTGTAGCAAACATGTGATTAGGTCTAAAAGTAGTGAAGTGCAATGAGCTTTTAAATATGGACCTATCAATACTAGTGAGAATGCACTTGGTAGTAGTCATTGATTTGGAGTTTTCCATATTACCATTTTTTATTTTAGCACAATTGCATGCAATGTGTGTGGTATTTTCATGAATGGTGTAGACATTACTAGAAGCTCTAGATGCAAAAAGAATGATTTTTCCTGATTGTTTGTTAATTAATTTGTAATCATCTTTCACAAATAGAACAAGATTACCATTGTCACAAAGTTGATTGACACTAAGCAAATTGTGTTTAAAACCTTCTATATAGATTACATTGTCTGACTTAGGCATTTCTTTGGTTTCAGGTATTGTGCCTCTTCCAATTATTTTACCTTTCTTATTATCACCAAAGATGACAGGACCACCATCACATTTTCAAAATAGCTAAATTTGGTCTTGTTTCCTGTCATGTGCCTAGAACACCCACTATCAATATACCACTTGGTATTAGCATTAGAAACTTTCAAAGAAGTGTACACAAACATGCTTATAGAGCTTAATTTCTTAGGGATCCACGTCATTTTAGTCTTCACAAAACCTCTTGATGATTTAGGTGCATAGTACAAGTGAGCATCAGTCTTTCTAATATACATGGGTTTTAATTTTACAAATTTGGGGCATGTATTGATTCTAGAGACATACTTATGCCTAGATTGATGATAAGCATTGAATAATAACTCATATTTAGGTCTTGTTGCAATATCTATCAAAGGATATGAAGTGTAGATACCACCATTTTTAGCTTTGACAAAAAACTAAGTGAGTTTTGTTTGATTGTACCTAAGTGGCTTTGTCATCATTAAAGCCAATAACTATCTTTCCCAATTGCTTTGTGAATTGTTCCCAAATTTCATTCATCCTTTGAGATCTCTCTTCTAAGAATGTGTTAAGTTCAAGTTTGCACTTCTTTGTACTCTAACTAGCCTCTTGCGACCTATTTTTGGTAAGGTAGCAAACAATTAGCGAAATAGAGCGTAAGGTGGACAATTTTACCCTTATATGATTGATAAGTAGTTCTTTTGACTTTTGCAGTTCTAGATTGACCATTTTTAACTGCTTCTTCTGAACGCTAAACCACTTTTGAGCCAATCTTTCACATTCTACAAGGACTTCATCAATCTTCAGATCCTCTTCATCTTCACATTCTGACTGATCAGTTTCTGATTCTTGAACTAACATAAATAGATAAGCTTCTTCATCACTCTCATTAGATGGGTCTTTTTGCTCCTCCTATGAATTTGAAACCCTACCAGTGTAAAGAGCCTTTTTATTGCCCTTTCCTTTGAACTTTGGGGCATCATAATATTTATACTTCTTTGTTTTGAGAGCATCAGGATAATTCACAATGTAATGTCCTTGTCTTCTGATAAGTGTTCAATACTATGCATTTGAACCCTTTTTATTGCATATGTTAGTCTCGTTATTACATTTATTGAGGTACGTTTACAGTATTTTTGTGTTTTTGATGTACTGTAGGTTTTGTACCAAAAGGAGTAATGTTTGAGGCCATTTGCAGTTGAAGAGCAGAATTCAGAAATGAAGCTAAGGCATCTCGATCAATCGAGATCTCGATTGATCGAGACATGGATTTCGCTTAATCGAAATCTCGATCAATCGAGATTCTGCAGACCCACTTGCCCACTTGCTCACCTGCTCTCCCACTTGCAACAAAATCCACCTTTTTGCATGACTTGGATGCATTTTCTGACTTGAATAAGACACATGGAGATATTATTAATTTAGTTGGTATATATATTGCTATATATATATACGTGGTGGGTCCCAAGGATGAAAAGTAGCCACAAATGAACAAAAGGAGCCATTTTCTCTCATAACACATATACCATACATTAGACTTTCGGGAGAGGAGAAGGAGAAGCTGAACCAGACCTTGAAGCTTCATTTTCTCCATCAATGGAAGAGTGCAAGGCTGCAATGATCAACTAACTTCTCTACTAGGGTGTGGGTGAAACCCCTAGCCATGTAAACTTGTTCATTTTTGTAGCATTATTTGGGATTTGTATTTAAATGTTGATTACTTAGTCTAGTGATGATGTACACTTGTACATTTCTTATATATATTCATATGATGTTGTTTTTATTCTTATCTTAGAGTAGAATCCATCTTATGAATGCACAACACTTGCATCTTCTACAAAAAATGTAAGTGATGGCTAAGCAATGGTATTTAAATTTAATGTGTTGTTCTTGCTTGTATAAACCATGCCAAGATGAGGTAGTTTGGATGCATTTTGGTTCACTTAGAGAGTAGGGTAATTAGTTAGGTTGAAGAACTATGCTTGTTGAAGATGGATTATGATAGGTTTGCACACACATTGATCTTTTGATATGTTATTGAGGTCACAAGCCTAATGACATTGTTAGACATTTAATTTTATAAATTCCAAGCTTGTTACATTTATGGACATGTGAATGGCTAGTGGTGGAAACCACCCCTAGTTCTCTCTCCCAACTTACAACTCTTTAAATTTAGTGTTTTTACATTTTATGCAATAGTTTTAGAACAAAAATCAAAACCTTGTTTTTAGAATTAAAGTGGAATTAATCTCTCTTCAAGATAATTAACAACTAGTCCTCGTGGGATCGATACCCTCTATATAGAGCCGTATCTACAAAGATTCGTGCTCTTGCGAGTGGTTAAATTATATTTTGAAAAAGGGCAAAAATAAGCTTACAATTACAATCAAGTTTAGCCACATCAAAATTTTGGCGCCGTTGCCGGGGACTACGGTTTAATTGTCACCATTGAAAGATTAAATCTAGTTTAATTCTTATGCTAGAAATTCTTTCATTCTTTTTTTTTGTATATATCTTGTGCTTATCTCTCAAATTGCTTGATTTTAGGTATACTACATAGTGGGCATCTCAAAGACTCAAGGTTGGACCCTTTGTGAGTATAAAGTCTAAAATTTGTGGATTTGAGTAATTTTTTTATTTTTTTTATTTTGCATATTAAGGTATTGTTTTACTTTTAATGCATGGTAGGTAGACAGTCATTGTCACTTCCTTTGCTTCCATGTAATATTGAACTTGAACGAACACTTAGACAACGTAGAGGAACCTCTAGGGACCCTATATTGCCTAGGACTGAAAATATGGAACTAAATGATGGACAACCTCCCGGACTACCTCCATTTAATCATGAACAACAACCTCCACCTTCTCCTCCTCAAGGAGAATTGCTTATGGACTTTTATCTTCCGACTACATTTGAAGTACCTTCATGAATTCAATTTCTTGAGGTAGCGGCAAATCAATTTGAAATAAAGTCCTCCACCATCAATCTTCTTAATAGCTTCCATGGTCTCCCAAATGAAGATCCATACCAGCATTTAGATTACTTCCTTTCCATGTGTTCCACCATTTGGGTACAATAGTTTACGGAGGATGATCTAAAGCTTTGTATATTTTCATTCTCCCTGAAAGATAAAGCTAGAAGTTGGTTCAATTCCTTAGAACCTAACTCAATCCATTCTTGGGCGGAGATACAAATTGAATTCTTAAAAAAATACTTCCCATTGGGAAAGACGAGTGATATTCGGCGAGCAATCACCGGATTTTCCCAAGTTGATCAAGAATAATTTCATGAGACTTGGGAGAGATTAAAAGATCTTCTTAAATCTTGTCCGCACCATGCTGTCCCAAAATGGCAGCTAGTGCAAAGCTTTTATGATGGGGTAAGTGAGCAACATAGGCAAATGATAGATTCCGCTTGTGGAGGTGGATACCTTTCGAAAAGCCTAGATGATGCATGAAAACTTTTTCAAACCCTAAGTAATAATTCAGCTCAATGCTCCTCCACTAGAAAAGGGAAATCCACCCAACCTTGTAAAGAAGTGCATGAGATTTCAAGGGTAGATGAGGTTACCATGCAAGTAGAATCCTTAACCCGAAAAATGGACCAAATCATGAAAAATGGGCTGCCTACTCCTAGCCAACCTGTTCAAAATCAGGAAGGGTGTTCGTTTTGCTATAGCACTTTGCATTATGTGCGAGATTGTCCTATTGCCGGTCAATCTCCCGATTATGCTCAAGAGCAAGCGAATGTCGTGTATTCTAAACAAATTAATGATCCATATTCAAATACCTACAATCCTGGTTACAAGAATCATCCGGCATTTTCATGGAAATCTCAAGAACCAAGTCTCTCTTTTCAAGGGCAAAATTCTTTTAATTCCCAATCTCAACAGCTTCAATATTGGTCGAATCCTCAACCTTACCATCAAAGATCCAACTACCAACAACCACCACCTCCTTCGAGAAGCCAAGGCTTTGAGGAAAGAGTGATAAGCAATCTTGAGGCTAATACTCGCTTGTTGCAATCTTACTCCCAATCAATCTCTAAGCTTGAAGCTAACGCTTAATCTATGTCTAGGTTAGAAGCTCAAATTGGACAACTAGCTAATGCCTTGAATAGAAGAGAGGAATGTAAGTTGCCAAATCAACCGGTGGCAAATCCTAAGGGTGTTCATATGATTCATAAATTCCAAGGTCGGGGAAGAGCAAAAGGAATCCAATGAGCAATCCAAAAATCCAAAAGAATCCCAATCAAATCCAAATGTGTCTTCTTCAAATCCAAATGTGAACAAAGTCCCACAACATCCAAAAGGAAAGGCAATTAAAGTTGTGTCACTGATGTGGCTAAACTTGATTGCAATTGTAAGCTTATTTTTGCCCTTTTTCAAAATATAATTTAACCACTCGCAAGAGCACGAATCTTTGTAGATACGGTTCTATATAGAGGGTATCGTTCCCACAAGGACTAATTGTTAATTGTCTTGAAGAAAGATTAATTCCACTTTAATTCTCAAAACAAGGTTTTGATTTTTGTTTTAAAACTATTGCATTCAATGTAAAAATACTAAATTTAAAGAGTTAAAAGTTGGGAGAGAGAACTAGGGGTGGTTTCAACCACTAGTCATTCACATGTCCATAAATGTAGCAAGCTTGGGATTTTATAAAATTAAGTGTCTAACAATGTCATTAGGCATGTGACCTCAATGACATATGAAAAGATTAATGTGTGTGCAAACCTATCATAATCCATCTTCAACAAGAATAGTTCTTCAACCTAACTAATTACCCTACTCTTTAAGTGAACCTAAATGCATCCAAACTACCTTATCTTGGCATGGTTTATACATTCACATATTATGCATTCACATGATAGATTCTACTCTAAGACAAGAATAAAATCAACATCAAATGAATATATATAAGAAATGTATAAGTGTACATTGTCATTAGACTAAGTAATCAACATTTAAATACAAATCCCAAATAATCCTACAAAAATGAACAAGTTTACATGGCTAGGGGTTTCACCCACACCCTAGTAGAGAAGTTAGTTGCTCATGGCAGCCTTGCACTCTTCCATTGATGGAGAAAATGAAGCTTCAAGGTCTGGTTCAGCTCCTCTTCTCCCTCTCTCTGAAAGTCTCTAAGTATGTATATGTTGTATATGAGAAAAAGGCTTTTTTGTGCATTTTGTGGCTACTTTTCATCCTTGGGGCCCACCATATATATATATAGCAATATATTTATCAACTAAGTCAATAATATCTCCATGCGTCTTGTTCAAGCCAAAAAATCCCTCCAAGTCATGCAAAAAGTGGGATTTTGTTGCAAGTGGGAGAACAGGTGAGCAAGTGGGCAAGTGGGTCTTCAGAATCTCGATTGATTGAGATTGGAATCTCGATTGATCGAGATTTTGATTAATCGAAATGCATGTCTCGATCAATCGAGATTTCGATTGATCGAGATCAACATCTCGATTGATCGAGATGCCTTAGCTTCATTTCTGAATTCTGCTCTTCAACTGCAAATGGCCTGAAACACTGCTCCTTTTGGTAAACGTACTTCAATAAACGTAATAACAGGACTAACATATACAATTATAAAGAGGGTTAAATGCATAGTATTGAACACTTATCACACCCCCAAACTTACACATTGCTAGTCCCTTAGTAATGCAATGCTACAAAAAAAATGAAATGAACTATCTCATACAAAAATTGAATCATGCTTAGTCATAAACTAGATAAAGGATGATTATCCGTTCATTTCGCTCTTGGCAAATGCAACATGTATTATAAAACTATGCAATCATTAGCAAAAATGGACTTTCACAAACTATAAATAGACCACAGTCCCCACATAATGGCCAGTCCGAACAAACATACCGATTCCAACCCCAAAATCTTCTTTGAAAAGTGAACATGCATTCTAACGTGTGGCTTTGTCATATTTGGAGAAAAATAAGAACAAATCTGTTTTTAAAAGAAAAACTCATTGAAAAAGCTCGACACAGTTGCTCATTACTGCAAAACATACATGAATGCTCATGTGCGGATGATTGTGCAATGTTTTGATCTTTTTGCTTTCTTGCAAGCCCATGTAGCGGCATTGGGCTAATGACTCCCAAACCAATTGGTTTTAGGGCATTAGGTGAAGAAACATCCCTCGGACTTAATAACCGAGCTTACAAGGCGATGATCTTAAACAAGCCACCCATTTATTATTACTCAACCTTGCACACTTATACGCGAATAATCCATGCTCAATGAGGCATAGAGATCCGATTTATTGAGTGAGAAGGCTTATTGCAAATATTTTTTTTACAACAACTGGAAGAACTCATTCTTTAAGTTGTTCAAATAAAAATAGAAATTTACAAAATTCTCCATCAGACTTATACCCCACAATTTAAAATGCATGTGTGCGAATTTGTGCGGTTAAGGACAAATTTAGGACAAGAACCGTACGTATTCATATTTGAACAAAAATGTGGACCGTTCTAACCTATTACATAGCTTGCAAAAGTGCGGGTATTTACAATGCTAAAGCTCTTAACTACCTGTTGCATTTACCTCGGACATTTATTCGAATGATTTTCCCTTAAAAAGCAAGAAATCATAGCAAGCATGCAAAAATATCAAGAAAAAGAAAAATTTTTCTACAATGACAATCAATACAAAGATTGAACATTTACATGCATATGCAAGTGATATAGCATACCGCACCCCCAAACTTAGACGCAACATTGTCCTCAATGCTTGGAAAAGAAGAACAAGGAAATAAATTATCGGGACTGCAGAACTCAACAAAAATGGGTTCCAACACGGCCGGTCATATTGTAAATGAGAAAACCCTGCACGGAACACCAATTGGATACCACGAGCATTAAATGGAATAAAAAGTACATGAAAAAAACATGATAAAAGAATTATGTACAAGCGGACAATGCCAAGATCACTGCACATCCAAGACTCTGAACTGGTGTTTCCCAATTGACTAAGAGGTCTATGAGTTAAGAAATTGACTATCTAAGCATGTTTACGTATAGCATACAAAGGGGCTGCCTTTCTTTATTAACGCCATACTGCGTTGAAGCAATCTCAACAGTATTGGGAATTGAAACTAGGCGGTAATAAACGGAAATCATCAACTGAATCGCATATAACAATTAGGCAAGTGGTACTACATACATAGTCAAAGTATAGAGAGCACTGATATTGGCAGAAAGTAAAAATAAAGACAGTAAATGGAACACATGCTATAGAAGAAAGGACAACTGTATTCCATATATGTGAAAATGAATTTCAGTAGAAAGGGTACATGCAGTTGGAATACAAAAAACTAACATGGCCTATCAAAAACAAAGAAAGAAAAATAATAGAAAGTAAAATAGAAAATACGAATAGATAAAGCTACTCTAGGGCGGGTGGTGGTGGAGGTGGTTCGGTGGGTGGAGTAGAGGTGGAGGTGGAAGCTCGACTGGCAAACAGGAACTGTAGGTCCTACCGGAAAGCCTGGAACTCATCTAAAATCACCCTCTGACCCTGCGCCAGAGACGTAATGGCCATCTTCATAGCCTCCAGCTGACTCTGCGTCACCTGGACATTCTCTTCAAAACCTTGCTGGAGACGCTCAATGTTAGCTGCCCGACAGGAATAGCCCATCGCCAGAATCTCATGCCGCTCTGCGGTGATCTCAATCTCATCATGCTCCAGCTCCTCATCGGATGCCTCACCCTCTGCGGGCACATCCTCATCCATCTCCACTGGAGCATCCATGTCCACGTCATCTGGTGGATCGCCCTAGTGGTCCTGGCGGTCCAAGTGCCTCTTGACCCGCACCCACTGAGTATGCGTGAAGCGGGAGGGCAGTGCCAACTGGATGTCAGTGTCACTGACCAGTATATTGGCACGGTTGAGGAAAGCTGCGACTAAGAATGGAAAAGGAAGCTGCCAACTCGATGCTCACCTCATCTTCTTGTTGACGAGCCCGTCCCAAACTCTGAACATCTGCCCCCAGATCTACGATAGGATAGAAAACCATGTGCCTGTGTGGAAGGCGTATAGGCAACGGAGAAGGTCATCCCGACGCTCTGCCACATGCTGCAAAGGACACGCGTTCTTGATGAGAACGGTGTCCAGAAACCATAACACGCTCGGGCACATTGATTTGGATGTGCAGTTGTGACTAGGAGTGGTAAACACCCCACCACACATGTCCATCATGATGGAGAAAAGGGTCATGTCGACCAAAAACTCGGGTATGTAGAGCGGCTGACCATCCTGGTCAAGCATGTCCGGAGGCTGCTGATGTGGTATGTTGATTATCTGCGCTATCCAACTCGGCGTAATGGTAATCGTTGTGCCACCTACGACCGTCTCCAAGGTGTCAGGCTCGATGCAGGAATAGGTTATGCGCTCGTAGAAGACCTGCATCAATCGCTCGTGCACCACATCGTTGGGTGGCACACATAGCCTGTCGAGCTGGCATTGTCGGAGCTCTACTACTGCCCATGAGCAGGCGAGACGCATCTCGAACTCCCGTAACTCAAATCGCTGCTCTGGGTGGAACTTCCAACTCCAGAAAGCTCACTCAGGCACATCTCGAATAGCACCGGGGGCATTCTTCACACGCACCATAATCCCAGAACAGTCTGCACTTATTCCTAAAAATAAAGTAATTAAAAAGAAAATAAAATGAATACTAAAATAAGAATAAAAATTGAAAAGGAAGTTCTAGTCCATGGTGCCGACACATGCACTCCAAAATACGCTCGAATCGACTCGAGTAGGTCTACTCGAAAGCAAAAATAACCCGCATGAATATGTCTCTCATCTCGCTCTCAACGAAGCGGCGTAAGTGGATGCAACTGAAACAATGGGGTCGTGGTTGCAATCCGAACATCACGCGCCCAAAACAAAAACAATGCAAAGTCTCACTCATACATGTACTCCTACCCCCGAAACCCGCAAGTTCCCATCATGAACGTAGCAAATGCAAGCCACGCCAACCCAACATCATCTATCTATGCTTATTAAGCTGGTAAACTAACAAAAATAGTGGCAAAGCAAACAAAATAAAGCCATGCATCACTTACCTCAAGGCGAAGATGATGAACGGTGCAAGAAAATGGAACCCCAACAAGCAGCTGCGAAGAGACAAACTCGCGTGAATATACAAAAGGCTCAGACAATGGCAAATGACAGCGGAGGGCCAGAATGATCGAAAAAGGGTTGGACGGTGCTCAGGGGTTATGTTTGATCTCTCGGATTAGAGGGAGAAGTCGGATGATCGCGAGAAGAAATGGTGAAATGAGAGGGAGCCCGATGGTTCGAATATATAAGCACATCACGTGCAACTAGCATGGCAATCTCGATTAATCAAGATGCACATCTCGATTAATAGAGATCTCAATTGATCAAGAATGAGATCTTGATTGATCGAGATTTTGATCGATCGAGTACCCATCGAAGTGCCATCGAAAATCAGCTCCTCTCGGTACTTTGCACTTTGCAAAATGTTCTAACATCCCTGCATTATTTCGATCAATCGAGACCAAGATCTCGATTAATCGAGATCTCGATTGATCGAGATCCTTGCTTCGATCAATCGAAATTCTGAAAAATAGCCTTGTTGATCAGCTTGCTTTAGAACCTTATGGACTTGACCTTATGGGACTTAGATACAAAATTACTTTGGATTAGAGGGACATCATGGAAGCATGATAGCTACCATGGCCGCGCCACATTATACGTCTATGGCATGACGTCAGAATCGGTTCACGAGTCAAAATAAACGAGAGCCGTCAAATTGATGACAACCACATACTCCATGGTAACTTGGTCATCCACGCACAGTTTTAAGCGTTGCCCGTTCACTTTGAACAAAGTTCCATCTTTTAAGTCTTTCAATTCCATCTCCCCAAGGGGAGCAACGAAATTAACCAAAAATGGACCATCCCACCGAGAGCGAAGTTTTTCGGAAAACAAACGGAGGTGTGAGTTGTACAACCATACTTTCTGGCCCGGAGAAAATATTGACTCAAATATTACGATCATGAAAGGTTTTAGACTTTACCTTATAGATTTTAGCGTTCTCATATGCGTCATGTCGCAATTCTTCCAATTCATTCCATTGAAGCTTTCAATCAGAGCCGGCCATTTGCATGTCAAAATTAAACGTTTTGGTGGCCCACATAGCTTTGTGCTCTAATTCAACCAGAAGATGGCATGCTTTTCCATAAACCAACCGGTAAGGTGACATTCCAATGGGAGTCTTATAAGTAGTTCGGTAAGCCCATAATAGATCATTTAGTCGCAATGACCAATCTTTCCGGTCGGGTTGAACTGTTTTCTCAAGGATGTTCTTTATCTCCCTATTGGATACTTCCACTTGTCCACTAGTTTGAGGATGGTAGGGGGTGGCTACTTTGTGTGTGACAGAGTATTTGGTAAGCAAAGTTCGAAGGAACCGATTACAGAAATGTTTACCTCCGTCACTGATGAGGGCCTGAGGCTTACCAAAATGGCTAAAGATATTAGCTTGAATGAACTTAACCACGACTGTGTGGTCATTGGTTTTGGTAGGAACGACCTCTTTCCATTTAGAAACGTAGTCCACCGCCACAAGTATGTACTCATGACCAATAGATGGTGGAAAAGGTCCCATGAAGTCGATGCCCCACACATCAAATATCTCAACAATAAAAATAGGGTTGAGAGGCATCATGTCCTTTTGAGACATCGCACCAAGGCGCTGACATCGCTCACACAAGCGGCAAAATGAGTATGCATCCCGATGAAGTGTTGGCCAGAAAAACCCGCATTAAAGAATCTTTGCTGCAGTTTTCGTAGCACTAAAGTGTCCCCCACAAGCAAGTATATGACATAATTTTAGAATGCTTTGGAATTCACTGTTGGGTACACACTTTCGGATTATTTGATCGGGGCAATATTTGAACAATTAAGGATCATCCCAATAATATGATTGTGATTGGGAGAAAAATCGATCCTTCTCTTGCTTGGTCTAAGAAGACGGTATTTTGCCGGTTGCCAAGTAGTTGACAATGTCCTCATACCAAGGGATACTCTCTTGAGAGATTACAAAAAGTTGTTCATTCGGGAAGGATTCACAAACTAGAATGGAGTCATTGGGGGATTCAACAAAAATTCTAGAGAGGTGGTCAGCCACCACATTTTTAGTTCCCTAAGACCGCACCCATAGCATAATCGGATGCATCACATATGTCACAAATGGGAGAGCCCAATTTGGAGGGATGAGAATTGGAGCAGTTGTAAGCATGGTGCGGAGCTTTTCAAAAGCGTTAAGGCACGCTTCATCAAAGGTAAAACAAGGCTCTTTTTCAAGAAGGCGACACAAAGGCCGAGAGATCTTGTTAAAGTCTTTGATGAAACGGCGATAGAAGCCCGCATGCCCAAGGAATGAACGAATCTCTCTCACCGTTGATGGTGGAGGAAGTTTGGAAATAAGTTCAACCTTGCCTTTGTCAACCTCAATTCCTCTCTTAGACACAATGTGCCCTAGCACAATGCCTTCTTGAACCATAAAATGGCTCTTTTCCCAACTGAGGATTAGATTGGTTTCTTGACATCGTGTGAGAACGCGGGATATATTTTGTAGGCATGATTCGAATGAAGGTCCAAATACAAAGAAATCATCCATGAACACTTCCAAGAAATTCTCCACCATGTCCGAAAAGATAGACATCATACACCGTTGAAAAGTCACTGGTGCATTGCACAACCCAAAGGGCATGCGTCTATAAGCGAATATGCCGAAATGACATGTAAAGGTGGTTTTCTCTTAGTCCCTCGGGTCTATAGCAACCTGATTATAGCCGAAATATCCATCTAAGAAGTAATAAAAACTTTGACCAGCTAATCTCTCTAAGATTTGATCAATAAATGGAAGAGGGAAGTGATCTTTTCGAGTTACTGAATTTAGTTTTCGATAATCTATGCAAACTCTCCATCCCGTGGTGGTGCATTGGAAAACAAATTCACCCTTATCATTTGGTTGCATCGTAATACTGGACTTCTTAGGAACCACTTGAGTGGGACTAACCCACTTACTATTTGAGATGGGGTAAATGATTCCTGCATCTAGTAACTTCCCCACCTCCTTCATTACAACGTCCTTCATATTTTTATTTAATCAACATTGTGCCTCTCTTGAGGTCTTTGCATCTTCTTCCAAGTGTATGTGGTGCATACAAATAGATGGATCTATTCCCTTAAGATCTGCCACATTCTATCCTATTATTTCCTTGTGCTCTTTTAGCACTTTTAGAAGTTTTATCTCTTGATCATTGGTGAGATTGGAAGCAATAATGACTGGAAGGGTTTCATTAGAGCCCAAGAAAACATACTTGAGTGTAGCCGGTAAAGGCTTGAGCTCAAGTTATGGTGGGGAAATTAGAGAAGGAGTTTGGGAAGTATTGGACAAAGGAGGCAAAGGTTCTCTCGAAACTCTCCATTTAAACAAATCCATGATGGTTGTGACATCGAGCATTGAATTAACTTCATAAATTGATTACTCAATTTCATAATCGTCACAGTTGAAATGACTTAGGCATGCCTCTAGAGGATCCTTAGAAAGAATGGAAGGAAGCGCTTCTTGAATGAGATCTTCCACTACATCAACACAAAATCATTCACTTTCATCGTCGGATGTGTGGTGAGACGCATTAAAGATGTTCAAGCGGACTTTCATATTCCTGAAAGAGATGTCCATTACTCCGGTACAACAATTAACGCAAGCGTTTGCCGTGGCCAAAAATGGATGACCTAGAATGATAGGAATATGTCTATTTGGATTTTGGACTGATTCCGTGTCAAGGACTATGAAGTCCAATGGAAAGTAAAATTTGTCCACTTGAATTATCACATCCTCAATGATGCCACGTGGTAGGCTTAAGTTACAACACAACTGTGGTAGGCTTAAGTTCCCCCAAACCTAATTGTTGGTAAACTGAGAACAGAAGCAAATTGACACTAGCCCCTAAATCAAGAAGTGCCTTTTCAAAAGCTTGATTTTCGATGGTGCATGAAATGGTTGGAGCACCTGGATCTTTGAATTTAGGAGGGGCTTGGTGTTGGAAAATGGAGCTTACTTGCTCAGTTAGGAGGACTTTCTTAGGAACATTGTTCCTAGATTTGCACTTTTGAGTGCACAAGTCCTTCAAGAATTTAGCATAGGAGGGAATTTGCCGGACATGATCAAGGAGAGGGAGATTGATTTTTACTTGTTTGAAGATCTCGATCATGTTTTGAATTTTTTCTCCTTGCTTCCCAAAGTGAGAAGGTTCCTTCAATCTTTGAGAAAAAGGAACTGGAGGTTCAAAAGAGGTGTCAAGAGTTGGAATAGATGGTGACACAACTTCACTTGCCTTTCCTTTTAGATTTTGTGGGACTTTGTTCACATTTGGATTTGAAGGAAACATATTTGGATTTGATTGGGATTCTTTTGGATTTTTGGATTGCTCATTGGATTCCTTTTTCTCTTCCCTGACCTTTGAATTTATGATTTTACCACTCCTTAAGGTGGTGATTGATTGAACTTGCTTCGGAGGAGCATTACAAGATGAAGATGAAAGATCATCAATCACATGAACACCCTTAGTATTTGCCACCGGTTGACTTAGCAACTTACCTTCCCCTCTTCTATTCAAGGCATTAGTTAGTTGCCCGATTTGAGCTTCTAACCTAGCCATAGATTGAGCGTTAGCTTCAAGCTTAGAGATTGATTGAGAGTGGGTTTACAACAAGCGAGTATTAGCCTCAAGATTGCTTATGACTCTTTTCTCAAACCCTTGACTTCTCAGAGGAGGTGGTGGTTATTGGTAGTTGGATCTTTGATGGTAAGGTTGAGGATTTGGCCTATATGGAGGCTCTTGAGATTGGGAATTAAAGGAATTTTGCCCTTGAAATGAGGGACTTGGTTCTTGAGATTTTTATAAAAATGTCGGATGATTCTTGTAACCAGGATTGTAGGTATTTGAAAAAGGATCATTAATCTATTTAGAATACAAGGCATTTGCTTGTTCTTAAGCATAATCGGGAGATTGACTAGCAATAGGGCAATCTCACACATAATGTGAAGTGCTATAGCAGAACGAACACCCTTCCTAATTTTGAACAGGTTGGCTTGGAGTAGGCAGCCTGTTTTTCATGATTTGGTCCATTTTTTGGGTTAAGACTTCTACTTGCATGGCAACCTCATCTACCCTTGAAATCTCATGCACTCCTCTACAAGGTTGGGTGGATTTCCCATTTCTAGTGGAGGAGCGTTGAGCTGAATTATTACTTAGGATTTGAAAAAGTTTTCATGCATCATCTGGGCTTTTTAAAAGGTATCCACCTCCACAAATGGAATCTATCATTTGCCTATGTTGCTCACTTACCCCTTCATAAAAGCTTTGCACTAGCTACCATTTTGGGATTGCATGGTGCGGACAAGATTTAAGAAGATCTTTTAATCTCTCCCAAGTCTCATGAAATTGTTCTTGATCAATTTGGGTGAATCCGGTGATTGCTCGCCGAATATCACTCGTCTTTCCCATTGGGAAGTATTTTTTTTAAGAATTCAATTTGTATCTCCGCCCAAGAATGGATTGAGTTAGGTTCTAAGGAATTGAACCAACTTCTAGCTTTATCCTTTAGGGAGAATGGAAACATACGAAGTTTTAGATCATCCTCCGTAAAATGTGGTACCCGAATGGTGGAACACATAGAAAAGAAGTAATCTAGATGCTGGTATGGATCTTCATTTGGGAGACCATGGAAGCTATTAAGAAGATTGATGGTGGAGGACTTTATTTCAAATTGATTTGCCGCTACATCAGGAAATTGAATACATGAAGGTACTTCAAATGTAGTCGAAAGATAAAAGTCCATAAGCAATTCTCCTTGAGTAGGAGGAGGTGGAGGTTGTTATTCATGATTAAAAGGAGGTAGTCCGAGAGGTTGTCTATTATTTGGTTCTATGTTTTCAGTCCTAGGCAATATAGGGTCCCTAGAGGTTCCTCTACGTTGTCTAAGTGTTCGTTCAAGTTCAATATTACACGAAAGCAAAGGAAGTGACAATGACCGTCTACCTAGCATGCATTAACAGTAAAACAACACCTCAATATGCAAAATAAAAATAAAAAAAAAATTACTCAAATGCACAATTTTAGACTTTATACTCACAAAGGGTTCCAACTTTGATCCTTTGAGATGCCCACTATGTGGTATACCTAAAATCAAGCAATTTGAGAGATAAGAGCAAGATATATACAAAAAAGAATGAATGAATTTCTAGCCTAAGAATTAAACCAGATTTAATCGTTTAATGGCGACAATTAAACTGTAGTCCTCGGCAACGGCGCCAAAATTTTGATGTGGCTAAACTTGATTGCAATTGTAAGCTTATTTTTGGCCTCTTTCAAAATATAATTTAACCACTCGCAAGAGCACGAATCTTTGTAGATACGGCTCTATATGGAGGGTATCGATCCCACGAGGAATAATTGTTAATTGTTTTGAAGAAAGATTAATTCCACTTTAATTCTAAAAACAAGGTTTTGATTTTTGTTTTAAAACTATTGCATTCAACGTAAAAATACTAAATTTAAAGAGTTAAAAGTTGGGAGAGAGAACTAGGTGTCGTTTCCACCACTAGCTATTCACATGTCCATAAATGTAGCAAGCTTGGGATTTTATAAAATTAAGTGTCTAACAATGTCATTAGGCTTGTGACCTCAATGACATATCAAAAGATTAATGTGTGTGCAAACCTATCATAATCCATTTTCAACAAGAATAGTTCTTCAACCTAACTAATTACCCTACTCTGTAAGTGAACCTAAATGCATCCAAACTACCTTATCTTGGCATGGTTTATACAAGTAAGAATAACACATTCAATGTAAATACCATTACCTAGCCATCATTTTCATTTCTTGTGGAAGATGCAAATGTTGTGCATTCACATGATAGATTCTACTCTAAGACAAGAATAAAATCAACATCAAATGAATATATATAAGAAATGTATAAGTGTACATTGTCATTAGACTAAGTAATCAACATTTAAATAGAAATCCCAAATAATCCTACAAAAATGAACAAGTTTACATGGCTAGGGGTTTCACCCACACCCTAGTAGAGAAGTTAGTTGCTCATGGCAGCCTTGTACTCTTCCATTGATGGAGAAAATGAAGCTTCAAGGTCTGGTTCAGCTCCTCTTTTGCCTCTCCCGAAAGTCTCTAAGTATGTATATGTTGTATATGAGAAAAAGGCTTTTTTGTGCATTTTATGGCTACTTTTTATCCTTGGGGCCCACCATATATATATATATAGCAATATATATATCAACCAAGTCAATAGTATCTCTTTGTGTCTTGTTCAAGTCAGAAAATCCCTCCAAGTCATGCAAAAAGTGGGATTTTGTTGCAAGTGGGAGAGCAGGTGAGTAAGTGGGCAAGTGGGTCTGCAAAATCTCGATTGATCGAGATTGGAATCTCGATTGATCGAGATTGGAATCTCGATTGATCGAGATTTCGATTAATTGAAATGCATGTCTCGATCAATCAAGATTTCGATTGATCGAGATCAACATCTCGATTGATCGAGATCAACAACTCGATTGATCGAGATGCCTTAGCTTCATTTCTGAATTCTGCTCTTCAACTGCAAATGGCCTCAGACACTGCTCCTTTTGGTACAAAACTTGCAATACATCAAAAACACAAAAATACCGTAAACGTACCTAGGTAAACGTAATAACAGGACTAACATATGCAATAACTCGGATCTTTATGCCTCATTAAGCATAGAGTATTCGCGTATATGTGTGCAAGGTTGAGCAATAATAAGCGGGTGGCTTGTTTAAGCTGATCGGCTTGTAAGCTCGATTAATAAGTTCGAGGGGTGTTTCTTCACTTAATGCCCTAAAACCAATTGGTTTGGGAGTCATTGGCCCAATGCCACTACATGGGCTTGCAAGAAAGCAAAAAGTGCTAAGAATTGCACGGTCATCTGCACATGAACATTCACGTATATTTTGCGGTAATGAACAACAGTGTCGAGCTTTTTCAATGAGTTTTTCTTTTAAAAATAGATTTGTTCTTATTTTTCTCCAAATATGACAAAGCCATGCGTTAGAATGCAGGTTCACTTTTCAAAGAGGATTTTGGGGTTGGAATCGATATTTTTGTTCGGACTTGCCATTATGTGGGGACTGTCGTCTGTTTGTAGTTTGTGAAGGTCCATTTTTGCTAATGACCGAATAGTTCTATAATACTTGTTGCATTTGTCATGTGTGAAATGAACGGATAATCATCCTTTATCTAGTTGATGACTGAGCATGATTCAATTTTTGTATAAGATAGTTCATTTCATTTTTGTAACATTGCATTGCTAAGGGACTAGCAATGTGTAAGTTTGGGGGTGGCATAAGTGTTCAATACTATGCATTTGAACCATCTTTATTGCATAGGTTAGTCCCGTTATTACATTTATCAAGGTACGTTTACGGTATTTTTGTGTTTTTGATGTATTGCAGGTTTTGTACCAAAATGAGTAATGTTTGAGGCCATTTGCAGTTGAAGAGCAGAATTCAGAAATGAAGTTAAGGCATCTCGATCAATCGAGATCTCGATTGATCGAGACATGCATTTCGCTTAATCGAAATCTTGATCAATCGAGATTCCAATCTCGATCAATCGAGATTCTATAGACCCACTTGCCCATTTGCTCACCTGCTCTCCCACTTGCAACAAAATCCAGCTTTTTGCAAGACTTGGATGGATTTTCTAGGTTGAATAAGACACATGGAGATATTATTGATTTAGTTGGTATATATATTGCTATATATATATACATGGTGGGTCCCAAGGATGAAAAGTAGCCACAAATGCACAAAAGAAGCCATTTTCTCTCATAACACATATACCATACATTAGACTTTTGGGAAAGGAGAAGGAGAAGCTGAACCAGACCTTGAAGCTTCATTTTCTCCGTCAATGGAAGAGTGCTAGGCTGCCATGATCAACTAACTTCTCTACTAGGGTGTGGGTGAAACCCCTAGCCATGTAAACTTGTTCATTTTTGTAGCATTATTTGGGATTTGTATTTAAATGTTGATTACTTAGTCTAGTGATGATGTACACTTATACATTTCTTATATATATTCATATGATGTTGCTTTTATTCTTGTCTTAGAGTAGAATCCATCTTATGAATGCACAACACTTGCATCTTCTACAAAAAAGTGTAAGTGATGGCTAAGCAATGGTATTTAAATTTAATGTGTTGTTCTTGCTTGTATAAACCATGCCAAGATGAGGTAGTTTGGATGCATTTATGTTTACTTAGAGAGTAGGGTAATTAGTTAGGTTGAAGAACTATGCGTGTTGAAGATGGATTATGATAGGTTTGCACACACATTGATCTTTTGATATGTTATTGAGGTCACATGCCTAATGAAATTGTTAGATATTTAATTTTATAAATCCCAAGCTTGCTACATTTATGGACATGTGAATGGCTAGTGGTGGAAACCACCCCTAGTTCTCTCTCCCCACTTATAACTCTTTAAATTTAGTGTTTTTACATTTCATACAATAGTTTTAAAACAAAAATCAAAACCTTGTTTTTAGAATTAAAGTGGAGTTAATCTCCCTTCAAGACAATTAACAACTAGTTTTCGTGGCACTACAAGAAAATGGGTTATTAGTGACGGTTTTTTAGTGACAATTTAAAAACTGTCACTGAAAGTCATATTTTTAGTGACAGTAATCGTCTTGCTATCACAAATAACAAAAAATTTCTCCTGCTGAATAGTTTTGGTGGGAATATTTTGCGCCATGAGTTTTAGGGACGATATTGGAACTTTAGTGACAGATTTTATTAGGTCACTAATTAATTTTTTCCATATCAATATATTTAGCATTTGGACGGCTTCCTACCAAAAATTCCCACAATCTCCATCAGGCCCCATTCTCGCTCCATTTCAATCATTCCTACCTTTCTACCTCGTTCTCTCTCATTGTCGTCCCCAAGGAAGATTGTGCTTCTGTTCAAAGCGAAATCATTCTCTTTCTTTCTTTCTCTCATACGTCTAACAATCCCTTGGGGTCAATTGGCCATCAACTTACCAGCATCAATGCCACCACGTCTCATACTGCTGCGATTTGGTATTAGGGTTCAATCAATCATTGGTCCAGTAAATATAGTAGTCCAATCAGAATACCGTTAAGCTACAATTTGGCGAGCATATACAGATTTGTTTGCAAAACTCAAAAGCATTTTAAACAGAGTTCACTCAGCCCAAGTCGATTCACATACAATAAAAACAAGGTTCAATAACTTTCAGTGATTCAATTTTTTTTTTTTTACTCTTACTCTTTAATAATCCATACTTGTGTTTCTCTTCACAGCCCTAATCTGTGTTTCAGATATGTTGGCGTTTGTGAAAGAACTTTGAAGAGGTCGACTTTTATTCAAGTGAGAAAGGTATTGTTCATGATGAACTTGGGTTTATGTGGGGTTTTGTTTTTTTTTACTCTTACTCTCTTAATAATCCTTAATTGTATTTCTTTTCACAGGCTTAATCTGTGGGGTGTTTGGAAAAAACCTTTGAAGCGACCGATTTTGATTCACGTAAGAAATGTATTGTTAACGACTATTTTGATAGATTTTTTGTGGCTCTCCTTCCTATCGACACAGTACTAATTATTGACTACTCTGTTTTCTTTCCCTTTCCTTTTTGTCATTTTTTTTCTCCCAACTTTTGGGTCATTGAATTACGTCCGTTATTGCCCTGGCTTGTGTTTTCGCTAATTTGAGTCAAAGAGATAATTGCAATTGCTCCCTCCTCCTTGTAGAAGAGAAAACAGAAAAGAATATGGTTATTAATCCTACCGAGTATCTAATTGCTTCAGTTTTTATTCCTGGGTATGTATGGATTTCAATGTATATTCTCCTTTTCTTTTTATTTCTCAGTTAATTTATCCTACCTACAATAAAAAGAAAATCCTTTGTATATTGTTTTGGGATTCCATCTTGCCGGAAAGCAAATGAAGAGAATATAAAACATAATCCTTTGTATATGCTAAGCCAGTACTAATTAAATATACAACAGAATGTTAACATTGGACAACATCACCTGGACCTTTTATATTGTCTATTCGTGCTTTAGGGAAACCCAATGTTTATTGGCTGAAAGTTTGCAGAGGTAGAATTGCTTTCTCCTTCTTTAGTTTTTGAGGATTTTATGATTCCTTTTTTTGTTTCTTGGTTGCAGTGATTTTGTTTGCAATTTCATATACCTATAATTTTCTTCTTAATTGGCAGTGAATTTTCAATAACTAAGTTTAAATGTTTATCTCTTATGTTCCAAAGAGGGTTCTCTGTGGCTTCTGGCTGATTGAGTTGTTCTTGTATCGTACTTGTATAAATTTTTGGGAAAAATATGCACGAGTAGCTTTTGACATGTGTAATTCAATTTCTTTAGAGACAATTGGAAACAGAGAACAATGGTTGAAAAAGCATTTAGTATGATCTTTCTGAAAGATATTTTGTGATTGTTGTAAGGTCTTAATCCTTTGGGTTTGGCTTGTTCAATGTACTCTCTAGTATCCCCAAAGTATTCCAAAAATTTTATTATTTTAGATATTTTAGTTTTAATTAAAAATTCTTTGGACTGCAGGACTGTAGCTGGTGAGTTATAATTTGTAAAATATGTGGAGCACGAAAGCCCCTTTGCAACTAGCTCTAAATGTAAAATATTTACAAATTTGTATTTGTTTTTTTAAAAACTAAAGTATTCATAATAACCAGAAATGCATTAATGACAATTGTCCAGCAAATTGCCTCTACTATGAAATTATCTACAAGTTATATTCTTTTTATAATTCAACAAATTTAATTTTTTTTCTTTATCTTATGAAGATGTATGCTAAGGACAACTAAAAATGTAATCAAGAGTGGTGAAATTCATTTTTCATTTTCTCTAAAACCATGAATGGAGCACTACCTTAGGTAATGAAAGGCTGTAATACCTCAAAAATTTGGACGGCAATTATTTTAAAGAAATTTGAATTGCTTTATATTATTATTATTATTATTTTATTTTTATTATTATTAATTCATGTGAAATGCATTGTCTCTATATTTTATCGTTTTATGTGAGTTGATTTTCCTTTATATGCATTTTATCATTTCATGTGAATTGATAAGTTTGAATGTTATCATGTTATGTGAATTGTTATTTATTATGTGTTGTTTATTTAAATCTTTTAAATGCTTTGGTTTGGGCTAGGGAGGAATTTGGGCTGGAATGATTGGGCTAAGATTATGTTTAAAATGTTGCGCCAGGGTTATAATTATATTATTATTGCTTGTATTATTATTATTTTGATTTTATTTAGTTTTAGAAAAAAATCAATAATAGAATAATAATTAAGACAAAAAGGAAAAAGAAGAAATTAGGGTTTTTGCCGTTGATTTACGCACAGAACTGAGGGAGTAAACGAAAGAGAGAAGGGAGTGACGATCGGGTGAACAAGTTGATTCGTCAAAGAAGCAAGTTTGATTCTTCTCTTCCCCTTTGAATCCGTATGCATAGTCTAGGTTTAAGAATTTGGTTTATATTGAAAATCTTTTTATAATTGTATTTTGTTTTGTTGCTTCTTGTGGATAAATTTTGTGGGAATTTATTATGCTAAATTGTATATAGGAGTATAGATATATATATATAAGAATATATGCATATATATATTTCATATATGTGTAAATTGTATAGCAATCGATTTATGCATGAATTTAGGATGCAAAAAGATGTTAATTCGTAAGCCTTCTCTGTTGTGATTGTCTACAAAACAACCCTTGATCTTTAATAAAATAGATCATGAGAAATTTGAATTAAAATTTTTAAATTTTGCGGAGAACCCTAGAACTTGTGAATTAGGGGTTTTTGATTCGGACAATTTTTGATAGGGCTTTTTGTACCAATGGGTAGAGGGGATCAAGAGGAGAAGAACGGTACAAAAATTAGGCTGAACGGAGGTCGGACGAAGCCAGAATCAGCGCCGAAAAATCCCCCAGCGCGCTGCGTGCGCGCTGGGGAAGACAGCCCAACCGGCGCGTGTTCCCCACGCGCGCCGCCGGCGCGTGGGGGCGAGTGCCACCGGCGCCGGCACAGGCCGGTGACCGAAAAAATGTTTTTGGGCCCCACTCGCGGGGGCCCACCTCTCGGTCCAATATGGGCCCATTCCGAATAGTTTTGATATTTCTTTTGTATTTTTGGAAAAATTTAAAAATTGGGAAAATTATTTTTTAAAAATACTTTTATAATTCTAAAAATTCCAAAAATTTTATGTCAACTTCCTGGGAGCTTAAGGAGCTTGGGGTTTAAATTTCATATCCAAATGATTTACCATTCTCTTTAAATTAATTTTTAAAGTGTCTAAAAACTATTTTTTTTAGCTTCTTTAATTTTAGAAAATACATAAAAATTTCCATAAATTCCAAAATTTTTACTGTAACTCTCTGGAGGCTAAATACACTTGGGTTTAAATTTTCAACTCAAAATAATCTTTCCTTGCTGTTCAATTGATTTTTAAAGTGTCTAAAAGTTGGATTTTTTACTTTCTGTAATTTTAGAAAATACTTTTATAATTCCAAAAATTCCCAAATTTTTGCTGTAACTTTCTGGAGGTTAGATAAACTTGGGTTTAAATTTTCATCTCAAAATGAGCTTCTCTTGGTGTTCAATTAATTTTTAAAGTGTCTAAAAGTTGGGTTTTCACCTTCTTTTATTTGTTGAAAATATTTCAAAAATTCTAGAAAATTCCAGAATGATTTAATAGGGTTCTGAGAAGTGGAATAGGCCCATAAACCTAGATAAAAGTTAGGTTTAGACTCTCTCGTAGAATTGAGTGCATTGGAGGTTGAGTTGGGAAATTGCTTCTATAATGGATGCTTGGGTTATTTGGTTTATTTGAATATATTTTCCTTTAAGGATATAAATGCCCATCAAATATGTGATTATAGTTTACTTGTAAATGATTTGTCTTATGGTAATAATTTCATGTTGGATAAATTGAAATAATGGTTTGTGCAAATTTAAATTATAATGCACCTTGTTTATTTTATGTTTCATATTGGAATGGATCTATACATTTTTAATTGGCATGTAAGGATTGCCCGGCATGTCAGGATCGCCCGGCATGTCAGGATCGCCCATACCTAATAAGGTATCTATGCATTTTATTTTGGCATGTAAGGATTGCCCGGCGTGTCAGGATCGCCCATACCTAATAAGGTATTTATACATTTTATTTGGCATGTCAGGATTGCCCGGCGTGTCAGGATCGCCCATACCTAATCAGATATCTATACATTATATTTGCTTTGTCATGATTGTCGAGACTTAATAAAATGCATGCATATGTTTCTTTACTTTGAACTTAAAGAAGGTGTTCATTGTTGAATGATAAGGGTTCGTTGGGATAACGTATAAGATGATTTTGATTTCTGAAAACATGAACTAGGTAGGGAATGACCAGTATGTATATATACCTATACCTATTAAGGTATCAAAGGATAAAATGGTGACATGTTAGGATTACTTAAACTTGATAGCATTGTATGTTATGTTTATTTCTGCTGAACGTAAGGAATGTGTTTACGTTTGCATAATAAGGGTTTGGGTGGAATATTATAAATGTTGACTATTGTTTTGGAAACATGAAACTGGATAAAAGAATAACTTGTATATTAAATCTATGAACTTATTTTGTGTCCCTTATATTGAGGGTATGTATATTGGTTCTCTGATTGGGATGTAGTAGATAGAACTTGCTCGTGGGTTTAACCCACTTTGTTGATATTTCAGGTTTCAGACAGGTTTCATCACGAGGATAGAGTTTTAGGGTTTGGTTGTAGCAGACGTCTCATCTCATCAGTTACAGGATAGGAACTTGTCTTCTTCAAGAGTCATACTATGAACTTTTGAGACTTTGATTGTTGGTATTAATTTTAGAATTTAAAAACTTTTGTTCATTCTGGTTAAGGGGTCCTTGGGTTACAGGACTTCCAAATTGGATTACCGGACATATACTTGTTTAGTTAGCGGTTATTTTAATTTAGAGGAACTTTCTTTTCTGCTTTTAGAATATTGTTCATTATATCTTTTGTATTCTCTGCTTGTTGCTACCAGTTGTATATATCTTCCAGGTTTTGTGTATGAGACTGGCCACCTCATGCACAAAATTTTCTGGGGGGTATTTCAAAGGCAGGTCCGTTTCTTTTCCTCCCAACAGGCTTAGGTAATCCTTTGTATATGATAGGCCAGTAGTAATGAAATATACATCAGAATGTTAACATTGGACAACATCACATGGACCTTTTATATTGTCTATTTGTGCTTTAGGGAAACACATTGTTTATTGGCTGAAAGTTTGGAGAGGTAGAATTGCTTTCTCCTTTAGTTTTTGGGGATGTTATGGTTCCTTTCTTTGTTTCTTGATTGTAGTGATTTTTGTCTGCAACTTCTTATACCTATAATTTTTTTCTTATTTGGCAGTGAATTTTCAATAACTAAGTTTAAATGTTTATCTTTTATGTTCCAAAGAGGGTTCTCTAAATGAGTGGTTCCTGTATCGTACTTGCGTAATTTTCTGGGGGAAATATGCACGAGTAGCTTTTCACATGTGTAATTCAATTTCTGTAGAGACAACTGGAAACTGAGAACAATGGTTGAAAAAGCATTTGGTATGATCTTTCTGAAAAATGTTTTGTGATTATCGTAAGGTCTTAATCCTTTGGGTTTGGCTTGTTCAATATACTCTCTCGTATCCCCAAAGTATTCCAAAACTTTTATTATTTTAGATATTTCAATTTTAATTAAAAATTCTTTGGACTGTAGGACTCTAGCTGGTGTGCTATAGTCTATAAAATATGTGGAGCACGAAAGCCCCTTTGCAACTAGCTCTAAATGTAAAAGATTTTCAAATTTGTGTTTGTATTTTTTAAAACTAAAGTATTCATAAGAAATGCATTGCAATTGTCCAGCAAATTGCCTCTACTATTAAATTATCTACAAGTTATTTTTTTATTACAATTCAACAAATTTAATTTTTTCTTTATCTTATGAAGATGTATGCTAAGGACAACTAAACATGTAATCAAGAGTGGTGAAATTCATTTTTCATTTTCTCTAGAAAACATGAATGGAGCACTACCTTAGATAATGAAAGGAAGGTCTATTTTTTTTCCTCCCAGCAGGCTTCAGTAATCCTCTGTATATGATAGGCCAGTACTAATGAAATGTACATCAGAATGTTAACATTGGACAACATCACATGGACCTTTTATATATTCTATTTGTGCCTTAGGGAAACACATTGTTTGTTGGCTGAAAGTTTGTAGAGGTAGAATTGTTTTCTCCTTTTTTAGTTTTTGAGGATGTTATGGTTCCTTTTTTTGTTTCTTGATTGTAGTGATTTTTCTCTGCAACTTCTTATAACTATAATTTTTTTCTTAATTGGTAGTCAATTTTCAATAACCAAGTTTAAATGTTTTTCTTTTATGTTCCAAAGAGGGTTTTCTGTGGCTTCTGGCTGAATGAGTTGTTCCTTTATCGTACTTGCGTAAAATTTTGGGGGAAATATGCACGAGTAGCTTTTGACATGTGAATTTAATTTCTTTAGAGACAATTGGAAACTGAGAACAATGGTTGAAAAAGCATTTGGTATGATCTTTCTAAAAAATATTTTGTGATTGTCGTAAGGTCCTAATCCATTGGGTTTGGCTTGTTCAATGTACTCTCTCGTATCCCCAAAGTATTCCAAAACTTTTATTATATTAGATATTTTTGTTTTAATTAAAAATTCTTTGGACTGTAGGACTGTAGCTGGTGTGTAATAGTCTGTAGAATATGTGGAACACGAAAGCCCCTTTGCAACTAGCTCTAAATGTAAAAGATTTACAAGTTTGTATTTGTATTTTTTAAAACTAAAGTATTCATCATAACCAGAAATGCATTGCAATTGTACAGCAAATTGCCTCTACTATGAAATTATCTACAAGTTATTTTTTTTACAATTCAACAAATTTAATTTTTTCTTTATCTTATAAAAATGTACACTAAGGATAACTAAAAATATAATCAAGAGTGGTGAAATTAATTTTTCATTTTCTCTAGAAAACATGAATGGCGCACTACCTTAGGTAATGAAAGGCAGGTCTGTTTCTTTTCCTCCTAGCAGGCTTAGGTAATCCTCTATATATGATAGGCCAGTACTAATGAAATGTACATCAGAATGTTAACATTGGACAACATCAGATGGACCTTTCATATTGTCTATTTGTGCCTTAGGGAAAGACATTATTTATTGGCTGAAAGTTTGCAGAGGTAGAATTGCTTTCTCCTTCTTTAGTTTTTGAGGATGTTATGGTTCCTTTTTTTTTTGTTCTTTAATGTGCCATTCCATCTTTCGAAAAATAAATCTGACTGACAGTGTGCTCTAAACTATAGAGAGTGTATTCTAAGTTAATGGGGACCGTCCAATTTGTGATTGTTTGAATGTTCAAGTTATTCTAGATGTGATATTCTTTTATATGAATTGATTCTTCAGTTGATTAACGGACTCAAGTATTGATTAGACATGCCAATGGTGCATTTACATGAGAAATAAATCCCCATG
The DNA here is from genome assembly GCA_026545225.1 of Cornus controversa. NCBI lineage: Eukaryota > Viridiplantae > Streptophyta > Magnoliopsida > Cornales > Cornaceae > Cornus > Cornus controversa. Next base: position 31,605,372 of record CM048846.1, on the reverse strand, counting down.
CCTCCTAGTTATTGTTATAATAGATGATTTCTGACTTAGAATGAAAATTCTTATTTCTCAACAAACAAAAAAAATGTTAAAAACATGTTATTGTTATTTGCATAACTTTCCTTTCTCTTTTGTTATCTTTACATTTACATTCTCTATCTCTCTCTATTTTCATTCTCATATTCAATAGAAACTTGTATGAAGCAATTAGGATATTACCCGTAATTAATGTGGAGTTTGAATGAGGATTAACTTTTTTTTTTATTTGTCATAGATCGTATATTACTTGTATCTATAAATTTGATAAAGGTTCTTATAGTCTAGGTGATTTTCAATTTATCTTACTTTTAGTTGATTGTACAAGTGTGTTGCTTGGAATTCCAGTTGCTTGCTTAGGGCAAGGAAACCAATCTTACATATATGTTTTGCCAGACCTAAAATTTACATGTATTTTATTTTGTGTGTTACTAAAGATGTGAAACATGCCTTGTTCATCTCCCATAATTTGTACAAATTTTATAAAAATACCAATCTCCATCTTTAAAGTTATGAATACTGAATGTACAAATTTTATTTTAACTTTCAAACTTCTATGTTTTTAGACTTTTAATAATTTTTATATTTTCTTTCAATTTCATTAATCAGCTTTGATTTTTTGCATTGTTGTTTCGCACTTGTCTTGGTTATTTATACGTCTCTCTTATGTTAGTTCCAGTTACATGGATAAGTCTTGGATTCATCATCACACTAGGGGTAGTCGAGAGTATTATAATGACATAAAAGACTTCATTCAGGTGGCTTGTCGTCATACAGACACGCTCGGTAGGACCCGATGTCCGTGTCATTATTGCAAAAACTTGACATTTAGTCCAATTAAAGAGGTTGAGAACAATCTCTTAATGAATGGGATGGACAAGAAGTATACTAAGTGGATACATCACGGGGAGGCTCATCAAAGAAGCAATAATGTTAATGTTGAACCTAATGTTAGCAGGGAAAATGTCCACGATGCATATAGAAATGAAGATAATGTATTTGAATTGTTGGATAACGTACAAATGGAAACCTTCACTAACGAAGAACAATGAAAAGATTTGCCTGAAGTTGACATGGGAGGAGGAAATTTTGATAGATTGTTAGAGGATGCACAATGTGAACTATATCCAGGTTGTCAAAAATACTCTAAGTTATCAGGGATATTAAAGTTGTTCCATTTGAAGGTTATAAACCGATGGAGTAACAAATCTTTTGACATGTTGCTTAAGGCAATGAAGGATATGCTTCCCGACAATAACACATTGCCAAAGTCCCATTACATGACTAAAAGCTTGTTGCATGATTTGGGTCTCGACTATGTTCCCATTCATGCATGTAAAAATGATTGTGCTCTATTCTGGAAGGAGAATAAAGGTAAAGAAAATTGCCCACAGTGCGGTGAACCAGGGTATAAACCTCATAAAGGTAAGGGTAAGAAAATCCCTTAGAAGGTTCTTCGACACTTTCCTTTAAGAACTAGGCTTCAACGATTGTTTATGTCAAATGATACAGCCTTAGACATGCGGTGGCATAAGGAGAAACGTGTTAAAGAGACAAATTTGTTAAGACATCCGGCTGATTCAAAAGTTTGGGAGGATTTTGATAATAAATATAGTTGGTTTTCGGCTGATCCTCATAATGTTCATCTTGGATTAGCAATTGATGGATTTAATCTATTTGGTGACATGAGCAATGCCTATAGTATGTGGCCTGTGATAATTGTGCCTTACAATTTGCCACCTTGGATATGTATGAAAGAACCATATGTGTTTATGTCATTACTTATTCCTGGTCCAAGATCGCCTGGTAATGATATTGATGTGTACCTACGACCGTTGGTTGACGAGTTAAAAGAATTGTGGGCAGATGGTGTGATGACTTATGATGCCTACAATAAATGTAACTTCAACATGCATGCCGCAATGATTTGGACCATAACTGATTTTCCTGCCTATGCGATGGCATCCGGATGGATGACAAAGGGTTATCTAGCATGTCCAAATTGTAACAAAGAAACATGTTCTTATTGTTTGAGTAATGGAAGGAAGATATTCTATTTGGGAGGTCGTCGGTTTTTGTCTTCCAATCACGCTTACAGGAAGCGTTACAAGCAATTTGATGGTAAAAAGGAAGATAGAGTGCCACCGAAGCAATTGGCAGGTGATGATATTTTAGAATAACTTAACCTCATACCTGAGGTTAATTTCGGAAAGGGACCAAATAACCAAAAGCGAACTCGTGATGATTTTGAACTTAATTGGACAAAGAAGAGTTATTTTCTTTGAATTGCCTTGTTGGCATACCCTTTTGCTGCTACACAACTTGGATGTTATGCATATAGAGAAAAACATATGTGATAATGTGTTGGGGACATTATTGAACATCAAAGGAAAAACAAAAGACACGTTCAAAAGTCGATTGGATTTAGAAGCAATGGGGATTAGAGAAGAACTCCACCTCAGGCGTAATGGTGAAAAATTTGAGATGCTCTGAGCACGCTACACATTGTCAAAGGCTGAAAAAAGGCAATTGTGTGAATGGCTAAAATCAATCAAGTTCCAGATGGGTATGCATCAAACATAAGTCGGTGTGTGAATGTTAATAATTGTAAGATATCTGGATTGAAAAGTCATGATTCACATGTTCTCTTACAACGTCTCCTCCCTATAGCTATACGAGGATTCTTAGATTCAGATATTTGTAACACAATAGCAGAGCTTGGTTTATTCTTTAAGGAGTGGTGTTGCCGAACTGTTAAATTGGATGTCTTAGAGGCAATGAAAAGAGACATCCCTATTATACTTTGCAAGTTGGAGATGATATTTCCTCCATCATTTTTTGACATAATGATGCACTTGGCTCTTCATTTGCCACGTGAAGCCATCATCGCAGGTCCTGTACAATATCGGTGGATGTACCCCATTGAAAGGTGATTTATATTTTAATACAAAATAAATTTACATTATTTTTTTGATAAATTTTATCAATGTGTTAGACTTAATTATTTGTAATTATTTTGATGTGTATGTAGATTTTTGCATACTCTCAAATTGTACGTGCGTAACAAAGCTAGTCCTGAAGGCTCTATAGGTGAAGCTTATGTGGATAATGAATGCCTCACATTTTGTTTAAAATTTATTCGAGGGATTGAGACACGGTTTAATCGAGAAGAAAGAAATAATGAGGGAGACTGCAACAATAATTGGTCAACTTTATCAGAGCTAAAGCAAGTGGTTCGACCTATAGGGGCAGAAAGTATGAAGATATTACCCCGTGAGGACATGGAGAAGGCTCGATTCTGCGTGTTAAATAATTATGAAGAAATCGAGTCATACGCACTGTAAGTAATTTATTGCATGTTATATCTTGTCAGTCTCTAAGAATATATAGTCTAATTCAAATTACAAAATTGAATCTCAACATCATTTAATTATTTAGTCAACACAAGGAAGATCTGAAGAGAAAAAACCCTTATAATGTGGATAGAAGACATGAAAAAGAATTTTCAGGTTGGTTTGGAACACAAGTAACTCCTTACTTCTTTAAATTGAATCCCTTAATTTGATTTAATTGATGTGTCATTATACATTTATTTAATATTCTATAAATTTTTTAATAGGTTAAAGAAATGCGTCATCGTAATGCGGTAACAACTAGTGACGACCTATTTTCATTAGCTTGTGGACCTGACTGTCGAGTATATCGATATTCTGCTTGTATTGTAAATGGAATTAGGTTCCATGCTAAGGAAAGGGAGAGGAATCGACGAACACAGAATAGTGGTGTGTTAGTGAAAGGACAATGCCTAGATTACTATGGTATCCTAACAGATATCATCAAGTTACGATATCCACTGGGTAGAGATGTTTTCCTTTTCAAATGTGATTGGTTTGATGTTGAGAGGATTGGTATAAATAAAGATACTTATTTCAAAAGCGTAGATGTAGACCGTATTACCTACAAAAATGAGCCATTTGTACTAGCAACTCAAGCACAACAATGTTTCTACGTTGAAGACAACAAATTAGGAGGGACGTGGGAGGTAGTTCAAGACATAACACAGAGAAACTCATTTGATGTACTTGAAGTAGAGGGTGAAGTGGGAGTAGAGGATGATATTGTCAATACTGCAGCATATCAAGAGAATGAACCAAGCATCGTGGATAGGGTTGTTGAGGTGGACTCGGACATGGATCCCCGCTCTTTGAACAGGGACGACTTGGAGGGTGAAACTCTTGATGTTGAAATTATTCAGGAAAGTAACAATGAAACAACAATTAATGAAAATTTGTGGGTTGTCGAGAACGATGATGGAAATGAAATTCAAGACAGTTCATATGAGGAACCAGAATTACTGAGTGAAGATGATACTGATTTGGATGACCTGTGAAGCTTGTTTTTTTTTAGCACAGACCTTGTTTTTTTAAGCATGCACCTTGTTTTTTTTTATCATACACCTTGTTATTTTTTAGAATGCAACCTGTTATTTTGAGCATGTACCTTGTACTTATGTGATCTACTGAGATATATTACTTCGCTTTATCTACTGAATCCCTTTCTTTTAAATTAATATTTAGTAATGCGTCGAGTATTGAGGTCCCTCACCCGCATAATTGAAACTGAGACACCATCTACACAATTGAGTGGAGAAGGTGATGGAAGTGCAACCCAGCCTACTGCCCAGCCTATTGCCCAACCTACTGTTCAGCTTACTACCCAGCCTACTGCACAGTCTTTCCACAGCTTACTGCACAACCTACTACACAACCTCAGAAACGACATGGAAAATGTAAAAATGAGGCCTTACGAAAAGCCCAGGGAGGAGAGGATGATCCAGTTCTAGTAGAGTTTTTGCTGGAGTATTATAAACCGGTTGGGAAAAATGACAACATCTAGAGGGCTGAGTTTGGCATAATGGTGCGTACAATGATTCCACTTCATCATGCTGAGTGGAAAGATGTTTCAGAAAGTGAACGACAATTCTGTTATGTCCATTTGAAGGTAATGAGTTATTTTCTTTTTCTAGTATCTAATTTATCTTATATATGCAAAAGTTTCTTAATCACACATAGTTTCCTAGAAAATCCATTATAGCAGGACATGGCATAATCAGGGAGAGTTGCTAAAACTGATTTTAACACAACTTTTTGACCTGCTTTAGACAACATGTCTCTTTCATAACTTCGAGTTTGGAAGAGATTTTCTCCACCAAGAACTTGAAAGTGGCTACCTTTGATATCTCCGTTATCGATGAGGCCTTAAAATAACTATTTAATAAGCACCAAAGGCAGCTAATATCTCATTTAGGAATAACTTTGCGACAATTAAAATGTTAACCTTGTAGATATTACTTTGCCACTATTAAATGTTTAATTTTTTATTCTCAACTTACATTAATTATCTGCTATAAAGACTACATTTGGAGTGGACGTATATTCTAATGAAAAACATTGGAAGCAAGTAAATAGCGACCTTGCTCGGTACTTGAGGAAATGTAGAGGTAGAATGAAGCAATGGGTTGACAAGCATCTTCCAATTGAGAATGCGTGCCACTATCCTTTTCAAGATATTTCATATGAAAATTGGCAAATATTATGTGATAGATGGCTGACACCGAAGTTCCAGGTTCTAGTTCTTTACTACTTGCTTTTGACTATTTACTAAAAATCATTAAATATAATATATTGGTTCACTATTACAAGTTGTTTACCTGTTCTTGAATTACTAGATAGGAAGTAAGTGAAAGAAATGCGGTAAACCGTTCAAAGAATGTGATTTCGCATGTTGGTGGATCTGTCCCCTTCATTAAATATTACGATCGTTACGTAAGAGATTAAATAGTTAGAAATATTTAATTTATTATCTATCTAAAACTATATATTGTTCAATGCTAACTATTACTTTGTACTACAGCGCAAAGAAGAGCAGAACCAAGAAGATGAGGAAGAAGAACATTATCAACTAGGTCTTGCAATTCGCATGTACAAGGACATGCATTATAGGGAAGGAGCTGGATGGGTACACGAGACTGCAAAGAAGAATTATATAAGTTATAGAATAGTTTATCTACTTTCTTCATTTATGAAAATGTGACTGATCATAATGCTTGTGTTATTGAGAGTCATGTGATTGATCATTTTGTGTATATATCTACATTTGTTTGCATAACCCAAAAAATGTATAAATTTTCTTGTGAATTCAGGTTGTTTGACGAAATTCCTATAACCCAAAAAATATATAAATTTGCTTGTGAATTTAGGTTGTTTGACGAAAAGTCTCTAAATTCAGGTTATTTAACAAAATGCCTGTCTTTCACCACTTTACCACCACTTTACTAAAACTTTCCAGTCACTAGGAAATTTTGAAGAGAAAGTAAATCCATTATTTTAAATACAAAGTTCATTACCTGGAGAACTAATAATTCAACCAAGCCTGATTGATTAATTATTCAACACCTCTTTATTTCTTCTATAGTAGTAAAAGAAAACAATTAATAAAAAAAAAACCTGACCAAATAAAATGCAGAATTAGTATATCTTTTTCTAAAAAATGTTCCTTTCTAGAAATTTTAGATCCCCTAATTTCCTCTCTAGACAAAGTTGCTAAATCTCACAATCAACTTTTTCCATCCTTCTTTTCTCTATATTGAGATTCAATAGTTAAACCTGTATCCCAGTTTCACCAAAAATTTTAGGCAAATCTCAGATGATGTTCATGATACCAAAATGTCCACTTATTTAATACCATTCCGACAAGGCAAAGTTCGTTAATGTATCACTATTGCAACTGTCACGCCCCGGAACCCGGACTGCCGGGACTTCCCCGGACCGACCCGAATCCCGAGTGTGAACCCGTGAGATCGCCCTCACGACATAACCATCACCTGATCACGCAACCTCAATTTGCTATTATTTTCACGAAAATCGGGCATGACCCATTTTAAATAATCAGATCCTGGCATGTTATACCTGCTTTCAATTCAAATGGACACTTCTGGGCTCGTGTCCCCCCCAGCATTTATATCTAACAATAAAAATGGACACTTCTGGGCACGTGTCCCCCCAGCATTTCTACAACATACATAATCATGATATCTAGACTAGTCATCAAGTAAACACAGGTATCATCATCCAAAATCATTCTAATCTGCAAAGCAACATTAAAGTCACAATGTCCATAAACAATATCTCAAAATAGAAATCTCTTTATACATGTCTAAGCGCATCATGTCCACATCTCGGACGCGCATAACACCAAATGTCAAAAATAAGAGATCTTTCTAACTCTAAGTCCAACTCACGATTGCACACCGCCAACCATCTCCTTGTCCTGTCCTGAAAGTGTTAGTGTAGGGGGATGAGCAATTTTCAACGGGCTCAAGGTAATACGTTGTGCAATCCGTCCAAATTCATATCTCATATCAACGCATAACCACAATCAACACGCACCGCTTAACTATGTGTCATGCTTCCTAGCATTCTAGTCCAAAGATCGAAACTTTCACTTCACATGGCATAGACATCAAGATGCTTGACTATCACAAAATTTTCAACTTAAAACTTGCAATAATGCACAGTCTCATCATATCTATAACATATGACCAAATGGGATTTAAACACAAGTTTAACAGAATCATCATAAACTCACATTTCTACTCATTTCCTTCAAATCGTGGCATATGCATCAAATGTAACTTGACAACCACATAATTTCAATCCATGCATAAAGCACATTCTCCATCATATAAGTGGCATATGACATTTTCAATTCGGATAAATATCCACACGAGTCATGTAATTTCACATAAGTTACACATAAGACTCAACACACTCTCTCGGATTTGGTTCACACTCACACACACACACGAGATACGTACCGAAGTCCCATATCTCAAACTCTTGGTTATTTCGGGCTACTAACCCATCCGGTTACCACCCACTTGCGCAAGGTAGAGGTCTTTCAACCCCAAGGGGATATGTTCCCCCTCCATTTTCCATGAGCCACTTCCGAGACACACCCCACACTCACACAAAATAGTTCACATTTTGCACCCACATTCACAAATTCGATGCATTGCACCCATTAAATGTCCTAATTCAATTCTAGCATGTCACACAAGAATCATAAGACATAATTATAAGCCTACTTCCCAAAACTCGATTTTCATCATTTTTTTCCAAAATCCCGTACATACTATACATACACCATTTTGCATATTTAATCAATTCATGCTTTGTAACACATACCCCAATCTTTTCAACGTAAAAGAATTTCATTCATCTTCTTGTAAAACACGAATTTTAACATAAAAGTCCATATATGCAATACATGTCATATAAGGCACATACAACAGTTCATGCGATTTAAATCATACATCAATTTAAATCAAAGATGATATCCCAAATTTCATTTAATCATAAATAACATAAGAACATCTACTTTATGTCATTAATATGAAATTAAATTTGCAATGAAAGACACAACGCACACCCCCTACCTCAATTTGGAATGATAACTCCAAAAATGGTCACCACCCATTGCTATGCCGAAATGGTGTCACATGTCATTGCGTATTCAAAGCCCAAGGAAGTCGAATTTAAATTCAAGGCTCAAGCCCAACCCATCTTCAAGCCAATTAAACCAGTCCAATTAATTGATCCAAATTAAATTTCCAATTGGGTCAAGAAAAGCAATCCCAATTTAGCCCAATATTCCAATCCACCAAGGCCCAAATCAAAGTCCACTATCATGCATTACACTCATTAGCCGAACCCAAGTTCAGCCCCTAAACCACCACAAAATTCCACCATCTCTCCACCCTTACACAGCACCACTTAGCCGCAACACCATCAACTACCAAGCCATGGCTGCCCCTCAACCATGCAACAAACTGACCACCCAAACTCGCCTGAACCATTCGAAAACCCAGCTAAAATCATGTCCAACCACCAGCCGAATATCTAACCACCACGGCAGCCCGGACAACTACCATTCACCATTGAAGTCGGCCACCAAAACAGACCCATTTAGCCACCTACAAGCAAAACCGAGAAGGCCCCCATGCCTGGACAGTCGCCGCCACTCCGTCGCACCAGGGCCGAACCAAACCGGCCACCCACCACCATCAAACCCATTAACCGAGCACCATGGATATTCACCATGGCCGGACCACCCACCTTCAGCTCACGCAACCACCAAACACCTTTTTCACAACCATACACAGCCACCCCAAGCTTCATCTTCACATCACTTCACCCACCGAAACCATCAGCCACGAACCAGCCATGAAACCCCTATCGAAAACCACCCGCTGCCACCACCAGCCACGACCCAGCTGGCCTAAACTCCTCCAGCCACGAACACCATACCCTGCTGAACGGACCACCCAAGACGGCCATCCCCAGTCGCGAACCAGCCGTACGCACAGCCGTGGACCACCAGCAGACTCTTCCTCTCTCTCGACTTCACTCTTTCTCTCTCTAGAATGAAGCTCTCTCTCTCTTTCTCTCTCTACACTTCCCTACCTCTCGGTTCTCCCTCTCCTCTCATTTTCTCTCTCTATCAGTTTCTCTCTCTACCCTTCTCTTCTTCCCTCTTCTTTCTTTCTCGGCTTCTCTCTCTTCTTCTCTTTTTCTTTTCTTTCTTTTCTCTTTTCTTTTCCTTTTCTCTTCCCAGCCGACAGTCCACCTGCTTCTCTCATTTCAATATTATCTTCTTTCTCTTTTCTCCTACTTTTTCTCCTCTCCACATGTTTCCTACACCATCTACATCCACATATTATTATTATATATATATATATATATATATATATATATGTACATAACATATACATAATACTACATGTTTCTAATACACATACATATACATACTATAATACATATGCATATTATACCTCATACATACACGTATGTATATAACTACACATGCCCATCCACATATATTTATAATTAAATATAAATATATTGATCTAATATATATATATATACATCTCCATATTTATATATATACATATAAATCCTCCACACATACCATAATTCCACGTATGAAACTCTCTCTCCATCTTTATATATATATATATCCACACTTTTCCAAAATTAATTAATTCGAAAAAAAGAAACCTGGTCCAAAATTAGTTCGGAACCGGCCAAAAATAAACCGGTCCTTACAGCAACTGTATATTGAGGATTATATAATTCTTGCAATTCTGCTTTTTCTTTTTTGATTACTGAGGATTCTCGATGAACGATACTGCATGAGTACATCAGCTTGACACCAACTCTAATGCCTTGATTGAACTTGCATTGTATTCAAACTTCTTGTCAATAACTACTATAACCTTTAATCATAACAGGCCATTTCAAAAGACTTAGGGTATATAAGGGCTTTCAGTAAGGTAACTCTTTCAAGGTTTCAGGGAATAGACTATTTGTAACATAACCAAGATTAAGATAAAGACAAGAAAAATAACGTATCATTTCTGATCCCATTTAAAATCATCTACTTGGTCTCTCTGTCGAGTTTAATCCAGTTCTTTTAGTCAATTATCACAGTTTGCCTCATTGTGGATTTCAAGATGAGGGTTGCACCTATAACTTAATAGTTGAAGACATTTTGTTAATTCAATTGTTGTGCCTCTTCTCAAAAAACATTAGCTTTTGATTAGTATAGCCAAGAAAGTTATAATATCTTGTCATGTTTATTGAGAAGATTTAAGACATTTTATGTGATGGTTACTATTTAGTAGATGAAGAGTTCTGACATTCAAAATCTTTTTGCATAAAACATTCTCAAAAATTGTATCATCCGAATGAGAGTATTTGGATAGAACTAAGCTGAACTTCTAAACACTACCTCCTTATGAATCCTTCTACAAAAAAATTGTTACAAATAAATAAATATAAATAGCCATCATTCTTATTATTTATCAAAAAAAATGACCATTTAATGAGAGTTCATGTACTCACTAAAATGCCAAGCCAGCATTCACTAAAGCTTGAAACAGATTTGAGAATATGTTATAGGTTCCATATCTAGATGTAAAAATTTTCAACCAACCATTTCATATGCTCTGTTGCCTTTCATGAATTTTCTTGGCAGAATATACGGCAAAGTAGATACACCTACTTAGTGCAACTATCTGTAGTGTGGAAATATCCCCTAATTCAGGTGAGATTCCATGGAGTTCTCAACATCAATGCAGCACCAAACACTGAAGGCTTGGAAAATGAATGCTGGAGGCAGCCCATTTTACAATTTTAATGTAATAAAATCTTGATCAAGAACTTGAGTCGATGAAACGCCCGATCACTTGTTTCCCACCATGGTCCCACGAAAGCCTTTCTTAGTAAAGAGTGGCAGTAGTGTAAAACTTATTGATGTCTTACACTATTATTCCTTTATTTGGTGCATTATAACTTGATGGATTGCATGAAAAAAGGTTTGGAAAATGAAGCTTGCTTGGATGAAAAATTGCATGTACATTGTATTAGATTAATTTTATGAGTAGTCCATTACTTTTATCTCAATTGCGGGAGAAAATGGTAAATAAGGAAATGGTGGAGAAGGAGAAGTCTTCGCAAGCTTCTGATGGTGCCACTCCAATCCAAAATGATGTGGAGATAATGCATGATGTGCTTAGGATCAGAGGAACATATGCTTGTGGGTTTGGAGATGGATTCATAGCTATAAGTTCCTCAACTTTTCGTCGTACCTCATCTTATGAAGAGGCTGCTAGGAAGAGGGCAGAATTAGCTAAGCAAAAGAATGATCAGATGGAGGATAAACTTTCAAAAATGCAAGAACAAATGGATAAGTTGCAGAATATGCTTATACAACAACAAGAGCAGCCGCCAACATGGTATCAGCAGTAGCAGTTGATGCCGCCACTCGATAGCTCACAGTATCAGCATCCGCCACCCCAATGGTGGCAGTATCAACAACCACCACCATGGTTTAACTTTCCACAGCAGCAGCAACATGCACCACCATCAGTACCACCTGAATAGTGACCAATATACATGAATGTATTTTCTTTAGTTTTATTTTCATTTGTCTAGTATATCATTTAAACATGGATTTCTAGTATGTCGTTTAAACATTTGGCTAGTATTTTCTTTTGTTTTGCTAAATATTTAGCCAAAATATGTCTTTTAAACATTTAGCTTTTTGTTGAATATTTGCCTAGTATGTTTTTTAAATATTTTATAATGATTAATGGTTTAGAATATGTGTTTTAAACATTTGGCTTTTTGTTGAATATTTGGCTAGTATGTTCTTTAAATATCTCATAATGATTAATGGTTTAGATTTTCACTCTATAAAATAGTTTGGATTTCCATTTTAGATAATATGTGGACTTCGATCAGGAAATGTAAGCTAACAACAAATCAAGTAAGTATGTAAAATAAATAATAAAAAAATTAAATATAGTATTAGCAATGATGAGTATCGACCAGTGACACAAATAATGTGTCGCTAATATATTTTAGCGACGAACCTATTAGTGATGACATAAATGTGTCGCTAATACAACTAAGCATTAGCGACGGTGCAAAGCGTCACTAATACGTTTTTGTGATGAATTTATTAGTGACGGTGAAATATGTGTCACTAATACAAGTGGTGCATTAGCGACAATGGAGATGGTCGCTAATACGTTTTAGCGACACACATATCAGTGACGGTAAATTCCGTCGCTAAAGACCTTGATCTTTAGCGATAGTGAAATTTTACCGTCGCAAAAGACCTTTTGTGACCCCCTTTTCAGTGACGATGTGATTTAACCTTTAGTGACGGTTTTTGGACTTTTAGCGACGATTTTCACTGTCACTAAAGCGCCAAATTTTTGTAGTGTGGGATCGATACCCTCTATATAGAACCGTATCTATAAAGATTCGTGCTCTTGCGAGTGGTTTAATTATATTTTGAAAAAGGGCAAAAATAAGCTTACAATTACAACCAAGTTTAGCCACATCATCTTCCACATCCAAAACAATTTTGGCCTTGTAGTTGCTTGGACTTCTTTCTCATCTTAAACTTTCTGAATTTTATCTTTAGACTCTTCTGAACTTGATCCTTGCTTACTTGAAACTTTAACTTATTTAGCTTTCAAAGCTGATTCATTCTTTGATATAAAGGGAGGTGCAATTCTCATCTCATAGGCAGTGAGCGATGATTCTAGCTCATCAATGGACATTTTAGAGATATATTTATTTTCTAGTATAGTAACCTTGGGATTGAACCTTTCAGTCATGGTTCGTGATATCTTTTAGCACACCACTTTGTCTTCGATGTCTTCACAAGAGCCCTCATGTCATTGACGACCTCCTTAATTCTGAAGAGATGAACAACCACAATTTCTTTCTTATCCATCTTGATACTATCAAACTTAACTTGATGAAGCTGAATCTTGTTTTCTTTGATGGTATTGCTTCCTTCGTGAGCAGTTACAAGTGAGTCCCAAATTTCCTTTGTACTTTTGCAATTCTTGAGTCTTGCGAATTCTTGCTTCTGTAATGCCTTGTATAAGGCATTTCTAGCCTTTCCATTAACTAATTTTTCTCAATTTGTCAGTCCTGAGAGGTTTGTAGGGTCAAGAATGACAACCCCTTCCAATGTAGCATGCCATACATCATAGGAGATAGATAATAAGAAGGCCTTCGCTTTAATCCCCAAAGTGTCAAAGCTAATGCCGTCAAAAATAGGAGTCTTGTGAGTTGAACTATCTTCAGCCATACTTAGGATCTTTAATGCAGGTGGTTAAACCAAGAAATCCAGACTTGGACACATATATTTATAGAGGAAAACCCCAGGGTGGGGTAAAAAAAACCTCTTCGAACTGTGCTCCACTATGTCTGAAAGTGTAGTATAGTAATTTTCTCAATCATTCTCTCACTCACCCAACTCACCATATAGTCACTCCAGCTCTTAACCCAGTTCACAGCCTCCCTAGGCTTGAACCACTCTCACCAATGCTCATATTAGCTTTTTCGCTCTCAACCCAGCCCAAGCTTCCAAAAGCCTAATCTATCATTCACCAAATCTCACCATAATCATTCACACTCCCCCTGTCCTAAGTATCCCAATACTTGGGTTATACATAGTGCTAGTAGAGTCAGTTCAATGTAATGAGCAGCAACTCTTCAAGCTTTGATTCATTGGTCTTCAAAGTCAATCTTCAAGCTCTAATAGTTAGTCTTCAAGGTCTAGCTTGATAATGACACTTTAAACCTCTGTTGTGATATGCTTCAATATGAACACCATTGAGTGTAGCTGCTGATCTTTCTTCTTTTTTTTTTTTTTTTAAATAGAGAGAAAAAAAAATAAAATAAAAAAATAAACTTGAAGAAAGTGTGACCCTAAGGCTATTTCTAAGTTATTCTATCCTAAAGTTCTCATGCAAAAATTATCAACCTAAAACAAAAATCTATGTTTTCCTAATCTAAGAAAATAAAAATATAAATAAACGAAAAGAAAAAAACATGTACTTACTTGGATTCCAAAGTAGTGCCCAAGAACATGCGAAAAAGGCAATTTTCAACAATACCACCTATAGTTCTCATGAAAAAGTATCAGATAAAACAATAACAATAAAATAAAACTAAAACTAAACTAAGAAAAATAATAATAAAAATAAAATAACTAAAACTAAAACTAAAACTAAACTATAATAATAAAGAAAAAGTTTTTTTTTTTTTTTAAAAAAAAAAAAAAACCTAGTACAAATAATTAAAATTGGAAAGATTTTTTTTTTCTTTTTGATAATAATAAAACAAAAGAAAGAAAAAAAAACTAAATTATAACTAGTAGAAGAATTAAATCAATCGAAATTTGATTAGTTTTCTTGTTTGCAATTCCCCGGCAACGACGCCAAAAACTTGATGTTCTTTTAAAATTGTTAAATAACTCGCAAGTGTACGAATCTATTGAAGTATAGATCGGCAAGAACGAGGTCGAACCCAAGGGAATGCTTTGAGAAGAAAAACTAATACAAATTCAAATTAATTTAAAACTAATCTAGTTTAAACAGAAAGTTGATTGATTTGAAAGATTAAACTAACAAGCAAATAAAATAACACAATTGAAATCAAATAGAGAAAATAACTAAGGTTTTGGATTCCACCACCATTAAATCCATGAAGCTTCTAATATTCATTTATTAATTCCCAAATTTGGAGTAGCAATCAAGAAATCAATCTATTGCTTACTTAAGATTTAACAATAAAGCACTATGAAAAATATATTAAAAAGCTAGATTTTCCTTCGCTTCACTAGTGTAAAATTCTAAGCATCCTATGTATCCAATTTAATAAAAAACATAAGATCAAAAATTATCACTTTTAAGAAATACAAACCCAAGCTTAGATTAATTATAATATTTTCTAACTACCACATATACATGATATAGATGGTGAAAGAATTATAAAATAATTAATCACAAGAAGCAAAAATCATAAGCAATTAAATCACACACATGAGAATCAATTAATGAACAAAAGAACTTCACTTCATTAATGGAGGTTTCCTCCTCAACCCTAGTTGACGAATTTAGTTACACATAGTAGAAGAAGAAGATAACAAAATAAAAGACATAATGAATAAATAAAACCCGGATTGTCTCTGTCTTCTCTGCCCTGGCCTCCACTTCTTTCCTCTCAAAACAGCCTCCAATTCACCTCTTTATACCCCAAGAGAATACATAAAATTTACATGAAATACAAAAGTGTGCAGAATCGAATTTCGTTCAACTCACGCAAAAATTAAGTCGAATTGATACTCGAAAATAAGCTTTTCAGTCCACTTTCCAAAACGGGATTAAAATTGGATTAAGTGTAGAATTGGGCTTTAGGCCTGTAATCTTCTTAAGCAGTTGTAATTCTCTTGAACCTCTTCCTTGGGCTGATTTGAGTTGAAATATGGAGTTGAATGGACCCATTAGATGTAGGCTTCATATAACCTTCTTGGATATCATCTTTAAAAGCCCAAAATCATGGTTTTATTTGAAATAATCATTAAGGCCCTAAAAAGACAGAAAACACAAAAACAGAGTAAAATCACATATAAATTATCAGTAAGAGAATAAAATATGTAAATTAAGAGGATAGAATGCGTAACATTCAACGCCGATCAGCTGCAACAGACTTGTAGTAGAACATTCTTTCAAGGAATCCCGTTCTTAGCTTCTTGAATAACCATTTAGCTTAAAATTCACTTCAAACAATGGTCCATGTATTTTTTTTCCTTCGTACCTATTCTTAAGATGAACACAACTGTAACTGGAGTAGAAATTAGTAGCTCAAGCAGTTCAAAATATAAAGAGTATGAACACAATTAAGCAAATCATTATTCAGCACTTTAGCACTATAAAGTCAACAATAGCAGTTTACTAAATCAGCAAATTGAAATCCCCAAATTAGCAATACAAATCAGCAAAAATTGCCCATTAATTTAGCACATTAACTTTCAACAAACAGCATTATAAACCTCAGCAAATTAGCAATCCTAAAACAGCAAAATCAGCACTATTTAAACCTCAAAATAGCTACCTTTTTAAACTCAAAATAACACATTCTGATTCTCAAACAACAAATTTTGTGCTCAAAACAGCATCTTATGTTTTGGACAGCAATATGAAAATTTTAGCAACTTAAAGTTTCCAAACAGCAACATACTAATTTGACAGCAACCTATAAAATTCAGCTACACAGTTTCCGTAAATTATTTTCAACAAAACATAAACAGATTCAATAAAACATTTTCAGCAAACAAAGACCAAAACAGATTTTCAGAGAAGATTTGTGTGTTTGTGAAGTAGTTGCTAAGAGATGCTAAAGACATAAACATGGTGCAGCTTTGAATGTGGTTGCTAAGTGAAGTTGAACTAAAACTTTGGTGTGTTTGGGAATACGTAGAGAGAAATTCATAACGAAACATCAAATACCCAAATTAGATGAAGATCATACGGCAGACTAGGTTCTCATAGATCAAGGATTAAAGTTTAAGCAAGACAACATTTACTTAGGTTCTATATATATATATATATATATATACTCACAGATAGTTTCAAGTGTTGAGAAATATACATTGCTCGAGCTTAAAATTTACTAAAAACACTCACATTGATCTTCAAGATATGAAGAACAGAAGATCATCAAGAATCAGCGAAGAAGATACACGTTGTTGTAGAAGGTTGGTCAGCCATGGGAGCAACCTGGAAGCATCTCACATTTTTCTCCTTTTCCCTCTTTGTTTCTCTCTATTTCACTATATCAACACCTCCTTCTTCTTTCTCCCTCTCTCTCTTTCTCATTCTCTCTCACTTCGCTCTCATCACCTCACTTTTTTCTATTTCAGCTCATATATCCATTACAGCTGAGAATCTCATCTCCTCACCTTTTGTTCCACTGTGCACTCAGCTCTCTTCTGTTCTCTATTTTCTATCAGCGTCGCTCTGCTCCTCTCTCCTTCATTATCTATATATTTGCTTTTTTTAAAAGCACTGATGTGGTCAAATTTGTCTTTATTTTTGTAGCTTACTATTGCCTGTCAAAATATAATTTAAACCACTCGCAAGAGAACGAATCTTTGTAGATACGGTTCTTTATAGAGGCTATCGATCCCACGAGGAGTACGTGGATGAATTGCACTATTGAGAGAGAATTTCCAATTTAATCCTAAAAAAAAAATTTTTGATTTTAATTTAACATTACTTCATAGAATGTAAAAACATTAAAAGTAAAAATTTTATAAAGTTGAGAAAGAGAGAACTAGGGGTGGTTTCCACCACTAGCCAATTGACAAGTCCAAAAATGTAGCAAATGGGATCTTCTATAAGTATATGTAACACAATGTCATTAGGCTTGTGGCCTATAATAACATATCAAAAGATAAACATGATTTCAAGCTAAACATAACCCATCTTTAACAAGCATAGTCCTTCAACATATCTACTTATTCAACCTTCTAAATGTACCTATGTGTGTCTGAACTACCTTATCTTGGCATGGGCTATATAAGCAAGAAACATCACATTCCATTAAAAACCATTATAAAGCCATCATTTACATTTTTTTGTGAAAGTTGTAAATGTTGAGCATTCAAAATGAAATATTTCTACTCTAAGACAAGATGAAGAAATAATATCAAATGAATATATTGGAGAGGCTCACAAATATTACACAAAACACTAGGATAAGTAATCAACATATACATATAGATCCCAAAGTTGCTACAAAATGAACAAGTTACATGGCTAGGGGTTTCAACCATACCCTAAATGGAAAGTTAGTTGATCATAGGAGACTTGCAATCCTCCATGGCCAGAGATATGAAGCTCCAAAGGTCTGGTTCAACACTTCTCTCTCTCCTCCGCTAAAAGTCCCTTATTTCTTGCTCAAAAACATGCATATATGTCCATCCACTAGTGTCCTTGGGTCCCACCTTGCCTATATATCTATATAATCCACCTAATATATATATGTCCCCTTCATATGCCTCTTTGAAGTCAAAAAATCCTCCAAAAGGATGTGCAAAGGTCATTCATGGATGCAAGTGGCAAGACAAGTGGACAAGTGGGCAAGTGGACAAGTAGCCAACTTGCAGTCTGCAAAATCTCGTTTGTGCAAAACTAAAGTTTCGCACAATCGAGATTTTGATCATGCGAAATTGAAGTTTCGCACAATCGAGATTTCGATTGTGCAAAATCATCATCTCGATTGTGCAAAATGCCTTCATGAATTTCTTGATTTCTTCACTTCCTCAGCATTTGATCGGAAACATCGCCCTTTTTGGGACAAAACCTAATATTCAACAAAAACACAAAAATAGCATAAAAATACCAAGATAAACATAAATACAGAATCAACATATGCAATTAAGAAGGCTTAAATGTGCAAACATTTAATGCTTATCACACCCCCAAACTTACATATTGCTAGTCCCTTAGCAATGCAAAATAAAATGAACTAACTTATGCAAAAATAGATTATTTATCAGTCATTAACTGGATAAGGGATGATTACCCATTCATCTCGTGCCTGAAAAATGCAGCAAGTATTATGGAGCTATGTGGACATTTAACAAAAATGAACCTTTGCAAACTAGAGTTAGATGATAGTCCCCATATAATGGTAAGTTTGAACAAAAATATCAACGCCAACCCTAAAATGCTCTTTGAAAAGTGAACTTCCATTCTAACATGTGGCTTATCATCATATTTGGAGAATACAAGAACACATCTATTTTTAGAAGAAAAACTCATAGAAAGTGCGACACTGTGGTTCGTTACCGCGAAGCATGCATAAATGCTTGTGCACGGATGACTGTGCAATGCTTAAAATCTTTTTGCTTTCTTGAAAGCCCATGTAGCGGTGTTAGGTCAATGACTCCCAAACCAAACGAATTTAGGGCATTAGGTGAAAAGACGCCCTTAAGACTTAATAGCCGAGCTTCCAAGGCGATGAGCTTAAACAAGCCACCCGTTTCATTATGGTCAACCTTACACACTTATACGTGAATACTCTATGCTTCATGAGGCATAGAGACCCAGTTTATTGAATGAGAAGGCCTCTTAAGCAAATTTTTCTCCTTTTTTTTTTTTGAAGAACCGGAAGACACATTCTCTAAGTCGTTCTAATAAAAACAAAAATTTATAAAATTTCCCATCAGAGACTTATACCCCACAACTTAAAATGCATGTGTGCTAGTTTGTGCTGTTAAGGACAAATTTAGGGTAAGAATTGTACCATATTCACAATTGAACAAAAATGTGGACCATTCTAACCTAATACATAACTTGCAAAAGTGCGGGTATTTACAATGCCCAAAGCTCCTAATTACTTGCTGCATTTGCCTCAAACATTTATTAGGATAGTCTTCCCTTACAAAGCCAGACATCATGACTAAAATGCATAAAATTGCATTACAACGTCAATAAGCAACAAAAGAATTGAACAGTTGCAAGCATATGCACGTGGTATACCGCACTCCCCCAAACTTAAATCAAATATTGTCCACAATGATTTGAAGAGAAGAGAAATGAATGAAATTATCAAAAAAACAGTTCTTGATTGAAACAGCAGTCAATTACGAGTAGTGGGCCACGTGAGTAGCAAAACCTGCATGGATCATCAACTGTATACCACGAGCATTATGGGAAACAAAAAGTAAAAATAAAAATAAAAAGATAAAGCAATTATGCAACCACATTGATTTCTTTGTATGATTATGATTTTTTGGCATATTTATGCTTCATTCTAAACTCTAAACTGGTGGCTCTCAATTTGCTAAGAGGTATATGCAATAAGATATTGATTATCCAGGCATACTAACGTATAGTATGCAAAGGGGCTGCCTTTCTTTATTAAAGCCATACTGTGTTGAAACAATCTCAATAGTATTGGGAATTAAAATCAGGCTTTAATAAACAAAAATCATCAATTGTATCGGGCATATGCCAATCAGTAAATTGGTACTAAATACATAGTCAGAGCATTGGTGACAGCGATCTCGATGCTAAATGTAAAAGAAATACTGTGAATAAAAATTATAATTAAATCCAAATTGCATTCCATAAATGTGCAAAACATGTTCAGTAGAAAGTGAAATGATGGAATACCTAAAAAGATCTGAAGACATGGCCTACATGGCCTACTAAAAATAAATACAGAACTAGAACTGAAAATAAAACAGAAAAATGCTAAACTAATCCAGGGTGGGTGGTGGTGGAAGGGGCTCGGTGGGTGGTGCAGAAGGCGAAGCGGCGGCCGGACCATGTAACATAGTCTGGAGACCCTGTCAGAATGACCAGAACTCATCAATCAATGCTCTCTGGCCCTAAGTCAGAGATGTAATATCCCTTCTCATGGCAGCCATCTGGCTTTGAGTCACCTGGACGTGCTCGTCAAAACCCTGCTGCAGCCTCTCTACATCTGCCACCAGACAAGAGTATCCGGTTGCCAATATATCAAATTGCTCATGGCTCAGACTGGTCGAATCCTCCTCTGCCTCCTCATCTGAGGGCTCACTCTCTATAGGCTCATCCTCCTCCTCCAATGCAAGGGGATCATCTATGTCCATATCCTCACGCTCCTGCCCCTGGCGCTCCAAATGCCTACGGACCCGTACCCACTAAATGTGCTGGAAATGGGGAGGCGGTCCTATATGGATGTTCATAGTACTGAAGGGGATATTGGCCTCCTTAAGAAAGGTCGTGACCATGTAACGATTCAAATTTTTTTTATAACTAAAGGTTAAGTGAATTTTTAAGCATGATTAGTTGCTTAATGACATGCTTAGCAGACCTAATGATCTTTTTATGCTTTCAGTTACGGGTGTGAGACTGGAATTGGTTCGGGTAACCCGAGAAAATAACTACAGATATTAGAGAGTGTCGTGGGGGTATGGATGAAATTTTAAGGGCATCAATGAAGTTTTAGAAAATGAGGAAATGCTAGTTCGCGAATAAGCGCAAAAGGCCCATAACAATGAGCAAATAAGGGAAAGGTGGAGGGTTTAGTTATAAAAGGTGAAACATATGATTTATGTATCATATATATGTGTAAAAAGAGAGGAAAATTAGATTTTCACTTTTCTCTCTCTCTCTCTACATTCGGTTCTCTCTCTCTCTACAAGTTCCTCTTCTCTCCTTCTCTCTAAATCTTGAGGGCCTAGAAGTAAGATTTGAGGGTGGAGCGAAGAATTAAAGTTGCTCCCCTCACTCTCCTCTTCGATTTGATCGGTGGAAAGTTTTCATTGGAGGAGTTTAAAGCTTGAAGGATTTGGGGCTTTGCTCAACCAATCTTGGATTTTGAGGTGGGGGTGCTAGACCCATCTTTCCTTTGATTCTATAGGCCACATAGTTGTGACATGAAAGATAGATCTGATTTCTTGAGCCTAGGGTTAGGTACAAGTGTATATGGGTATACCATTGTGATTTACGAATGTAAAAATGTCTAACATGTTAGTTAGAACTTATATATGTTATATATGTGAAGTTGAGACTATGAATGCTTTTGATGAAAATGTGTTCGTTAGGTGAAAGCATAAAAATGTGGGTGTTTATATATTTATGCATGAAATTTATGACTTTCTTGAAAAAAAATGCATAAGCATGATGATTTTCATGATGTGAGTGTGATGACATTGTGACAATCTTAAAGTGGAAAGAAAATGCATTATTTTGAGAAAATGCATTGCATTGTGTTGATTGAGTGCATTGATGTGATTATGTGCACTACGTGAAAAGTGAGGTTTTTGGGGCGTGACAACATTGAAAATTAAGATAAGGGGATGACCCCTAGGGTGAAAGACCCAAGACTTGGCCAAGCGGATGGCGCATCCATCAGAATAGTGAACCGAGAAGCGTAAGTAGAGTTTGGGTGCCGAAGAGACCCTTATGTATGATATTGAGAGAATGAATGTTGGAGATTATGGTTGTTGGGTGATAAGTGTTCAATTCTATGCATTTGAACCCTTTTTCTTACATACGTTAGTTCCATTTTTGCGTTTACCGAGATATGTTTATGGTATTTTTGTGTTTTTGATGTTTTGCAGGTATTGGAGCAAAGTTGGAAGCTTTCTGCAGTCAAGAGAAGAAATCAAAAAATGCAGCCCAAGGCATCTCGATCAATCGAGATGTTGATCTCGATTAATCGAAATCTCGATTGATCGAGATCTCATTTTGATTGATCGAAATCTCGATCAATCGAGATTCAATCTCGATCAATCGAGATGCTGTAGAGCCCACTTGGCCACTTGCTCACCTGCTCTCCCACTTGCAACAAAATCCCCCTTTTTGCACGACTTAGGGGGATTTTCTGACTTGAACAAGACTTTTGGGGGCCTTCTTGATACAAGAGATATATATAATGATATATATATATATGGTGGGCCCCAAAGGAGAAAAAGGAGCCAAAAAGCACCAAAAAGCCACACATATCTCATATCTCTCAACACACAAGAAGACTAGGGAGAGACCTTCGGGAGAGGGAGAGGAAAAGCTGAACCAGACCAAGAAGCTTCATTCTCTTCATCAATGGAAGGGTGCAAGGCAACCATGAGCAACTAACTCTTCTACTAGGGTGTTGGTTTCAACCCCTAGCCATGTAAACTTGTTCATCTTTGTAGCTCTTGGGATTTGTAATTAAATGTTGATTATTTAGCCTAGTGATTATGTACACAAATACATCTCTTATATATATTCATTTGACTTGGAATTTATTCTTGTCTTAGAGTAGATTTTGTCACTTGAATGCACAATATTTGCATATTCCACAAGAAGTGCAAATGATGGCTAGATAATGGTGTTTAAATGAATGTGTGATGTTAGTTTGTATAGACCATGCCAAGACAAGGTAGTTTGGATGCATGTAGTGTTCACTTAGAGAGTAGAGTAATTAGGTAGTTAGTTAGGTTGAAGAGCTATGCTTGTTGAAGATGGATTATGATAGGTTAGCACACACATTGATCTTTTGATATGTCATTGAGGTCACAAGCCTAATGACATTGTCAGGCATTTAATTAATGAATCCCATGCTTGCTACACTTATGAACATGTGAATGGCTAGTGGTGGAAACCAACCCTAATTCTATCTCCCAACTTTAAACTCTTTACTTTTCTTGTCATTTCATTCATGCAATAGTTTCTAAACATAAATTCAAAAATCTATTTTTTGAATTAAAGTAGAATTAATCTTCCTTTAAGACAATTGCGACTAGTCCTCGTGGGATCGATACCCTCTATATAGAACCTTATCTACAAAGATTCGTGCTCTTGCAAGTGGTTAAATTATATTTTGATAGAAAGGGAAAAATTAAGCTTACAATATAATTTAGTTTCTACCACATCAAAATTTTGGCGCCGTTGCCGGGGACTACGGTTTTATTGTCACCATTGGAAGATTAAATCTGGTTTAATTCTTAGGCTAGAAATTCTTTCATTCTTTTTGTATATATTTTGTTCTTATTTCTCAAACTTCTTGATTTTAGGTATACCACATAGCGGGCATCAAAGAGAAGTAAACTTGGAACCCTTTGTGAGTATAACGGGTAAAATTAGTGGTTTGAATTCATTCATTCTTTTTGTAAAGATTATTGTTACTTTGTGTATTGAGGTGTTGTTCGATTGTTAATGCATGCTAGGTAGACGGTCCTTGTCACTTCCTTTGCTTCCGTGTAACATTGAACTTGAACGAACACTTAGACAACGTAGAGGAACCTCTAGGGACCCTATATTGCCTAGGACTGAAAACATGGATCCAAATGAGAGACAACCTCCCGGACTACCTCCTTTTAATCATGAACAACCACCTCCACCACCACCTCCTCATGGAGAGTTGCTTATGGACTTTTACCTTCCGACTACATTTGAAGTACCTTCATGTATCCAATTTCCGGATGTAGCGGCAACTCAATTCGAAATAAAGTCCTCCACCATCAATCTTCTTAATAGCTTCCACGGTCTCCCTAATGAGGATCCGTACCGGCACTTAGATTACTTTCTTTCCGTGTGTTCCACTATTCGTGTACCACACTTTACGGAGGATGATCTAAAGCTACGTATGTTCCCCTTCTCCCTAAAAGATAAAGCTAGAAGTTGGTTCAACTCCTTAGAACCTAACTCAATCCATTCTTGGGCGGAGATGCAAATAGAGTTCTTAAAAAAATACTTCCCAATGGGTAAGACAAGTGATATTCGGCGAGCAATCACCGGATTCACCCAAATTGACCAAGAACAATTTCATGAGACGTGGGAGAGGTTAAAGGATCTTTTAAGATCTTGTTCGCATCATGCTGTCCCAAAATGGCAGCTAGTGCAAAGTTTTTATGATGGGGTGAGTGAGCAACATAGACAAATGATAGACTCCGCGTGTGGGGGTGGATATCTTTTGAAAAGCTCCGATGAGGCATGGAAACTTTTTCAAACCCTAAGCAACAATTTAGTTCAACGCTCCTCCACTAGGAAAGGGAAGGCCACCCAACCTTGTAGAGGAGTGCATGAGATTTCACGGGTAGATGAGGTTGCCATGCAAGTAGAAGCCCTATCCCGAAAAATGGATTTAATCATGAAAAATGGGCTGCCTACTCCAAACCAATCTGTCCAAAATCAGGAAGGTTGTTCGTTTTGCTATAGTACTTCACATTTCGTGCGAGATTGTCCTATTGTCGGGCAATCGCCCGATTATGCTCAAGAGCAAGCGAATGCCCTGTACTCTAAACAAATGAATGATCCATATTCAAACACGTACAATCCTGGTTACAAGAACCATCCGGCTTTCTCATGGAAACCTCAAGAATCAAGTCCTTCTTTCCAAGGGCAAAACTCTTTCAATTCCCACTCTCAGCAGCCTCATTATAGGCCAAATCCTCAACCTTACAATCAAAGATCTAATTACCAACAACCACCACCTCCTCCGAGAAGCCAAAGCTTTGAAGAAAATCTGATAAGCAATCTTGAGGCCAACACCCGCTTATTGCAAACTCACTCTCAATCAATCTCTAAGCTTGAAGCCAATGCTCAATCTATGGTTAGGTTAGAAGCTCAAATCGGGCAACTAGCTAATGCTTTAAATAGAAGGGAGGAAGGTAAGTTGTCGAGTCAACCGGTGGCGAACCCCAAAGGTGTCCATATGATTGAAGATCCATCATCTTCAACTTGTAATGCTCCTCCGGAGCAAGTTCAATCAATCACAACCTTAAGGAGTGGTAAAATCATTAATTCCAAGGTAGGGGAGGAAGAGAGAAAGGAATTCCAAGAGCAACCTAAAAATCCAAAAGAATCCCAATTAAATCAAAAATTGTTTCCGTTAAATCCAAATTTGCAAAATACCCCTTCAAATCCAAAAGGAAAGGCAAGTGAAGTTGTGTCGTCATCGATTCCAAATCTTGACACCTCTTATGAACCTCCGGTTCCTTTTCCTCAAAGATTGAAGGAACCTTCTCATTTCGGGAAGCAAGGAGAGAAAATCCAGGACATGATGGAGATCTTCAAACAAGTAAAGATCAATCTCCCTCTCCTTGATGCTATTCGACAAATTCCCTCCTATGCAAAATTCTTGAAGGACTTGTGCACTCAAAAGCGCAAATCTAGGAATAATGTTCTTAGGAAAGTCCTCTTAACTGAGCACATAAGCTCCATTTTCCAACACCAAGCCCCTCCTAAATTCAAAGATCCGGGTGCTCCGACCATTTCGTGCACCATCGGAAATCAATCTTTTGAAAAAGCACTTCTTGATCTAGGGGCTAGTGTCAATTTGCTTCCATTCTCAGTTTACCAACAACTAGGTTTGGGGGAACTCAAGCATACCACGGTTGTGTTGCAACTTGCCGACCGTTCAGTGAAACAACCATGTGGCATCATTGAGGATGTTATCATTCAAGTGGACAAATTCTATTTTCCAGTGGACTTCCTAGTCCTTGACACGAAACCGGTCCAAAATCCAAAGCGTCATATTCCTATCATTCTAGGTCGTCCATTCTTGGCCACGGCAAACGCTTGCGTTAATTGCCGCACCGGAGTGATGGACATCTCTTTTGGGAATATGAAAGTCCGCTTGAACATCTTCAAGCTTCCCACCACACATCCGACGACGAAAGTGAGTGCTTTGGTGTCGATGTTGTGGAAGACCTTGTTCAAGAAGCACTTCCTTCTATTCTTTCCAAGGATCCTTTAGAGGCATGCCTAAATCACTTCAACTATGATGACTTTGACATTGAGCAATCCATATGTGAAGTCAATTCCATGCTCGATGTTAATACTGTCATGGATTTGCCTAAGTGGAGAGTTCCGAGAGAACCCTTTCCCCCTTTGTCCAAAACTTCCCAAACTCCTTCTTTAATTTCCCCACCACAACTTGAGCTTAAGCCCCTACCGGCTACACTCAAGTATGTTTTCTTGGGTGCAAATGAGACCCTTCCAGTCATTATCGCTTCCAATCTCACAAACGACCAAGAGTTGGAACTCATAAAGGTGCTCAAAGAGCACAAAGAAGCAATAGGCTGGAGTGTGGCAGATCTCAAGGGAATAGATCCTTCTATTTGTATGCACCGCATACACTTAGAAGAGGATGCTAAGACCTCAAGGGAGGCACAACGTCGATTAAATCCAAATATGAAGGACGTTGTCATGAAGGAGGTGGTGAAGTTACTAGATGCGGGAATCATATACCCCATCTCTGATAGCAAGTGGGTTAGTCCCACTCAAGTGGTTCCAAAGAAGTCAGGTATTACGGTGCAACCAAATGACAAGGGTGAATTAGTTCCCCAACGCACCGCCACGGGTTGGAGAGTGTGCATAGACTATAGGAAATTAAATTCAGCCACTCGGAAAGATCACTTCCCCCTCCCATTCATTGATCAGATATTAGAGAGATTAGCCGGGCAAAGTTTTTATTGCTTTTTGGATGGATATTTCGGCTATAATCAGGTTGCTATAGACCCGAGGGACCAAGAGAAAACCACCTTTACATGTCCCTTCGGCACATTTGCTTGTAGACGCATGCCCTTTGGGTTGTGCAATGCACCGGCGACTTTTCAACGGTGTATGATGTCTATCTTCTCAGACATGGTGGAAAAATTCTTGGAAGTGTTCATGGATGATTTTTTCGTTTTTGGGCCTTCGTTCGAATCATGCCTCCAAAATCTAGCTTGTGTTCTCAAACGATGTCAAGAGACCAACCTAATTCTTAGTTGGGAAAAGAGCCATTTTATGGTTCAAGAGGGTATTGTCCTAGGGCACATTGTGTCTAAGAGAGGAATAGAGGTTGATAAAGCCAAGGTTGAACTCATTTCTAAACTTCCTCCACCATCAACGGTGAGAGAGATTCGTTCATTCCTTGGGCATGCGGGCTTTTATCGCCGTTTCATCAAAGACTTTAGCAAGATCTCTCAGCCTTTGTGTCGCCTTCTTGAAAAAGAGTCTTGCTTTACCTTTGATGAAGGGTGCCTTAACGCTTTTGAAGAACTCCGCACCATGCTTACAACCGCTCCAATTCTAATCCCTCCAAATTGGGCTCTCCCATTTGAGATTATGTGTGATGCATCCGATTATGCCATGGGTGCTGTCTTAGGGCAACGAATAGACAAACTGCCTCATGTCATCTACTACGCAAGTAAAACCCTTTCTGAGGCTCAAATCAATTATACCACAATGGAAAAAGAATTGCTCGCGGTTGTATTTGCATTAGACAAATTTTGAGCTTATTTATTGGGTTCAAAGGTCATTGTCTATTCGGACCATGCTGCCCTCCGACATCTTTTGGCCAAAAAGGACACCAAACCTAGGTTGATCCGATGGATACTCTTATTGCAAGAGTTCAATTTTGAAATTAGAGACAAAAAGGGAACTGAAAATGTGGTGGCTGACCACCTGTCTAGAATTCTTGTTGAATCCCTCCATAATTCCATTCCAGTTTGTGAATCCTTCCCGGATGAACAACTCTTTGTCATCTCTCAAGAGAGTATCCCTTGGTATGCAGATGTGGTTAATTACTTGGCAACCGGTAAAATACCATCTTCTTGGACCAAGCAAGAGAAGGATCGTTTTCTCTCCCAATCACGATCATATTATTGGGACGATCCTCAATTGTTCAAATATTGCCCCGGTCAAATAATTCGAAGGTGTGTGCCCAACAGTGAATTCCAAAGCATTCTCAAGTTTTGTCATACACTCGCTTGTGGGGGACACTTTAGTGCTAAGAAAACCGCAGCAAAAATTCTCCAATGCGGATTTTTCTGGCCGACACTTCATCGGGATGCATATTCATTCTGCCGCTCTTGTGAGCGATGTCAGCGCCTTGGCGCGATGTCTCGGAAGGACATGATGCCTCTTAACCCTATTCTTATCATTGAAATATTTGATGTGTGGGGCATTGACTTCATGGGACCATTTCCACCCTCTACTGGTCATGAGTACATACTTGTGGCGGTGGACTACGTATCTAAGTGGATAGAGGCCGTTGCTACCAAAACCAATGATCACGCAGTCGTGGTTAAATTCATTCAAGCTAATATTTTTAGCCGGTTTGGTACGCCTCAGGCCATCATCAGTGACGGGGGTAAACATTTCTGTAACCGGTTCCTTCGAACCTTGCTTACCAAATACTCCGTCGCACACAAAGTGGCCACCCCATACCATCCTCAAACCAGTGGCCAAGTAGAAGTATCCAATAGGGAGATTAAGAACATTCTTCAGAAAACTGTTCGGCCCGACCGGAAGGATTGGTCATTACGACTAAACGATGCATTATGGGCATACCGAACCGCATATAAAACTCCCATTGGAATGTCACCTTATCGGTTGGTTTATGGCAAAGCGTGCCATCTTCCGGTTGAATTGGAGCATAAAGCTATGTGGGCCACCAAAACTTTCAATTTTGACATGCAAAAGGCCGACTCTAATCGAAAGCTTCAATTAAATGAATTGGAAGAATTGCGACATGACGCGTATGAGAATGCAAAAATCTATAAGGCAAAGTCCAAAGCCTTTCATGATCGTAATATTCGAGTCAAAACATTTTCGCCGGGCCAAAAAGTATGGTTGTACAACTCACGCCTCCATTTGTTTCCCGGAAAACTTCGCTCCCGTTGGGATGGTCCATTTTTGATTGATTCCGTCGCTCCCCACGGAGCGGTGGAATTGAAGGACTTGAAAGACGGCTCATTGTTCAAAGTGAACGGGCAGCGCTTAAAAGTGTGCATGGATGACCAAGTCACCACCGAATACGTGGATGTCGTCACTTTGATGGATCCCGTGTATTTTGACTCGTGAGCCGATCCGGACGTCGTGCCATAGACGTATAAGGTGGTGAAGCCATGGTAGCTATCATGCTTCCATGATGTCCCTTTAATCCAAAGTAGGTTTGTATCTAAGCAATGTAGTATCTAATTCCCAAATATCCAAGTCCATGAAGCATAACTCAAGCTGACTGTTTTTGAGCATCTCGATTGATCGAAAGCAGGATCTCGATCAATCGAGATTTTGATTGATCGAGATCTCAATCTCAATTGATCGAAAAATTGCAGAGATTTGCCAAGTCCAAAGTCCCGAGAGGTAGTATTCTTCGATTGCACTTCGATAGGTCTTCGATCAATCGGAAATTTTGATTGATCGAAAGAAAATTTTGATTGATCGAAAGAAAATTTTGATTGAATGAATTAAATGTTCGATTGATCGAAGTAAAAGTGTGATTCAGTGAAGGAATTTTTGATTGATCGATGAGATAATCTCGATCGATTGAAGCTGATTTCGATTGATCGAAATGAAATCTCGATCAATCGAAATCTCGATTGATCGAAATGCACATCTCGATCAATCAAGATGCACGCGAGGCGTGCACGTGAGCCGAAAGTCTATTTAAATCGTTGGGCTTCCCTCCCATTTTAAAAGACCATCCGAATTCTTCTCTCCCTCCGTGCGATCCAAGCCTTCTCCAAACACTCCCGAGCACTCGATCTACCATTCCCGATCATCCGCCGCCATCCGACGCAGTATGAAGCCGCCGCTAGCACTTGCGCGATCTCCTCTTCGCGGCTGCGAGTGGATCTTCTTCGGTTGAGCCGTTCATCTTCTTCCTCTCGAGGTAAGTAATGCATGGCTACATTTTGCATACTCTCTCGCCATTTTTGATAGTTTTACGGCGTAATAAACATAATTAGGTGATGTTGGGATGGATGGATGTGATTGAAATATCTGTAATGAGATTTTGTGGGTTTCGGGGGGTAGGAAGTCATGTAGGAGTGAGATTTGGCATTCTTTTTGTTTAAAATGCTTAGTGTATGGTGTGTAACCGCGACACCTTCGTTTCTGTTGCATCCATTCACATTGCCTCTTTGAGAGCGTTTTTTTTTTTTTTGCATTCTTGTCAGTACCATGGACTAGGACTTCATTTTTATTTCTATTCTTTTAGTTTAATCGTAGTTTAGCTTTCTTCTTATTTATCTTTTATTTACGTAATTTTTGGAATCAAGTGTAGACTGTTCCGAGGCTATGGCAAGGGTGAAGAACGCCGCCGGTTCTGTTTGCCACGTGCCCGAGTGAGCCTTCCGGTCTCGGAGGTTCCACCCGGAGCAGATTTTTGACTTAGCTGAGTTCGAGAGGCGTCCCGACACCGCGTGGACGGTTGCTGAGCTCAGGAGGCGTCGCCTCGACCGGCTATGTGTGCCTCCCACCGACGTGGCACACGAGCGCCTCGTGCAAGTCTTTTACGATCACATGACCTACTCCTGCACCGAGCCAGATACACTACAGACGGTGGTGGGCACCGTCACGATTACGATTACACCGAGCCATATTGCGCATATGCTCGGCATCCCTCACCAGCAGCCACCGGACATGGTTGGCCCGGACGGTCAGCCACTTTACAGTGCCGCACTCCCAGCAGACACGACGCTGTTCTAGATCGTGATGGACATGTGTGGCGGGGCGTTTACCATGCCCAGTCACAATTGCACGTCCAAATCGATGTGCCCGAGCCGATTCTGGTTCCTGGACACCGTTCTCATCAAGAACGCGTGTTCGCTGCAGCACGTGGCAGAGCGCAGGGGCGACCTTCTCCGTTGCCTCTATGCTTTCCACACGGGCACTTGGTTTTCTGTCCTGTCGCTGATCTGGGGGCAGATGTTCAAGGTCTGGGATGGCCTCGTGAACAAGAGGATGAGGCGAGCAGCTAGTTGGCGCCTTCCCTTCCCTTTCCTGATCTCCGCTTTTCTGAGCAGTGCCAGTATACCGGTCAGTCAGACTGACATCCAGTTGGCACCACCCACCCGCTTCACATCTACTCAGTGGGAGCGGGTGAGGCGACACTTAGAGCGACAGCACCACCAGGGTGATCCACCAGACGATGTAGATATAGATGCCCCGGTGGAGGCGGATGAGGGCGAGCCAGCAGAGGGTGAGTCCGATGATGAGGAGATGGAGGAAGAGGAGATGGATGTCACCGCAGAGCGGCATGATATCTTAGCGACGGGCTATTCCTGCCTGGCGGCTGACGTAGAGCGGCTCCAGCAGGATTTTGACGAGCACGTCCAGGTGACGCAGAGTCAGCTGGCAGGCATTCGGACGGACATTTCTTCTCTGGCACAGGGTCAGAGAGCGATCTTAGATGAGTTCCGAGCCTTCCGGTAGGACCTGCAGTTCCTGTTTGCAGGTCGAGCCTCCACCTCCACTTCTACTCCCACCGAGCCCCCACCACCACCACCCGCCCTCGAGTAGCTGCATTTTATTCATCTTTTATGCTTTACTTTCTATATTTTTGATAGGCCATGTTGGCCATGTTTAGTTTCTTTCTGAGTATTCCACCTACATGTACACTTTGTACTCAAACTCATTTTCATCTATATGGAATACATTTATATTTTCTTTTATACCATGTGTTATCTTTACTATCTTTATTTTTGCTTTCTGTCAATATATCTGTTCTCTATACTTTGACTATGTATGTAGTACCACTTGTCTAATTGTTATATGCGATTCAGTTGATGATTTCCGTTTATTACCGCCTGGTTTCAATTCCTAATACTGTTGAGATTAATTCAACACAGTATGGCGGTAATAAAGAAAGGCAGCCCCTTTGCATGCTATACGTTAGCGTGCCTGGATAGTCAATATCTTGTCGCATAGACCTCTTAGCCAATTGGGAAACACCAGTTCAGACCCTTAGATATACAGTGATATTGGCATTGTCAGTTTGTGCATGATTATTTCATTATGTTCTATTTATCTACTTGTTATTCCTTTTAATGCTCGTGGTATCCAGTTGATGTTCTGTGCAGGTTTTCCTTATTTACAAGATGACCGCTGCTGTGGAATACCATTTTTCTCGCATTCTGCCATCCCGGTAACTTCTTTCCTTATTCTTCTTGTCCAAACATTGAGGACAATGTTGCATATAAGTTTGGGGGTGCGGTATGCTATACCACTTGCATACGCATGCAATGTTCGGTCATTATTTTGAGTGTCATTGTAGAGCAGTTTTTTCTTCTTGATAGTTTTGCATGCTTGCCATGATGTTTTTTTTTTAAAGGAAGTCATTCGACTAAATGTCCGAGGTAAATGCAGCAGGTAGTTAAGAACTTTAACATTGTAAATACCCGCACTTTTTCAAGCTTTATAGTAGGCTAGAACGGTCTACATTTTTGTCTAAATTCGAGCACGTACAATTCTTGCCCTAAATTTGTCCTTAACCGCACAAATTCGCACACATGCATTTTAAATTGTGGGGTATAAGTCTGAGGGAGAATTTTTGAAAATTTCTGTTTTTATCTGAACAACTTAAAGAACAAGTTCTTCCGGTTGTTGTTAAAAAAAAAAAAAAAAAAAAAGAGAGAAATAAAAAGAGAAAAATTTGCAATAAGCCTTCTCACTCAATAAACCGAATTTCTATGCCTCAAAGCAGGGAATATTCGTGTAAAAGTGTGTAAGGTTGAGCAATAATAAGCGGGTGGCTTGCTTACGCTCATCGCCTTGTAAGCTCGGTCATTAAGTCCGAGGGGTGCTTCTTCACCTAATGCCCTAAAATCAATTGGTTTGGGAGCATTGGCCCAACGCCGCTACATGGGCTTGCAAGAAAGCAAAAAGAGCTAAGCATTGCACGGTCATCCGCACATGAGCAATCATGAATGTTTTGTGATAATGAACAGCCGTGTCGAGCATTTTCAATGAGTTTTTCTCTTAAAAACAGATTTGTTCGTTTTCTTCTCCAAATATGACAAAAGCCACACGTTGGAATGCATGTTCACTTTTCAAAGAGGATTTTGGGGTTGGAATTGTTATATTTGGTCGGGCTGGCCATTATGTGGGGACTGTCGTTCATTTATAGCTTGTGAAAGTCCAATTTTGCTAATGACCACATAGTTCTGTAATACTTGTTGCATTTGCCAAATGTGAAATGAACGGATGATTGCCCTTTATCTAGTTGATGACTGAGCCTGATTAAACTTTTGTATAAGATAGTTGATTTCATTTTTGTAATATTGTATTGCTAAGGGACTAGCAATATGTAAGTTTGGGGGTGTGATAAGTGTTCAATTCTATGCATTTGAACCCTCTTTCTTACATACGTTAGTTCCGTTTTTGCGTTTACCGAGATATGTTTACGGTATTTTTGTGTTTTTGATGTTTTGCAGGTATTGGAGCAAATGGAGCAAAGTTGGAAGCTTTCTGTAGTCAAGAGAAGAAATCAAAAAATGCAGCCCAAGGCATCTCGATCAATCGAGATGTTGATCTCGATTAATCGAAATCTCGATTGATCGAGATCTCATTTCGATTGATCGAAATCTCGATCAATCGAGATTCAATCTCGATCAATCGAGATTCAATCTCGATCAATCGAGATGCTGCAGAGCCCACTTGGCCACTTGCTCACCTGCTCTCCCACTTGCAACAAAATCCCCCTTTTTGCACGACTTAGGGGGATTGTCTGACTTGAACAAGACTTTTGGGGGCCTTCTTGATACAAGAGATATATATAATGATATATATATATATATGGTTGGCCCCAAAGGAGAAAAAGGAGCCAAAAAGCACCAAAAAGCCACACATATCTCATATCTCTCAACACACAAGAAGAGTAGGGAGAGACCTTCGGGAGAGGGAGAGGAAAAGCTGAACCAGACCAAGAAGCTTCATTCTCTTCATCAATGGAAGGGTGCAAGGTAACCATGAGCAACTAACTCTTCTACTAGGGTGTTGGTTTCAACCCCTAGCCATGTAAACTTGTTCATCTTTGTAGCTCTTGGGATTTGTAATTAAATGTTGATTATTTAGCCTAGTGATTATGTACACAAATACAT
The DNA here is from genome assembly GCA_026545225.1 of Cornus controversa. Lineage (NCBI taxonomy): Eukaryota > Viridiplantae > Streptophyta > Magnoliopsida > Cornales > Cornaceae > Cornus > Cornus controversa. The sequence goes on along the minus strand of CM048846.1, from coordinate 31,570,563 downwards.
CTCTTATATATATTCATTTGACTTGGAATTTATTCTTGTCTTAGAGTAGATTTTGTCACTTGAATGCACAATATTTGCATATTCCACAAGAAGTGCAAATGATGGCTAGATAATGGTGTTTAAATGAATGTGTGATGTTAGTTTGTATAGACCATGCCAAGACAAGGTAGTTTGGATACATGTAGTGTTCAATTAGAGAGTAGAGTAATTAGGTAGTTAGTTAGGTTGAAGAGCTATGCTTGTTGAAGATGGATTATGATAGGTTAGCACACACATTGATCTTTTGATATGTCATTGAGGTCACAAGCCTAATGACATTGTTAGGCATTTAATTAATGAATCCCATGCTTGCTACACTTATGAACATGTGAATGGCTAGTGGTGGAAACCAACCCTAGTTCTATCTCCCAACTTTAAACTCTTTACTTTTCTTGTCATTTCCTTCATGCAATAGTTTCTAAACATAAATTTAAAAATCTATTTTTCAAATTAAAGTAGAATTAATCTTCCTTTAAGACAATTGCGACTAGTTCTCGAGGGATCGATACCCTCTATATAGAACCTTATCTACAAAGATTCGTGCTCTTGCGAGTGGTTAAATTATATTTTGATAGAAAGGGAAAAATTAAGCTTACAATATAATTTAGTTCCGACCACATTGTTGTTGGGATTATGTAGATATTGTAGTTGCATCTCTTTTATATGTAGCTTGTAATTAAATTGGACCTTGTATGTATTTATGTAATGAAGTTGGTTTATGGGATGATTGATAGAGATTCAATTGTTCTTATTAGGAGAACTTACATAATGATCATTTGTGGATGATTAGAATGTTATTTGGATGATGAAATGACAATTGTAGATGATTGGAAATGTTTAGGTTTGAGTTTTGGAGTTAGTTTTGAGATGAAAGAGGCTAAAAGAAGTTCCCAGGTGAAAATAGTCGACTTTCTCTTCAAAAGAAGCTGACTATTTTGTTCAGTAGCTTTTATAGCTTTCTGGGAAGGTAAGATAGTCGACTTTCTCTTTAGGGATAGAATACTATCTTACTACTCTAGAAACTTAATTTTTTTTTGGAAATCAACATTTTGCACTTTCTGGGAGGGAAAGACAGTCGACTATTTGTTTTTGGGCATTTCTAGAAGGGTAAGACAGAAGACTATCTTACTGCGCCAGATTTTTAAAAAATTTCAATTAAGCATAACTTGGTCGTTTCAAACCCAAATCCAATGATTTTTTTTTGAAATTGATTAGTTTTGAACACTCTTTCCAATGGTATAGTTTCAAGTTCACATTCCACTCACATATGAAGTTGAGTTCTGAAACTTGGTAGTTGTATGTATAGTCCCATTGCGAGGGATATTGATGTGTACATGCCAATGTAATGACGTAGATTGAAAGCTTCCGCACTGAGTTGAGATTGTGAGATGATTAGGTGAGGTGAGAACACAGTCATCCTTGATTTTTGGAGAACGGGAATCGGGGCGTGACAACTTGGTATCGGAGCTCTAGGTTGCAACACCTAAGGATGGCGGGGAATGGTCATATCACATGTAAGCTTGAGAGGATTAGATCAAGTATTTGATACCAACAACTTGGTATAAGAGCTTAACTGGGTTTGAATACCTTTGGACAATAGAAAGTGATAAGTGTTCAATACTATGCATTTGAACCCTCTTTATTGCATATGTTAGTCCCGTTATTACGTTTATCGAGGTACGTTTACGATATTTTTGTGTTTTTGATGTATTGCAGGTTTTGTACCAAAAGGAGCAATGTTTGAGGCCATTTGCAGTTGAAGAGCAGAATTTAGAAATGAAGCTAAGGCATCTCGATCAATCGAGATGTTGATCTCGATCAATCGAGATCTCGATTGATTGAGACATACATTTCGATTAATCGAAATCTCGATCAATCGAGATTCTACAAACCCACTTGCCCACTTGCTCACCTACTCTCCCACTTGCAATAAAATCCACCTTTTTGCACGACATGGATGGATATTCTAACTTGAAGAAGACACATGGAGATATTATTAATTTAGTTGGTATATATATTGCTATATATATATACATGGTGGGTCCCAAGGATGGAAAGTAGCCAAAAATGCACAAAAGGAGCCATTTCTCGCATATATCATATACCATACATTAGAGACTTTCGGGAGAGGAGAAGGAGAAGTTGGACCAAACCTTGAAGATTCATTTTCTCCATCAATAGAAGAGTGCAAGGCTGCCATGATCAACTAACTTCTCTACTAAGGTGTGGGTGAAACCCCTAGCCATATAAACTTGTTCATTTTTGTAGTATTATTTGGGATTTGTATTTAAATGTTGATTACTTAGTCTAGTGATGATGTACACTTATACATTTCTTATATATATTCATATGATGTTATTTTTATTCTTGTCTTAGAGTAGAATCCATCTTATGAATGCACAACACTTGTATCTTCTACAAAAAGTGTGAGTGATGGCTAAGCAATGGTGTTTAAATGGAATGTGTTATTCTTGCTTGTATAAACCATGGTAAGATGAGGTAGTTTGGATGCATTTAGGTTCACTTAGAGAGTAGGGTAATTAGTTAGGTTGAAGAACTATGCTTGTTGAATATGGGTTATGATAAGTTCGGAACACATTGATCTTTTGATATGTTATTGAGGTCACAAGCCTAATGACATTGTTAGGCATTTCATTTTATAAATCCCAAGCTTGCTACATTTATGGACATGAGAATGGCTAGTGGTGGAAACCACCCCTAGTTCTCTCTCCCAACTTACAACTCTTTAAATTTAGTGTTTTTACATTTCATGCAATAATTTTAAAACAAAAATCAAAACCTTGTTTTTAGAATTAAAGTGGAATTAATCTCTCTTCAAGACAATTAAAAACTAGTCCTCGTGGGATCGATACCCTCTATATAGAACCGTATCTACAAAGATTTGTGCTCTTGCGAGTGGTTAAATTATATTTTGAAAAAGGGCAAAAATAAGCTTACAATTACAATCAAGTTTAGCCACATCAAAATTTTGGCGCCGTTGCCGGGGACTAAGGTTTAATTGTCGCCATTGAAAGATTAAATCTAGTTTAATTCTTAGGCTAGGAATTCTTTCATTCATTTTTTTTTTGTATATATCTTGTGCTTATCTCTCAAATTGCTTGATTTTAGGTATATCGCATAGTGGGTATTTTAAAGACTTAAGGTTGGACCCTTTGTGAGTATAAAGTCTAAAATTTGTGGAATTGAGTAATTTTTTTTATTTTGCATATTAAGGTGTTGTTTTACTTTTAATGCATGCTAGGTAGACGGTCATTATCACTTCCTTTGCTTCCGTGTAATATTGAACTTGAACGAACACTTAGACAACTTAGAGGAACCTGTAGGGACCCTATATTGCCTAGGACTGAGAACATGGAACTAAATAATGGACAACCTCCCGGACTACCTCCTTTTAATCATGAGCAACAACCTCCACCTCCTCCTCCTCAAGGAGAATTGCTTATGGACTTTTATCTTTCGACTACATTTGAAATACCTTCATGTATTCAATTTCCTGATGTAACGGCAAATCAATTTGAAATAAAGTCCTCCACCATCAATCTTCTTAATAGCTTCCATGGTCTCCCAAATGAAGATCCATACCAGCATCTAGATTACTTCCTTTCTGTGTGTTCCACCATTCGGGTACCACATTTTACGGAGGATGATCTAAAGCTTCGTATGTTTCTATTCTCCCTAAAGGATAAAGCTAGAAGTTGGTTCAATTCCTTAGAACCTAACTCAATCCATTCTTGGGTGGAGATGCAAATTGAATTCTTAAAAAAATACTTCCCAATGGGAAAGACGAGTGATATTCGGCGAGCAATCACCGGATTCATCCAAATTGATCAAGAACAATTTCATGAGACTTGGGAGAGATTAAAAGATCTTCTTAAATCTTGTCCGCACCATGCTGTCCCAAAATGGCAGCTAGTGTAAAGCTTTTATGATGGGGTAAGTGAGCAACATAGGCAAATGATAGATTCCGCTTGTGAAGGTGGATACCTTTTGAAAAGCTCAAATGATACATGGAAATTTTTTCAAACCCTAAGTAATAATTCAGCTCAACGCTCCTCAACTAGAAAAGAGAAATCCACCCAACCTCCTCCACTTTTTCAACAACCACCACCTTCTCCAAGAAGCCAAGGCTTTGAGGAAAGAGTGATAAGCAATCTTGAGGCTAATACTCGCTTCTTGCAATCTCACTCCCAATCAATCTCTATGCTTGAAGCTAACGCTCAATCTATGGCTAGGTTAGAAGCTCAAATCGGGCAACTAGCTAATACCTTGAATAGAAGAGAGGAAGGTAAGTTGCCAAGTCAACCAGTGGAAAATCCTAAGGATGTGCATGTGATTGATGATTCTCCTTCATCTTCTTGTAATGCTCCTCCGGAGCAAGTTCAATCAATCACCACCTTAAGGAGTGGTAGAATCATAAATTCCAAGGTCGGGGAAGAGAAAAAAGGATCCAATGAGCAATCCAAAAATTCAAAAGAATCCCAATCAAATCCAAATGTGAACAAAGTCCCACAAAATCCGAAAGGAAAGGTAATTGAAGTTGTGTCACCATCTATTCCAAATCTTGACACCTCTTTTGAACCTTCAGTTCCTTTTCCTCAAAGATTGAAGGAACCTTCTCGTTTTGGGAAGCAAGGAGAGAAAATCCATGACATGATGGAGATCTTCAAACAAGTAAAGATCAATCTCCCTTTCCTTGATGTTATTCGGTAAATTCCCTCCTATGCTAAATTCTTGAAGGACATGTGCACTCAAAAGCACAAATCTAGGAACAATGTTCCTAAGAAAGTCCTCCTAACTGAGCCAGTAAGCTCCACTTTCCAACACCAAACCCCTCCTAAATTCAAAGATCCGGGTGCTCCAACCATTTCATGCACCATCAGAAATCAAGCTTTTGAAAAGGCATTTCTTGATTTAGGGGCTAGTGTCAGTTTGCTTCCATTCTCAGTTTACCAACAATTAGGTTTGGGGGAACTTAAGCCCACCAAAGTTGTGTTGCAACTTGCCGACCGCTCGATGAAGCAACCACGTGGCATCATTGAGGATGTGATAATTCAAGTGGACAAATTTTACTTTCCGGTGGACTTCATAGTCCCTGACATGGAACCGGTCCAAAATCCAAATAGACATATTCCTATCATTCTAGGTCGTCCATTTTTGGCCACGGCAAACACTTGCGTTAATTTTTGTACCGGAGTAATGGACCTCTCTTTCGGGAATATGAAAGTCCGCTTGAACATCTTTAATGCTTCTCACCACACATCCCACGACGAAAGTGAATGCTTTTGTGTTGATGTAGTGGAAGATCTCGTTCAAGAAGCACTTCCTTCCATTCTTTCTAAGGATCCTCTAGAGGCATGCCTAAGTCATTTCAACTGTGATGATTATGACATTGAGTAATCCATTTGTGAAGTTAATTCAATGCTCGATGTCACGACCGTCATGGATTTGCCTAAATGGAGAGTTTCGAGAGAACCTTTGCCTCCTTTGTCCAATAGTTTCCAAACTCCTTCTCTAATTTCCCCACCACAGCTTGAGCTCAAGTCTTTACCGGCTACACTCAAGTATGTTTTCTTGGGCTCTAATGAAACCCTTCCAGTCATTATTGTTTCAAATCTCACCAATGATCAAGAGATGGAACTTCTCAAAGTGTTAAAAGAGCACAAGGAAGCAATAGATGGAGTGTGGCAGATCTTAAGGGAATAGATCTTTCTATTTGTATGCACCGCATACACTTGAAAGAAGATGCAAAGACCTCAAGAGAGGCACAAAGTCTATTAAATCCAAATATGAAGGAAATTGTAATGAAGGAGGTTATGAAGTTGCTAGATGCTAGAATCATTTACCCCATCTCAGATAGTAAGTGGGTTAGTCCCACTCAAGTGGTTCCTAAGAAGTCCGGTATTACGGTGCAACCAAATGATAAGGGTGAATTGGTTCCCCAATGCACCACCATGGGATGGAGAGTTTGCATAGATTATCAAAAACTAAATTCAGCAACTCGGAAAGATCACTTCCCTCTTCCATTTATTGATCAAATCTTAGAGAGATTAGCTGGTCAAAGTTTTTATTGCTTCTTAGATGGATATTCCGGTTATAATCAGGTTGCTATAGACCCGAGGGACCAAGAGAAAACCACCTTTATATGTCCTTTCGGCACATTCACTTATAGACGTATGCCCTTTGGGTTGTGCAATGCACCGATGACTTTTCAACGGTGTATGATGTCTATCTTTTCAGACATGGTGGAAAATTTGTTGGAAATGTTCATGGATGATTTCTCCATGTTTGGACATTCATTCGAATCATGCCTCCAAAATCTATCTCGTGTTCTCACACGATGTCAAGAAACTAATCTAATCCTCAATTGGGAAAAGAGCCATTTTATGGTTCAAGAGGGCATTGTCCTAGGGCACATTATGTCTAAGAGAGGAATTGAGGTTGACAAAGCCAAGGTTGAACTTATTTCCAAACTTCCTCCACCATCAACGGTGAGAGAGATTCGTTCATTCCTTGGGCATGTGGGCTTTTATCACCGTTTCATCAAAGACTTTAGCAAAATCTCTCGGCCTTTGTGTCGCCTTCTTAAAAAAGAGTCTTGTTTTACCTTTGATGAAGCGTGCCTTAACGCTTTTGAAAATCTCTACACCATGCTTACAACAACTCCAATTCTCATCCCTCCAAATTGGGCTCTCCCATTTGAGATCATGTGTGATGCATCCGATTATGCTATGGGTGCGGTCTTAGGGCAACGGGTAGACAAATTACCATATGTTATCTACTATGCAAGTAAAACCCTTTCCGAGGCTCAAATCAATTATACCACAACGGAAAAGGAGTTGTTTGCGGTAGTATTTGCCTTGGACAAATTTTGAGCTTATCTATTTGGTTCCATGGTCATTGTCTATTCGGATCATGCTGCCCTCTGGCATTTTTTGGCCAAAAAGGACACTAAGCCTAGATTGATCCGGTGGATACTCTTGTTGCAAGAGTTTAATTTTGAGATTAGAGACAAAAAGGGAACCGAAAATGTGGTGGCTGACCACCTCTCCAGAATTCTTGTTGAATCCCTCAATGATTCCATTCTAGTTTGTGAATCCTTCCTGGATGAACAACTTTTTGTAATCTCTCAAGAGAGTATCCCTTGGTATGCGGACATTGTCAACTACTTGGCAACAGGCAAAATACCGTCTTCTTGGACCAAGCAAGAGAAGGATCGATTTTTCTCCCAATCACAATCATATTATTAGGACGATCCTCAATTGTTCAAATATTGCCCCGATCAAATAATCCGAAAATGTGTACCCAACAGTGAATTCCAAAGCATTCTAAAATTCTGTCATACACTTGCTTGTGGGGGACACTTTAGTGCGAAGAAAACCGCAGCAAAGATTCTTCAATGCGTGTTTTTTTGGCCAACACTTCATTGGGATGCATACTCATTTTGCCAATCGTGTGAGCGATATCAGCGCCTTGGCGCGATGTCTTAGAAGGGCATGCTGCCTCTCAACCCTATTCTTATTGTTGAGATATTTGATATGTGGGGCATCGACTTCATGGGACCTTTTCCATCATCTACTGGTCATGAGTACAAACTTGTGGCGGTGGACTACGTTTCTAAATGGATAAAGCCGTTGCTACCAAAACCAATGACCACGCAGTCATGGTTAAGTTCATTCAAGCTAATATCTTTAGCCATTTTGGCACACCTCGAGCCCTCATCAGTGACAGAGGTAAACATTGCTGTAATCGGTTCCTTCGAACCTTGCTTACCAAATACTCTATCACACACAAAGTAGCCACCCCATACCATCCTCAAACAAATGGACAAGTGGAAGTATCCAATAGGGAGATAAAAGAACATCCTTGAGAAAACAGTACGGCCTAACCGGAAAGATTGGTCATTACAACTAAATAATGCATTATGGGCTTACCGAACTGCTTATAAGACTCCCATTGGAATGTCACCTTACCAGTTGGTTTATTGTAAAACATGCCATCTTCCAGTTGAATTGGAGCACAAAGCTATGTGGGCCACCAAAATGTTCAATTTTGACATACAAATGGCCGGCTCTAATCGAAAGCTTCAATTAAATGAATTGGAAGAATTACGACATGATGCATATGAGAAAGCTAAAATCTATAAGGCAAAGTCTAAAACCTTTCATGATTACAATATTCGAGTCAAAACATTTTCTCCGGCACAGAAAGTATGGTTGTATAACTCACGCCTCCGTTTGTTTCCCGAAAAACTTCGCTCCCGTTGGGATGGTCCATTTTTTGTTAATTCCGTTGCTCCCCACGAAGCGGTGGAATTGAAGGACTTGAAAGATGGAACGTTGTTCAAAGTGAACGGGCAGCGCTTAAAACCGTGCGTGGATGACCAAGTTACCATGGAGTATGTGGATGTCATCAATTTAACGGATCCCGTTTATTTTGACTCGTGAACCGATTCCAACGTCATGCCATAGACGTATAATTTGGCGCTGCCATGGTAGCTATCATGCTTCCATGATGTCCCTCTAATCCAAAGCAATTTTGTATCTAAGTCTCATAAGTTCAAGTCCATGATGTTCTAAATCAAGCTGATCAACAAGGCTGTTTTCAGAATCTCGATTGATCGAAACAAGGATCTCGATCAATCGAGATCTCGATTAATCAAGATTTTGGTCTCAATTGATCGAAATAATGCAGAGATTTTGGAACATTTTGCAAAGTGCAAAGTACTGAGAGCAGTTTTTTCTCGATAGGACTTCGATAGTGATAGGCATTAAATGTTACGCATTCTAGCCTCTTAACTTATGTATTTTATTCTATTAGTGATAGATTATTTTGTTATTTTACTTTGTTTTAGTGTTTTCTGTATTTTCAGGGCCTTAATGATTATTTCAGTTAATCCAAGCTTTTGGGCTTTTAAAGAAGACATCTAGGATGGGTAGATGAAGCTTACATCAAGGAGATTCATTCAATCATTTATTTCAACTCAAATCAGCCCAAGAAAGAGGTCCAAGAGAATTACAGCTGCTTAAGAAGGTTTCGGACCTGAAGCCCAAATCTGCGTTTAATACAGTCCTAATCCCATTTTGGAAAACAGACCAGAGGTCTTATTTCTGAGCCTCAAATCGACATAATTTTTGTGGAAAGTTTAACAAAATTTGATTCTGCACACTTTTGTATTGCACGAAAATTCTGTAAATCGGACTTCTAGTGGGTCAAAAGTTGGGCCGAAGTCAGCAGGAAAAACCCACCTGATTAGTGCTGCGGGAAACCCTATTTTATTCCTAATTGGATTAGGACTTTGGTGTATTCTCTTGGGGAATAAAGTGAATAATAAGAGGCTGAGTTTGGAGGAGATAAGGGAGATTGGAGAGTCTGAGAGGGCTGAGAAGAAAATAGAAACGTATTTGCAGAGCCATTGGAGAACGAAGTCAGACGCGTAATTCATGAAGATGATGCCTTCTTCCTCAACAGTTGAAGCTTTTTCTTCTATCATGAGCGGCTAGTTCATCCACTAGGGTTTTGATGTAGCCCTAACAAAGCATCAATGGTTTGATTGTTTTAATTATTGAGGACCTTTATATACATGCATAGATTGTGTAATTTAGAGGATTCTTATTATAGAATTGAGTAATAAAAGTCTTGTAAATTCAATCTCAATGATTTCTTATCTTGTCTTAGATATTTAGTTGTTGTTATTGAACTCGATCTCTCTTGTTTTCTGTGATCATGAGAGTGATTATTACACAATGGTAATCACTGAATATATTGTTAAGAGTTTTGATAGATTATGCGTAGAGAAGATGAACCAAACTGCACCCTAGATTAGAGTAGTTAGGCAGATGGCCCATGCCAATCGAAGATAGTCCATGGCTTAGCCTTAATCATATGTTATCTTCTTGACGGATGAAGGTGAGCTTGTAGCCACTGACACCACTTATGCATGATGTAATTCCCCTATAGTTGATTCAATTGACCATTGATTGTGGAGTTAGTGGTGAAGTCAAACACCCTAGATTTCTCTCTTATTATCTTCACTATCTATTTACTTTGTTTTATTTTATTTTATCTTTTTAATTAGTTTAAAAATCTGAATTCTTTCTTCCTAAATTTAATTAGAATTAATTCAGTATTCCAACTCATCAGACCATAATCCCTGAGGTACGATACCCCTTTCGATAGCCCTATTTTGCAAGGAATTCGTTCTACTGCGAAGTGTGTAAATTTTTAATTGATATACTTTTTGAGTCACACTCACACACGAATCAATTTTTGGCGCCATTGCCGGGGATTATCTATTTGATTGATTGGATTTTACAGAATTAATTTTAATTGGATTTTTAGTTTAGGAAATTTTTATATTTTATTTTTAATTTTGTTTTTGTTTTCTTTTCAGGTGTTTTGGTTAATATATGCACCGATTTGATTTGGCAGAGTTCGAGAGCCGTCCCAATTGCTCGTGGGCGGTAGCAGAGCTCCGGCGGTGCCAGCTCGACTTGCTATGTGTGCCACCCACTGATGTGGCGTACGAGCGATTGGTGCGGGTTTTCTACAAGCGCATGACCTATTCATGCACCGAGCCCAGCACCTTAGGGACAGTCGTGGGGGGCTCGACGATTACCATTACGCCGAGTCGGATAGCACAGATGATCGGTATTCCACACCAGCAACCCCCGGACATGGTTGACCAGGATGGTTAGCCGCTCTACAGGCCCGAGTTTCTGGCCAACATGACCCTTTTCTCCATCATCATGGACATGTGTGGCGGGGTGTTTACCACTCCCAGTCATAACTGCACATCCAAATCGATGTGCCCGAGCGTTTTATGGTTTCTGGACACCGTTCTAATCAAGAATGCGTGTCCTTTACAGCATGTGGCAAAACACTGGGGTGACCTTCTCCGTCGCCTATACACTTTCCACACAGGCACATGGTTTTTGTCCCGTCACTGATTTGGGGACAGATGTACAAAGTCTAGGACGGGCTCGTCAAGAAGAAGATGAGTCGGGCGTCGAGTTGGCGGCTTCGCTTCCCTTTTCTAGTCATAGTTTTCCTCAGCCATGCCAATATATTGGTCAGTGGCACTAACATCCAGTTGGCACCGCCCTCCCGCTTCACGCATACTCAGTGGGTGCGGGTGAGGAGGCACTTGGAGCGCCAGGTCCACCAGGGCGATCCACCAGAGGACATGGACTTGGATGCTCCGGTGGAGATGGCTGAGGATACGCCCGTAGAGGGTGGGGCATCCGATGAGGAGTTAGAGGAGGGAAAGACTGATATCACCACAGAGCGGCATGAGATTTTAGCTACGGGCTATTCCTGTCTGGCAGCTGACTTTGAGCATCTCCAGCAGGGTTTTGAGGAGCATGTCCAGGTGACACAGAGTCAGTTGGCGGCTATGAGGACGGACATTACGTCTCTGACGCAGGGTCAGAGGGTGCTTTTAGATGAGTTCCGTGCTTTTTTGCAGGACCTACAGTTCATGTTTGCCAGCCGAGCTTCCACCTCCACCTCTACTCCACCCACAGAGCCACCTCCACCACCACCCACCCTAGAGTAGTTTTATCTTTTCGTATTTTCTGCTTTACTTTTCGTTGTTTTTCTTTCTTTGCTTTTTGATAGGCCATGTTGGCCATGTTAGTTTTTGTGTATTCCAAATGCATGTACCCTTTTGTACTAAAACTCATTTTGACATATATGGAATACAGTTGTCATTTTTTTTATAACATGTGTTCTATTTACTATTTTTCTTTTTACTTTCTGCCAATATCTCTGCTATCTATACTTTGACTATGTATGTAGTATCACTTGCCTAATTGTTATATGCGATTCAGTGGATGATTTCCGTTTATTACCGCCTGGTTTCAATTCCCAATATTGTTGAGATTGCTTCAACGCAGTATGGCGTTAATAAAGAATGGCAACCCCTTTGCATGCTATACGTTAGCGTACCTGGATAGTCAATATCTTATCGCATAGACCTCTTAGTCAATTGGGAAACACCAGTTCAGAGTCTTGGATGTGCAGTGATCTCGGCATTGTCAACTTGTACATAATTCTTTTATCATGTTCTTTTCATGTACTTTTTGTTCCATTTAATGCTCGTGGTATCCAGTTGGTGTTCCGTGCAGGTTTTTCTCATTTGCAGGATGATCGGCCCTCTTGGGATGCCATTTTTGTTGAGTTTTGCAGTCCCGGTAATTTCTTTCCTTGTTCTTCTTGTCCAAGCATTGAGGATAATGTTGCATCTAAGTTTGGGGGTGCGGTATGCTATACCACTTGCATATGCATGTAAATGTTCAATCTTTGTATTGATTGTCATTGTAGAGCAGTTTTTTTTTTCTTGATATTTTTGCATGCTTGCTATGATGTCTTGCTTTTTAAGGGAAGATCATTCGAATAAATGTCCGACGTAAATGCAGCAGGTAGTTAAGAGCTTTAACATTGTAAATACCCACACTTTTGCAAGGTATGTAATAGGTTAGAACGGTCCACATTTTTGTTCAAATATGAATATGTACGGTTCTTGCCCTAAATTTGTCCTTAACCGCACAAATTCGCACACATACATTTTAAATTGGTGGGTATAAGTCTGATGGAGAATTTTGTAAATTTTTGTTTTTATTTGAATAGCCTAAAGAATGAGTTCTTCCGGTTGTTTTTTTTAAAAAAAAAAAAAAGAGAAAAATATGCAATAAGCCTTCTCACTCAATAAACCAGATCTCTATGCCTCATTAAGCATGCAGTATTCGCGTATAAGTGTGCAAGGTTGAGCAATAATAAGCGGGTGGCTTGTTTAAGCTCATCGCCTTGTAAGCTCGGTTATTAAGTCTGAGGGGTGTTTTTTCACCTAATGCCCTAAAACCAATTGGTTTGGGAGTCATTGGCCCAATGCCGATACATGGGCTTGCAAGAAAGTAAAAAGAGCTAAGCATTGCATGGTCATCCGCACATGAGCATTCATGTATGTTTTGCGGTAATGAACAATAGTGTCGAGCTTTTTCAATGAGTTTTTCTTTTAAAAATAAATTTGTTCTTATTTTTCTCCAAATATGACAGCCACGCGTTAGAATGCATGTTCACTTTTCAAAGAAGATTTTGGGGTTGGAATCGGTATTTTTGTTCGGACTGGCCATTATGTGGGGACTGTCGTCTGTTTGTAGTTTGTGAAGGTCCATTTTTGCTAATGACCACATAGTTCTGTAATACTTGTTGCATTTGTTAGGTGTGAAATGAACAGATAATCATCCTTTATCTTGTTGATGACTGAGCATGATTCAATTTTTGTATAAGATAGTTCATTTCATTTTGTAGCACTGCATTGCTAAGGGACTAGCAATGTGTAAGTTTGGGGGTGTGATAAGTGTTCAATACTATACATTTGAACCCTCTTTTTTGCATATGTTAGTCCCATTATTACGTTTACCGAGGTACGTTTACGGTATTTTTGTGTTTTTGATGTATTGCAGGTTTTGTACCAAAAGGAGCAATGTTTGAGGCCATTACAGTTGTAGAGTAGAATTCAGAAATGAAGCTAAGGCATCTCGATCAATCGAGATCTCGATTGATCGAGACATGCATTTCAATTAATCGAAATCTCGATCAATCGAGATTCTGCAGACCCACTTGGCCACTTGTTCACCTGCTCTCCCACTTGCAACAAAATCCACCTTTTTGCATGACTTGGATGGATTTTCTGATTTGAAGAAGACACATGGAGATATTATTGATTTAGTTGGTATATATATTGCTATATATATATACATGGTGGGTCCTAAGGATGGAAAGTAGCCAAAAATGCGCAAAAGGACCCATTTCTCTCATATATCATATACCATACATTGGAGACTTTCGGGAGAGGAGAAGGAGAAGCTGAACCAGATCTTGAAGCTTCATTTTCTCCATCAATGGAAGAGTGCAAGGCTGCCATGATCAACTAACTTCTCTACTAGGGTGTGGGTGAAACCCCTAGCCATTTAAACTTGTTCATTTTTGTAGCATTATTTGGGATTTGTATTTAAATGTTGATTACTTAGTCTAGTGATGATGTACACTTATACATTTCTTATATATATTTATATGATGTTGTTTTTATTATTGTCTTAGAGTAGAATCCATCTTATGAATGCACAACACTTGCATCTTCTACAAAAAGTGTAAGTGCTGACTAAGCAATGGTGTTTAAATGGAATGTGTTGTTATTGCTTGTTTAAACCATGCCAAGATGAGGTAGTTTGGATGCATTTAGGTTCACTTAGAGAGTAGGGTAATTAGTTAGGTTGAAGAACTATGCTTGTTGAAGATGGGTCTATGATAGGTTGGAAAACACATTGATCTTTTGATATGTTATTGAGGTCACAAGCCTAATGACATTGTTAGGCATTTCATTTTATAAATCCCAAGCTAGCTACATTTATGGACATGTGAATGGCTAGTGGTGGAAACCACCCCTAGTTCTCTCTCCCAACTTACAACTCTTTAAATTTAGTGTTTTTACATTTCATGCAATAGTTTTAAAACAAAAATCATAACCTTGTTTTTAGAATTAAGGTGGAATTAATCTCTCTTCAAGACAATTAACAACTAGTCCTCGTGGGATCGATACCCTCTATATAGAACTGTTTCTACAATGATTCGTGTTCTTGCGAGTGGTTAAATTATATTTTGAAAAAGGGCAAAAATAAGCTTACAATTACAATCAAGTTTAGCCACATCAAGATGAAGGATCATCAATCACATGAACACCCTTAGGATTCGCCACTGGTTGACTTGCCAACTTTCTTTCCTCTTTTCTATTCAAGGCATTAGCTAGCTGACCTATTTGAGCTTCTAGCCTAGCCATAGATTGAGCAATGGCTTCAAGCTTAGAAATCGATTGAGAATGGGACTGCAATAAGTAGGTGTTAGCCTCAAGGTTGCTTAGCACTCTTTCTTCAAAGCCTTGGCATCTCAGAGGAGGTGGTGGTGGAATTTGGTAATTGGATTTTTGGGATACGGTTGAGGATTCGGCCTATATTGAGGCTGTTGAGATTGGGAATTGTAGGAATTTTGCCCTTGTAATCAGGATTGTATGTATTTGAATATGGATCATTTATTGGTTTAGTGTACACGGCATTCGATTGCTCTTGAGCATAATCGAGGGATTGACCGACTATAGGACAATCCCACACATAATGTGAAGTGTTATAGCAGAATGAACACCTATCCTAATTTGCAACAGGTTGGCTATAAGGGCCTCTACTTGCATGACAACCTCATCTGACCTTGGTAATTCAAATACTCCTTTACTAGGTTGGGTGTTTTTACCCTTTCGAGAAGAGCGTTGAGATGAATTTTCACTTAGGCTTTCAAAAAGTCTCCATGCCCCATCTGGACTCTTAAGAAGGAATGTCCCTCCACAAGAGGAATATACCATTTGTCTATGTTGATCACTCAACCCATCATAGAAACTTTGCACTAGCTGCCACTTTGGAACAGCATAGTGCGAACATGACCTTAAAATTTCTTTCAATCTTTCCCACGTCTCATGAATTTGTTCTTGGTCAAGTTGAGTGAATATAGTAATTGCTCGCTGAATATCACTTGTCTTTCCCATTGGGAAGTATTTTTTTAGGAACTCATGGTGCATTTCCCCCCATGAATGGATGGAATTGGGCTCTAAAGAGTTAAACCAATACTTGGCCCTATCTTTGAGAGAAAATGAAAACAAACGAAGCCTCAAGTCATCTTCTGAGAAATTTTGCAACTGGAGGGTTAAACAAACTTCAAGGAAGTCATCTAGATGTTTGTATGGGTCTTCGTTTGGAAGTCCATGAAAATAACTAAGAAGCTTGATGGTGGAGGATTTTATTTCAAAATGATTCGTCGTAACATTTGGAAATTGAATGCATGATGGCGAAGCATATGTAGTAGGAAGATAAAAATCCCTAAGAACTTCCCCTTGAGGAGGGTTATATGGTGGTAGACCGAGGAGTTGTACATTGTTTGGGTCCATGTTTTCAGTCGTAGGCGAAATAGGGTCCTTAGAGGTTCCTCTACGTTGTCTAAGTGTTTGTTCAAGTTCAATATTACATGGAAGCAAAGGAAGTGACAATGACCGTCTACCTAGCATGCATCAATAGGAAAACACAATTTAAATATATATACAAGAACAAATCAATTCAATCAAATGCACGACTTTTAGGCAATATACTCACAAAAAGTCTAAGCTTGAATCTCAAGCTACGATGTGAGATATACCTAAAATTAAGCAATTTGAGAGATAAGAACAGAATATATGCAAAAAGGATTATAAAAAAAAATTCTAGACTAAGAATCAAATTAGACCTAATCTCTCAGTGGCGACAATTACACCGTACTCCTCGGCAACGGTGCCAAAATTTAGATGTGGCCAAATTTGTCTTTATTTTTGTAGCTTACTATTGCCTATCAAAATATAATTTAAACCACTCGTAAGAGAACGAATATTTGTAGATAAGATTCTTTATAGAGGGTATTGATCCCACGAGGAGTACGTCGATGAATTGCACTATTGAGAGAGAATTTCAAATTTAATCCTAAAAACAGAATTTTTGATTTGAATTTAACACTACTTCATAGAATGTAAGAACATTAAAAGTAAAAATTTTATAAAGTTGTGAAAGAGAGAACTAGGGGTGGTTTCCACCTCTAGCCAATTGACAAGTCCAAGTATGTAGCAAATGGGATCTCCTATAAGTATATGTAACATCATGTCATTAGGCTTGTGGCCTATAATAACATATCAAAAGATAAACCTGATTTCAAACTAAACATAGGCCATCTTTAACAAGCATAGTCCTTCAACCTATCTACTTATTCTACCTTCTAAATGCACCTACGTGTGTCCAAACTACCTTATCTTGGCTTGGGCTATATAAGCAAGAAACATCACATTCCATTAAAAACCATTACAAAGCCATCATTTACATTTTTTTGTGAAAGTTGCAAATGTTGAGCATTCAAAATGAAATATTTCTACTCTAAGACAAGATGAAGAAATAATATCAAATGAATATACTGAAGAGGTTCACAAATATTACACAAAATACTAGGCTATGTAATCAACATATACATATAGATCCCAAAGTTGCTACAAAATGAACAAGTTACATGGCTAGGGGTTTCAACCACACCCTAGATGGAAAGTTAGTTGATCATAGGAGACTTGCAATCCTCCATGACCAGAGATATGAAGCTTCAAAGGTCTGGTTCAACACTTCTCTCTTTCCTCCTCTAAAAGACCCCTATTTTTTGCTCAAAAACATGCATATATGTCCATCCACTAGTGTCCTTAGGTCCCACCTTGCCTATATATCCATATAATCCACCTAATATATATATATGTCCCCTTCATATGTCTCTTTGAAGTCAAAAAATCATCCAAAAGGACGTGCAAAGGTCATTCATGGATGCAAATGGCAAGACAAGTGGGCAAGTGAACAAGTGGCCAACTTGCAGTCTGCAGAATCTCGATTGTGCAAAATTAAAGTTTCGCACAATCGAGATTTCAATCATGCGAAATTGAAGTTTCGCACACTCGAGATTTCGATTGTGCGAAATCATCATCTCGATTGTGTGAAATGCCTTCATGAATTTCTTGATTTCTTCACTTCCTCAGCATTTGATCGGAAACATCGCCCTTTTTGGGACAAAACCTAATATTCAACAAAGCACAAAAATAGCATAAAAATACTAAGGTAAACATAAATAAAAAATCAACATATACAATTAAGAAGGCTTAAATGCGCAACATTTAAAGCTTATCAAGCACCAAAACCATTATCTCTATTAGCCACACTATTTATATTAACCTAATCACCATTATATATATGCCCCACACTTAATTTAAAATCTTTTTCCATAAGACTCTTTGCCAAGCATTTTAGAAATAGCCGAAAAAGAGTCTACTCAACTTTACTTTTGAAATTTTTTATTACAAAACTAACACTCGTTTTTTTTATTTTGTTTTATCTAATATTCACATATATCACATCACACACCAACTATAATCTGCCAAAAGTCAATAGATTTTCTTTTTTCTTTTGTTTTTTAAATATATATATATATATATAAGTAATGGAAACCCTAGTGACACAAATTCCCAAAAGTACCCTTAGGACACCTATGCTTTCGCATTAATTTTCAAATCGCCTTTCATTGATAAATTGACTAAAGTGTCCCTCAATTTCATTAGTGCATAACATGGAAGAACATGATAGAGCAGGACAATTAATTAAATCATATAAATTATGTGAAATGATACTAATACCCCTATAGATCCTTTTGACATTAAAATTTGGGCAAACATGTTCATGGGCTTTCTAAACCATCATTATTTATCTCTTTGCTCTAATGGTTTCCTAATAGCTAGAGGTAGGTGAAAAATTCCTTTACTCGGGTTCTCCTGATAGAACCTGGCTAGGGATACCTTTAATGGAGTGATCTTCTCTTTGACCCTTTGCTTTTTTTACTGGTTCCTGTGCAGATGATGGAGCAACTTGAGGCGGCTTAGTCTTACTGATTTGGCTCTTCATCTGTTGCCTCACAGTGATTAAAGTTGATTGTTGTTTCCTGGCAGCTTTATCTTCTATTATTTCTGTAAAAAGAGACTCGACCAACCTCCTGGTTGCGACGCTTGATCAGTTGGATAGCGAGATTTGTTACCCTTTAATTCATCGATCTCCCATTGTATTTGGGCTCTCCATTCTAGATAGAACTATGTGTAATTAATCTAATCATCATTGGCCCCCCCTGTCAAGCTGTGGATCACCACCTACTGCCTGGTTGTAATGAGATACACTCAACGAGTGGTTGCTTGAACCAGCTCCCTCGTTCCATTATCATTCGGGGTCTCTCGCGCTTTCGGCACGTTCCACCCTTACTTGGAGATCGTTGATCTATTGGTGCAGATTCTTGTTCTACCAGATCAATTGTTGAATGTTCAGTTGTATCGGCGGCACCTAAATGTTCAGCTATATCGATGGCACCTCCCTTTGATTCCTAAGGGGTCTCCCCAAATCCACCACGCCGTAAGTGTTTCTTCGTGTATCCACCATGGCTATGGATTTCTCAAGTTTTGAAGGAAAAATAATAAAACATTTCCCACAGACGACGCCAAAGTGTTAGTACAAAAAATTGCTTGGCTAATTTACCAAATTAATCTATTGCACACACCCAATCTAGCAAAAATTGAGAAGTATTTTATTTTTCTTTCAAAAAAGACTCTCCCTTCTCATTAGTCTTTCCCTTTATTTATATAAGTTGAAACCCGAATCCTTTTTGGACTCAAGTTTTTTTATTTACAGCTTTCTTTAACCCAAGTACATCAATTCCTAACAAAACTTGGATTACTTGTTAAGTTGGTCCATTTAATCTTCTTTAGGCGACCTGATCCATTCTTTCCTTTCTAACTATTCCTTGGGGCCTGGTTTACTTATCTTATGAAATTGAGCTTAATCTCTCTTAGGACCAACCCGTTCGTGTTTCACCAGGCCCATATGGCCCATTGCGAATAGCTAGAGGATTTTTCCCCTATAAGATAGAAAAAAACCTAAGGAGAGTTATTTTACAATTGCTTGATCTTCTTTGCCCTTTATAGCTTAAAAAAAAAAGAATTATGTGTTCAACTTCTTCATTATGTTCTTAAAGAACTATGACACGTCTTTGTTCATTACCGAAAACCCAAGTTTTATTCCCAAACAAACCATAAGTAAGTTTTCTTAATTAGTAACAATACTAGATGACAAAGTTGCAACCTTCTACAATTCTACAACAACAATCAAGACTTTTTTCCAATTACTTGGAGTCGGTTATATGAATACTATGTTTTCATTCTGCTCTATTTAAGTCCATGACCTCACTCAATGCACATGTAATCATATCCTTCCTAACTAACTCTATCCAGATTTACTTTGATGTTCCTCTTTCTCTAATATTAGTCTTAATGTGGACTATGTCACTTTTCTTAACTGGCGCACTTAAAGGTCTTCTTCGCATATGTCTAAAGCATCTGAACTAATTTTCTCCTATTTTATCTTTAATTTGTGTCACTCTAACCATCTTTCGAATGTGAACATTTTTAATTATATTCTTTCTTATCTTACAACACATCCATCTCAATATTCTAGTTTTCACTTCTCACTTTATGCATACATTATTTTTAACTGCTCTATTTATTCAATAAAGAGCCTATTTTAAGCCCGGATTAAAAAGGAGGGTTACATTAGGTAGCTTGAGAACGAACATAAAACATTGTCATGACCAACTAATATAAATCTGCAATTGTATAAAAGTTTTGAACATCTAATCATTCTTTTTCAAGTCAATTGAAGACCAGCATTTCAAGCCATTAGTAACCAAGAAATTTCATGAATATAGTGGATACAAGAGTTTCCAAAGTAAATATAACCAAGGTTGAACTACATAAACATGTCTCCTTTATTGCATGTTAAATGAAATTTAGCAGCTGTAGTTGGGCAAGATCTCTTACTTCGTTGTTAGATCTCTATGATACTTCATTATTCGTGAAGGCGATAAGTAAGAATAGCCAGTAGATGGTTGGCCCTAGAAGTTACAAGATCGAACGTTTCAGTCATGTCTAGTTCAGTTGCCAACATATTATTTAGTAGTTCCTGTAGTAACCCTTGTGGACGGGTGTGAGTGGGCGGGTGCGAAGACAGACACTAGGTTGAGCTACCACACTGATAGGGTACAGGGTGTTCAATCCCACATCGCCTGGGTGTGGAAAAGGGGATGTGCTTATATGTAGTATGTTCTCTTCAAATGGTATGAGGTCTTTTGGGGTAAAATCCAAGAGCAAAATCGTGCGGGCTCAGGCCCAAAACAGACAATATCATACCATATATTGGAGCGAGGTATTACAGTTGCTATCAGAGCCTGAACCCAGCCGAAAATGTGCCGACGAGGAAGTCGGGCCTCATAGGGAGGTGGATTATAGTAACCCTTGTGGACGGGTGTGAGTGGGTGGGTACAAAGATAGACACTGGGCTGAACTACCACACTGACAGGGTACAGGGTGCTCAATCCCACATCGCCTGGGTATGGAAAAGGGGATGTGCTTATATGTAGTATGTTCTCTTCAAATGTATGAGGCCTTTTGGGGTAAAACCTAAGAGCAAAACCGTGCAGGCTCAGGCCTAAAGCGGACAATATCATACCATGTGTTGGAGTGGGGTATTACACTCTAGGTCTTAAATCTAACTTTCGTAGTCGCTTTCGTACCGCACAACTCACAGTTTTTACACGTAATGCCCTAAAATCATCTGATTTGGGAATCATTGACCTAGAGCTTGTTACATGGGTTTGCTAGAAAGCTTAATGAATTTAAACATTACACATCCGTTTGGGAAAAAAAATCAGTTATGTTTCATTTTTGTGTGTTCATGCCTTCGTAATTCTATTTAAAAGTATATTCTAATGATTTGAAGATGTTGCAATTTTCATCTAAGGTTATGGTTAAGCCGCATGTTTGGATGTAAGTTCACTTTGATAAAGAGGCTAGGATTGATTATTATTTTGATATGTTAATTGAGTTTTGCGTGGGAATTTTTATTTTGATTCATGATTTTTAGAAGTTTGTAGATTGCTAATAAATAATAATTCCTTAAAATACTCATCGTAGTTGTCATTTTTGATGAATACTTATGGGTATCATTTATGTTAAACTCTCACGAGACTTCATTCATCCACTAGGGATGCTTAGGGCTTTAAAGGCTTGTTGTATTCGCTAAATGCAACTAGATCTCCCACGAATGAGGAAATAGTTTAGTTGTTTCATTTTATTTTTAGTTTTGTATTGCTAAGGGACTAGCAATATGTAAGTTCGGGAGTGTGATAAGCGCTGAATATTGCACATTTAAACCTCTTTAATTGCATAAGTTAATTCCTTAATTGTATTTACTTTGATATTTTTATGTTATTTTCTGGCTTTTGTTGATTCCAGGAATTTTTTCGCAAATTTAATCAATTCAGATTATTTAATGCTTCAATAACAGAGCAGATACATCGAATATCCATTGGACAATTTTGTATTGAAGATCCAAGTTAAATGGACTAAAGAAGTGGGCCAGAAATGAGTTTAAATGAAGAAAATGAGCATGGGCATGTCACATGGAAAACTGGGCCAATTCAGGCATAGAAAGTTATGAACCCATTTTGATATTCTAGCCATAACTCCATATTCGACTTTCAAAATGGCCTAAAATTCACATAGGTTAAAGGAAATTCAATTCTTTAACTTTTCATATTTTACAAAAAAATTCTAAAACGAACGTTTACAACACCTTTTTACCACAAATGTGCATTGGCACCCTCTAGGGGCACAAGTGCGCCTTTTAGGGGCACAGTTGCGCCTCTATATGCGCAAAATGTATCCTCCATGGGCGTAGATGCGCGTTTGGGGTGGCAGGTGAACCCTCTCAGCCTGGATCGTGATTAAAAAGGAGAAAATGAGCATGGGCATGTCACATGGAAAACTGGGCCAATTCAGGCATAGAAAGTTATGAACCCATTTTGATATTCTAGCCATAACTCCATATTCGACTTTCAAAATGGCCTAAAATT
Organism: Cornus controversa; assembly: GCA_026545225.1. Classification (NCBI taxonomy): domain Eukaryota; kingdom Viridiplantae; phylum Streptophyta; class Magnoliopsida; order Cornales; family Cornaceae; genus Cornus; species Cornus controversa. Next base: position 31,547,907 of record CM048846.1, on the reverse strand, counting down.
CACATAGGTTAAAGGAAATTCAATTCTTTAACTTTTCATATTTTACAAAAAAATTCTGAAACGAACGTTTACAACACCTTTTTACCACAAATGTGCATTGGCACCCTCTAGGGGCACAAGTGCGCCTTTTAGGGGCACAGTTGCGCCTCTATATGCGCAAAATGTATCCTCCATGGGCGTAGATGCGCGTTTGGGGTGGCAGGTGAACCCTCTCAGCCTGGATCGTGATTAAAAAGGAGAAAAAGGGTGAAATTAGGGTCTGCTGGAACGGAGAGAGCAGCTAGAGGTGATTTTGTGACAATTGATGGAAGGAACTAAGGGATGAAGATGGCGATATCATCATTCTTTAAGCTTGCACTTCTGATCATGAGAATAAATGTATTAATTCGTTGAATATTTACTCATGTTTTTGTAGAATGAATGTAAGATTGTAGTGATTACGGTTTGGTTTCTTTTCAATTTCTGTGATTTTGACAAGAAAAGTTATACAATAGTTTAAATTGATTGTTTAATATGAAATTATGATAATTCGTACTAAGCGAAGATGGGATATTTCATCATTAGCTAATTTATTTGTAGTCTGTAGTTAAATGTATAGCCCATGGTAAACGAAGGCAAGTTATACTTGATTGTATGTTAAATGAATCATCTTGATTGAATTGAAGTAGGCTTGTAGCCATTCTTTTTCGAATGCATAGACTAGACGTCCCAAGTTAATACAATTGATCATTGTTAGAAGGTTAGTGGTGAAGTTAATTCCCAGAGCTCTCTCTCTAGTGTTTATCATTTATTTATGTTGTTATTTTATGTCATTTAATTTCAGCACCTTAGAATTAAAAACAAAAAAAAATTCTCTTTAAATTAAATTAGACAGGGTCTTGGTAGCTTAACAACAAAACCAACGCAATCTCTGTGGGTTCAACCCCAACTCACCACTTTACCAATTTTAGTAGAGTATTTGTAGATATTTATAAATTCTTTTTGTCAAGGTGTAAAACAACAATAACATTATTGCATATTATTTTATCGCAATTTGTATACCGAACAAAATGGCGCCGTTGTCGGGGACTGTGGTCATGATTGTGTTTTTAAGTTTAAAGATTAAGTCTATTTTAATTATAATTTAGGACTTGTATATATTCTATTTTTAATTTGTTTCTCTACTTGCTCCAACCAATTATCTGCTATCAACGGATCCGTGCTCCCATCAAAACTAGGAGGCATCAACTTCTTAAATCGAGTGATGAACTTGAAACGCCTCTCACTTTCACTCTTTTCTGGTTGCACTACTAGTTGTTACACCTCATTAATTGTAGTCCTCATAAAGTCTCTAAGGGTTGTGGTCATATCAGTGACCAAACGATTTCCCTCTGCGACTTCACCGCCAACTGCCATTCCTTGGCGTCTAGGTGGCATATCTCTATATAGTCAAGATATACGTCAATAACAATAAGTTATCTCATGCTATGTACTTAACACGATCAAATTATTACGCAACATAACAACATGTTATCACTTACACATGTAACACTTAGACATGCTTTTCAACACAAATTTAATCACATAAGCATATTCTCAAGTCAATACATAACATATAATGCATGTTATCACATAACCACTTAACATATTGTCATGTGAGTATACTTCACATACACATAAGTTCCCAAATCAACTATGTCATGTCTACGGGCATTTCTAGTTTTTCAAACTCAAAGTTTTTAACCATTCCGAATCCACACGTTATCTAACCATTTCTAATACTCCTTAAATATTTGACCTAGTACTCTAATACCAAATTGTCACACCCTAAATTCCATCACCCGGAAGGGTATGGAAAATAGAGGTGATTAAATGAAACCTCAACACCTTACAACTACAAAACTAGCTCTGATAACAAGCTGTCACGCACCAAAATCTAGACCACTAGGACTCCCTTGGTCCAAGCCCGAACTCTGTTTAGTGCAGTGTCATGATCGCCCGATCGTCATCCCATGACTCGGACAACCATGGCAAACTTCCTTTTTATCACCCTCTAATATCATCATTGATACCAAGCTATCACGCCCCAAATCCCTGACCATGACTTGTTGTGGAAGCCTTTACATTTTCAATACATCAATTTCTCACCGGAATGTCACATATGGTCAACAATCTAAGTCATTGCCTCATAAATCAGCGGAAGCATAATTATTACCAATATTACAACGTATACAAGCATGCATAAGCAATTCAAGCTCACTACGTGAGTCCTTTATTAAAAACATGCATTCATAAGTCTCTTTGAAAAACATTGTTTATTCTCTGGTCGATTAATCAAAATGTGTCATTCGATTAATCGTAGCCCTCATTTCGATTAATCGAAGTGGCAGTTTCGATCAATCAAAGTTTACGCTTGATTGAGCTTGTATCAAAGTATTATTGAAATCCCAATAGAATTGATTACTCATTCCATCGAACAATTTTTGATTGATAACTGATTAATCGAGATTCTTCGATTAAGCGAAACATGGGTTTTGATTAATTGAAAGCCCTTGAACAGTTTTCCTACAAAATTTTTTAAGTGTTCATTCTCATGTTTTGGTCCCCCTTCTTATCATACACCCTCCTTATTTCATTAATTTATCAACACAATCATTTTCACAAGTTAAGACATGTAAAAATGGACATAAATGCAATATAATCACCCTCATTCTCTACCATTCACCATGCTCAAATGTACAAATAATGTATTAAATTATCAAGCATAGTTATAACATGGTCTCGAAACATAAGAGGTCTCATACATGTCACCATGTGTATATAGTCCACCACCTGAACATGAATTCCAATAAAACATTAAATGTCTTTAAATGAAACTGATCTTGCTCCACGCCAACTCACCATTTGGGAGACTCCATCAATTCTTTACCATTTCCTGAAAAGAGTTAATATTTATGGGATGAGCTACAACACACTTAGTTGGAATGTCTAAAACACAACTCCACAAGTTCTTTGAATACCATATAAACATACTTTTGCATTTAATCATTTTACACAAATATCCGCATATCTCAACCATATCATAAGTAACATATGATGCAACATAACTCCCTCATCCTCTCCACACATCTATTAGACTCTAATTCCCTAGATGGTCTAATCCCACCTAATTGAGGCTCCTAATTGGATCACCTCATCATAAGTATCCTCTTCCATCTATCTAGAGCTCCTCATAGGATTACTCCACAGGGTTCCTCCCCGGATTACCCCATGAGGTTCCTCACCGGATTACTTCGCCACTCGTCAAAAGGATTCACCAACTAAAATACCCCCACAAAATTTTGCGCATGAGGTGGCTAGTCTCATACACAAAACCTGAGAGATAATTACAACTGATAGCAACAAACATAGAGTACAAAAGGCAGAATGAAATAAATTTTTAAAAGTGGAAATGAAAGTTCATCCGAATCAATATAAAACGTTAAATAAACAAAGTACATGTTCGGTTGTACAATTTGGAAGTCTCGTAACCTAAGGACCCCTTAACCAGAAAGTATAAGAGTTTTAACTCTAAATTAAAAACTAACAACCAAAGTCTTAAAAGAGTTCATAATTTGAACTTGAAGAAGAGAAGAAGTTCCTACTCTGTAACTGAAGAGATGAGATGTCTACCACAACCAAACCCCAAGACTCTAACCTCACGGTGGAACCAGCCTAAATCAAAAACGCCCAGTTCAAGGTTTCAAAAATCTAAAATTTCAAAGTCAGATTCCCGTCAATCTACCCAATGGTTTGCAACCAAATTTTCAAGGATTCTTCTAGGAAACAAGATCTACCTATTGATTGGAAAAAAACCCTCAAAAATGATGAATACAGTCAACCCAAATTCATGTTCGTACATATATATATATATATATATATATATACACACCCGCCTATAAAGTCATATATACATGTATATACATATGCAAAAATACCCTAAAGTAGTACCAAAATCCCAGAATCTTCATGTTTAATTCACAGAATTATTCTTAGCATGCAAAATCATTTAATTTCATAATTGAATCCATAACAAAATTTCTAACAACATGTATAAACAAATAATATCTATTATATATATATATATATTCCAGCAACATGTATATACAAATAATATATATATTATATATATAATCCAGCAACATGTATATACATATAATATATATGTCTACAAATTCAAAGGGGAAGAGAAAGGTTCAAACTTGCCTTTTTGTTGACCAAAACTCGTTCCTACGAATCGCTCATTATCTCCCTTCTCTCTTCCGTCTACAAGCTCACCACCTTGTAAGCTCGGTTATTAAGTCTGAGGGGTGTTTCTTCACCTAATGCCCTAAAACCAATTGGTTTGGGAGTCATTGGCCCAATGCCGATACATGGGCTTGCAAGAAAGTAAAAAGAGCTAAGCAATGCACGGTCATCCGCACATGAGCATTCATGTATGTTTTACGGTAATGAACAATAGTGTCGAGCTTTTTCAATGAGTTTTTCTTTTAAAAATAGATTTGTTCTTATTTTTCTCCAAATATGACAAAGCCACGCGTTAGAATGCATGTTCACTTTTCAAAGAAGATTTTGGGGTTGGAATCGGTATTTTTGTTCGGACTGGCCATTATGTGGGGACTGTCGTCTGTTTGTAGTTTGTGAAGGTCCATTTTTGCTAATGACCGCATAGTTCTGTAATACTTGTTACATTTGTCAGGTGTGAAATGAATGGATAATCATCCTTTATCTAGTTAACGACTGAGCATGATTCAATTTTTGTATAAGATAGTTCATTTCATTTTTGTAACATTGCATTGCTAAGGGACTAGTAATGTGTAAGTTTGGGGGTGTGATAAGTGTTCAATACTTTGCATTTGAACCCTCTTTATTGCATATGTTAGTCCCGTTATTACGTTTACCAAGGTACATTTACGGTATTTTTGTGTTTTTGATGTATTGCGGGTTTTGTACCAAAAGGAGCAATGTTTCAGGCCATCTGCAGTTGAAGAGCAGAATTCAGAAATGAAGCTAAGGCCTCTCGATCAATTGAGATGTTGATCTCCATCAATCGATATCTCGATTGATCGAGACATGCATTTTGATTAATCAAAATCTCGATCAATCGAGATTCTGCAGACCCACTTGCTCACCTGCTCTCCCACTTGCAACAAAATCCACCTTTTTGCACGACTTAGATGGATTTTCTGACTTGAATAAGACACATGGAGATATTATTGATTTAGTTTGTATATATATTGCTATATATATATATACATGGTGGGTCCCAAGGATGAAAAGTAGCCACAAATGCACAAAAGGAGCCATTTTCTCTCATATAACACATACCATACATTAGACTTTCGGGAGAGGAGAAGGAGAAGCGGAACCAGACCTTGAAGCTTCATTTTCTCCATCAATGGATGAGTGCAAGGCTCCCATGATCAATGATAAGTGTTCAATTCTATGCATTTGAACCCTCTTTATTGCATATGTTAGTTCCGTTTTTGCGTTTACCGAGATATGTTTACGGTATTTTTGTGTTTTTGATGTATTGCAGGTATTGGAGTAAATGGAGCAAAGTTGGAAGCTTTCTGCAGTCAAGAGATGAAATCAGAAAATGTTGCCAAGGCATTTCGATCAATCGAGATATGGATTTCGATCAATCGAGATTTCGATTGATCGAAATCTCATTTCGATTGATCGAAATCTCGATCAATCGAAATGCAATTTCGATCAATCGAAATGCTGCAGAGCCCACTTGGCCACTTGCTCACCTGCTCTCCCACTTGCAACAAAATCCCCCTTTTTGCACGACTTAGGGGGATTGTCTGACTTGAACAAGACTTTTGGGGGCCTTCTTGATACAAGAGATATATATAATGATATATATATATATATGGTGGGCCCAAAGGAGCCAAAAAGCATACAAAAAGCACCAAAAGCCACATATCTCATAGCTTTCAACATACACATCAGAAGAAGAAGAGAGAGACCTTCGGGAGAGGAAGAGAAAAGCCGAACCAGACCAAGAAGCTTCATTCTCTTCATCAATGGAAGGGTGCAAGGCAACCATGAGCAACTAACTCTTCTACTAGGGTGTTGGTTTCAACCCCTAGCCATGTAAACTTGTTCATCTTTGTAGCTCTTGGGGATTTGTAATTAAATGTTGATTATTTAGCCTAGTGATTATGTACACAAATACATTTCTTATATATATTCATTTGATATGGAATTTATTCTTGTCTTAGAGTAGGTTTTGTCACTTGAATGCACAACATTTGCATATTCCACAAGAAATGCAAATGATGGTTAGATAATGGTGTTTAAATGAATGTGTGATGCTAGTTTGTATAGACCATGCCAAGACAAGGTAGGTTGGATGTATGTAGTGTTTACGTAGAGAGTAGGGTAATTAGGTAGTTAGTTAGGTTGAAGAGCTATGCTTGTTGAAGATGGATTATGATAGGTTAGCACACACATTGATCTTTTGATATGTCATTGAGGTCACAAGCCTAATGACATTGTTAGGCATTTAATTAATGAACCCCATGCTTGCTACACTTATGAACATGTGAATGGCTAGTGGTGGAAACCAACCCTAGTTCTCTCTCCCGACTTTACTCTTTAATTTTATCGTCATTTCATTTACGCAATAGTTTTAAACACAAAACCAAAAACCTGTTTCTTTAGAATTAAAGTAGAATTAATCTTTCTTTATGACAATTAACGACTAGTCCTCGTGGGATCGATACCCTCTATATAGAACCTTATCTACAAAGATTCGTGCTCTTGCGAGTGGTTAAATTATATTTTGATAAAAAGGGCAAAAATTAAGCTTACAATATAATTTAGTTCCGACCACATCAAAATTTTGGCGCCGTTGCCGGGGACTACGGTTTAATTGTTGCCATTGGAAGATTAAATCTGGTTTAATTCTTAGGCTAGAAATTCTTTCATTTTTTTTTGTATATATCTTGTTCTTATATCTCAAACTTCTTGATTTTAGGTATACCACATTGCGGGCATCTAGAAGAATTCAAATTGGAACCCTTTGTGAGTATAACTTCAAAACTTGGTGGTTTGAATCATTCACATTCTTTTGTATATATGATTGTTACTTTGTGTGTAGAGGTGCTGTTCAATTGTTAATGCATGCTAGGTAGACGGTCATTGTCACTTCCTTTGCTTCCTTGTAATAGTGAACTTGAACGAACACTTAGACAACGTAGAGGAACCTCTAGGGACCCTATTTTGCCTAGAACTGAAAACATGGAACCAAATGAGAGACAACATCCCGGTTTACCTCCTTTTAATCATGAACAACCGCCTCCACCACCACCTCCTCAAGGAGAGTTGCTTATGGACTTTTACCTTCCGACTACATTTGAAGTACCTTCATGTATTCAATTTCCGGATGTAGCGGCAAATCAATTTGAAATAAAGTCCTCCACCCTCAACCTTCTTAACAGCTTTCACGGTCTTCCTAATGAGGATCCATACCGGCACTTAGATTACTTCTTTTCCGTGTGTTCCACCATTTGTGTACCACACTTTACGGAGGATGATCTAAAGCTACGTATGTTTCCATTTTCCCTAAAAGATAAGGCTAGAAGTTGGTTCAATTCCCTAGAACCCAACTCAATCCATTCTTGGGCGGAAATGCAAATAGAGTTCTTAAAAAAATACTTCCCAATGGGTAAGACAAGTGATATTCGGCGAGCAATCACCGGATTCACCCAAATTGACCAAGAACAATTCCATGAGACGTAGGAGAGGTTAAAAGATCTCTTAAAATCTTGTCCGCATCATGCTGTCCGAAAATGGCAGCTAGTGCAAAGTTTTTATGATGGGGTGAGTGAGCAACATAGACAAATGATAGACTCCGCGTGTGGGGGTGGGTACCTTTTGAAAAGCCCCGATGAGGCATGGAAACTCTTTCAAACCCTAAGCAACAATTCAGCTCAACGCTCCTCCACTAGGAAAGGGAAGGCCACCCAACCTTGTAGAGGAGTGCATGAGATCTCATGGGTAGATGAGGTAGCCATGCACGTAGAAGCCTTGTCCTGAAAAATGGATTTAATCATGAAAAATGGGCTGCCTATTCCTAACCAATCTGTCCAAAATCAGGAGGGGTGTTCGTTTTGCTATAGCACTTCGCATTTTGTGCGAGATTGTCCTATTGCCGGGCAATCTCCCAATTATGCTCAAGAGCAAGCGAATGCCGTGTACGCTAAACAAATGAATGATCCATATTCGAACACGTACAATCCTGGTTACAAGAACCATCCGGCTTTTTCATGGAAGAATCAAGAATCAAGTCCCTCTTTCCAAGGGCAAAGTTCTTTTAATTCCCAATCTCAACAGCCTCTTTATAGGCCAAACCCTCAACCTTACAATCAAAGATCAAATTACCAACAACCACCACCTCCTCCAAGAAGCCAAAGCTTTGAAGAACGAGTGATAAGCAATCTTGAGGCCAACACCCGCTTATTGCAAACTCACTCCCAATCAATCTCTAAGCTTGAGGCCAATGCTCAATCTATGGCTAGGTTAGAAGCTCAAATCGGGCAACTAGCTAATGCCTTAAATAGAAGGGAGGAAGGTAAGTTGCCAAGTCAACCGGTGGCGAATCCCAAGGGTGTGCATCTGATTGAAGATCCATCATCTTCAACTTGTAATGCTCCTCCAGAGCAAGTTCAATCAATCACAACCTTGAGGAGTGGTAAAATCATTAACTCCAAGGTAGGGGAGGAAGAGAGAAAGGAATTTCAAGAGCAACCTAAAAATCCAAAAGAATCCCAATTAAATCCAAAATTGTTTCCGTTAAATCCAAATTTGCAAAATACCCCTTCAAATCCAAAAGGAAAGGCAAGTGAAGTTGTGGCATCATCGATTCCAAATCTTGACACCTCTTATGAACCTCCGGTTCCTTTTCCTCAACGATTGAAGGAACCTTCTCATTTCGGGAAGCAAGGAGAGAAAATCCAAGACATGATGGAGATCTTCAAACAAGTAAAGATCAATCTCCCTCTCCTTGATGCTATTCGACAAATTCCCTCTTATGCGAAATTCTTGAAGGACTTATGCACTCAAAAGCGCAAATCTAGGAATAATGTTCCTAAGAAAGTCCTCTTAACTGAGCACATAAACTCCATTTTCCAACACCAAGCCCCTCCTAAATTCAAAGATCCGGGTGCTCCGACCATTTCGTGCACTATCGAAAATCAATCTTTTGAAAAAGAACTTCTTGACCTAGGGGCTAGTGTCAATTTGCTTCCATTCTCAGTTTACCAACAACTAGGTTTGGGGGAACTCAAGCATACCAAGGTTGTGTTGCAACTTGCCGACCGTTTGGTGAAGCAACCACGTGGCATCATTGAGGATGTCATCATTCAAGTGGACAAATTCTATTTTCCGGTGGACTTCATAGTCCTTGACACGGAACCGGTCCAAAATCCGAATCATCATATTCCTATCATTCTAGGTCGTCCATTCTTGGCCACGGCAAATGCTTGCGTTAATTGCCGTACTGGAGTGATGGACATCTCTTTTCGGAATATGAAAGTCCGCTTGAACATCTTCAATGCTTCCCACCACACACCCGACGATGAAAGTGAGTGCTTTTGTGTCGATGTTGTGGACGACCTTGTTCAAGAAGCACTTCCTTCTATTCTTTCCACGGACCCTTTAGAGGCATGCCTAAATCATTTTAACTATGACGATTTTGACATTGAGCAATCCATATGTGAAGTCAATTCCATGCTCGATGTTAATACTGTCATGGATTTGCCTAAGTGGAGAGTGCCGAGAGAACCCTTGCCCCCTTTGTCCAAAACTCCCCAAACTCTTTCTTTAATTTCCCCACCACAACTTGAGCTCAAGCCTCTTCCAGCTACACTCAAGTATGTTTTCTTGGGCGCAAATGAGACCCTTCCAGTCATTATTGCTTCCAATCTCACAAATGCTCAAGAATTGGAACTCATAAAGGTGCTCAAAGAGCACAAAGAAGCAATAGGATGAAGTGTGGTAGATCTTAAGGGAATAGACCCTTCTGTTTGTATGCATCGCATACACTTGGAAGAGGATGCAAAGACCTCAAGGGAGGCACAACGTCGATTGAATCCAAACATGAAGGACGTTGTAATGAAAGAGGTGGTGAAGTTACTAGATGCGGGGATCATATACCCCATCTCTGATAGCAAGTGGGTTAGTCCCACTCAAGTGGTTCCAAAGAAGTCTGGTATTACGGTGCAACCTAATGATAAGGGTGAATTAGTTCCCCAACGCACCACCATAGGATGGAGAGTGTGCATTGATTATAGGAAATTAAATTCAGCCACTCGGAAAGATCACTTCCCCCTCCCATTCATTGATCAAATATTGGAGAGATTGGCTGGGCAAAGCTTTTATTGCTTTTTGGATGGATATTCCGGCTATAATCAGGTTGCTATAGACCCGAGGGACCAAGAGAAAACCACCTTTACATGTCCCTTCGGCACATTTGCTTATAGACGCATGCCCTTTGGGTTGTGCAATGCACCGGCAACTTTTCAACGGTGTATGATGTCTATCTTCTCGGACATGGTGGAAAAATTCTTAGAAGTGTTCATGGATGATTTTTCCTTTTTTGGACCTTCATATGAATCATGCCTCCAAAATCTAGCTTGTGTTCTCAAAAGATGTCAAGAAACCAACCTAATTCTTAGTTGGGAAAAGAGTCACTTTATGGTTCAAGAGGGTATTGTCCTAGGGCATATTGTGTCTAAGCGAGGAATAGAGGTTGATAAAGCCAAGGTTGAGCTCATTTCCAAACTTCCTCCACCATCCACGGTGAGAGAGATTCGTTCATTCCTTGGGCATGCGGGCTTTTATCGCCGTTTCATCAAAGACTTTAGCAAGATTTCTCGGCCGTTGTGTCGCCTTCTTGAAAAAGAGTCTTGCTTTACCTTTGATGAAGCGTGCCTTGACGCTTTTGAAAAACTCCGCGCCATGCTTACAACCGCTCCAATTCTAATCCCTCCAAATTGGACTCTCCCATTTGAGATTATGTGTGATGCATCCGACTATGCCATGGGTGCGGTCTTGGGGCAACGAGTAGACAAACTGCCACATGTCATCTATTACGCAAGTAAAACCCTTTCCGAGGCTCAAATCAATTATACCACAACGGAAAAGGAATTGCTTGCGGTAGTATTTGCATTAGACAAATTTTGAGCTTATTTATTAGGTTCAAAGGTCATTGTCTATTCGGACCATGCTGCCCTCCAGCATCTTTTGGCGAAAAAGGACACTAAGCCTAGGTTGATCCGATGGATACTCTTGTTGCAAGAGTTCAATTTTGAGATTAGAGACAAAAAGGGAACTGAAAATGTGGTAGCTGACCACCTTTCTAGAATTCTTGTTGAATCCCTCCATAATTCCATTCCAGTTTGTGAATCCTTCCCGGATGAACAACTCTTTGTCATCTCTCAAGAGAGTATCCCTTGGTATGCGGATGTGGTTAATTATTTGGCAACCGGTAAAATACCATCTTCTTGGACCAAACAAGAGAAGGATCGTTTTCTCTCCCAATCACGATCATATTATTGGGACGATCCTCAATTGTTCAAATACTGCCCCGATCAAATAATTCGTAAGTGTGTACCCAACAGTGAATTCCAAAGCATTCTTAAATTTTGTCATACACTCGCTTGTGGGGGACACTTTAGTGCTAAGAAAACCGCAGCAAAAATTCTTCAATGCGAATTTTTCTGGCCGACACTTCATCGGGATGCATATTCATTCTGCCGCTCTTGTGAGCGATGTCAGCGCCTCGGCGCGATGTCTCGGAAGGACATGATGCCTCTTAACCCTATTCTTGTCATTGAAATATTTGATGTGTGGGGCATTGACTTCATGGGACCATTTCCACCCTCTACTGGTCATGAGTACATACTTGTGGCGGTGGACTACGTATCTAAGTGGATAGAGGCCGTTGCTACCAAAACCAACGATCACGCAGTCGTGGTTAAATTCATACAAGCTAACATTTTTAGCCGGTTTGGTACGCCTCGGGCCATCATCAGTGACGGAGGTAAGCATTTCTGTAACCGGTTCCTTCGAACATTGCTTCTCAAATACTCCGTCACACACAAAGTAGCCACCCCCTACCATCCTCAAACTAGTGGCCAAGTAGAAGTATCCAATAGGGAGATTAAGAACATTCTTCAGAAAATTGTTCGGCCTGACCGGAAGGATTGGTCATTGCGACTAAACGACGCATTATGGGCATACCGAACCGCATATAAAACTCCCATTGGAATGTCACCTTATCGGTTAGTTTATGGCAAGGCGTGCCATCTTCCGGTTGAATTGGAGCATAAAGCTATGTGGGCCACCAAGACCTTCAATTTTGACATGAAAAAGGCCGGTTCTAATCGAAAGCTTCAATTAAATGAATTGGAAGAATTGCGACATGACGCTTATGAGAATGCGAAAATCTATAAGGCAAGGTCCAAAGCCTTTCATGATCGTAATATTCGAGTCAAAACATTTCAGCCGGGCCAAAAAGTTTGGTTGTACAACTCACGCCTCCATTTGTTTCCCGGAAAACTTCGCTCCCGTTGGGATGGTCCATTTTTGGTTAATTCTGTCGCGCCCCACGGAGCGGTGGAATTGAAGGACTTGAAAGATGGTTCGATATTCAAGGTAAACGGGCAGCGCTTGAAAGTGTGCGTGGATGACCAAGTCACCACCGAATACGTGGATATCGTCAGTTTGACGGATCCCGTGTATTTTGACTCGTGAGCCGGCTCGGACGTCGCGCCATAGACGTGTAAGGTGGCGAAGCCATGGTCGCTATCAAGCTTCCATGGTGTCCCTTTAATCCAAAGTAGGTTTGTATCTAAGCAATGTAGTATCTAATTCCCCAATATCCAAGTCCCTGAAGCATATTTTAAACTGACTGTTTTTAAGCATTTCGATTGATCGAAACCAAGATTTCGATTGATCGAAATTTTGGTTTCGATTGTCGAAAAATTGCAGAGATTTGCCAAGTCCAAAGTCCCGAGAGGTGGTATTCTTCGATTGCACTTCGATAGGTCTTCGATCGATCGAAACTTTCGATTGATCGAAATGGGATTTCTATTGATCGAAATAAAAGTTCGATTGCATCAATTAAATGTTCGATTGATCGAAGTAAAAATGTGATTTAGGGAAGGAATGTTCGATTGATCGAAGAGACAATCTCGATCCATCGAAGTTAGTTTCGATTGATCGAAGCAAGATTTCGATCAATCGAAATTTCAATTGATCGAAATGCACATTTCGATCAATCGAAATGCACGCGGAGCCTGCACGTGAGCCGAAAATCTATTTAAACCGTTGGGCTTCCCTCCCATTTTAAAAGACCATCCGACTTCTTCTCTCCCTCTGTGCGATCCAAGCCCTCTCCAAGCACTCCCGAGCACTCGATCTTCCATTCCCGATCATCCGCCGCCATCCGACGCAGTCCGATCCGCCGCAAGCATCTGCGCGATCTTCTCTTCGCGGCTGCGCGTGGAGTTTTCTTCGGTTGAGCCGTTCATCTTCTTCCTCACGAGGTAACTGATGCATGGCTACTTTTTGTTTATTCTCTCGCTATTTTTGATAGTTTTACAGCGGAATAAACATAGTTAGATCATGTTGGGGTGGATGGTTGCGATTGCGATGTCCAAATCCAGTTTTTGTGGGTTTCGGGGGGTAGGAATTCAAGCAGGAGTGGGATTTGGCATTTTCTTCATTTCAAACGCTTAGTGTACGGTGTATAACCGCGACACCTTCGTTTCAGTTGCGCCCGTTCACATTGCCTCTTCGAGTGCAACTTTTTGCATTTTTGTCAGTACCTTGGACTAGGACTTCATTTTTATTTTTATTCTTTTAGTCTAGTAGTAGTTTAACTTTCTTCTTATTCATCTTTTATTTACGTACCTTTTGGAATCCAGTGCAGACTGTTCCGCGGCCATGGCGAGAGTGAAGAACGCCGCCGGTGCTGTTCGTGACGTGCCCGGGCGAGCCTTCCGGTCTCGGAAGTTCCACCCGGAGCAGGTTTTTGACTTAGCCGAGTTTGAGAGGCGTCCCGACACCGAGTGGACGGTTGCCGAGCTCAGGAGGCGTCGCCTCGACCGGCTATGTGTGCCTCCCACGGACATGGCACACGAGCGCCTAGTGCAGGTCTTTTACGAGCACATGACCTACTCCTGCACAGCGCCAGATACACTCGAGACTACCGTGGCCACTGTCACGATCATGATTACGCCGAGCCGGATTGCTCATATGCTCGGCATTCCTCACCAGTAGCCGCCGGACATGGTTGGCCCGGACGGTCAGCCAATCTATAGTGCCGCGCTCCCAGCAGATACCACGCTCTTCTCGATAGTGATGGACATGTGTGGCGGGGCGTTTACCATGCCCAACCACAACTGCACGTCCAAGTCGATGTGCCCGAGCAGATATTGGTTCCTGGACACCGTTCTCCTCAAGAACGCGTGTCCATTGCAGCACGTGGCCGAGCGTAGGGGTGACCTCCTCCGTTGCCTCTATGCTTTCCATACGGGCGCTTGGTTTTCTGTCCCATCGCTTATCTGGGGGCAGATGCACAAAGTTTGGGATGGCCTCGTCAACAAGAGGAAGAGGAGAACAGCGAGTTGGCGGCTTCCCTTTCCATTCCTGATCGCTGCTTTTCTCAGCAGTGCCAGTACACCGGTCAGTCGGACTGACATTCAGTTGGCACCGCCCACCCGCTTCACATCTACTCAATGGGATCGGGTGAGGCGACACTTAGAGCGACAGGACCATCAGGGTGATCCACCAGACGACGTAGATATGGATGCCCTGGTGGAGATGGATGAGGGAGAGCCAGTAGGGGCGGAGTCAGAGGACGAGGAGATGGAGGAGGAGGAGATGGATGTCGCTGCAGAGCGGCATGATATCTTAGCGACAGGCTATTCCTGCCTGGCAGCTGACGTAGAGCGGCTCCAGCAGGGTTTTGACGAGCACGTCCAGGTGACGCAGAGTCAGCTAGCAGGTATTCAGACGGACATTTCTTCTCTGGTGCAGGGCCAGAGAGCGATTTTAGATGAGTTCCGAGCCTTCCGGCAGGATCTGCAGTTCCTGTTCGTAGGTCGAGCCTCCACCTCCACTTCTGCTCCCACCGACCCACCACCACCACCACCCGCCCTCGAGTAGCTGCACTTTATTCACCTTTTATGCTTTACTTTCTGCATTTTTCTTTCTTTATTTTTGATAGGCCATGTTGGCCATGTTTAGTTTCTTTTTGAGTATTCCACCTGCAGGAACACTTTGTACTGAAACGCATTTTCATCTGTATGGAATACATTTATATTTTCTTTTATGACATGTGTTATCTTTACTTTCTTTTCTTTTTGCTTTCTGTCAATTTATCTGTTCTCTATACTTTGACTATGTATGTAGTACCGCTTGT
The DNA here is from genome assembly GCA_026545225.1 of Cornus controversa. NCBI lineage: Eukaryota > Viridiplantae > Streptophyta > Magnoliopsida > Cornales > Cornaceae > Cornus > Cornus controversa. The sequence continues at coordinate 31,532,447 of CM048846.1, read as the reverse complement.
CTAATTGTTATATGCGGTTCAGTTGATGATTTCCGTTTATTACCGCCTGGTTTTAATTCCCAATACTGTTGAGATTGCTTCAACACAGTATGGCGGTAATAAAGAAAGGCAGCCCCTTTGCGTGCTATACGTTAGCGCGCCTGGATAGTCAATATCTTATCGCATAGACCTCTTAGACAATCGGGAAACACCAGTTCAGACCATTAGATTTACAGTGATATTGGCATTGTCTGTTTGTGCATAAGTATTTCATTATGTTCTATTTATCTACTTTTTGTTCCTCATAATGCTCGTGGTATCCAGTTGGTATTCTGTGCAGATTTTTCTTATTTACAGGATGACCGCTGCTGTGGAATTCCATTTTTCTCGTATTCTGCCATCCCGGTAACTTCTTTCCTTGCTCTTCTTGTCCAAGCATTGAGGACAATGTTGCATATAAGTTTGGGGGTGCGGTATGCTATACCACTTGCATATGCATGCAATGTTCAGTCATTATATTGAGTGTCATTGTAGAGCAGTTTTTTTCTGTGATATTTTTGCATGCTTGCTATGATGTCTTGCTTTTTAAAGGAAGATCATTCGAATAAATGTCCGAGGTAAATGCAGCAGGTAGTTAAGAACTTTAACATTGTAAATACCCGCGCTTTTGCAAGCTTGATAGTAAGCTAGAACGGTCTACATTATTGTCCAAACTCGAGCACGTACAGTTCTTGCCCTAAATTTGTCCTTAACCGCACAAATTCGCACACATGCAGTTTAAATTGTGGGGTATAAGTCTGAGGGAGAATTTTTGAAATTTCTGTTTTTATCTAAACAGCTTAGAGAATAAGTTCTTCCGGTTGTTGAAAAAAAAAAATATAATAATAATAAAAAGAGAAAATTATGCAATAAGCCTTCTCACTAAATAAACCGGATTTCTATGCCTCAAAGCAGGAAATATTCGTGTAAAAGTGTGTAAGGTTGAGCAGTAATAAGCGGATGGCTTGCTTACGCTCATCGCCTTGTAAGCTCGGTTATTAAGTCCGAGGGGTGCTTCTTCGCCTAATGCCCTAAAACCAATTGGTTTGGGAGTCATTGGCCCAATGCCGCTACATGGGCTTACAAGAAAGCAAAAAGAGCTAAGCATTGCACGGTCATCCGCACATGAGCAATCATGAATGTTTTGTGATAATGAAACAGCCGGGTTGAGCATTTTCAATGAGTTTTTCTCTTAAAAACAGATTTGTTCATTTTCTTCTCCAAATATGACAAAAGCCACACATTAGAATGCATGTTCACTTTTCAAAGAGGATTTTGGGGTTGGAATTGTTATAGTTGTTCGGGCTGGCCAGTATGTGGGGACTGTCGTTCATTTATAGCTTGTGAAAGTCCATTTTTGCTAATGACCACATAGTTCTGTAATACTTGTTGCATTTGCCAATTGTGAAATGAATGGATGAGCGCCCTTTATCTAGTTGATGACTGAGCATGATTAAACTTTTGTATAAGATAGTTGATTTCATTTTTGTAATATTGTATTGCTAAGGGACTAGCAATATGTAAGTTTGGGGGTGTGATAAGTGTTCAATTCTATGCATTTGAACCCTCTTTATTGCATATGTTAGTTCCGTTTTTGCGTTTACCGAGATATGTTTACGGTATTTTTGTGTTTTTGATGTATTGCAGGTATTGGAGTAAATGGAGCAAAGTTGGAAGCTTTCTGCAGTCAAGAGATGAAATCAGAAAATGTTGCCAAGGCATTTCGATCAATCGAGATATGGATTTCGATCAATCGAGATTTCGATTGATCGAAATCTCGATCAATCGAAATGCAATTTCGATCAATCGAAATGCTGCAGAGCCCACTTGGCCACTTGCTCACCTGCTCTCCCACTTGCAACAAAATCCCCCTTTTTGCACGACTTAGGGGGATTGTCTGACTTGAACAAGACTTTTGGGGGCCTTCTTGATACAAGAGATATATATAATGATATATATATATATATATGGTGGGCCCAAAGGAGCCAAAAAGCATACAAAAAGCACCAAAAGCCACATATCTCATAGCTCTCAACATACACATCAGAAGAAGAAGAGAGAGACCTTCGGGAGAGGAAGAGAAAAGCCGAACCAGACCAAGAAGCTTCATTCTCTTCATCAATGGAAGGGTGCGAGGCAACCATGAGCAACTAACTCTTCTACTAGGGTGTTGGTTTCAACCCCTAGCCATGTAAACTTGTTCATCTTTGTAGCTCTTGGGGATTTGTAATTAAATGTTGATTATTTAGCCTAGTGATTATGTACACAAATACATTTCTTATATATATTCATTTGATATGGAATTTATTCTTGTCTTAGAGTAGGTTTTGTCACTTGAATGCACAACATTTGCATATTCCACAAGAAATGCAAATGATGGTTAGATAATGGTGTTTAAATGAATGTGTGATGCTAGTTTGTATAGACCATGCCAAGACAAGGTAGGTTGGATGCATGTAGTGTTTACGTAGAGAGTAGGGTAATTAGGTAGTTAGTTAGGTTGAAGAGCTATGCTTGTTGAAGATGGATTATGATAGGTTAGCACACACATTGATCTTTTGATATGTCATTGAGGTCACAAGCCTAATGACATTGTTAGGCATTTAATTAATGAACCCCATGCTTGCTACACTTATGAACATGTGAATGGCTAGTGGTGGAAACCAACCCTAGTTCTCTCTCCCGACTTTACTCTTTAATTTTATCGTCATTTCATTTACGCAATAGTTTTAAACACAAAACCAAAAACCTGTTTCTTTAGAATTAAAGTAGAATTAATCTTTCTTTATGACAATTAACGACTAGTCCTCGTGGGATCGATACCCTCTATATAGAACCTTATCTACAAAGATTCGTGCTCTTGCGAGTGGTTAAATTATATTTTGATAAAAAGGGCAAAAATTAAGCTTACAATATAATTTAGTTCCGACCACATCAATCAACTAACTTCTCTACTAGGGTGTGGGTGAAACCCCTAGCCATGTAAACTTGTTCATTTTTGCAGCATTATTTGAGATTTGTATTTAAATGTTGATTACTTAGTCTAGTGATGATGTACACTTATATATTTCTTATATATATTGATATGATGTTGTTTTTATTGTTGTCTTAGAGTAGAATCCATCTTATGAATGCACAACACTTGCATCTTCCACAAGAAATGCAAATGATGGCTAGGTAATGGTACTTAAATTATATGTGTTGTTCTTGCTTGTATAAACCATGCCAAGATGAGGTAGTTTGGATGCATTTTGGTTCACTTAGAGAGTAGGGTAATTAGTTAGGGTGAAGAACTATGCTTGTTGAAGATGGATTATGATAGGTTTGCACACACATTGATCTTTTGATATATTATTGAGGTCACAAGCCTAATGACATTGTTAGGCATTTCATTTTATAAATCCCAAGCTAGCTACATTTATGGACATGTGAATGGCTAGTGGTGGAAACCACCCCTAGTTCTCTCTCCTAACTTACAACTCTTTAAATTTAGTGTTTTTACATTTTATGCAATAGTTTTAAAAGAAAAATCAAAACCTTATTTTTAGAATTAAAGTGGAATTAATCTCTCTTCAAGACAATTAACAACTAGTCCTCGTGGGATCGATACCCTCTATATAGAATCGTATCAACAAAGATTCGTGCTCTAGCGAGTGGTTAAATTATATTTTGAAAAAGGGCAAAAATAAGTTTACAATTACAATCAAGTTTAGCCACATCAAAATTTTAGCACCGTTGTCGGGGACTACGGTTTAATTGTCGTCATTGAAAGATTAAATCTAGTTTAATTCTTAGGCTAGAAATTCTTTCATTCTTTTTTTGTATATATCTTGTGCTTATCTCCCAAATTGCTTGATTTTAGGTATACCACATAGTGGGCATCTTAAAGACTCAAGGTTGGACCCTTTATGAGTATAAAGTCTAAAATTTGTGGATTTGAGTATTTTTTTTTTATTTTGCATATTGAGGTGTTGTTTTACTTTTAATGCATGCTAGGTAGACGGTCATTGTCACTTCCTTTGCTTCCGTGTAATATTGAACTTGAACGAACACTTAGACAACGTAGAGGAACCTCTAGGGACCCTATATTGCCTAGGACTGAAAACATGGAACCCAATGATGGACAACCTCCCGGACTACCTCCATTTAATCATGAACAACAACCTCCACCTCCTCCTCCTCAAGGAAAATTGCTTATAGACTTTTATCTTCTGACTCATTTGAAGTACCTTCATGTATTCAAGTTCCTGATGTAGCAGCAAATCAATTTGAAATAAAGTCCTCCACCATCAATCTTCTTAATAGCTTCCATGGTATCCCAAATGAAGATCCATACCGGCATTTAGATTACTTCCTTTCTGTGTGTTGCACCATTCGGGTACCACAGTTTACGGAGGATGATCTAAAGCTTCCTATGTTTCCATTCTCCTTAAAGGATAAAGCTAGAAGTTGGTTCAATTCCTTAGAACCTAACTCAATCCATTCTTGGGCCGAGATGCAAATTGAATTCTTAAACAAATACTTCACAATTCGAAAGACGAGTGATATTCGGCGAGTAATCACCGGATTCACCCAAATTGATCAGGACAATTTCATGAGACTTGGGAGAGATTAAAAGATCTTCTTAAATCTTGTCCGCACCATGCTCTCCCAAAATGATAGCTAGTGCAAAGCTTTTATGATGGGGTAAGTGAGCAACATAGGCAAATGATAGATTCCGCTTGTGGAGGTGGATACCTTTTGAAAAGCCCAGATAATGCATGGAAACTTTTTCAAACCCTAAGTAATAATTCAGCTCAACACTCCTCCACTAGAAAAGGGAAATCCACCCAACCTTATAGAGGATTGCATGAGATTTCAAGGGTAGATGATGTTGCCATGCAAGTAGAAGCCTTAACCTGAAAAATGGACCAAATCATGAAAAATGGGTTGCCTACTCCAAGCCAACTTATTCAAAATCAGGAAGGGTGTTCATTTTGCTATAGCACTTCATATTATATGTGAGATTGTCCTATTGCCGGTCAATCTCCCGATTATGCTCAAGAGCAAGCGAATGTCGTGTATTCTAAACAGATTAATGATCCATATTCAAATACCTACAATCATGGTTACAAGAATCATCCGACATCTTCATGGAAATCCCAAGAACCAAGTCCCTCTTTTCAAGGGCAAAATTCCTTTAATTCTCAATCTCAATAGCCTCAATATAGGCCAAATCCTCAACCTTACCATCAAAGATCTAACTACCAACAACCACCACTTCCTCCGAGAAGCCAAGGCTTTGAGGAAAGAGTGATAAGCAATCTTGAGGCTAATACTCGCTTGTTGTAATCTCACTCCCAATCAATCTCTAAGCTTGAAGCTAACGCTCAATCTATGGCTAGGTTAGAAGCTTAAATCAGGCAACTAGCTAATGCTTTGAATAGAAGAGAGGAAGGTAAGTTGCCAAGTCAACCGGTGGTAAATCCTAAGGGTGTTCATATGATTGATGATTCTCCTTCATCTTCTTGTAATGCTCATCTGGAGCAAGTTCAATCAATCACCACCTTAAGGAGTGGTAAAATCATAAATTCCAAGGTCGGGGAAGAGAAAAAGGAACCAATGAGCAATCCAAAAATCCAAAAGAATCCCAATCAAATCCAAATGTATCTCCTTCAAATCCAAATGTGAACAAAGTCCCACAACATCCAAACGGAAAGGCAATTGAAGTTGTGTCACCATCTATTCCAAATCTTGACACCTCTTTTGAACCTCGGGTTCCTTTTTCTCAAAAATTAAAGGAACCTTCTCAGTTTGGGAAGCAAGGAGAGAAAATTCAAGACATGATGGAGATCTTCAAACAAGTAAAGATCAATCTCCCTCTCCTTGATGCTATCCGGCAAATTCCCTCCTATACTAAATTCTTGAAGGACTTGTGCACTCAAAAGCGTAATCTAGGAACAATGGTCCTAAGAAAGTCCTACTAATTGAGCAAGTAAGCTCCATTTTCCAACACCAAGCCCCTCCTAAATTCAAAGATCCGGGTGCTCCAACCATTTCATGCACCATTGGAAATCAAGCTTTTGAAAAGGCATTTCTTGATTTAAGGACTAGTGTCAATTTGCTTCCATTCTCAGTTTACCAACAATTAGGTTTGGGGGAACTTAAGCCCACCACAGTTGTGTTGTAACTTGTCGACCGCTCAGTGAAGCAATCACGTGGCATCATTGAGGATGTGATAATTCAAGTGGACAAATTTTACTTTCCGATGGACTTCATAGTCCTTGACACGGAACCGGTCCAAAATCAAAATAGACATATTCCTATCATTCTAGGTCGTCCATTTTTGGCCACGGTAAACGCTTGCGTTAATTGCCATACCGGAGTAATGGATATCTCTTTCGGGAATAGTCCGCTTGAACATCTTTAATGCTTCTCACCACATATTCGACGACGAAAGTGAATGCTTTTGTGCTGATGTAGTGGAAGATCTCGTTCAAGAAGCACTTCCTTCCATTCTTTCTAAGGATCCTCTAGAGGCATGCCTAAGTCATTTCAACTATGATGATTATGACATTGAGTAATCCATTTGTGAAGTTAATTCAATGCTCGATGTCACGACCGTCATGGATTTGTCTAAGTGGAGAGTTTCGAGAGAACCTTTGCCTCCTTTGTCCAATACTTTCCAAACTCCTTCTCTAATTTCCCCACCACAGCTTGAGCTCAAGCCTTTACCGGCTACACTCAAGTATGTTTTCTTGGGCTCTAATGAAACCCTTCCAGTCATTATTGTTTCAAATCTCACCAATGATCAAGAGATGGAACTTCTAAAAGTGTTAAAAGAGCATAAGGAAGTAATAGGATGGAGTGTGGCAGATCTTAATGAAGTAGATCCTTCTATTTGTATGCACCGCATACACTTGGAAGAAGATGCAAAGACCTCAAGAGAGGCACAACGTCGAATAAATCCAAATACGAAGGACATTGTAATGAAGGAGGTTGTGAAGTTGCTAGATGCGGGAATCATTTACCCCATCTCAGATAGTAAGTGGGTTAGTCCCACTTAAGTGGTTCCTAAGAAGTCCGGTATTACGGTGCAACCAAATGATAAGGGTGAATTGGTTCCCCAATGCACCACCACGGGATGGAGAGTTTGCATAGATTATCGGAAACTAAATTCAGCAACTCGGAAAGATCACTTCCCTCTTCCATTTATTGATCAAATCTTAAAGAGATTAGCTGGTCAAAGTTTTTATTGCTTCTTAGATGGATATTCCAGCTATAGTCAGGTTGCTATAGACCTAAGGGACCAAGAGAAAACCACATTTACATGTCCTTTCGGCACATTCGCTTATAAACGCATGCCCTTTGGGTTGTGCAATGCACCGGCGACTTTTCAATGGTGTATAATGTCTATCTTTTCGAACATGGTGAAAAATTTCTTGGAAGTGTTTATGGATGATTTCTCCGTGTTTGGACCTTCATTCAAATTATGCATCCAAAATCTATCCCGTGTTCTCACACGATGTCAAGAAACCAATCTAATCCTTAGTTGGGAAAAGAGCCATTTTATGGTTCAAGAGGGCATTGTCCTAGGGCATATTGTGTCTAAAAGAGGAATTAAGGTTGACAAAGCCAAGGTTAAACTTATTTCCAACCTTCCTCCACCATCAACGGTGAGAGAGATTCGTTCATTCCTTGGGCATGCAGGTTTTTATCGCCGTTTCATCAAAGACTTTAGCAAGATCTCTCGGCCTTTGTGTCACCTTATTGAAAAAGAGTCTTGTTTTACCTTTGATGAAGAGTGCCTTAATGCTTTTGAAAAGCTCTGCACCATGCGTACAACTGCTTTAATTCTCATCCCTCCAAATTGGGCTCTCCCATTTGAGATCATGTGTGATGCATCCGATTATGCTATGGGTGCAGTCTTAGGGCAATGGGTAGATAAATTGCCACATGTTATCTACTATGCAAGTAAAACCTTTTTTGAGGCTCAAATCAATTATACCACAACGGAAAAGGAGTTGTTTGCGGTAGTATTTGCTTTGGACAAATTTCGAGCTTATCTATTAGGTTCCAAGGTCATTGTCTATTTAGAACATGCTGCTCTCTAGCATCTTTTGGCCAAAAAGGACACTAAGCCTAGATTGATCCGGTGGATACTCTTGTTGCAAGAGTTTAATTTTGAGATTAGAGACAAAAAGGGAACCAAAAATGTGGTGGCTGACCACCTCTCTAGAATTCTTGTTGAATCCCTCAATGATTCCATTCCAGTTTGTGAATCCTTCCCAGAAGAACAACTTTTTGTAATCTCTCAAGAGAGTATCCCTTGGTATGCGGACATTGTCAACTACTTGGCAACCGGCAAAATACCGTCTTCTTGGACCAAGCAAGAAAAAGATCAATTTTTCTCTCAATCACGATCATATTATTGGGACGATCCTCTATTGTTCAAATATTGCCCCGATCAAATAATCCAAAAATGTGTACCCAACAGTGAATTCCAAAGCATTCTAAAATTCTGTCATACACTTGCTTGTGGGGGACACTTTAGTGCTAAGAAAATCGTAGCAGAGATTCTTCAATGCGGGTTTTTTTGGCCAACACTTCATCGGGATGCATACTCATTCTGCCGCTCGTGTGAGCGATGTCAGCAACTTGGCACGATGTCTCGGAAGGACATGATGCCTCTCAACCCTATTCTTATTGTTGAGATATTTGATGTGTGGGGCATCGACTTCATAGGACCTTTTTCACCATCAACTGGTCAAGAGTACATACTTGTGGTGGTGGACTACGCTTCTAAATAGATAGAGGACGTTGCTACCAAAAACCAATGACGACGCAGTCGTGGTTAAGTTCATTCAAGCTAATATCTTTATCCATTTTGGTACGCCTCGGGCCCTCATCGGTGACGGAGGTAAACATTTCTGTAATCGATTCTTTCAAACCTTGCTTACGAAATACTCTGTCACACACAAAGTAGCCACCCCATACCACCCACAAACTAGTGGACAAGTGAAAGTATCCAATAGGGAGATAAAGAACATCCTTGAGAAAATAGTTCAGCCTGACCGGAAAGATTGGTCATTGCGACTAAATGCTGCATTATGGGCTTACCGAACTTCTTATAAGACTCCCATTAGAATGTCACCTTACCGGTTGGTTTATGGTAAAGCATGCCATCTTCCGGTTGAATTGGAGCACAAAGCTATGTGGGCCACCAAAAGGTTCAATTTTGATATGCAAATGATCGGCTCTAATTGAAAGCTTCAATTGAATGAATTGAAAGATGGAATGTTGTTCAAAGTGAATGGGCAGCGCTTAAAACCGTGCGTGGATGACCAAGTTACCATGGAGTATGTGGATGTCGTCAATTTGACAGATCCCATTTATTTTGACTCGTGAACCAATTCCAACGTCATGTCATAGACGTAAAATTTGGTGCGGCCATGGTAGCTATCATGCTTCCATGATGTCCCTCTAATCCAAAGCAATTTTGTATCTAAGTCCCATAAGTTCTAGTCCATGAGGTTCTAAATCAAGCTGATCAACTAGGCTATTTTTCAGAATCTCGATTGATCGAAACAAGGATCTCGATCAATCAAGATCTCGATTAATCAAGATTTTGGTCTCGATTGATTCAATAATGAAGAGATTTTGGAACATTTTGCAAAGTGCAAAGTACCGAGAGGTATTTTTTTCGATAGCACTTCGATAGGTACTCGATTAATCAAAATCTCGATCAATCGAGATCCCATTCTCGATCAATCGAGATCTCGATTAATCAAGATTGCCACATTGACTGCATGTGTTTCACTTACATATTCGAAACCGTCGGGCTCCCTCTCATTTCTCCGTTTCTTCTCGCGACCATCCAACTTTTTCCTCTAGTTCGAGAGCTCCAAAGCCATCCTGATCACCTTCCAACCTTTTTTGATCATTCCTGGTCCTCCGTCTTTGTTCTCTGTTGTCCGAGCTTTCCACATATTCGCGCGAGTTCGTATCTTTGTGGCTGCGTGTTGGGTTTCATTTTCTTGCATCGTTCATCATCTTCGCCTTGAGGTAAGTTAATGTATGCTTTATTTTGTTTGATTTGTCGCTATTTTTGTTAGTTTACCAGCTTAATAAGCATAGATAGATGATGTTGGGTTGGAGTGGCTTGCATTCGCTACGTTCATAATGGGAACTTGCGGGTTATGGGGATAGGTTTGCAAGAGCAGAATGAGAGATATATTTGTGTGGGTCGTGTTAGCTTTCGAGTTACATTGTACATCCTGTGCATTACACGGGTTGCATGTTTTTGATTCCTCGTAGGCCTAATCGAGTTGATTCGAGCATGTCTTGGCATCATGGACTAGAATTTCTTTTTACTTTTTATTTTTATTTTAGTATTCATTTTATTTTATTTTTATTTACTCTATTTTTGGAATAAGTGCAGACTGTTCCGGATTATGGCGCGTGCGAAGAATGCCATCGGTGTTATCCGAGATGTGCCCGGGCGAGCCTTCCGGAGTCGAAAGTTCCACCCGGAGCACCGATTTGATTTGGCAGAGTTCGAGAGCCATCCCGATAGCTCGTGGGAAGTAGCAGAGCTCCGGTGGCGCCGGCTCGACCGACTATGTGTGCCACCCACCGATGTGGCGCACGAGTGATTGGTGCAAGTTTTCTACGAGCGCATGACATATTCATGCACCGAGCCCGACACCTTAGAGACAGTCATGGGGGGCTCAACGATTACCATTACGCTGAGTCGGATAGCACAGATGATTGGTATTCCACACTAGCAACCCCCGGACATAGTTGGCCAGGGTGGTCAGCCGCTCTACAGGCCTGAGTTTCCGGCCGACATGACCCTTTTCTCCATCGTCATGGACATGTGTGGTGGGATTTTTTCCACTCTGAGTCACAACTGCACATCCAAATCGATGTGCCCGAGCATTTTATGGTTTCTGGACACCGTTCTCATCAAGAACACGTGTCCTTTACAGCATATGGCAGAGCACCGAGGTGACCTTCTCCATTGCCTGTACGCTTTCCACACAGGCACATGGTTTTCTGTCCCATCACTGATGTGGGGACAGATGTACAAAGTCTGGGATGGGCTCATCAAGAAGAAGATGAGTCGGGCATCGAGTTGGCAGCTTTCTTTCCCTTTCCTAGTCGTAGTTTTCCTCAGCCATGCCAATATACCGGTCAGTGACAATGACATCCAGTTGGCACCACCCTCCCGCTTCACGCATACTCAGTGGGTGTGGGTGAGGAGGCACTTGGAGCGCCAGGTCCACCAGGGCGATCCACCAGAGTCAGCTGGAGGCTATGAGGACGGATATTACGTCTCTGATGCAGGGTCAGAGGGTGCTTTTAGATGAGTTTTGGGCTTTCCGGCAGGACCTACAGTTCATCTTTGCCAGCCGAGCTTCCACCTCCACCTCTACTCCACCCACCGAGCCATCTCCACCACCACCCACCCTAGAGTAGCTTTATCTTTTAATATTTTCTATTTTACTTTCTGTTGTTTTTCTTTCTTTGCTTTTTGATAGGCCATGTTGGCCATGTTAGTTTTTGTGTATTCCAAATGCATGTACCCTTTTGTACTAAAACTTATTTTGACATATATGGAATACAGTTATCATTTCTTTTATAGCCTGTGTTCTATTTACTGTCTTTCTTTTCACTTTCTACCAATATCTCTACTCTCTATACTTTGACTATGTATGTAGTACCACTTACCTAATTGTTATATGCGATTCAGTTAATGATTTTCATTTATTACTGCCAGGTTTTAATTCCCAATACTGTTGAGATTGCTTCAACGTAGTATGGCGTTAATAAAGAAAGGCAGCCCCTTTGCGTGCTATACATTAGCGTGCCTGGATAGTCAATATCTTATCGCATAGACCTCTTAGTCAATTGGGAACCACTAGTTCAAAGCCTTGGATGTGCAGTGATCTCGGCATTGTCAACTTGTACATAATTCTTTTATCATGTTCTTTCCATGTACTTTTTGTTCCATTTAATGCTCTTGGTATCCAGTTGGTGTTCCGTGCAAGTTTTTCTCATTTACAGGATGACAGGCCATGTTGGAATGCCATTTTTGTCGAGTTCTGCAATCCCGGTAATTTCTTTCCTTGTTCTTCTTGTCCAAGCATTGAGGACAATGTTGCATCTAAGTTTGGGGGTGCGGTATGCTATACCACTTGCATATGCATGCAAATGTTCAATCTTTGTATTGATTGTCATTGTAGAGCAATTTTTTTTTTCTTGATATTTTTGCATGCTTGCTATGATGTCTTACTTTTTAAGGGAAGATCATTCGAGTAAATGTCCGAGGTAAATGCAGTAGGTAGTTAAGAGCTTTAGCATTGTAAATACCCGCACTTTTGAAAGCTATGTAATAGGTTAGAACAGTCCACATTTTTGTTCAAAAATGAATATGCACAGTTCTTGCCCTAAATTTGTCCCTAACCGCACAAATTCGCACACATGCATTTTAAATTGTGGGGTATAAGTCTGACGGAGAATTTTGTAAATTTCTGTTTTTATTTGAACAGCTTAAAGAATGAGTTCTTCTTGTTGTTTTAAAAAAAAAAGAAGAGAAAAATATGCAATAAGCCTTCTTACTCAATAAACTGGATCTCTATGCCTCATTAAGCAAGGAGTATTCGCGTATAAGTGTGCAAGGTTGAGCAATAATAAGCGGGTGGCTTGTTTAAGCTTATCGCCTTGTAAGCTCAGTTATTAAGTCCGAGGGATGTTTCTTCACCTAATGCCCTAAAACCAATTGGTTTGGGAGTCATTGGGCCAATCCCGCTACATGGACTTGCAAGAAAGCAAAAAGAGCTAAGCATTGCACAGTCATCTGCACATGAGCATTCATGAATATTTTGCGGTAATGAACAACAGTGTCGAGCTTTTTCAATGAGTTTTTCTTTTAAAAACAGATTTGTTCTTATTTTCTCCAAATATGACAAAGTCACGCGTTAGAATGAATGTTCACTTTTCAAAGAAGATTTTGGGGTTGGAATCGGTATTTTTGTTCGGACTGGCCATTATGTGGGGACTGTCGTCTGTTTGTAGTTTGTGAAAGTCCATTTTTGCTAATGACCGCATAGTTCTGTAATACTTGTTGCATTTGTCAGGTGTGAAATGAACGGATAATCATCCTTTATCTAGTTGATAACTGAGCATGATTCAATTTTTGTATAAGATAGTTCATTTCATTTTTCTAACATTGCATTGCTAAGGGACTAGTAATATGTAAGTTTGGGGGTGTGATAAGTGTTCAATACTATGCATTTGAACCCTCTTTATTGCATATGTTAGTCCCGTTATTACATTTACCAAGGTATGTTTACGGTATTTTTTTATTTTTGATGTATTGCAAGTTTTGTACCAAAAGGAGCAATGTTTGAGGCCATTTGCAGTTGAAGAGCAGAATTCAGAAATGAAGCTAAGGCATCTCGATCAATCGAGATGTTGGTCTCGATCAATCGAGACATGCATTTTGATTAATCGAAATCTCGATCAATTGAGATTCCAATCTCGATCAATTGAGATTTTGCAGATCCACTTGCCCACTTACTCACTTACTCTCCCACTTGCAACAAAATCCACCTTTTTGCACGACGTGGATGGATTTTCTGACTTGAATAAGACACATGGAGATATTATTGATTTAGTTGGTATATATATTGTCATATATATATACATGGTGGGTCCCAAGGATGAAAAGTAGCCACAAATGCACAAAATGAGCCATTTTCTCTCATATAACACATACCATACATTAGACTTTCGGGAGAGGAGAAGGAGAAACTTAACTAGACCTTGAAGCTTCATTTTCTCCATCAATGGAAGAGTGCAAGGCTGCTATGATGAACTAACTTCTCTACTAGGGTGTGGGTGAAACCCCTAGCCATGTAAACTTGTTCATTTTTGTAGCATTATTTGGAATTTGTATTTAAATGTTGATTACTTAGTCTAGTGATGATGTACACTTATACATTTATTATATATATTCATATGATGTTCTTTTTACTCTTGTCTTAGAGTAGAATCCATCTTATGAATGCACAACACTTGCATCTTCCACAAGAAATGCAAATGATGGCTAGGTAATGGTATTTAAATTGAATGTGTTGTTCTTGCTTGTATAAACCATGCCAAGATGAGGTAGTTTGGATGCATTTAGGTTCACTTAGAGAGTAGGGTAATTAGTTAGGTTGAAGAACTATGCTTGTTGAAGATGGATTATGATAGGTTTGCACACACATTGATCTTTTGATATGTTATTGAAGTCACAAGCCTAATGACATTGTTAGACATTTAATTTTATAAATCCCAAGCTTGCTACATTTATGGACATGTGAATGGCTAGTGGTGGAAACCACCCCTAGTTCTCTCTCCCAACCTACAACTCTTTAAATTTAGTGTTTTTACATTTCATGCAATAATTTTAAAACAAAAATCAAACCCTTGTTTTTAGAATTAAAGTGGAATTAATCTCTCTTCAAGACAATTAACAACTACTCCTCGTGGGATCGATACCCTCTATATAGAACCGTATCTACAAAGATTCGTGCTCTTACGGGTGCTTAAATTATATTTTAAAAAAGGGCAAAAATAAGCTTACAATTACAATCAAGTTTAGCCACATCATGAGGTATGGTCAGGGACCTACCTATAAGGTGTGTATGACCCTTTTGTTATGGCCATTGGGCGGAACGTTCCTTTATTGTGTGGACGTGGTCCGGGACCATCTGGGTGAGTAGACGTACAAGCCCAGCCACATGTTCGAGCATCCTTAGTCCGGGACTATGTGATGCACACCACTTGTTGGCTAAGCATGCCATTTATTTGAGGGGAGCCTGGGGCTCCCGTGAGGTTATGTCAAGTTAATCTAGACGATTAGCTTAATAAGGAATTGTTAAGAATACAGTTCCTGTGTGTGAAAAAATTTGTGGATATGATAATTAAGTAGAGTTTAATTATCATAAGAAATATATGTCTGTGAAAGAAATTGCGGATATGATAATTAACTAGAGTTTAATTATCATAAGATAATTTATGAATCTAATCAACAAAGATTGTTGTACGAGTCCTTATTGTGACATATAAATTTGTAATTGGCATATTTCGGTGATCAAAACCTGAATGATTGAGTTGTAAGTTTCATGATATTTTATGTAACCGATTATCGACATCTTCGAGCTGACACTCAAGTGCATAGAAGCCGACAAATCAGTTAGAACACCATATAGTACAGGTAAGTATGGTGAGGACACTCTGCACTTTTTAGTTCCGAGCCTATTTTGAAAAACCAGGGGTTAAATGAAAAGTTTAGGGTTTTTCAAAGTAGGACCGGTCCCCAATATTTAGGACCGGTCCAACTTTTCTCGGTAAGATAGGTTCTGCAGGTTTTCAAAAAGTCCCACCGGTCCTATTTATTTGGCACCGGTCCAACTTAGCCTATTCCAAATAGGAAATAAATTTTGACGAAAATTCTGATTCCTATTGGGTTTGAAACTTCTAGGAAAGTTCTATTTTGGTATTTAACTTCTTTTCCAAGTAGAATTAGGACTTCCTTGTCTATATATATGTATCATATTTTCTCTACAAAGGTGTGAAAAAGAAGCCCTGAAATATTAGTTTTAAAGAGAGAAAGTATATACATAATAATTAGGGTTTATATATTTTTAAGAACACACATCTATACTACACGAGTGATTTTTAGGATGGTGTTCTACTTCTGATTAGCTGCTCAGAGACTGCATCAAAACTATTTGCTGATCAGAACATTGGATTGAAGGTTCTTCGCTTGCTTGCTTGCTGAGGAAGAAAGGTGACCAGATTGCACTACGAAGGGAACAAAATACTTGCTGAGTATTTTGGTTCTTCCAGCAACCTTTCTGTAAGGGTGGTGACATTAGCCGGAAGTCTGCAGCAGTTGGACGTGTTGTCGCAATCATAAGCCTGAGGTGTTCCGTATCAGATCCTTGACAGAGTGAAGAGGGGTGTGAGACTGAGACAGAGTCTGTTGTACTTTGCTTCATCATAGTGAATTGGTTTCCTGAGGCGTGCCGCCTCCCTCCGTGGTTTTTCCCGCCTTGGGTTTCCACGTATATCTGGTGCATTCTTTTCTTTACTTGCACTTTACTTATTTGTTTGCTTTAATTGTTTAATTAATTGGACTTAAAATTGAATTAATTAAAAATTAAGCAAACGAGCAAGTGATCCTATTCACCCCCCCTCTAGGTTCTAAAATACTTTTCGCAACCGCTTCCGCACCGCGCAACTCACAATTGGTATCAGAGCAGTGTTCTCTAATTTGTGAGTAGTTCCTTGCGAAGTATTTTTAAAATCAAAATTTATTTTTGTTTTCAAAAATTATCATGGAATCTAGTATGAAAGAGGGTGGATCGATTCAGCGAACTCCTTTGTTTGATGGTTCAAATTATACTTTCTGGAAGTCTCGCATGAAAGCCTTTTTTAAATCTCAAGGAGAGAGAGTTTGGATGGCTGTAGAGAATGGCTATAAAATTCCTACCATTACAACTGGTGATGGTGATGCTGTTGTGACTGTAGAAAAGGATAAGGCAACATGGTCTAATGCTGAACATGAAGATGCAAATAATAACAACAAGGGTTTATATGCTATATTTAATTCTGTTGTTCCTTCTGAATTTGCTAGAATTTCTGCATGTTCCACTTCGAAAGAAGTATGGAATATTTTACAGGTAACTCATGAGGGTACCACCAAGGTAAGGAGATCTAAGCTACAAATGCTTGCCACTAAATTTGAAACAATTAGAATGGATGAAGATGAGATGTTTTCTGATTTTTATTCTAGGCTTAATGATATTGTTCAAAGTAGTGCTAACCTTGGAGAGAAAATTCCTTCTTTTCAGATTATTAGAAAAATCATGAGATCATTGCCTGATAGGTTCCAAGCTAAGTTGGAAGCCTTAGATGAAAGCAGAGATGTAGATTCTATGGAGGTGGCTGAGTTAGTTGGATCAATTCAAACTTTTGAGATGAAATATCCAAAACTTCAGAAATCAAAAAATTTGGCTTTAAAAACATCAAAGACTTCAAAGTCTTCAAGTTTGTCAAATTGTTCAAATTCTTCAAATTCTGAAGTTGAAAAAATTGAAAGGTTTGAATATGATTCAGATAATGATGTTGCACTCCTTGCTAGAAAATTTAGAAAGATTCTTGAATACGAAAAAGGTAAAAATTTGAGAAAAGGAAATCCTTCTAAATTCCGGAATCAAAGCTCATCATCCAAAGGTAAGGAAAGGAAAGAGAAAGAAGAGGACTCTAAGGAAATTGAGGTTACATGTTGGACATGTGGTGGTAAAGGACACACATCTAATCAATGTCCAAGTCCTAACAAAAATAGCTTTAGTGCAAAGAAAATTTCAAACAAGAAAGTTATGAAAGCTATTATTTCTGAGTCTGAATCTTCTAACTCTGATAGTGATTCTTCTGTTGAGAATGATTCTTTGGTTTTTGTTGCTTTATTGAATGATGATACTGCTAATGATTCTTCTTTTGATGTAAGTGAAATAGAGATGTACACTACTCTCAGTCAAGTATGGTCTGACGATTCAGAAGTTGAGCAGTCTGATGAAGAACCATGTGAAAGCAAGCTGCCAGAACTTTTTGAGAAATTGCTGGAAGCTTATAATAAAAAATTTGAGAAGCTGAAGCAAGAAAAATCTGAGAAAGAGACTTTGAAGAAAAAGAATGAAGATCAAGTGAAGTTGATTGAAGAAAGTAAAGCTAAAATTCTGAATCTTCAAGGCAAAGCCAAGTTTCTCGTAAACGAGGTAAGTCAAGCTATTTCTGCTAAAGATGTTCTTATTGCTAGAATTAATTTTCTCGAGCCTGAATTGAAAAAATCACAAGAGAAATTAATTGCTTTTACTTCTGGACAGATTAAGCTTGATAGCATGATTAGTGTTGGTAAGTCTGTAGGAGATAAAACTGGATTAGGTTTTGTTGGGTCATCGTCTAAGGGAAAAACTATTTTTGTTAAACCCAAGAATTTGATTGTGTCAGAACCCAAACCTAAGTCTCAAGTTGAGTCTGTGCATGCTAATGTTGTGTCCAATGTGCTTTATTGTTCTTTTTGTGATAAGACTGGACATAGTCAACACTATTGCTATAAAAAGAGAAGACATTCTAATTCTGATTTTCATGTGCATAATTCTTTTGCTAAGAATAGGGTTCATGCTAAAAAGCCACATTATTGGAACAAACCCAAAAAGTTTCAAGGTAAAAAGAATTCAAATAAAAAGAAGAATGTTTTTGTTTCTCCACAATTCTCTCCTGATAAATTG
Organism: Cornus controversa; assembly: GCA_026545225.1. Classification (NCBI taxonomy): domain Eukaryota; kingdom Viridiplantae; phylum Streptophyta; class Magnoliopsida; order Cornales; family Cornaceae; genus Cornus; species Cornus controversa. Next base: position 31,514,103 of record CM048846.1, on the reverse strand, counting down.
CATGTTAAAACCATCTGGATGAAAAAGGAAGATTTGGAGAAGTTTGTGCCTGTTGATACTATGGGATTTATTCCTAATAGGTCTTTGGGTGCAAAACCCCCTAACTAAGTCTTTTAGGACTTTGATGGTCATGGATTGAGCTTCTGTTCATTATTTGTTTTCCATTGGACCATGTTTTTTTTTTGGTTAGGTTTTGTTTATTTTTAGTAATAATCATATGAGATTATGATAATTATATTTTTCTGAGAAATGATGTGAATGCATAATTGGGACACTCAGCTTGTCAATGAATGAAGTACTTGATTTTATGATCTAAACATTGATGACCAATATGCTTTATTTATTTCTTTTTAGAGGTAAATCTTCTGAGTCCATACAATTTGTGCACTAGTCCAACTCTGAGAGAATTGATTGAAAACTAATGTGAAGTTGACTAGAATATATTGTATGAGTAGCATTGAAAGCTTAAATGATCAATGAAAAAAAAATTGAAAAAAAATATATGTTTTTATTCAGCATGAAAAGAAAAAGAAAATAGGAAATTTGCTGAATATCTAAGACAAAAGGAAAAGGCTACCTTCGGGATGTGTTCGTAGCTTCCACTACAATGTAAATCTCCAATGAGATATCTTTAAAAATTTAAAGAGTTGTTTTGAGGAAAATAGCTGGCTGCCCGTAAGAGTGAAAGCCACCGTCTTAGAAAAAGAAAAAAAAAATGATGAATGAAAAATAAATGATTGATCTTGTGGAGTTATATTTGCCTATTATCCAATATGTTTTAGATAATGAATCAAAGGAATTTGATTAATTTTTGATGAAGTTGGATTGCACACACACACATGGATTTATTAGATGAATTTCTAAATTTTTATAAATATTTGTGTGTTTGAAGTTGTGTCATGATCATGAATTTGAGAATGAATTTTAAAGACAATCTATGGGTTTTAAAATTCTGCATTTATAAATAATTGAAATTGTTCAGAAATTTTAGAACTCATGTTATTCTCTGAAAAATGTGTTTTGATTATTCTCATGAGATTATTCATGTTTAGTATTTTTTTTCTTGAAAAATTTCAAAAAAAAAAAAAAAAAAAATTCAAAAATATGTTTATGTTGATTTTGTGTTTATTTTTCACTCTTTTTGTGCTAAATTGCTAACTCAGATTGAAAAGATGTGTTTTTGGTGAATTAAAGGTCCAAAGTGTAATTTTTTATAATTCACAAAGTTGGACCGGTCCCCATTATTGAGCACCGGTCGCACTTCTACAGGTTCTGAGGAACAGAAAGAAGTTGGACCGGTCCCCAAATATGAGGACCGGTCGCACTTAGCGGATTCCCAAATTCTTGACAATCCGCGTGCGCGCCTTGTTGGTTTAAGTAACCCATCCCTTATACATGTGCGCACAACCCTTATCTCTCACTCTCATCTCTCAACTCAAGCTACATACACACTCATACACTAAAACAATCAAAGTCTCACACAATCTTCTTCTTCTATATTTCTTTTAATTGGAGGTTGGGATTAAAGTGTTTGGAGGATTGTGATTGATTGATTGTTGATTTGGGAGAGTTTGAACAAACAAATAGCTTTGACATTTGGGGATTTTGCACTTGCACACCAAGTGTTCGACAATTTGACTCAATGGAACTTTTGTCGTTATTTTTGGTCCCGTTCATTGTAGTTCTTATGGCACGAAAGAGGGGACGTACTGAGGCATCTACCAGTGATGAGAATCGAATTGTATTTGTTACCCAAGAATTGACCCTAGAGGGGGGGTGAATAGGGTCAATGGCAATCAATGACAATTTTTTTTCGCAAATATAAATATCAAGAATAAGTCAAAATAAAAGCACTAGTGAAATAAGTGAAAATAGATGCACAAGAATTAAAAGAGAGAGTTAGAGAGAATCAAACACAAGTGACGCAAGATGTAGCGTGGTTCGGAATCCCCTACTCCACGACTCAAGATCCCTCTTGAGATTTCCCCAAATCCACTAAGGCTTCTCCTTTCGGGTGGAGAGCAAACCTTTACAATGAAGCTAACAAGCTTCTTCCTTTCTCTTGCTAAGTGAAGTCCTCCACTTAGTCTTCTTGGGTTCAACCAACCCTTTACAATAGATGAGGAGAAGATTTACAGCTCAAAGAATATATCTCTCAAAGATAGAATCTCAAAATGAAGCTCACAAGACTAGTAGTTATATATGAATCTCAAGTTGAAGCTCAAGTCTAATAAATGAGAATGATAGAGTATTGAATGTAATGAATTTTGCTCAGCAAAAATAGCTCAAGAGTGTTAGATCAAGAAATAAATGCAGAGCCATCAATATATATAGAGCCCCTTTGAGTTATAGCTGTTGGAAGGTAGTTGAGAGCATTAAATGCACTAAACTATCCGTTGGATTTGAATTCAGTATGTTTGAGGCGACTCAAAATGAGTTTCAGGCGCCTCATAAACTTTGAGGTGGCTCAAAGTGCATTTTGAGGTGGCTCAAAGTGCAGTTTGAGGCGCCTCAAAATATTTTGAGGTGGCTCGAAATGAGTTTGAGGTGGCTCAAAGTGAGTTTGAGGTGGCTCGAAATGAGTTTGAGGCGCCTCAAAAAGCCTTCTCAAAACTTCAATTTCTTTCTGTAACTTTGAGGTGGCTCAAACTGAGTTTGAGGCGCCTCAAAGTCCTCTAACCTTTAAAAAATCAAATTTCAAAGACAAGGTTAGGACATTGAGCTTGTTTGGTCTTAGAAAATCATTGAATTAATATCAAGACCTATTTCAAGAGAATTAGAGACCAATAAATGATATAAAAATGAATGCATGGTCCTATCATAGAATTGAGCTTCAATCATGTTATTCATAAATAACTTGACAATGAAATCCTAGCTCTCACCAACTTATTTCTACCCCATTTCTTCAAAAATGGCATTTGTCATTAAATCTTGGGGCAACACCTTCTTCTTCAATGGAATGCTTTCTTTGACATTGTCCTCTTCATGACATCATCCTCAATGTGAATGCTTTCTTGAATAAACATCATTGCTTCAAAATCAATTACTCAAATTGGGAATTAGTACAAAACATCATTAATGATTTGTTATCATCAAAATTATAAGATTGCCCTTAGGTTGAAACCTTTGGGTCAACAATCTCCCCCTTTTTGATGATGACAAAACATTGATGTGTTCTAGGTAAATGTGGAGTAACATTTTAAGATGCTCCCCCTATCAATATGCACGCTTTGAACACAATATCTAAGATATAAATAAATCAGCACATTCTTTAAAAAAGTTGTACTTCTCATGGAAAGTGCAATATGAGTTCATGAAGAAATCTTTTCAAATGATATTCAAGATAAGCATGTTACTCTCCCCCTATCAATATGCTCTTATTAAAAACATCACATAAAGGCAAAGTTGCATATGTGTAAGCATTATAAGTGCACAACTCAACCAATCAATCAACCAATAATTCACCAAGTAAATCCCATCCTCCTTCATGCATAGAAAATCACAAGTTTGAAAGTTTCATCATTGAATTCTCATAGCATTCATAATGCAATACATGTATGCATTACTCATTATACCATCATCATTGAAATCACAAGCATAGTCATAAAATGATTAAGATATAGCAAGTCAAGATATAATCAAAATAGTTGGCAATTCATTCATCATAGAGGAAATTTGCATTTAGGCATAGATAATATCCAAAAAAAATCCAAAGCCCCAAAAGCCATACATATGCAAATATCCTATCATATCCAAGATAATAAAATCCTACTACATTGCCATTGCCATCCAACTACTACTACCCTAGAACATCCCAAAACATCCTAGATTGCCATTGCCATCCAACTACTACTACCCTAGAACATCCCAAAACATCAAAATACTTCTCCCCCTTTGTCTTCATCAAAAAGGGTGAGATGCCATCATCAAGGATCATGAGGAGCGGGAGGAGTCTGGGGTTGAGTTCGGATAGCTGTGATATCATCCTGAATAGCAAGCAGCTGCATCCCCGTAAGTTCTACCTCTTCCTCATATCTAAGTTGGAAATGGTCAAAGTCAGCTCTCAAGGTATCGACCTTTTCTTCGGTGCGTCGAGCAATTGTGATATGTTCGTCGAATCGAGAAATGAGTTGACGCATAAGAGAGGCATTGTCATCCATGGGTGCCGGAGCATCCTCATTCAAATGGACATGTCCTCCTCCTTCTTCATCATTAGAAGCGTCATGTTCCTCATTAGCTTCAGCAGGTGCAAAATTTTCTCTCCTTGGATCATACCAGTACCCATCAGCATTCTGTTGGAGTTTCATGAGCAAGAGAGTGGTCCTATTTAGTCTTTCTCTATTACCAACTTCTCGAGATTGCTCACTTGATAGAGTCACCCTATGGGATTGAAAAATCTTGGTCAGAGGTAAGGCATAGTAGCACTGAGTGGCTGAGGATCGAGTCTCTAGCATATGGTGATAGATAATGTGAGAGAGGTCTAGGCGCTTTTTGTTAAGCAAACACCAAATAATGAATGCTTCCATGCAAGTGACTTCAGTGCGACTACCTGATTTGGGCAAAATGAGATATCCAATAACATTATGAAGAATTCGAGCCTCCAAGGTCAATTGGGATGCAAAGATGTGACTTATGTTTTGGATATTGGGGTTATCACACATTTGTCGGATAGCTTCAAGAGGATCGAATCCTTGAACATGAGCCCAAGAATGAGTGGAGAAAAACTGAAAATCCCCTTCATCAATTTCAAGAATGGTTCTCAGCCTCTCTTTAGTGATTGTGATGGAAATGCCATTTGCAAAAGAGGTTAATTCATGACAGTTGTCTTCTTCCCTCAAATGTGCATAAAAGATTCGCACTAATTTGGGGTACAGACGCTCCTCCATAGAGACAAAATGACCCCATCCAATATCATCAAAAAATTTGAAGTTGTTCAAATGATTTTCTTCACAAAAAATTCTAGAAACAACCTTACCTCTAGCCACTTCCTTGTCGAGAAATTCTGTGTCATAGATCTTCTTGAATTCTGGAGATTCAAATAGACGAAAGGTTGGAGCAGCCATGGGTGGAGGTGTGGGATTTGAAGATTCCCCTTCATGGCGAGCCTTGGTACGCCTCTCTGCATTAGGGTTTTTGGTTCTCTTACCAAAGATACGAGGAGGCATGATTCAAGGGTTTAGGATAGATGGGAGTGTGAGAGAAAGAAAATGGAAAAGAAATGAGGAGGAAAAACCAAGAGAATGAAGAAGAAAAGTGAAGAGAATGAGAGACCCAAACAGAGGTTGCGCCTGTTGAGAGAGAGGGATACGCGAAATGAGGGTTTCAGGCTCTCTTTTAAATGGAACGACACTTTGAGGCGTCTCAAACTTGACTTTGAGGCGTCTCAAAATTTCCAGGCGCCTCAAAGTTGGGTTTCAGGCGCCTCAAAGACCTCTTTAGATAGTCATAAAACATTCTGTAACTTCCAGGCGCCTCAAAGTTGATTTCCAGGTGCCTCAAACTTGCTGGGATGACTTTGAGGCATCTCAAAGTGGATTTCCAGGCGCCTCAAAGTGGCTGAGAATGTGTTTCAATCAAGGAACAGGTCAAGAACACTTCATTCTCCTTTGCCATGCCAATCTCTCTCCTAATGGTGCAAAATCTATCTTCTTGGAGAGGTTTTGTGAATATATCTGCGAGTTGTTTCTCTGTGTTAACAAAGATGAGCTCAATGTCTCCTTTAGACACATGATCTCTCAAGAAGTGGTGCCTAATCTCAATATGTTTAGTCCTAGAGTGCTGAATGGGATTTTTGGAAAGACATATCGCACTCGTATTGTCACATCTAATAGGTATGTGATCAAATGTAAGTCCAAAATCCTCAAGTTGTTGTTTAATATAGAGAGTTTGTGCACAACAACTACCGGCGGCCACATATTCGGCTTCCGCCGTTGACAAAGCAACCGAATTTTATTTCTTACTTGACCATGAAACTAATGAGTGTCCTAGGAAGTGACAAGTGCCACTTGTGCTTTTTCTATCTAATTTACATCCGGCAAAGTCAGCATCCGAATAACTTATGAGATCAAAAGATGTATCCCTAGGAAACCAAAGTCCCAAGTCAATAGTACCACTCAAATATTTGAAAATTCGTTTAACGTCACTTAAATGGGATTCTTTGGGACATGATTGAAATCTTGCACATAAGCAAACACTAAACATTATATCCGGTCTACTTGCCGTTAAATACAAAAGACTTCCAATCATTCCTTTATATTTCTTGATGTCAACATCTTTTCCTTTTTCGTCCTTATCAAGTTTAGAGGAATTGCTCATAGGAGTTTTTGCATGTTTGGCGTCCTCCAAGCCAAATTTCTTTAGCAAATCTTTAACATATTTGGATTGGCAAATGAATATACCATCCAATGATTGTTTGATTTGCAATCCTAGAAAGAAGTTAAGTTCACCCATCATGCTCATTTCAAATTCATTTTGCATGTTTGAAGCAAATTCTTTACATAACTTCTCATTTGTTGATCCAAAGATGATATCATCAACATAAATTTGAACAATCAACAAATTTTTATCAATGATTTTTGTAAAAAGGGTATTGTCGATTTTTCCTCTAACAAAATCATTTTCTAGAAGAAAACCACTCAACCTCTCATACCAAGCTCTAGGAGCTTGTTTCAAACCATACAAAGCTTTAGATAATTTAAAAACATGGTTTGGAAGGTCATGACTTTGAAAACCCGGTGGTTGTTCCACATAGACTTCTTCTTCTATGAAGCCATTCAAGAAAACACTTTTTACATCCATTTGAAGTAGCTTGAAGTTCTTATGAGATGCATATGCAAGTAACATCCTAATTGCTTCTAATCTAGCAACGGGTGCGAAGGTTTCCTTATAATCAATCCCTTCTTCTTGGTTGAAACCTTGGGCAACTAATCTAGCCTTATTTCTAATTATAACACCCGACTCATCCTTTTTATTTCTATAGACCCATTTGGTTCCTATGACGGTTTGATCTTTGGGTCTAGGAACTAAATTCCAAACTTGATTTCTCTCAAATTGGTTTAGCTCTTCTTGCATAGCTAAAATCCATGACTCATCATTTTCGGCCTCAAAGATGTTCTTTGGCTCTAATTGAGATACAAAGGCTAAATGATCACACATGTCTCTAAGAGAGGACCTAGTGCTAACACCTTTTGAAGGATCGCCTATAACTTGGTCAAGTGGATGATAAGGAATGACTCTTTGACCTTTTGGAAGAGAATCATGAATGTCATTTTGAGTGTTGTCCTCATTAGAAGCATTTTCTTGTGACTCATCAATGGTGGATTCTTTTGGTTTTTCAACAAGTGAAAGTCCATCAACATTCTTTTCAAGCTCAACTACCTCATCATCCAATTCTTGCCTAGGGGTAGGTAAAGGAGATTCATCAAAAACAACATGTATAGATTCTTCTACCACCAAGGTTCTCTTGTTGAACACTCTATAGGCTTTGCTTTTGGATGAGTATCCTAGGAAAACACCTTCATCGGATTTAGCATCAAATTTTCCTAAGTTGTCCTTGTCATTCAACACAAAACATTTGCACCCAAAGACTTTGAAGTATCCTATATTTGGCTTATGACCATTCCAAAGCTCATAGGGGGTCTTATCAAGTTTCTTTCTAATGATGACTCTATTTAAAACATAGCAAGATGTGCTAACGGCTTCGGCCCAAAAGTATCTAGGCAACTTATGTTCATTGAGCATTGTTCTAGCCATCTCTTGGAGGGATCTATTTTTCCTCTCAACGACCCCATTTTGTTGAGGAGTTCTTGGAGCGGAGAAGTTATGATCATAACCGTTTTCATCACAAAATTTCTCAATATCTCGGTTATCAAATTCTCTACCTCTATCACTTCTAATGCTCTTAATCTTGCATTCTTTCTCATTTTGAACTTTTCTACAAAACTTAGAAAAAATAACATGAGTCTCATTCTTATGAGCAAGGAAGAATACCCAAGTAAGCCTAGTGAAATCATCTACAATAACAAAGGCATAAAATTTTCCTCCTAAGCTAGCAATTCTATCCGGACCGAAAAGGTCCATATGGAGTAATTCTAAAGGTCTTGAAGTAGTGATATCCTTCTTCCTTTTGAAGGAAGACTTGATTTGTTTTCCTAATTGGCAAGCACCACAAGTTTTGTCCTTGGCAAACTTAGTCTTTGGGAGGCCTTTGACTAAGTCCTTTTTGGACAATTTTGAGATCAAGTCCATGCTAGCGTGTCCTAATCTTCTATGCCATAACCAACTATTGTCACTAGAGGAGATAAAGCATTTGACATTTTGATCAAGCAAGTCACATAAAAGGATGGTGTACAAATTGCCAATTCTATGTGCAACGAAAATTTGACGACCATCTTTTTCAATAATGCAATGATCGGATCTAAATGCAACATTAAAGCCTTTATCACATAGTTGACTAATGCTAAACAAGTTATGTTTTAAACCATTAACAAGAAACACATTATCAATAGATAAGGAAGAAGATATACCTATGGTCCCGACGCCAACAATTTTACCTTTAGAGTTGTCTCCAAATGTGACGTTTCCTCCATCATAAGGCTTGAGAGAAGAAAATTTGGAGCGATCTCCCGTCATGTGCCTTGAGCAACCACTATCAAGAAACCACTTGTCCTTGGAGCTAGATGAGGATTTTAAGCATACCTACAAGACAAGCTTAAGTGACTTCTTTTGGTACCCAAACCATTTTGGGTCCAATTGGGTTAGCAATCATAGGGAATGTTCCTTTTGGAACCCAAACCATTTTTGTCAACTTTCTTTTTCTAAAAGGACAAGAGAATATTTTATGTCCACTTTTTCTACAAAGATTGCATATAGAATTGAAGAAGTTGAATTGAGAGCTCTTGACAAAGAAGTGCTTCAAGGGCTTTAGCTTATCACTTTTAGAAGGAGGTTTTTTGATCAAAGATTTTTGTTTATCAAATGGATTATACCCAATTCCTTCTTTGTCATAAACATCCCGTTGTCTTCCAAGGAGAATAGTTAAGTTCTTTCTCCCCTTGGTGAATTTTGCAAGAATCTCAATTTGATCCTCAACAACTTTCTTCAAGTTTTCATTTTCAATTTGAAGATCATTTGAAGAAGTTTCTTTTGAAAGGATCTCTTTCTCTTTCTTGAAAGAGTCATTTTCCATTTGAACTTTTGAAAGTTCAAGTGAAGAAGAGTCTTTCTCCTTTCTCAATAAAACATTTTCATTTTGAACTTTAGAAAGTTCTTGTGAAAGAGATGAGATTTTTTGTTTGAGAGAAGAGTTTTTCAAAATCACTTTTTCAAGTTCTTTATGCAAATCTTCAAAAGCATCTTGCAATTCATCATAGGAATAAGAAGACTCAATTGAAAGCTCAAGATTAGAATCTACCTCATCCTCGATTGCCATAAGGCAAAGGTTGGCAATTTCGTCATTATCACAATCCGAGTCGCTTGAGTCCGAATCATCCCAAGTAGCCTTCATTGCCCTTTTCTTTTGCTTATTTTCTTTATCTCTTTTGTACTTGGGACAATCGGCTTTGAAATGTCCCGGCTTTCCACATTGAAAGCAAGTAGGTGATTCCTTTTTGCTTGATTCACCTTTGAACTCATTTCTCTTGAAAGGTCTCTTCTTGAAGAGATGTTCTTTCCTCATGAATTTTTTGAACTTGTTAGAGATGAGAGCAAGTTCATCTTCTTCATCACTAACATCTTTATCATCTTCCTCATTGACCTCTTGAATTGAAGTCTTTAAAGCCATGCTCTTCTTTTGCTCGGGCTTTTCTTGACGGCTTTTCATCTTGATTTCATGAGTCATGAGAGATCCCATAAGGTCTTCAAGACTTAATGAATCGAGATCTTTTGCTTCCGAGATAGCGGTAGCCTTTGCATCCCAACTTGTGGGTAGGCACCAAAGAATTTTCTCCACATTGTCGGACGTAGAGTAATTCCTACCAAGATGAGATAAACTATTAATAATGTTAGTGAATCTAGTAAACATCTCACCAATAGTTTCATTCGGTTCCATCTTAAAGAGCTCATACTCACGAATCAACATGCTCACTTTGGTGGCTCTAACTTGCTTAGTGCCTTCATAGGTTACTTCAAGTTTATCCCAAATTTCTTTGGCAGATTTACAAGCCGAAATTCTATTCAATTCGGATTTACTTAAAGCACAATACAAATTTGTAACCGCTTTGGCATTGACTTGAACAAGTTTTCGGTCATTGTCATTATATTCATGCAAGTCTTTTGGAACTCTTAGACCTTCTAAGGTTTTCATGGGAACTAAGGGTCCGTCACGAACAACTTCCCAAACTTGGTAGTCAATAGATTGAAGAAACCAAATCATTCTTGGTTTCCAATAGCTATAGTCGGTTCCATCAAACCAAGGTGGCCTATTGTTGGATTGACCTTCTACATGAGATGCACCTTGCATGTTTGCCATGATCAAACTCTAAGACGATTAAGTCCTATTCAAGAGTCCAAGCTCTGATACCAATTGTTACCCAAGAATTGACCCTAGAGGGGGGGGGGTGAATAGGGTCAATGGCAATCAATGACAATTTTTTTTCGCAAATATAAATATCAAGAATAAGTCAAAATAAAAGCACTAGTGAAATAAGTGAAAATAGATGCACAAGAATTAAAAGAGAGAGTTAGAGAGAATCAAACACAAGTGACGCAAGATGTAGTGTTGTTTGGAATCCCCTACTCCACGACTCAAGATCCCTCTTGAGATTTCCCCAAATCCACTAAGGCTTCTCCTTTCGGGTGGAGAGCAAACCTTTACAATGAAGCTAACAAGCTTCTTCCTTTCTCTTGCTAAGTGAAGTCCTCCACTTAGTCTTCTTGGGTTCAACCAACCCTTTACAATAGATGAGGAGAAGATTTACAGCTCAAAGAATATATCTCTCAAAGATAGAATCTCAAAATGAAGCTCACAAGACTAGTAGTTATATATGAATCTCAAGTTGAAGCTCAAGTCTAATAAATGAGAATGATAGAGTATTGAATGTAATGAATTTTGCTCAGCAAAAATAGCTCAAGAGTGTTAGATCAAGAAATAAATGCAGAGCCATCAATATATATAGAGCCCCTTTGAGTTATAGCTGTTGGAAGGTAGTTGAGAGCATTAAATGCACTAAACTATCCGTTGGATTTGAATTCAGTATGTTTGAGGCGACTCAAAATGAGTTTCAGGTGCCTCATAAACTTTGAGGTGGCTCAAAGTGCATTTTGAGGTGGCTCAAAGTGCAGTTTGAGGCGCCTCAAAATATTTTGAGGTGGCTCGAAATGAGTTTGAGGTGGCTCGAAATTAGTTTGAGGTGGCTCGAAATGAGTTTGAGGTGCCTCAAAAAGCCTTCTCAAAACTTCAATTTCTTTCTGTAACTTTGAGGTGGCTCAAACTGAGTTTGAGGCGCCTCAAAGTCCTCTAACCTTTAAAAAATCAAATTTCAAAGACAAGGTTAGGACATTGAGCTTGTTTGGTCTTAGAAAATCATTAAATTAATATCAAGACCTATTTCAAGAGAATTAGAGACCAATAAATGATATAAAAATGAATGCATGGTCCTATCATAGAATTGAGCTTCAATCATGTTATTCATAAATAACTTTGACAATGAAATCCTAGCTCTCACCAACTTATTTCTACCCCATTTCTTCAAAAATGGCATTTGTCATTAAATCTTGGGGCAACACCTTCTTCTTCAATGGAATGCTTTCTTTGACATTGTCCTCTTCATGACATCATCCTCAATGTGAATGCTTTCTTGAATAAACATCATTGCTTCAAAATCAATTACTCAAATTAGGAATTAGTACAAAACATCATTAATGATTTGTTATCATCAAAATTACAAGATTGCCCTTAGGTTGAAACCTTTGGGTCAACAGTATTCACATTAGACATGTTTGAAGATGAGTTCAATTTCAATAATTTTGTGAATGTAATAGGGTGCCGGGCTATGAGGATTGAAAGGCGAGTCAATCTTGCAATAATCAAGCGCAAATGGGAGATGGATTTTGTGCAATACTTTGAAGACAATGGTTGGGAGTCTCTTTGTGATCTTAGAGAAATTGTAAAGCCTGACATGGTCCGATATTTTTATGGTAACATGATTACATCAAGCTTGGACGACCTAATGTTTGTGACTAAATGTTATGGTATTCGTGTTGAGGTCACCAAGGACAAAATTGCCAATATGTTAGGTATTGCAGAGAATGAAGATGGCATTGTATTGCCATATCAAGTTGAGGATCCAAACAGACCGAGCATGGATGATATGATTAGAGAGTTGTGTATACCCGAAGCCCCACGGCTAGTAGACAGATTGCCTTCACTCTACCTTACCGATGAGGTCTCGGCTTTGAACTTGATAGTCTCGTACAATTTAGATCCTCATGACCACAAGGGTAATTTGATTAAGAGTAGAGCTGAGATTCTTTATCACATTGTTCGAGGAGATCCGATCAATCTTCCCGCAACAATCATGCGGACCATGATCTTAGCCACTCGACATTCTAGGTCTTCATCAGCCTTACCTTTTCCACAGATAGTGATGGCTATTTTGAGGGATGCTAGGGTTCGTATTCCAGAGAGAGTTGATATTGAGAAACCGAAAGGGATGATTGATGCCACATCAATTACTCGCTCGGTAAACAAGAAGGAGAAGGACAGAAAGGCCTATGAGCTCAGTCAAGGAGCTGGTCAGGCTGTGTCTGGGGGTCGAGGAGTTTTCCAACTTCCTGCGACTGACACACCCGTGACGGCCAATCAGATGAATCAAGTTCTCAGGTTCATTCAGCAAGGGTTCGATCGCCTACATGCTAGGATAGACAAGCTTGACCCTGCTGATTCCGATGAGTCTGCTGATGAGGCTGACTAGACTTAGACTTTAGGTCTTGATATCTTTTGTTCTAGACTATGGTTGACTGATTTATCCCTGATATCTGGATATTTATTTTTGTTTATTTCATCAACTGATATGTTTTGGATATTTTTTTGATCAGTGATGATGATTTTTGTTTCCTTATTGTCTTATTCTCTCTATGTGCTTCATGATTTATCTGTTTATCTAAATCTCTTTGCTAGTTCTTTGTCAATTTGTTCCAAAAAGGGGGAGATGATATTGTTATATGCATAGGATGTGATATGAGGTTCTTTGACAAAGGGGGAGATATATTTATCAGATATTTTTTTAGGGGGGAGATATATATGATTATATTTCTTTATTAAGCTTTTCACAGGTTGTGTTGTTTAAGAGATGTGCAGGTACAACAGGTTTTTATTAACCGTCTTGAACACACAAGTAAAGCTTCTGATGATCAGTTCTATATTTCTGTGTATTTGGGCAAATTTGTAATCTAATTTTTCCAATGGGTTAGGTTATTGATTGTCTAAGTGGTTTTGTCACGAAATTGCCAAAGGGGGAGATTGTGACATATAAATTTGTAATTGGCATATTTCGGTGATCAAAACCTGAATGATCGAGTTGTAAGTTTCATGATATTTTATGTAACCGATCATTGACATCTTCGAGCTGACACTCAAGTGCATAGAAGCCGACAAATCAGTTAGAACACCATATAGTACAGGTAAGTATGGTGAGGACACTCTGCACTTTTTAGTTCCGAGCCTATTTTGAAAAACCAGGGGTTAAATGAAAAGTTTAGGGTTTTTCAAAGTAGGACCGGTCCCCAATATTTAGGACCGATCCAACTTTTCTCGGTAAGATAGGTTCTGCAGGTTTTCAAAAAGTCCCACCGGTCCTATTTATTTGGCACCGGTCCAACTTAGCCTATTCCAAATAGGAAATAAATTTTAACGAAAATTCTGATTCCTATTGGGTTTGAAACTTCTAGGAAAGTTCTATTTTGGTATTTAACTTCTTTTCCAAGTAGAATTAGGACTTCCTTGTCTATATATATGTATCATATTTTCTCTACAAAGGTGTGAAAAAGAAGCCCTGAAATATTAGTTTTAAAGAGAGAAAGTATATACATAATAATTAGGGTTTATATATTTTTAAGAACACACATCGCTTGCTTGCTTGCTGAGGAAGAAAGGTGACCAGATTGCACTACGAAGGGAACAAAATACTTGCTGAGTATTTTGGTTCTTCCAGCAACCTTTCTGTAAGGGTGGTGACGTTAGCCGGAAGTCTGCAGCAGTTGGACGTGTTGTCGCAATCATAAGCCTGAGGTGTTCCGCATCAGATCCTTGACAGAGTGAAGAGGGGTGTGAGACTGAGACAGAGTCTGTTGTACTTTGCTTCATCATAGTGAATTGGTTTCCTAAGGCGTGCCACCTCCCTCCGTTGTTTTTCCCGCCTTGGGTTTCCACGTATATCTGGTGCATTCTTTTCTTTACTTGCACTTTACTTATTTGTTTTCTTTAATTGTTTAATTAATTGGACTTAAAATTGAATTAATTAAAAATTAAGCAAACGAGCAAGTGATCCTATTCACCCCCCCTCTAGGTTCTAAAATACTTTTCGCAACCGCTTTCGCACCGCGCAACTCACACTTATATATAGGAATTTGAGGCAAGGTCAATTTGTTGAGCAATGATAGTGTTTTGCAATTCTTACTGAGCTTGTTGAGCTCACCCCTTTTTATTTTCAGGTACTGAGTGAATGGAAGCGCAGTACAGGACGTTGGTGGTTGTTTACATGTAAATTTCTTGGCATGTAATTATCTTTTGCTGTACGTAGTTGACTCTCAAGATCAGGGATGAGGCCTCCAGGCGAAGTTTTTGTAATAGATGATCTAGATGATCATATATGGTTATATTACGTAAGTTTTTGGATTAATGTATGGTAAGAAGGACGTTATGTATTTCAAGTCACGCACCAAATTCAAGTACTAGACTAGAGTTTCAGGTATTTAAATTTGGGGGCGTGACATTTAATGTCTATAGCTAGCACATAAACATATTTAATGGTTTGGAATAGAACAACTACACTGGGCTACACCATTTTCATGTTAAGGACAAAAAGTTCAAGCTCGATTTATCACTAGTTATATGCTTTTCCATTTGATTGATTTTGTTTATTCTCTTTCCACTTTGTGCAGCACTCAGTTTTCGGATCGACATTGACATTTGGACGAATGTTAGGTGCAGTAATAAGTGGAAAAGTTGCAGATCTCATTGGCAGGAGAGGTGTAAGTTTTTTGTTTTCTTTCGCCTCCTACCCTTCAGATGCCTCTGGGCATAGTATAAATTCTTGTTGCAATCACATTACAAATTCTTTTATTTTGGTTTATGTTGTTATACAGGCTATGTGGTTCTTGCAAATATTTTTCATCATGGGGTGGCTTTTAATAATTTTCGCAAAGGTTTATTACACTTGTTTCCTTACCAAAACTAGAATTTAGTTCATTTACACTTCATTCAATAGCCAAGAGCAGCTATTCATACTGAAAATGTTATATGTTTTCACACATCTTAGCAATCAATGGGCTTTAAGGTGTCCATAAAGCAACTCCATAAAAATTTACTTCCCAGGGAAACCAAGTGCAATTACGAAAAGCTTCCAAGTGAACCTATTTTCATTTTCATTTTGTTCAACTTACATTCTGGGATCACTCTTCACCTTGTTTTTCATTTTAAAAGATGACAGAACTAGAAAATAACAGCATTATAAGCAACTTTTTTAAGTTATATGTATTTTGGCTGTTCATAACAGCATCAAAACCAAAAACAAGAAGAAAGAGAGTGACAGATCAGTCAATCTAAATCAAGTCAATAGAATTTTGTTTTTCATTTTTTTTTGATGGTATGATTGATATTAATTGTTCAATGCTTGTCAAAAGGAAGCTTGGTGACTTGACATTGGAAGACTGTCATTGGGAGTTGGAATTGGGATTAATTGTTATGTGGTAAGTATTGCAGATTGATTATTGATTTCTTTGTCAATGTATCAGCATAATCTGGCTTACATTCCCATGGCAAAACAGGCAAGCATATATATACCAGAAATCACACCTAAGAATATTCGAGGAGGATGTTCATATATTAATCAGGTAAATCAAAATTAATATAGGTCAAAATTACCATAAATTTGGATTAAAGAATCACTCTTCTATTATATGTTTTGGCAATTCTACAGTTGTTAGTAGGTTTTGGCCTCTCACTAATGTTTTTCATTGGAAATGTCATTACTTGGCGCTTCTTGGCTTTAATAGGTACCTTGCTCCACTTTTGTATTGTTTAGTACTGTCTAAAAGTAGTTCCATTAATATGAGCTTGCATATTTTGGTTTCAATTTTAGGAATTGTACCATGTCTGGTAGAAGTTGTCGGTTTGTTCTTCATACCAGAGTCTCCAAGATGGTTGGTGAGTTTGATTCAAATTTTGATCTTGTTATTTAGGTGGTGTTACATGGAGTGTTTTTAGTCCAAAAGAGTGAAGTAAAATTGAAAAGAAAAATGAAGTGATCAATTTTTTTTAAACGGAATTATTTTTAGGCTTTGTTAAATGACTCATCAGTCAAAAGTGCTCTTAGTTTAGTATTCTTAGTTTGGACATTAATGGTTATATACACACACATGCACATGTTTTTCTGCTTCTTTTGAACCAAAGCATGTCAACACAATGAAACCTACTTTAACAAAACAATTTAAGACCTATCATTTTTCTTGCCTTTCTATTTTTCAGTTTGAGCTAATGCAGCAAAACATATAAAAAGAAACATGTATTTGAATGCTAAATTGATGAGTGCAATTTTTTTTGCAGGCAATGATTGGTAAAGAGAGAGAGTCAGTAGCAACTCTGCAACGTCTGAGGGGGGAAAGATGCGATATTTCTCAAGAAGCAGCTGAAATCAAGGTAAAATTTGAACTTCACAAGTTAATTCAAAAGTTTTTTCACTATCTAAAATAAGATAATTTATGTATTCCCCCCCCCCTAATTTCCAGGAACAGAAACAATAAACAAAATAACTCCTCGTTGTTTTACAGGATTACATAGAAATCCTTCGAGAACTCTCAAAATCCAGAATTTTAGACTTGTTTGAGTGGAGATATGCTCACTCACTCATTGTAAGTCTCAACATTAATCCTAATTAATTGTGGCTTATTACCTTTTCCACAACCTCTCTGACCTCTCATGAATACAACAACTTGCACAAGGTTGGAGTTGGGCTAATGTTACTGGTACAATTTGGAGGGAACAGTGCAATTGCATTTTATGCAAGTTCTCTTTTTGAAGCTGCTGGTAAATTTAGGATCTTTAGTAATGCCATTAAGTAATTAATTAATTGAAAGAGCTAGTTTGAAGAATCAATATCTGAACCTATGTCTCATGTATGGCAGGTGGTTCGACTACTGTTGGCACTACAACATTGGCTATTATTCAGGTTTTTAACTCTTTTAAGTGTAATTTGAATGTGGGATTTTATTTGAGGCACTTCCTAGATGATGTTAATATTCT
Organism: Cornus controversa; assembly: GCA_026545225.1. Taxonomy (NCBI): domain Eukaryota; kingdom Viridiplantae; phylum Streptophyta; class Magnoliopsida; order Cornales; family Cornaceae; genus Cornus; species Cornus controversa. The sequence continues at coordinate 31,496,645 of CM048846.1, read as the reverse complement.
TTTGCAGATTCCATTTGCCATTTTGGGTGTACTTGCAATGGATAAATTTGGACGACGACCACTTCTGATGGTTAGAGTGTGAAAGAGATTTTTCTTTTTCTTTCTTGTTATTGATATTTTAATTTAGTTAATAGATGAGCCAGCACTGAGGTCTTTGTAGGTTACTACAGCTGTGGCATGTTTGGGAACCTTTCTTACAGGATTTGTATTCCTCTTGCAGGTTTCTTTGAAACTATATCTCTTTATATTTCTCTGTTCAAAGATAATTGTCTCCTAAAACATTGATTTATGGTACAGGATTTTTATCAACAGAATGAGCTCACTGCCATATTGTTTCTGAGTGGCATACTGGTAAAATGTCTAATCAAATGATAATTTTATCCTCTGTTTTGATATATATCAAAGTAGAAATTTTCTAATTGAAGATTGTGGTTTTATGTTTTTGTTCACTTTCCCACACAACCTCCCCATGAATATAATGTTGGGGTACAAATGAGTGTATGGAGTAATTGTGAGCCTCCAAATATTATCAATAAATGTCCATTTTGTATTGATAAAAGTCCATTTGTTATGACAGTGCAACTTATAATGGTGGAATGTTTAGGTGATTAAGTAGTTACCTAGCTTGGAGTCAAAACAACCATTATTTTATGTCTTTTAAGCTTTACACTGAGCATTTAAAAGAAACTAAAGTTGGCAAAATTTCTATAATTTTGGAAGCTTGGACATAACTTTTGGTACAATATTGTAGCAAATGGCTATCCAGATTTTGCTAGATAAATTAAGTTACATGCTTTATTGCTCCACACACCTGAGAGATTAATATAATTCTTATCCATAGAGGATACTGATACATTAGACAAGTCATTCACTTTTCTACACTTGATTCCAAAACTGAAAATATTTCCTTCCACCATTCTTCTACAATAGATGAATCTTATTCTTATCCATAGAGTATGCTTTGTATGGGAAATTAACAGAGGGAGGTGATGTTTATAGCTTTGGGGTTCTGCTTGAGCTTTCGAGTGGAAAAAGAAGCTTTACCTTCTATATCTGAGGGGAAAACTTCTCTCTTGACGGATTGGGCATGATCGTTGGTGAGGAAAGGGAGGGCATTTGAAGTTATCGAAGAAAGCATGCCTGAATTGGGATTGCCAGAGGTAATGGAGCAGTACTTTCTTGTTGTTGTTCTTTGCTGTCATCCATATTTACATGCTAGGCCAACTATGGATCAAATTGTGAAGCTGTTGGAATAAAAGTGCCAGTTCTTTTTATTTCTGGAGCATCATTTGCTTATTTGAATCCAAAGATTATTAATGGTGGCTAGTGAGCAGTATTATCTTGTGCTATATATTTCATCATTACCCATGCCCTATTTGACCTCTCCTTTAACTTACCTTGCCTTTAATCACTTATGACTCTTTTAAGGTGTTGTCATTGTTCTTGATTAGATGTAACATGAAAACAAAATTTTGACGTCTAATTTTGTAATTACATTGATTTGATTTTCAGTGGACTAATTTTTCAGCTTTTTTCATTAACTATTTTACTTCTATCTTAATTCTAAGACTCGAGTTTTAACTCAATTGTAGGATTAAATGATGGAGAAGCTTGCATAGGTTGCTCTAAATTTTGATGCTATCACAAGTCTTATCATAATGATGCAGAGATAGTGGATAACCAACTCGGTATCAAGAGCATCACGAGCACCACCAGTACCACCACCACCATGATAAATATAATGTCTGACCTTTAGTTTTTTTTATGTTTTCTTTAGAATTTTGTATATGGGAAACATCAAAATTGGCAAGATTTTTCAATCCAGTTCCTTTTGTAGGGCTCAAAAAATGTAAAGAAATTGGGTTAGTAATGTAATTTATGATTGTGGTTATAGAATGTATGTGATACCATTCAATTGCTATATTAGTTATATCAAATTTTATGATAGTGTATGCATTTAATTATGTGATTTTGATATACTATTTTGTTATACGTATAAATTACTTATGATATTGATTTTAATATTTTTTATATTGGTTTGAATTTTAAGAAAAATGTACCTATAAAAACATAAATAAACCAATTTTATAACAATATATATATATATAATTATAGTATTAACAGTGGTTTGGCAAGGAAAAAATTAAAAAAAAAATTAATGTATTAGCGACGGACTTTGCACATTAGTGACAGAAACAAACCGTCGCTAATATATATACTATTAGCGACAGGGAAACTGTCGCTAATACCTTTTAGCGACAACAATAATGGAGACAGTACAAACCGTCGCTAAAGTGGCCTACCATTTGCCACAGTAACCTTTTTACCGTTGCTAAAGACCTTTTGCGACAGAAGCATTAGCGACAGACAGATTTAAGCTTTAGCGACGGTTTTAGAACTTTTAGCAACAATTTTGACCGTTACTAAAGCCCAGAATTCTTGTAGTATTTAGTTGCTCTTCATTCTCTTTCTTCAAAGTTTCTTTTTCAATTTTCACCTACTTCAGCTTTTAAGATTTTTTATTATAAGCCTTTAGCAATTTCTCAAAAACTTTTTGCAACTTGCTTTCACATGGTTCTTCATCTGATTGCTCAACTTTTGAATCTTAAGGCACAACTTGACTGAGAGTGGTATACTTTCCTGTTTCACCAACATTAGAAGAAGAATTAATAGCAGTATCATCATCAATATAAGCAATGGCAGGAAAAGTAACAAAAATATCTTTCTTATTATTTTTACCACTGAATTTAGAAGAATTTCTTCTAAAATTTTTATTCTTTTTATTCTTAAGGAATCTTCTATATTTTCTAGAATTGAGAGCTTTATCATCTTCATAGTTTAACACATCACATTCATGAGATTGTTGAACCAATTCACCCTCTCTTTTATTAGATTTCATAATGATTTTTGAAAACAAAAATAAAATTTGAAAAATACTTCTCAAGGAACTACTCACAAATTAGAGAACAATTCTCTAATACCAAATGTGAGTTCCACGGTGCGGAAGCGGTTGCAAAAAGTACTTTAAAACCTAGAGGGAGTGAATAGGATCACTTGTTCGTTCGCTTAATTTTCCAAATTAATTTAATTTTAAGTCCAATTAATAATTAACCAAACAATTAAAGTAAGTAAATAACTTAAGTAAAATAAAGAATGCACTGGATATACGTGGAAAACTCAAGGTGGGAAAAAAACAACGGAGGGAGGCGGAAAGCCTCAAGAAACCAATCCACTGTAATGAAGTAAAGTACAGTGGACTATGTCTCAGACTCACACCCCTCTTCATTTGGTCAAGAATCTGATGCGGAACACCTCAGGCTTACAATTACGATAACCCGTCCAACTGCTGCAGACTTCCGGCTAACGTGACGATCCTCATAGAAAGGTAGTTGGAAGAACAAAAATACTCAACAAGTATTTCATTCCCTTTGTAGTGCGATATAATCACCTTCATTTCTCAACAAGCAAGAGAAGAACCATCAATCCAATGTTCTGATCAGTGAATGATTTGATACAGTCTCTGAGCAGCTAATCAGTAGAAGAAGACCATCCTAAATATCACTCGTGAAGTATAGATGTGTGTTCTAAAAAATATATAGCCCTAATTATATTGTATATACTCTCTCTCTAACAATATAATATTCCAGGCCTCTCTTGTAGAGAAAATATGGATATATATATATAGGCAAGGAAGTCCTAATTCTAGTTGGAAAAGAAGTTGAATACCAAAATAAAACTCTCCTAGAAGTTTTAAACCCAATAAGAATCAGAATCTTCGTCAAAATCTATTTCCTATTTGGAACAGGCTAAGTGGGACCAGTGCCAAAATAATAGGACCGGTGGGACTTTGTAAAAACCTGCAGAAACCAAACTAACGAGAAAAGTTGGACCGGTCCTAAATATGGGGGACCGGTCCTACTTTGAAAAATCTTAAATTTTCAATTTTAAACCCTAGGTTTTCAAAATAGGCTCGGAAATATAAAATGCAGAGTGTCCTCACCATACTTACCTGTACTATACGGTGTTCTTACCAATTTGAATAGCATCCATGCACTTGAATATCAGCTCAAAGTTGTTGAAGATCGATTACATGAAATAATACGGAAATGACTTGAATATCAGCTCAAAGTTGTTGAAGATCGATTACATGAAATAATACGGAAATTACAGCTCGATCAATCAGATTTTGATCACCAAAATATGCCAATTATAAATTTATATCTCACACCTATGTCTAGGTACCATGCGAGATCATAGAACGGTGACCAGTTGTTATTGTTGTTCTTGCGACATATATTCTTGTTTTTATTCTAGTTGTTGTTATAATAACCAAAATTATGAGAAGGTCGATTAGAGAACTGTGAGGCAAGTATGGCAACTAGTTGAGGTGTAGAAGACGGACTTCGCCGAGACTCTTAAACCAGAGACGGAAGCAAAGTGCATTGAAAGTGAGCAAAGAGTCTAAGCTCTCAAGAGCTGTGACAAGCACGTCATACTCGTCACCAAGGCCACGTAGAGTAACATTCACCAAGTCAGGATTGGAGACGGGTTCACCAATAATAGTAAGTTGGTTAGAAATAGATTTGGCCTCTTGAAGATATTCAGAGACTGAACGAGTTCCTCTAGAAATCTCATTAAGATGATAACGGAGATGAAAAGAATTGGAGGTGGACTTCTGTTAGAAGTATTGGATGATTAATAACTAAATGGAAGCAAATGTGTCACAACCAACAACAGAAACAAGCACAGAATTAGATAAGATTGCGGAGAGAATGCTGATAAGAGTCTGGTCTGTGCGAAACCATAGATCATACTTGGGAGAGGTAACTTCAGGGCAAGGATGACATCCATCAATTAAGCAAAACAAATTATCTCCAACTAAAAATGCTTAATTTAATGATGCCAAAGAAGATAATTGTCATCATTGAGTTTTATAGTCAAAAGCTTACTGATATTGGGCACGTAATAAGTGAAAGAAGCAGTAGCAGAGGAAGCCATCGGTTATAGTAAAAGATAAGAAGTAGGAGGAAGTTTGAGAAGAAAGAAGACCGGTTTGTGAGACTTTGATTAACTAAAAGCTTAGAAAAAAGGAAGGAAAAAGAAAACCCTAAGAGAAGAGAGATGATCTCTGCTCTAATACTATGAAAGTATAGAAATTTTTGTATGTTATTCATTTCTTTTGAATGTCAATGCATGTATAATACAAGGATCATAAACAATTAACCTAAAATTAGGGATATAATGAATCAACCTAAATCAGTGATATAATAAATCAAAGGCAATCAACCTAAATCAGTAATATAATCAAACGAAGGCTAAATTAAAGGGATACAATCATAAATCACTAGAGAGATTTTAGGTTGGTCTAACATGAGCAAATATATAATAAAAAGGAAGTACTTTGCCAAAAATCTGGCCCAAATTGGGTTCAAAATCACTTCCCAAACGTCAAAAGAAATATTACCATAAATAGAAAAAAATAACTAAAAATGAGTATTCGAAAGGGAAAACAGTGGATTTTGACATCTAAAATGACATGCATCGAGCATAGGCCACGGCGTGCGCGCCAAAGAGAGCTTTATGAATTGTGGTCATAATAGTGATTTTGATACCCGTAGCCAAAGTTATGGCCAAAATACCGAAACGCACTCAAAACTCACTACAAGATTTTTGGGTTTTAACGACAGGTTTTTTACGACGGGCCCGTGTAGTTAGTCGTAAAAAGTATATTCCATGACGGGTCCGTGTAGCCTGCCCTAGAAAGTTTGTTTCCACGACGGGCTATTAGTCCCGTAGTAGAAAGTGAGTTTCCACGACGGGCCATTGGCCCGCCCTAGAAATGTTTATTCTTATTACGGGCTTTGGCCGTCATTGAAAGTTTTTTTAAAAATAATCGTGCTTTTATTTTGGTTTCCCGCGAGATACACTTTTCCTGCTCTGTCATGCATATGCGTTCAATTTTCTCCCTCATTTCAGTCTTTCTTTAATCGATCGAAGCCATCTGATTATACACATTCCCTCAGCTTACATGCGTTCAATTTTCTTTCTCACTTCAGACTTTCGAATCGAAGCCATCTGATGATCTTGATTTGCTTCGCCCATTTCAGAATCCTCGACCACCCCTACCTCTGTTACCAAAGTTTGAACCCTATCCTCCCCTTTTAGGGAATCTATTACCAAATCGTCGCCCTTCAGCTTCTTCAAGCTCTTCCTTCAGATCCTTTATGTGCATTCGAAGAAAATCGTTTTGGATTTGAAGTTCTGAATCGGAGTCTTCATCAACGTATTCATTCCCTCAGCTCTACCCAAAATCTCAACCCATCATCTTTGTTCCTCAACCAAATTTAAACTCAATCTCACTCAACTATCAAAGCCCTAACCCAATCTCACTCACCGATTGAAACCCTAACCCAATCCCACTCACCGATCGAAGCCCTAACCCAATCTCTTTCCCTTCGGTGAAAGCCCTAACCTAATCTCACTCGTTGATTGAGTCAGTTGACAAAATGTTGAGAGAAAATAGTGAAGTTACAGAAGATTTACAGACTATAATGTAGTTATCACATTCGGCGCAGTGAAACCTGTACTCACAGGTCGTCAAATTCGTATGTTTACCTCTTCTGTTATGATTCTAACTCTGCTTTTGTGCATTATTGATTCATTGTGTAAAAAAATTGTTGTGAGATAGCCTTTAGGTTATTGATTTTTTTTAAAAAAAAAAGAGAAACACAAGTTGTTTGAGTCGAGAAAACCTAAGGAATCTGTATAGTACTATTTGATTATTATATTCGATTTAATTTCCTACTTGTGTCATTCTAGTGATGATATATTAGTTGTTAATGAGTTTCTCTTAGCAGCAGCATACACATTAGAGAGGGAAACGTTTTCAATGATGGTTTTGAATCCTTTCTTCCTTTTTCTTTTCATTTTTTGGATTGGTGGGGATAGATGGAGAATTTCTGATGGGACAGTTTGCATGATATTTGTACTATTGGAAATGGAGGATAACTAGGATGTCTCATGGAAATAGTTCTGTAGTTTATTATATAGGGTTTGTAGATATGTATTGTGAAAGCATGACGATGTTCATATGTAAAATATTAATAGAGGAATTACTGTGTACTCGCTGGAAAATTTATTGTAAAAACCTCAAGCACAAGTAATAATTAAGAGATGTTTAGGTGAATATTTTCTGGTAGGTTGTGGACACATGATACTCCACAAAGCATTGAGAGATGTTTCGGTGAGTACCATCTGAAGACTACATGTACACCTCAAGAAAAGCAAAAAATTCTTGCATGAGGAAATATCTCGAAAGGGTTCTAGCCTTCTCGATAGGAACTTCCACACATAACAGTGAGGATATCTTTTTTGACAAGACAAACCTCACTGCCGGTTAACATGTTGAATGTGTCTGCTTAACTGTGTTGACCCAAAGGAAAAACCATTTTGACACAATAGTATTTACCTAGAGGTCGTCAGATTCCCACCAGTATATAAGGGGACCGTACTCTCTCGAGAAACTTGGTTTTCCCTTACATCTCGAGAAGTCACAGAATGCCTCTCTCTCTCTCTCTCTCTCTCTCTCTCTCTCTCTCTCCTGCACTTATCTAGATTTCACTGTCATGTTCAGATTAACTCATCAATTATCATAATCAGACCTACAGTTATCTAGAATGTGTTTTGTTGAGGTACATTGACCAGGAACAGGTCATGATAGGTTACTTTGTCTAATTGTAGGCCAATGAATTCAGGCTAATATCAGTCATTGCACTGAGACTAGTAATATATATACTAAATTGCTAATTTATAGTGAACTTAGATTATCTTTGTAACCAATGGAATTAATTTGAGAAAAAGAAATAAAAAGAAAAATCAATTTCTAAGATGCACACGAAGTTGATGTACTTGCATGAAGAAACCTTTTGGATAGTATTTTAACATATAAGGGCATTGGTTTTGTTATGTAGTTTTGAAATTTGACACTTGGTATGCCATTGAATTTTTTTCCCCCTTTTTCCAACTTTAGTTGGTTTCAACTTTCAAAGCAACATTATTTTTTGTTTTGCCTACAAGGGAAGGTGACAAAAGAATTGAGAAGCAATTTGTTAGTTGTTAAATTAATATTCTACAGTAGCAAGGTACCCTAGTTTAGACTGTATATTTTAGATTATAGATATTCTGGTTAGCAATATTCTATGCTAAAACTGTGTTTTACCATCTTTTTTCAACTACCATCATTTTGTATTCGTAAATTTAGTTTTTCCGGTTTCTTTTTCTTCTTTTTTCTTCACTAGTAGTGTATGATTTTCCTTCTTTAAATAGAAATGTTTGAGAGTTTTTGTTTAATTTGGCCTTGTGGGCTCAGTTAGGCTCATATTGACTAATCTTCAAGCTTGGCTAAACTTACACAAGGCGATTGAAATTGAGTAGCATTATGGTCAAGTTGGTTTTTCTCGACATGATTATGGCAGAAAGTAGTGAAGGTTGTGTTTTTATCATGCAATAAAATACCCTATATGATAAATCATAATTAGTTTTGTTCACTTGGAAGGAAACAAAATTCAAGAAGTTGTACTTAATGTCTTAAATCCTAGGACTATCAACTTTACTATTGTTTAGATACTTCAGTTATTTAGAAATCTGCATTCCATCAGGCCATTCTAGCTGTTGAACTAATAGTAACACTTTCATGGAAAGGTTTTTATATTATGTTGGCAAGGCTTTGCGTCCATGCAGCACATAGGTTCTAGAAGAATGAAGCAATCAAGTTTGGTCAACTGTAGCATACTATTGTGAACCTTTTTCTTTGGTATTATATCTTTCACTACCTTGGTTCAACAGCAATAACATTTTAGTAAAATAAATTGAATTATTTATTAGTATGAGATTGGAAACGGCCAACTAAAATACATAGTTTGAACTACCAGGAGTACCACCCTTGGCCCAAATTATGACAGTAAAAGATATTAACAATTAAAAAAAAATACATTATTCTGTACCTGCTCTTGTGAGGTTTCTTTTCTAAAATGTGGCACAGAATTATGAATTTAATCAGAACGTCAATAAACAGATGAATTGTTTGGTTAACAAGTTCCAACCAAAGGGCACCACTTATCACTATCAAAACGTCAATTAACAGATGAATGGTCTGGTTAACAAGTTCCAATCAAAAGGCACCATGTATCATATAGCGAAGCATGTTTACTGGAGTAAAATTAGGCACATACTTGGCTTATGCACCTGAGATTCCTTCATCCCTGTTTTATCACACTGTCAAACTTCTTTTAATTTTTTTATGTTAATGAAAACTCTATATAATGGATGTTTATATACTCGTGTGATTGAATCAAGTTGGTATTTTCACATCTTGCTCAAGATATGTTCATCTGTTATTTTTTAAATGTTTTGCATTCTGGCAGTTCCAAAAGAAACAGCCTTTTTGTTGCTATCCCGTCATCAAAAGAATATTACTCATCTCCAACTTCATCTACATTTTGAAATTACATATTCTGCTCATCTCAATTGTTACTGCTGCTTTCCATCCTTTTGCTGTTGAGTTTGAAAATTTTAAGTTCTTGCATTAAAGTTTCTTTTTTTTATTTTTTTTTATTTTCTTGGTACCTTATAGTGAGAGGTTTAAAACTATGTTGATATATGCTATGCATCATTTTAATGATCTTTTATGGGGTCAGATTATATAGATGCTAATTATTTTCAGTTTAATTTTATAAAACTTGCTAGTGGACTTTTACATTACTTTGGGGATTAATTATTATGTAGTGATAATTATATGCAATGGTTGAAGTTGGGTGAACTGCTGAATTTATTTTCAAATTTCAGATCAAGAAGCTAGATCTAGCTAGTAAAGAGTGAGTACACTAGCAGGTACGGGGAGAGCTGGCTTCAAAGATGGAACAGCCCTAGCAGCTCAGGTTGGATACATGTAGTGTAGTTTTTCTTGTTCACATATTTCTGCAGATGTCAATGGTGCATTATGTATTGTTTTTCTATTTTAAAGAAGCCAAATTATATTAAAAAAATTGGTGTCTGAGTTTATATTGTTTCATTTTAATGTTCTACTAATTCTAACATTATGTTGCTGTCCATAATATGACTAGTGAGAATTGTTTGAAGAGCTAATTTATATATGCAAGGGGCCAAAATATTTATGAAAAATGGGTAAACAAGTCATGTATGAAATTTGTTATGCATACGGATCCTAACCTTCATGAACTACATAATCTTAGAAAGGAATTTTTTTTATATATACCAAAAGCTCCTTGTTTAGGCTGCTGGACCTTGGCTTAAGATGTGTTTATGTATCCATCTAGGAACTCATTTTCTCATTAGAGATGAAAAATCATAATTCTCAGTCAATTTTTCATTAGCAGTATTTAAGAATTTGGCCTGATTCTATAAACTCTCATTTAATGTTATTTACATAAATGACTACAGTTCATCCATTTAATGCTTTTTACTTTCAAGATGCTACGTTTAACTGACTATTCTTGTCTAATCAGCATTCATTAATATTAATCTTTATAGACATGTTTTAATTGAACTGTTTAACTGTCATCTCTTTAAGCTGAAATATGCAAAATGAAGACTCTTGGAGTCCTTGTTTGTTTTGCTTATTACATGTTTTTTTTTTCTGGTAAGTAAAGCTAAGCTTATTACATGTTGTGATGCTGCTGGATGAGTAAAACTATTAAGGTTAAGCTACCTTCTTTTCTGTTAGCAACTATAAAAGACATTTATTTTGCATCAATAGCTGTTACACATGGACAACACTGACAACAATCAGTGATAACAATATATTACTAAGGCATACTTTTGCATGTGGTGAATGTGGCATTGTCATTAGTACATGTTCTCCATGTGAAGTCTCTTGGTGTAAACAAATGAAAGGGTCGACTTATTGTTATTCCATTGTCTTACTTAAGCTATAACCATATTTCTGCCTTCACCTGATAGTCTGGAATTTCATTCTAAAGAATTCATGTTATTGCAGCTTTCAGAGCCATCCGGAATTGTTGAAGCTGAAAATGGTGATGATCTTTACTATTTATGTGCCAAAAATTCTTTACTCTGTTGTTATCTGGTGCATTCCTCAACTTCATAGCACAATCTTTTAGAGATTCTGAACATATATTTTGCATCCATTATAATAAAAGAAGTTACATAGTTATTATTTTATGATGGTTGTTCTTCCCTGCCTTCTGACAACCTCCCTCAAAACTACCTGAGCTAGCTTCTTACCTAATGCTTTGCCTACTGATTCCTACTCCGCTGTTTGCTTCTCTCGGCCCCACCTAGCTTGGAATACTCTGACTACTCCCTTTGTTCTCTCCCACCTTTGAAGGGGGGTTGGGGGGAACCAGGTTTAGTTATACTTCCACCTTTTATGAATTTGCCCATTTTATTCTTCTGGGAATCCTATAGCTAAGTTCCAAACATAGTACCTAAAGTTTGGAGGGTTTGTTCCTCGTTAATAAAATTGCAGACAATTGTTTACTTTTTTTTTTTTTGAAAGATAAGCTGGTCAAGTATATTAACCAAAAAACGGCAAAGCCATACATCCTACGAGGGGCATACCCCAAGATAACATCACAAGTTTAAATGAAACCCCCATAACCACCAAAGAAATGCAAACCACATCAGGAACCAACATATATCAACAAGACTTACCACCCTCCACCAAACACAATCCCACTCCTTTACTATAGTTATAGAAAACAGCCAGGACTCAACCAAGACTTTACAACGTGACATCTGTATACTCACACAAAACCAAACCAAAATATGAGTTGCACCCACATCTCTAGTCCTCATATACAACATGTATATTTAGAAGAACCCAGCCAACTTCCAATCCTTCTGCACAAACCATCCATTCTGTTCTACTACTTGAAGTCCTCAATTGAGAATTATAATATAATATAAGCAGAACTATATGGATACTAATTTCCAAAGATAATCCCTCAGCATAAGCTATATAAATAAAATCAGTCCACCAATTCTGACTACTGCAGCCCCAACCTTTGCCACATATCACTTGTATGACTACCCTCGGCATCAATTCTTCCAAATAGAGTTTGGCAGATTCCACTCCTCTTGTATCCATAGGTGCATTATATTTTTATCAAAATTAGAGAGAGAGAACATCCAAAATCTTACATTCTGGATAATCTCATTAATGTTGGCTACCTCAGTTCTATACTCCTCTGCGTAAGTCCTCTTGTTCCTTTCTCTCCAAACTTCATAAACTGTAGCAGCGAAGACCAACCTGTTAATATCAGCAACCAGAGACCTTCCTTTTAGAACCATTGCAGCCCATTGCACCATGGCAGTCCACCCCTCCGGCCACTGCAACCAGCATTTGCTTCTTATTACATTCCAAATCCTGCGAGTAAATCGACATTCAAAGAATAAGTGCTCTCTATCTTCTATAATATGATTACAAAACACACAACAGCCTGTCTGAACAAATCCCAGCTTCATCATTCTACTCCGAGTCCACAGTCTATCTTGCACCACCAACCAAAGAATGAGGGCATGCTTTGGAATAGCATGCTTGAACCATATTATGTCTCTCCAATCAACTTTGCTCTTCTTTTGTCTTAGAAACTCCCATGTTGATTTAATTGTGAAGATACCCTTACCAGGCACCCACTGAATCTTATCCTCCTGAGATGAGTTAGGCTTAACATCAATAGGAATACTACTTCGCAAACTCATCCATTCCATGGTGTTTGTAACAGGGCAATGCCATTCACTTCCTTGTATAACATCAGCTACTGTTGCATTTGTGCCCAGCCCTGAGTCTCTAATTATTCTGCTGTGATACTTCATCTCTATAGGTCCATCCGGAATCCAATTATCATACAAAATAGAGGTTAACCTACCATTCCCAACTTTATGATGAACATCAAGTCTCAAAGTACCCCTCATTTGCAAAATTTTCCTCTAAGTCCATGAACATTTTGATGGGATCTTGAGAGTCCAGAAGTTTCTATTTTTTATCAAATGAGTTTTAACCCAACCCACCCATAGAGAATCTGAGTTAGGTTGAATGATTTTCCACATGTGTTTAGCCATTGCTGCAGCATTCCACACCTCAAGATCTTTAATGCCCAGACCCCGTTCAGACTTGGGCAAACAAATATCCTTCTAGGCCACTTTATTACCCCCTTCACTCAAGTTTGGACCTTTCCACAAGAATCTCCTTATGATGGCCGAAATTTCTTTCATAATAGCTTTTGGCAACACAAATGTAGAAGCCCAATAAACTTGAACAGAAAATAAAACAAAGCTGATCAGTTGCATCCTTCCAGCATAAGATAGATATCTACTAGTTCATGAGCTAACTCTGGCAGTTATTCTGTCAACCAGAGAACCACAGTGCTCCTTCTTTAGCTTAGATAAAAGTAGAGGAACCCCCAAGTATTTAACTGGAAGTACTCCAGCTGAAAAATTCAATTCCGATATGATTTGATTATAATAGTTTTGCTCTATTCCTGAATGAAACATCACACTCTTCGAGAAATTTGGCATTAATCCAGACATAGCCCCAAAACAGTGTAGAGCACTCTTCAAAACCCTTACAGAACTCACATTTCCAGCTGAGAAAAGCATCAAGTCATCTGCAAAAATCAAGCTGGATATTTTCTAATTAGAGCACTTCCAATGATGCTTCAAACTGTCCCTGATCAATTTGCTGTTTTAATATACCTGTCAACACCTCCATTCCCATAACAAATAAGTAGGGGGACATAGGATCTCCTTGTCTTAACCCTCTACCATTCTCGAAATATCCTTCCAAACTACCATTCAAATTGATTAAGTTTTTTCCTCCTCTTTTAATTCATTTTGGAGAGGACTGTCAAAAAATTGTTTAATCAGGGTGTTCCATCAAGAAATTGTTTAATCTGAATGCCTTCTTATTTTCCTTATCTTCTGAATACACTTTCAAAATAACTAGGGCATGATTAGAAATACTAGGGGGATCGAAAATAGCTTCAGACTTGTTGAACTGCATTCCCCAGCAATCATTCACCAATATTCTATCCAACTTCCTGAAAAAAGTACCATTAGACCAGGTAAACTTCATTCCAGTATGCCTCAGGTCACTCAACTCTGCCTCTTCAATGCATAAACCAAACTCTTTCATATTATCAGCCCATTCAGTAGACCCCCCCAACCTCTCATGACGAAATCTGATAGCATTAAAATCCCCAGCTAGAAACCAAGGATCATTTTTATAAGACACAGCAAGAGCAGTCATTTCTGTCCACAAATTCCTTCTATCTATATAACAGTTTGAACCATATATGAAAGTAACAAAACAACTAAACAAACCAAGCTTATCCATAACTTTGCAATGGATACTCTGCACAGTTCTTCTAATACATTAAATCTCCAATTTATCCTTATCCCATATAATCCATATTCTACCATTTGGAGCACAGTCATAATTGTGAATTAAGCCCCAACCTGGAGCTACATTCCTACAGACCTTATCCACATTATTCCATTTTACTTTTGTTTCCAGAAGACACAAAAGAGGGAAATGATACTGTTTGATCACCCTCCTTACTTCATTTTGTTTTAGGGTACTATTAAGCCCCCTAATGTTCCAAGTCCCCAAATTCATCATTAACAAGTAGGGTTTACAGGCACCATTTCAGTACCCCTTTGCTTAGGAGTATCAATTCTCTTACCTCTCTTGGCCTTAACTAGTTTAGGTTTCTCCCTACCATCATCCATGTGCATAGAGATAACACTAATTGAAGGGATAGGCTTCTTACCTCCCATAGCTTTAGTGACTCCAATTTTAACATTACCCATATCAGCCGCAACCATGTCACCAGTACTCTCAACCATACCTTCTACAGCAACAGATTTTTTACTATCCCTCTCAATTGTACCACTATCCTCTGTACCAGCACTATTCAGCTCCTCATCCACCGGATTAATTTTGTCCTTCCCAGCTTCCAAACCCCCAACTTCAGCTTCATCTTCTAACCCACTCAATGCCTGAAACTGATTAACAGTACCATTATCATTCTTCTATTCCAGAGGCTTTTGTCTAACCCCTCCCATCATATTATCCTGATTATTGTTGTCAGCATTATTCCTTTTCTTATTCACCACCCTCCATATTTTTGTATCATCAGGCACCTGTTCAACCACATTAGCACGCTCCTGCTCCTCCTGCCTCAACCCACAATTCTTATTTGAATGCCCAAAACTATGACATAATGTACACAACAGGGGTTTCCATTGGTATTCAACCAATATAGGAATCTTTGTGCCATTATTGAGTTTCAGCTTGAACTCCGAAATCAACTCCTGCTTTGGGTCAATTTCAACACATACTCTTGCATAGCTTATCCTCTTCTTCATCAAAGTTATTGTATCGGCATTTAAAGGCTTCCCCAGTGCACTTGCTAAATAGCTGAAGCCAGTTGCAGTCCAGTATTCCATAGGAATATTGTACATCTTCACCCAGACAGGCAGCCTATCCAACTTATCCTTATGTAATTCCATTCATTCTTTTGTCGGGGGGGAGAATTTGAATTCATCCCAATCCTCTATCGACCTCCCAGCAACCAGAGATGCCCGTGATTTTCCTTTATTATTTAAAACCTTCCAATTTGATCCCCCAAATTGTCCACCCCCATTACCTAGATTTTGCCGACGTCCACCAAGTCGACCCCATAGCATACCTCTTCTCCCACCATTTCACCCTGAACCTCCACCATTTACTTGAGCATTCCGTAATACCATATTTTCTTTCTCCAGCATAACTGTACCCTCTCCTCACTCACCGAGATCTTATCACAGGAATTTATATGCAGGGATTCTTTAGTGTCCATCACATTGGTCTGACCAGATTTATTGTCCAGATCGACCTCATCCATACCTTCATCCTCCCCACTATAGAAAAATTTTGATAGAACAGTTCGATCGCTTACAACTCCAGACTTCAGATTCACATCTTCCACATAGATCTTATCGTCTCCCATAACTTCTATACTCCAATCAATCACCGAGACCAGCAATCAGAGCTCTATTACAAGAAACAATCTCACCCAACTACAGAGAAAGGAATACCAGTCACCAATCTGCCGGCCCAGGACCTTCACACTCTTTAGAGAGGGAAAGTTAATTAGTGAGAGAAGCTCTCAACTAATCCATTGCTCTCTTTTCTCAACTCAATTGTTTACTTTTTGATTAAAACATATAATCACTATGGTTATATTATTGCTTAATGTTGGCAATAGCACTGATTGAGAGTATTTTTTGACTCTCGTAGTTGATATGGACTACTAATACCTTATTATCCTTGTATCAGCTGAAATCTAACCGAATTGGTATTGAAGGTTAAAAGGCATTGCAACACATGAATTTTTTTTATATCTCGAATTTGGACATAGATACAGGATTTGCTTTTTCCTTGTGCACATAAATTAAAAATGAAATATGAAATATAAAATACATCCTTTGGTCTGATAAGCAAACATTGTACACAACAAAAAGGCAAATACTTATTTTTGCAGATATTGTTACTCTGTAGAACTTGGTGTGGTAGTTGTAAGAGGAATCTATGATGATTCAACTTTAAAACAAACACAAGCATATTGAAATTCTGCTTGTCAATGGATTTTCATTAAACATAATGGCCTTAGACTAAGAATGGAATGGTAATTCCCCACCATAGCAACTCGGACATCCATATTACATATTATAGTTGATAGCAACTCGGACATCCATATTACATATTATAGTTGATAGCAACTCGGACATCCATATTACATATTATAGTTGTTGCAGTGAAAAGTGGAGGCAATGAGAGAAACATTAAGAAGAATATTAAAATTGACAAAAAGAATTATAACTTGTAAATTATCTTTTTCTTTTCTGCTTCTAAATCTAAATTTCCTTCAAATTCCTTTAACCACACAAATCCTATCCTTATATTTTCAATTGAAGGGCAGAGAGATATTGTACAAAGGAAGACCTAGTTTCTTGACATATTCTGGTAACTTTGCATTAAAACCCTTCTATAAATTTAGTAGGGAACTTTCCTTTTAAAACATGCTTGCTTGTATTGCAAATCATTTCAATTAACAGTTGAGAGAACTTCGCAGAACCACCCTTTGATGCATGTGGCGTTATAAGCGATTGTTATTTTATGGCCTATTGTGTTTCTATATGGGCTTGGGTTTTGACTTTGCATCTTGTGTATAATTTAATTGCAATGATTCCTTGATGTGTTGCAGGAAGACTTTTCATAGCCGATACAAAAAGTAGTGTAATTAGATATCTAGACTTGAACAAGGAAAAAGTTGAACTTCTTACTTTAGAACTGAAAGGAGTTCAGCCTCCTGCACCAAAATCCAGATCTTTGAAATGCCTTAGAAGGCGATCTTCAACCGACGCAGTGACCATTTTAGTTGATGGTGGTTCATTTAACGAGGGCAACTTAAGAATAAAAATATCGGTACCTGAAGGATACCATTTCTCAAAGGTTTAACTTCTATACTATGTTTTAGATTTCCTTTTCTGTGATCTACCATTCTTGTACTCATTAGTAATATGATCTTTGTGGCATATATCGTATAAACTCATCCTTCTAATATCAAATGCAGGAAGCATGTAGTAAATTTATTGTAGAAACTGAGCCAGAAAATGCTCTGGTTATTGATCCCGTGGATGGAAATCTCAGCCCGGAAGGATCTGCAGTGCTTCATTTTAGAAGATCATCCCTTTTAGCTTCCATTGGGAGAATAAATTGCAAGGTATGCCTTTGTTATAGAAAGCTTTCTAGGTTATATATCTTCATTTGCTGCAAGGGTCCAACTTTCCATTTTTCCAGTGAGAAATTGCTAAACCAAATTCTTGTTCATCTGTTCAGTTCCTGCACCTTAATGCTAACATGTAGATACTAAGTTCCTTGCCATGATTTTTGCATCCTTGAGACCATTAATACACCCTATACTTGCTAATTCTCTTAGTAATGTAGCATCATTAGTGATTCCCAAGCTGTTTTGGTGGCCAACACAAATCCTGGTCCGCTTCCATGTTATATATAGAGGCCAATAATGCGAGGAGGTCCTGCCTAAGCCAGATATCAGAAAGACTGGAGACAAATCTAATCTGTAGTATAATTTCCAGAAACTAGCTACTCAGAGATTTAGATCTGCAATCCTCTAACATGTCATTCTGGACTTTTACCACTATACCAAGCAATGACCTTTTTTTTTCCCTAAATGCAATGACCTTTTTTTTTCCCTAAATGCAATGACCTTTTTTTCCCCCTAAATGCAATGACCTCTTTCAATATTATACGTATGCAACGAAATCACAAAAATATTAGAGTCAACAAAAATTCAGTCAAACTTTTTCTGCACTTTCTAAGGTTCCATAAAGTCTTTTGTTTTAATTCCTTTTCTTGTGAAGTACCATAAAGTTATATTTATTAACATGTTTTCAACACTCACAAAAAAAAGTATTTTTCCCCCAATCCTTCTTGCTTAGATAACAAGGTCTCATTTGAAGAGGTCGGAATCAAAGAAAGCCTTTCTTAAAAAATTTAAACTGTATGTTATGTTATGTATTATTTTTTTTTAAAAAAACACAGTACATTTAACAACACATAAAAGGCTGCACGAGGATTATCTTTCAACTAAAAATATCCTTTTGATAGGTATAACTGAAAATAAACTCAATAAATCATTGTTCCAACACGAAAATCGTATTGGTCTAATTGCAGTGGGTAGGTTCCAAGAGACTTCATTTGAAAGAAGTCGGGGATTTAAACCACGTAAGGCACATGGGATTTTGAGGGCGAAGATAGGTATCCATTGCACTTGACAGAAAATTATTCTAGCCAACTTTCTATATCTTCCTCTCTAGTATCATTTATCTAACTCCTGATTATATGCTTTTGCCTGGCTACTCATCCATCTCAACACTTTCGTTCTAAGTATGCTTCTTGACTATATGTTACTTTTGGTCATGGAACACAGATCGGATGGCTATAAAGAAGTTTCCTTTGATTTGATTGTTATAATTCATCACTCATCACTAGAAATGCGCCCATTCACTTCATGTCCGTTCCCTGATCAACCCCTCCTTCTACTCTAGAAATGGCATAGGTATGGTCAATTTGGGTTTGCAATAGTTCAAAGCACTAAGCACATTGAAACTATTTTAGCCAAAGTCAATGGGTCTAAGTTTAACAGCCTAGTCCTTATCTGGGACAAACTATTATTTCCCAATAAATCCCTAAACAATTTAGGCTTCCTCAGCAAGCACCCCTTGTTGACTTCTTGTTATTCAAGTCCTTCTTAGAGAACTTTTAAGGGCCCAAAAGAACTTAAAATTTCCAAAAATTAATCTAGGATCTGATAGTGCATCCCTTAAATCTGGACGGTCCTGTTGGCATTTTACATGGCTTTCTAATTTAGCTAATAAGCATCTAGACTGAGACCATAAAAAGGGAAAACTTCATGACATTTCATGGCACGTGATCACATTTAGGATTATTTGAGACGACAAATTTCATAATTTGTAGCATCACTTTTGAGATGGCTGCCATATTTTAAATTGACTCCATTGAAATTGAAATGCCATATGAAGTTTTGATGGGACCACAAAAATTCAAGGAACACAGAAGCATGCCCTTAATCAATTTAATGGTTTGCTAAAATTGAAATTCTCCCAGTACCTATATAGCATTTTGTTCCAAATTTACCGAATAAGCTACTGAAATGAACCCAATGAACAGCAAAATAGCAACTTTACATACACACACACATATATATGTATCAACTGATGACATAATTAAAGAAAAGATATACTGACTCTTCTATGCCCCTTTCCAGCATCCGCGAACCCATAAATGGAACCAGGCTGTTGAAACCCTAGGTATCGTTCGGCCAACTCGATGTACTCGGAGACTGGTTGGTCCCACTGAGACGCTCTCTCTCTAACCTCATCCTCCGAGCTTAGGACATTGGTTTTAAGGTTAATTGGGTTTAGAGAAGCCTATGTTACATGGACTTGGTTATGTATGTTTGGTTTGGGTATGTGTCTAAGCATCAGATTTATCATTTATCAAATCCTCAATCTCAAGGAATGGGGATACGGCTAAATATTCATATATTTTCAATGCTCATTTTTTCTAAAATAAAATGGTATTTTTTTTATAAAAGAAGGGTAAATTGCATTAAACCCCCCTGAACTATCATCAGAATGCAACTAACCCCCCTAAACTACAAACTGCCCCCCTGAACTAACAGAAATACACACTTAAGGACACGACGTCAAACAGCCATTAACGGAAAAATAAAATTACCTTTTTGCCCTAAAATTACCTGAGCTAAACGATGTCATTTCATTTAATCATTTTTTAAAAATAGTCCATCCAATAAGACGATGACACGTGTTGATAATTTTGAGGGGAAAAAAACACTCATGGCTTACCCGTTTTTAAAAGACCCAACCATTTTGTTAATCTTCTTCTTTGTTTTAGAAACCGTATTCCCAAGCTCCAGTTCTTCATCAATGATGTCAACCCTAAATAATCAAGATCTCAAGGATAAAATGCAACCTCCTTGAACATACATGCATTCTCCCTACTTCTCTCAACCTCAATGGAGCCGTCAAACATGTCTGGCGGCACCTCAAACATTTGCTTAGTCATCACCTCATTACATTGATGAAAGTAGAACATAGGGAAAAATGAAATCCTACTTCATAAAGACATTTTCATTTTCATGACTATAAGAGTGAAATTAGTAAGCCCTGTTCCAGCTTAGCGTAGAGAGAGCTTTCCAATTCTTAAAGAACTCTAATTTTTGTAAATGGGTTCTCTCCTGCAATATCCATGGATAAAATCTGCTGAGGAGAAAAGATGCAGCATTTGAAGCTTCTATTACTCAAATTTGGAGATAGAACAAAAGGTGGGAAACTGATTATCGTATTAACACGCCAATAATCATACTTTGATTAAATAATACCTCTGTTTTATGTTGATAACTTGATATATGTATATATATCAACATTTTGTATTTTGAAAGGTAATTGGAAAGAGTAGGGTTGCGGATATTAAAGTTAATGGCCAGTGAGTACAGGTTTCTCTTGTAGTTATCTGTAAAGCAACTCGACAATAAGTTTATAAGGTTTCTCATAATTTTCTTGTACTTTTGATTTAATAATATTTGGCTTAGAAAAACAAAAACAAAACAAAAACAAATAAAAATGGAGAATTTTTCCAGGAACAGCTGTTTGATTTGTTTAGGAGAGGGAGGGTGATGTCAAACTTTGTCTCAATATAGGTTTGAACTTTGGTATTTTGTTTCCATTTGAAGCATTTTTTTCCTAGGATTCCCTTCTTCTGTTAATTAATCAACTAGGCTCTCTTTACTCTCTCTTCAAAGTTTTGAGTATGACTTATGAGTCAATAAGAAACCTCTAATGAGTGTGTCATTTGGAAATGTCCATTGCTTGAAAGGGACTTCCAAGTAAATAAGTTATCCATTAGTATATATATAAGTATACCTTCAAATTAATGCTTCAGATTAAACCTTTAGAAAACTTTCACCTCCTATCAAATTAACTAGCTAGCCTTCTTCAATTAGACTTTAAAATTAATAAATGCAGATTTCTGTGTTCTCTTCTCCATCGGATTCAAATGCATATATTTGATAGCTCCTTTCAGCCATATATATATCATCCTATGAAACTTTGTTTATGGTATGTATTGGTGATATATATATATTCCATATAATAATTCTACCTAGAAATATCAAAAACTGCCTTAAGGGTTTTTTTTTCTTTTCTTTGCATTCTTTTAATGTTTCTCTGTCACTTTGATAACAGGTTTGTATGCTTCATTTTTTATAGAACTAGTTATCTAGAAGTGAATTCTATATGTGGTAATTTCAAAGAGTTCAGTTAGGCAGTGAATTGAACTGTCCATATTGTTTTCTCTATGCTGTTTCGAGTTGATATTTTCCTCAGAGGATTTTTTCTACGCCCTACATTTTGTCATTTATTTCACGATGAACCTTGTTTAGGTTTATTGGTCACTTCTACTAGTAGTTGCCAACTGTTGAATAAATTAGCAAGGAGACATGGATAAAGGCTGGATGCACCTTCATAACAGGTTATTATAACCTAAATAACCTTACCCATAATAATTTAGACATTATACCTGTCATTCTTGTCATAATGAAAATTTTGATTTTCCAATTGTAGAGCTTCAACGGAGTATTTAAATGGAGCACGTAGATTTTCCAATTGGGCCCAACGTAATGCAGGGAATCCAGCTAAGATTATATGCCCCTGTAAACATTGTCTAAACTCACAATATCAACATTTTAATACGGTGTACGAGCACTTAGTGATCAATGGAATGGATTCTGCTTATACTGTATGGGCCTTTCATGGAGAGAATCGGATTCCATATGTAGAAAATGAAGGCACTGAAGATGGTATGGAAATGCCTGAAACGTATGAGATGTTTAGAGATGTGTATTTTGATGGTGAAGAAAATGCTACAACAGATCCCACTTATGGAAGTAGAGAGTTTGAGTTCAGAGAGGCGTTGGAAAAGGCTGAAACTCCTCTATATCCTAATTGCACGAAGTATACAATTATGTCAGCAACAGTTGCTTTATATAAGCACAAAGCTGCTCATAATATATCGGATACTGGATTTGATGAGCTTCTTAAGATTATTCGTGATATGCTTCCGACAGATAATAACCTTCCGGAGGGGAACAATGCAACAAAGAAGTTATTGAAGATATTTGAGTTGGGGTATGAAAAAATACATGCGTGTATCAATGATTGTTGTCTTTTTAGAAAAGAAAATGAGAATCTGATTGCATGCCCAAAATGTGGTGCTTCACGGTGGAAAGTGAATGAACATAGTAAAAAAATTCGAAATGGGATTCCGGCTAAGGTGTTACGGTACTTTCCAATAATACCAAGATTTAGGCGATTATTTCGATCAAATGAAAAGGCTGAACAAGTATTATGGCATTCGACTCATAAAAGTCGGGATAAAAAAATGCGGCATCCAGTTGATTCATGTGCATGGGAATTGATTGATAAAAAGTGGCCGAGTTTTGCATCAGATCCTCAAAATTTGAGGCTTGGCCTTGCAACTGATGGGTTCAATCCATTCGGTGACCTTAGCTCTAAACATAGTTGTTGGCCTGTGATTTTAGTAGTATATAATTTTGACCCGTTGCTTTGTATGTCTAAAGAGAATATGATGTTGACGTTGTTAATCTCAGGACCAAAGCAACCAGGAAATGACATTGATGTGTATTTGGAGCCACTACTGGAAGATTTAAAAGTATTATGGGAAAAAGGTGTTGAGCTTTATGATTCATTCACTAAATCCTTGTTTAATTTGAGGGTGGTTTTGATGTGGACAATCAATGATCTTCCGGCCTATTCTAATTTGTCTGGCCAGGCAACAAAAGGTAAGTTTGGTTGTCCAGTGTGTGTTAAAGACACATATTCTGAATGGTTGAAATCTAGTGGAAAGACTGTGTTCAGGGGTAGTCGGCGATTTCTTCCATTCAATCACCCATATAGAAAGAAGAAAACTTGGTTTGATGGAAAAGAAGAAATGAAGGGGCCACCTAGAGTATTAGCTGGTTCAGAAATTTTTTGCGGCGTTAAGGATTTAAAAAAATACATGGGGAAAAAGTAAAAATCAGGAAAAAAGTAAAAAGCGCAAGAAGGAAGAGAAACCTAGCATTTGGCCATGGAAGAAAAAGTCTATATTTTTTGAGTTACCATATTGGGAGGTACACAATTTGAATTCACCTTTATCTTCGGTGGTCATGTTTTTTTTATTTGAGGAGTTCACACTCCTTACTAATAATTCTTTTTGCCTGTTATGTTAGGCGTTACCTCTCCGACACAATTTGGATGTGATGCACATTGAAAAAAATGTTTGTGAGAGTATTTTTGGCACACTATTGAATATAAAGGGAAAATCAAAGGATGGACTAAAGTCTCGTATGGATTTGAAGCAAATGGGCATTAGGGGAGATTTGCACCCAAAGGAGTTAGGGAAAAAAAATTACTTGCCACCAGCACCATATACATTATCGAAGAAAGAGAAGCAATCATTTTGTAAAAGGTTACAACAGCTGAAGTTACCTGATGGTTATAGTTCAAATATTGGGCAACGTGTATCATTGGATGAGTGCAAAATTAGTGGCCTAAAATCTCATGATTGTCATGTTCTTATGCAACAATTGCTGCCTGTAGCTTTACGCGGGACACTGCCAAAAGGTCCGAGGATTGCTATATTTCGCCTATGTGCGTATTTTCATGAAATATGTCAAAGGGTGATTGATAGGAATCAATTGGAGAAAATTGAAAATGAAATTGTCGAAACTTTATGTATGTTTGAAAGGTTCTTCCCACCGTCTTTCTTCGACATTATGGTACACGTTACCATTCATATTGCACGAGAAGCTCGTTTATGTGGACCAGTACAATTTCGTTGGATGTACCCATTTGAGAGGTAATTGATTTATAACATTCTTTTATATATGTTATGCAATTACAAATATTATTTAATTTACATATATATAATTCTATCGTTATATTTAGGATGATGAAAGTTTATAAAGGATATGTTAAAAATCGAGCAAGACCTGAGGGGTGCATAGCAGAAAAGTACTTGGTAGAAGAGTGCATTCAATTTTGTAGTGAGCACATGAAACAAGTCGCTGAAATTGGTGTTCGTCGTTCTCGAAATGAAGATATTGAAACTGAAACAATAGAAGGAGGACGCCCACTTTCTAAGGGAATTTCAAAAACTATGTCTAGTGACATGTTAGCCATTGCTCACCGTTATGTATTATTCAACAATGAGGAGGTGGAACCATATTTAAAGTAAGATGGTACGAAATTTATTTAATTTATAACTATTATTGAAAAACAAAATACTTAACCATGTTATTTTCTTATTAGAAAGCATGTGGAGGAACTCAAGGGTTTGGACAGTTGTCTTGCAAGGAATGAAAGCACTCTACAAAAGAAACACATGGAGACCTTCAGTTCATGGTTCAAAACTATGATTAATGCAAGTAGTAATGTGTCAACGATGCTAAAGGGGCTTTCAAATGGGCCTAGGAACGATGTAATTTCTTATTCTGGTTATATTGTGAATGGCCATCGATTTCACACCAAGGATGTCGAGAGAAGCACACAAAATAGTGGTGTTTCCATTGAAGCTGAAACTATATGTCGATCTAGTGCAAGAGACACAAATCAAGTTGTTGAAAAAATATCTTACTATGGTGTTCTGAAAGATATAATTTTGTTAGACTACTACTCATTTCAAGTACCGTTGTTTCATTGTGACTGGGCAAATATTAGAAACGGCATCAAAGTTGAAGATGGATTTACATTGGTGAACCTTCATGAAGGTCAAAGTCAATTTGAAAGTGATCCATTTATCCTTGCGTCACAGGCTAAGCAAGTGTTTTATTCTAGGGATACTGAAACGTCAAGTTGGTATGTGGTACTCAAAGTACCACCAAGAGGCAAAATTGACTTGGACACTTTTGAAGAGAATGCTTATATGCCTTATGCTCCATTAGATATATCAAGACTTGAATGTGAAATTCTTGATGATGGCGAACATCATGTACGACTTGATTGTGAGGGCATAACATTGTAGAATATTTTCAAATGGGTATTTGGTTATATTTTTTGGTTTGTAATTGGTTACTTGTAGCATATTTTTTGATTAAACTGAATGGTTGTGATTATGTACCTATCTAAATTTGCATTAAATTCCATCTTAAACTGGTAATATGTTATTTCTGGTGCTCTTTTTCTAAATCAATAGTGGCGCCTCCAATATAAACTGAATTATTACTCCTTTGATAAGATTACAGGTCATCTAAAGATTTTTACTATGTCTGAACATCCTGAAGTAAGTATCAATCTTACTTAATGTTGTTTTATCTTAAATTAATTGTTTTGATTTAAGTATCAACTTTAAACATGTGTATTTTTAATGTTCTTCTTCTTTTAATGCATGTACTTGAATGAAGTCATCTAGACAGTGTGAGAAACGTGCAGAACGAAATCGTCGAGCAGCTATGGCTGCAGTGATACGTACACCCTCAGTTGTACGCATTTCTGGCGGGGGTTCAAATTCTCCAAGGACACCTTCAGGCGATCAATTTAGAGTTGGTGGGGTTTCACCCGATCCCGTTACTTCTCAAGGACCTTCCATTGAGGCTACATCAAATACAAAGAAAAGAAAGGGTAGGGGAAAGTCTCAACTGTACAAGATAGCATCCACACCAAATGAGCGCCTAGTTGTGGATTTTAATGAAAGGGGGCAGCCAGTTGGTGATAATAGTAAGAAGTATAGTTCTTGCCTTGGGGTTCTAGCACGTGAGAGGGTTCCCATAACAATTAAGAGCTGGAATGATGTGCCTGAGTCTCTATTACAAGAATTATGGGATATTATAAAGGTATTTTATTTGAAGGAATTTGCTGGTAGAAGGATGTGTCTGATTCTCTATTAGAAGAATAAAAACATGTTCTCCCTTTGATAGTAGGATATTTATTTGATAATTTGATATATATTTGCAGCTAAGATTCGATGTTGCCGACTGTCATGCAAGCGTATCATTTGGATTGATGGGAAAGGCGTGGCGCAATCACAAATCAAATACAACAAATAATGTGTTGTCCATGAGAAATAATCGACGAGCCATTGCCTTAATGAAGCCCGATAATATAAATTCAGTGGATGAGTGGCAAGAATTTGTTGCCCATCGATTATCGGAGGAGCATGCTGTGAGTATTTATATGCACTTTTTAATTATATATATATATATATATATATATATATATATATAGATATATATTTTCATGACCTATATAAATTAGCAACTTTTTTGTATTTACAGAAAGAAAGAAAACAAAAACAAGAATTGAGGAGCAAAATAACTACCCCACACACAACAAGCCGATTAGGCTATGCTCGATTAGAAGATTCAATGGTAATAATGAATGTTTATTTTCTTTACTTATTTAATGCTAACCATAGTTCTTGTGATTTAGTAGCACAAATAATTGAAACGTGCATGTTTGGGTATGTAGAGAAAAGAGTCTGACACGCCCGATAACATTTCAAGGGTGGATGTTTGGATTAAAGCGCATATGAGAAAGGATGGTCAGCCCATAAATGAACAAGTCAAGGAGACTGTGGTAACATGTTTAGGTTTTTTAATTTAAGTTAATCATTTATATTTATTATATTAAATTACTAATGCGTGTGTTTAAAATATGAAATTTTAGGAAATAATTAAGACATATTCCCAAACGACTCAAAGTTCAGGAATTCATGACGATGCCATCAATCATGTATTTGGTTCAGAACATCGAGGAAGAGTGAGAGGGCTTGGGTTTGGGGTAACACTTACAAAATTGAAAACCCAAGCACAACAACAAGAAAATACCCAAAGATATGAAAAGAAATTTGAAGCAATGATGCGGGACCAAAGGGAGCAAATGTTGGAAGCAATGCGACTTGAAAGGGAGAAAATGAGAGAAGAGATGAGGGAGGAAATGAGAGAGCAAATGAGGGAAGAGATGAGGGACCAAATGAGGGAAGAGATGAGGGAACAAATGCAAGAGTTTAGATCATTGTTGGTAAGTGAAAATAAGAATGCGTTGTCATCATTTCTATTAAAAATGCTTTTATATAATTATTTTTCTTTTTTTTCATGCCAGACACAGAATGCTAATAACCAATCTTGTCCCAATGCTTCACCACGTGTCCCATCTACTGAAAATGTTGAAAGAAAAGATTGCGAGTTATTCCATTACAATGGGACAGGATTACTTGTTGCTACTGGTGAAGTTGTTTCCTCAGATCCTTCTACGCTCATAGGTGATGCACCACTCGGTTCTGATTGTTGGAAAGTGTGGGTCGATTTTGTCTTTGAATCCGAAGCTCCCTTGTATAGGGCAGATTCCTCCGGCCGTTACTTGCTTGGGCAAGCTCATGGAAATTCAATTGCATGGCCTAGCAAGTTTATCAAGATCAGTAAGTATTCCAAAGTATAATATTTGAATATCTAATTTTATTGATACTGAAAATATAATATATAATATTTGAATATCTAATTCCATTGACACTGAAAATATAACATTTATTTACTTGCAGCTCAGCCTTAGGGATAATTGTATTTTGGGGCTTTTTGCTTGTTTTTGTGGTTGTATCTCTACAAGAGATATATAGAATTTTTTTGAAAGCAATCTGTTCAGGGCATGTTTGGTTCTTTTGAAAACAACTCTAAGGTTAGTTTCTCTCTCTCTATATATATATATATGCACACCATCACAGGCGCACTTATTGGGGCTTACTTGTTGACACACACCTCTCACAGGCGCACTCTTATGGATTTGATTTGCTATTCTATTATTGAGGACTTAATTTGCCATTCTGTTATTGAGGGTTTGAATTGCTAATATTCTATTATGAGTTTTGATGTTATTTTGCTTTAGGGACAGAATTTTGGGTTGGATGGTAAACTTGTTGGAAAATCTGTTATACCTATTTGACTTGCTGAAAATTTGTGTTCTAGATAGTATAATTGCTGAAAAATATGTTCTACCTATTTCACTTGCTTAAAATTGTGTTCTAGATGGTATACTTGCTGTTTGAAATCTGTTTTATCGGAATTTTAATGCTGCCAGAAAATCTACTTTGCTGAATTGTTCAACTTGTTGCCATAAATCTAAAGTTGCTGGAAATTGAGTTTGGTTGTTCTAAATTGCTCTATATAGCTGCCATTTAAAATGCTGAATTGCTGAAACTATTTTCTGAAATATGCATGTTGCTGACTTGAGAAATTTAAGGGGCTGATTTGAGATTTTAATAGTGCTGATTTGGTAATTAAATAGTGATGATTTGGGTTTAATAAGGTGTTGTTTTGAGAAATTAATTGTGGTGATTTGAGACTTATAAGGTGCTGATTTGAGATTTTAATAGTGCTGATTTGAGAACTCAATAGTGCTGATTTAGAGAGAGAGAGAGAGAAAGAGAGAGAGGCTTATAATTGTATACATATTTGACTTCTGACCTGGTAGGCATTACATGGCTAATTTATACAACATTGGCAGGTAAATCATAAAAAACACGCAACACAGTTTTAGCAGTTAAATTAGAAGTTTTGAGTGGCTGACGCCATCAATCATGCCACAAAACAGTGAAGTAAGGAATCAAAACTCCAACCCAAGAATTGTGTCCCAGATTCCAATCATTAAAGTGGAAGAAAAGTTTTGAGAATCCTAATTTACAATTTTATACAGAATATGGATTAGAATGTTAAAACATTAGAGGGTTTTTTATGATGGAATTCCTTCAAACTTAACTAAGATACCCGAGTAAATTAAATATCATTTGGGAGAGAGATTAAAAAAGACAGAGATGTAAGGAAATCACATAATATAACTTTCGATCTGCAACTATTTTAAAGTAAAGCTAGCCTTTAGAGATGCTCTGTCTTTCAAGCATAGCTGCCCTTGCTCCTCTGTGGTTCAAACAATGCTCTACACACAAAGATAAGAAGTCTGGAGAGATGATTAGAAAATGAAGGATTGTGATGCAGGGCATGATAATTATAAAAGGATTCAAATAAAGAGTTTCACATGGAATGTATTTTGGATCTCATGTGATAAAATTTTGAGTTGAGTCGAGTCTTGTGTTAAGCTTCAGTTAATCTACTGTTGGCTTATATTTTAGTGTTTGAGGGTGTTTGGTAATCTTCATATGCTGGACATTGGCAGTAGCAACGGTTCATGAATCTTCTTTTGAGTAAAAAATTATGTTATTTGGTCTTTGTATGTTGGTTTAGTAGGTTAATAAGTATCTCCGTAGTCAAAATTTCGTAGTTTAATATTTTAGTCCTAATCCCAGAATAAGCAAGGAAAGTCCAGCGGTCTTAATATATCTTTGTATTATTTAAATTCAATAGAGTTGAATTAAGAACAAAAGAGAAGCTTTGCAGCATCATGTAATGTGACTAATGTCATGTGTGATGAAACCTAATTGGTAAAACATTAGGAATTCTAGGTGAGATTCCTAAAATTCTCCTTTCTATTCTTCCTCCTCCCCCTCCTCCTCTTTATACCCTCCAATCAGATTTTGTTCTTGAAATAACAATCAATCCTTAATTTCTCTAAGCCTTGTTATACCAAAACCTTAAACTTCCATAACCCTAACATTTATCCCTTCCCTTTAGCCTCCAGTTTAACACTCTAAACTCTATATTTAGTTGCCAACCTGATTTTTCAGCAACTGATTCTCTGTAACTCTAGTCACTTTGAAAACCAACCCAAATTTTTTGTATGTTCATATGTACAGAGTAGCCATATACATCATTGGTTCATGCATGCTAGGTGGGGCATGGTCTTAAATATTGTGATATATTTAAGTGCATGTATATTTTTGAGAATATGTGAGGATCGACCTGCTGCAGCGGTGATAGTATGGTTCTACATACCTTGTTGGGCCTTTGAGCTCACCCCTTCCCAGGTTTTGCAGGTATTGCTGGTTTTGGAGTTAGTTAGGGGACTGACAGCACCGGTTGCAGAGGTAGTAAGTAGATTCCTTAGAATCTAATGCATGTCCAGGATAGGGGATAGATAGATGCTTCACATTTGGATTAAATGTATAAAGCGATTTATGTTGATTCAGTTCCTTCAGTTGTATTTATTCATGTGATGTATGTATTTAATACGGACATTCAAGGACTGAGGCATGTATATTCATGATTGTATTATGCATGTTGTAGAAATATTGGGGGGACACGGGCCCATAAGTGTCCATTTTTATTGTTTAGATATAAATGCTGGGGGGACACGTGCCCAGAAGTGTCCATATAAATTGTAAAGTAGGTATATCATGCCAGGAGCTGATTATTTAGAATGGGTCATGCCCGATTTTCATAAAAATGATAGGAAATTGAGGTTGCATGATCAGGTGGTGGTTAGAGTGTGAGGGTGATCTCACGGGGTTCACACCTCGGTTTTTGGACCTCGGGAACCGGGGCGTGACAGGATGGTATCAGAGCATGATACCTTATAAAGGGTAAAAAGGGTCCATTGGGATTAATGGGCGGGTTAACCTCCGGTTTTCTGGGAGTCGGGGATCGGGGCGTGACACTACACCATTTACTCTGCCTCTTTAAACTCTAAATGTACAAGCTCTCCATAACTTCCGCCCACCATAAACCTATTCATGGCAACATTAATTTGAGTTTTCTAGTATTGTCCTGCATAATTTAGGTTTGAAGGACTAATTTTCTAATACAGGTGAGAATCATTTGTTGTGGATGGTTGAGACCTTTGGGTTTTGTACATCCCAACATATTTGAGCTGCCTCATTGTTTTAAATATAGCATTTAATTCAGTCCTCGGAAGCTTTGTGTGCGAAAGCTTTGTAATTACAATGGACCGCAAAGGTTTCAGGCTCAACATTAGAGATCCAGCCATACCTTGAAAAAGAGATCAAGTTAGAAGTTAGGCTAAAACTACTAAATGCCAAAGGCAAAGAATCAACTCACAAACCTTAAGCGAAAAACTATGAATGGATGGAAATCCATAAAGTTGTTACCGTGTGTGACAAGCATTAAGTTTTCTGAAGGAAATTTATCTGCAAGGGCCTTAATAATATGCTCATATCTGGTCCTTGCACCAACGACTGTCTCTTCCCATTTTGGCAACTTGAGTTCCTCGAGCAAACAATCTATGTCAGTATATAGAATAGTTTTTGCAGACTTATAAAGGAAAGTGAAAAGGAATATATATCAAGTATACCTCTTTATATATTCATTGTTTCATTTCATTATATATTGATATTTTTGTGCTTTCTCTGTTGTACTTGCTCCATTGACCCTCTCTCTTTAAATCCCAGGATAATGAACCAGAGCAGCAGTAGCAGTAGTCTTCTCTCCTGTTGTACTTGCTCCATTTTGCTTCGATTGCCTCTCAACTACGTCTTCAAGAGCATTGTTGTTTTGCTTAAGTTCATTTGTAGCTAGAATATTCGTCTTTTAAATGTTCATTGTATATTTGTTAATGGTTGTAATTTTTAAGCATGCTGAAAGTTAATGTTCATTGTATATCCGCAATTAGATATGCACATACTTTTGGGTTGGATGAAAGTTATTCAAACTGTGTTTTTGGCTTGACTTTCATTTGAATGTTTTTAGCTTCCGATACAAATTGATGTTGGTATTGTATGTATGGTATCACAGGTTTTTGGATTGGATTTCACAGGTTTTTGGATTGGAGTTTACAGGTTTTTGGAATGAGGTATTAGAAAAACAAATTTTCAAAAAAAAAAAAAAAAAAAATTTTAAGGCGGACAATGACCGCCCTTAATAGCTGCTTTTAAGGCGGGCAAAGACCGCCCTTAATAATATGATCTGGGTAGCTTCTAAGGCGGCTAAGAAACGCTGTTACTCTTTTACCTTCTACGGCAGTTTAGAACCGCCGTTAATAAGAACCTTCGAAGGCGGGAAAAAGTGTCCTTAAAAAAATTGGTTTAGCATTTAAGGCGGCTATAAGCAGCCCTTAATATTAGATTTTAAGGCAAGCCGTGCACGTCGTAAATAAACAATATTTCAAGGCAGCCAGAAACCGCCCTTAATAATCAAGATTTTAAGGCGAGCCGTAACCGTCGTAAATAATTTCAGTTTTATGACATGCATGGGCCGCCTTGAATAATTCCTCTTCTAAGGCGGTCTCTTACCGTCGTAAATAATTCAATTTTTAAGACACTAAATAACCGCCTTGAAAAATGATTTTAATGGCGTTTATGGAATTATTAAAGGCGGTTTTTGAATGCCTTTAAAATGTTTCTGCATGCCTTTAAAAAAACTTTGTATTTATAACACCTTAATAGAGGGCAGGCGGTGGTCCGCCTTAAAAAGTCATTTAAGGCAGTTTTTGCCCGTCGTAAAAGTCTAGTTTTCTTGTAGTGACTGCCCCAATTAGGAAAAAAATCACGATTTTCTGTCATCTTTGCACTGATCTGCCAACTCATAGTAACTCAGCGCCATCAACGTGCTATCTAACAACTGAGCATCCTCTGACTCGGATCCTCCTATATCACAAATTAGACTAGAAGGCAACCAAAAGCCATAGCATAAAGATGTTATCTCACCATTGCCAAATTTGTGCTAAAATGTCATTATTAGAAGAAAATGGAAGCATTGAATCCAAAGGGGATTAAGGGATTGAAGGATGTTCCAAAGGTGCTTACCTATAACAGCTTGGTTCCAAGATAAAATATCCTTAAGCCCCAAACACCCCTCTTTCTTAGGAAGGCAAACAATGTCCCAGGAAACTTTGGCATTACCATCTGTAAGATCTGCTCTAGCCTATAGGAAGTTTCTAAGAACTTCGATAATCTGCTTAAGTACCTTCTTTGGTAATATGAAAATGGAAGTCAGCCGGTAAACTTGAATTGAAAATAACACAACAGAGATAAGTTGAAGCGTCCCAGCAAATGACAAATATCTTCTGCTCCAAGATTTAACCCTATCTGTAATTCTATCAACTAACACCCCCACAATCTTCACTCTTTAGCCTTGTATATAGTAAAGGAACTCCTAAATACTTCAACAGGGAAAGTCCCAAATATGAAGTTTAAACAATTTGTAATCTCTGTTAAGTCAAGTTGCTGAATTCTAGAGTAAAATAAAGAAATTTTAGCATTCTTAGGGTATAAGCCTACTACTGAACTTTTTCGCAGTTTTTAAAAGAATTTGAAAATATTTAATGTTTCCAGTTGAGAAGAGTAAAAGGTTATTAGCAAACATAATGTCAGAGATCCTCTGAATTTTAATGTTCTATGGAATTTGAAGCCGTGCTAGAATTTTAGTTAAAACTTCCATTACCAACACAAATTGATAGCATAGGATCCACTTTCCTAATACCCTTTTCACTAGCAAAATAATCCTCTAAAGTTCTGAAAACTTGGAGGAAGACATGCATTTGGCTATCCAATTCACCATTTTCGCTGGGAATTTAAAAGCTTTAAGAGTAACAATGATAAACTACCATGAAAAAGTGTCATGCTTTACTCAAATCCACTTTCAAAGCATTTAGGAGGTCTGTTGTTTATGTGATAGTTGAGGATAATTTCCTGTGCTAATAGTACATTATGAGTGATCTTTCTCCCACGAATAAATGTGATTGATTCAAGCTAATACATTGAGGCAAGATAAGTTTAATTTTATTAGCAATGATCTTGGCAATGGCCTTATACAAGGTATTGCAAACTGGTACATGCCTAAAGTCTGAGATGAGAGGGGTCATTTATATTGAATTATGTCATTAAAAATCATTTTTGGGTTTACGTGTGTCCGAGGTTGAACCCATGCTTCCCGGCCTTTGCAAACCATGATATATACACGAGCATACGTATGTATGTGTGTATATATATATATACACTCCACTGTCTCAAAAAAAGAGTCTATTATAAAAAATTCAACTATTTAAGGATGTATTATTTAATATTTGTTTATTGTGAGAGAATCGATTAAATCTCAAATTTATCCTTACAGACAACTCAACTTTTTAAAGATGTATCATTTTATGGTTGGTCCACATGAGTAAATTAGAAATGTTAGTAAAGATAGTGTATTGGAGTTTTCAACGAGGGAATTATTTTGGAACAATTCAAAGGTAGAAACTAACTTTTGGGCAGAAAGAATATTATATTTAAAGAGAAAGAGACATGTAATTAAAGTTTAAAGGCCTTGAAGTCTTAAACCACGTATAAATTTTGATTAATAACAGCAATAGATGACAAAATCACAAGCATCAGCATTTCTATATTATTGTTAAACATCTCACAACTCTTTCCCAAGTCAATTGAACACAAGTATACCAAACTATTAGTAACCAAGAAATTTTGTTAATACAGTGGTTACAAGAAGTAAATGTATATAATCAGAATTGAAGTACATAAACATGTCTTCTAGAGCATCTCAGATAAAACTAAGCAGCTGCAATTGGCTAAGCATACTTTATCATTTGTGAAGGCGATAAGAAGGAATAGCCAGTAGGTGGTTGGCCCTAGCAGTTACCAGACCAAACACTTCATTCATGTCCAGTTCAGATGACAACATGTTATTTGGAAGTTTCCAATCAAAACAATGCATCAATTGTGCAACCACTAGCCGGACCACTGTGAGACCCAATTGAATCCCTGGGCAACTTCTTCGGCCAGAGCCAAATGGAATAAGTTGGAAGTGTTTTCCCTTAACATCTATACTACTTCCAGCAAACCTCTCTGGTAAGAACTCTTCAGGTTCAGTCCATACTTTTGGGTCTCGCCCGATTGCCCATAGGTTTATGGTGATTCGAGATTTCTTGGGTATGTGGAAACCGTTAACGGTGCAGTCTGCTACGGATTCGTGTAGCAGTAATGGTCCAACTGGATGGAGCCTGAAGGTTTCCTTCAGCACCATGTCCAAATACTCCAAGCTCTCCAGGTCAGATTCTTCCACCAATCTTTCCATGCCCACAACTACCTCCAACTCTTTCTGGACCTTTTTCATCACTCGCGGATGCTTTAAGAGTTCCGAGAGTGCCCATTCGATTGTTGTTGCTGCGGTGTCCATTCCGGCTACAAGCATGTCCTGCAAATATATTTTTTTGCACTTCATGAAACTCGAAGTGAAAAAAAATGTGCAGTCTAACAGTAGAATTTATAAGTGAAAATAGTTGCATTTGGGGGATAACATCAACCCCCCGAGTACTTAGTTTGTCTTTTCTTTTTGTCAAAAACTTTATAATCGCTTACTAGAAATAGGGAGGACAATAAAATATGTCGATAGAATTTGAGACAGAATTTGTTTAAAAGAGATTCACTTGGATTGTTAGCTAGATTATGTATAAACATCATCCTAAAATTTATATAAATGTTCAATCAAATTACCAACATCAGGGCTTTGACTTGGGAACGATCCATAGGATACTCAGCTTCTTCAGATCCCATGTTAGCCAACATGATATCAACAAAGTCTTTGGTTTGGCCTTGGTCCCTAGCTTGAGCATGCTCATCAATGATCTTCTCAAAAAAATCATCAAAGACCTTGGCAAGAGCCTTTATGCGCGGAGTCAGTCCCTGAAGATCAAGTGCCCCGACATAAGGGAAGTAATCGGCAATGTTGGGAGTGGCTCCCAAGTACATGAACTCTTCCATCATAGCCTTGAACCCCCTCTCATCCAAGTCCTCATCCGTGTACTTCTTCCCAAACAACATCCGACATGTCATTTCTGCATTCATGGATGAAACTTTGGCGCTAAGATCAACAACATCACCATCTTGGGCTGCCTCTTTGAATGATTTGATCAAAAATCCAAGCTCTTCCTTCCTCATAGACTTGAATGAATTTATTTTAAGGCTGCTAAACAACTCTATGGTGCACATTTTGCGCAAGCTACGCCAATATGGGCCGTATTTCGCAAAAACCAAGTCCCTTTGCCCGTAAGTCACGTACTTAACAGCCTGAATAATTGGCCTACTAGCAAAAACATGGTCATGGGTCTTAAGGAACTGCTCGGCTGCTTCTGGGGATGAGACCACGATGTTGTGGACAAAACCAAAGCGCGTGTACATGATGGGACCATGTTTTATGGCTAGCCGGTGAAGATCTCGGTGAGGGAACTTCCCTAATAGATGAAGGTGTCCCAAAATTGGAAGACTTCTTGGCCCTGGAGGTAGTCTCCCATTCTTGTTCTTCCGAATTGTAAACCATATTGCTTGCAGAATATAAGCAGCTAGTGGAACCAATGCAAGAATTGTCCAAGTTGAAGTCATGGCCAACAAATTTAATTTGATCGAATTACACAGGCTAGTATCAGCCCCTCTGATGCTCAACCGGTGGATCTAGAATCTAGTTTATTTTGGGTGTCGAACTCTGAGGAGAAATCTAGGAGATAAGTATAAAAAAAACAGACAAACGGTCAACAGTCGTTAGATAATATATAAATAGAAAGAAATGTAATATTAAATATATTATCTATATATATTCCCGCTAATTGGTTTAAAAGCATTTTTTAAAAGCATTTTAAGAAGATAAGAAATTCAATCCAATTGCCACCATAAAACGATGGACGGTGCTCTTTCACTGCCACAAAAGACCGTAACCTAACATATCTTGATCCTCTCCCTCACGAGTAGATATTGGGTGAATCGAGTATAGCATGTTATTTGTATACTAAGCCAATTAAAATGTATCATTTAAGTTGGTTGAGAGTAGTTGTTATATATAAGTGGGACCTATTCATTAAACATTTCATTGAATGATGCATTTTAATTGGCTTGGTATACAAATGACATGGTATCACTACAAGAAAATAGACTTTTTACGGCTGGCAAAAAGGTCTTCTACCACGGTCTTCGCCCGTCGTGGTATCCAGTGTCGTAGTTGCTGATGTACTTTCCACCACGGGCTCAGCCCGTGGTAGAAATTTCTTTTTAACCACGGGCGTAGCCCGCGGTAGAAAGTAGACTTTCCACCACGGGCTGAGCCCGTGGTGGAAATCTGACCGTTGTAAGTTTTTACCACGGGCATAGCCCGTGGTAGAAAGTAGATATTCAACCACGGGGTTGAGCCCGTGGTGGAATGCTGGCCGTTTGTAATTTTTTACCACGGGCGGAGCCCGTGGTAGAAAGTAGATATTCAACCACGGTGTTGAGCCCGTGGTGGAATGCTGGCCGTTGTAATTTTTTACCACGGGCGGAGCCTGTGGTAGAAAGTCAATATTCTACCACGGTGTTGAGCCCGTGGTGGAATGCTGGCCGTTGTAATTTTTTTACCACTGGCGGAGCCCGTGGTAGAAAATAGGTATTCTACCACGGGCCTTGCCCGTGGTAGAAAGTTTACAATTTTTTTTTAAAAATAAATGGCTACTTATACAAAAACCTGCCCAACAAACATCACTATATATACTCATATTGTCCACAACAGAATACATGCAACAATGCCTTGGATATTCCACCAATACAGAACACCCAAGCCTCACAAATTAAGAATATGATGCTATATATGAATAATAGTTAAAAGGCATTAAAAAAGGTAAATTTGCATCTAAATATTAATCCAACCAATCACAAAAAATAATTCCCAAACTTCTTTCGTATTAAAGAGTTCTGAGTATAAAGTTCTAATCATTTTTAACATGTCTATTCAATAGCATTCCCATCAACCAAAACATTAAGATGTATCAAAACTACATTAAAAAAGAACTAAATACTTTGCTTACACATAACACAACTATACCAAAAAAGTAGACAAAGTGTCCAAAAGTTGGTCACTGTCCAAAATATTTGTTTAGTCTTCAAAAAAGAGTCATATGTCCAGAACTTGGCTGAAATGCAAGAACCTGCATTATTAAATATTCTGTACAAGAGGAGAGAAAAGAAAGGTGCATTAATATTCTGAAAGCTCATAAATTGTTTGGAATTCATATACAACATGCCATATTTCTAATATTATCAAAATTATACAAATTGAGTTCAAGATAAACATTTGATGAACAAGCTTGAATAAAACTAAGAATTTCATTACCCTATTCATCTCTCACTATACAATTGGTGGAGCATTGTCTGTCTAATTCTCTACAGGAAGGGAGAAAAAGATCCCAAAAAAGAAAGCATGTTGAAACAAAAGAATGAATACCTGAGCTCCAATACAATATATAGTTTCTGCTTGGAAGAAGAGGCTAATGTATAACCCTTCAAGGTGGACAGTGCTTTACTTCATTTCTTGCATGTCCTCTTCTGTTTTCCAAACCACATCCTCAAGGCAGGTTGAAAGATTCTTATAGAACTGTCAAATGAGAACACCAAAAAAATATACATTAATTCAACAACAAAATAAAAAAATTTGTGCCTTAATAACCGACTTTTACAGTAGAGGGAATGGAAATAAATAAATAATTAAAAGTTCCAATTCCTTGACAGACAAGAGAGGTGAGAATAATTTAGCCAAGAAATGATCAAATTCAAACCAAATCCATTGACAATCCTACTCTAGACTTTGTATTAAAGAACCCATAGACAATAATTTAAGGAAACAACCAAAACAAAGTGCCTGCTATAGATAACATAAAGGTTCAAAGGTCAGAAACACTGATTGGTAGCAAAAGTTTATTGTTAAGCACATTAGTTTGCAACATATAACCTTCACGCTCTCTATATGCTTCTTTACAATATTCAATAAACAGAGTATCACTACAAGAACAATTTATCACCCTTCAAGTTCAAATGTCAATATTCATTGCTTTTATAGCCATTATCATTTTTTTGGCACTTTTATCTCTGTATAGTTGTTTGGTCAAGCTTCCACTTTAATCCATAACTGACTTCCAGCATGCAAAGTTTAAATCTTAGTCCTTAAACACTTCTATGCCGGATGTCATAAGGCCCAGACCTGCCTACGAACCTGCCAAATGCTGATTGTTTGTATCTAGCTTCAATATACTGAGGTCATAGTCTCATTAGAACTCTAAAACATATTGCAGAAATATCATTCTCTTCAGCTTAATTGGTATTAACCAAAACAAAGTGCCTGCTATAGTAGGATTGCCTGATACTTTATTTATTCACCCAGCAGGAAAACAGTAGGAGTGCATTTAAAATGAACCCTGTACTACCATTTCAGCGTCCAGAACCTATGTTGTATCATGCTAATCCCAATGTTGGGAAATGCAGCCAAGCACACTATACAACACAAATCCACAGCTCAATGTTTGTATCTGACCTCTACATCAAACTACCCAATATTTTCAGGTTATGGTACCTCCTAAAAATAATGGCTTTGGCGCCCTTCCCTTTGGAAACTATGGAGGATCTCAGGCATTTTGTCGCCTCCATGTCTCTCCTCCAACAGTTCCGTGAGACGCTCCCTTTTTGCTATGGATTTCACTCCAAGCCCAAGGTTTTCGGGAACCTCTAGTGTTAAAGCCTGAAGAGGAGCTGGGGAAAAAAATAAATCTAAAGGTTTGATCAATGAATGAAGCCACCAGAGGTTTAAGAGATGCTCGCAGAAGCTTCGATCTTCGCTAAAGAGTGTTCTTTCCCCTAGGGATTTTTACACCTTTCGGAAGTCCTAGACACAAGTAAAAGGCAGATACGTCCTTCCTTCTAGTCCTTCTGGCTTCTGCAATTAGCATGACTTAGGCACTCATAATAATAATAGACGACTTGCATTCTACTCTTTCCTATTAACTTGGCATATAATAAATAGGAGGTCTCCCAATCATAACAAGTACTGCTTGGTCTCAGTATTATCCTTCACCTTAGGTTTCGGTTCTTAACTTAAGACAACTAGGGAGTCTGTTTCCTTTAATGGGTTTCTATCCGTACGAGTAGGATAGAGAGAAGCGGTAAAGGTCTTTCTTCCTACCTACTTTCCGGACAATCCATATCAATAAAAGAAGAAAGAAAGCATTCATAGTATGACTTGGCTAGGAAGCAATCCATGCTTGGACTTCAACAGCTTTCTTACCAGCTTTATGAATTCTCATTATATTAACAGCTTGAACTCGTACAGTATAATCCAGCTGGGCGATCAAAGTAGAGGCCCTAACGACAGGTAAATCCTGTACACAGTTGAACACGGAACCTAGTACATGAAGCATTATAGCCTCCAGCGTATATTGACCAAATAGATGAATAGAATTTAAATCCATTTCAGAGAGATCACGCGTATTCTGTTTTAAATAGTCCTTAGCACAAATCTTGTCTTTACAAATTAATAGTTTGATCATGCTCGGAAACTGTTTAAACATATTACTCTCATTAAAATCCATAGTAAGATCTTCGATTTCTTTCTGTAAATATAATAACTCTGCCTTGCTAAAAGATTCATTACCTTTCATTGCTTTCGAATCCAATAACAACCTTATAACAGCATTGTGATACATAGTGACATTAGAAGGGTTTGAACTTGAGAGAGATGAGTCAATCAGTTTGTAGAAATTATCCCAAAACAAAATAAGAATGCCTTCTTTACTTGATGAATCTATATAGCTAACATTAGAAGAATAGTCAACATCGCTACCAGAATAGTCAACATCGCTACCAAAATTATCAGAATAAGATCCAGAATATGACCGTACACACATAACACTTTGCATATAGGTCATGCTATACCCCAGGGAATAAATCCCTAGAAATGGTTGTTTAGTGATCATGATGAAATTTGTTTTTCCTATCCTATGGGGTCAAAATAAACATAATTTATGGGGAATCTTTATAGCTTTCCTTATTTCAAACGCTAGCTTGCCTTATTTTACTGGGAGGATTAGAAAGTTTCACATAAATAGGTATAGCTTAAGGAATAGAAATTATATATATCCTAAAGTGTAACATAAAGATGGGGGGCATTCCTTCTAATGGTGTAACTGGCCTGGCTAAGAGATTGCAAAGCTATAAAACAAAACAAACTCGCCACCATATAAGCAAACTTGGCTGCCACTACAACTGTA
Source organism: Cornus controversa (assembly GCA_026545225.1). NCBI lineage: Eukaryota > Viridiplantae > Streptophyta > Magnoliopsida > Cornales > Cornaceae > Cornus > Cornus controversa. Next base: position 31,455,050 of record CM048846.1, on the reverse strand, counting down.
ACCCAGGAAGGGATTCCATTTTTCGACCAGGATTAGATTATGCTAGTCTGGCATGACATCAAAGAAAACTACAACTCCAACTGGCTAGCCAATAGCTGGAAGAGAGTTATGCTTTGAAAAAAGAACCTTCTTTACTTTCAGGAGGATATCCCGTTTGCCTTTGCTTATCCTTCAGACCTAAAAAGATTCTCTTTTATTTAGTGTCATGACTATCATAGAAAAGATTAAATTACTAATTACTTAATAAGTAAATAAGTAGAGGAATTATCACTGGCTCGAAATGCATCTTGTTGGCTTGTTAGGAAAGGGAGCACTAGTAAGAAGAGGCCCTTATAGCAAGGAGATTGGCAGAACCGAGAGTCCTACTACTCTTATATACGGTATCTAAAACTCCAAGATCTCTTGGGGAGGCCTGCTATCTATGGTATCCTCGGTATGACGATTAATGTCCCTTACCTAGCTATTGCCTGATCCTATTCTATCGTATAGAAAGCTACTATAGACCCTAGCTATTCTGCCCTATCCAAGCCTAGAGCAAAGAAGGACGGAGGGACAAGACAACAACCCCTGAGGGAAATACAGAAGCATAAGCACTTACACTAGATGTCCTTATCATCACTCTTTCTCGATTGAAGGCTTTAGCATTCCAATCTGATCTACTTGCTTTTCATTCAATAATCCCGCTTTTGTTTGCCTAAGAGACTGAAAAGCTTGAAAATCCCCTTGACTTTACTAGTTTTCTGCAGTTTTTTACTATACATGCCTGTTTAATGAGCAAACTAACTACCTTGTGAAGCCCTCAGAATCACACTGCCTGTGTGAACAACCTAACTAACTTTGGACAAAGATACCATTTATGATACCTCAGTTTTAGCCACCTCGCAGTGATGTAACAAAATCTGGAAAGAGGTTAACTCCAATATTTAAATATAGAGCCAATTGAACGAGGCACCAGAAATTGGCACTTATATTAGTCGGGTCTAACAGTTTTTTTTCTCTCCTTTTAATGGGGCCAAACAGGCGATCATTTAGGTCTTCCCTCTTCATTTCAATTATTTTGAAATCTCATAATATCTTCATCACATACACTAATAGTTTAAATTATGATGCTTATTTATTTTTTTAATTTCATTTAACTTCTTGCATCTCCTCTACTTTTACCGTCACAGTAGAATCACCAATTTAACTATCCTTCTCATCCTAGTAAACACCTGATTCAACCAAGAAAACAAGATTTCAATGGTTCAGCAATGGGTTTTGGAGTTGTCCTGGAGGCATGGTTTATTAAATTCCCAGTGAACTCATTTGATCAGTGAAGAACATAACTAGCAATGATAAAGATAAATATGTACGAATAGAGAAAGAGAAAAAGGAAAAAAAAAATAGTAGAGAAAAATTATACAAAACTATATACGAGTCACCACTCCCTCCCTTATTTCTTTTTTCATTTCATTTCCTTAATTTAATTTTATTTGATTGAACGAAGTTCCTTAAAAGTTTGGCGCTCTCGAAATGATCTTAAATTCTATCTCCCAAAGCTGAGTCTACTTGGAGGGAGATTTCTGCTATTCAACTTCATCATTGTAAAAGAAAAAAAATTATAAAGGATTCAACAAGAAAGGCTAAACATTGAAAAGGAAATATATACCATGCCTTTGATCTTCTCTACTTCTTTCATTATACCTTTAAAGTTCAAATTAGTCCAGTCCTGCAACAAAGATAAACAATTATACACAAGATACATGGTACCTATATATACACATGACCAACTAAATAATGACATGCATGAACAAAAAATCATGATTTTAGAAAAATTAATTACTCGCAGATTTTGACGAACTTGATAGGCCACGCAATAGTAAGTCCTATAACATCTTTCAAAACACAGTAGGGATACTGAGCCCTATACAACGGCACATTTTCTTCATTGACATCAGTGATCCACACATTCCAACATTCAGAACCAAGAGGAGCTTCACCTATGAGAGCATTAGGATCGGTTGAGTCAACTTCACCCTTAGCGACAACTAATCCTATCCCATTATAATGCAATAATTCACAAAGGGAGCCGACAACATTTTCAGTAGGTGAGACTTGACGTGGAGCATTATGTGCCTACCACAATAATGAAAAAACAAAAAGAAAACAATAAATAATGCTTTATTGATTAACATTAGCATTATAATGTGTGTGTGTGTGTGAGAAAGAGAGATTACATCAAATTTATAGAGAGATTTTTTACCCAAGTCGATTGAAGTACTCCCATTTGTTGTAACACATTTTGCAATTTCTCTTGCATTTGTTGGTTAACTTGTTCTTGCCTTTGCTCTTGCATTTGTAATTTTTGTTGCAAGTCTTCAATCGTCCTCTCATATTTTCGAGAAGCGTCATTCTGGGCATTCATTTTTCTTAGGGTTACCCCAAATCCAAGCCCTCTCACTCTTCCTCTATGTTCAGGACCTAATACATGAGTGAGTGCATCATCATGAATTCCAGAACTCTGAGTGGTCTGGGTATATTCTCGCATTTGTTCCTGAAACAATAATATATGTAAAACACATTTCTTAGTATAATAACTATATATAATGATCAACTACTAAAACTAAAAATGAATCATTTGTTACCACTGCATTCTTGACCGTTTCATTTATAAAATTTCCATCCTTTCTTGTATGCCCTTTGATCCACACGTCTACTCTTGAAATGGACTCGGGTGTGCTTGAATTTTTTTTCTACATAAGAACATAGAGAAATAAAAAAAGAATACTTAATCAATGAAACCAAAAAAATAGAAGCAGCAAGCTCTTTTCAGTCTTAACATTATTTTGAGTGTAACTAAGTCGAAGAAACAACTAGCAGATCTTTGTTGACAGCCATTGGTAACACGATCCTCCTTTCATTTAACATACACTAGGCACAACACAGACATAGTTCTATGTATAAACATATTTAAGTAATTATATAATATATAAACACATTTCTCAGATAACCACATTGGTGCAAGGGACGCTTGGCTACCTAGATCCAGAGTACTTCCATTCGAGTCAATTGACTGAGAAAGCAACTGTTTATAGCTTTGGAGTTGTCCTCGCTGAGCTACTAACAGGTGAGAAGGCACTTTCTTTTGATAGGCTTGAGAAAGACAGAAACCGGGCAATGTATTTTGTTTCTTCGATGACAGAAGATCACCTGTTCCAAATTTTTGAGGATAGAGTGGGAAATGAGGGAAAAATTGAACAGCTCAAAGAAGTTGCTAAGCTCACGAAGAGGTGCCTAAGAATAAAAGGAGAGGAAAGGCCTACTATGAAGGAAGTAGCAATGGAGTTGGAGGCAATACTGAGCATGGTGGAGAAGCATCCATGGGAAAATGCAGACTTGTATGCTGAAGAGACTTTGCACTTTCTTAATGATCAAAGTCTACATACCACTGGCTCCAATGGTGTTGTTTGTAAATGCAATTGTTGTAGTACGTCTGCTAGGTTTGACAGCGTGAGGGACCATAATATAATGCCATTAGATGATTGGGAATAGTATTTGTGTGTGTACATTTTCCTTTTGTGAAAGTGTACACTTTATCACTAGGACTAGCTGCGAGAGACAAAGTTGCACTACAGACTCTTAAATAATTATAACTTGTTTAAAGTTTGTACCTTTTTTTTGTTTATGAAGATAATAAAAATAAGTTATTTTTCTACTAAAGGGTTGGACATATTTTGATATACAGATTATTGTTGGAGTTCTTTCAACAGGTAAAGTTATGTTCTGTACAAAAAAAAATAGGGGACATACAATGAAGTGAATAAATTGCCACCAAAATTGTCAACAAGAAAAATAAAGTAACAAGACGACTAATAACCTCTCACAGCCGGAGATAAAAGGCAAACTCAAAACTTTATGAATTGGGAGTGATAAGTTTTCAAAAGCTGAAGTGGCATGGAATGTGGTTTGTAAACGTAAATGGCAAGAATATTATCTTTTGATGCTATAAGCCTTCATGAACTATTAAAACTGGAAAAAATTTGTTATCAAAGTAAAAGTCAAATCTGCTAAAGAAGTAACTAAAAAGGGTTCATGTACAATAAGCTGAAGGCCACATCAACTTCTTATACACCTATGAATACAAGAATATAAAAATAAATCATCTTACAAAACTTGACCTCATATCCAAAAAAAATGATACAAAAATAAATGTAGAGAAAAAAAAATGACAGAGAAGCAAAGATCTTTTATACCACTTAGTGTTCGTTACTTTAGTGGACAAGTAAGAATAGTAAGAAGCCAATTAATTCTCTAATATTCAAAACAGACAAATCAAAAACCACTCCAACTAATGACACTACAATGAGTTTTGTTATAACAATCTGGAAGCAGACATTTAAAGTGCAAGGGGGTATAGATAGATAACTAGATAGACAGATATATATATAGAGAGAGAGAGAGGAGAGAACTAATGAATCAGATACATTGTAATTCATTATCTTTCTCACAATGCCATCTATAATTAGGCCTCGACAAATTTTTCCCTACATGTAATTCAATAAAGATCTTTGTTACTAAGCTACAAGATCTGTGTGACAAACCAGTATGCAAAAGTGTTCAAAAGGCTCAACTTGACTTCTTATTATGGAAATCTTAGCAAACTAACAAGCAAAGGAAATGTAAGAAGCACAGACTATTATTAGAGCCACTGGCATCTTCTACCACCCCAAAGGTAGAAGCAAATCTGATGGGTTCAAATGTGTGTATTCTTGTCATATTTACCAAAAAAAGAAGGTTAATTTAAAAGATGAATGACATTTTATAAAATTACAACAAAGATGGCCTTTCAAATCACATGGAGACACCAAGGATAAGCACAGACTTCAACACGCGAGGACAAAAATCCAATAAAACAATAATACCAATATACATTCAACATGGGGAAAATTTGAGTTGTTACAAAAAACTCTATACAAGAAAACGAGATGTTCCAGATAAATAATGTGCCAAAAATGCTGCTAGCCTGCTAGACTAAAGTGAATGTGCCATAAAGTGAGCTGACCAATTTTCTCTTTTATCAGTACAAAGTGTGCTCACTATTGTGCACCACCTTCTCACCACCTAACCATTTTCCTTGTCGATATGCTTCAAAAACTACGCGAAGGACAGAAGATAACACTACCATTTGAAGACTTAATAGTACATGTATTTAGTCAGAAACAAATAAATATAACACAACACTAAAAGGACTCAGTAATACTAAATACAAACTTTACAGGAAATGATGTCATACATAAGGTTGACAAAAACAATGAGAAGAGTAAGCAAAAGATAATATCCTTCTCCGATCAGTTCAAAATTTTTCTGATGCATTTACATACTATTGTTCTTGAATTTTTTTTCTTTTTCAAAATATAAAAACAAATAGAGCTTAGTTTTCCCACCTATTATTTGCCCTTTTTGAACAAAATAGTGAAAGCTTCGACATTACCATCTCATCTAATAACAAAATTCACAACCCTATAAAATAGCATCTTTTCTGGTCAACTTTAAGCAAACATTAATTACCCATTTCATTCAAAAAAAATACTGAAAGCTTCGACATTACCATCTCATCTGCTGTCCTAGTATAGCCTTTTCGGCTCATTGTGTGTGGGGTTTTGTTTCTAGCCTGCAAATCTTGCTTCTTCTTTCTCTCCACCTATAAATACAAAAGTTTAGTTAATTTACATACGTTATACAAAAAAAAGAAACTGGTAAAAAGTACATATAATTTGAAGTATATACACTCACAGCATGCTCAATTGATAAACATTGCGCAGCAAATCTTTGCCACTCCTCCAATGTGGGCACATTGGGTGGCTTCATGAGTTCTATGGTTCGTGGATTATTTCCCACCTCTAGCAACTTGTTTGTCACTTTTGATTTATGGGTGCACCAAGCACCTCCCATCTTTTGGAATGCGAGAAAGGATGCACTATCAGGAACATCATACCGGTTCTACAATAAAATGACAAAATTAGAAGAAACAAGTCATAAAGTTTTGTATATTTGAAACAATTAGGTTTTGCACTGTTCTTTTAGCTAACTATTAGAGTAAAAAGAAATAAATATACCTGTACAGCCTCCCATACTTCTTTAAGCAAATTATCTGGCACTTTGTCCCATGTTTCAATAGTAACAGGCACCATCTCACGTGCTAATATCGGAAGGGATGAGTTATATTTCGTAGCATTGTCCCCAATTGCCTGCCCCTTGTCATCAAACTCCACACGAGGCCTCCTTTTATCCAACGGAACAATGCCACTCAATTTTGACTTTCCCCTGACCTTTCTTTTAGTACCACTAGTTGCTTGGTCATCACTGGTAGGGACTTGAGAGGTAGGTGCACGAGGAGAGTTTGAATCCCCTTCAGAAATGTGTATGGCTGAGGGTGTACGCACTATTGCAGCCTCAATTGCTCGACGCTCCCGTTCTACTCTTTTTGCTGCCCTTCTAGAAGACTTCATTAATTTCAAGTACATACAAATTAATATAAGAATATTTAACATTACAAAATGGTGATACATAAATGTAAACACTAAAGAAGGAAAAATAACAACATTATCTAAATTGCATCGTTGTTTACCTCAGTATGTCCAGACATAATGAAAAAAATGTAAGAACTTGATTTGTGGACAAGCTCAAAAACCTGCAGTATATATGAAGTTGGCAAAAAATATCAACCATATGCATAAGAGAATTAAGTAATACTAGGAGGCAAGTCAATCATTATCTCACTATGAAGGTAAAAGTAGTAATAAAGAATGAAACAATTTCAGCAAACAAAACCGTATTTTATTAATAGATAGGCTAGATTACAAACAAACTGAGGGCCATATAACTAAAAACAAACCAAGTATTTCAATTACAAGTTCTAAATTATTATGCCTTCACAATCATCTCGTACATATTGATGATCATCATCATACATAATTGAGTCAAGTCTTGATATATCTAAAGGAGCATTAGGCACAAAAGGATTCTCTTCAAAAGTCCCCACATCATGATAGCCTCTAGGTGGCGCTTTAAGTACAACATACCAACTTGAGGTTTCGGTATCCTTAGAATAAAACACTTGCTTAGCCTGTGACGCAAGGATAAATGGATCTCTTTCAAACTGACTTTGACCTTCGTGAAGGTTCACCAATGTAAATCCATCCTCAACTTTGATACCATTTCTAATGTTTTCCCAATCACAGTGAAATAACGGCACTTCAAATGTGTAGTAGTCCAACAAAATTATATCCTTCAGAACACCATAATAAGAGATTTTTTGAACAACTTGATTTGTGTCTCTTACGCTAGATTGGCATATAGTTTCAGCTTCAATAGAAACACCACTATTTTGTGTGCTTCTCTCGATATCCTTGGTGTGAAATCGTTGACCATTCACTACATAGCCAGAATAAGAAGTTACTTCTGCCCTAGGCCCACGTGCAAGAAACCTTAACCTACTTGACACATTGCAACTTGAAAAAATATTTTTTCTGAACCATGAACTGAAAGTCTCCATATGTGTCTTTTGTAATGCATTTTCATTCCTTGCTAGACGACTATCAGAATTCTTGAGTTCCTCCAAATGCTTCCTAACATGTAAAACAATATAGTTATGCACGTTTTGAAATAATTGTAATAAATAAATAAAATATTAGTAACATCTTACTCTATATATGGTACGACCTCGTCACTATTGAATAATACGTAACGATGAGCAATGGCTAACATGTTAGCGGGCATGATTTTAAAAATTCTCTTATTTATATGGTGTCCTACTTCCATGCTTCCACATTCAATCTCTTCGTTTCGAGAAGGACGAACACCTATTTCAGCTGCTTTCTCAATGTACTCACTACAAAACTCAACGCACTCTTTGACCAAATAATTTTCTGCTATACATCCTTCCGGTCTGGATCGATTCCTAACATATCCTTTATAAACCTTCATCATCCTGAGAACGATGAGATAATATTAAATATATAAAATAAATAAATAATATTTGTAACCACATATAATAAAATAAACTTTATAAATTAATTACCTTTCAAATGGGTACATCCAACGAAATTGTACTGGTCCACATAAACGAGCTTCTCGTGCAATATGAATGGTAACGTGTATCATAATGTCAAAGAAAGACGGTGGAAAAAACCTTTCAAACATGCACAAAGTTTCAACAATTTCATTTTCAAGTTTTTCCAATTGTTTCCTATCAATCACCCTTTGGCATATTTCATTGAAGTACGCGCATAAATGAAATATAGCATTCCTCGGACCCTTTGGTAGTAATCCACGTAAAGCTACAGGCAGCAATTGTTGCATAAGAACATGACAATCATGGGATTTTAGGCCACTGATCTTACATTCATCCAATGATATCCGTTGCCCAATATTTGAACTATAACCATCAGGTAACTTCAACTGTTGTAACCTTTTACAAAATGTTCCCTTTTCTTTCTTTGATAATGTATGGGGTGCTGGTGGCAAATAATGTTTCTTCCCTATCTCCTTTGGGTGCAAATCGACCCTGATGCCCATCGACTTCAAATCGTTACGAGACTTAAGTCCATCCTTTGATTTTCCCTTCATATTCAATAAAGTACCGAGAATGCTCTCACAAACATTTTTTTCAATGTGCATTACATCCAAATTGTGACGAAGAAGTAATGCCTAACATAACAAGCAAAAAGATGTTGTATTAGTTAGGAGTGTAAAACCTGGGTGCAATAGTAATTGCCAAAGAATTTAAAAATTCACAATAAATTAAAATTATATACCTCCCAGTACGGTAACTCAAAAAATATAGATTTTTTCTTCCATGGCCAAAATGGATCATCATTTGATTCTTCTTCAGATTTGTTGTACTTTCTGGGAGGATTTTTTTGGGAATGCTTGCGTTTTTTGGGAGGTTTCTGTTGGGAATTATTGGGCTTTTTACATTTTCCCCAATTATTCTCAAAATTCTCAACACGACAAAAAATTTCTGAACCAGATAATACTCTAGGTGGATCCCCCTGTTCTTCTTTTCTATCAAACCAGGTTTTCTTCTTTCTAAACGGGTGATTGTGTGGAAGAAATCGCCGACTACCCCTGAACACAGTTTTCATACTACATGGCAAATACTCTGAATATGTGTCTTTAGCACATACTGGACAACCACACTTACCCTTTGTTGCCTGACCAGACAAATTAGAATAAGCCGGTAAATCACTGATTGTCCACATCAACACCACCTTCAAATTAAACATGGATTTAGTGAATGAGTCATAGAGCTGAACACCTTTTTCCCACAACTCCTTTAAATCTTCCACCAGTGGCTCCAAAAACACATCAAGGTCATTCCCCGGTTGCTTTGGTCCTGAGATCAACAATGTCAACATCATATTTTCTTTAGACATGCAAAGCAAAGGGTCAAAATTATATACCACTAAAATCACAGGCCAACAGCTATGTTTAGTGCTAAGGTCACCGAATGGATTAACCCCATCAGCCGCAAGGCCAAGCCTCAAATTTTGAGGATCTGATGCAAAACACGGCCACTTTTTATTTATCATATCCCATGCAAGTGAATCAACTGGATGTCGCATCTTCTTATCTTGACTTTTATTAGTCGAATGCCATAATACTTGTTCGGCCTTTTCAACTGATCGAAATAATCGCCTAAATCTTGGTACAATTGGAAAGTACCAAATCACCTTTGCCGAAATGCCTTCTAGAACCTTCTTAGACTGCGCGTTCACTTTCCACCGTGAAGCACCACATTTTGGACATGCATTCATATTCTCATTTTCTTTTCTAAACAAACAACAATCATTGACGCACGCATGTATCTTTTTGTATCCCAAATCAAATTTCTTCAGTAGCTTCTTTGTTGCTGTCATCCCTTTAGGAAGTTTGTTATTTGGCGGAAGCATATCACCAAGAATTGTAAGAAGCTCATCAAATCCATTGTCAGATAGATTATGAGCAGCTTTGTGCTTGTATAAAGCAACTGTTGCCGACATAATTGTATATTTCGTGCAATCAGGATATAAAGGAGTTTCAGCGTATTCCAACGCGTTTCTGAAATTAGCCTCTCTAATTTCATCAGTAGGCTCTGTAGTAGCATTCTCTTCATCATCAAAATATGCATCTCTAAACATCTCATACATTTCAGGCATTTCCACATAGTCTTCATCTCCTTCATTTTCTATATGTGTACTCTTCTTCTCTCCATGAAAGACCCATACAATGTAGTTTAAATCCATTCCATTTATAATGATGTGCTCATACACCATACTAAAGCATTGATATTCTGAATTTAAACAATATTTACAGGGGCACAAAATAGTATCTCGATTCCCTGCATTACTTTGAGCCCAATTGACAAATCTCTGTGCTCCATTTATATACTCATTTGAAGCTCTACAGTTGAAAACGCAAATTTTTAATAATAAAAAAAATGACAGGTACAATGTCTAAACTTTTATGAATAAGGTTATTTAGGTTATAATAACCTGTTATCAAGGTACATCCAACTTTTATCCATAGCTCTTTGCTGACTTATTCAATAATAAGTGACTATAATCCACTAAATGAAGAAAAAAAGAAGCAAAGATCAACCTCAAAACCCACAAATGATCAAGAACAACTCTGTAAAAATTCAAACATACAATAGAATTGTCATGCCATAATCCATTAAATACCACCGTTACAATAAACTCAAATAAGAGTGAAATCAATATGAACCTCGGTTGGTGCCTCACACCATAATGTAAAGTTTAAAGGAATTTAAATTACTGATATCAACTAGGCAAGAGATGCTTCTATTACTATCTTGTTTAGCAATAAACACCATTTCTAAAACCTAACAAGTATTGGATGGTCAAACCTTAGCTTCAGAAGGGGAAGTATTTGAGCTGGGCTTCTTTAGTCCTAATGCATCCCATGTGAGGCTATGAATTCAGTAGTTGCAGAATTGCAGCAATTCTAAATTGAAATATTTAGAATTTGCTAAACCAACCTCTTCCTGATAAGGGCTACTAATTTTATATAGGAATTCTGGGAAAATTCTAAAAACTCTACATCTAGATAACCATGAATATGTTATGTTCATCTACTCACCATCCTTGATTGTCCAACCTATCACTACCTTTCAGAAGCTAATCTACTCACTATATTAATAGTAAAGAAAAATTAGATGAACAAACCAATTATACTAAAGAAAAATTAGACTTGTTCATCCCTAGAGAGGTCGAAGCAAATTTAAGAAGTAACCACAACCTGTGCTTTATATTACCACAGATGTACTTTCAATTAGTAGGTCTAAGAACTACAAATAGAAAAGAAGGTGTAGGTAGCCAATCTTCAGCACAGATACAAGTATACTGAGAGGTTGAGGAGTTGAGTATTGGAATTTTGGAAATAAAGAATACCATAGCATGTCAAGCACTACTTGGCTAGTAAAAGACTAAATGCATACTCATTAAAAAGGAGGCATCTCAACTAATAACAGTTTGGTCAATTTGGAAGACCAAAAGAAACTAGAAATCAAACCACCTGCATGATAAACTGACTTCTTTTATGAATTAAATTTTCTCCAAACTATTTGTAAAACCATTCTATCGCGATTGTGTACTCTGAAAATTTAATTTAATTCATAATGACAAACAAGATCTAAATTCAGCATAAAAATTCATATATGATGTAATAACCCTTTCAAGTAAGAGAATGGTTAGAACAACATGTTTGTAGTGCAAATTATAAAAAACTCAGCTCACAAGTCAATTAAAGTCCACAAGTAAAGAGTTGATAAATCAATTCAAACTTTTATCAATTCTTAAAAAAAATGTTGTTTTATCCTTGTACCATACATGGCAATAAATATGTTAGAAAAGTATGTTAGACACTTTTGACTCTACCTCAAACTCGCAATTGGACAGAAATTCACAGGCAATGGCAATTGTTGTTTCTGTGGTTGATTCTTCACTGCAAAGAAACAAATATGCAATTTAGAAACAAATAAATATTGATTTAGAAACAAACAAATTGCAAACAAATTTAGATGAACACTGAACAAGGGTTGGTTTGAAGTTTCAATAATATATTACTAGTCTTTTTAACTCTATTTTTTGCTACTTCGTTGAATTGCAAGTTGCTACCAATATTATTCTTTACAAGTGGGGAATGTTCAGGGAGAGAGCAAGTAATGAAAAACTTGGTTTGAATTGCAAGTTGCTACCAATAAGTTAAAAAAATAAATCAATTATTTGTCATCTATTTGAACCAAAGTTCTTCCATAGCAATGAATGGTTACTAGCAAACATATACACTGTACATAACTCTCTTACTATATTCCTTTTATTATGCTCCAAAACAATGTGTGTCCATGTTGAATGCTCTATGTTATAAAAAACACTATTTTGTCCAGGAAACAAAAGAAGAATGATAATAAAAATACAATTTTTTTTAGTGATGTTTGGTTTGGGTATTTGATAAATCCCTTAGACACATTCCCACTTGAAATAAATACCTGATTCGATGTAATATAGCGAGAACCCAGGCTTGAGGTGTAAAACTGAAATGCAAGTTCCACACAAACTACATTGAAAACAAAAAAAAAAAGGATAATCTTGAGGAGTAAAATACAAGGCTTTATAAATGGATAATCTTGAGGAGTAAAATACAAGGATTTCGAGGTGAGGGGAGGATTGGAAGAATAGCTATGTAAAGACCATTCTTGCAAACAAAAAGAAAGATCAACATATAATCCATCAACCACCATTCCAGAGCATCAATATATGCACGTAAATCAAAAAAATCAAACTTGGCAAAAAAAATTAATATAAAAGCATGAATGATAGTTATATGATCTAGCTAATACCATAAAGGTGGAGCTCCATTAACTCCACAAGATAATGGTGAGTAGAGAGACAGGAAGGCTGTGGACAAGGTGATGGGTATGGGAAAAGAAGGAGAAGGGAGAACAAGAAGAGCAAAGGAGGTTGGGGAGGTGGCAAAGAGGGCAACAGAAGAAGGGGGATCTTCTCACCTCAACATGACATTGCTAATCCAAGATATCACGCAGCATGCAAAGAATAGGCAATCATGAAATCTATTGAATTGTATATATATATATATATATATATATATATATATATATATATAATTTAATGAAAAACAAAAAGGGTTCATGGTAATTTTGTCATTTTTTGCAAAATAAACGATGTTTCCTAGGAACACCTATGTTTGTAGTGGTTCAGAAACTGAAGATGTTGAAAGCTGAGCTGAAGAAGATGAATATGATGTACTTTGAAGACCTGCCTAGGAAGGTAAAGGAAGCTAGATTAAAGTTGGGAAATGTTCAAAAACAGATTGATGAAAGTCCTATGCAAAGTGGCTTCAAAGAGGAGGAGAAATCTTGTTTGCATAACTATCAGACTATGGTGAAAGCTGAAGAAACATTCTTTAGACAACAATCCAGAATTCAATGGCTTCATTTGGGGGACAAGAACACTCCTTTCTTTCATAAACAAGCAAACCAAAGAAGAAAACATAATGCTATTATGTCAATTACTGCTGATGATGGGCATAGGATTGATCAAAAAAATGATATTGCTGATGAAATTATAAATTTTTATAAGAATCTGCTGAGTAGGCAAAATGGAGAGGAAGAAAGCTTGGATTTACAGCAGTACATATCCAAGCCTATTACAGATGAGCAAGCTCAGAGAATGCAAAGGCAAGTTACTAAAGAGGAGGTTCAAGACACTTTTCTATCTTTGAAGGATGATAAAGCCCCGGGAAGTGATGGGTATAATGCCTTGTTTTTCAAGAGGACCTGGCATATAATAGGGGCTGATGTGACAAAAGCTATAGTAAATTTCTTTTCAACAGGAAAGCTGTTAAAGGAGGTGAACTCTACTATTATTACTTTAGTTCCAAAGGTTCAAAATCCAACTTTTGTTGGTGATTTCAGACCCATTTCGGTTTGCAATGTGTTATATAAGGGTATTGCCAAGATCATAGCTAACAGGATAAAACCTGTTTTGGATTTATGTATAAGTAGTAATCAAGGGGCTTTTGTTCCTGGTAGAAGTATCACAGACAACATTCTGCTTGCTCAGGAATTGCTTATGAACTATCACAGAAATAAGAAGCCAGCCAGGATTGCAATGAAGGTGGATCTCAAAAAGGCTTATGATACTGTATCATGGAGATTTATGGAAGCTACTCTAAAAGCATTCAAAGTTCCAGAGCAGGTTATAAAATGGATTATGATATGTATGACAACTGCTAAGTTTTTAATTAACTTGAATGGCAGTTTGGAAGGATATTTTGAGAATGGGAGAGGGTTAAGACAAGGTGATCCCATGTCACCCTACTTATTTGTTATGGGGATGGAGGTTTTGACAGGGATATTAAAGTAGCAGACTGAGCAGGGGCAGTTTGAATACCATTGGAAGTGCTTGAATCAGAAAATATCCAGCTTAATTTTTGCGGATGATTTGATGCTTTTTTCAGCAGGAAATGTGGGTTCTGTAAGGGTTATGAAGAGTGCTCTCCATGCTTTTGGGGTTATGTCTGGATTAATGCCAAACTTCTCGAAGAGTGTGATGTTTCACTCAGGATTAGATCAAAACTATTATGATCAAATCACTTCGGAATTGACTTTTTCTGCTGGAGTTCTTCCAGTTAAATACTTGGGGGTTCCTTTGCTGTCATCAAAGCTCAAGAAGGAGCATTGTGGTTCTTTGGTTGAAAGAATCACTGCTAGAGTTAGTTCATGGACCAGTAGGTATCTCTCTTATGCTGGAAGGATGCAACTAATCAGCTCTGTTCTGTTTTCTGTTCAAGTTTATTGGGCTTCTACATTTGTGTTACCTAAAGTGATTATGAAAGAAATTACTGCCATCATAAGAAGATTTTTGTGGAAAGGGCCGAACTTGAGTGCAGGGGGTAATAAAGTGGCTTGGAAGGATATTGTTTGCCAAAGTCTGAAGGGGGGTTGGGCATTAAAGACATTGAGGTGTGGAATGCAGCAGCAATGGCTAAGCACATGTGGAAAATTATTCAACCAAAATCAGACTCTCTATGGGTGGCATGGGTCAAAACTCATTTGATAAAAAATAGAAACTTCTAGACTCTCAAGATCCCATCAAAATGTTCATGGACTTGGAGGAAAATTTTGAAAATGAGAGACACTTTGAGACTTGCTGTTCATCATAAAGTTGGGAATGGTAGGTTAACTTCTATTTGGTATGATAATTGGATTCCGGATGGGCCTATTGAGATGAAGTATCACCACAGAATAATTAGAGACTCAGGTCTGGGTACAGATGCAACAGTAGCTGAGGTTATCCAAGGAAGTGAATGGCACTGGCCTGCTACAAACACAATGGAATGGATGAACTTGAGAAGTAGTATCCCTATTGATTTTAAGCCTAATTCCTCACAAGAAGATAAGATTCAGTGGGTGCCTGGGAAGGGTACTTTCACAATTAAATCTACATGGGAGTTTCTAAGACATAAGCAGAGCAAAGTTGATTGGAGAGATATAATCTGGTTCAAGAATGCCATTCCAAAGCATGCCCTCATTCTTTGGTTGGTGGTTCAAGATAGATTATGGACTCAGAGTAGAATGATGAAGATGGGATTTATTCAGACAAGCAGTTGTGTCTTTTGTAATCATATTATAGAAGATAGAGAGCACTTGTTCTTTGACTGTGGATTTACCCGCAGGATTTGGAATACAGTAAGAAGTAAATGCTGGTTGCATTGGCCGGAGGGGTGGACTGAAATGGTGCAGTGGGGTGCTCTGGTTCTAAAAGGAAGGTCCCTGGTTGCTGATATTAACAGGCTGGTCTTTGCTGCTACAGTCTATGAGGTTTGGAAAGAAAGGAATAAGAGGACTTACGCAGAGGAGTATAGGACTGAGGTAGCTATTATCAAAGAAATTATACAGATTGTAAGATTTCGGCTGTTCTCTCTCTCTAGTTTTGATAAAAACATAATACACTTATGGATACAAGAGGAGTGGAATCTTCCAAACTCTATTTGGAAGAATTGATGCAAAGAGAAGTCAATTACGTGATGACTGATGAAGGTATGGCTTGTAGTAATCAGGTGGTGAGGTTTTATTTTTTATGCAGATTATGTTGTGGGGTTATATTGGTGTATCATTATCCATATAGTGCAGAATGGATGGCTTGGTGTGGCAGGTTTGGTAGGCGATTGGGTTCTCATATACATGCAGTATATAAGGGTTAGAGAGGGGGGTTCAGCTCATGTTTTGCTGTGGTTGTGTCTAAAGATAAAGATGTTCTATTGTCAATTGCCTGCTGAGTACAAGATATCTATACATATAAGGGATTGTGCTTTGAGTAGGGTAGTGAGTCATATTGATAGTTGCTGGTTCCTGAATTGGTTTTCTTTTTTATGGTGGCTATGGGGGTACCATTTAATCTTGTGATATTTCTTGGGGTATGCCCCTCGTAGGATGTATGGCTTTGCCTTCTCTTGGTTACTATACTTGACCAGCTTATCTTTCAAAAAAAAAAAAAAAAAAAAAAAAAAAAAAAAACGATGTTTCCTACTAAAATTTTAACCATAATTTGATAATAAAGGGTTGTTGTAATTTATTTGATATAATATTATGAATGACATACAGATTCTCAATCCATTTATCAAAATTAGTTCTAATTTTGAAGACAGACAATTGATTGAGAATTAATAAAACAAAACTATTCATACTCATTTTTTTTCCCAATAAATTCAAGCATGTATGTATATATATGTGTGCAAAATGTACAGTGGGCTTCAAAAAGAAGAACATGCCCTAAACAACAATTTGTTTCAGTAAAAACAGTCATGGAATATATAGTCATAGCAAAAACCAATGACTGATATTCAGCACTTTAGCACATTGAAATCAGAAAAAAAATCAGCCACTTTGAAAGCAGAAGTACAAGAAGAACTATATCACATCATTGTCTACCAAACATAATTAAGCTATTCAAAAGTATGTTACTATTTTCATAGGGAAGTGAGCAAGAGGGCATGAGAAAATAGCTTTCATAATGGGTTAGTTGAGAGCTTCTCTCACTAACTTTCTCTCTCTAAAGAGTGCGAAGGTCCTGTGACGGAAGATTGGTGACTGGTTTTCTTTCTCTGTAGTTGGGTGAGATTGTTTCTTGTAATAGATCTCTGATTGCTGGTCTCGGTGATTGTTGGTGTTTCTTGTAATAGAACAGTGATTGAAGTTTATTTGGTTTAGTGGTGATTACTGGTGGTTGCGTTGAGAGTTCAGTATAGAATTCATGGGAGAAGACGATGTCTATGTGGAAGAGATGAATCTGAAATCTGGAGGTGTAAGCGAACGGAAGGTTCTATCAAAATTTTTCTATAGTGGAGAGGATGAAGGTATGGATGAGGTGGATCTGGACGATAAATCTGATAAGTCCATTGCGATGGAAATGAAAGAATCCCTGCATCTAACTTCTCGAGACAAAATCTCGTTGAGTGGGGAGATGGTTATGCTAAAAAAAGAAAATATGGTTTTACGGAATGCTCAAGCAAATGGTGAAGGCCCAGGGCGAACTGGTGGGAGGAGAGGTATGTTTTGGGGTCGATTTGGTGGACGTCGACAAAATTCTGGTAATGGGGGTGGCCGATTTGGTGGATCAAATTGGAAAGTTGATTCAGGTGAATCAAGGAAGGTGGCACGTGAAAGAAATGAGCATAGTGGATCTGACGTGCAGGGAATGAATCAGGTGATTTGCAGGAGTACTGATGCAGGTATAGGGAGTACACACGTGGATGGTTTAGATGACTCATCGGGTATAAACATACCTTTACAGGATGTATTAAAGGGTCAAGGAGAGTCGTCGATTGAGAATAATCGAATGGAGGAGAATAAGGTACTGTTGGTTTTAAATAATGAAGAAAAATCATGGGCATCTCTGGTTGCTGGGAGGTCGATAGAGGACCGGGATGTGTTCAAATTTTTCCCCCCGATGAAAGAATATGAGGAAATGGTGGTGGAACCACCACCAGAAGTCCCAGATATGGGATCGGGTGAATGGAATAACACTTTGGTGGGCTACTTTGTGGATCGTCAGCTGCCGTATCAAATAATGAGCTCTGTAGTGTATAAAATAAGGGGGAACCTGGGTTTGAGGGAGGTATTGGGCACAGAAAAGGGGTTTTTCTTTTTTAAATTTGATGCTGAGACCAGTAGGGATGCTGTGTATGAACAAGGACCATAGCATATACTGGGTAGGCATATTGTGTTGAAGAAGTGGCAAGAAGGAATGGAATTACATAAGGATAAGATGGATAGGTTACATAACAATAAGATGGATGACCTGATGCTTTTCTCAGTTGGAAATGTGAGCTCTATAAGGGTTCTAAAGGGTGCTCTCTGTTCTTTTGGAGCTATGTCTGGACTAATGCCGAATTTTTCAAAGAGTGTGATGTTTCATTCAGGATTGGATCAAGACTATTATGCTCAAATCATATCTGAACTGAATTTTTCTGTTGGTTGCCTTCCAGTTAATCACTTGGAAGTCCCTCTACTTTCATCTAAGCTAAAGAAGGAGCATTGTGGCTCCCTGGTTGATAGAATTACTGCTAGAGTTAGATCATGGACTAGTAGGTACCTATCTTATGCTGGAAGGATGCAACTAATAAGCTCTATTTTGTTTTCTGTTCAAGTCTATTGGGCCTCTACCTTTGTGTTGCCAAAATCTATTATGAAATACATCTCTGCCATCATGAGAAGATTCTTGTGGAAAGGTCAAAGTTTGAATGAAGGGGGTAATAAAGTGGCTTGGAAGGATATTTGTTTGCCCAAATAATAAGGGGGGCTAGGAATTAAAGATATTGAGGTGTGGAAAGCAGCAGCTATGGCTAAGCATATGTGGAAAGTCATTCAACCTAACTCAGATTCTCTATGGGTGGCTTGGGTCCAAACTCATTTGATAAAAAACAGAAATTTCTGGACTCTCAAGATTCGAACAGAATGCTCATGGACCTGGAGGAAAATTCTGAAAATGAGGGGCACTTTGAGACTTGCTGTTTATCATAAGGTTGGAAATGGGCTGTTAACCTCTCTTTGGTATGACAATTGGCTTCCAGATGGGCCTATTGAATTGAAGTATCATAACAAAATTATTAGAGACTCAGGGCTGGGCACAGATGCTGCAGCAGCTGATGTTATTAGAGGAAGTGAATGGCATTGGTCTGTTACCAACACAATGGAATGGATGAGCTTGAGAAATAGTATTCCTATTGAGTTTAAGCCTAACTCCTCTCAGGAGGATAAGATACAGTGGGTGCCTGGTAAGGGTATTTTTACAATTAAATCAACCTGGGAGTTTCTCGGACACAAACAGAGCAAAGTTGATTGGAGGGACATAGTATGGTTCAAGCATGCTATTCCAAAGCATGCCCTATTGCTGTAGCTGGTGATTCAGGATCGATTGTGGACTAAGAGTAGGATGATGAAAATGGGATTTGTTCAAATAGGCTGCTGTGTTTTTTGCAATCATATTATAGAAGATAGAGAGCACTTATTCTTTGAATGTGGATTTACACGCAGGATCTGGAATGCAATAAGAAGCAAATGCTGGATGTAATGGCCAGAGGGGTGGACTGCTATGATTCAGTGGGCTGCAATGGTACTGAAAGGAAGGGCTCTGGTTGCTGATATCAACAGGTTAGCCTTTGCTGCTACGGTTTATGAGGTTTGGAGAGAAAGAAACAAGAGGAATTATGCAGAGGAGTATAGGACTGAGGCAGCCATCATCAATGAGATTATCCAGAATGTGAGATTTTGGCTTTTCTCACTTTCTAACTTTGATAAAAATCGAATGCATTTATGGATCCAAGAGGAGTGGAATCTTCCAAACTCTATATGGCAGAATTGATGCTAAGGGTAACCACACAAACAATGATTGATGCTGGTATGGGCTTATGGCAGTCAGGTTTAGGAATTGCATTATTAATACAGATTATGATCATGGGAATCAGATTTTACATAGTTTGCTATACTTTTATAATTGCTACCATAGTGCATACTGATGCCACTAATTGGGCTATCAATTTTAGATCTTTAAAAAATACAGGTGCCAATAAACCTCAATTTAACCCAACATGAAATTTAATTCAGGATCAAATAAGCATATAAAATAAGCAATAATTTCAACATGGTAGCAATTATAAAATCATTTATCCAAACCAAAACAGAACCATACTTAAATAAATGTTCATATAGCAAGGTTGATTACAAAATTCAATCATTATATCAACTAGAATCTAAATTAGCTAATTTCAAGACTAAATCAATAAGAAACAGTAAAAAAAAATCCTTATGCATGTATGACTAATTTCAACAAAATATATCAAAATTATTAATACACAAACTCCTAAAATTAATTCGCTACCTGTTTTGTGATACTGTAAAAGTTGTGTCAACTTTTCCTTTTTCTTCTCCTTTTCTTCTTTCCTTTTTCTCTCTCTCTTCTATCTTCTCTCTTCTCTTAGCCGAACTGATTTTCTGTCTCCCTTATCGTCTATATATATATATATTTATAGTAAATATGCAAATACAAACAAAAAGCTTCTCAAAGCTTCCAACCAAACTCTCTGTAAACCGTGTGCGTGGGACACCTGTAGTAGCACATGTAAAGAGAACAAAAATATTAAAGTTTCCATAGGAAGCTTTATGAAGATCATCTTATGTTATATAGAATGATAGATATAGGTATTTATAATAGAATACTATTAAAGTTCTCTTACACTCGGAAAACCCAGAAATCGCAATCCTCAAATTATCAATCATGCGAATTAATTTTCAGTTGATGTTACATTTAAGGTCCATAGAGAAACTAAAAAAGAGATTTACGCATTCCACTTCATCAGAAATCTCATAAAATGAATTGCACAAAAGTGCACAAAGAGAGAGGAATAATACCGGTGAAGGAGATGATGACTTGGAGACTGAGGAGGCTCAGAGTTTGCTTCAATGGAGAGCAATTGGGGCTTCAGTTCCTTTGATATATGGAGAGTAGTTGGGGTTTCAATTCCTTCGGTGGAGTGAAATTGATGTTTCAGTTGTTCCGATCGATGGAGAGAAATTGGAGATTCAGTTGATATAGAGTCAGCTTGCTTCAGTAGAGCTAAAGAACGACGACGCCGATCGAACGAATGGACAAAGAAGGTTAGGGTTTGGTTGAGATTTGAGGGTAGACATTTGGGTTCAAAAGGTGATCAATGTTGTTTTGGGGGTTAGGGCTTCCATTTCAGACGAGCTAGGGTTACCAGCATTTCCATTGGAGGAAGATGGAGAGAGAGGGAGTAAGCTTACGCGCGAAGTTTAATTCCCATAAAAAAAATACCGCGCCAAATTAAGTGAATTTTCTGAAAAAAATAAGGCTTTCCATCACGGGCTTGGCCCGTGATAGTTATAAACTTTCAACCACGGGCCTAGCCCGTGGTAGAAAATAACTTCCAACAGCGGGCTACATATGACCGTGGTAGAAAGTATTTTCTACGACGGGCTATATGGGCCCGCCGTAGAAAATTACTTTCTACCACGGGCTAACCGGGCCCGCCGTAGAAAGTAACTTTCTACCACGGGCTATGCGGGCCCGCCGTAAAAAGCCTGTTGTTAAAAACTAAATTTCTTGTAGTGTATACTCGGCTCATCCAATATCTACTCCTCGCTCACTCTAGTCCATTTAATTTATAACTATTAGAAAAGGCTGACTTATCCTGACAAAAAGACTGGAACTTAAAATACTTTGCTAATATCTCTGTCCTTTTCATCTGGTTATGCTAGTCGGCTATGAAGCGTGTATTTCGATGGGATATAGACATGACACAATATGACAAAATTTTGAAAAGTAAGAAACGAATATGACAAGGACATGAAAATATACATTAGTGTTTAATTGTTTTCTCTATTAATTGTAGTGGTAAGATTATTCTACGACTACAAATTATTAACCTTTTTTAAAGTTTGCCTTTATTATTTATAAATTAAATTTTTTCAAAAAATTCAGTCAACCTCTTTCAAAATTTCATTAACTTAACTCTAATAATTCATACCACTAATTCATAAATTAAAATTTTAAAATTATCCTTCCTATAATAAACATTACTCATTTTACACAGTTTATTAATATTTAATTAAAATTAATCACATATTTAAACATATACATATAACTTTTATATATATACAATTATTATTACATATATACATGTACAGCTTTTAACTCTCTCTATCGTCGTCGACACTACCATCTCTTCCACCGCTGACAACACCACTTCCTCCCATCGCTAGCACCGAAGCCCCTCATCTCACCACTGACACCAAAACCTCTCATCATACCGCTGGTACAAAAATATTATTTTGTGTAATACCCCGTAAATTTGAGGTTATTTAATTTTAATTTGGGTTTGAGTTTGGGTTGTATTATTTTAGGTTTGGGATGGATTAGGTTATATTATAATTGTTTAGGTTTGGGCTAAGTGTATATCTATTATTATTTTATGTCTTTTATTTTTTTCTTTTATTATTTATTTTTCAATATATATATATATATATATAGAGAGAGAGAGAGAGAGAGAGAGAAGTAAGGTGGACTCTCTCGCTTCGAGTTTAGGGTTTTGTGAACGGGAGAAAAAATGGTGTCTGTAGACATTAAAAAATTACATGATGAACCCAAAATACAATTTGGGTTTATTTTCAGTTTAGCCTACTTTGAAATGTGGCCCAATGAGTCAGATAATTTGAAGCCCAGACCCACCACAAATAAATGAGTTATGGGTTGGTCTAAATTGTCTAAGAAGTCAAAGTCCACTTGAAAATGAGTCTAATGGATAATTATATATATACATATATATATATATTGGATAATTATTAAAATTATCATAAAAGATAATTATAAGGTAATTATTAAAGGAAAAGAAAGTTACAAAACTACCCCTCCGGTGAGCCTATAAATAAAGGTCCAGAGGTGGGAGAAGGAGGACCAGAAGATTCTCAGAAAAAAAAAAGCTGAAACTCTGCAGAAGTCTTCACTCAAAATCCAAAGCTCCAAAGCACATAAACCCTGAAGGAGAAGAACAACAAGCACATCATCCACGTGCCGTTCTTCACCAAAGTTTCAATCTAATTCAAGATCAAGCTCTTGCAGCCCTTGAAATTGGATCACGAAGGAGATCGAATCAGAGGAATTATCTTTCTTTTGTAAAGATTTGCAGAGGATTGTACCCCTTTTTTCCTTGAATCAATAAAAATTGTTTATTTGTCACTAATTTTCGTTCCTAGAATTTCGGACACGAAATTTGTGTGTACAAATTTCTGGCACGCCCGGTGGGACCATCTCTGTCTCCTACATCATACCTCCAAAACTCTGTTCATCAGAATCTATGGCTCCTACCAAGGTTCAGACGACAAATAAGAAAAACTCAAAAGAAATCGCTACTGCAATGGCTAACACCAAAGTTGCCGCAAGCAGTGACAAGAACACTAGGAACCTGTCAAGTGCCAGCAGCACCTCAGCAGGTCCTATGACGCGTAGCAAGACCAAAGTAATTGCTTCGCTCAAGAATCAGCAAGATTTGGTAAATCCTGCTAAACCAATGGATGTGAAAACTAAACATGTTAACACCATTGGTCCTCAGGGGGCAAAGAACTCTAGCGTAGTTTCAGAAAAGTCGGTACCACCACAATCACCCCACTCCGTCTCTAACACCAACTCTAATGTCGATTCGCTCTCAGAGTCGTTACTCGAGATTTCAGAACAATCGGTCCCTTCAAAGAATATTGGCCCTCAAGGCCTTTCCTATTCGAATGTTGTTGCAACTATGATGACTGGAACAACCTCGATGGAAGACCAACTGGCAGTCATGGCGCGCGTAATCGAAAACCTCATAAAGACTGTCGAAGAGAAGGACTTGCAGATCGTCGTGCTAATGAGGAAGCTTGAAATCCAAAATCCTGACAAGTCAACACATTTGCCTGCGAATACTTCAAATTCCTCTCTTCAAGGCGCCCAATCAAAAGAGCGTCATCACACATCTGCGTCAAGACACATAGCTGACGAAACTAACCCTGCTTCGCTAGTCGCTTTATTATCTATCCAACAGTTGCAAGATATAATAATGAACATAATCCGAGCACAGTATATCGATGCCCCTCAAAGCACTCTTGTGTACTCAAAATCCTACACCGAAATAATTAACAGCTTAAAGACGCCAGTGGGATATCAACCGCCAAAGTTCCAATAATTTGATGGAAGAGGGAATCCTAAACAACATGTTGCACACCTTGTGGAGACCTGCAATAACGTTGGCACCGAAGAGGATCTCTTGGTCAAGCAATTTGTTCGTTCCCTCAAAAAGAATGAATTTGATTGGTACACGGACCTCAAAACTAGAAGTATTGACTGTTGGGAGCAGATGTAGCGAGAGTTTCTTAACTGCTTCTATAGTACTCGTAGAACAGTAAGCATACTAGAACTCACTAGCACGAAAAAAATTAAGGACGAGCTTGTGGTCGACTATATCAACCGTTGGTGAGCTCTAAGTCTTGATTGCAAAAACCGTCTTTCTGAAGTATCAGCAGTCGAAATGTGTATGCAAGGCATGCACTGGGAGCTTCTTTACATTCTACAAGGAATCAAGTCTCGTACATTTGAAGAATTGGTTACTCGTGCCTATGATATGGAACTCAGCATAACAAGTCGTGGTGTAAAGGCTTTTGCCTTTCCTAATCTGTCTGACAATTGTCTTAAAGATGAAGATGTTGAGTCCGAAGAGGAAGAGGAAGACGAAATACTTCCTAACTCGGACGATGAAATAAATACATCTTATGTTACAAGTATCGTCTCTAACGACCTGTATCAAAAAAACACATCGTATTCCTTCCGTGACTTCATCTGATAGTTCTCGAATAAATAAGACATTAAGTCAGGAAAACATTGATAGAAGACTGAACAGACAGGGGGCAAACCTTTCATACAAGACTCATTCCCAGCTCTCTCACATAAAATATCCTTGGCATGGGGGCAAGATTCACGGTTGTCTTTTAAAAAGGCCTACACATTTTATCAAATCCAGAAATAAGAAAGAAGTCCCAAGAAGGAAACAAGAAAAACAAAAGCATAACCAAAATGACAAATCTCGAGAATTTGTGTTGAAGATGCGGTATCGGAATAATCCGTCAAATTTCACTCATATAACTTCAAGTAGGAGAGTTCAAAATACTGTGCTTGCTTGGAGGCCAAATAAGAATGCTCAAGAAAGGAATGATTATAAAAAGATCTCGCAAGAATCATGGCCTAGAAACACACGAGTGATGTCTCAACAGTTACTTTCTCGAACTGTCTCTAACAATTAGCGAAATGAAGGTCTCGAAGAAGAAAGCGAGGAACAAGAACAAAATCGTTTACAATCCTATATGGAACGACAGGGTCAAAAAATTAAAAGACTAGAAAAAGGAAAAGTGTGGGGTTCAAAGCCCGAAGATGCTGTCTGGATCGAATCTCGTAGCGGAATAAAAGCATATTGGGTGAGGTTCAATCCTCCTACATAGACCACAACGAATGAAATACCTCTTCCTTCTGGGTGGGGAGACGAGTTCGAAAACGATGTTTCTTCTCAAGTACGAGAATAGTATAATGAAGAAATAAAACAAGAAGAAAATCTTCAAATTGATGCTGAGATGATTCACACCTTTTAACAAAAGCTTGGACTGTCCCCTGAGTCTTGTAAAGCTAAAGACTAATTAAAGCTAAAAGTGCTCCCCGATACGAGCCTAAACTGTCGATGACACTCCTTGACACAAGTATAAACTGTTTACCAAAAAAAAAAAAAAGATGACACTCCTTGACACGAGTATAAACTGTCTACCAAAAAAAAAAAAGATGACACTCCTTGACACGAGTATAAACTGTTTACCAAAAAAAAAAAAAAAGATGACACTCCTTGACACGAGTATAAACTCTATAAAAAAAAAAGATGACACTCCTTAACACGAGTATAAATTGTCTCCCAAAAAAAAAACAAAAAACACTCATGACATGAGTATAAATTGTCTACATGAAAAAAAAAATAATCACTCCTTGATATGAGTATAAGCTATCTTTACAAAAAAAAAAAAAAAATTGAAGCTTGCAAAAGAAGAGTTGGGTGACTTGACCTGCCACCGAGATATTGACGGATGTCTGTTGCATCGTGGTGACTTGGCCTGACCCCGAAGGGACGAAAAAGTGACACCGAAGTGCACCAAGGGACCCCGAAGGGACGAAAGAGTGACACCGAAGTGCACTAAGGGACTCCGAAGGGACAATAAGAGTGACACCGAAGTGCACTAAGGGACCCCGAAGGGACGAAAGAGTGACACCGAAGTGCACTAAGGGACCCCAAAGAGACAATAAGAGTGACACCGAAGTGTACTAAGGGACCCCGAAAGGACGAAAGAGTGACACTAAAGTGTACTAAAGGACCCTGAATGGATAGTAAGAGTGACACCGAAGTGCACTAAGGGACCCCGAAGGGACGAAAGAGTGACACCGAAGTGCACTAAGGGCCCCCGAAAGGACAAAAAAAAAGTGACACCGAAGTGCACTAAGGGACCTCGAAGGGACTAATGAATGGCGTCTGGAACTCCATATTCTGAGAAAGACGATTTGACCTGCAAGAATTGAAAAAAAAAAAAAATTTGAAACTTGCCAAGAAAAGTTGAGTGACTTACGTAAAGTTATCTTCCTCAATGAGTTCGATAGATCTATTCGTCATTCCAGAGACAGCACAAAATTCGAGTAGGGCCCACAAGTGGAATCTGATCTGAAAAAAAAATAGATTTGATTAATAGCGGTCACGGAAGACAAAGTTGTTACTAAAGAAAAATTTTCCTTTCAAAGTTTAGCCACATATATATTTTGTTTCAAGAGTTTATAATACAAGGAGTTGTGTAGCAGAGATGGTGTGGTACTATAATGTCTTCTCATGAGATCTTGTGTTCAAATCTACCAAGCAACAGAAAAGAAACTTTGTTTTTTTTTTACGCATCAAAGGAAAAGAGAAGAAAAGAAAAAAAAATGGTGCATGGAAGAAAAGAAGGAAGAAAAAAAAAATTCCAACGCCTGCTGGGAAAGAAGAAGAGAAAAAAAAAAAAGAAATTCTAGCGGCAGTAGGAGAGAAGAAGAAGAAGAAAAAAAAAAAAAAAAGAAAGAAAAAAAAAATTTCCTACTACTGGAGAAAGAAGAAGAGAAAAAAAAAAGAGAAAAAGAAAAAATTCCAGCGGCAGTAGGAGAAGAAGAAAGGAGAGAAGAAGAAGAAGAAAAAAAAAAGAAGAGAAGAAGAAAAGAAAGAAGAAAAAAAAAGGAAAAAAAAAATTCCAGCGGCAGTAGGAGAAGAAGAAAGAAGAGAAGAAGAAGAAGGAAAAAAAAAAGAAGAAGAGAAGAAGAAAGAAGAGAAGAAGAAAAGAAAGAAGAAAAAAAAAGAAAAAGAAAAAAAAAAGAGGAGGTGGCGGCTGGAGAAAGAAGAGAAGGAGAAAAGAAAGAAGAAAAAAAAAAGGAAAAAAAAAGATGAGGTGGCGGCTGAAGAAGAGAAGAAAAGAAAGAAGAAGAAGAAGAAAAAAAAAAGGAAAAAAAAAAAACAGGTGCTGGAAGAGGAGAAGAAAAAGAAAAGAAAAAAGAAAAAGAAAAAAAAAAGAGAAAAGAAAAGGAAAAAACAGTGGCGTGAAGAGAAGGAAAAAAAAAAAGAGAGAGAGAGACCGACGGCAAAAAAAAGAGAGAGAGACCGACGGCAGTTAAAAAAAAAAGAGAAGAAAAAAAATGTAAAAGAAAGAAATAAAGCAGAACTTACAGTTGCTATAGTTGATGAAATTTCTCTTAATTATTCTCTGATATGAAGAGTCTGAAGTGTAGGCTACATATATATAGTGGTGAGTTAATCATATTTGACATAAGATTTTCAAGACTCCAATTCCGTTTGAACATGAAAAACAGCAAATCATATTTGAAATTGGATAAGGAAAAAAATGCTATTTGCAATAGGATTCTCAAGTCTTCAATTCCATTTGGACCAGAAAAAAAAATCCTATTGGCAATAGGATCCTCAAGTCTTTGATTTAACTTAACAAAGAATACATCCTTTTTGTAATTGAATTTCGCGAAAAAAAAAAAAAGCGAAATTTAAATACTTTAAGTCCCGCTTTAAATACTTGATAAACTCAACATGGCGCGAGATTTAAAGTGGGGGCAATTTGTAGACATTAAAAAATTACATAATGAACCCAAAATACAATTTGGGTTTATTTTTAGTTTAGCCCACTTTGAAATGTGGCCCAATGAGTCAGATAATTTGAAACTCAGACCCACCACAAATAAATGAGTTATGGGTTGGTCTAAATTGTCTAAGAAGTCAAAGCCCACTTGAAAATGGGTCTAATGGATAATTATATATATATATATATTGGATAATTATCAAAATTATCATAAAAGATAATTATAGGATAATTATTAAAGGAAAAGAAAGTTACAAAACGACCCCTCCGATGAGCCTATAAATAAAGGTCCAGAGGTGGGAGAAGGAGGACCAGAAAATTCTCAGAAAAAAAAAGCTGAAACTTTGCAGAAGTCTTCACTCAAAATCCAAAGCTCCAAAGCACATAAACCCTGATGGAGAAGAACAACAAGCACATCATCCACGTGCCGTTCTTCGCCAAAGTTTCAATCCAATTCAAGATCAAGCTCTTGCAGCCCTTGAAATCGGATCACCAAGGAGATCGAATCAAAGAAATTATCTTTCTTTTGTAAAGATTTGCAGAGGATTGTACCCCCTTTTTCTTGAATCAATAAAAATTGTTTATTTGTCACTAATTTTCGTTCCTAGATTTTCGGATACGAAATTTGTGTGTACAATGTCGACAAAGACATCTAAAGAGAGAAAATAACTAGAGAGAGCGAGCTGAGAGTAGAGAGAGAAAGGCGACTGAGAAGCTATCACAACCCAACTTTCGTCACCACACCTTGCCATCACATGGGCTTGGTCGCTCGCTACAACACTCACTTCTCTCTATATATTTACGTCTATATATATATATATATACATATATTATATATATGTATATATATCCATTAGAAATTATCTCCCAGTTTTAGGTTCGTAATGGATAGTGGCTGGGAGTGATGATGCTTTTGGTTGGTGGCAGCCGATGTGGTTTGCAATGTGATTGCGCTGTTGGAAATAATGGCTAATTCACACACACACAATAATAAAATTGGAAGAGAAAAATGAAGGGAAGAATTCTTGAAAGATACTTTATTTCTCACATTTTTTTGGTAGAAAACATAGCATTATATAGGCTTCAAAATAAATATGTAAGACCTATATGTATATGTCATTACACCCACTAACATAATATTAACTTTCATGTCTTCCACTCCACTAACACAACTTACCCATGATTTCCACTAGCACAACAATAGCTCCACAACTTTCTCATATCTTCCACTAGCATAATATTAGATCCACTAACATAATAACAATCATAATAAAAGTTTAATTTTTTCAAGTTTAATTTCCAACACCCCCCCTTAAACTTGATTTCACCATTCCAAGCAAACTTCTTAACTTGTAAAAATCTGCAAACTTGAGGGGTTTGGTGAAAATATCAGCAACTTAGTCTTGTGACTTTATAAACTGGAGCTCCACTTCCTTCTTGCTTATACATTCTCTAATGAAATGAAATCTTGTGTCAATATGCTTGTTTCGATAATGAAATACCGGATTCTTGGCCAATGCAATTGCCGATTTGTTGTCCACAAAGATCTCTGTTGACCGTTCTTGTGAAATATGTAATTCGTTCAACAAATTCCTTAACCAAATTACTTGACAAATACATGAAGTGGCTCCAACATATTTCGCTTCACATATTGAGAGTGTGACAATGGGTTATTTCTTTGAACACCATGTGAAAGTTGTATTTTCCATGAAGAAAACATGAATGGAAGTACTTTTTATTTCATCCAAATCTCCGGCCCAATTGCTGTCACAAAAACCCACAAGCTTGAAATCATTAGAAAATGAATAGAGCAACCCAAAATTGAGTGCACCTTTGATGTAGCGAAGAATCCTCTTAGCTGCCGTGAAATGAGTCATGGTAGGTTTTTCTATAAATTAACTAACAAGCCCAACCGCAAAGAGTATGTCCAGCCTTGTACAAGTTAAATTTCTCAAGCTTCCAACAAGACTTTTGAAAAATGTTGGATCTACCATCTCTCCATCTTCATCTCATAACAACTTGATTCCAACTTCAATGGGGGTGTTCACCAATTTACAATCTTCCATCTTGAATGTTTTGAGAATTTTCTTAGCATAGTCCTCTTGATGAATGAATATTCCATCCTTCATTTGCTTGACCTCAATGCCAAGATAATAAGACATGATGCCAATGTCCGTCATCTCAAATTCATGAGTTATAACTTTCTTAAAATCTTCAAATATTCTTAGATTGCTTCCTGTGAAGATCAAATCATCCACATACAAGCAAACAAAAAAAAATATATCTCCATTCTCACTAATTTTAGTGTAAAGAGCATGTTTGTTTATATGGATACTTTGAAAATCTTTTGCCTTAAAAATATTTGTCAATGCGTTTATTCCACGCCCTTGGTGCTTGCTTCAAGCCATATAAAGCCTTTTTCAACTTCAAGACTTTGTCTTCTTGCCCTTTCACAACATACCCCATCGGTTGATGAACATAAATCTCTTCTTCGAGAAAACCATTCAAGAAAGCCGATTTCACGTTCATTTGGTGGATTCTCCAATTTTTATGGGTTGCCAAAGAAATTATCAATCTTATAGTTTCCAAACGGGCTACGGGTGCAAATACCTCATCATAGTCAATGCCGGGCTTTTGGTTGTACCCCTTGGCGACCAACCTTGCTTTGTATCTTTCAAATTCACCATTTGCATTCTTCTTGGCTTTATACACTCATTTCACACCAATTGCCTTTTGTCCTTCCGGTATTGTAGCAAGCTCCCATGTGTCATTCTTCTCTATGGACTGAATTTCTTTTTCCATAGCATATCTCTATTTTTTATCTTGTGGCGCCTCTTCAAATCCTACGGGTTCACAATCCGCAAGGAGACAAAAAAGTGTTAAATCACTAAAACTATTTGTTACCTCTTCTGTGTTATCATATATGTCCTGCTATGCGAAGTGGTGGTGTGTCACTTGAACTTGATGATGATGGAGTTGATTGTTCATGAGTTGATGATGATGGAGGTGATGTTAGTGGAGAAATGGGCTGCTCCATGTCTTCACTTACTTGCTCCTCTTCAAAGATTGGAAGAAAATCATAATTTTCATTCGGAGTGTTCCAATTTCATGTGGCTTCCTTTTCGAATTCAATATCTCTACTAATGACGATCTTCCCATTGCTTGGGTTGTACAACTTGTAACCTTTAGATCTTGAATCATAGCCAATGAACATAAATTTCTCACTTTTGTTGTCTAATTTGGTCCACCTTTCATCTAGCACATGTACATGGGCAATGCTCCTGAAAACTCACAAATGAGAGACACCTGGCTTTCTTCCATTCCATGCTTCTTGTGGTGTCTTGCTTTGCACACTTCTAGTAGAACAACGATTGGACAAGTACACCACATAATCAACAGCTTCGGCCCAAAATTTTTTAGGCATTTCCTTGCTTTTCAACATGCTTCGAGCTATATTTAGAATAGTTCTATTCTTCCTTTCGGTGACTCCATTTTGTTGGGGCGATCTTGGAACCGTTAAAGGATGGTGAATGCCATTTTCTTCACAAAAGGTTTTGAAATCATTTGATGTGGACTCACCACTTCTATCGGATCGAAGAGCCTTTATGTCAAAGCCACTTTGCTTTTCTACAAGTGCCTTGAATTTTTTAAAAACTCCATACACCTCTGATTTCTGTTTAAAAAAATAGACCCAAGTTTTTTGGTTAAAATCATCAATTAATAGCAAAAAATAATTACTTTTACCATATGATAATAGAGTAATTGGATCACAAACATCTGAGTGAACAAGTTGTAGTGATGTCGTTGCT
Source organism: Cornus controversa (assembly GCA_026545225.1). NCBI lineage: Eukaryota > Viridiplantae > Streptophyta > Magnoliopsida > Cornales > Cornaceae > Cornus > Cornus controversa. The sequence continues at coordinate 31,422,944 of CM048846.1, read as the reverse complement.
CTTGTGGTAGCTTCCTTAGGAAAACTCTTTCTTAATTGCTTTCCAACGAGACATCCTTCACATAATTGATTTGGATTGCTAATGAAAGGCAATCCTTTCATCATCTTCTTATTGGCCAACAACTTTAGTTCTCCAAAATTCAAGTGCCCAAATCTCAAATGCCAAAGCCATGTAGAATCATTAAAACAAGCTTTCAAACATTTAGCCACATTGGTTTGAATATTTAGTAAAAATATCCGATTCTTTGTCATTGGAACTTTGACAATCAAGCTTCCCAAAGGATCTCTTATCGAAAGACTACAATCTTTCATGAAAATATTGTAGCCTTTTTATAAGAGTTGTCCCAAACTCAAAATATTGTTCTTCATATTAGGCACATAATAAACATTGGAAATGAATTGATGCTGCCCATTCTTCAAATGAATCAAAATTTTACCCTTCCTTACCAGAATTTGTGATGAGTGTCCAAATGTCACCTTACCATTGACCATTTCATCAAGATCAATAAACTTGTCTTTGCTACCACACATATGATTGCTAGCGCCAGTGTCAAGATACCACATATTCTCTTCACTTCTTTCACCTTTGTATGCCAACAACAAAGTAGGCTCCACTTCTTCATCAACATAATTAGCCTTTTCTTCAACTTCAACATTATTAGTAACATTTCTACACTCTGAAGCATAATGGCCATACTTATGACAATTGTAACATTGAACTTGAGATTTGTCATACCTTCTTTCATATGGCCTTGAGTAATTTCCTCTTCTACGCCACCTTGTTTGTTGTGAGTCATGACATTTTTCTTCATTGTTGATGGTATGGTGACCACTTCTTTCACCTCTACCTCTTTCTCTTCCTCTGTCACGTACATTTCCACCTCCTCGACCTCTTTGGTTTCCACTATGCTTTTCTTTCAAAGAAAGCTTTGTTTGTAACACTTGTTCCAAAGACTCTTGTTTCTTCACCACTTTTCCTTTATGAGCTTGCAACGAACCCATGAGTTGATCAATGGTCATGGACTCCAAATCCTTCGATTCTTCAATGGCAACAACAATAAAGTTGAATTTGGGATCCAATGACCGAAGGATCTTTTCAACGACCCTTGTATCATCTATGGAGGCTTCACCGTATCTCCTTAGTTGATTTACGATAGCCAAAACTCTTGAAAAATAATCTAAAATTTTCAGATTCATTCATATGTAATGCTTCAAATTCACCTCGTAAAGTTTGGAGGCGAACCTTCTTCACTTTATCAACTCCTTGGTAGGAATTTTGAAGAATCTCCCATAGTTGCTTTGCATTAGTTGCATTGGCAATACTTTGTAGCATTTCATGATCCAAGCATTGATGGATGGTCATGACCGCCTTTTGGTCCTTTTTTCTCATGGCTTGTAAAGTATCTTTTTCGGCTTAAGATAAGGTTGTTTCATCTTGTGGCTCAACATAACCTTTGTTTACAACTTCCCACACATCTTGTGCTACCAAAATTGCCTTCATACGAATACACCAATTTTCATAGTTTTCTTTGGTGAATCGAGGCATTTGAAATGGAACTGAATTGTTTGTTATTTCCTTTCTTCCTCACAAACTAATTCTGATACCACTTTGTTGAAAATAGTGGCTAATTCACACACACACAATAATAAAATTGTAAGAGAAAAATGAAGGGAAGAATTCTTGAAAGATACTTTATTTCTCACATTTTTTTGGTAGAAAACATAGCATTATATAAGCTTCAAAACAAATATGTAATACCTATATATATATGCCATTACACCCACTAACATGATATTAACTTCTATGTCTTCCGCTCCACTAACATAACTTACCCATGACTTCCACTAGCACAATAATAGGTCCACAACATTTCTATGTCTTCCACTAGCACAATAATAGGTCCACAACATTTCTATGTCTTCCAACAAGCGCTTGCTGTTAGGTGTGTTTAGCCATGAAGTTTAATGATGAAGGGTTAATGGAGGTGTGGTGCTCGTGCTAGGATGGCTTGGCTCAAGGTGCGCCGTCTGGCTAAATTCTCTAGCAGTTCATAGTGAGGACAGGTGGTGACGACTGAGTTGCCGTAGGTAGTGAACTCCCATAGTGGAGGTTATGATTGTGGTTGGCAGCATGGTAGCAGTTAGGGGTGGGTCTCAACGGCAAGGGGAGGTTGTTCCGGCGAGATAGTGGCTGGGTGTAGTTGTTCACGGCAGGCTAACCATGATGGGGCTTCATGGTTTAATGGGCCTTCGCATGGGGGCTAGGTTTATATGGCTGGAATGACAGATGTGTGGTTCGGCTGGAATGGAGTCTAGCGTGGGTTTAGCCAGCTTGGTTTGGTGCCCAGAAGCAAATTCTGGCAAGGAATGCGCTGACATGGGTCTTGGTTGTTTAAAGTTACATGATTTATTTCATGATTCTTAATGATATAAGTATGAGGTGTATATATATATGGAAATACATTCTTATAATAAACTATTGTTAGTATTTTGAATCCAATTTTTCATGTTTGGTGTGATTACTTTGAAAGCATTGAATCTGATAGGTGAGGTTGTGGACAAATTGTATACTAAGAAAAATTGGTGTCTCATGGTTGGGATGTTCTGTTTCATTTTTTAGCTTCTTGAAGGGAATTACACTGTTCACATTGATTTTCTTGATTGGGATGGGTTGGATCACAAGGAATTGTTTGGGTCTTCACTTGGTGTGTTCGGGGGAGGCTTGTTTGGATGGTACCATGGAGCTTGATTAGTTGTGGGTCTTGGCTTACACAGTAAGCCAAAACAGGAAGTAGACCGGGGCAAGTGAAGATTGGGCCAGTGTGCTAGGTGCTTGGAATTGGATTTGCACAATTTAACTCGGCCTAATTAAAATGGGCTTGAAATCTGGGATTAGGCAGTATTGGGCTTTGACATTTGGGTCACCACAGAATGGGCTAGATAAATGAAACAATTTTGGACTGGCCTATTAGGCTTATTGAATTGGACTGGGCCAGAAATTTAAAAATACGCCCAGTATCAGTTTAAAATCAAATGGGTTATTTGTTTGGGCTTAGCTTTAACATTTGGGCTTTGACAGTGGGCTGAAACCATTTGGCCTACTGCAGGATGATCCGCATAACAACGAATTCACGGGCTTTCCTTATATAAACCTGAGGCAAGTTGATACTTGCTCTCTTCTCTTATTCGCATATATTTAATTTACATATGTTTTATTATAAATGTGCATAAGTGATTTTTCTGGGCAATAAATTTGTATATATATATATATTAATGATAATCAATTTAGTGATTTAAATTGCTTTTTATTTTGTGCAATTTAATTTGTAATAGTTAAATGTAGTTGTGCTATGATTTTTTACATGTTGTTGGTGTAGTGAAATTGTTGTGTTATTTTATGTGCACCTTCTATTAATGTGTACGTGTGTACGCTTGTTAATATTTTGTGCAAATTAATGTATACTTGTCAATTTATTTGTGCATTTAAATTGTATTGTTTTATGTGGACAAATAGTATTTGTTTATTTGTACTTGTTGATGTATAATTGGTGCATTTAAATTATGTCATGTTATGTGCACAAATTTTACACGGTTATTTGTACTTGCTGATGTATTTTGTGCGTTTAAATTCATTGAAAGTTAAATGCTTATATGATTAAATTGTAATATTTGATTGTTTTATTTATTCAATTATATTTATTTAAATTATTTTGAGATTATGACGCAAAAGTCAACTTGCTGAAGTAATAAAAGATTGTTCAGCATATCTTTGTTGAGCTTTGAGCTCACTTCCCCCCAAATTTTTGCAGGTTAGGTTGCTGATACGTGGTATGTCGGGATTTGGTAGCACCATTGGAAGGGTTAGCAAATAAACCGTTAGATATTTATTTATGTTCAGGTTGTGAGACAGACTTGTATTATTTTGAGAATTGTAAGGAAGAAATGTATTTAACATTATCTTCCATTGTAATAGAATGTTGTAGAAGACTTTATGTAATTAAGGGACTGTTTGGAACTTTAGAATTTTTTTATTTCTTATTTTTATTTTATTTGGTTTTCACATCTCGGATTTCTCTTCAAAAATTCATGATGTGACATTTTGTTTTTTCGAAAGTAGAAATGATGATTATTAACAGTTGGGAGCATATAATAGATAGCAAATGGCTTTTCTTTCTTTGTTGTCTTAATTTTTTTTATCTTATTTTTAATTCATTTACTGGTATAAAAAGAATTTAGTGTACGTAATTCAATGATTTCACAAGTCTTAATATGTACTACCCCCACAAAATTTCGCGCATGAAGTGGTTAGTCTCATACACAAAACTTGAGTCATACTAACAATTGATAGCAACAAGCATAGAAGACAAAAGACAAAATGAAATAATTTCTAAAAGCTGAACAAAAAATTCCACTGAATTAAAATAACCGATAAATAAATAATTATATGCCTGGTAATACAATTTGAAATTCCCGTAACCCAACGACCCTTAACTAGAATAAACAAAAGTTTAAGACTCTAATTTAAAAGCAACAACCAAAATCTCCAAAAGAGTTTATAGTCTGACCCTTGAATAAGAGGATAGGTTTATACCATGTGACCAATGTGAAGAGATGTCTGCCACAACCAACCCTAAAACTCTATCGTTGTAGTAGAACCTGTTTGAAACCTGAAATATCAACAAAGTGGGTTAAACCCACGAGCAAGTCCTATCTACTACATCTCAATCAGAGAACCAATATACATACCCTCAGTATAAGGGTCACAAAAGAAATCCATATATTTAACATACAAGTTATTCTTTTATCTAGTTTCATGTTTCCAAAACAACAGTCATTATTTATAATGTTCCACCCAAATCCTTATTATGCAAAAGTGAACACATTCCTTAAGTTCAGCAGAAATAAACATAACATGAAATAATATCAAGTTTAAGCAATCCTAACATGCCACCATTTAATCCTTTGATACCTTAATAGGTATAGGTATATACATATTGGTCATTCCCTACCTAATTCATGTTTTTAGAAAACAAAATCATCTTATACATTGCCCCAACAAACCCTTATCATTCAATAATGAACACATTCTTTAAGTTCAAAATAAAGAAACATATGCATGCATTTTATTAAATCTAGGCAATCCTGATATGCCAAATATAATGTATAGATACCTTATTAGGTATGGGCGATTCTGACATGCCGGGCAATCCTGACGTGCCAAATAAAATGTGTATATACTTTATTAGGTATGGGCGATCCTGACACGCCAGGCAATCCTGACATGCCAAATAAAATGTGTAGATACCTTATTAGGTATGGGCAATCCTGACACACCGGGCAATCCTTACATGCCAAATAAAATAATATATAGATACTTTCCCAATATGAAACCTAAAATAAACAAGGTGCATGATGATTTTAATTTGCACAAACAAGGTAATTCAAATTATCACCATAAGGCAAATTATTCACAAATAAACTATAATCAAGTATTTCACGGGCATTTATATCTTTAAAGGAAAATACATTCAAGTAAATCAAATAGCACAATTATCCACTTTATAAGTAAACACCTAATCAAACCTCCAATTTATTTAAACCTTTAAGGGAGTCAAAACCTAACTCGAATTTAAGTTCTTGGACTTATTCTACCTCTAAGAACCCTATTTAAATATTCTGGAATGTTCAGGAATTTTGGGAATTTAGAAAAATATTTTTTTCCAGCCATATAAAATAAAACAAAATTTGGAGGCATACTTTAAAATCGATAAAACCACAAGGAAAACTTATTTCCAAATAAAAATTAAAACCCAAGTGTATATCATCCCTATAAAGTTACCTAAATGTTTCTAGAATTTTTTGGAACTTTAAAATATTTTTTAGAAATAAAAGAACATGACAACCAAACTTTTAGACAATTTAAAAATTAATTGAACACCAAGGGAAGCTCATTTCGAGATAAAAATTTAAACCCAAGTTTATTTAACATCCCAAAAGTTACAGTAAAAATTTGTAAATTTTTGGAACTTTTTAAGTATTTTCTAAAATTAAAGAAGGTGAAAAACCCAATTTTTGGACACTTTAAAAATCAATTTAAAAACAACGGGAAATTATTTCGACATGAAACTTAAAACCCAAGCTCCAAAAACCACCAGGAAGTTAACATAAAGTTTTGGGAATTTTTGGAATTATAGAAGTATTTTTAAAAAAGAAAATTTCAAATTTTCAAGTTTTTCAAAAAATTAAAAAAAAAATTAAAATAGATCGGAATGGGCCCGTATTGGACCCCGAGGTGGGCCCCGGCGATTAGGGCCCAAAAATGATTTTTCGACCACCGGCCGGCTCCGGTGCCGACCGCACGCGCTCCCACGAGCTGGCAGCGCGCGTGGGGGTTTCTCTCTTTTTTTTTTTTCTTTTCTTCTTCCCTCACATGAAGCTCCCACATTCAACAATGGTGGCCGAACTTTCCGACCATTTGCCGGTCACGTCCGGGCACCGAATCGCGCTTATGAATATACCATTGAACTCTTTTTGATCTAAGCTATGCATTGGTACCAAATTCGCGCCCTCTCGGGGCCTAAATCAAAAATGCCAAATTTCAAGTTTCAAAAATCTAAAATTTCAAAGTCAGATTCCCGTCAATCTACCCAACGGTTCGTAACCAAATTTTCAAGGATTGTTCTAGGAAGCAAGATCTATCTACTGACCAGAACATATGTAAAAATATCCTAAAATAGTACCAAAACTCCAAAATCTTCATGTTTAATTCACAGAATTTTTCTTAGCATGCAAAATCATTTAATTTCATAATTAAATGCATACAAATTTCTAGCAACATGTCTATACAATTAATATATATATTATACATATATTACAGCAACATGTATATACAAATAATATATATGTATACAGATTCAAAGGGGAAGAGAAGAGTTCGAACATGCCTCTTTGACGATTCAAAACTCGTTCACCCGATCGCTCCTTCAGTCCCTTCTCTCTTTCGTTTACTCTCTTGGTTTCTATACATAAAGCAAACGGCAAAAACCCTAGTCTCTTACTTTCTTTTGTCTGAATTTTTTTTATTCTATTATTGTTTTTCTAAAAACACTAAATAAACTATAAATAAATAAATAAATAAAATAATTACGATAATATAACCATAACTCTGGCCATCAACTTAAGCATACCCTTAGCCCAACCATTCCAGCCCAGATTCCTCCATAGCCCAATCCAAAGCATTTAAAAATTCAAATCAGACAATACATGATCAATAAACAATTCATATAAAATTATAAAAAATAAAAGTAGAGAATTTCACATGAAATAATTGGAATCTATAAAGACAAAAATAATTTACATAAAATGATAAACAAAATCAAACTTATCCATTCACATGAAATGATAAAACGCCTATAAAGGAAAAACAACTCACATAAAATGATAAAAAAAAATAGAGACAAGGCATTTCACATGAATTAATAATAAAAATAATAATAATATAAAGCAATTCAAATTCTTTAAAATAATTGACGTCCAAATTTCTGGGGTATTACATTCTTACCCCCTAAAAAGAGGAATTCCGTCCTCGAAATTCAACTCATACCTGAGAAAAAAAAAACTTTGGATACTTTGCTTTTATTTCATCATCCCTTTTACAAGTGGACTCCGCCTCGTTATGGTGACTCCACTAAACTCGAACTAACGGAATGGTCTTAGAACGAAGAACCTGATCCCTACGGTCAAGAATACTGTAAGGCTGCTCCACCTATACTGCATCTAGCTGTAACTCAATCTCTCCAACCTCAATGTGCTGGTAAGTATCCTCATTTCCAATGAACTTCCACAGCATAAAGACATGAAAAAAAAAATATTATGCACCTTGTGCATCGTGTCTCGTAATGCCAGTCTATAGGCTACCACTCTAACTCTGTCGGTAATCATAAAGGGACCTACAAAACAAGGTGCCAGCTTCCTTTTCCTTCTAAACCGCATAACTCACTTCATGGGGGAAACCTTTAGTAGAACTTGATCTCCCACTTTGAACTCTATATAGTGCACGAGTTCTTCAATCAGCATAACTCTTCTGCCTACTATACGTAGTCTGCATACGGTCTCTAATAAGGATAAATTTTGCTAATGTGTCCTTAATGAACTCAGGATCCAAAAACCTATTCTCTTCAACTTCCAACCAACAAACCGGTGATCTATATGGTCATCCGTACAGAGCCTCCAATGGTGTCATACCAATAGTCTTTTGATAACTATTGTTATAGGCAAACTCAACTAGTGGTAAGTAACTCTCTCAATTACCTTTGAAGTCAAGTACACATGCTCGCAACATATCCTCCAATAATTAGCTTAACCCTCTCAGTCTGACCAACGGTCTAAGGGTGATAGGTTATACTGAGGTGCAGAGCTATACCCATTGCCTGCTGAAAGCTCTCCCAAATCCCTGAAACAAAATTTGGATCTCTATCCGATATACTAGACAAAGGCACATCATGAAGCTTCATTATCTCTGCAATGTAAAGCTTCGCATACTACTCTGAGGTGTAACTCGAGCGTACAAGCAAGAAATGTACTGATTTCGTCAGCCTGTCCACTATCACCCAAATAACATCATGGTTTCACTGTGAGGTAGGAAGTCCCACATTGAAATCCATAGAGATGCTCTCCCACTTCCACTCTGGTATAGGCAGTGGTTGCAAAGACTACGGCGGTCTCTGGTGATCAATCTTGATCATCTGACAAGTGCTGCACTTAGAGCCAAATATAGTTATGTCCCTCTTTATGCCTGTCCACCAAAACTATCATTTTATATCTTGGTACATCTTATCCCCTCCCAGTTGTACCAAAAACTGAGAACTGTAGGCCTCGCTCATCATGCCCTCCTCCATCTGTACCCACTGTATAAAATGGTACCTATCCAGATTTTAACTCAGCCACTTTCTTTATGCACTACGGGTAAGTAAACTGATCTGTAAATACCCTCTGTATGATAGCAGGTGTAACCACCACATATGCTACAAAGGCATCAGCTAAGGTATTAACACTGCTCAAGTCATTCCACTCTACTTCGAATAGAGCATATGGACTAGCATAAGGTTAGCGACTAAGCGCATCAGTTACTATATTCGCTTTCCCTGAGTGGTATTGGATGAAAAATTGATAGTATTTTACAAATTCCAACCACTTGCACTATCTCATATTTAGCTCCTTCTATGAGAATAGATGTTGCAAACTCTTGTGGTCGCTAAACAATCTATAGGTCTCACCCAAGAGGTAATGCCTCCAAATCTTCAAAGTAAAAACCACAACTGTTAACTCCAAGTCATGAGTCAGGTAATTAAGCTCATGAGGCTTAAGCTTATGTGAATCATAAGATATCAGCCTCTCCTCCTGCATCAACACACATTCTAGACCCTGCAACGACGCATCGGTGAATACCAAGTACTCAATGTCACTCTGATGAGTAACTAGGACAGGTGCAATTATCAACCTACTCGTCAACTCATCAAACGCTGCTTGATAAGAATCATCCCAAACGAAAGACATACCCTTTTTAGTTAAATGGGTGAGAGGGCTAGCAATCTTTGAGAAGCCCTGAATGATCCTACCACTAAAACTAGCTAACTCCAGAAAACTACAAATCTCTATGGGTGAGATAGGTTGCCCCCACTCCAATACCGCGGACACCTTGCTTGGATCGACCGCTATCCATTCTCAAATACTATATGACCCAAAAACTTCACCTCCCTCTGCTAGGAATCACATTTCTCAAACTTTGCATACAACTAGCTATCTCTCAGTGTCTACACAATGATACAGTCATATATACATGTATATACATATGCAAAAATAGCCTAAAACAGTACCAAAACTCCAAAATCTTCATGTTTAATTTATAGAATTTTTCTTAGGATGCAAAATCATTTAATTTTATAATTAAATGGATACAAATTTCTAGTAACATGTCTATACAATTAAGATATATATTGTACATATATTACAGCAACATGTATATACAAATAATATATATGTATACAGATTCAAAGGGAAAGAGAAGAGTTCGAACTTGCCTCTTTGACGATTCAAAACTCGTTCACCCGATCACTCCTTCAATCCCTTCTCTCTTTCCTTTACTCTCTTGGTTTATGTGCATAAAGCAAACAGCAGAAACTCTAGTCTCTTATTTTCTTTTGTCCTAATTCTTTTTATTCTATTATTGTTTTTCTTAAAAAAACTAAATAAACTAAAAATAAATAAATAAATAAATAAAAGAATTATGATAATATAACCATAACTCTGGCCATCAACTTAAGCATACCGTTAGCCCAACCATTCCAGCCCAGATTCCTCCCTAGCCCAATCCAAAGCATTTAAAAATTCAAATTAGACAATACATGATCAATAAACAATTCACATAAAATTATAAAAAATAAAAGCAGAGAATTTGAAATGAAATAATTGGAATTTATAAAGACAAAAACAATTCACATAAAATGATAAACAAAATCAAACTTATCCATTCACATGAAATAATAAAATGCCTATAAAGGAAAAACAACTCACATAAAATGATAAAAAAAATAGAGACAAGGCATTTCACATGAATTAATAATAAAAATAATAATAATATAATGCAATTCAAATTCTTTAAACTAATTGATGTCCAAATTTCTGGGGTATTACATAAGATATGAAAATACTATACATCATTTAACTAATAAACTATGCAAAATGGGTAATGTTTATTATAGGAAGGTTAATTTTGGAATTTTAATTTATGAATTAATGTTATAGGTGGTCAGAGTTAAGTCAATGAAACTTCAAGGGATGTTGACTGAATTTGTTTAGAAAGTTTAATTTGTGGGTAATAAAGGCAAACATCATGGGAGGCCAGAGTAATTTACCCTTCTTATTTTAAGAAAGTTGTGATTCTTCCTTGGATAAATATGACTTACTTCCTTTGAGGTTTGTCAATATCCCACATACCTCCCCTCTATATTTCATAATCTCACTGACCTCCCTTGAGATTATGATTTATGTAATGAACTCCCCTTCATTTTAACGGAGTTGGATAGATATAAACAGAATTTGGTGACATCAGCAAAATAAAATTATTAGATGGTCAACTTTGCCATTCTGAAACCTGAAATGACACCTATAACCTTATTGACAAATTTAAAATTAATAGCATAATTGTATTGGATTTTTTCACGTATATCGAGTGTTCTTTTAAAATTTACTTTATTTACTTACTTTATGTGTTTGGTTAATTTTAACTAGACTTAAAATTGAATTAATCTGAAAAATTTAGCAAACAAGCAAGTAAACCTAATTACCCCCACTAGGTTTTAATCAAGCTTTCGTAACCACTTTCGCACTGCTCTACACATTCCATGGGTTGCCTTTTCCTTACATTAGATTCAACACTATACACAAAATTTTCTTTCCTTTCTTTTTCTTTTCTTTTTCTGTTGAACTCAACAATCATAAGAATCCTTTTAGCCATGTAAATACTCAATTTGCCTACTCATACAATGTAATATGGTTAACTTCACATTGATTTTCAATTTAATTATTTCAGAATCGGATGGACTTAAAAGATTCATTGCTAAAATATATATATATAAAGCAAACTAGTCATCATTGTTTAAATCATGATTTTAGGAATTGATAAATTATGTGTCCCAATTTGCATTAACAAAAAAAATAGTGAATTTATAAAAAAATATAGAAAATTTCTCGTTATTTCAAAGAAAAATACGATTTTCACATTCTCATTCAAACCTAAAAATAAAACAAACCTAACCTACACTATAAAATATGGTCCAATAGAATATAGATAGAGAACATAAGCTAGTCGACCATAAAGATATCTAGTGTATGTCTTGGTCTTCCTTTAAAACATGTTGCCCACCAACCAACGTTTGCCACCACCTACAAATACATTTTGGTAACAGCCTCATAAAATGATGATATTCCAATGGCCATTATTCCATGGATTCTAGCAAGTGAAAACAAGATTAATGGCCGGTGAGAGAGGTGTGGTTTTGGTGTGCTTGGATTCTGATGAAACAAAGTTGATATTATGGTCAATAGACATTACTGTTCAACTTCTGTGAAAATCGCATTTATTTTTCAGCAAAACAAATCTGTGTAGATTTGATAGTGTCAATGGCCACTGGAGTCTCATGAAATTTGGAAAATGTACAAGATATAAGAAAAAATAGATTCACGAAATGACAAAAATAACCCTAATGCTTGATTTGAAAAGTTAATAATAATAAAAAAGGATACTCAATGTCTATTTAAATATGGGAACAAGCTTATTGCCCCTTAAAGGAGGGAAGGTTAGCTTTTTCCTTTTTTAATAAACATACATGTTATTTACTATTAAATTGAAGGGACAAACTTGCCCTCCTCTACCTCTCTCTCTCTATCGTTCTCATTCACATTGTCACAACCACCACCACAATAGAGATTCAGATCAGATTAAGTGAAACAGAAGCTTTTATGCCACTAATAGATGCAAACATACCGAACAATACAAAAACAAAAGGTAATTATAGGAACCACAAAGCCTTTAACAGACATAAAACTGCTTCTCTAATATGAAAATATGTATATATATATATATATATATATATATATATTGGGCATAATTTTGTCATTTTCTTTTGATTATGCAATTCTTGTACTTAAAAATCTATCAGGAAAATATTTAATTTTAATGTTAAAAAAATAAAATAGTTGTCTTGTCGTTTCGTAATTTTTCAAAAGTATAATTATTTTCAATTTACCAGCCAATAGTTTGGGTTGTTGTGGACACTATTAATTTTAAATTTTTCAATAAAATATTTACACACAAATTTCATGTCCAAAAATATAGGAACAAAAATGAGAAACAAACAATCAATTTTTTTAATTTCAAAAAAATGGGTACAATTCTCTGTGTTCGATTCTTTTAAAACAAAAAATCTTCCTCTGATTTAATCCCCTCGATGTTTGGTGCAAGGGCTTCAAAAGATTATTCTTAAACCGGATGGGATGAGCTTTCTTAAAATCTTCAAGATTGAGAAAGGCTTGACTGGATTTTCGATCGAGGGCCAATAGAGCTTGATCTCAAATAGTGGGTCGAAGGTCTTCGAAGAATAATGCCACTTGTGTGGTGTGCTTGTTGTTCTTCCTCTTCAGATTCTTCAAGAATATAAGGTCTTTGAAGTAAAATGGCACTTATGTAGTGTGCTTGATGTTCTTCATCTTCAGAACTTTGAGTTTTGGTTGAGGCAGAGGTTCGGCAGAGCTTTTGTGTTCTTTTGAGGCAGAGGTTTGTCTGTCTTTTTTTTCTTTTTTTGAATGTGTAGGATGACCTTGTATTTATAGGCGAAAGGGTAGGGGTTTAATTTGGGAACTCCCCAGTAATTGTGCTAACTTCCATGAATAAAGAGACTTTGCCTCCTTTTATATCGAAATAAATTCAAATTTAAATTTGAATTGTCACACTTTTTTTTTTAAAGGCCTGAACCTTCCGGATTTTGACACGTGTCCGTTGACAGGATCCATAATCATAGAATTTAATTGACCAAGAGTATTTGACTTGTTGACCAATCGAACGGTGATTAGACCATCACAAAATTTATGTGTCTACAAGATTATAAGTGTCATTCCAGGTTTTATAAGGGCAAAAATTGGCCATCTAATAATTTTCTTTTGCTGATGTCACCAAATTCCATTTATATCCATCCTACTCCGTTAGAATAATTTTCTTCTACATCAGTCTGGAAGGCGTGATTTGGAAGACTCCAACTGTGTGTACAATTGCGCTCTTATGCATAAGTTTGGAAGGTGTGATTTGGAAGACTACAATTGTGTGTACAATTGCGCTCTTGTGCACCGGTTTGGAAGGCGTGATTTGGAAGACTCCAATTGTGTGTACAATTGCGCTCTTGTGCATCAGTCTGGAAGGCGTGATTTAGAAGACTCCAACTGTGTGTATAATTGTTGTAGTAACCTTTATGGACGGGTGTGAGTGGACGGGTGCGAAGATAGACACTGGATTGAGCTACCACACTGACAGGGTACAGAGTGCTCAATCCCATATCACTTGGGTGTGGAAAAAGGGATGTGCTTATATGTAGATTGTTCTCTTCAAATGGTATGAGGCCTTTTGGGGTAAAACCAATAGCAAAACTGTGCGGCCTCAGGCTCAAATCGGACAATATCATACCATGTGTTGGAGCAAGCGTATTACATTTGGTATCAAAGCATTCTAGGTTCAAGTATCCTCAGGTCTGTAGGTCCGTCGTAGGGTATCTTCCGCGTTACGTATTTTGATAAATAAAATCTAAGTATAGGATTCATTGTACTCTATATGTCTTAGTCTATTATTGGGGTCTTATGTAAATGTCACCGCGTAAGAGAAGGAATGCGAATCACAACTAGGGTCAGGATAATGTCCAGGGTGAAAATACTGAACTTCTTCCTGATTTGGCAGCCATGATCGCTTAGGATGTAGCTACAGGAGTAGCGATTGCTCTTCAAAGTCAGTAGCCACCACAACAGCCACTACAAATGGCGTATGTTACATTACTAGTGGAACAACCTAATAGTTGGGAAGAATTCAAAACTCTTTAACAAGAGGGAGTTCATAGACTTACTACAGAGGGGCAAAGTAGTCGTAAGGTATGAGCAGGAGTAAACCAATTTATCTTTGTTCGCACCTGAGGATGTGAACACTGAAGAGAAAAAGGTGAGTTGTTTAGCGAATGGTTTGATTTCGCCTACTCGACAGGTCATTATGGGTAATCTAGCTTATTCCACTTATACTGAGGTGGTTGATGCTATATTGCATCACTGTGAAATAAGGAGGGATTATAGGAAAGGACAAGAGGAGAAACAAAATGATAGATACTCCACTAGTCAGATAGTGGAAAAGAAAAATGGAAATAGCAGGGCAATCTGTTCAACAAATGAACTATAGGAGGGTCTACAACGTTATGCCATATGATAAGTAGGCTCCTCAGGCGATTGAGGGTAGGGTTCCGATAAAGGGTAAATTTAATCATGTTTTTATTTGATATTGGAGTATCTCACTCTTTTGTGTCTCAGTCGTTTGTTATGATATCGAGTATACTTACTTAATCGTGTAGTTCTGCACTTACTATAACTACACCATTGGGAGTTAGTACAGCATAACGGGAACACTGTAGTCAAGTCACTATAGACGTTGGCAGGCTTAGGTTCCTGGCAGACTTATTGGTCCTAGACATGAATTCATATGATGTCATACCCAGGATGAATTGGTTATCGCATTATCATGCCCATGTCAATTGCTATGATCAGGCAATTCTTTTGTTATACCGGGTTAGGAGGTGTATTTGGTTGTTATACCACAGTCAAACGAAGGGTCTATAACTCACCTATTCTTTATTAGTGAGGAGTCTCCAAAGTGAAATACAATTTCTACGGATCCCATTCCAGTAGAGCGAGACTTTGAGGATGTGTTTTAGGAAATTCCAGGACTACCACTAAGTCGTGAGATAGACTTTGTAATTTACGTAGCTTCAGGCACCATGCCTACTTCTAGGTCAGAGGAGGACCATGCTATACATCTTTATATTACTTTGCAGACACTAAGAGATCACCAGTTGTATGCAAAGTTTGAGAAGTGTGATTTATGGCAGAGGGAGGTGAAGTTCTTTGGTCATGTAGTATTTGAGAAGGGATAATGGTTGATCCAAGCAAGGTGTCCACGGTATTTGAGTGGGGCAACCGACCTCACCCACGGAGATTCATAATTTTCTAGGGATAGCTGGTTATTGTCTTAGGTTCGTTCAGGGCTTTTCCAAGATTGCTAGCCCTCTCACCCATTTGTGCCTTTCATTTGCGATGATTCTTGTTAGACAGCGTTTGATGAGTTGAAGAATAGGTTGACAGTTGTACCTATTCTAGCTACCTTTCAGAGTGGCATTGAGTACTTGGTATATACCGATGCATCATTGCAGGGTCTGGGATACATGTGGACTTTGCCTTGAGGACCTAGTGACATTATCTCTTGGGAGAGACTTTTTGTTCAGCGACCAAAAGAGGTTGCAGTATATGTTCTCACAGGAAAAATATTGATGATTTAGCTGATATTTTTGTAGCGTGTGTAGTGGTCACACCTACTATCATTTGGAGGGTAATTTTAGATCAGCTTACTGACCCGTAATGCGTAGAGAAGGTGGTTGAGTTAAAATCTAGAGAGTTACCGTTTTATACAATGGGTACAAATGGAGGAGGGTATAATGAGTGAGGCCTACAGTTCTTAGTTTTTGGTACACCCAGGAGGGGATAAGTGTACCAGGACATGAAATGACAATTTAGGTGGGCAGGCATGAAGAGGGACATAGCTATATTTGTCTATAAGTGCAGCACTTGTTAGATGATCAAGATTGATCACCAGAGACCGCCCGGGTCTTTGCAACCACTACCTATACCGAAGTGAAAGTGGGAGAGTATCTCTATGAATTTTATTTTGGGACTTCCCACCTCACAACAAAACCATGATGCTATTTGGGTGATAGTGGATAGGCTGATGAAATCAGCACATTCTTGCCCATATGCTTGAGTTACACCTCAGAGCAATATGCAAAGATTTACATTGCAGAGATAGTGAAGCGAAGCTTCATGGTGTGCCTTTTTTTCCATTATATTGGATAGAGTTTCGAATTTTGTTTCAGGGATTTGGGAAAGCTTTCAATAGGCAATAGATATAGCTCTGCACCTCAGTACAGTCTATCACCCTCAAATTGATGGTCAGACTGAGAGGGTTAATTAGATCTTAGAGGGTATGTTGTAAGCATGTGTACTCGACTTCAAGGGTAATTGGGAGAATTACTTACTGCTAGTTGAGTTTGCCTATAACAATAGTTATCAAAAGACTATTGGTATGGCACCATTCGAGGCTCTGTGTGGGCGCCCATGTAGGTCGCTGGTATGTTGCTTGGATGTTGGAGATAATAGATGTTTGGGTCCTGAATTCATTAAGGATACATCCGAGAAAGTCACTATTATTAGGGACCCTGTGTGGACTGCTCAGAGTAAACAGAAGACTTATGCTGATCAGAAAACTCGAGCATTAGAATTCAAGGTTGGGGGGGGGGGGGATCAGGTGTACTCAAAGTTTCTCCCATGAAAGGGAGAAATGCGGTTTGGGAAAAAGGGGAGGTTGTCACCTTATTTTGTGGGTCCTTTCATAATTACTAATAGGATTGAATCAGTAGCGTATAGAGTGGCGTTACCAAACACAATGCACAGGGTGCATCATATCTTTTATGTGTCTATGTTATGGAAATTCCTTAGTGATGATGCTATTAATCAGCACATTGAGATTGGAGAGATTGAGTCGGGACTAGTTGCACCATATGTAGAGTAACTTTACTATATTCGTGACCAAAGGAATCATGTCCCTCATTCTAAGACTATTCCTTTAATTCGGGTTCAGTGGAGTCACCACAAGTAGGCGGAATCCACTTGGAAAGGGAGGATAAAATAAGGCAAAGTATTCAGTGGGTCTTTGTGTTTTCTTTATTTTAATTATGGATTGGGCTAGGGAGGAATTTGGGTTGAGTTAGGCTATGTGTACTTATTTTTGATGGGCTAGGATTTGTTTTATTTATTTTCCCTTTTAATTTTATTTAGTCTTAATTAGCTTTCTGAAAAAAAAAATTATAAAAGAAAAGAAAAGAGGGGATTAGGGTTTCTGCAGTTATCTTACACACAGAAACTCAGAGTGTAGACGAAAGAGAGGACGGAGAGAATGAGCAATCGTGTGGACGGGTTTTGAATCATCGAAAAGTCAAGTTCGACTCTTCTCTTCCCCTTTGAATCTGTATACATAGACTAAATCCTGTAATGTGTAAATTGTTTGTTGCTTTTTTTTTTTTAATCTTTCATTTTGGTATAAAATTGATTTTTATAAATCTGATTTTTTTTCTGTGGATTATGATGTTAGTGAAATTAAATTGGCAAGTAAGGATTGGTGTTGATTATTTATTTACAAACATATAGATACATGCATACATGTATGCGATGAATATAATGATATGTTAAGTTTAAATTTGTGGACATTTATTGTAGAAATTTGTGGTTTGCTAAGTGCTTCTTGCAGGATTAAATTTACCCTTGAACATTTGGGAATGGATCATGGAGGAATTTAAATTTAAATTGTTTAAAATTTGTTGAAGAACCCTAGAAGTTGTGATTTGGGATTTTCGTTTCGGGACCTTTTTGATGGGGCTTTTTGTACCAATAGATATATTATGATGAGAGGAGAAGATTGGTATAAAATTTAGGTTGAACGGAGGCCGAGAAGTGGCCCGAAAGGGGCTCCCTGCACTCATGAACAGTGCACGAACGCTGGGGTTGAAATTTTGAAAAATTATTTTTTAAAAATACTTAAATGCTTCCAAAAATTCCCAAATTTTTGTTGTAACTTCCTGGAGGTTAAAGGAACTTGATTTTAAATTTTCATGTCGAAATAAGCTTCCCTTGTAGTGCAATTGATTTTTAAAGTGTCTAAAAATTGGATTTTTCACTTCTTTTATTTTAGAAAATACTTTTATAATTCCAAAAATTCCCATATTTTTATTGTAACTTTATAAAGGTTAAAGGAACTTGGTTTTAAAGTTTCACGTCAAAATGAGCTCTCCTTATAGTGCAATTTAGTTTTAAAATGTTTAAAAATTGGGTTTTTCACCTTCTTTTATTTTAGAAAATATTTTATAGTTCTAAAAATTCCCATATTTTTACTGTAACTTCTTGGATGTTAAATGATATTTTTTGTAAATTTTCATTTGGAAATAAGTATCCCTCATAGTGAAATTGAATTTTCAAGTGTCTAAAAATTGGGTTTTCACATTCTTTTATTTTAGAAAATACTTTTATAATTTCAAATTTTTCCAAATTTTTTACTGTAACTTCTTGGATGTTAACTGATCTTGTGTTTAAATTTTCATATCTAGATAAGCTCCCCTTATAGTTCAATAGATTTTTAAAGTGTCTAAAAAATTGGATTTTTCACCTTCTGTGATTTTAGAAAATATTTTAAAATTCCAAAAAATTCTAAAAACATTCAGGTAGCTTTATAGGGATGAAATACACCTGAGTTTTAAATTTTAGGTGGAAATGAGTTTCCTTTGTGGTTTTATCAATTTTAAAGTATGCCTCAAAACTATGTTTTATTTTCTTTTGCTAGAAAAATATTTTTTAAAATTTTTGAAAATTTCCGAATGATTAAAGAGGGTTCCTAGAAGCAGAATAGGCCGGAAACCTATATTAGAGTTAGGTTTAGACTCCCTCGAAGATTTGAGTGCATTGGAGGCTTGGTTGGGTATTTGATCCTATAATGGATGGTCGTGTTATTTTATTGTCTTAACTGTTTTCTCCTTAAAGTTATAATTGTCCATGATATACTTGGTTTAGTTTATTTGTGAACGAGTTATCTCCTTGTGATGATTGGATATCATACAATTTAAATCCTTATGTCTTGTGCATTTTCAATAATTGTGCACCTTTTTTTATTCATGTTGTAAGTTAGGTTGTGAGGCATGTAAGGATTGCCCAGGCGTGTTAGGATTGTCAATACCTAATAAGGTATCTATACATCATATTTGGCATGTCAGGATTGCAAAGCGTGTCAGGATCGCCAATACCTAATAAGGTATCTATACATTATATGTGACATGTCAGGATTGTCCAGTGTGTTAGGATCGCCAATACCTAATAAGGTATCTATACATCATATTTTGCATATAAGGATTGTCAAGCGTGTCAGGATTGCCAATACCTAAAAAGGTATCTATGCATCATATTTGGCATGTCAGGATTGCTAGGTGTGTCAGAATCGCCAATACCTAATAAGGTATCTATCCATTATATGTGGCATGTCAGGATTGTCAGGCGTGTCATGATCACCAATACCTAATAAGGTATCTATACATTATTTTTGGCATGTCAGGATTGCCAGGCGTGTCAGGATCGCCAATACCTAATAAGGTATCTATACATTATATTTGGTATGTCATGATTGTCTAGATATAATAAAATGCATGCATATGTTTTTTTATTGTTGAACTTAAAGAATGTGTTCATTATTGAATGATAAGGGTTTGTTGGGATAATGTATAAGATAATTTTTATTTCTAAAAACATGAACTAGATAGGGAATGACTAGTATGTTTATACCTATACCTATTAAGGTAGTAAAGAATAAAAATGGTGGCATGTCAGGATTGCTTAACTTGGTATTATACATGATGATGTTTCTTTCTCCTGAACTTAAAGAATATGTTCATTATTTTATAATATGGGTTTTGATGGAAAATTGTAAAAGATGACTTTTATTTTTGTAAACATGAACTAGTTAAGGAAGGACTTGTAAGTTAAATATATGGATTTCTTTTGTGTCCCTTATACTGAGGGTATGTATATTGGTTCTCTGATTGGGGTGTAGTAGATAGAACTTGCTCGTGCGTTTAACCCACTTTGTTGACATTTCAGGTCACAGGCAGGTTCCATCGCGAGGATAGAGTTTTAGGGTTTGGTTGTAGCATACATCTCATCTAATCAGTTACAAGGTAGGAACTTATCTTCTTTAAGAGTCAGACTATGAACTTTTGAGACCTTGATCGTTGGTATTAATTTAGAATTAAAAACTCTTGGTTTTTGTGGTTAAGGGGTCTTTGGGTTACGGGACTTCCAAATTTTATTACCGGACATATACTTGTTTATTTAACGGTTATTTTAATTCAGAGGAACTTCCTATTCTGCTTTTAGAAAATTGTTCATTATATCTTTTGTATTTTATTCTTGTTGCTACTAGTTGTATGTATCTCCCAGGTTTGTGTATGAGATTAGCCACCTCATGCGCGAAATTTTGTGGGGATATTTCAATTGTGCTCTTGTATACCAGTTTGGAAACAATGTTTGGCCAGAACTATCACCATTATCTTAAAACCATATTTCATGCAGGTTTGATTATGTATTCGTTTGAAACATGGGGGCAAAATTACACCTTTTGATTTCACACAGTTTTTTTTTACTTACATTCTCTTTTTCTTTCAGTTCTTTATTCAAATGAATCATGGTTGTCTTCAGGTGTTTCCAAGAAGGCACTTTAACCATTGTTGAAAAAGAAGGTGATGTTCTAGAAAAGAGGACAACCTTTGATGCTCGTAGGCCGTTAATTGATCGATTCACTGCATCTGTGCCTCATTTTGGACGTCACTACACTTGTCTCATTGGTCCAAGGAATTTTCATGTGAGCTTTCCACCTTTGGTCCTTTTGAAATTGGGAAAAATACTTCAGTTCGACGCGTGTTGTTATTGTAGTCGCCTTTACATGAACAGGTGAACGATTCTAATAAATTTTTACTTCTGGCCAACAAAGTTCACAATGGATATGCAGGATGGAATTTCTCCCCCAAGATGATGTGTGATTTGACTTACATCGAGAAGTATTGGGAATGGTTAGAAGACATTTTGAGTCGTAATGGTACTTTTCTCAAGGTAGCGAGATTATATGATGCTATTTTTGCCTCTCTTTTTTCCTACGATTGACACCCAAATGTGTCTTCAAATATTGGTCCCATGGAACTCACACCCTTCATACTTCAGTTGGTGAGGTTTCCATCTTCCTTTGGGACTTGCATGAAATAGACGGCCTTCCATTTAGAGAGAAATTCTATGACGAGGTTATCCTTAATGCAAAGGAGTTATCGGGCAAGACCAAGGATGGGGAATTTTATCTTCTGATGTGCTTTCAAAATTTATTTCTAGCCTATCACTGACTTGCGTAAAAGTTTAAAAGGGTTATACAAATCTCTAACTGGGTGAACTTTTGGTACAAGTGTTCGTTGGAGCATCCTAAACCTCTAAGTAGAAAGTCGAGGAACAAAACACAATGACCAAGAAAGCTTCATGATCCTTCTGGTTCTATTGGTTCCATTCGCAAGTGAACCCCACTAGAAGAAAAGGTGTTTGTTGACCACGGTGTAAGTGATGAAGTTAAAGAGAAGACTTACTTGGCTGCATTTTTAGCATGTTGATTATGCAAGTTTGTGTTTCCTTCAAGTCCTGCAAACATAATTCATCCTGGAATGTTTAAGATTGCAAGCAAGATGGCATATAGAGAAATATTTTGACTTACTATTCGAGTACTTGCAAGCATCTATAGGGGTTTGAATAACATTGTCTCAATTCCCGAATCTCCTAATTCTACAGTTGTATTTCTTGGTCATTATATATATGCCTAGCTAGCAAAATATTTTTAGACAAATTTTCGTTCTCCAATCAAACAATCTTCAACTCGGATGACTAAATATGCAGGAGAAGGGATGGTAAAGCATTTTGAAAATTCTTAGGTGCAAGATTTGTTCAAATCTTGTAAGGGTCTTGTGCTAAATCGCTTAGCAATGATGTTTCACCAAAGGGAAGCTAGAGTTGATGATTAGATGACAATTATTTTTTTTTTGAGTATTTGGCCAGTCTTTGCTCCAGTTTTTTATCCTTAAGACAAGGTGACTACTATGTCCTTGAACCCTACAACCCTTATAGATTCAGCAGGCAATTTGGTTTTTACCAAGATGTTCCAGTAAATTTCAAACAAGACATTCGCACTAGGTCGTTGGATGAGGTTTTCAAATATTGGAAATCATGTACTCTCCATAACACCAAGTCTTCAGTATTATTGCCAAAGACTACGAGTCTAAAGCATTTTTCAGTCACCAAAGCTTATGTTGATTAGTGGTGAAAGGTCCATGTTGATCCATTAATGACTGCAACGGAGAACTTATCATGAAATAAATGTCCAGCCTCCCCAAAGAATAAAGAAGCAAAGTCTAGGAAGGGTGAGGCTCCGAACCAGAGACCAAGAATGTATACTAAACACATAATTGGAGAATCTTCAAAGACTCAGAGCAGTGATAATTTTGTTAATGGGATAGCTACCCCTTTCAACCCATTCAGTCATCCTTCTAACATCCAGAAACATCCTCGATCTATGGTGATCTGAAGTGGGGGTGGAAGAGGTAGTGGTGAACGCAACTAGAAGCATATGAAAAAAGTGTCAGACTGTGCCTTTTCAGCAGAAAATATTATTTCCCTTTCGAATACGGAGGACTTCTTTAATGGACTTTCCGTTGGTTCTTTACCAATGCAAGTTAAGGATTTTCGTGTGTGTGTGTATATATATATATATATTATTTTTGCACATGTACTCACTTTTTTTTTAAAGGTGGAAGATGGTAATGGAGTGATTGACGGTGCAAATCATCTTGGTGGTGAAGAGTCTATTTATGGACCTTCCGCCTTTGAGTTGGCAACTAGAAAAAAAATCATTCTACCTTCCACAGCAGAGGTCACATCTTCCCTTCAAGGTTTTGATCAAGTGTTGGTAAACCCTCATCCTTATGATTCTTTTGTAGTACACAAGTCTCAATGTTAGGTGCATGTGGAGATAGTAGGAGGGTATGTGATACCCCAAGTGAATATTCAGGAATCACATCAAGCCACATTTTCTGAAATGCCAACTTATGATGTGACGAATATGATTTTTGGAATCATACATCAATCGGCCTTAGCATTGGGAAACAACCTCAAGAGGATGCTAAAGAGGACGGAGTTTTCCAAAATTCCATTACTTAGATCAAGAGTTAAAGAAACTTTTGATGAGATTTCCTCACTTCCTATGGATTGTTTTGAGTTTTAGGAGAGGCTCAACTCATATTTACAGAGTACAGAGGAATACAATGATCTTAAGTCGAGGTATGCCCAAGCTTTGACTGAATTACACTCCCAACGCTTGGCCCACATTGACTCACGTCTTAATGAGGTCCTTTCTTCAGATATTGCAAAAGTGACACATGTTCAAAAACTTCAAGCAGATCTTCTCAATGATAAAAAGGAGTTACAGATTTTACTTCTTCAAATTAAGAAGCGTGAAGTTTCAATTTTGGAGGCTAATTCACGAATCTCTCAGAGGCAAGATGTCATTGTTAGCATCAAGAAAGAAAAGAAAGCAATCGAAGAGATTCCTATCATCCCTGATCATGATCGTGGTGTTGTAAGCACTTTAGAGAAGTTGTTAAAGAGAGAGCAAGAAGAGATCATGGAGTTACCTTGGCTATCTTAATTTCTCTCTTTTATGCATTGCCTTGTTATCAATGATTTTATGTTATACATTAAACAAATTCTTACAGAATTGTTATACCTTTCATTTTAATAATAAAAGATCCCCGTCTCTCTTTTTTTTTTTTGGGCCTTACACAGTTTATACTCGTGTAGGCCAGGAGTGTAGCATAGTTTAGACTCATGTAATTAGGAACGTCTTCCATTTTTTATGGGTAGTATCATTTTAGGAATTTGGCATTGATAGGCCCAACTCTGACCCTTTCTTTATCAACAATTTTGTAAGCACCATTAGTGTAGACTTCTCGCACCATATATGGTCCATCCCATTTGGATATAAATTTGTTACCCATACGATGGCTGGTGATAATGGTCCTTCGCACAACAAACACCAAGTCACTGACTTGAAAGGATTGAGGACGAACTCTTTTGTTGACGGCACTTGAGAGTCGAGCTTGGTAACACTCCAACCGCTGTTGAGCTTCAAGTCTTTTTTTCATCCAACGCCTCTAACTCTTGAAGACACAATTTGGCATTTTCTTCATTTGTCAGTCTTTCTTGTATGACAATCCTCAAAGAAGGAATTTGTTGCTCAAGTGGGAGAACTGCTTCAACACCATAAATGAGAGAATACGATGTTGCTTGGGTTGGAGTATGATATGTTGTTCGATATGCCCAAAGAGCCTCTACCATTCTTTCATGCTAATCCTTTTTGGACTTAGTGATTAACTTTTTCAGTAAATCACAAAGACTTTTATTAAAAGCTTCTACTTGTCCATTTACTGGCACATTGTACATTGAAGACTTATGTTGTTTGAAACCAAAATTTTCACACAAATTGGCCATCAGACTACTTTTGAAGGGTAATCCATTGTCAGTGATGATGTGTGATGAGGGACACCATACCAAAAGATAATGTTCCCTTTGATTAAGTCCACTATCATCTCTTTTTTCACTTCCTTAACTGGGATGGCTTCAGCCCACTTTAAAAAATAATCAATTGCCGCAAGGATATATAGATGACCTTTAGAAGATTTCAAAAAATGTCCAACTATATCTAGTCCCCATGCATCAAATGGCCAGGACATAATTGTAGGGTGCAACATCTTAGGTGGCTGGTGTATGAAATTGGCATGGAATTGACAGGCCTGACATCTTTTAGCATAATCCATACAATCTTTGACTATGGTTGGCCAATAGTAACTTATTCTCTTTACTCAAAAGTGAAGCTTAGGACTTGATTGATGAGCCCCATAGACCCCTGAATGTGTTTCTTCCATTGTGTGAGTTGCTTCTTCTTCTCCCAGACAATGAAGGAAAAGACATTCATATGAATGTTGAAATAATGTATCTTTGTAAAAGATGAATCGGGAAGCTCTTTGACGAATCTCAGTTTTGTGACGAGGATCTTCAGGAAGCTTCCCATGTTCCAAGTAATTGATGATGGGTCATCTCCAGTCTCTAATTTCAACAATTGAAATAGAGATTGCATTTATTTCTTCTAATTGGCCTTTGAGTAACTGTGGTAGTACCCATCGTTGATATACCGGAACGGTAATTACCTCATCTTCCCCTAATGCCATTGTGGTTGCCAAGTTAGCTAGTGCATCTACCAATCGATTTTCTTCCCCTGGAACATGTTCTAAGACAACACTATCAAATCTACTAAGTAGATTAGAAGCGTACTGAGAATATGGGATCAAGTTGTCTTTTTTAATTTCGTAATCCTTGAGAAGTTGTTTGATCACTAACTTGGAATCCCTATAAATTTTAGTGTCTAAAATTTTCATTTCATTTGCCATTTGAAGACCAATTATCATAGCTTGATATTCGGCAACATTATTTAAACAATTTTCTAGAAATAAAAATGCATATAGAAGAATTTGCCTTTATGAAGAGTCAAATACCACGCCTGTCTCAGCTATTTTAGAACGTGTCATGCCATCTGTACACACAAATTTTGTGTCCAAGAATCTAGGAACAAAATTTAGTAACAAACAATTAATTTTATTAACTTCAGAAAAAGGGGTACAATTCTCTGTGGTCGATTCTTTTATAACAAAGAATCTTCCTCTGATTCAATCTCCTTGATGTTTGGTATAAGGGCTTCAAAAACTTGTTCTTGAACCGGTGGTGAAGAGCTTTCTTCAAATCTTCAAGATTGAGGAAAGGCTTGACTAGATTTTCGGTTGAGTGCCGATAGAGCTTGATCTCGAATGGTGGATTGAAGGTCTTCGAAGAAGAACGACACTTGTGTGGGGTGTTTGATGTTCTTCGTCTTCAGATTCTTCACGGGTTGAAGGTCTTTGAAATAGAACGGCACTTGTGTGGCGTGCTTGTTGTTCTTCGTCTTCAGATTCTTCGAGGATTTAAGGTCTTAGAAGTAGAACGGCACTTGTGTGGCATGCTTGTTGTTCTTTGTCTTCAGATTCTTCGATGGTTGAAGGTCTTAGATGAAGAACGGCACTTGTGTGGCATGCTTGTTGTTCTTCTTCTTCTTCAGATTCTTCAAGGATTTAAAGTCTTTGAGGTAGAACAGCACTTGTATGGTGTGCTTGATGCTCTTTGTCTTCAGAACTTCGAGTCTTCGTTGAGGCAGAGGTTCGGTAGAGCTTTTGTATTCTCTTGAATTCTTTGTGTTTGTCCTCCTCTCTGTGTCCCCCCTCGAATGTGTAGGGTGACCTTGTATTTATAGGCAAAAAAGTGGGCGTTTAATTTGGTAACTCCCCATTAATTATGCCAACTTCCATAAAAAAGAGATTTTGCCTTCTTTTATATAGAAGTAAATTAAATTTAAATTTGAATTATCACACATGTTTTTTTAAAGGCCTGAACCTTCAAAATTTTGACACGTGTCTGTTGCTAGGACCCACAATCATAGACTTAAATTGATCAAAAGTGTTTGACTTATTGACCAATCGGATGGTGATTAATCCATCATAAAATTTACGTGTCTACAAATTGCCCCCACTTCAAGTCTCGCGCTATATTGAGCTTGTCACTTTCTTTTTTTTTTTTTTTTAAGCGGGACTTGAAGGATAAATTTTTTTTTTTTGTCCAAACAGAATTGGAAATTTGAGAATCCTATTAGAAATAGGATTTGTTTTTTTTTTTCTTTTCCAAACAGAATTGGAAATTTGAGAATCCTATTAGAAATAGGAATTTTTTTTTTTTTTTGTCCAAACAGAATTGGAAATTTGAGAATCCTATTATAAATAGGATTTTTTTTCTTTTCCAAACAGAATTGGAAATTTGATAATCCTATTAGAACAGAATTTTTTTTTTCTTGTCCAAACAGAATGGGAGACTTAAGAATCCCATTAGGAATAGGATTTTTTTTTCCCTTTTCCAAACAGAATTGGAAATTTGAGAATCCTATTAGAAATAGGATTTGTTTTTTTTTTCTTTTCCAAACAGAATTGGAAATTTGAGAATCCTATTAGAAATAGGAATTTTTTTTTTTTTTTGTCCAAACAGAATTGGAAATTTGAGAATCCTATTATAAATAGGATTTTTTTTCTTTTCCAAACAGAATTGGAAATTTGAGAATCCTATTAGAACATAATTTTTTTTTTCTTGTCCAAACAGAATGGGAGACTTAAGAATCCCATTAGGAATAGGATTTTTTTTCCCTTTTCCAAACAGAATTGAAAATTTGAGAATCCTATTAGAAGTAGAATTTTTTTTTCCTTTTCCAAACAGAATTGAAAATTTGAGAATCCCATGTCAAGTAGGATTAATCCACCATTATATATATGTAGCCTACGCTTTAGACCTTTCTCTTTTCTTTTTTTTTTTTCCTTCTTTCTCTTTTCTTTTCTTTCTTTCCTTCTCTCCCTACCGCCTCTGCTTCGTTTTTCTCTCTTCTTTTCTTTTTTCTTCTTTCTCTTTTCTTTTTCTTTTTTTTTCTTCTTCTTCTTCTAACGCTCCTTTTTTTCTTTTTCTTTTTTTTTTCTTTTCTTTTTTCTTTCTCTTCTTCTCCCAGCCGCCACTTCTTCTTCTTCCTAATTTTTTTTTTTCACATAAAGGTGTAGTTGCCTAAAATAAAAAATGTATTTTTTTTTGCTTTTTAAAGGTTTTGAACTTCAAACCTCATAAAAATTCTTCCAACACCACTCCATCTCTCCTACACCACTCCATGTATTTATAAACCCTCGGAATATAATATAACATGCAACTTCGAAAATTTTTTTTTTTTTTTTTCGTGTGTTGGATTTTTTTTTTTTGCAGAAGTTTGGAAACCAACTGACTTAAGGGAAGAAACTCTCAGCCACAGAGGTATTCCCAATACCATTTTTTTTTAAATAAAAATAAATAAGTAAAAATTTCTCTTGTAGTACGCCTCTGTAACATAAACTTGCAGACTAAAATATACACTTGTATAGCAATCTCGAAGAAGATATGACTGCGATTCGCAGAAGTGTATTTGTGTGACTATTTTTGAAGTCTTTGATTGTGTGCACAATTGCGCTCTTGTGCACCGGTCTGGAAGACGTGATTTGGAAGACTCCGGCTGTGTGTACAATTGCGCTCTTGTGCACCGGTCTGGAAGGCGTGATTTGGAAGACTTCAGCTGTGTGTACAATTGCGCTCTTGTGCACCAGTCTGGAAGGCGTGATTTGGAAGACTCCGGTTGTGTGTATAATTGCGCTCTTGTGCACCGATCTGGAAGGCGTGATTTGGAAGACTTCAGCTGTGTGTACAATTGCGCTCTTGTGCACCCGTCTAGAAGGCGTGATTTGGAAGACTCCGGCTGTGTGTACAATTGTGCTCTTGTACACCGGTCTGGAAAACGTGATTTGGAAGATTCCGACTGTGTGTACAATTGTGCTCTTGTGCACCGGTCTGGAAGGGCTGTGTGTACAATTGCGCTCTTGTGCACTGGTCTGGAAGGCGTGATTTGGAAGACTCTGGATGTGTGTATAATTGCACTCTTGTACACCGGTCTGGAAGGCGTGATTTGGAAGACTTCAGCTGTGTGTACAATTGTGCTCTTGTGCACTAGTCTGGAAGGCGTGATTTGAAGACTCTGGCTGTGTGTACAATTGCGCTCTTGTACACTGGTCTAGAAGGCGTGATTTGGAAGACTCGGACTGTGTGTACAATTGTGCTCTTCTGCACTGGTCTGGAAGGCGTGATTTGAAAGACTCCGACTGTAAGGACCGGAATTATTTTGACTGTTTCCGGGTGAATTTTGACCGGTTTAAATTTTTTTCGGATTAATTAGATTCCGGAAAGGGTGTGGATGCATTTCCATACAAGTGGAAGGTGAGTATATGTATATATATATCTATATATATATATATATAGTGCCTATATTTATATTAAATTATAAATATAGGGTGGGTCAATATGTGATTATGGATAAAGATGGAGGGACCTTTGTATTTATATAAGTGTGGGGAAATACATAGAATACATGTATTTTGTGTATGGTGTAGTATATTATATATATATATATATATATATAATATATGTATAGTGTATGGACCAAAAGTGGTCAACAAAAAGGGAAGACCACATTAGTGGTCGGCTGGGAAAGAAGAAAAGAAGAAAAGAAAAAAGAAAGAGAAAAAGAAAAGAAGAAAGAAAAAGAAAAGAAAGAGAAAAAGAAAAAAAAAAGAAAAAGAAGGAAGAAGAGAGAGGAACCGAGATCGGGGAGAGAGAGGGAGGCCGAGATCGGGAGAAGAGGCGCCGACGGCGATGGCCGACCAGCTTCGCCTGGGCGGCAGCGGCTGACGGCGACGGCGGCGGCTGGGTGCAGGTTGCTGGCCGCGAGTGGGGGGTGTTCGCAGTTGGGCCGCTCGCGAAGGGGGCTTCGGCTGGTTCGATGGGGGTCCGACGGCGGCTGTTCACGGCGGCGGTGGTAGTTCTCGGCAGAGGTTTTGGCTCACGGTGGTGGGCTGGTGGTGAGGAGATGGGCTCGGTTCGGCTGGGCTGTTCGTGAAGACGGTCCGACGGATGCTCGCAGCTTCAGGCGATTCTCGGTGGGTTCTCCTCGGCTGTTTCCGGTGGAGTTGATGCCGGGAGTGACTGTAGGTGGTTCGATCTCGGGGTTGAACTCGGTTGGGTTCAGCTTAGCTCGGCCGTAGCGGTTTGGATCGGACAACGGGGGTCACGACAGTGGCTATTCCGGCCATGGTAGTGGTCGGCGGTGGTTCGATTTACAGCGGCTGATGGTTCAGCTTTGGCTCGAGGTGGTTTCAGGTATAGATTTTGAATGGTATGGGAGTGGTCACGGTTGAGGTGGCTGGTGCTAGTTGTGGGTTGTGCAGTTGGTCCTTTGATTTGGGCCTAGACAATTAATTTACTTGGGCAGCCATGATTTTGGGATGGTTTATTTGGGATGCTTGGTTTGGCTTGGCTGTGGGGTGGCTCGAAATGGCCAGTTTGGTGGGTGGACATTGATGGCCGTTTTGGTTACGATGGTGGCTTCAAAATTGGGCTTCCTTGGTTTTGATTGGGGCCGAAGATGGTGGCTTGTCTGGTTTGCTGCTGGTGCTTCGGGGTAGAAGTAGTTGCTTATATTTTTGGTGGGTTTATGATGAGCAGCTTGTAGTGGCTGGTTTGTGGTTCGAATAGTGACCGAAAGTGGACTCCTATATTGGGTTCAGTAATTGTGGGCTGATTTGTGGCATTCGGGTTTGGTCTCGAACGAGGGTGGGCTGCCGTGAAATTTAGTCCTTCTTTGGGCAGCTATGTTTTGAGGGTTGGACTTGTCAAATCAATTGGACCAAGTATGGAAACAAAAAGAGAAGAAAGTGAGTTCATATGTGATTATGACACGAGACTGGACCGGGCTTGGTATGGATTACTTTGCGGACGCGGATCCATTGGAGAGCGGGACTTAAGGCAAGTTGATTCTTGCCTCTATCTCATACAGATATTTTATGTATGTTGAGTAATTTACATATGTCTCAATTTAAATCATATGTGGTATGTGTATATACATATATATGTAGGCGCTTATATATATATGTGTATAGGGAATATGGTACATACATGGGATGTGAGAGGATGTATATATGCGTGTGTATATATATATGTATGTGTGGGTTTGGGAAGCGATAACATGTTAGATTTATGGCCTATTTGCATTGTGATATGCATGTATGTATAGATTAAAGTCTATGGAAAGTATGCTAAATAATACATGTTTAGCTATATGTTGTCTTGTATGCATATGTGGCTTTTATGCATGAGGTTCAGTATATATATATAGGTGATTATATATATGGTTGCAGCGGTAGAAATACATGCTAAGTATGAATTTACTTTTGGCGAGTATTTGAAAAGCATGAAATGTGCTAAGTGTTTTATATGTTCTTGATACATATGTGGGTGATGTAATATATATATGTGTATATATATACTGTGACTGGAATGCATGTTAGCTACTTGTAATGAATACATGCATTGAATGAGAGCATGACTATATTTATGCTAGTGTAAGTGCATATGTGATTTATATGCATGATTTGACATGTACGTGTTTACATGTAGGGTTATGTGAATGAAATGCATGCTATCTGTTTATAGAAAATGTATGCATTGGTTATAGCATGATAAAAATATGCTAAGTTGGAATTGTTTGCATATGTAAGGTGTTATGCAAGTATTTGGACATATATGTGTTTATATGTGGGAATGTGAATGTGAGATGCGTGCTAGCTTCATATATATATATATATATATATATATTGAATGTATGCATTGGTCCTAGCATGATAAAAATATGCTAAGTTGGAATTGTTTGCATATGTGAGGTGTTATGCAAGTATTTGAACATATATGTGCTATATGCGTTGGAATGTGATGAAAAGCATGCCAAATACTTCTTTTTAGTATTCATAAGCATGAGTTGAAGTATAAAAGTACTATGTTGTATATATATATGCATCCATATTGCATGTATAGGAGGGAAATGACACATACGTGGTTATATGTGGGTTTATGTAGAGGAAAATGCATGCTACGTACTTATATACTAGCTGGTGCATTGGGATAGCATAAAATAGAATGCTTGGTCACGTATGCATCCATATTGCATATATGAGAGGTTACAGGAAAATTAACGCAAAAAGAGGTGCACGGGACTTCGGAGTGGTCCAACCGTGTCACGAGAAGTGGTATAATTATCCACACGTATGGCCCTCGGAGTGGACCCGCCATACGAAGGCTTTATGCCTAGAATCGGAGTATGTCCAACGTTTGTGAGCTTCGGAGTTGCCCCCTCACAATTTGGCAAACCAACATATTGCCATCGGAATATGTCCAACAAGTATGGCCCTCGGAGTGGACCCGCCATGCTCAGGCCTAATGCCTGGAGTTCGGAGTATGTCCAATGAATGTGAGCCTCGGAGCTGCCCCCTCACATAATGGCAATCTTATACATTGCCAGGGTAGGATGACCTTTCGGAGTGGTCCAGGTCATAGGTTGGTTATCGGAGTTGTCCTAGGTCACATGATCCTCGGAGCGGCCCAATCATGTGGGGTATCAGATGAGGACCGAGAGTGAGAGTATGCGCAAGCTTAGATGCTTGTCTTATGTATCGGATTATGACCGTGGAAGGTGAAAAATACCTTTATGCTTATGTGTTTATCTGTTAAGCATGATTTCCTGTTTAAATGCATTTATATTGCATTTGAGTTGTGCTACTTGAAGAGTAGGAGATGTGGTAGTTGATTTACATCGGTTATGTAAATGTGTTGACATAGATGTTCTATATACATATTGATGCCTGATGTTTACTGCTTTCAAGCATGTTGAAAATGATTTCTAAAATCATGTATAGTGAACTTTGTATGTTCATATGTGCTAGAGTAGCCATATACATCATTGGTTTATGCATGCTAGGTGGGGCATGGTCTTAAATATTGTGATATATTCAAGTGCATGTATATTTTTGAGAATATGTGAGAATCGACCTGCTGCAGCGGTGATAGTATGGTTCTACATACCTTGTTGGGCCTTTGAGCTCACCCCCTCCCAGGTTTTGCAGGTATTGCTGGTTTTGGAGTTAGTTAGGGGACTGACAGCACCGGTTGCAGAGGTAATATCTAGATTCCTTAGAATCTAGTGTATATCCAGGATAGTGGATAGATAGATGCTTTACATTTGGATTAAATGTATAAAGCGATTTATATTGATTCAGTTCCTTCAATTGTATTTATTCATGTGATGTATGTATTTAATACGGATATTCAAGGACTGAGGCATGTATATTTATAATTATTTATGCATGTTGTAGAAATATTGGGGGGGACACGGGCCCAGAAGTGTCCATATTTATTGTTAGATATAAATGCTGGGGGGACACGTGCCCAGAAGTGTCCATATGAATTGTAAAGCAGGTGTAATATGCCAGGAGCTGATTATTTAGAATGGGTCATGCCCGATTTTCGTAAAAATAATAGGGAATTGAATTGTATGATCAGGTGGAGGTTATGTCGTGAGGGTGATCTCACGGGGTTCACACCTCGGTTTCCGGGCCTCGGAAATCGGGGCGTGACACTGACTATGTGTACAATTGCGCTCTTGTGCACCAGTCTGGAAGGCGTGATTTGGAAGACTCCGGTGTGTGTACAATTGCGCTCTTGTGCACCAGTCTGGAAGGCGTGAATTTTTATTTTTTTTTGCAGACAGTTTATACTCGTGTCAGTGAGTATCACAAGAAAAATCTCTCTTTTTTTTTTTTGATTGGTACAGACAGTTTATACTCGTGTCAGGGAGTATCACAAGAAAAATCTCTCTTTTTTTTTTTTGATTGATACAGACAGTTTATACTCGTGTCAGGAAGTATCACAAGAAAAATATATATATATATATATATATATATATATATTTATGTAGATAGTTTATACTCATGTAAGGGAGTAATTAATTTTTTTTTTTTTTGCATGACTGAACTCATAACAAAATTTCAAGCGACCTACGTATCCTCAATAGAGATCAAGTCATTTATGTAGTTCAGATTAACAAACCCAATTTTTTTTTTGGCCGTACACAGTTTATACTCGTGCGGGCCAGGAGTGCAGCGCAGTTTAGGCTCATGCGATCAGGAGCACTCCATCTTTGACTATTCTTCAACTCTACAAGATTCAGAAGACAATCCAAACTTGCGTTGAAAAATGTGAACCAGCTCGGCGTCAATTTGAAGATTTCTTTCTGACTTTGTTTCTTCATTGTACTCTTCTTGTATTTGAGAAGAAACATCTCCTTCGAACTCGTCTCCCCACCCAGAAGATAGAGGTGTTTCAGTTGTCATAGTCCATGTAGGCGGATTGAACCTCACCCAGTATGCTTTCATTCCGCTGCGAGATTCGATCCAAACAGCATCTTCGGGCTTCTGTCCCCACACTTTCCCTTCCTCTAGTCTTTTGATTTCTCGAGTCTCTCGTTCCATCTGTGATTGTAGATGATTTTGTTCTTGTTCCTCATTTTGCAGTTTTAGACTCTTACCTTGGTGCTTGTCAATGATATGTTGGGAAGGAATTACTTGAGTTGTCATTTGTATATTTCCAGCAACTGATTCCTGTGAGATCTTTTTTAGAACCATCCCCTTCTTGAGCATTCTTCTTTGGACTCCAAGTAAGCACAATTTTTTGATCATTTCCATTGGAAGTTGTTTGAGGAGAACTTGAAGAATTACCTTCATAATGCTTCTTTGATGCAAATCTTTGCAATTTGTCACTTTTGTTATGCTTTGATTTTTCTTGTTCCTTTTTTGAGACCTCTTTCTTATTTTGAGGTTTGAGAAAATGTGTAGGTCTTTTTAAAGGACATGCATGAACCTTGCTCCCTTGCCAAGAGTATTTCATATGAGATAGTTGAGAATGAACTTTGTATGGAGGGTTTGCCCCCTGTTTGTCCAGTCTTCTACCAAGATTTTCTTGACTCAATGCACTATGTAACTGCGAACCTTCAGATGAAGTCATCGAAATATGATGTGTTTCTTGATACATTTCTTTAGAGACGATGCTTGTGACATAAGACGTATCTATTTCATCGTCCGAGTTAATAAGTATTTTGTCTTCCTCTTTGGACTCAACCCCTTCATCTTTAGGACAGTCGTCAGACATATTGGGAAGGGCAAAAACCTTTGCACCACTACTTGTTATGTTGAGCTCCATATCATGGGCACGAGTAACCAGTTCTTCAAATGTACGAGGCCTAATTCCTTGTAGAATGTAAAGCAACTCCTAGTGCATGCCTTGCATACACATTTCGACTGCTGAGACGTCAGAAAGACGATCTTTGCAATCAAGACTTAGCGCTCGCTAGCGGTTGATATAGTCGACCACATGCTCGTCCTTCATTTGTTTAGTGTTAGTGAGTTCTAGCATGCTTACTATTCTACGAGTACTATAGAAGCGGTTGAGAAACTCTTGCTCTATTTGCTCCCAACAGTCAATACTCCTAGCTTTGAGGTCTGCGTACCAATCAAATGCATTCCCTTTGAGGGAACGGACAAATTGCTTGACTAAGAGGTCCCCTTTGGTGCTAGCGTTATTGTATGTCTCCACAAAATGAGCGACGTGTTGCTTAGGGTTGCCCTTTCCATCGAATTGTTGAAGCTTGGGAGGTTGATACCCAGCTGGCATCCTCATGTTGTCAATTCGTCTTGTGTAAGGCTTCGAATACATGAGCGAGCTTTGAAAAATACCGTCATATTGTAACCTGATCGTGTTGGTGATCATGTCTTGAAGTTGTTGAACAGATAACGAAGCGATTGAGGGAGCCAAACTAGTATGATTTGCCTTTTGCTCGGATGTTCTTGCATGGTGAGCCTTGTTTGTTATGATCCCTTGTGGTGTGAAACCGAGAGGGTGTGAGAGTTCTTGACTTGACTCCTTAGATTTTTGAGCTTCCAACCTATTCATGAGGGAAGCAATCTCTAAGTTTTTTTCTTCAATGGTTTTGGTGAGCTTTTCAATAGCGCGAGCCATGGTTGCAAGTTGTTCCTCTACGGCTGCTGTATTGGTCATCATAACTTGCATGTTGGTTGATTGTGATTGCGTCTGGGAATCTAAGTGCCTTGGAGAAATCAACTCTTTCGGGGATCCAGGGGAAGAAACTGAGCGCGATCTCGTATTCGAATTAGAATCCGACATAGAGCGAGATGAGCGCAATGACATGTCCTTTGGAAAACAGCCTTCAGAAACTAGAGGAACTTTTTCAAGATTCGTGTTGTTGAAGTTCATCATCCTCAAGGACTCGAGAGTGATAAATGAATGACGAGCTTTTGCACTTACAGGATTGGTCGAGTTGACAGCCGTCATGCTTTGTTTCTGTGCTAGTGAAGCAGGTGCCTTTGTTTTGCTACGAGTTGTTGGTCCAGTAGAAGTGCTGCTACCACTTGATGGAGCCATAACATTCTTAGTGTCCTTCCTAACGAGAGAGTTGCTGATTGTTGCAGCGGCAAAATTCTTTACAACATTCTTTGAGCCTTGACCGAGTTGAACCTTCTTGGGGGCCATCGATGCAAGTGAAGAAAATATTTGATGAATTGATTAAGGAGATAGAGATGAGAGGCAGAGATGTCCCACCGGGCGTGCCAGAAATTTGTATACACAAATTTCGTGTCCAAGAATCTAGGAATGAAATTTAGTAACAAACAATTAATTTTATTAACTTCAGAAAAAGGGGTACAATTCTCTGTGATTGATTCTTTTATAACAAAGAATCTTCCTCTGATTCAATCTCCTTGATGTTTGGTATAAGGGCTTCAAAAACTTGTTCTTGAACTGGTGGTGAAGAGCTTTCTTCAAATCTTCAAGATTGAGGAAAGGCTTGACTGGATTTCCGATCGAGTGCTGATAGAGCTTGATCTTGAACGGTGGATTGAAGGTCTTCGAAGAAGAACGACACTTGTGTGGGGTGTTTGATGTTCTTCGTCTACAAATTCTTCGCGGGTTGAAGGTCTTTGAAATAGAATGGCACTTGTGTGGCGTGCTTGTTGTTCTTCGTCTTCAGATTCTTCGAGGATTTAAGGTCTTAGAAGTAGAACGGCACTTGTGTGGCGTGCTTGTTGTTCTTTGTCTTCAGATTTTTCGATGGTTGAAGGTCTTAGATGAAGAACGGCACTTGTGTGGCGTGCTTGTTGTTGTTCTTCTTCAGATTATTCGAGGATCTAAAGTCTTTAAGGTAGAACGGCACTTGTATGGCGTGCTTGATGTTCTTTGTCTTCAGAACTTCAAGTCTTCGTTGAAGCAAAGGTTCGGCAGAGCTTTTGTGTTCTCTTGAACTCTTTGTGCCTGTCCTCCTCTCTGTGTCCCCCCTCGAATGTGTAGGGTGACCTTGTATTTATAGGCAAAAGAGTGGGGGTTTAATTTGGTAACTCCCCATTACCTATGCCAACTTCCATAAAAAATAGATTTTGCCTTCTTTTATATGGAAGTAAATTAAATTTAAATTTGACTTATCACACATGTTTTTTTAAAGGCCTGAACCTTCAAAATTTTGACACGTGACTGTTGCTAGGACCCACAATCATAGACTTAAATTGATCAAAAGTGTTTGACTTATTGACCAATCGGATGGTGATTAATCCATCATAAAATTTACGTGTCTACACCATCAAAGAACATCATCCATAGGGGAAGGATATCAATAAGGAACACTTCCTCATCAGGAAAGTCCTCTAAAATTTTCCAATCGGCTGGTATGGGATGGTCAGCTAAGAAATTAGCAAGAGCTTGTCCTTTGACTGCTTTATGCGGAATATACAAGATTTTGAATTCATTGAACAAAATTGACCACCTTGTGAGTCACCCAAAAAGAACAGGTCTTGACATAACATATTTGAGAGGGTCCGCTTTTGCAACCACATGGACTGTGTGAACCAAAAAATAAAGTCTCAATTTTTAGGAAGCCAAAACTAACACAAGAGAAGTCTTCTCAATTGAAGGGTACTTGAACTCTATTGCGGCCAGCCTCTCACTCAAATAGTATAGAGCCTTTTCCTTGTTATCCTCATTATTTTGTGCTAAAAGAGCCCGAGCAATTCTTCTTGAGCAGCAATGTATAGTATAAGTGATTTTTTCGAGATAGGAGCTCCTAACACCGGGGATTAAGCAAGTATTTCTTGATGATATCCAAAGCATTTTGGCAGGTCTGGTCCCATATGAATGGAGCATCTTTCTTCATAAGTCAGCTAAATGGTTGACATCGTCCAGCCAAATTTAAAATGAACCGACGAATGAAAGCAAGTTGTCCTTGAAGACTTCGTAATTCACGTAGAGTTCAATCTTTGATGGGTCGACTTCAATGCCACTATTTCGGACAATATATCCAAGGAAATTTTCTGATGAGACGCCAAATGCACATTTGAGAGGATTAATCTTCTGTTGAAATTTTCTTAATCGTTCAAAAACTATGCAAAGATCTTTGAGATAAGTCATTCTTTCCTTGGTTTTGACAACCAAGTCATCAACATAGCATTCTATAATTTTATGAACCATGTTATCAAAAATCTTTTGCATGGCTCATCGGTAAGTAGCGCCGGCATTCTTAAGTCCAAAAAGCATAACCTTGAAGCAATAAATCCCCTTTGGAGTGCAGAATGCAGTTAACTCTTCATCTTTTGGTGACATTCTTATTTAATTTTAACCAAAGAAGCAATCCATGAATGAAAGAGCCTCATGTCCCGTTGTTACATCCATCATGAGTTCAGCCACAGGAATAGGGAAGTCGTCTCTTGGGCATGCAGAGTTCAGGTCACGAAAGTCCGCACAAACTCGTATTTGTCCATTTTTGTTTTTAACGGGACAATATTTGAAATCCATGTTGGATATTTAACCTCTCGAATGAAGCCTGCATCAATTATTTTGTTGATTTCTTCCTCAATCTTTCAGATAAGATTAGGCCTAAAGAAACATTGAGATTGCTTGATTGGACATGTGTTATGCTTAACCGCAAGGTTATGGACTGCAATCTTAAGTTTAAGACTCGACATTTCTTTGTAAGTCCAGGCAAAGATATCTCTATATTCAGATAACAATTTGACATACTCTTTTTCCTTTAGAGGGCTTAAGAGTGCACTGACAAAAATTGGCTTAAGTTCTTCAGACGAACCCAAGTTTATTTCTTTCAGTTGATCAATAGTAGATTGCCCCCCGTCTTCAAGTGTTGAAGGTGCTTCCTTGACTTCTTCATCTTGTGAATCATAATTCAAATCTTTTTTCTCCACTGTGATATGGTGGGAAGTAGCATAAATTGTTTCCTCTGTAACTTCTACTTGGTCTTCTTGGTTAGGATGCCTCATGCATATCATGGTTCGTCTTTTGACTTTTATCACTTCATCAATGTTGATTTCTAAATCCACTTTACGCTTCATTCATGATGGAGTTAGGCTTCAAACATCACCATCCTTTTATGATCTAAGCACAATTTTTCTTTGACTTACCTCATTACCTCTTTCCTCAAGTGTGGAGCTTATACCTTTAATCCAAGAAAATACAGAGTTTTATGGCTTAAAATTCAGAGTTTTTCTATTCTTAGCAGGGGTATCTAAGGTACTGAATATAGGAAGAATGGTTACTATGAGAAGTCGATCTATTTGCTTGACCACACATATTCAACCTTTCAAACACTGAAGTATGGGGGCTTGGGGCTTCAATCTGATCAAAGACCAAAGTCCATAAAACATGTACTTGGTCCTCATTCTCTTTAACTTCTTCAACACTAATGTACTGTATAATTTCTCGCTTACCCTTTCTTCTTATAGAGACTCGGACAAGCTTTGTTGGCGTGAGTCCTAAGCCAGTTTTAGGCAGAAAGATTCTATACCCTTGTTGGTGCAACTTCTTCTAAGTTTCATTAAGGTCATGCACTTTCTCACCTATGACTTCGGGACTGAGTTACCCAAGTGTTGTAGGATTTTTCAAGTCATATCCTGAATTAGCCAAGAGTTTGTATGTATTTGGATCGAATCCTTCTTTAGTTCTTTGACGAGGGAGTGATTTTTGTCTCGTCGAGTCATGAGAGCCAAAGACAAATCCCTTTGGTGGCAGTTTGGCAATTTTGGACTTCTTAAGCTTCACGATAGGAATTATAGAACTCTCATGAAGTACATGCATATCACTTTCTACCACAGCATGAGTGGGTTTCGTCCTAATTTCTTTTGTCTCGACAAGCTCAACAAATGGTGATTGCCTTCCTTTCTTATAGACTTTGAAACATACTTGAAAACGGGCTTACCTTTGGGAGTTTTTGAAGATGACACAGACTCTTGTGTAACAATGTTCGATCTGCAAAACGTGATAAAATATTATGTAAGACTCGTTGTTCTTTTACACTTCGACAAAAGAGAATTTATAAGAACCTACAAATACTCTACTAAAATTAGTAAAGCGGTGAAAACGGGCTTGCCTTTGGGAATTTAATTCGAAGAGAATTTGTTTTGTTTTTAATTCTAAGGTGCTAAAATTAAATGACATAAATAAATTATAGATACTGGAGAGAAAGAGTTCTGGGAATTAACTTCACCACTAACATCTGACAATGACAAACTGTACTAATTTGGGATGTCTAATTTATGCATTTAGAAAAGAATGGCTACAAGCCTAACTCAGTTCTATCAAGAGGATTCGTTCAATATATAATTAAGAATAACTCGTCTTCGCTTAGCATAGCCTATATATCCGACTAACTAATGATATAATAGCCCATCTTCGCTTAGTATGAATTATCAAAATTCTAAACTAAACGATCTGTGAAAATTATTGTATAATCTGTCTTAACAAAATCACAGAAGTTAAAAAGAACGAAATCCTAATCACTGCAAATTTACATTCATCCTACAAGAACAAGAGTAAATATGCACCGCAATAATCCATTTAAATTTAAACTGATAGTACAGTTGTTGTTTATGTCTTGGTTATACAATCAATGCACAAAATAAATCATCCCCAAATTAATATACAATTTAAAACATTGAAATACATGTTAGGGTTACATCACTTTCCCATAATGGTGTTCAGCCGCTCATGATCCAAGGTCCAGGCTTGAATGATGATGAAATTACCATCTTCTTGCCCGTATCATAACAAATCGCCTCTATATATCTCTCTGTGTTTCTCCTCTCCAGAATACCTTATTTTTTTTCTTTTCTCTCCTTTTACTTTGCAAAGAAAACACCAACGAGACACCTAGCCTCCCAAAGTGGCAAATGCGCATAAGAAAATGGCACCTGTGCCTCAAAAAGTGCCATTTGCGCCCAAAAAGTGGTAGTTGTGCAAATAGGGCAGAAAGGTGCCATAAACGTCTGTTTTAGGAAATTTATGTGAAATATGAAAAGGTATAGAATTGAATTTCGTTCAACTAACATGAAGTTTGGGTCATTTTGACAATCGTGTATGGAGTTATGGTCTGAATATCAAGATGAGTCTAGAACTTTTCAGGCCTGAATTGGCCTAATCTTCAATGTGAATAGGCCCTTGCTCCTTTCCTTCATTTACATTCATTTTCAGCCCATTTCTTCAGTCCATTTAGTTTGGATCTTCAATATAAACACACTTCTCATGGGTCAAGCTTCAGCTCCTTCCTAAAATAGCACCATCTGTAACCCGATTGCCCCATTATTAATCAAAATTACCCTTAATAACCTAAAATCTTAAAAAGATTAAAATTACTAATAAAAACATGAAATAAATATTACTAAGGCACTAATTCATATAATTTTAGGGGCATTGAATATGCAACGTTCATTACTCATCACACCCCCAAACTTACATATTGCTAGTCCCTTAGTAATACAAAACTAAAAATAAAATAAAACAACTACATTACTTCCTCTTTCGTGGGAGATCTGGTTGCATTTAGCATATGCAACAAGCCTTTTAAACACCTTGGTTACCCCTAGTGGACAAGTGCACTCTCGTGAGGGTTTTCAGAGATGTTACCCACGAACATACAAAAATTCATATTTCAAACACTAATCAAGACGAAGACTACAAAATGCAGTTAAAAGACTCACTTTCAAGAATACTTTCAAATCCCTAAATCTCATAATTCAAAACAATGGTTCTCACATAATATTTACATCAACACAACTCAAAGAACCCAACTTTATCCCCCTCATGAAAATTGAACTAGCATTCATCAATGTGGTTTAACCAGGCCTTGAGTGAGCAATTACAAATCGCTTCAAAACATGAACACATACATATTTTTTCTTTATTTATTTATTTATTTTTATTTATGGTTGTGCAATCCCTAGGTTTATTAGGCTTTCGAATTGAT
Source organism: Cornus controversa (assembly GCA_026545225.1). Lineage (NCBI taxonomy): Eukaryota > Viridiplantae > Streptophyta > Magnoliopsida > Cornales > Cornaceae > Cornus > Cornus controversa. The sequence goes on along the minus strand of CM048846.1, from coordinate 31,380,527 downwards.
CCATGTAGCAAGCTTTCAATCAGTGACTCCCAAACCAAATGGCTTTAGGGCACTAGTTTCAAGATACCTCGATGGACCAAATAACTTGAACCACCACAAACCACAGACTAACCACTGACGCAAGGCCCAGGTTTATTAGGCTTTCGAATTGATCCATGTAGCAAGCTTTCAGTTAGTGACTCCCAAACTAAATGGCTTTAGGGCACGAGGTTTCAAGATACCCCGATGGACCTAATAATTCAAACCAAAACAGCCACAAACCACAGGTTATTTATTTATTTTTATTTTTATTTTTTTTTACAAGTGTAGTATACTTAAAATGTTTATTCTCAAGGGATACCAACTTATATTCAACACACATAACGGATAGCTTAAAGCCAAGTACATACCCCACCAACTCTGCTAGTGTGCATGTGAATTGTGAAAAGAACTAGAGTCAACCACTGCAAGTTATGTCAATGCAAATAACGATTTAAACCACTGCATTCAAGCCTCAGTTTATAAATATTTTATGCATACTCTACAATTTCAAGTCAAGAACCTACATAAAGTATTAAACAAACAATCTAAAAATAAATAAATAAACAAACAAAAGTGTTTTTCCTTACCCCCAAACTTGGATCGCACATTGTCCTCAATGTGTAAGAAAACATGATGCATATGGTAAGTGATAGAACAATATTACCGTGGTGATAGAATTGTCAAAATTTGGCAAAGCATTCACATGAATAAGGATTGGTCATCCCCCCAAACTTGGATGCAAGAACCTATCATAAGAAACACAACTACACACCACGCATATTAAAAGGAAAAAATAATAAAAATAAATTGAAAAAATGCAACAAAATGAAAAATAAATACAAATAATAATTAAAACAAAGAAAAATCAACTCAAACAAAAGAAAAAATAAATAAAAATAAATGAAAAGAAAAACACACTTCCTAACTTCTATCTCTTGAGGAGATCTAAGACTGTCCCCCCTATTTTGTTCTCACGGTCTTGTGTCGGAATTCAAACAATTTTTAGGCACCTCTTATCTATATCAATGTGAGGTTTTGAGAAAAATGAATCAATCGAATAAAATTCAACGGATTCAGGAAAACATGACCCTTTAACTTGTTCTTAACTAATTTTCTCATTCATTTCTAATTTGTCACTCCTCAAGTCAAAAACAAAGGTAAAAGGTGAACTCTCATTAGGGCTTAAATGATCACACTTAAGTTCTTTATGTAAAATTTCGGAGTCCGGTATGAGTAATGGTTCCACAAAGGGGGCATGGTCTAACACAATTGGTTGTATGAGTTCAATATTGGTCATGGGCTGACTTGGAAGTTCCTCTTGATCTTCACAATTCAAAGCATTGGCTATTTGCTCGATTTGAACTTCTAGCCTAGCTATGGATTGCGAATGTTAATTTAACAATTTAGTTTGTTCCTCAAGTTTGCCAAGTACAGCCAAAACTGTCTTCAAATTCCGGGCCATAAGTATTTGAATATGAGTCATTCCCCGGTATATAGAAATTTGTATTTGCATGTCCTTGTGAAAAATTAGAATATTGTTCCACAATAGGACAATCTCTCACATTATGATAAGGACTGTAACAACATACACATAACTCCTGTGGTCTAAAAAAGTAAGTAGGAGTAGGAACATGACCAACAGTCATAAATTGTTCCAACTTCCATGTTAATGCATCCAATTGGGTGGACACATCCATTGAATTTTGATATCCAAAATTCACATCATAACCAAATTGATCAAAACATGCCTCCGAATGATACTCATACTCAAATAACATGTTTTCACAAAAAAAAAAAAAATCAAGATTAAAAGAAACTAACAATCCTAAACATAAGTGAATGAATTAAAATACAAAAACTCACAAGAGGTCTAGAAATTTCATCTTATTTCCACTTGTGTAGTAGCTCTTATACCTATATTCAAACACACAAAACACCTAAAATAAATTAAAAATAGAATATATACAAGTCCTAAATTATAATTAAAATAGACTTAATCTTTAAACTTAACAACGCAATCGTGACCGCAATCACCGGCAACGGTGTCATTTTGTTCGATGTGCAAAACATGATAAAATATTATGTAATAGTGTCGTTGTTGTTTTACACTTCAACAAAAGAGAATTTATAAAAACCTACAAATACTCTACTAAAATTAGTGAAGTGGTGAGTAGGGGTCAAACCCACAGAGACTGCGTTGATTTTGCTGTTTAGCTATCAAGACCTTGTCTAATTTAATTTGAAGAGAATTTGTTTTGTTTTTAATTCTAAGGTGCTAAAATTAAATGACATAAATAAATGATAGATACTGGAGAGAAAGAGTCCTGGGAATTGACTTCACCACTAACCTCTGACAATGACAAACTGTACTAATTTGGGATGTCTAATTTATGCATTCAGAAAAGAATGGCTACAAGCCCAATTCAGTTCTATTAAGAGGATTTCTTCAATAAAAAATTAAGCATAACTCATCTTCGCTTAGCATGGCCTATACATCCGACTAACTAATGATATAATAGTCCATCTTCGCTTAGTATGAATTATCAAAATTGTAAATTAAACGATCAGTGAAAACTATTGTATAACCTATCTTAACAAAATCACAGAAGTTAAAAAGAACCAAACCCTAATCATTACAAATTTACATTCATCCTACAAGAACAAGAGTAAATATGCACTGAAATAATCCATTCAAATTAAAACTGACAGTACAGCTGTTGTTTATGTCTTGATTATACAATCAATGCACAAAATAAATAATTCCCAAATTAATATACAATTTAAAACATTCAAAGATAGGTTAGGGTTATGTCACTTTTCTGGAATGGTGTTTAACCGCTCATGATCGGAGGCCCAGGCTTGAACGATGATGAAATTGTCATCTTCTTGCCCGTATCGTCACGAATCATCTCTGTATATTGGTGTGAGATTCCTTTTTTTTTGTTCAAAAATCAAATTATATTTTACCACTCGCAATAGAACGAATCCTTGAAGGATAGGGTTCTAGAAGAGGGTGTCGATCCCATAGAGACTACGTTGGTTTAATAGTTAAAATCAGAGATTGTTTCTTGTTTAACTTACAAATGAATTTTGGGTTATTTATTTAAACTACTTGCAATATGTAAATGACAATGAAATGAAGGATTTTGAGAAAACTAGAAAGTACTAGGGCTTAGACTTCACCACTAGCCTCATAAATATGTCCATTTCATAATAAACATGAGAATTTATATAAATGTGTATTAATGACGCGTTTGGCAAGTACCACCTACAACGACGTTGCCAAGAGAATACATACACCTTAAAATACTATAATCCATATGTGATAAGTGTGATTTTCCTACCTACCTACTTACCTGATTACCTAAGTGCAGCGAAATCACCGTCTCTAAGCATGGACTATGCAAATCTAGCTATGCATGTTATAATAAAAACTAGTACAAAGCCATCACTTACACTCCTTGTGGAAGTATAAATGTTTGAAGAGCATGTGCAACAATCTAAAATTCTAAGACAAGAATGATAAATTAAAACATATGAACATACAGAATTTATAAACTTGTATTAAAAACAAGACACAAGTCTAGGTACAAATACACACACACACACACACACACACACACATATATATATATATATATAAATCCAAATTTATTAAGAATAAAACATATTTACATGGCTAGGGCTTTGTTCAAGCCCTAGAGAAGAGTTTAGTTGATCATTGTGGCAGGAAACAGCTCCATAGACAGAGCCACTCCAAGCTTCATGGTCTGTTGTAAGCTTTCCAAATCTTTCCAATATTTTTCACTCTTCTTTCTATAAAAAAAAAAAAAAAAATCTAGTAGCTTTTTTCTCAGTCTCTTCCGTCTCCCTTTCTTTCTCTATTCTATCTCTCCCTCCTATATTATCTAACTACCTTTGTCTATCTCCCACTGTCGATATATATAATGTTGTAAAGTTGGAAGATATTTTACATTTTTTTTTTAATGTAAAGGAGAAAGTCTTCATTCCTTTTGTCCGTCTATGCCTTTGATTTTTTACTTCAACTTTATCTTCTTTTCCTTTGACTCCACCAGCCGCCGACACTTTCTTCTTTTGCTTTTCTTCTTTTCTTTTCTTGGTCTTTCTTTGTCTAGCCCATCTCTCCACCTGCTCTAACGACCTCTCTCTCCTCCCAAGATCTTTTCTTTTAAATATAATACAAATTACATACACTATACTATAAGATAATATAACATTATACTATAAGATAATATAACATTATACTATAAGATAATATAACATAATAATATAATATAATATAATGATACATATATCTATATTACATTTAAGCTTTGAGTTTGAATTTTTCCCCAAAAAAATTCATCATCTAATGGCCAAAAATGCTTAAAATACCAATCTGACGATTCAAAATATCTATGCCTATCTACGGTCTAAAATTACTCTCCCTATTTCTCCATTTGCGATCTAACGGTCCCAATTCAACCATTTTAATACCTAAAATAATATTATATTATTATCCTTATCTGTATAATATATTATCTGAGTTCCCATACACAGATATATTATCTCTGTGTTGTGTGTGTTAGTTCCCATACACAGATAGTACACGCTATCTATCTCTGTCCCATCATTAGTACAAACTCTCTTTCCTTGTACACACACTTCACAGAAAGAGAAGCTTTCGAGTTTCCATACACAGTTCCTCTTCATAGAAACTCTATCTCTCTCTCTCTTCCACCGTCAACCCATTTACTATCCGGCACAAATGGGTCTGAAGAAGACAACCTGTTTCCTCTCCAACACAAATTGGTCTGAAGAAGCTTCCTCTTTCCTCTCTCTCTAAAATCTCTTTCCTATTCAAATTCATTCTCCCTCACTTATTCACGGCGAGCTCCCTCCGACAAACGTCTGATGAAGCACCATCGAATTCTTTCTCTCACTCTCTCCATCGATCACAGACATGGCCACTGAGAAGTAAGGGTTTTCAACCGTGTTTCTATTTTCACAATCTTTCTTTGTTTTTTGAGTTTTTTTTTCCTCTCTACACTGAAAGATATATGGTGTGAATTTATTTACTTGGGATACAATGCAGGGGTCTCCAAGTCTTACCCGATCAAAAAAATTGAAGACCATTTACATTGACAAATCCATGTCAAAAGTCAGCAGTGGGTCTTCATCCAACTTCATGGTTCGGTAGTAGCAGTGGTCAGAAGAAAGCTTCTCCGTGCATGGCTTCGGGTGGAAGAAAACCCAACAGCGGAGCATGGCTGTGGTGGGCCTTGGTGGGGCAGCAGTGGTTGTGCTGTCTTTAATGGTGGGTCTTCAATGGAGGTCTGGTGACCAAATGAGATTGCGGAGAGTCAGAGAAAGAAGAGCCATGGGAAGACGGTGGTTGTGTATGCTCGGAAGGTAGCAGTGGTGGCTGTAGCTTAGCCGAAAAAGATGGTATGCATTTAAAAGTCCAACTCTGGTTATCTTTTAGTGTTCATTTGATTTCCTTTTCTTTTCAAAATCTCAATCTCATTGATTAAATATGGAGAAACATTAGGAGAAAAAACATGTAATGGGGGGACAAAGACAAATGGGTGGTCCCCCATAGCATGAGCAATTCAATACTACCATTGTTCTCTTGCATTTTTTTTTCTTATAGGTTTTTACACTTCTAGCACCTCTGCTATCTAATGATACTAATGGAAATTTATGTAACACTTCTGCAAGAAATTTACTTAAGTATCCATAAACATGGCAGACACACCGTCAAGTCCATCCACGGTGAGCTCCCTCCAGCACACACCATCTACGGTCACGGCTTCAACTCCTGTGCCTTCGTCACCCCTCTGGCACAAATGGTCTGTAACTCCTAATACATTGAAGTGTATGGTTAATAAGTGCCTTAGGAATTGATGGGGTAAAACAAAATAGAAGGCATTTTATGAACTTAGATCGGCAATCTTTGTGTATTTAATCCAACTATTTGTGAACAAAGACTTTTCGATGAATGATTTTAGTCCAAGGTGGTCTTAGAGAAAAGAATACATCTTTATTTATAATATACATGGCATCACAAAAAATTAATTATTGTGTAGTTTGAGTTAAGAAGCCGCCATTTTGAGACTTTTGAAGAATCGATGTACATTGCCTCTGAATTTAATCAGAATCTTCATAACGAAATTTGATCACAAAATATTGAATCACTTCTGAAAATTTATCATTTTTTTATTATTACCTTACTTCAGTTGTAAGGAGATTATTTTTGGTGTGAGATTCTTCACTTTGGGGTGCAATATTAATTATGATCTAAGGTTATAATGTTTTAGTGCTTACTAATTAGGCAGAACTACTTAGGAAATGTTTTAAGTTTGGTAGAAGAAATTGGAGGAAAAATGACTTGAATACCAAATTTTGATAGTAGATTATATTATATATATTGAGCCTCAACCCTCAGTCCTAAGCTTTACACACACAAATGACCGACAAGGGCACAAAAATCATGCCCACATCCGCACATGCACACTCATAGCCATGCAAATACAAGCTTAATTTTCACGTGATTAAGAATAAACATTTTTGAGTTTTTAATTGATCAATAAGATAGATAATTACACGAAAATCTACTAATAGCAAAAACATAACATGTGAGATTATAATATTAATTGGGAATCCGACTGGAGGACCATATCCAAGATCCAATGTTCAAATTTGCCATTTCTATTTCATTATATATCTAGAAGAAAGCCAAAAGATGCTATCACTTCTAGAAATTGAGGAATTAAATATGTTTGGATCACTTCTAGAAATTGATGAATTAAATATGTTGGATACATTTTGACTGTATTCATATTACATAGTGCAACCGCATTTATTTCTTCAAACTCTTCATTCTACTATTTAGTTGCATAAAAAAGTATTTTTATTGAATTTTTTATTACAAATTGGTAGGAACCTTGCATAAAATACTATTTTTATTGAAATTTTTTATTACAAATTGGTAGGAACCTTGCTACTTATCTATTACCATAATTTAATTTGTGTAAATGAAGTAAAACAAATATAAATATAGAGATAAAAGAAGGGGAATTTGAACTCCTCCCTCCACTTTTAACAAAAAAATTTATTGGGTAATTACTCCCAACACTCCACTTCATGTTAGTAGATCGAACCATTACTAATCGATATTCTAATGAATTTTTAAACTCATTAGATCCTTCAGAGTTACCACCATTTAAGCTGAATTTAAAAATAGGATACCAATTATGTTATTGAGGAACATTGCGCCCAAGGATGGCCTATGCAATGGCACACGACTGATGGTTGTCAAGTGTGCACATCGCATAATGAAAACACAGATTCTGACGGGAGATAAATGTGATGATTTAGTCTTTATTCCAAGAGTATCCATGACCCCGTCCTCTTCAGAATTGCCCATTAAAATGACAAGACGTCAATTTCATGTTCGATTGGCTTATGCAATGACCATGAATAAATCTCAAGGATAGTATGTTCAATTTGTTGGGGTTGATTTGCACACACCAGTATTTAGTCATGGGCAGCTATATGTTGCACTGTCTAGATGCACCAGTTCTAAACATATAAGTATCATTCTTGCAGACAGTGGACTGCATTTTACAACAAATATTGTCTACCCATAAATTCTATTATAATGTTCTAATCAAAGTGTGTAATTCAATATAACTTTGTAGGACTGGGCTGCTGTAAGAAAGCTTCGATATATCAACTCATTTTCACTACGCAATTGAGGAAGTAACGAGGTAATTCAATTTTGTGTTTACTCTAAATTATTATATTGTGTGTATAGTCCTTTTCTGAAGGCGAAGTACATTCATATTGATGCAAGGATATTCTTCTTGGAAATGAAGAAAATTTATGCTTCATCTTTGATGATATGAAATTAGCTTCTATTTCAGTCCAATAATTTTTTATTTTATAGTGTCGTAGGCACGGGCAATATGCTAGTGTGTGTGTATATATATATATATATATATATATATATATAGTGTAATATTATAATATATACATACAATATAACATACATAAATATAAATATACATGTGTTGGCAGGTGGAGAAATGGGTTTGGAGGTTGATTTTGTGGGTTTGCTGGAAAGTGTGGAGACCCACGTGGAGTGGGCTGTTGAAATGGGTTTTGTGTGTGTGTGCATGAACTATATAAAATATGTAACTAACTATATGTAATAACATACTAAATAATTATGAAAATATAAGATCATAAATAAATATATACAATGAATCTTAAAGAAAAACTATAGATATAAAAATATATATTTAATAAAAACAAACATAAATATAACTATATGTACATATATAATATTAAAACAAATAATATATAAATATATATATATATATATATATATATATGTATGTTGGCTGGCCGTGGGTTTTGGTGAGGCAAAGTGGTGGGTTTTGGTGAGGCAAAATGAGTTTTAGGTTTGCTGGAGGAATTGTTTGGTTGGGTGTTTGGGCTGATGAGTTGGATTAGTCAGTGCATGGGCTATTGAGATGGAAGTGGGCTTTGGGTTGGATAGTTTAGGATTTGGGCTGGTTTAGTTCATAGGCTGATTAGTTTGTTATTGTGTATAAAATATATATATACATACTAAAATTATAACTATATTAATATACATAAAATACTATATCTATACAAAACTATATCTATACAAAATTATAAATATAAATAACTAATATCTAATATTATATCTATATAAATACTAAAATATATACATCTATATAAAAATATAAAATAAAATACCTTAAAGAAATAAAATAAAATAAAATAAAAATTAAATAATACTAATAAATAAATAAATAAATATATATATATATATATATATATATATATATATATATATATAAATACACACAATGCACCATTAAACCATTGGAATTTCCTGAAGAGACATTATTGAAGATGAAATCATTTGATTTGACTGATTTTACGGGTAATGTCCTGAAAATACCAAGAACAAGAAAATAACATAAAAATTATAAATTAAACGTAGTTAAGTAATTAACATATGTATTTAAAATGGCTTGAATGTGCAACATTCAGCGCTTATCATATATCTCTCTGTGTTTCTCCTCTCTAGAATACCTCATTTGCTTTCTTTTCTCTCCTTTCACTTTGCGAAGAAAATACCAACGGGACACCTGGCCTCCCAAAGTGGCCAATGCGCATAAGAAAATGACACCTGTGTCTCAAAAAGTGGCAGTTGTGCAAATAGGACAGAAAGGTGCCATAAACGTCCCTTTTAGGAAATTTATGTGAAATATGAAAATGTATAGAATTGAATTTCCTTTGACCATTAAGTAGTTTGGGTCATTTTGACAATCGTGTATAGAGTTATGGTCAGAATATCAACACAAGCCCAAAACTTTTCAAACCTGAATTGGCCCAATCTTCAATGTGAATAGGCCCTTGGTCCTTTCCTTCATTTACATTCATTTCCAGCCCATTTCTTCAATCCATTTAGTTTGGATCTTCAATATAAATACACTTCGCATGGGTCAAGCTTCAGCTTCTTACTAAAATAGCGCCATCTGTAGCCCGATTGCACCATTATTAATTAGAATTACCCTTAAGCACCTGAAATCATAAAAATATTAAAATTATTAATAAAAACATGAAATAAATATTACTAAGGCACTAATTCATATAATTTTAGGGGCATTGAATACGCAACACTCATTACTCATCAAACAGTTATAGACTTCTTACTATTACAATTAAGAGTTTCTTTAGCATTAATTGGAACTTCTTTACCTTTAGGTTTCCCATCAAAGAAATTTCTATTGAAAGAACTTATGTTGGTGTATCAATGTTCAAGTAAAACTTGGCATCTGCAAAATATAATTCCACCTCAGTGAATGGCTTACCATCTGCAAACGCAGCCTTCACGCCATTCCTATAAAATTTGAAACATTGATGCAATGTGGAGGGAACTATGTTGTTTCCATGGACCCAAGGTCTCCCTAGCAACAAGTTGTAGGAGGTCTTTGTGTCAATGACATGGAATAGAGTTTCATCATTTAACTCCCTAATGGCGAGGTGGAACCTAATCATTCTGATTGCTCTCTGGCCTCCTTAATTAAAGCCTTGAATGATTAAATGAATTTGATCTAACTCATCAACCGTGATGCCAAGGTTCTTCATAGTAGATTTTGGCATGATGTTCACTGCAGAACCTCCATCAATGAGGATCCAAGTGACTTTCTATTCCTGAACATATCTAAAAATTAATAGTGGTCAATTATGTGCCTTTGACCCTAATTGAGGATCCTCATTAGTGAAAGTAATTGCTACACAATAAGAGGCACAAGTCACAGTAGGGACTTGCTCATCATTATCTTCCAGGGCATGAGATTCTTCTTTAGAATCTTCTTCTCCACTCTGCCAGTCAGTTTCAGCAATAGTTATTGTGTAAGCAGTCTGAATTTGATCTTCGCTAAAATATCCACTTGGGAAGAAATCTCCTAAAGTAGCGAGCCTGTGAGAACCGTTGTATGAAAATTTGTCCACTTGGTCATTTTTGATGATTGTATGTCTCTTTTGAGCTATTTTTTTAGGGTGACGATGTCGATGGTTCTCTCTTCTTTGCCCCTTGTTAGAATGAACAGATTGCATCAAAGTAGTACATTACTTTCGTGGCTTCTTTCTCGTCACACGAGTCCATCCTTCTTCTTCTTGTGTAGATAACTCTGTATATGGTATTGGAACAATCACTAGATCCAACGAACCAAACTGGATAATCTTGGTACCGATCAAGTTGAGAAATTCAAACATAACGGTAGCGTGATTTGATTCAGCTACTTTATCACCATCCAAAATAATCTTCCCTTGTTTTGGTAAGGTCATAACCGATTCTTTGAATATGTAGCACTTCTCAATTGGATAGCTGACAATACGGTTATACTTGCAGTATTTTGGGTCATGCACTCGACCCATCTCCTCCGGGAATTTGCATTTGGGAGTTCAAATTTTTTTTCGAACAAAAATTCCAATGTACCAAGTACATTGGAGTCTGGGAATGGGTACTCCTTTTTCTCCAATTTATTGAGCATGGGAAGAGGTATCTCTTTCTCTTAGAATTTGTTTTGCTTGCTCTCTTCTTTATTATTTTATTTCGCAAAGACCTTCAAGAGTATATGTAATACCCCGCTCCAACACATGGTATGATATTGTCCGCTTTGGGCCTGAGCCCGCAAGGTTTTGCTCTTGGATTTTACCCCGAAAGGCCTCATACCATTTGAAGAGAACATACTACATATAAGCACATCCCCTTTTCTACACCCAGGCGATGTGGGATAGAGCACCCTATACCTTATCAGTGTGGTAGCTCAGCCCAGTGTCTGTCTTCGCACCTGCCCACTCACACCCATCCACAAGGGTTACTACAATCCACCCCCTTATGAGGCCCGACGTCCTTGTCGGCACACTTTCGGCTGGGTTCAGGCTCTGATACCAAATGTAATACCCCGCTCCAACACGTAGTATGATATTGTCTGCTTTGGGCCATAGCCCGCGCGATTTTGCTCTTGGGTTTTCCCCAAAAGGCCTCATACCATTCGAAGAGAACATACTATATATAAGCACATCCCCTTTTTCACACCGAGACAATGTGGGATAGAGCACCCTGTACCCTGTCAGTGTGGTAGCTCAGTCCAGTGTCTGTCTTCGCACCCGCCTACTCACACAAGTCCACAAGGGTTACTACAATATGGCTATGGCGGCCATAGTCTCCTTGGAGACCTTCTTTGATAGCTTCTCATCTTTCTTTACTTCCTTTTTGTCCTTGTGTTACTCCAAGACAGAAGGGTTCTTTCCACTATGAGCATTGATGTTGATCTCTATGTCATGCGCACGTGTAGCCAACTCTTCAAAGGAATGGGGTTTGATGCCTTGACGGATATAGAGAAGTCCCCAATGCATACCCTGCATGAACATCTCGACACCAAAAATTTCTAAGAGTCAGTCTTTGTAGTCTAAGCTAAGCGCACGCCACCTATTGATATAATCCATAACAGGTTCGTCCTTTCATTGCTTAGTATTGGTGAGTTCCATTATGCTCACGGTACGACGAGTACTGTAAAAGTGATTTAAGAAATCTTGTTCCATCTGTTCCCAACAATCGATCGATTTAGCCTCCAAGTTAGTGTACCAATCGAAGTCACTTCCTTTAAGGGAACAAACAAATTATTTTACCAGAAGATCACCCTCAGATCCGACATTATTGCAAGTCTCGACAAAATGAACGATGTGTTGCTTAGGATTGCCTTTTCCATCAAATTGTTGAAGCTTGGGAGGTTGATACCCAGCTGGCATCCTCATGTTGTCAATTTGTCTTGTGTAAGGTTTCACATACATGAGCGAGCTTTGCGAAACACCACCATACTGTGACCTGATTATTTTAGTGATCATATCTTGAAGTTATTGAACAGATAACAAAGTAATAGAAGAAGCAAAACTGGGATGATTTGCCCTTTGCTTGAACGTGCTTGCAAGGTGAGCCTTGTTGGCTATAGCCCCTTGTGGTGTGAAATCGGGTGGGTGTGAGAGTTCTTGACTCGACTCTTTAGATATCTAATCTTCTAACTTATTCATGAGGGAAGTAATCTGTAAGTCTTTTTCTTCAACAATCTTGGTGATCTTTTCAACAGCGCGAGCCATGGTCGCAAGTTGTTCCTCTACCGATGATATATCGGTCATCATAACTTGCATGTTGGTTGATTGGAATTGCGTCTGGAAAACTAGGTACTTTAGAGAAATCAACTCTCTCTGAGATCCGGGGGAGGAAACTGATCGCGATCCTGTACTCGAATTAGAATCTAACATAGAGCGAGATGAGTGCAGTGACATGTCTTTCAAAAAGAGCTTTTAGAAACTAGAGAAACTTCTTCAAGACTTGTGTTGTTGAACAAATGGGTGCCTTTGTTTTGCTATGAGTTGTTGGTCCAGTAGAGGTGCTGCTACCACTTGATAGAGCCATAACATTCTTAGTGTCCTTCTTAACGAGAGAGTTGTTGATTGTTGTAGGGGCAACATTCTTTGAGCCTTGACCGAGTTTAATCTTCTTGGGGGCCATCAATGCAAGCAAGGAAAATATTTGATGAATTGATTAAGAAGATAGAGATGAGAGGCAGAGAGGTCCCATTGGGCCTGCCAGAAATTTGTACACACAAATTTCGTATCCAAAAATCTAGGAACGAAAATGAGTAACAAACAATCAATTTTATTAATTTCAAAAAAATGGGTACAATTCTCTGTGGTCGATTCTTTTACAACAAAAATCTTCCTCTAATTTAATATCCTTGATGTTTGGTGCAAGGGCTTCACAAGCTTGTTCTTGAACCAAATGGGATGAGCTTTCTTCAAATCTTCAAGATTTAGAATGGCTTGACTGGATTTTCGATCGAGGGCCGATAGAGCTTGATCTCGAATGGTGGGTCAAAGGTTTTCGAGGAAGAACGACACTTGTGTGGCGTACTTGTTATTCTTCATTTTCAGATTCTTCAAGGATTTAAGGTCTTTGAAGTAGAACATCACTTGTGTGGCGTGCTTGATGTTCTTCATCTTCAGAACTTCGAGTTTTGGTTGAGGCAGAGGTTCGGCAAAGTTTTTGTGTTCTTTTGATCTCTCTGTCTCTGTCTTTTTTTTTCTGAATGTGTATGATGACCTTGTATTTATAGGCGAAAGGGTGGGGGTTTACTTTGGGAACTTCCCATTAATTGTGCCAACTTCTATGAATAAAGAGATTTTGCCTTCTTTTATATGGAAATAAATTCAAATTCAAATTTAAATTTAAATTGTCACACATTTTTTTAAAGGCCTTAACATTCCGAATTTTGACACGTGCCCGTTGACGGGACCCGTAATCATAGAATTTAATTGACCAAGTGTGTTTGACTTGTTGACCAATCGGACGGTGATTAGACCATCACAAAATCTATGTGTCTACAAGATTATAAGTGTCATTTCAGGTTTCATAAAGGCAAAAATTGGCCATCTAAAAATTTTCTTTTGCTGATGTCACCAAATTTCGTTTATATCGTCCAATTCCGTTAGAATAAAGGGGAGTTTGTTACATAAATCACAATTTCAAGGGAGGTTAGTGGGATTATGATATGTAGAGGGGAGGTATGTGGGATATTGACAAACCGCAAGGGAAGTAAGTGATATTTACCCTTGAAAGAATCACCACTTTCTTAAAATAAGAATAATAAGTCTCATTTAATTATAGTCATAGGATCTAATCTTAAGAATACAATTAATAGTGAGTAAACTGTTCTCTGTTGACGAGAAAGCAATTAAACACTATTATCTATAGTAATATATATTTTCATTTCCTTGTGACATTCGTTTGGGTTGCTGTGGACACTATTAAGAAAATAAATTTTGGAAAAATAAAATATCATTTCATTAGTTTCATTTTTCAATGGAGTTACATGACTTAACTTGATTTAAAATAACAAGGATAATGGACTTCATTCATAATAAAAGTTAAAACATGATTTTTGGAAAAGGATAGTGAAATACCCCCCAGAAAATTTCGCGCGTGAGGTGGCCAGTCTCATACATAAAACCTGGGAGATACATACAACTGGTAGAAACAAGAATAGAAGACAAAAGACATAATGAAATAAATTCTAAAAACAGAATAAAAAGTTCATCTGAATTAAAATAACCGTTAAATAACAAGTATATGTCCGGTAATACAATTTGGAAGTCCTGTAACCCAAGGACCCCTTAACCGCAAAGACCAAAAGTTTTTGAATTCTAAATTATCACCAACAATCAAAGTCTCAAAAGTTCATAGTCTGACTCTTAAAGAAGATAAGTTAACCGATAAGAGGAGATATCTGCTACAACCAATCCTAATACTCTATCAACAAAGTGGGTTAAACCCATGAGCAAATTCTATCTACTACATCCCAATCAGAGAACCAATATACATACCCCTAGTATAAGGGACACAAAAGGAATCCATAGATTTAACATACAAATTATTCTTTTATCCAGTTTCATGTTTCCAAAACAACAGTCATTATTTAATGTTCCACCCAAATCTTTATTATGCAAAAGTGAACACATCTCTTAAGTTTAGCAGAAATAAACATAACATAAAATAGTATCAGTTTAAGCAATCCTAACATGTCACCACTTTATCCTTTGATACCTTCCTTACCTAGTTCATGTTTTCAGAAATCAAAATCATCTTATACATTATCCCAACAAACCCTTATCATTCAACAATGAACACATTCTTTAAGTTCAAAAATAAAGAAACATATGCATGCATTTTATTAAATCTACGCAATCCAGACAAAACAAATATAATGTATAGATACCTTATTAGGTATGGGCGATCCTGACACGTCGAGCAATCCTGACATGCCAAATAAAATTCATAGATACCTTATTAGGTATGGGTGATCCTGACATGCCAGGCAATCCTTACATGCCAAATAAAATGCATAGATACCTTATTAGGTATGGGCGATCCTGACACGCCAGACAATCCTGACATGCTAAATAAAATGTATAGATACCTTATTAGGTATGGGCGATCCTGACATGCCTGGCAATCCTTACATGCCAAATAAAATGTATAGATGCATTCCCAATATGAAACATAAAATAAACAAGGTGCATTATGATTTTTAATTTGCATAAACAAAGTAATTCAAATTATCTGACATGAAATTATCACCATATGACAAATCGTTTACAAGTAAACTATAATCAAGTATTTAATGGGCATTTATATCTTTAAAGGAAAATACATTCAAGTAAATATAATAACACAATCATCCATTTTAAAAGCAAACACTCAATCAAACCTCCAATTTATCTAAACCTTTAAGGGAGTCAAAACCTAACTCGAATTTAAGTTCTCGGCTTATTCTGCTTCTCAGAACCCTACTTAACATTCTGAAATTTTCTAAAATTTTAAAAATATTTTCAACAAATAAAAGAAGGTGAAAACCTAACTTTTAGACACTTTACAAATTAATTTAACACCAAGGGAAACTCATTTCAATATGAAAATTTAAACCCAAGTTTATTTAACCTCCAGAAAGTTATAGTAAAAATTTGGGAATTTTTGGAATTATAAAAGTATTTTCTAAAATTACAGAAAATAAAAAACCCAACTTTTGGACACTTTAAAAATCAATTCAACAACAAGGGAAGATCATTTTGAGTTTAAAATATTTAAAACCAAGTGTATTTAGTCTCCAGAAAGTTACAGTAAAAATTTGAGAATTTTCAGAACTTTTTAAGTATTTTCTAAAATTAAAGAAGCTGAAAAACCCAGTTTTTTAGACACTTTAAAAATTAATTTAGAAACAAGGGGAAATTATTTCGACATGAAATTTAAAAACCAAGCTCTTAAAACTCCCAGGAAGTTGACATAAAATTTTGGGAATTTTTTGAATTATAAAACTATTTTTAAAAAATAATTTTCCTAAATTTTCAAGTTTTTCTAAAAATTTCAAAAATCCAAAACAAATATCAAAATAATTCAGAATGGGCCCAAAAATGACCTTTCGGACTCACCCCCATGCGCCGGCGGCGCACTGCCCCTTCCTCTTTTTCTTTTTCTTTTTTTCTTTTCTTCTTCTCTCACCTGAAGCTCCAGCGGGCAACAATGGTGGCCGAATTTTCCGACCATTTTTCGGTCACGCCCGGGCACCGAATCGCGCTTATGAATATACCATTAAACTCGTCTCGATCTAAGCTACGCATTGGTACCAAATTCATGCCCTTTCGTGGCCTAAATAAAAAACGCCCAATTTTAAGTTTCGAAAATCTAAAATTTCAAAGTCAGATTCTCGTCAATCTACCCAACCGTTCGCAACCAAATTTTCAAGGATTGTTCTAGGAAACAAGATATACCTATTGACCGGAACAAAAACCCTCAAAAATGATAAATGCAGTAGAGCCAAAATTCCATGTTCGTACATATATATATATATATATATATATATACACACCAGCCTATACAGTCATATATACATGTATATACATATGTAAAATATCCTAAAATAGTATCAAAACTCCAAAATCTTCATGTTTAATTCATAGAATTATTCTTAGCATGTAAAAATCATTTAATTCAGAATCAAATGCATACAAATTTCTAGCAACATGTCTATACAATTAATATATATTATACATATATTCCAGCAACATGTATATACAAATAATATATATGTATACAGATTCAAAGGAGAAGAGAAGAGTTCGAACTTGCCTCTTTGACGATTCAACAACTCGTTCACCCGATCGTTCCTCTACTTTCTCTCTTTCGTTTACTCTCTTGGTTTCTGTGCGTAAAGCAAACGGCAGAAACCCTAGTTTCTTATTTTCTTTTTGTCTTAATTAATTTTATTCTATTATTGTTTTTCTAAAAACTAATAAACTAAAACAAATAAATAAAAGATTATGATAATATAACCATAACTCTGGCCCATCAACTTAAGCATACCCTTAGCCCAACCATTCCAGCCCAGATTCCTCCGTAGCCCAATCCAAAGCATTTAAAATTTTAAATAAGACAATACATGATCAATAAACAATTCACATAAAATGGTAAAAAAAAATAAAAGCAGACAATTTCACATGAAATAATTGTATTATATAAAGACAAACACAATTCACATAAAATGATAAACAAAATCAAACTTATCAATTCACATGAAATGATAAAACACCTATAAAGGAAAAATAACTCACATAAAATGATAAAATATAGAGACAAGACACTTCACATGAGTTACAAATAAATAAATAATATAAAGCAATTCAAATTCTTTAAAATAATTGACGTCCAAATTTTCGGGGTATTATAGATAGGTTTTTGAAAACAAGAGAAAAATGGAAGGCTTTCTCCTTTTACCAGAAATTATTAGGTTGCAGGAGTGGCATGACTTTCCATTTGCTAGGTTGGATAGTTGGAATGGAAATTGACTGTGGGGGGATGGATCCAATCATGGCTGTGAAATCTTCTTTAGTTGCAAAGCTTTCATCTGAATCCTCATCATATGGTATGACCATTTGAGGTGTTGAAAGACTTTCTTCAATTCGGATAGTAACAAGTTTCCCGCTGATATCAAAGCTCATCTCTTGGTATTCAAAGTCACTGATCCTACACTGTGTATCCATGGCTCTCCAAGGAGTAAGTCATGTGTGCTCGGAATACCAATCACCGGGAAGCTGATTATGAAAGGATTCGATCGTATTCCCAAGGATAGGCTTATTTGTCCCATGATTTCTTGGCAGGTTCAATCACAAGCTTATATGATCATGCTGTTGGGTTGAATGTGCTCTTCCATATTCGTCACGCCCTGATTTTTGACTCTCGGTTAGGAACGAGGGAAACAGGGTGAATGGTGATTATCAAACACCAACACTCCTAATCTCAATTACTCTTGATATTATACCCTGATACCAAACTTGTCACGCCCCAATTTTTGACTTTTAAAAACCGAAAGTGATTAGATTGTCATCTCATCATCTCACATCTCTAATCTCGAAAGAGATTTTTAAGTTGGTCTAACATGAGTAAATAGTTTTTGTTATATAGCCAACATAGAGTAAGAGCATGTTTTGGTATACCATATAAAATCCACACTAGATCTGCCCAAAGAACTATAGTCTGTTTTGGTCTAAGGAGATTCCATAGTTGATTTCATTGATGTTGTGTTTGGGAACACCGAATCAACAGTTTCAATTTGAAATTGGAGAAAATTTAGTTAAAATACAAAACGCCGATTTGGTGATCCCAAGCATAGCATGAGTATTTTTTCTTTGGTAGGCAGCCAAATAATTAGATCAGTACTAGAAAATCATGTAGAAGGTTATCAATTAAGTCCTCAAATTTCAGAGATATAAGAGGAGACCAATTCCATTGAGATTCACATATGACATCACCAATTTTAGCATCTTTACTCAAAACAGAGTTCTGACTCATAGCATACCAATTAGACTAGAAGGCAACCAAAAGCCATACCATAGAGACGTTATCTCACCATTGCCAAATTGGTGCTAAAATGTCATTATTAGATGGAAATGGAAGCATTGAATCCAAAGGGGATTAAGGGATTGAAGGATGCTCCAAAGGTGCTTACCCATAACAGCTTGGTTCCAAGATAAAATATCCTTCAGCCCCAAACACCCCTCTTTCTTAGGAAGCCAAACAATGTCCCAGGAAACTTTGGCATTACCATCTCTAAGATTTGCTCCAGCCTATAGGAAGTTTCTAAGAACTTTCATAATCTGCTTAAGTACCTTCTTTGGTAATATAAAAATGGACGTCAGCAAGTAAACTTGAATTGAAAATAACACAACAGAGATAAGTTGAAGCTCCCCAGCAAATAGCAAATATCTTCTGCTCCAAGATTTAACCCTATCTGTAATTCTATCAACTAACACCCCCCACAATATTCACTCTTTAGCCTTGTATATAGTAAAGGAACTCCTAAATAGTTCAACAGGGAAAGTCCCAAATATGAAGTTTAAACAATTTGTAATCTCTGTAAAGTCAAGTTGCTGAATTCTAGAGTAAAATAAAGAAATTTTAGCATTCTTAGGGTATAAGCCTACTACTGAACTTTTAAGCAGTTTTTAAAAGAATTTGAAAATATTTAATGTTTCCAGTTGATCGAGAAGAGTAAAAGGTTATTAGCAAACATAATGTGATAGATCCCCTGAATTTTAATCTTCTAAGGAATTTACTAATACCCTTTTCACAAGCAAAATAATCCTCTAAAGTTCTGAAAACTTGGAGGAAGATATGCATTTGGTTACCCAATTCACCATTTTCTCTTGGAATTTAAAAGCTTTAAGAGTAACAATGATAAACTACCACGAAACAGTGCCTGTGCTAATTAATAGTGCATTATGAGCGATCTTTCTCAAGGAATAAATGTGATTGATTCAAGCTAATACATTGAGGCAAGATAAGTTTAATTTTATTAGCAATGATCTTAGCAATGGCCTTATACAAGGTATTGCAAACTGGTACATGCCTAAAGTCTGAGATCAGAGAGGCCATTTATATTGAATTATGTTATAAAAAAGCATTTTTGGGTTTACGTGTGTACGAGGTTGAACCCATGCTTCCCGACCTTTGCAAACCATGATATATACACTCGCACACCTCTCTCTCTCTCTCTCTCTATATATATATATATATACTCCCACTGTCTAAAAAAAAAAGTCTTATATAAAAAATTTAACTTCTTAAGAATGTATTATTTAATATTTATTTACTAGGGTATTGCCCGTGCCTACGGCACTATCCAACAAAAAATTATTGGACTAAAATAAAAGCTGAAATTCATGCCATCAGTCACCATATCTGTGTGAGAAAAAAAAAACAAAAAAGAGAGTGAATTACTGTAAAAAAATTATGCAAAGGTAGTTGGGCTTTTTTAAATCTAACACTCTCAATTTTTTTTTTTTACCCAAAAAATTTAAAAAATTTCAAGTGTATTGTACGTACGATACTATAAAATAAAAAATTATTAGACTGAAATAGATCAATGTATCAATAAATAAAAAATTACTATGTTAATATCTTAATAAAGATGGGTTCACCAAATTATTGGACTGCAAGTGGTGTATATGTTAATAAAAATGGGTCCACTAAAGTTCAAATATAATATACTATGTTATTTCTTAATTTAAATTTCTCTCTCTCTTTTTACTCAATCTTGTCACTGAACCAACCACATGCTAGCTAGTTTTCTTTCTTCCTTTTGCTTTTCAATCTTTTTTTTTCCCTTTATGCACACTTATTCATATAGCTAACTTTCTCTCTTTCTTAATTTTTTTTTTCTTTTTTCTTGAAAGATGTGATATTTAATGTATAACCAATATTTGTGTAAGCCTCAATGGATCCGATGCTCCTAAGCAAAAGAATCATATATTTTTTTTTGGAATTTCATCATGCTCAATAACCTCATTAATTTTTAATAAGCATGTTATTTTTTAATTGCAAGTGAATGTTGAGATGAGGGTCCGTTCACTCATTACTATTAAAGGTTTAAACTCAAACTTTGGGTTGATACAAAACAAAATAAAAACTTTATATTCATATAACACAGTTTTTACTTTTTTTTTTGAGTTAAATAAGATAATACTCAATAATAAAAAATATTTTGGTGAGAAAAAAAAAGTGAAAAAAATGAAGAATTGTGTCAAAATTGTTGCATTTTTTGTTTCTTGCTTTTAATTTTTTTGTTTGGAATGTTAACGTGAAGTCAACAAAGTCACAAAAGTCAAATATTACCATTAATCAAGATAAATGCACAGACAGAGTGTTATGTGAAAATCAACTCAACAAAAAAAATGATATACATGTAAGACTTCAGGATAATGATATACAATTAAGACTTCAAAACTGGCGTGCCTCCATTAGTATCCATTAGTAACGTGTACATCAGGTTCAATCAATGATTCTCTCTCTCTCTCTCTCTGAGTAATGAATTTAGAAGAGAGAAAAATGGAGAGAGGAACCGAGATGAAGAGTGAGAAGTGGAGGTCGGCTGCCATGGGTGGTCACTTCAACGGTGACATGCTGGTTGGTCGGAGAGGTGGCCAGAGGTGAGCCTTCAATTGGGTTTTCAGCTGCCGGAGAAGGAGGGTGGCTAGCTCTGTTTCGTGGGTCTTCTTAGTTTGAGGTTCTGGCCATGGATGTTTGGCTGATTGATGGTTGCTTGGGGTGTTTGGTTGGACTCCATGGCAGCCACGGTGAGGCTGTTTGCAAGGAAATGGGTCTTCCCCACGGTGGAGTGGATCAGCTCAAAATTTCTACATTGCAACCTTGACAATTACCGACACTGCAACAAAATTTAGGAATAATTTGGAATGACAAATTGTTGCAATAGATTAGATGAATGCTTAAAAATTGAGAATAACAAAAACTGAAAACAGAACTTGAGCCAAAAGGTATATAATATAAAAGCTCACTCAGCCCTTCTTCACCCTTTCCTTCGGTCTGTCAATAAATAGATAGGTAAAACAAACTAATATAATATGGTTGTCTGATGAAGTTGATGGTGGTGGAAGTAGTGAGTGAGATGAGAGGAAAGAGAAAACAAATAAAAGAAATGAATGGGTGGGAGAGTGAGGGTAGGTAAAAGTTTAAATTTGAATTTGAGTGGGAATGAATCGTGATCGTTGATGTAATACCCCGCTCCAACACATGGTATGATATTGTCCGCTTTGGGCCTGAGCCCGCACGGTTTTGCTATTGGGTTTACCCCAAAAGGCCTCATACCATTTGAAGAGAACATACTACATATAAGCACATCCCCTTTTCCACACCCAGGCGATGTGAGATTGAGCACCCTGTACCCTGTCAGTGTGGTAGCTCAGCCCAGTGTCTGTCTTTGCACCCGCCCACTCACACCCGTCCACAAGGGTTACTACAATCCACCCCCCTACGAGGCCCGACGCCCTCGTCGGCACACTTACTTCCGGCTGGGTTCAGGCTCTGATACCAACTGTAATACCCCGCTCCAACACATGGTATGATATTGTCCGCTTTGGGCCTGAGCCCGCACGGTTTTACTCTTGGGTTTTACCCCAAAAGGCCTCAAACCATTTGAAGAGAACATACTACATATAAGCACATCCCCTTTTCCATACCCAGGCGATGTGGGATTGAGCACCCTGTACCCTGTCAGTGTGGTAGCTCAGCCCAGTGTCTGTCTTCGCACCCGCCCACTCACACCCGTCCACAAGGGTTACTACAATCCACCCCCCTACGAGGCCCGACGTCCTCGTTGGCACACTTCTTCCGACTGGGTTCAGGCTCTGATACCAACTGTAATACCCCGCTCCAACACATGGTATGATATTGTCCGCTTTGGGCCTGAGCCCGCACGGTTTTGCTATTGGGTTTACCCCAAAAGGCCTCATACCATTTGAAGAGAACATACTACATATAAGCACATCCCCTTTTCCACACCCAGGCGATGTGAGATTGAGCACCCTGTACCCTGTCAGTGTGGTAGCTCAGCCCAGTGTCTGTCTTTGCACCCGCTCACTCACACCCGTCCACAAGGGTTACTACAGTTGATTGAAGATAGGGAGGGTAATTTTAGACCATAGATAGGTATAGATATTTTGAACCGTCAGATGAATTTTTTAAACATATTTGACCTTTAGATGATGAAATTTTTTGGGTGGAAAATTCAAAGACAAACCTTAAATGTAATATAGATTGTGAGAGAAGCAAGTAAATCACAAATTTACTCTGGCGGGGAACTCAACTTTTTAAAGATGTATCATTGTCAGTTCACATGTGTAACTTAGATATGTTAGGAAAGATAGTGTATTGGAATTTGAAATGATTCAAAAAAAAAAAAAATTGAAAAGGTGAACACCAATTTTTGGAAAGATAGAATATTATATTTAAAGAGAAAGAGACCTGTAATTAAAGTTTAAAGGCCTTGAAGTCTTAAACCACGTGTAAGTTTTGATTAATAACAGTAGTAGGTGACAAAGGGTCCGTTTGTTAGTCGTTGTTTAGCATTTAAATAAACAATATTTATGTTACGTTTTTGTTTATCCATAAACATGAGTGTTATTTGATAACCAAAAAACACTTGACTTATTTTAAAAATCATAAACAGAAAAATATGTTTGTTAACCTTAAATTATTTTTTTATATTTTAAAATCAATACAATAAACTACATAAAAAGTCAAGTTTATGCTACAACAACTATATACATCAATGACAGAGCAACAAATATGCATAAAAAAGAAATAAATAATATTGGGTTACATATATATCTACACAGCAAATGATACTGTAAAAGTAGAATGACTCACAAAACAGAAGGCCTTAACAAGTACCGAGATGCACACGATTCAGTTCTTTACGATTTTTGGGAGAACCAGAACAAGAACCAGAACTGTTCCCAACTTCTTTAATTTTGAAAACGGAATAAATGAGTTCGGTTCAATTCGATTATTATATGAGTTGTATTTAACCTTATAATAGTTATAATAACTTCATTGTTTAAAACTTTTTACATAACAAAATGTTATTATAAATAAATAAATATATATATATATATATATATATATATATATATATTCAACGGTTCCAGTTCCGGTTCTAAGGCTTGGAACTGTTATCGTAGTGAACGGTTCCTAAAATTTAGAGTCAGAACCGTAATGAACGGTTAGGTTCGGTTCAGTCCAATTTGTATGGAGTGAGAAAAGGGATTTGGAGGGCATACTATTTCTCTTGAACTTCTTACGTTACTACTTTCTTTTTCATTTTTTGATTTCTATTTTTCTTTTAATACTGAAAATGAATGAATGATATGAGTATACCATTCTTATTTCTTGGACAAGGAGATGGTTGAAACTTCTTTATTTTTTCTTCAAATAAGATTTTTTTTTTAATTTTTTTATTTTAGCATGGGTGCCCCTAAATAATTATTTCTTATTATCAAGTATATTAGTAATTATTCATATTATACCCAATATTTTTTTTTCAAGGCAATCGATACTCTTTAATTCTGTCCACACTTGATAATTCTAATATTTTTATCGTTGTATCAAACAATAACTTTTTATAATTTTTTTTTATTTTCATTTTCTCACTTTTAGTTTCAATTTTTAATTAAAATAATATAATCACCATTTTAGATAATAAAAAAATAAATAAATAAACATAAACAATAAATATCATTTTGGTGTTTATTATTTGAAGGCTTAATAACAGTATTGTTTTAAAAGTGTTTTGACAATTTATAAACAAAATAAAAATTATCAAACATATTTATCATAAAAATTTATTTTGATAAATAATAAACACTAAACATAAATGATTATTAAACTCGCCCAAAGTCACAAGCATTAACATTTCTATATTTTGGACAGAAAGAATATTATATTTAAAGAGAGAGACATGTAATTAAAGTTTAAAGGCCTTTAAGTCTTAAACCACGTGTAACTTCTGATTAGTAACAGTAATAGATGACAAAGTCACAAGCATCACCATTTCTATATTATTCTTAAACATCTCACAACTCTTTCCCAAGTCAATTGAACACAAGCATACGAAACTATTAGTAACCAAGAAATTTTGTTAATACAGTGGTTACAAGAAGTAAATGTATATAATCAGAATTGAAATACATAAACCTGTCTTCTATAGCATCTCAGATAAAACTAAGCAGCTGCAGTTGGCTAAGCATACTTTATCATTTGTGAAGGCGATAAGAAGGAATAGCCAGTAGGTGGTTGGCCCTAGCAGTTACAAGACCAAACACTTCATTCATGTCCAGTTCAGTTGACAACATGTTATTTGGAAGTTTCCAATCAAAACAATGCATCAATTGTGCGACCACTAGCCGGACCACTGTGAGACCCAATTGAATCCCTGGGCAACTTCTTCGGCCAGAGCCAAATGGAATAAGTTGGAAGTGTTTTCCCTTAACATCTATACTACTTCCAACAAACCTCTCTGGGAAGAACTCTTCAGGTTCAATCCATACTTCTGGGTCTCGCCCGATTGCCCACACGTTTATGGTGATTCGAGATTTCTTGGGTATGTGGTAACCGTTAACCGTGCAGTCTGCTACGGATTGGTGCGGTAGCAGTAATGGCGCAACTGGATGAAGCCTGAAGGTTTCCTTCAGCACCATGTCCAAATACTTCAAGCTCTCCAGGTCTGATTCTTCCACCAATCTGTCCATGCCCACAACTTCCTCCAACTCTTTCTGGACTTTTTCCATCACTCGTGGATGCTTTAAGAGTTCCGAGAGTGCCCACTCGATTGTTGTTGCAGCGGTGTCCATTCCGGCTACAAGCATGTCCTACAAATATTTTTTTGGACTACATTTATAAGTGAAAATGTGTGCAGTCTAACAGTAGAATTTATTAATGAAAATAGTTGCATTTGGGGGATACCATCAATCCCCCCGAGTACTTAGTTTGTCTTTTTTTTTTTTTTTTTGTCAAATACTTTATAATCGCTTACTAAAAATAGGGAGGACAATAAAACATGTAGATAGAATTTGAGACATAATTTGTTTAAAAGTGATTCACTTGAATTGTTAGCTAGATTATGTATAGACATCATCCTAAAATTTATATAAATGTTCAAATAAATTACCAACATCATGGCTTTGACTTGGGAACGATCCATAGGATACTCAGCTTCTTTAGATCCCATGTGAGCCAACATGATATCAACAAAGTCTTTGGTTTGGCCTTGGTCCCTAGCTTGAGCATGCTCATCAATGATCTTCTCAAAAAAATCATCAAAGACCTTGGCAAGAGCCTTTATGCGCGGATTCAGTCCTTGAAGATCAAGTGCCCCGACATAAGGGAAGTAATCGGCTATGTTGGGAGTGGCTGCCAAGTACATGGCCTCTTCCATCATAGCCTTGAACCCCCTCTCATCGAAGTCCTCATCCGTGTACTTCTTCCCAAACAACATCAGACATGTCATTTCTGCATTCATGAATGAAACTTTGGCGCTAAGATCAACAACACCACCATCTTGGGCTGCCTCTTTGAATGATTTGATCAAAAATCCAAGCTCTTCCCTCCTCATAGACTTGAATGAATTTATTTTAAGGCTGCTAAACAACTCTAAGATGCACATCTTGCGCACGCTACGCCAATAAGGGCCGTATTCCGCAAAAATCAAGTCCCTTTGCCCGTAAGTCACGTACTTAACAGCCTGAATAATTGGCCTACTAGCAAAAACATGGTCATGGGTCTTAAGGAACTGCTCGGCTGCTTCTGGGGATGAGACCACGATGTTGTGGACAAAACCAAAGCGTGTGTACATGATGGGACCATGTTTTATGGCCAGCCGGTGAAGATCTCGGTGAGGGAACTTCCCTAATAGATGAAGGTGTCCCAAAATTGGAAGGCTTCTTGGCCCTGGAGGTAGTCTCCCATTCTTGTTCTTCCGAATTGTAAACCATATTGCTTGCAGAACATAAGCAGCTAGTGGAACCAATGCAAGAATTGTCCAAGTTGAAGCCATGGCCAACAACATGGTTAATTTGATCGAATTACACAGGCTAGTATCGGCCCCTCTGATGCTCAACCGGTGGATCTAGAATCTAGTTTATTTTGGGTGTCGAACTCTGAGGAGAAATCTAGGAGATAAGTACAAAGAAAAACAGAGAAACGTGGTGGTCAACAGTCGTATATATGTGGTATGGAAATATATGTATAATATATTCCCACACATTTGTTTTAAAAGCGTTGTAAGAAGATAAAGAAATTCAATCCAATTGCCAGCATAAAACGATCGACGAACTATTGGAAAAGGCTGACTTATCCTGACAATCTCCCTCTCTCTCTCTCTCTCTCTCTCTCTCTCCTTCAAAAAGACTGGAAGTTAAAATACTTTGCTAATATCTCTGTGTCCTTTTCATCTGGATATGCTAGTCACCTATGAAGCGTGTATTTCGATGGGACATAGACATGACACAATATTGACAAAATTTTGAAAAGTAAGAAACGAATGTGACAAAGGACATGAAATATATATTAGAGTAATGATCTGATCTCTTACTCACCGTGTTCCAGAAATTTTTTTAACAATATAACCGTTAAATATAATTTAAATGTAAAAAAAATAATTTTAAAAATTATTATAATTATATTTAATGATTAGCATATATAATGTAAAAGAATTTTTTATTTATCGATGAGTAAGAGATCATTTCTGATATATATTACTATAGATACTTTCTTTATTAATTGTAGTGGTAAGATAAGATACTACCACTGTAATTAAATGAGACTTATTTTTTTTATTTGAACAAATTATCTTGATTTTTTCTAAAATTTGTCTTTATTACTCATAAATTAATTTTTTTTTAAAATTAATTTAGTCTCCTTTGAGATTTCATTGGTTTTATTAACTTAATTCTGACCACTCATACCATTAATTCATAAAATGAAATTCCAAAATTATCTTTTCTATAATAAACATTACTCATTTTGCACAGTTTATTAATATTTAATTAAAACTAACCACATATTTAAACATATACATATAACTTCCATATATATACAATTATTATTACATATATACATGTACAGCCCCTAACTCTCCCTGTCGTCGCCGACACCATCATCTTTTCCACCACCGACAACACCTCTTCCTCCCACAGTTGGCACCGAAACCCTTCATCTACCACCAACACCAAAACCCCTCATCCCACCGATAGCACAAAAATATTATTTTATGTAATACTATGTAATTTTGAAATTATTTAATTTGAATTTGATTTTGAATTTGAATTTAGGTGGTTAGGTTGTATTATAATTATTTAAGTTCGAACTAAGTATATATCTATTTTTTTTTCTTTAATTATTTTAATTAGTATTTATTTTTAAATATATATATATATAGAGAGAGAGAGAGAAGAGTAAGCTAGGCTCTCGCTTCGAGTTAGGATTTTGTGAAGGGGAGAAAATATCGTGTCGGCAGAGATATCTGAGGAGAGAAAATAAGAGAAATGCTAAACGTCACAATTTTATTTCACAAATTTTAACTCGAATTTAGGTGGCAAGTGTTAATACCATAAGAACTTCGTGTATGGGAGGAATCCCACCAATAATAACATACCATTTAATTTTATCTCCTAAAATAATGGATTCTATCACCTGCCAAATAGATTTGAGTTAAAATTCATAATATTTATTCGAGACGTCACTACAAGAATTCTGGGCTTTAGCGACGGGCCAGTTCGTCGCTAAAAGTTATAAAACCGTCGCTAAAGGTTAAATCTGTCCGTCGCTAATGCTTCCGTCGCAAAGGTCTTTAGCGACGGTTGAAGGATAACTGTCGCAAATGGTGGGGCACTTTAGCGACGATATGTACCGTCTCTATTATTGTCATCGCAAAAAGGTATTAGCGACGGGGTTTGCTGTCGCTAATAGTGTATATATTAGCGACGGTTTTCTTCTGTCGCTAATGTGCAAAGCCTGTCGCTAATACATTAATTTTTTTATTTTTATTATTATAATTAGCGACGGATTGTTTCTGTCGCTAATGTGCAAAGTCTGTCGCTAATACATTATTTTTTTATTTTTTTTATTATAATTACTTTTTTATTTTATTTTTTTATTATGAAATTGGCTTTGCTTTGATTGATTTATTTATTTTCTGTTTTTATAGGTTCATTTTTCTTAAAATTCACACCAATATAAAAAAATATTAATATCAATATCAAAAGTAATTTTTATATATCACAAAATAGTATATCAAAATCACAAATGCATGCACCATCATAAAATTTGGTACAACTAATATAGTAGTTGAATGGTATCATATATATCCTATAACCACAATCATAAATGACAAATCTAACTCAATTTATTTACATTTTTTGAGCCCTACAAAAGGAACTAGATTGAGAAATCTTGCCACAAAATTCTAAAGAAAACATTCAAAAAAAAAAAAACTAAAGGACAGACATTATATTTATCATGGTGGTGGTGGTATTGGTGCTTGTGCTGCTCTTGATACCGAGTTAGTTATGCACTATCTCCGCATCATTATCATTAGACTTGTGATAGCATCAAAATTTAAAGCAAAACAACCTATGTAGGCTTCTCCATCATTTCATCCTGCAATTGAGTTAAAAATCAAGTCTTAGAATTGATATAGAAGTAAAATAGTCCATGAAAAAAGCTAAAAAATTAGTCCCACTGAAAATCAAATCAATGCAGTTACAAAATTAGATGTCAAATTTTTGTTTTCATGTTACATTTAATTAATAACAATGACAACACCAGTAAAAAGCGACCTTCCTCACCAATCAATCACCTTCTGTCCACTAACAAACAATGGCAGCCAACTAAAATACCTCCTCACTACAAATAACCCATAGCCATCATTGAATCATCACCTCATCTCAACTCACTGCCACGCCAGCATCACCCTCACATGGTCACATTAAAGAAAATATTTCAAAAGAGAGAACAATGTGATGTGTACGTGTAGATATTAGAGGGTTTCATGAGAGAAAAAGTCCAAAAAGAATAGGAGGGAGAGAGAGAGAGAGAGCGCATTGAAATAATGTCCAATGGCGGGAGTTAGGGACAGTGCTGCTGGCTCTGTGTGTTGCTACTAGAAAAATTTTAATGAGAGGAGAAAAAAATAGTGCTGAATTGCACTTGGGAGTGGCAGGAATAGTCAAGTGGGAGAGGGTGATGGGTAAAATTGGTGGGTGCTTAGAGTGGTGTGATGTGGATGATGGTGGTGGTGTGTAGCTATTTGGGGTTTTCTGTAGAGAAAGAGAGAAAGGA
The DNA here is from genome assembly GCA_026545225.1 of Cornus controversa. Taxonomy (NCBI): domain Eukaryota; kingdom Viridiplantae; phylum Streptophyta; class Magnoliopsida; order Cornales; family Cornaceae; genus Cornus; species Cornus controversa. The sequence continues at coordinate 31,350,157 of CM048846.1, read as the reverse complement.
GGGGAACTAGGAGGCAGTGCATAAACCTAGACAATTTAACATACCTAGAAAGTTTAGAACATCAGATATATATATTCTTTTCTTTGTGGCCTTCTGGCCCCAATCAGTTATGCTTGGAGTTTGGGACTTTTGAGTTATGAATGAACACAGCCAATGCCTTAATTTTGGGCATTTGTCTTTCTAATATATACAAGTGTATATAATATATATAGTTTTTAACCACAATATTTCAATATTACAAATCGAACCCCCTTTTAAAGAGAAAAAATAAACTTGTTCGCCGTATCCTAACATATCCCTCCCGTGTCCCTAGTGTGTCCAACTTAAAATAATAATAATAATAATTTGAAAGACAGGACACCTTTTGGATGTATCTGACACGTGTCCAGCCATGTCTAGGGGGTGTTCGTGTCATACACATACAATACGGTCACAGCAATTTTCCTTCAGATCACATACAGGACTCTCTTGCTCATAGAATCTTTTTCCTTTGGTCAAGCTATCCCAAATCCCATCGACTAAGATCTAAACCCCAAGCCTCTACAAAATTAGATCTCTCAGCATTTAGCATACCATAAACCATTTATTGATTGTTTTGATATGCAAGGTTACATTATGACTTCCCTACTTTCATTATAGTCAATCTAATTGAAAATTCATGATTAAGTGCAATATGTTTTAGCATAAAGCTGCAAGCATAGTTAAATATATATTTTACTTCACGTAATGAATTAGACACACTGGAAATGTGAGAAAATAAAATATCAACAAAACTTCTTGCAATACGTACTTAATGATTTGAGAACATTTCCTGCTATAGATGTCAAATACACAGGCAGTACCATCTTCACATCCAACCACTGCCTCTGGATCTACATAACTGCAAACCAAAAGGATTGAGGATGTTTATCCACAAACAACAAAAGCATGCATCCTAAATAATATCATATAACTGCATCAGTTCAAACATAATTGGAAAACATTACACTATATGAAAGGAACAATTTGTGTAAAGAGCTAGTGAAGTTTTAGAAGTATTAACCTTCTACTCTAAGAGTGGGTTAAAATTTCCAAGGAACAATCTCTAAGGAACAATCTCTGCATCAATCTACTCTTTCTCTATATTTTTGATATTTCCAAAGATACATCCCTCACAGTCCTTAGTCCTCCGTCCTCCACCTGTTATTGAAATTTAAGTTAATTAGTATAACCTATCCTATCCACATAGAATAACTTGTTTTGAAGACCTGAAGTTATTCCAATATTGCCTGGGAAAGGAAACTTTCACTTCTTTTTTCTCTATATAAGCAGCCCCTCTCCACTCATTATATATTTATTACAAAGTGGGGCCACACATAGCAGTCTTTAATAAATATGACCCCCCAAACATGGACAAGCTTTCAAGAATTAAGAAACTTTATTGAATCAAATTAATAATGTTCAAACAGTTCAAACCTTGAAGAAGAATAGTTGTTAAATTAGCTAGTGACACTAAAGATGAGTAGGTCAGAGAAAGCTTACTACTCTATGGATCCAAACTTCACATAAAACCACAAGAAAGGAAGGTGACAGATGAGCCACGTCGAGCCAGGTAGTCTACTTAAGCTTAGTATGATCAAAATGACACCAGATGAGATATAACTTAAGCTTCTCTTGAACCAGAGAATCTTAGTTCAGTCTCTAGTTGGCAGGAACTAGTATAGTTCTACCCCTACTACTGCAAAGATCATTCCTAGCCACTAGTCGAGGATACCTCCGCTCCCCAAGTAAGATGGAGTAAATTTAGTTGACGACACAGGATATGAGAAAAATGAAAGAGAAGTAAAGGGAATATTCACCTGAGACTCATGTCCCCCTAATGGAGCTCCCCAAACCTGAAGTGGAAGTCAATGGGCTACTTAGTGAGAAGGAGTGTCAAATGATTCGTGCTCAAAAGATGTTTAGGCTCCGCTCAGCTGGATATGCTTTGAGCCAAACTTCTAGAAAGTTTAAACATTTCTATAACTTTTTTTATGCGCAACGCCTTTGATTCACTTAACAGCACTATCACTATTATTTTTTATGTTTTTTTTGTAGGCTAAAAAGAAATCAAGCTTACCATTTTTAACAAGTAAAGGCAACCATTTCTGACTAAAAGAATTCCAAAATACTACTTAAACAAGTTGAGAGTAATTCCTATGTTAATCAATATCTTACTTTGGTCTACCATGTTTACAATCACTAACTTTGTGGTAGCTGATAGTTCAACTAAATATTAACAGAATTTCTAATCCAAGCAACATTCAACCCAAAAGAAATGATAGTCTGTTCCATTGGCAATCCGGCTTTCCTTTCACCAACAGTTTCCTTGAAATTTAAAATAATTCCATCACATAAACTCTCATATCACCTCTTGAATTCATCTAGGCTAAATCAGTCAAGAAACAACCTAGAAAATAGAGTTAAAATAAGTTCCCAATAAGAAGAATCAACAATAGATTATTTGGTGCAAATAAATGGTTGACAACATGTTTTCAAATCATAGAGAAGAATAAAAGCAGTATATCCTATATATATAGCATACAAACTAGTCCAAACACCCATAGAGACATATATGAAGATATGCATGATTACACAGTCAAATATAGATGCACCCATGAAAAATTAGTTGGATATTTCATGCAAAGCTGAACAATGTGTAAAGCAATTGCAAAAGAAGGTGCACTAGAAGAGAATATTGGTTTCTTCATTGTACCTTGCTCTCATCAAAATCAAAATCAATTAAACGGGTGTTCTCTGGAAGAGAATATTCGTCCAAACATTTGTATCTTTCTGCTGACCCGAGACGCATCACCTAGCATCATTGTAAACTAAACTGTTAGTAGAAAAGTGGCAAAATTTCTCTGCAACATTAACAACCAAAAAAAAAAATTACTACAGTAGAAGGAATGGATTAATATTAGAAATATATTTATACATAGGATAATGCAATATAAATTATACTAGATACTATGAGGAATTAGAATCAGCACTGGTTGAGGGCACATGAGAGAGCCAAAAGATCGGTATCATGTGCGTTGATGACAAAGATTGCATCTTCCAGAAAGTTATCCATAGAAGCTGAAAATACTCAAGAGACAAGGAAAGTCTAATAATGCAAGTTAGGCTACTAAGAAGAAAATATATATTATGTAATATAACTTTATAGAAAGCATCAGCTCAGCATATAAAATTTTAAGCAGACAACACCAAAAAGTTGGGCATGTCTATTGTTAGGCTGGACACCAAAACATGGTAGTTTGAGCAATTTTAGACAACCCAGAGTTACTTGGTGACATGCTAAAAAAATCTTAACCATATAGAAAGAACTCCATCTAAAGAACCACCAATGAAATAATTACTCTTAACAAAATAGAAAACTGAAACAACTAGAAGAGTATCAATCAAGCACAACCACAACGACGACAAACTGTTTCCACATATAAATACCATTCACCATCCAAACATCAATGACAAGTTGTTTCCACATATAAACCAGCAAGAAACAAAAATCATAATAAAGCTAAGATATGTACCAATCAACAAAAATACAGCTGATACAACTCCTTGTTCTCCCTAGCTTTGCAACCTATTCTGAGTAGGCAATTTATCCAAAAAATATAATAGAGTACTAACCCAATTTTCTACATTTTTTGAGCCCTACAAATGGTACTAGACTGGGAAATCTTAGCAATTCTTATGTTTACCATGCATATACAAAATTCTAAAGCGAACATTAAAAAAGAACTAAAGGAAATATATCATATTTGTCATTTAGGTGGTGGTTGTGGTGGTGGTACTAGTCCTAACAGGTGCTGCTGAAGGCGGGAACCATGAGGCCGGTGGCTGTTGATACTGCCACCATGGCGGCAGTTGTTGATATAATGGTGGCACATAGGAATCTGATGGTGACTGCTGCTGATAGTGGTGGAACCATGGTGGTGGTTGCTGCTGTTGTGCAAGGATGCTTTCTTGCACTTTTGTCATTTGTTCCATTTGTTCTTGTATTTTTGCAAGTTTCTCTGCCAATTGTTCATTTTTTTCCTCAGCGATTTCTGCCCTTTTTCTAGCTACCTCTTCATAAGATGAGGTTGAACGTTGACGACTTCGAACCACATAGCCATTTCCAAACCCACGAGGATACCCCTTCCTGATACCTAGTTTTTATGCACTATTTCGGCATCATTTCTTATTGGACTTGTAACGTCAGAATTTTCAAAAGCCTGTGTAGAAGTCTCCATCATATCATCCTGAAATTAAGTTCACAGTGATATAACCATAATAATTTTTAAAATTAGAAGTTTAATTTGGAAAAAGAAAATTGCAATAAAAAAAACAACAATATACTTCAGTTTCAAGGCATTTGAATTGGAAATTGATTTAGAATTGAATTATTAGGCTTTCATCTGAATATTTGGGTCAATTTCACTGAATCTATCTCTATTTTTTTTTATCAATTCTGAAATACCCCCCAAAAAATTTCGCGCATGAGGTGGTCAGTCTCATACACAAAACCTGAGGAATATTAACCACTAATAGCAACAAGCATAGATGCAAAGGATAGAAATAGAACAATTGCTAAAAGCTGAACAGAAATCCCATTGAATTGAAATAATTGATAAATAAATCAGTAAATTCTGGTAATACAATTTGGAAGTCCCGTAACCCAAGGACCCCTTAACCAGAAAGAAATAAAAGTTCAACACTTAAATTAAAATCCAAAACCAAAACCTCTAAATGAGTTCATAGTTTTATTCCTGAAGAAAAAGTAGATTCCTACCCTAAGACTGATGAGAGTAGATGTCTGTCACAGCCCAACCCTAGTACTCTATCCTCGTGGGGGAAACTGCTTGGGACCTGAAATATCAACAAAGTGAGTTAAACCCACGAGCAAGTTCTATCTACTACATCCCAATCAGAGAATCAATATACATACCCTCAATGTGAGGGACACAATAGATAAATATACGTTCAACCCCTCAGTTTATTCCTTATTCAGTTCATACTTTTAAAGATACAAATCATCTCATATATTTCCTCAACAACCCTTACAATGTAAAAACGATCCCCTTCTTTATGTTCACAAATCAAGATACACATGTATGTATTTTATGAAATCTATGAAATCATGATATGTTGATTATGATGCATGAATACATTAATAGGGATGGGCGATCCTGACACGCCGGGCAATCCTTACATGCCAAATAAAAATATAGATACCTTATTAGGTATGGGCGATCCTGACACGCCGGGCAATCCTTACATGCCAAATAAAAATATAGATACCTTATTAGGTATGGGCGATCCTGACACGCCGGGCAATCCTTACATGCCAAATAAAAATTACAAATGCATTCCCAACATGAAATAATAATTAAACAAGATGTATTATGACTTTTAATTTGCACAAACTACCAATTTGAATTATCAGCTATGCAATTATCCCCATATGACAAATCATTCACAAGTGAACCTAAATCAAGTATCCCATGTGCATTTATATATATAATAAGCACAATTGATTAAATCAAAATACTTAACACCCCTTAGAGGAAACAATTCCTCAAACCAACCTCCACTGCACTCAAATCTTCGCGGGAATCTAAACTTACTTTTATCTAGGTTTCTGGGCCTATTTCCCTTCTAAGAACACTAAGAAAATATTCTGGAATTTTCTGAAATTTAAAACATTTTTAAATAAACCAAAGAAGGTGAAAATCCAACTTTTAGGCACTTTAAAATTTTATTGAACACCAAGGGAAGCTCGAATCGAGGTGAAAATTTAAACCCAAGGTCATTTAATCTCTAAACAGTTACAGAAAAATTTTGGGAATTTTTGGAATTTCAGAAGTATTTTCTAAAATTACAGAAAGGGAAAAACCCAGCTTTTTGACACTTTAAAAATTCAATTGAACAACAAGGAAAGATCATTTTGTGTTGAAAATTTAAACCCAAGTGTATTTAACCTCCAGAGAGTTACAGTAAAAATTTGGGAATTTTTGGAGTTGTAAAAGTATTTTCTAAAATTACAAAAAGGGAAAAAGACAGCTTTTGGGTACTTTTAAAAATTAATTGGTCAAAAAGGGAAAATTGTTTTGAGTTGAAAATTTAAAATTAAGTGTATTTAATCTCCAATATCATACAGTAAAATTTTCGGAATTTTTGAAATCATGAAAGTATTTTTAAAAAATGATTTTTCAAAATTTCAAGTTTTTCCAAAAATTTCAAAAATTCAAAAAAAATATCAAAATATATTGGAATGGGCCCAAAGTGGACCCAGGGGTGGGCCCCCGCGAGTGGGGCCCAAAAGTATTTTTTCCGGCGCCGGCCCCACGCGCCGGCACTCGCCGGCCAGGCGCGGGGGGAAGCCCCTGCGCTGGGGCTTCTTCCCCAGCGCGCCCAGCAGTGCGCACAGCGCGCTGCCGGCGACTTCCCAGCGACGGTCAGGCCTCCTCCGGCCACCGTTCGCCTCCATTTTTGCGCCGTTCTTCTCCTCTCGACGCCGTCTACGTATTGGTGCAAAAAGCCCCATCCGAAACAGCCCGAATCAAAAACCCCCAATTCACAAGTTCTAGGGTTCTTCGCAAAATTCAAAAATTTAAAACCCAATAATTCACGATCTGTTTTCCTAAGGATTTAGAGTTGTTTACAATTTAATTCCAACACAGTAGGTTCACAACTAAACAATTATTTCTTACAGATTACATAAATGAATGATTTCTTCCTTAACACAATATACATATACATGAACACATATGCATATAACCTTACATGAACAAAATCAATTAAATCTACATACAATCATCATAGTTAATCACACGAAATTTATCAATAGCAGAAAAATATAAACATGCAATTAACTACATATTTTTAATATAAAAATATGCTCAAACCTAGACTATGCATACGGATTCAAGGGGGAAGAGAAGAATTAAACTTGCCTTTTTTCCTGACGAATTAACTTGTTCACCCGATCGTCACTCCCTTCTCTCTTTCGTTTTCTCTCTTTTAGTTCTGTTCGTAACACAACGGCAAACCCTAATTTCTTCTTCTTTTCTTTTCCTTTTTGTTTTTAATTATTCTTTTATTGTTTTTCCTAAAACTAATAAAAATCAAATTAATAATAATAATAAATATAGCAATAGCAATATTATTATAACCCTTGGCCCATCATTTTAAACATAACCTTAGCCCACTCATCCTAGCCCAAATTCCTCCCTAGCCCAACCCAAAACATTTAAATAAAAAAAAATACACAATTTATAACAATTCACATAAAATGACAATATGCATGTATAAAAGACAAGCAACTCTCCTACAATGATAATCTATATAAAACAAAAAAAACATTTCACATGAATTAATAAAATAAAGTAATAATGTAAAGAGATTAAATTGACACCTAAATTTTCCGGGGTATTACATTCTTCCCCCCTAACAGAGGAATTCCGTCCTCGGAATTCAGCTCATACCTGAAAGAAAAAAGCTCTGAATATTTTGCTTTTATCTCATCCTCCCTTTCCCAAGTGGACTCCGCCTCGTTATGGTGGCTCCACTGAACTCGTACTAACGGAATGGTCTTAGAACGAAGGACCTGATCCCTACGGTCAAGAATACAGTAAGGTTGCTCCACATATGTTGCATCTGGCTGCAACTCAATCTCTCCTACCTCAATGTGCTGGTAAGTATCCTCATCTCTAAGGAACTTCCGTAGCATGGAAACATGAAAAACATTGTGCACCCTGTGCATCGTGTCTGGTAACGCCAGTCTATAGGCTACCGCTCCAACTCTGTCGGTAATCATAAAGGGACCTACAAAACGAGGTGCCAGCTTCCCTTTTCTTCCAAACCTCATAACCCCCTTCATGGGAGAAACCTTGAGTAGGACCTGATCCCCCACTTTGAACTCTAGTGCACGAGTTCTTCGGTCAGCATAACTCTTCTGTCTGCTCTGTGCAGTCTGCATACGGTCTCTAATAAGGGCAACTTTTTCTGAGGTGTCCCTAATGAACTCTGGGCCCAAAAACCTGTTCTCTCCAACTTCCAACCAGCAAACTGGCGATCTACATGGTCGACCGTATAGAGCCTTAAATGGTGCCATACCAATAGTCTTTTGGTAACTATTGTTATAAGCAAACTCAATCAATGGCAAATAACTCTCCCAATTGCCCTTGAAGTCGAGTATACATGCTCGCAACATATCCTCCAAAATCTGATTAACCCTCTCAGTCTGACCATCGGTCTGAGGGTGATAAGCTGTACTGAGGTGCAGAGCCGTACCCATCGTTAGCTGAAAGCTCTCCCAAAACCCTGAAACAAAACTCGGATCTCTATCTGATATAATGGACAAAGGCACACCGTGAAGCTTCACTATCTCTGCAATGTAAAGCTTTGCGTATTGCTCTGAGGTGTAACTCGAGCGAACTGGCAAGAAATGTGCCGATTTCGTTAATCTGTCCACTATCACCCAAATAGAATCATGATTTCGCTGTGAGGTGGGAAGTCCCACAATGAAATCCATGGAGATGTTTTCCCATTTCCATTCCGGTATAGGCAGTGGTTGCAAAGAACTCGGTGGTCTTTGATGATCAATCTTGATCATTTGACATGTGCTACACTTAGAGACAAATATAGCGATGTCCTTCTTCATGCCTGCCCACCAAAACTGCCGTTTCATGTCTTGGTACATTTTATCCCCTCCCGGGTGTACCAAAAACTGAGAACTGTGAGCCTCACCCATCACTGCCTTCCTCAAGTCCTCATTGTGAGGAACCACCAATCGCCCCTTGTACCTCAATCCTCCATCTCTACCCACTGTATAGAATGGTACCTCTCCAGATTTCAACTCGGTCACCTTTTCTACGCACTGTGGGTCAGTAAGCTGCTCTGTGATTACCCTTCGTATGATCGTAGGTGTAACCACCACGCATGCTACAAAGGCATCAGCTAACGCATCAACACTGCTCAAGTCATTCCACTCTGCTTCGAATAGAGCCGATAGACTAACATAGGGTCGGCGACTAAGTGCATCAGCTACTACATTCGCTTTCCCTGGGTGGTACTGGATGGAAAAATGATAGTCTTTCACAAATTCCAACCACCTATGCTGTCTCATATTCAGCTCCTTCTGTGAAAATAGATACTGCAGACTCTTATGGTCACTGAATAATCTGAAGGTCTCACCCAAAAGGTAATGTCTCCAAATCCTCAAAGCAAAAACCACAGCTGCCAATTCCAGATTAACTGATCGAATAGATCATCAATCCTAGGCAACGGATACTTGTTGCGGATTGTGACCTTATTCAATTCTCTGTAGTCAATGCAAAGATGAAGAGATCCATCCTTCTTCTTTACAAACAACACTGGTGCTCCCCACGGTGAAGTACTCCTGCGAATAAATTTCTGACTAAGCAGTTGCTGAATCTGATCCCTCAACTCCCTCATTTCCACAGGAGCCATCCTATATGGAGCTCTAGCAATAGGTCTGGTACCTGGAGCTAAGTCTATCACAAAATCTATCTCACGACTAGGTGGTAACCCTGGAATCTCCTGAAACACATCCTGATAGTCTCGCACCACCGGAATAGAATCTAAAGACACTGTGGTTCCTTCTGGAGACTCTTCACTGATAAAGAACAAGTGCGTACTAGACCCTCCCTTTGATTGTGGCATATCAATCAAGTACATTTCCTGACCCGGTATAGCAAAAACAATTGCCTTATCGTGGCAATTAACCTGAGCATGGTAATGTGATAACCAGTCCATCCCGAGTATAACATCATATGATTGCATATCTAAAACCAATAAATCTGCCAAGAATCTGAGTCTGTCAATGTCTATAGGGACCTGACTACCCTGTTCTCGTAGAACTGTACTAGCCCCCAAGGGCGTAGATATAGTGAGTGAAGAAGTACATAACTGAATATCTAACCCGGATAAACTAGCAAATGCTCTAGATACAAAGGAATGTGATGCACCAGTATCAAATAAAATGCAACCCACTCTACCATTGATAGGAAACATACCCTCTATAGCTTGAGGAGCCCGCACATCGCATGGCATCACATTGTAGACTCTCCCGTAATGCATCTGTTGTCCAGGTTGCCTTGCAGGTGGCGGTGGTGCAGGTAGAGCTGGACGATGCTGTGCCTGTACCTGTGGAATCTATGGTACTGGTAAAGGTGGTTGTTGTCCCTGCCTCTGCTGACCAGGTGGTCTCTGATTGTTGTTAGGACAATACCTAGCTGAATGCCCCGGCTCACCACAACTATAACAGTTTCCATTAAACACACCGGTAGACCTCCTGAACTGATTTCCATGTTGTTGACCACGACCTGCCTGTGGTACCCCACTGTGCCTCCTATGAGTAGAGGTTCCCCCTCTCTGAGCATCACTGTTGGGTCTGTGTCTCTTCCATGGTTGTTGCCCCGAATGACTGCCCCTCTCAAAGTGTCTACTCCCATTTCCATTCCTTCTCTCCACTGTCTGACCAGTGAATTATCTGTCAGGTCGTTTATCTGTCTGTCCTTTCCTGAAATCTTTTCTCGACTGGCAGTGTTGCAATGCAGCATCCACTACCTGGGCATATGTGGTGTAAGCTGGACATCCCAGAAGGACCTGTCGAATAGGCCAGATTAACCCATTCACAAAACATCGTAGCTTCTTGTCTTCGGTGTCCACCTCCTCAGGTGCAAACAGTGATAAGTTAATAAATTCTTGTTCATATGCTGCCACAGTTCTGTCCCCCTGCTGTAACCCGAGAAATTCCCTCTTTTTAGCTGCCCTCACTGCATACGGGAAGTACTTAGCATCAAAGCGAACCTGAAACTCTGCATAAGTGAACATGGTCCGCTGTTCCGGTGTAGTCACCGACTCCTACCACTGCAATGCATTTCCCACTAGCTTAAATGTAGCTAGCATCTGTTTCTGTACCTCAGTGCATGTCACCATACGAAGATGGCGCTCAATATCTTTCCTCCACTGATACGCCTCGGTGACCTCCGTAGACCCTGAAAACTCCGGCGGATTCCCTTTTGTGAAGGAATCACGTACCCTCTCCCGAGTGTTGGGCTGCTCCACAGGTAATGGAACCTGTGCCATCTGCTGTGGCTGCTGAGGTGGCTGCTGATTCTGAAGAGCAGTTGCCACTCCGGCAGCTACAGCCTGCGCTATAATAGTTACCAAGTCGGGAGGAATCTCTGCATCTCCACCCTGAGCATTACCTTGACCTAGAATATCATTCACATTCCTCCTTCTACGGGGTGGCATCTGTAGAGGAAATAGATAAACATCAATACCGTTGAGGATAGATCAAAATACTATGAACTCTATGTTTAGAATCCTATTTATCAGAATACACAAAGCGGAAGATACCCTACGATAGACCCTTAAAACCCGAGGACACTTGAACCTGAAATGTTCTGATACCAAATGAAATACCCCCCAGAAAAATTCGCGCATGAGGTGGCCAGTCTCATACACAAAACTTGAGGAATATTAACCACTAATAGCAACAAGCATAGATGCAAAGGATAGAAATAAAACAATTGCTAAAAGCTGAACAGAAATCCCATTGAATTGAAATAATTGATAAATAAATCAGTAAATTCTGGTAATACAATTTGGAAGTCCTGTAACCCAAGGACCCCTTAACCAGAAAGAAATAAAAGTTCAACACTTAAATTAAAATCCAAAACCAAAACCTCTAAATGAGTTCATAGTTTTATTCCTGAAGAAAAAGTAGATTCCTACCCTGAGACTGATGAGAGTAGATGTCTGTCACAGCCCAACCCTAGTACTCTATCCTCGTGGGGGAAACTGCTTGGGACCTGAAATATCAACAAAGTGAGTTAAACCCACGAGCAAGTTCTATCTACTACATCCCAATCAGAGAATCAATATACATACCCTCAATGTGAGGGACACAATAGATAAATATACGTTCAACCCCTCAGTTTATTCCTTATTCAGTTCATACTTTTAAAGATACAAATCATCTCATATATTTCCTCAACAACCCTTACAATGTAAAAATGATCCCCTTCTTTATGTTCACAAATCAAGATACACATGTATGTATTTTATGAAATCTATGAAATCATGATATGTTGATTATGATGCATGAATACATTAATAGGGATGGGCGATCCTGACACGCCGGGCAATCCTTACATGCCAAATAAAAATATAGATACCTTATTAGGTATGGGCGATCCTGACACGCCGGGCAATCCTTATATGCCAAATAAAAATATAGATACCTTATTAGGTATAGGCGATCCTGACACGCCGGGCAATCCTTACATGCCAAATAAAAATTACAAATGCATTCCCAACATGAAATAATAATTAAACAAGATGTATTATGACTTTTAACTTGCACAAACTACCAATTTGAATTATCAGCTATGCAATTATCCCCATATGACAAATCATTCACAAGTGAACCTAAATCAAGTATCCCATGTGCATTTATATATATAATAAGCATAATTGATTAAATCAAAATACTTAACACCCCTTAGAGGAAACAATTCCTCAAACCAACCTCCACTGCACTCAAATCTCCGCGGGACTCTAAACTTACTTTTATCTAGGTTTCTGGGCCTATTTCCCTTCTAAGAACACTAAGAAAATATTTTGGAATTTTCTGAAATTTAAAACATTTTTAAATAAACCAAAGAAGGTGAAAATCCAACTTTTAGGCACTTTAAAATTTTATTGAACACCAAGGGAAGCTCGAATCGAGGTGAAAATTTAAACCCAAGGTCATTTAATCTCTAAACAGTTACAAAAAAATTTTGGGAATTTTTGGAATTTCAGAAGTATTTTCTAAAATTACAGAAAGGGAAAAATCCAGCTTTTTGACACTTTAAAAATTCAATTGAACAACAAGGAAAGATCATTTTGTGTTGAAAATTTAAACCCAAGTGTATTTAACCTCCAGAAAGTTACAATAAAAATTTTGGAATTTTTGGAGTTGTAAAAGTATTTTCTAAAATTACAAAAAGGGAAAAAGACAGCTTTTGGGTACTTTTAAAAATTAATTGGTCAACAAGGGAAAATTGTTTTGAGTTGAAAATTTAAAATTAAGTGTATTTAATCTCCAATATCATACAGTAAAATTTTCGGAATTTTTGAAATCATGAAAGTATTTTTAAAAAATGATTTTTCAAATTTTCAAGTTTTTCCAAAAATTTCAAAAATTCAAAAAAAATATCAAAATATATCGGAATGGGCCCAAAGTGGACCCAGGGGTGGGCCCCCGCGAGTGGGGCCCAAAAGTATTTTTTCCGGCGCAGGCCCCACGCGCCGGCCAGGCGCGGGGGGAAGCCCCTGCGCTGGGGCTTCTTCCCCAGCGCGCTGCCGGCGACTTCCCAGCGACGGTCAGGCCTCCTCCGGCCACCGTTCGCCTCCATTTTTGCGCCGTTCTTCTCCTCTCGACGCCGTCTACATATTGGTGCAAAAAGCCCCATCCGAAACAGCCCGAATCAAAAAACCCCAATTCACAAGTTCTAGGATTCTTCGCAAAATTCAAAAATTTAAAACCCAATAATTCACGATCTGTTTTCCTAAGGATTTAGAGTTGTTTACAATTTAATTCCAACACAGTAGGTTCACAACTAAACAATTATTTCTTACAGATTACATAAATGAATGATTTCTTCCTTAACACAATATACATATACATGAACACATATGCATATAACCTTACATGAACAAAATCAATTAAATCTACATACAATCATCATAGTTAATCACACGAAATTTATCAATAGCAGAAAAATATAAACATGCAATTAACTACATATTTTTAATATAAAAATATGCTCAAACCTAGACTATGCATACGGATTCAAGGGGGAAGAGAAGAATTAAACTTGCCTTTTTTCCTGACGAATTAACTTGTTCACCCGATCGCCACTCCCTTCTCTCTTTCGTTTTCTCTCTTTTAGTTCTGTGCGTAACACAACGGCAAACCCTAATTTCTTCTTCTTTTCTTTTCCTTTTTGTTTTTAATTATTCTTTTATTGTTTTTCCTAAAACTAATAAAAATCAAATTAATAATAATAATAAATATAGCAATAGCAATATTATTATAACCCTTGGCCCATCATTTTAAACATAACCTTAGCCCACTCATCCTAGCCCAAATTCCTCCCTAGCCCAACTCAAAACATTTAAATAAAAAAAAATACACAATTTATAACAATTCACATAAAATGACAATATGCATGTATAAAAGACAAGCAACTCTCCTACAATGATAATCTATATAAAACAAAAAAAACATTTCACATGAATTAATAAAATAAAGTAATAATGTAAAGAGATTAAATTGACACCTAAATTTTCCGGGGTATTACAAATTCTGATCCTGAATTTTGCTAAATTATTATTGTCAGAAATAGAACTAAAAAATTCTAATTTTTTAACAAACTAAATGAATTAAAACCTGGAACAATGTAAAGAGAACTGACCATGTCAACATGACACACATGTGATGTACCCAAACCAACAATAAACTAGAAATTCAAACTTTGCCAACAAATCCTAGACCCCACATGGCCATTCTCTGCCCAAAGCCAAACCCCCATGTGGACCCCTACCAATTCAATAACCTAATACATATTACCAGCAGTTATAGTCCATGCTCCATATTGTGCATATATGCTTGTTATCTATACTATTTATATCATACTTGTACACTTTAAACATGAACTTACATAGTTTCGCTTGGCAATCTCGTGTACCCACCCACTTCCTTCCCTATAATGTGTGTCCTTGTACATACGAATTGCAGGACCCGGCTGATGACTTTCAGCTTCCTCATCTTCTTCTTGGCTCTGCACTTGTTTGCGCTAACATAAAAAAAGTAAATAGTTAGCAAAATTGGACAATATATGATTTTAAATAGATAATAAATAGAGAATTTATAATTCTTGTTTCATATATTACTTACATAAAGATCATAACGTTTGACATAGGGCTTCGATCCAGAAACATGAGGAACCACGCTTTTTGAACGGTTTACTTTGTTTCTTGCACTTGTTTTCTACGTAATAATTAATAATTCAAAAAATAATGCCGAACAAGATGTTAGAAGAAATGTGAAGAGTTCCAATAAAAGGGTCCTAAATTTCATCTACTGCATGAATAAAAACCCATAGGTAGGACTTACAGAAATCAAATCAGTGATATAATTGCAATGCAATCAAATAAGTGCTAAAAATTTACATTTGTTGTAGTTAAGAAGTTAAACCTGAAACTCCGGTGTCACCCACCTATCACATAACTCTTGCCAAATTTCAATTTTCATACCATTATGAGGATGGCGACGTGCATTCTCAAATGGAAGATGCTTGTCAAAGTGCTGCTTCAATATATTTTTATGTTTCCTCCAGTATTCACTTAGCGACCTGTTTACTCGCCTCCAATCTTCTTCATTGGAATGTACATCCACTCCGAAGGTGAGCTTTATAACCGAAACAAGTACCCATGCAATACAAGCACCCACAACCACAACCACAGATTCATGATTAGATGAGAGAAAGAGAAAGGGTGAAAATCATTAACAAGTTTTTTTCCATGATATAGTTTTGTACACTAATTTGATATAAAAGGAGTAAAGTAATCATTACCATTATATGGTCATAGCAGAGTTGACGAAAACAATCTGGAACATCCTTCCATGTAGCATAATGAAATGGAATGTTTTGTCGCGCGAGGATGCCAAGCTCAGCCTTCCATATATTGTCATTTAAGCCAACGGGTTTATAATATTCTGGTGAAAACTCTACCGGAATTGGAACGCCCTTCCCATAGTACTTCTTCGCTTTTCGTAAGGCATCATTATATGATTTTCCACGCCTGCGTACCTTCGGTATCGAACCTAAAAAACAAATTTATCATCATAATTTAAACATGTGTGTCTGATAAAGGAGCATATAGTGAAGCAACAATGGAACATAATTATAACCTTCTTCACTCTGCTGTGGGCTCATCTGTGAAGCAGTACCATTACATTCTCCACTCTGTTGTGGGCTCATCTGTGAAGAACTACCATTACCTTCTCCACTCTGTTGTGGGCTCATTTGTGAAGCACTACCACAACCTTCTCTACTAGGTTGTGTATTAGGTGAACTTGTAGATGATGGCTCAGTTTGAGCAGTGCAGGACCTCAATACTCGACGAGAAGACATAATTACAACAAATAGGTAAAAACAGAAGAGCAAACTTGATGATATCCCCAATGGGTATCTTCCTTTGTTGTCGAAACTGAATATTAATGTAAGAAACTGTCAGCAAATTGTACTATTGGGGACCTTTATTATATATATATATATATATATATATATAGTAGTTATGTGGCCTATTTTTTTTTCAAATAACAAGAGAGACTTGCATATGAAAGTTCCATTGCACAGCTTCAAGTAACAACGCATTTGAAATTCATAAGGAGATTTAGAAGATAATTAAAAAGAATTTGAAATTTCAAATACTAGATGCTAAAAGGAAATTTAAAATAAGGTACATGCTGAACTAATCAAATCTGCAAATTAATGAAGCGCACAACCAAACAAAGCTAATCAATAAGAAATTGAATGCACTCGACATATACTAAAAGGGAAATTTAAAAGAAAAGAAAAGAAATAAAGCTAAGAAATATAACCAAATAGATCACATAAATGTATTAATCATAAAATCAAAAAACAAGGTACATGCTCAACAAATCAAAGCTTCACATGTCATCCAAATCAGTATCATCTTCACTCAATAATTCTGGTTCCTCATCTGAACTGTCTTCAATGTCATTTTCATCATCATTCTCAGCAACCCAAAAGTGATCATTAATTGTTATTGCTTCATTATTACTTTTCTGAATCATTTCAGAATCAAGAGTTTCACCCTCCAAGCCATCCCTGCTCAAAGAGACTGGATCCATGTCCAAGTCTGCCTCAACAACCCTATCCATGATGCTTGGTTCGTTCTCTTGATATGCTGAAGTGTTGAGCAATTCATCTTCTACTCCTGCTTCAACCTCTACTTCAGGTACATCAAATGAGCTTCTATGTGTTATATCTTGAACTACCTCCCATGTCCCTCCTAATTTGTTGTCTTTGACATAGAAACATTGTTTTGCTTGATTTGCTAATACAAACGGCTCACCTTTGTATGCTTTACGGTTTACGTCTACACTAGTGAAATAAGTATCTTTATTTATACCAAGTCTTGTGGTCTCAACATCAAACCAATCACATTTGAAAAGAAAAACATGTCTGCCCAGTGGATATTGTAACTTGATGATATCTGTTAGAACACCATAGTAATCTAGGCCTTCACCTTTCACTAACACGCCACTATTCTGTGTTCGTCGATTTTGCTCCCTTTCCTTGGTATGGAACCTAATCCCATTTACAATACAAGCAGAATATCGATATACTCGAAAATCAGGTCCACACGCTAATGAATACAGGTCATCACTAGTTGTTGCCTTGTGACGATGGCGCATTTCCATTATCTATTGAAAAATTTGTATTGTGTTAATAAATGCACAATGACACATCAATTAAATCAAATTAAAGGATTTAATTTAAATCATTCCAATATGTACATGACAGACTTACTTCTGTTTTGAACCATCTCGCAAATTGTTTTTCATGTCTTTTAGGAACATTATACGGGTTTTCTGTCTGAAGCTTTGTCTTGTGTTTACTAAACAATTAAATGATGTTAAGATATAATTTTGTATTTACAAATAGACTACAGATTCACAAAAACTAACAAGATGTGACATGCAATGAGTTACTTACTATGCATGTGGTTCGATTTCTTCACAATTATTTAACACATAAAATCGAGCCATCTCCATGTCCTCATGGTGCAATATCTCCATAGTTTCCGCCCCTAAAGGTCGAACCATTTGTTTTAGCTGTGAAAAAGTACACCAATTATTGTTGTAGCCTCCCTCATCATTTCTTTCTTCTCGATTGAACCGTGTCTCAACCCCTCGAAGAAACTTTGAACAAAATGTGAGGCATTCATTGTTCACGTAAGCTTCAGCAATGGACCCTTCAGGACGTGCTTTGTTACGCACATACAATTTGAGAGTATGCAAAAATCTACATACAAAGTATATAAAAATATTACAAATAATTAAGTCTAACACATCCGGTAAAACTTATCATAAATGAATGTAATTTTTTACGTATTAAAAATATAAAGCACCTTTCAATAGGGTACATCCACCGATATTGTACAGGGCCTGCAATGATGGCTTCACGTGGCAAATGTAGAGCCAAGTGCACCATTATGTCAAAAAATGATGGAGAAAATATCATCTCCAACTTGCATAGTATAATAACAATGTCCCTTTCAATTGACTCTAAGACATCCAGTTTAACAGTTCTGCAACACAACTCCTTGAAAAATAACCCAAGCTCTGCTATTGTATTACAAATATCTGAATCTAAGAATCCTCGTATAGCTATAGGGAGGAGACGCTGTAAGAGAACATGTGAATCATGACTTTTTAATCTAGATATCTTACAGTTAGTAACATTCACACATCGACTTATGTTCGATGCATAGCCATCTGGGAACTTGACCAATTTTAGCCATTCACACAGTTGACTTTTTTCACCCTTTGACAATGTGTATTGCGCTAGTGGCATTTGAAAATTTTCACCATTACGCCTGAGGTGGAGTTCTTTTCTAATCCCCATTGTTTCCAAATCTAACCGACTTTTGAATGTGTCTTTCGTTTTTCCTTCAATGTCCAATAATGTCCCCAACACATTATCGCATATGTTTTTCTCTACATGCATAACATCCAAGTTGTGCCACAACAGAAGGGTCTGCCAATAAGGCAGTTCAAAGAAAATACTCTTCTTTGTCCAATTAAGTTCAAAATCATCACGAGTTCGCTTCTTGTTATTTGGTCCCTTTCCAAACTTAACTTGGGGAATGAGGTTAAGTTGTTCCATAATATCATCACCCGTCAATTGCTTTGGTGGCACTCTGTCTTCTTTCTTGCCATCAAATTGCTTGTAACGCTTCCTGTAAGCATGATTAGACGACAAAAATCTACGACCTCCCAAATAACATATCTTTCGTCCGTGACTCAAATAACAGGAACATGTTTCTTTGTTACAATTTGGACATGCAAGATAACCTTTTGTCATCCATCCAGATACCATTGCATAGGCGGGAAAGTCAGTTATGGTCCAAATCATTGTTGCATGCATGTTAAAGTAACATTTACTATAGGCATCATAAGTCATCACACCATCCGTCCATAATTCTTTTAACTCATCAACCAACGGTCGCAGATACACATCAATGTCATTACCTGGCGATCTTGGACCAGGAATAAGCAATGACATAAACACATAAGGTTCTTTCATACATATCCAAGGTGGCAAATTATAGGGCACAATCATCACAGGCCACATACTATAGGCATTACTCATGTCACCAAATGGATTGAATCCATCAGTTGCTAATCCAAGACGAACATTACGAGGATCAACGGCAAACCAACTATGCTTATTGTCAAAATCCTCCCAAACTTTTGAATCAGCTGGATGTCTTAACTCATTTGTCTCTTTCACACGTTTCTCCTTATGCCACCGCATGTCTAAGGCTGTATCTGTTGACATAAACAACCGTTGAAGCCTTGATTTCAAAGGAAAGTGCCGAAGAACCTTTTGAGGGATTTTCTTACCTTTACCTTCGTGGGGTTTATACCTTGGCTCACCACACTGTGGACAATTTTCTTTACCTTCATTCTCCTTCCAGAATAGAGTACAATCATTTTTACATGCATGGATACAATCATATCCGAGACCTAAATCATGCAACAAACTTTTAGTCTCGTAATGGGACTTTGGCAACGTGTTATTGTCAGGAAGCATATCCTTCATCACTTCAAGCAACATGTCAAAAGATTTGTTGCTCCATCGGTTCAGAACCTTCAAATGGAACAACTTTAATATCCCTGACAACTTAGAGTATTTCTGACAACCTGGCCACAATTCACATTGTGCATCCTCTAACAATTTATCAAAACTTCCTCCTCCCACATTAGTTTCAGGCAAACCTTCTTGTTCTGCATTAGTGAAGGTTCCCATCTGTACATTATCTAACAACTCAAATACATTATCTATATTTTCATCTTCATCATAGACATTTTCCCCATTAATATTAGGTTCAACAGTAACATTATCGCTGCTTTGATGAGCCTCTCCGTGATATATCCACTTGGTATACTCCCTATCCATCCCATCCCTCAAGAGATGTTTCTCAACCACTTTAATTGGATAAAATGTTAAGTTTTTGCAATAACGACATGGACAGCGGGTCCTACCGACCGTGTCTGTATGACGACTAGCCACCTGAATAAAGTCTTGTATGCCTTTAAAATACTCTTGGCTACCCCTAGTGTGATGATGAATCCAAGACTTATCCATGTCTGAAAATTTAAAAACTAATATTAATTATAAATAAAAGTCATTTGATGCATATATTGAATATGTATTTATAATTACTCTTTCAGATTCCACATAAAAAAAAACTACCAAATAACTTCAAAGATGAAATAAAGTTACTCACATGTTTGATAGATGAATATAAATATATATACATTTTGTTAAGTAAATATAAAATACATTATATTGTCCATGCCACAAACATGTATTCAAGGAGAAGTGGTGAGAAAAGCTCAAAGCAACACATTACTTTCTTTCCTTCATATCAAAACATTATACCAAGTTAACAAAGTTACAGGGAAATAAAGACACAAAAAGTGAACCCAGAAGATTGTCTTTCCATTTTTTAAGTTAGACTCTCTCTCTCTTTTTCAAATCTCAAAAGGGAAGGTTAAGGTGAGAAGATCTACAAGAACCTGGCATACCACATCATTGGTATTCCAACCAATGAAATGCTTGGCTTATTGTAGATCTTCTTGAGGTTGAGGGAGCTTATCCCTGTTACAGTAAAAGTGGGTGTTTTACCTAAAAATACCCATATGAACTGTCCAGTATAAGAGAGAGACGGAGAGAGAGAGTGGTTGTTATACATTCCATGTCATCACTTGCAATCTGTCAGCCTTGACCATCAAAAATAGAATACAACAATTTAATCCTCACATTCCTAAAAAAAAAAAAAAAAAAAAAAAAGAAAAACACAAAAACACCCAACAAAGAAGTAGAAAAAAGAAAAGAAAAAAGTCAACAATATAGTTTTTATGAATTTCTCTTCGTCATTCTTTCTCAAACATGCACCCCACGTTCTCTAAAAAATACATAAAACAAGAAAATTAACACAATCCCAACTCATAGTTTTGCCAAACTTACAAAAACAAACTTTCTGTTATCATTTGGAATTTGGGCTCTCCCCCATTTCTCCTTCAAAGGCAATGAAAAAAAAAACTAACATTGTCTTCTTCTCACCCATTCTTGTAATTCTTAAAATTTTTAGCTAATTCAGCTCTTTCTTTCTATAACATTTTGCTCAAATTCAAGATGGTCCGAGCACTTGATGAAGAAGAAGAAATCTACAAGTCTAGGTTGTTTCATTTCAAACAATTGAATTGGAATTCAAGATCACAAAATGAAACAACTCCCCTTGACATCAGTGGCACATTGACAGGGTTGGAATCTAGCAGGTTAGCAAAAAGTCATGCGTTGAAAACTTTGAATGATCAGCCTAAGGAGAATCAACAAGTGCTTAATTGTATCTTGATGAAAAAAGTGTGTAATCATAATGACAAGGTTCCAAAGCCGCCCTTGGCCAATAATGCAGCCCCTCAAAAGAAAGAACAGCAGCCCTCAGGCAAGTCAAATCTTGTCCTGCAATTCAATTTCCTTTTCAGTTTTTGGGTGGCTGAATCAAATGTTATATTTTCATTATTCATACAGGAAGTTCTTTAATTTATTTCCTTGTTCATTATAGTTTAATATGAAGAGTTCTATTAATTTTTCAATATGAAAAGTTCTACAAATATGAAGGTTATATCATAAATTCCTCCAAATAAGTATAATATCTGAAACAAATAGATGACATCTTTATAAGAGACATTTATTTTCCTATTAGTGTTATAAATTTTAGATTTCTCGTCTTAACAAAAGAGGTTCATAGGTCCTGAAATAGCGAACTTGTTTGTGTGCTTCATGTTTGATAAAATCATTTTTCTCAACTTCAGTTCAATGTTTCATCAATTTTTATCTAATAATTTATTTTTCTCTTGGTGGGTTTTTATTTATTTTTTTTCCTTCTAGATACAAAGCCAATGAAGGAAAGATTTGCAAAATTGCTTCTGGGTGAGGATATGTCTGGAGGAGGAAAGGGTGTTTCATCAGCTTTAGCATTGTCAAATGCCATCACTAACGTAGCAGGTACAGGAAAAAAAACATAAATGTTATCTTTGTATGCTAAATCTAAAATCCAAAAGATCCCTTTATCGGTTTATATAACTTTGAGATCATCATTCTGTATAAAGCTAAATTGAAATTTCCTTACATATGGTTATCACTCAATTGAAGCGTGCAGAAAGAACACACAACTTAGGCATATTATAGTGGTGGCTTCTTACATATTAGATGGGTGGTCCTATCCCATTCAAGAATGCAAAATCCACATTAATTATTTTCTGTAGCATTTAATGGAGTTGATTTATGTAACATTGCAATTAGTAAACCACCACCCTCTCCTTCCTCTCCTAATCCCCTTAAAAACCACACATTCACAATTCATCTCATATTTTGCATTATGTTAATAGCCATGACAACAAAGTGTTAATTTCTTGTGCTCCGCTATTACTGGAATACCATTTTGTGGGTTCGAATTTATAGAATTATATCAGAAGCATTCGAAAAAAAAGAATAGTATTCTTAATAAAAGCTTTTCTTTTTTGTCCTCCTTCATTTTCTTTTTAGGGTGAAATTTTACTTAATGGTCAAAATAAAACCATTATCTTTGATGTTTAGACTTGGTATGATATCGTAGAGCTATATGTGCTAGTATTTTTTTGTTTTATATGTAAAGATATTATAAAAGATGCTCAAAAGGGAAGCACGTCCTGAAACAACAAAAAACAACAAGGGGGATGATCCCCTTAAACTCTTAATGAGTAAATAAAAATCAACAAAGTCCCCTGTGGATAAACAAGGAAGCCCCCCCAAACCCAAATACTCTATGTGCTAGTATTTGAATGCCACAATGCAACATATTGTTCTCTCAATGTTTAAAGCTGTCATGGAGATGCAAAAAAAAATATGCAAGTAGGGAATGCAATCCTAATTTGTAGTCGCTCTGCTGAAAACTTAGCCAAGCAAATTCAAGAACAGAGGAGCATAGTAAATAAGCTTATTTATATTTTATGTTTCTGATGCAACCACATAACCGGCATGTAACATCAAAGATTGGGCTCACAAAGTCCATTACTAGCTCTCAACAGCCTAATTAATTAAGCACGTACAATTACAAGACTTCAGTAAATGGGAGAAGAAATTAATACTGGAATGAAAAGAAAATATGCAATGTAGGCAGAGAAGCAAATATAATTTACATGCATATGAGCTGCTTAATTGTTATATAGAAAAATTCTCAAGGCTATGAATATAAGGTGGTTGGACTGACTTTTAAATTTTGTCTTTAGAGTTTTTGTGATTTGTTTACTATGAAAATCGTTTTGTTTGTCCTTCTAGTTTTACTTGTGCAAGAGTATTTAACCAATGGAAATCTCAATTACTAATAGATCTACACTGATTCAAGGCTTGACATAAAGAGATTTTTAGGCAGAACTAGCAAGGATTATTTGAGGGAGGAGCATTTGTATAGGCTAGATCAGGTTATCTTATGCTAACAAATGAAGAATAATGGTTAGATTTGCAGATCTACAAATTTTTATAATCAATATGGAAAAAATTTCAGAAATCAAGTGTCTTACCGGAGACAAATCTGTGTAGCTTTCACTGAGAAGAATCAAACAACCATGTATTGTTATCACCGGAGAGGAATGACTGTAAATACAGATAGAGAGAGAGTTGTTTTCATCGGAGAGGACTGGAGTTGACTGTATTCAGAGAGAGAGAGAGAGCGTTTTTCAGTGGTATAAACAAATATAGTTGTGGAGGGACAGAATATCATTGCTTGATTCATCTACTATTATGTGGAGTGAAATCATACATGTCCTCTCCAGTGATTATACATATGTTTGTCTCCAAGACAAAGGTGTAATACCCCGGAAAATTTAGGTGTCAATTTAATCTCTTTACATTATTACTTTATTTTATTAATTCATGTTAAATGTTTTTTTTTTTATATAAATTATCATTGTAGGTGAGTTGCTTGTCTTTTATACATGCATATTGTCAGTTTATGTGAATTGGTATCAATTGTGTGTTATTTTATTTAAATGTTTTGGGTTGGGCTAGGGAGGAATTTGGGCTAGGATGAGTGGGCTAAGGTTATGTTTAAAATGATGGGCCTAGGGTTGTAATAATATTTTTATTGCTATTGTTAGTATTATTAATTTGATTTTTTAATTAGTTTGAGGAAAATAAATAAAAGAATAATTAAAACAAAAAGGAAAAGAAAAGAAGAAGAAATTAGGGTTTGCCGTTGTTTTACGCACAGAACTAAAAGAGAGTAAACGAAAGAGAGAAGGGAGTGACGATCGGGTGAACAAGTTGATTCGTCAGGAAAAAGGCAAGTTTGATTCTTCTCTTCCCCTTTGAATCCGTATGCATAGTCTAGGTTTGAGGATTGTGTTTATTTTGGAAATTTGTATATAATTGTATGTTGTTTTCTCTGTTGATAAATTTTGTGAGAATTAATTATGCTAATTGTATAAACATGTTGCTAGAAATTTGTATGCATTTATTTATGAAATTAAATGATTTTGCATGCTAAGAATAATTCTGTGAATTAAACATTAGCATTTTGGAGTTTTGGTACTGTTTTAGAGTATTTTTGCATATGTATATACATGTATATATGATTGTATAGGCGGGTGTATATATATACGAACATGAAAATTGGGTCTACTGTGTTTATCATTTTTGAGGGATTTTGTTCCGATTAAAAGGTAGATATTACTTCCTAGAACAATCCTTGAAAGTTTCGTTATGAACCGTTGGGTAGATTGACGGGAAATTGAGTTTAAAATTTTAGATTTTCGAAACTTGAAATTGGGCGTTTTTGATTTAGTCCGCGAGAGGGGATAATTTTGGTACCAATACGTAGCTTAGATCGATACGAGTTCAATGGTATATTCATATGCGCGATTCGGTGCTCGGAAGTGATCGGGAAGCTCGGCCTCCATTGTTGGCCGCTGGAGCTTCAGCCGGGGAAGAAGGAAGAAGAAAGAAAAAAAAAAAAAAAAAAGAGGGGGGCCACGCGTTCGCCGGCGCGTGGGGGCGCGTGCCGCCGGCGCCGGTGGCCGGGAAATTGTTTTCGAGCCCCACTCGCGGGGCCCTACCTCTGGGTCCAATATGGGCCCATTCCGAATTGTTTTGATATTTAGTTTGTATTTTTGAAACTTTTGGGAAAACTTGAAAATCTGGAAAAATCATTTTTAAAAAATACTTTTATAATTCTAAAAATTCCAAAAATTTTATGTCAACTTCCTGGGAGCTTAAGGGGCTTGGAGTTTAAATTTCATAGCAAAATGTTTTACCATTGTCTTTAAATTAATTTTTAAAGTGTCTAAAAAACTGGTTTTTTCAGCCTCTTTAATTTTAGAAAATAGTTAGAAATTTCCAAAAATTCCGAAAATTTTACTGTAGCTCTATAGAGGCTAAATACACTTGGGTTTAAAGTTTCAACTCAAAATAATCTTTCCTTGCTGTTCAATTGATTTTTAAAGTGTCTAAAAGTTGGATTTTTCACTTTCTGTAATTTTAGAAAATACTTTTATAATTCCAAAAATTCCCAGATTTTTACTGTAATTCTCTGGAGGATAAATACATTTGGGTTTAAATTTTCAACACAAAATAATCTTTCCTTGCTGCTCAATTGATTTTTAAAGTGTCTAAAAGTTGGATTTTTCACTTTCTGTAATTTTAGAAAATACTTCTGAAATTCCAAAAATTCCCAAAATTTTTCTGTAACTGTTTAGAGATTAAATGACCTTGGGTTTAAATTTTCATCTCGAATTGAGCTTCCCTTGGTGTTCAATTAATTTTTAAAGTGCCTAAAAGTTGGATTTTCACCTTCTTTGGTTTATTAAAAATGTTTTTAAATTACAGAAAATTCCAGAATGTTTTCTTAGTGTTCTTAGAAGTGAAATAGGCCCAGAAACCTAGATAAGAGTAAGTTTAGATCCCCTCGGAGATTTGAGGGCATTGGAGGTTGGTTTGGGGAATTGTTTCCTCTAATGGATGTTAAATTATTTTGATTTAATCGATTGTGTTTATTATATATATAAATGCACATGGGATACTTGATTATAGTCTACTTGTGAACGATTTGTCTTATGATGATAATTTCGTGTTGGATGATTTGAAATAACGTTTGTGCAAATTTAAATCATAATGCACCTTGTTATTTTATATTGCATATTGGAATGTATCTATGCATTTTATTTTGGCATGTAAGGATTGCCCGGCGTGTCAGGATCGCCTATACCTAATAAGGTATCTATGTATTTTATTTGGCATGTAAGGATTGCCCGGCGTGTCAGGATCGCCCATACCTAATAAGGTATCTATGCATTTTATTTGGCATGTCAGGATTGCCCGGCGTGTCAGGATCGCCCATACCTAATAAGGTATCTATACATTTTATTTGGCGTGTTAGGATCGCCCATACCTAATAAGGTATCTATACATTTTATTTGGCGTGTCAGGATCGCCCATATCTAATAAGGTATCTATATGTGTATGCACATGTTTTCTTTATTTTGAACTTAAAGAATGTGTTCATTGTTGGATGATAAGGGTGTGTTGGAACAATGTATAAGATGATTCTACTTCTGAAAACATGAGCTAAATAGGAAATGACTAGTATGTATATATCTATACCTATTAAGGTATCAAAAGATTAAATGATGGCATGTTAGGATTGCTTAAACTTGATATTATTTTATATTATGTTTATTTCTGCTGAACGTAAGGAACGTGTTCACGTTTGCATAATAAGGGTTTGGGTGGAATATTATAAATATTGACTGTTGTTTTGGAAACACGAAACTGGGTAAAAGAATAACTTGTAGGTTAAATCTATAGACTTATTTTATGTCCCTTATACTGAGGGTATGTATATTGGTTCTCTGATTGGGATGTAGTAGATAGAACTTGCTCGTGGGTTTAACCCACTGTGTTGATATTTCAGGTTTCAAACAGGTTCCACCGCGAGGATAGAGTTTTAGGATTTGGTTGTAGCAGACGTCTCATCTCATCAGTTACAGGGTAGGAACTTGTCTTCTTCAAGAGTCATACTATGAACTTTTGAGACTTTGGTTGTTGGTATTAATTTTAGAATTTAAAAATTTTTGTTCTTTCTGGTTAAGGGGTCCTTGGGTTACGGGACTTCCAAATTGTATTACCAGAATATATGTATTTATTTATCAATTATTTCAGTTCAATGGGATTTCTGTTCAGCTTTTAGCAATTATTCTATTTCTTTCTTTTGCATCTATGCTTGTTGCTATCAGTGGTTAATATTCCTCAGGTTTTGTGTATGAGACTGGCCACCTCATGCGCGAAATTTTCTGGGGGGTATTTCATTTGGTATCAGAGCATTCCAGGTTCAAGTATTCTCGGGTCTGTAGGGTCCGTCATAGGGTATCTTCCGCGTTGCGTATTCTGATAAATAGAATCTAAGTATAGGATTCATTGTACTCTATACATCTTAGTCTACTATTGGGGTCTTATGCAGATGTCACCCCGTAGGGGGAGGAAGGCGAACCACAACTAAGGTCATGATAGTGTTCAGGATGGAAAGGTTGAACTTCCTCTCGATTTGGCAGCCATGGTAGTTTAGGTTATAGCTACAGGAGTGGCGACTGCTCTTTAGAATCTGCAGCCACCACAGCAACCACTACAAATGACGCATGTTCCATTACCAGTGGAACAGTCTAACAGTTGGGAAGGATGCAAAACTCTTTCACATAAGGGAATTCCTGGACTTACAGAAGAAGGACAGGACAATCGCAGGGTCGGTATAGGAGTTCTCCAATTTATCTTTGTTGCACCTGAGGAGGTGAACACTGAAGAGAAGAAAGTGAACTATTTTGTGAAGGGATTGATTTAGACTACTCAACAGGTCATTGTGGGTAATCTAGCTTATTCCACTTACACTCAGGCGATTAATGCTGCATTGCAGCACTATCAAATAAGGAGGGATTATAGGAAATGATAGGGGAGAAACGAAATGATAGATACTCCGCTAGCCAGATAGTGGAAAGAAAAATATAAATAGCAGGACAATCTATTCAATAGATGAACTATGGGAGGGTCTATAACATCATGCCATATGATGAGCAGACTTCTCAGGCGATTGAAGGTAGGGTTCCGATAAAGGTTAACTTTGATCGTGTTCTTATTTGAGACTGAGGCATCTCACTCTTTTGTATCTTAGTCGTTTGTTAGGATATCGGGTATACTTACTCAGTCGTGTAGTTCTCCACTTACTATAAATACACCATTGGGAGTTAGTACAGTATTACGAGAACGCTGTAGTCAAGTCACTATAGGCGTTGGCAATCTCAGGTTTTTGGCAGACCTATTGGTTCTAGACATGAATTCATATGATGTCATACTCGAGATGGATTTGTTATCGCATTATCATGCCCATGTCAATTGCCATGATTAGGTATTTCTTTTTGTTATACCGAGTCGGGAGGTGTATTTGGTTGCTATACCGAAATCAAATGAAGGGTCTAGAACTCGCTTATTCTTTAATAGTAAGGAGTCTCCGGAGGGAAATAAGGTTTCTACGGATCCCATTCCAGTGGTACGAGACTTTCAGGATGTGTTTTAGGAAATTCCAAGACTACTACCGAGTCGTGGTATAGACTTTGTAATTTACCTAGCTTCAGGCACCGGGCCTACTTCTAGGTCAGAGGAGGATCATGCCAGACATCTTTGTATCATTTAGTAGAAACTGAGAGATCACCAGTTGTAGGCAAAGTTTGAGAAGTATGATTTCTGGCAGAGGGAGGTGAAGTTTTTGGGTCATATAGTATTTGAGAAAGGATAGCGGTAGATCAAAGCAAGGTGTCCGCGATATGGAGTGGGGGCAACCTACCTCACCCATGGTGATTCGTAGTTTTCTGGGGTAGTTGGTTATTGTTGTAGGTTCAGTCGGGGTTTTTCGAAGATTGTTAGCCATCTCACCCATGTACCTAAAAAAAAAAAAGGGTGTGCCTTTCGTTTCTAATGATTCTTGTTAGACGACATTTGATGAGTTAAAGAACAGGTTAACAACTGCACCTGTTCTAGCTACCCTTTAGTGTGGCATTGAGTACTTGGTATGTACCGATGCGTCATTGCAAGGTCTGGAGTGTGTGTGGACTCTGCCATGAGGACCTGGTGACATTATCTCTTGGGAAAGACTTTTGTTCAACGACCATAAGAGGTTGCAGTATATGTTCTCACAGGAAAAATGTTGATGATTTAGCTGATATTTTTGTACCATGTGTAGTGGTCACACCTACTATCATTTGGAGGGTAATTTCAAATCAGCTTACTGACCCGTAGTATGTAAAGAAGGTGGCTGAGCTAAAATCTGGATAGGTACCATTTTATACAATGGGTACAGATGGAGGCGAGCATGATGAGTGAGACCTACAGTTCTCAGTTTTTGGTACGCTTGAGAGGGGATAAGATGTACCAAGACATGAAATGACAGTTTTGGTGGGCAGGCATGAAGAGGGACATAACTATATTTGTCTCTAAGTGCAGCAGTGGTCAGATGATCAAGATTGATCACCAGAGACCGCCGGAGGCTTTGCAACCACTGCCTATACCGGAGTGGAAGTGGGAGAGCCTCTCTATGGATTTCAATGTGGGACTTCCCACCTCACAACGAAACCATGATGTTATTTGGGTGATAGTGGACAGGCTGACGAAATTATCACATTTCTTGCCGTACGCTTGAGTTACACCTTAAAGTAGTATGCAAAGCTTTACATTGTAGAAATAGTGAAGCTTCATGGTGTGTCTTTGTCCATTATATCGGATAGAGATCCGAGTTTTATTTTAGGGTTTTAGGAGAGCTTTCAGCAAGTAATGGGTACAGCTCTGCACCTCAGTACAACTAATTACCCTCAGACCGATGGTTAGACTGAGAGGGTTAATCAGATTCTGGAGGGTATTTTGTGAGCATGTGTACTTAACTTCAAGGGTAATTGAGATAATTACTTGCTGCTAGTTGAGTTTGTCTATAATAATAGTTATCAAAAGACTATTGGTATGGCATCATTTAAAGCTCTGTACAGACGACTTGTATATCGTTGGGTTACTGGTTGGAAGTTAGAGATAATAGGTTTTTGGGTCCTGAGTTCATCAAGGACACGTCAGAAATAGTTGTCCTTATTAGAGACCATATGCGGACTGCACAGAGCAGATAGAAAAGTTATGCTGACCAAAGAACTCGTACACTAGAGTTCAAGGTGGGGGATCAGGTTCTATTCACGGTTTCTCCCATGAAGGGAGTAATGTGGTTTGAAAAAAAAAAAAAAAAAGGGGGAGGTTGTCACCTCATTTTTTTTGCTCCTTTTATGATTACTGATAGGATCGGGACAGTAACGTATATAGTGATGTTACTAAACACAATGCACAGGGTGTATCATATCTTTTATGTGTCTATGTTATAGAAATTCCGAAAGGAGCATGTTATTGATTAGCACATTGAGGTTGGCGAGATTGAGTTGGAGCTAGATCCAACATATGTAGAGTAACTGTACTGTACTCATAACCATAAGAATCAATTCCCTCATCTTAAGACTATTCCTTTAGTTCGGGTTCAGTGGAGTCACCACAATTAGGTGGAGTCCACTTGGAAAAAGGAGGACGAAATGAAAGCAAGGAATCCAGAGTTTTCTTTTGGGTATAAGCTGAATTCCGAGGACGGAATTCCTCTTTTTAGGGGGGAAGAATGTAATACCCCGGAAAATTTAGGTGTCAATTTAATCTCTTTACATTATTACTTTATTTTATTAATTCATGTTAAATGTTTTTTTTTTTATATAAATTATCATTGTAGGTGAGTTGCTTGTCTTTTATACATGCATATTGTCAGTTTATGTGAATTGGTATCAATTGTGTGTTATTTTATTTAAATGTTTTGGGTTGGGCTAGGGAGGAATTTGGGCTAGGATGAGTGGGCTAAGGTTATGTTTAAAATGATGGGCCTAGGGTTGTAATAATATTTTTATTGCTATTGTTAGTATTATTAATTTGATTTTTTAATTAGTTTGAGGAAAATAAATAAAAGAATAATTAAAACAAAAAGGAAAAGAAAAGAAGAAGAAATTAGGGTTTGCCGTTGTTTTACGCACAGAACTAAAAGAGAGTATACGAAAGAGAGAAGGGAGTGACGATCGGGTGAACAAGTTGATTCGTCAGGAAAAAGGCAAGTTTGATTCTTCTCTTCCCCTTTGAATCCGTATGCATAGTCTAGGTTTGAGGATTGTGTTTATTTTGGAAATTTGTATATAATTGTATGTTGTTTTCTCTGTTGATAAATTTTGTGAGAATTAATTATGCTAATTGTATAAACATGTTGCTAGAAATTTGTATGCATTTATTTATGAAATTAAATGATTTTGCATGCTAAGAATAATTCTGTGAATTAAACATTAGCATTTTGGAGTTTTGGTACTGTTTTAGAGTATTTTTGCATATGTATATACATGTATATATGATTGTATAGGCGGGTGTATATATATACGAACATGAAAATTGGGTCTACTGTGTTTATCATTTTTGAGGGATTTTGTTCCGATTAAAAGGTAGATATTACTTCCTAGAACAATCCTTGAAGGTTTCGTTATGAACCGTTGGGTAGATTGACGGAAAATTGAGTTTAAAATTTTAGATTTTCGAAACTTGAAATTGGGCGTTTTTGATTTAGTCCGCGAGAGGGGATAATTTTGGTACCAATACGTAGCTTAGATCGATACGAGTTCAATGGTATATTCATATGCGCGATTCGGTGCTCGGAAGTGATCGGGAAGCTCGGCCTCCATTGTTGGCCGCTGGAGCTTCAGCCGGGGAAGAAGGAAGAAGAAAGAAAAAAAAAAAAAAAAGAAAAGAAAAGAAAAAAAAAAAAAAAAAAGAGGGGGGCCACGCGTTCGCCGGCGCGTGGGGGCGCGTGCCGCCGGCGCCGGTGGCCGGGAAATTGTTTTCGGGCCCCACTCGCGGGGCCCTACCTCTGGGTCCAATATGGGCCCATTCCGAATTGTTTTGATATTTATTTTGTATTTTTGAAACTTTTGGGAAAACTTGAAAATCTGGAAAAATCATTTTTAAAAAATACTTTTATAATTCTAAAAATTCCAAAAATTTTATGTCAACTTCCTGGGAGCTTAAGGGGCTTGGAGTTTAAATTTCATAGCAAAATGTTTTACCATTGTCTTTAAATTAATTTTTAAAGTGTCTAAAAAACTGGTTTTTTCAGCCTCTTTAATTTTAGAAAATAGTTAGAAATTTCCAAAAATTCCGAAAATTTTACTGTAGCTCTATAGAGGCTAAATACACTTGGGTTTAAAGTTTCAACTCAAAATAATCTTTCCTTGCTGTTCAATTGATTTTTAAAGTGTCTAAAAGTTGGATTTTTCACTTTCTGTAATTTTAGAAAATACTTTTATAATTCCAAAAATTCCCAAATTTTTACTGTAATTCTCTGGAGGATAAATACATTTGGGTTTAAATTTTCAACACAAAATAATCTTTCCTTGCTGCTCAATTGATTTTTAAAGTGTCTAAAAGTTGGATTTTTCACTTTCTGTAATTTTAGAAAATACTTCTGAAATTCCAAAAATTCCCAAAATTTTTCTGTAACTGTTTAGAGATTAAATGACCTTGGGTTTAAATTTTCATCTCGAATTGAGCTTCCCTTGGTGTTCAATTAATTTTTAAAGTGCCTAAAAGTTGGATTTTCACCTTCTTTGGTTTATTAAAAATGTTTTTAAATTACAGAAAATTCCAGAATGTTTTCTTAGTGTTCTTAGAAGTGAAATAGGCCCAGAAACCTAGATAAGAGTAAGTTTAGATCCCCTCGGAGATTTGAGGGCATTGGAGGTTGGTTTGGGGAATTGTTTCCTCTAATGGATGTTAAATTATTTTGATTTAATCGATTGTGTTTATTATATATATAAATGCACATGGGATACTTGATTATAGTCTACTTGTGAACGATTTGTCTTATGATGATAATTTCGTGTTGGATGATTTGAAATAACGTTTGTGCAAATTTAAATCATAATGCACCTTGTTATTTTATATTGCATATTGGAATGTATCTATGCATTTTATTTTGGCATGTAAGGATTGCCCGGCGTGTCAGGATCGCCTATACCTAATAAGGTATCTATGTATTTTATTTGGCATGTAAGGATTGCCCGGCGTGTCAGGATCGCCCATACCTAATAAGGTATCTATGCATTTTATTTGGCATGTCAGGATTGCCCGGCGTGTCAGGATCGCCCATACCTAATAAGGTATCTATACATTTTATTTGGCGTGTTAGGATCGCCCATACCTAATAAGGTATCTATACATTTTATTTGGCGTGTCAGGATCGCCCATATCTAATAAGGTATCTATATGTGTATGCACATGTTTTCTTTATTTTGAACTTAAAGAATGTGTTCATTGTTGGATGATAAGGGTGTGTTGGAACAATGTATAAGATGATTCTACTTCTGAAAACATGAGCTAAATAGGAAATGACTAGTATGTATATATCTATACCTATTAAGGTATCAAAAGATTAAATGATGGCATGTTAGGATTGCTTAAACTTGATATTATTTTATATTATGTTTATTTCTGCTGAACGTAAGGAACGTGTTCACGTTTGCATAATAAGGGTTTGGGTGGAATATTATAAATATTGACTGTTGTTTTGGAAACACGAAACTGGGTAAAAGAATAACTTGTAGGTTAAATCTATAGACTTATTTTATGTCCCTTATACTGAGGGTATGTATATTGGTTCTCTGATTGGGATGTAGTAGATAGAACTTGCTCGTGGGTTTAACCCACTGTGTTGATATTTCAGGTTTCAAACAGGTTCCACCGCGAGGATAGAGTTTTAGGATTTGGTTGTAGCAGACGTCTCATCTCATCAGTTACAGGGTAGGAACTTGTCTTCTTCAAGAGTCATACTATGAACTTTTGAGACTTTGGTTGTTGGTATTAATTTTAGAATTTAAAAATTTTTGTTCTTTCTGGTTAAGGGGTCCTTGGGTTACGGGACTTCCAAATTGTATTACCAGAATATATGTATTTATTTATCAATTATTTCAGTTCAATGGGATTTCTGTTCAGCTTTTAGCAATTATTCTATTTCTTTCTTTTGCATCTATGCTTGTTGCTATCAGTGGTTAATATTCCTCAGGTTTTGTGTATGAGACTGGCCACCTCATGCGCGAAATTTTCTGGGGGGTATTTCATTTGGTATCAGAGCATTCCAGGTTCAAGTATTCTCGGGTCTGTAGGGTCCGTCATAGGGTATCTTCCGCGTTGCGTATTCTGATAAATAGAATCTAAGTATAGGATTCATTGTACTCTATACATCTTAGTCTACTATTGGGGTCTTATGCAGATGTCACCCCGTAGGGGGAGGAAGGCGAACCACAACTAAGGTCATGATAGTGTTCAGGATGGAAAGGTTGAACTTCCTCTCGATTTGGCAGCCATGGTAGTTTAGGTTATAGCTACAGGAGTGGCGACTGCTCTTTAGAATCTGCAGCCACCACAGCAACCACTACAAATGACGCATGTTCCATTACCAGTGGAACAGTCTAACAGTTGGGAAGGATGCAAAACTCTTTCACATAAGGGAATTCCTGGACTTACAGAAGAAGGACAGGACAATCGCAGGGTCGGTATAGGAGTTCTCCAATTTATCTTTGTTGCACCTGAGGAGGTGAACACTGAAGAGAAGAAAGTGAACTATTTTGTGAAGGGATTGATTTAGACTACTCAACAGGTCATTGTGGGTAATCTAGCTTATTCCACTTACACTCAGGCGATTAATGCTGCATTGCAGCACTATCAAATAAGGAGGGATTATAGGAAATGATAGGGGAGAAACGAAATGATAGATACTCCGCTAGCCAGATAGTGGAAAGAAAAATATAAATAGCAGGACAATCTATTCAATAGATGAACTATGGGAGGGTCTATAACATCATGCCATATGATGAGCAGACTTCTCAGGCGATTGAAGGTAGGGTTCCGATAAAGGTTAACTTTGATCGTGTTCTTATTTGAGACTGAGGCATCTCACTCTTTTGTATCTTAGTCGTTTGTTAGGATATCGGGTATACTTACTCAGTCGTGTAGTTCTCCACTTACTATAAATACACCATTGGGAGTTAGTACAGTATTACGAGAACGCTGTAGTCAAGTCACTATAGGCGTTGGCAATCTCAGGTTTTTGGCAGACCTATTGGTTCTAGACATGAATTCATATGATGTCATACTCGAGATGGATTTGTTATCGCATTATCATGCCCATGTCAATTGCCATGATTAGGTATTTCTTTTTGTTATACCGAGTCGGGAGGTGTATTTGGTTGCTATACCGAAATCAAATGAAGGGTCTAGAACTCGCTTATTCTTTAATAGTAAGGAGTCTCCGGAGGGAAATAAGGTTTCTACGGATCCCATTCCAGTGGTACGAGACTTTCAGGATGTGTTTTAGGAAATTCCAAGACTACTACCGAGTCGTGGTATAGACTTTGTAATTTACCTAGCTTCAGGCACCGGGCCTACTTCTAGGTCAGAGGAGGATCATGCCAGACATCTTTGTATCATTTAGTAGAAACTGAGAGATCACCAGTTGTAGGCAAAGTTTGAGAAGTATGATTTCTGGCAGAGGGAGGTGAAATTTTTGGGTCATATAGTATTTGAGAAAGGATAGCGGTAGATCAAAGCAAGGTGTCCGCGATATGGAGTGGGGGCAACCTACCTCACCCATGGTGATTCGTAGTTTTCTGGGGTAGTTGGTTATTGTTGTAGGTTCAGTCGGGGTTTTTCGAAGATTGTTAGCCATCTCACCCATGTACCTAAAAAAAAAAAGGGTGTGCCTTTCGTTTCTAATGATTCTTGTTAGACGACATTTGATGAGTTAAAGAACAGGTTAACAACTGCACCTGTTCTAGCTACCCTTTAGTGTGGCATTGAGTACTTGGTATGTACCGATGCGTCATTGCAAGGTCTGGAGTGTGTGTGGACTCTGCCATGAGGACCTGGTGACATTATCTCTTGGGAAAGACTTTTGTTCAACGACCATAAGAGGTTGCAGTATATGTTCTCACAGGAAAAATGTTGATGATTTAGCTGATATTTTTGTACCATGTGTAGTGGTCACACCTACTATCATTTGGAGGGTAATTTCAAATCAGCTTACTGACCCGTAGTATGTAAAGAAGGTGGCTGAGCTAAAATCTGGATAGGTACCATTTTATACAATGGGTACAGATGGAGGCGAGCATGATGAGTGAGACCTACAGTTCTCAGTTTTTGGTACGCTTGAGAGGGGATAAGATGTACCAAGACATGAAATGACAGTTTTGGTGGGCAGGCATGAAGAGGGACATAACTATATTTGTCTCTAAGTGCAGCAGTGGTCAGATGATCAAGATTGATCACCAGAGACCGCCGGAGGCTTTGCAACCACTGCCTATACCGGAGTGGAAGTGGGAGAGCCTCTCTATGGATTTCAATGTGGGACTTCCCACCTCACAACGAAACCATGATGTTATTTGGGTGATAGTGGACAGGCTGACGAAATTATCACATTTCTTGCCGTACGCTTGAGTTACACCTTAAAGTAGTATGCAAAGCTTTACATTGTAGAAATAGTGAAGCTTCATGGTGTGTCTTTGTCCATTATATCGGATAGAGATCCGAGTTTTATTTTAGGGTTTTAGGAGAGCTTTCAGCAAGTAATGGGTACAGCTCTGCACCTCAGTACAACTAATTACCCTCAGACCGATGGTTAGACTGAGAGGGTTAATCAGATTCTGGAGGGTATTTTGTGAGCATGTGTACTTAACTTCAAGGGTAATTGAGATAATTACTTGCTGCTAGTTGAGTTTGTCTATAATAATAGTTATCAAAAGACTATTGGTATGGCATCATTTAAAGCTCTGTACAGACGACTTGTATATCGTTGGGTTACTGGTTGGAAGTTAGAGATAATAGGTTTTTGGGTCCTGAGTTCATCAAGGACACGTCAGAAATAGTTGTCCTTATTAGAGACCATATGCGGACTGCACAGAGCAGATAGAAAAGTTATGCTGACCAAAGAACTCGTACACTAGAGTTCAAGGTGGGGGATCAGGTTCTATTCACGGTTTCTCCCATGAAGGGAGTAATGTGGTTTGAAAAAAAAAAAAAAAAAGGGGGAGGTTGTCACCTCATTTTTTTTGCTCCTTTTATGATTACTGATAGGATCGGGACAGTAACGTATATAGTGATGTTACTAAACACAATGCACAGGGTGTATCATATCTTTTATGTGTCTATGTTATAGAAATTCCGAAAGGAGCATGTTATTGATTAGCACATTGAGGTTGGCGAGATTGAGTTGGAGCTAGATCCAACATATGTAGAGTAACTGTACTGTACTCATAACCATAAGAATCAATTCCCTCATCTTAAGACTATTCCTTTAGTTCGGGTTCAGTGGAGTCACCACAATTAGGTGGAGTCCACTTGGAAAAAGGAGGACGAAATGAAAGCAAGGAATCCAGAGTTTTCTTTTGGGTATAAGCTGAATTCCGAGGACGGAATTCCTCTTTTTAGGGGGGAAGAATGTAATACCCCGGAAAATTTAGGTGTCAATTTAATCTCTTTACATTATTACTTTATTTTATTAATTCATGTTAAATGTTTTTTTTTTTATATAAATTATCATTGTAGGTGAGTTGCTTGTCTTTTATACATGCATATTGTCAGTTTATGTGAATTGGTATCAATTGTGTGTTATTTTATTTAAATGTTTTGGGTTGGGCTAGGGAGGAATTTGGGCTAGGATGAGTGGGCTAAGGTTATGTTTAAAATGATGGGCCTAGGGTTGTAATAATATTTTTATTGCTATTGTTAGTATTATTAATTTGATTTTTTAATTAGTTTGAGGAAAATAAATAAAAGAATAATTAAAACAAAAAGGAAAAGAAAAGAAGAAGAAATTAGGGTTTGCCGTTGTTTTACGCACAGAACTAAAAGAGAGTAAACGAAAGAGAGAAGGGAGTGACGATCGGGTGAACAAGTTGATTCGTCAGGAAAAAGGCAAGTTTGATTCTTCTCTTCCCCTTTGAATCCGTATGCATAGTCTAGGTTTGAGGATTGTGTTTATTTTGGAAATTTGTATATAATTGTATGTTGTTTTCTCTGTTGATAAATTTTGTGAGAATTAATTATGCTAATTGTATAAACATGTTGCTAGAAATTTGTATGCATTTATTTATGAAATTAAATGATTTTGCATGCTAAGAATAATTCTGTGAATTAAACATTAGCATTTTGGAGTTTTGGTACTGTTTTAGAGTATTTTTGCATATGTATATACATGTATATATGATTGTATAGGCGGGTGTATATATATACGAACATGAAAATTGGGTCTACTGTGTTTATCATTTTTGAGGGATTTTGTTCCGATTAAAAGGTAGATATTACTTCCTAGAACAATCCTTGAAAGTTTCGTTATGAACCGTTGGGTAGATTGACGGAAAATTGAGTTTAAAATTTTAGATTTTCGAAACTTGAAATTGGGCGTTTTTGATTTAGTCCGCGAGAGGGGATAATTTTGGTACCAATACGTAGCTTAGATCGATACGAGTTCAATGGTATATTCATATGCGCGATTCGGTGCTCGGAAGTGATCGGAAAGTGATCGGGAAGCTTGGCCTCCATTGTTGGCCGCTGGAGCTTCAGCCGGGGAAGAAGGAAGAAGAAAGAAAAAAAAAAAAAGAGGGGGGCCACGCGTTCGCCGGCGCGTGGGGGCGCGTGCCGCCGGCGCCGGTGGCCGGGAAATTGTTTTCGGGCCCCACTCGCGGGGCCCTACCTCTGGGTCCAATATGGGCCCATTCCGAATTGTTTTGATATTTATTTTGTATTTTTGAAACTTTTGGGAAAACTTGAAAATCTGGAAAAATCATTTTTAAAAAATACTTTTATAATTCTAAAAATTCCAAAAATTTTATGTCAACTTCCTGGGAGCTTAAGGGGCTTGGAGTTTAAATTTCATAGCAAAATGTTTTACCATTGTCTTTAAATTAATTTTTAAAGTGTCTAAAAAACTGGTTTTTTCAGCCTCTTTAATTTTAGAAAATAGTTAGAAATTTCCAAAAATTCCGAAAATTTTACTGTAGCTCTATAGAGGCTAAATACACTTGGGTTTAAAGTTTCAACTCAAAATAATCTTTCCTTGCTGTTCAATTGATTTTTAAAGTGTCTAAAAGTTGGATTTTTCACTTTCTGTAATTTTAGAAAATACTTTTATAATTCCAAAAATTCCCAAATTTTTACTGTAATTCTCTGGAGGATAAATACATTTGGGTTTAAATTTTCAACACAAAATAATCTTTCCTTGCTGCTCAATTGATTTTTAAAGTGTCTAAAAGTTGGATTTTTCACTTTCTGTAATTTTAGAAAATACTTCTGAAATTCCAAAAATTCCCAAACTTTTTCTGTAACTGTTTAGAGATTAAATGACCTTGGGTTTAAATTTTCATCTCGAATTGAGCTTCCCTTGGTGTTCAATTAATTTTTAAAGTGCCTAAAAGTTGGATTTTCACCTTCTTTGGTTTATTAAAAATGTTTTTAAATTACAGAAAATTCCAGAATGTTTTCTTAGTGTTCTTAGAAGTGAAATAGGCCCAGAAACCTAGATAAGAGTAAGTTTAGATCCCCTCGGAGATTTGAGGGCATTGGAGGTTGGTTTGGGGAATTGTTTCCTCTAATGGATGTTAAATTATTTTGATTTAATCGATTGTGTTTATTATATATATAAATGCACATGGGATACTTGATTATAGTCTACTTGTGAACGATTTGTCTTATGATGATAATTTCGTGTTGGATGATTTGAAATAACGTTTGTGCAAATTTAAATCATAATGCACCTTGTTATTTTATATTGCATATTGGAATGTATCTATGCATTTTATTTTGGCATGTAAGGATTGCCCGGCGTGTCAGGATCGCCTATACCTAATAAGGTATCTATGTATTTTATTTGGCATGTAAGGATTGCCCGGCGTGTCAGGATCGCCCATACCTAATAAGGTATCTATGCATTTTATTTGGCATGTCAGGATTGCCCGGCGTGTCAGGATCGCCCATACCTAATAAGGTATCTATACATTTTATTTGGCGTGTTAGGATCGCCCATACCTAATAAGGTATCTATACATTTTATTTGGCGTGTCAGGATCGCCCATATCTAATAAGGTATCTATATGTGTATGCACATGTTTTCTTTATTTTGAACTTAAAGAATGTGTTCATTGTTGGATGATAAGGGTGTGTTGGAACAATGTATAAGATGATTCTACTTCTGAAAACATGAGCTAAATAGGAAATGACTAGTATGTATATATCTATACCTATTAAGGTATCAAAAGATTAAATGATGGCATGTTAGGATTGCTTAAACTTGATATTATTTTATATTATGTTTATTTCTGCTGAACGTAAGGAACGTGTTCACGTTTGCATAATAAGGGTTTGGGTGGAATATTATAAATATTGACTGTTGTTTTGGAAACACGAAACTGGGTAAAAGAATAACTTGTAGGTTAAATCTATAGACTTATTTTATGTCCCTTATACTGAGGGTATGTATATTGGTTCTCTGATTGGGATGTAGTAGATAGAACTTGCTCGTGGGTTTAACCCACTGTGTTGATATTTCAGGTTTCAAACAGGTTCCACCGCGAGGATAGAGTTTTAGGGTTTGGTTGTAGCAGACATCTCATCTCATCAGTTACAGGGTAGGAACTTGTCTTCTTCAAGAGTCATACTATGAACTTTTGAGACTTTGGTTGTTGGTATTAATTTTAGAATTTAAAAATTTTTGTTCTTTCTGGTTAAGGGGTCCTTGGGTTACGGGACTTCCAAATTGTATTACCAGAATATATGTATTTATTTATCAATTATTTCAGTTCAATGGGATTTCTGTTCAGCTTTTAGCAATTATTCTATTTCTTTCTTTTGCATCTATGCTTGTTGCTATCAGTGGTTAATATTCCTCAGGTTTTGTGTATGAGACTGGCCACCTCATGCGCGAAATTTTCTGGGGGGTATTTCAAAAGGCCTTGGAACACCATTTATATCAGCATTAGAGCTAAGCCCTTTGAATAACTCCATATATGAAACTACTTCTGGATCACTGGTGCTCTTTGATCGTTTGGATTTGGGTTCAACAACCAATCAATTTATCAGGAATTCCATTTTTTGTGTCAATTTGTTCCTTTTTAAGGAACTACTAGGAAAAATCTTTTTATTTTTATGTAAATCATTTTTTATTATTTTACTAATGTCTTACTTAGGTACCAAGATGATTTTTATGATCGTGTATGGAACCCAATAACTTGAGTAGCCCCATGTTGCTAAGAGATTTATATACCATTGATCTTCTGGTTCTAACCTCTATCAACTACCATCTATTGTCATGAGAATAGATATGATATCACAGAATGCTAGCGATTCATTGAACTGATATTCATTGAACTAGTGGTGGTATCCTAGCAATTCTTCTGACCAATTTTATATCTACATGCACTTTGTTGAAGTGGAAGTGTTGCAGCTTAAACAATCCAAATAATTCTACATTTATATAAATGGGACATTATGGTTGAAAGAACCTGTTGTTCCCCAATATTTATCCACTGTTACGGTGTACAGAACAAAACCTCTGTCCTTCCCAAAGTTTGATATTTCAATCAACAAAACAAAAAATTCAACTCTTCCATCTATCATCAACATAGAGATTAAAATAAACCAACCTTTTTTCAAAGAAAATAAAGGAGAGAAGGATGATACTTGCCAAAAAAA
Organism: Cornus controversa; assembly: GCA_026545225.1. Lineage (NCBI taxonomy): Eukaryota > Viridiplantae > Streptophyta > Magnoliopsida > Cornales > Cornaceae > Cornus > Cornus controversa. The sequence continues at coordinate 31,307,888 of CM048846.1, read as the reverse complement.
TCTGATGACAGGAACAAATTTTTAGTTTAATAGAGGCCCAGCATTCTTAACTCTGTAACATGGTTGTGGTCAAGTTCTGGAACATTGTTATTTGTTTCTCGGTCTTCTGCCACATACTCCTGACATTATGAAATTAAGGATCAGTTACTACAGCTAAGAGGTTAGTGCTTTACCATCAAACTAAATAACTAATGGTACCAATTGCTGAAACTGAAAATGAAAAATTGCAAAACAAGACCAAAAATAACAATCCAATGCTCAAAGCTAAGACAAAGAAACATAATTTTTTTCAGTGGAATCTTCAGTTTAACTTCTTATTGAAGGCAGTAAGAATCGAGTTATGGATTTTATTACCATTTAATTGAATTTTGCCATAAATTATTTTTTCAGAAGCCTTCACTTAAAAGCCACAACTCGTGAGAGTCAGAAACCCATGTATACACAAAAATATGACGTCTCTCATCTATATACAATCTTGTATTCAATATAGAGAATGAGATATTTTATCATCTGATCCACAAGATCCATATTTTAAGCAGAATATATATATATTTTTTATTCAGCAAGTAAGATACCAGTCCTCAAACCCTGCCCAACAGGTTGGAGTACAAATAAACTCCAAACCCAAATAGGCTTGTAAGGACTGACATTTTAATCAGAATATTCATCATTACAATTGTCCAAGTCTTGTCCCAAAATATGTGGAGACATCAAGGTTATTGCTTGGAGGTTTATACCATGAGACAGATTATACATTAACAAACAGATGATACAGATGGTAAGTTATTACCTACAATTACTTCAATTTCAATCTTATTACATATAGTGCTCTTTGATCTTCTTCGTGTTCTGACTCCACTTCTATATTTTTGGTATATTAGTTGATGGTATCATGGGCATCAAGTCAACGTATGAAGTGAAAAGGAACTGGCAAGGGGATCCATGTGCTCCTGAAGCTTTTCTATGGGTCAGACTCACTTGCAGCTATGACGGTTACAATCCCCCTAAGATCATATCATTGTATGTCTATGCCTATAAATAACTATTCTTGATAATTGTCCAACATCCAATTCCATATCTTCACAAAATTATTCAACTTGCAATCAGGAACTTATCCTCAAGTGGCCTAAAAGGAAAGATTTCTCCTTACATATTTAATCTCACAGTGATACAATCTTTGTAAGTATATCAATCTCACAAGAATCAATAAAATGTCAACTTGCTATGATATGCATATCCAATTTAATCTTCTATATGACAAATAATAACCAAATTCATTTTAGGGATTTGTCAAACAATAAACTAACAGGGTGGGTGCCTAGCTTTCTATCTCAACTGCCTCTAAGTTAATTTTCTCTGTGAATTGAATTGTAAACTAAACATTGTACAAAACAGGCAATCATGTTTGCTCTCCTTTGGCAGAAACTTGAGAGGAAACAATTTCACCAGTTCAGTTCCAGAAGAACTCCTTGAAAATTAAAAAAAATGGATCGTTCTTGTTGAGGTTTGCTCTTTTTGCAAAACCACAACCAGAATTCACTATGATTCTGCTTATTGTCATTTTCATTTTTCTTTGAAATGGTCAAACATTAAACACTTCCTTACTATAATGTTGATAAATCATTAGCACTTCTTAATCACAAGGATTATTTGAGGGAGGAGCATTTGTCTAGGCTAGATATGGAAAAAAAATTAGAAATCAAGTGTCTTACCGAAGATAAATCTATGTAGCTTTCACTGAGAAGAATCAAACAACCATGCATTGCAATCACCGGAGAGGAATGGGTCGACTGTAACTACAGATAGAGAGAGAGAGTTGCTTTTATCGGAGATGACTGAAGATATTTTCGTCTCAATCTGATCAATTAACACGGAATAGCAAAAGGAAAAGGGCGTGAGAGAACAGAGTTTGGATGATCGATCTGCTTGTTGTCCATAACAGATGAGAGAGAGAGGGAAGATCGCGTGTACGCTGGTGAGAGAGAGAAATCGCTGGTGATACACTGGTGAGAGAGAGAAATCGCTGGTGATCGAGAGTCAAATGGTGAGATAACTTTCCCAATTTCCCAATTTTTGTGTATTAGGTATAACATGTAGGGACCACTCAACAGTGAAATAAAAATTTTGGCGCGCCTCAATTTTTTGGCGGAAAAAAGTGGACCTTTAGGGACAGTTATATTTTACTGTCCCTAAAACTCACACTTTTAGGGACGGTCAAATATTTTTGTCTCTAAAAATGGCACATTTTGGGACAGTTTTTAGGCTGTCTCTAAAGGCCCGTCCCTAAAGCCCAGAATTCTTGTAGTGCGTGTAGCATTGCTCAGAAAATAATTAGAAAGAGAGAGAGCTAAGAGTAGAGAGACAAAGGCGACTGAGAATCTATCGCAACCCAGAGCTAAGAGTAGAGAGAGAAAGGCGACTGAGAATCTATCACAACCCAGCTTTGGCCACCACACCTTGCCATCACACGGTCATGGTCCCTTGCTGTAACAATTTACGTCTATATATATATACATATATTATATATATGTATATATAGCCACCAGAAATTATCTCCCAGTTTTGGGTTGGCAATGGACTGTGGCTAGGAGCGATGGTGCTTTCGGTTGGTGGCAGCCGATGTCGGTTTGAAATGTGATAGTGCTGGCTGTTGGGTGTGTTCAGCCATGGAGTTTGATGATGAAGGGTTAATGGAGGAGTGGTGCTCGTGCTAGGATGGCTTGGCTCAAGGTGCGCTGTCCGGCTAAATTCTATGGCAGTTCACGGTGAGGACAGGTGGTGGTGACTGAGTTGCCGCAGGTAGTGAACTACCATGATGGAGGTTGTGGCTGTGATTGGCAGCATGGTAGCGGCTGATGGTGGGTCTCCACGGCAAGGGGAGATTGTTCCGGCAAGATGGTGGCTGGGTGTAGCTGTTCACGGCAGGCTAACCATGATGGGTCTTCATGGTTTAGTGGATCGACTTACACAGGCTTGTATCTGTCCTATGCCCACATGCTAATTATTTAATTTTTTAAAAACATTTCGAGAAGATAATAAATTCAATCCAACCGCCAGCACATAAAGATTGACGTGCATTTTCACGGCCAGAAATAGGATATCTTGATCGTCTATCTATCACTACCTCTTAAAATGCTATAAATAGAAAAGTCTGTTGTCTTATCGTGACAATCTGTCTCAGTGTGTCCTTTTCATCTGATTATGCTATAGTTAACGTGTGAATGAACGTTACGTAGACCTGACACAACAAGACAATTTTTTGAAAAATGAGAAATGAATATGACAAGACAAGATAATATATATTATATGAACATAGATATCTAAACTATATATATACCGGATGTTATATAAACATTGATATATATATATATATATATATATATATATATATATATATATATATATACGGCACTGTAACCAAAAAAAAAAAATTTATTGGATTAAAATAAAAGTTGATTTCACTCAATTTCAATAAACAAAAATTTATTGGACTGAAATAAAAGTTGATTTCACTCAATTTCAATAAATATCACATCTTAAAATTGTAATTCAAATATATGAATTAAATTCAAATTATATTTTAAAAATATTAATTTTACAATATATGCATATATTTGTCTTATATTCCCCTTATCCCATAACTAAGCAAAATAACAAAAAAAAAAAAAATCAGAATATATTACTAGAAAAGTAGTTGCATATGTTAATTAAAAGTGGGACCACTAAAATTAATCACATCTTTATTTTCTGACCACATCTTTATATACACTATTATAATAGTAGTTGTTGTGGTCAATTCCAGTGATCAATGCAATCATCATTTTTTTATTTATTAAACAATATACAGTGATCAATGCAATTATTATCGTATTGTAGTAACCCTTGTGGACGGGTGTGAGTGGGCGGGTGCGAAGACAGACACTAGGCTGAGCTACCACACTGACAGGGTACAAGGCGCTCAATCCCACATTGCCTGGGTGTGAAAAAGGAGATGTACTTATATGTACTATGTTCTCTTCAAATGATATGAGACCTTTTGGGGTAAAACTCAAGAGCAAAACCGTGCGGGCTCAGGCCCAAAGCGGACAATATCATACCATGTGTTGGAGCGGGATATTACATTTGGTATCAGAGCCTAAACCCAGTCGGAAGAATGCCGACGAGGACGTCGGGCCTCGTAGGGGGGTGGATTGTAGTAACCCTTGTGGACAGATGTGAGTGGGCGGGTGCGAAGACAGACACTGGACTGAGCTACCACACTGACAGTGTACAAGGTGCTCAATCCCACATTTTGGGGTAAAACCCAAGAGCAAAACCGTGTCGGTTCAGACCCAAAGCGAACAATATCATACCATGTGTTGGAGTGGGGTATTACACGTACAATCTCACTCTACAATAAGTCTTTCAAGCGTCATTCTATTCATATGCTTTCATTTGAAGGCATTTTTTTGGACCCAATTACACAGTATGAAGTATGAAAGTGAAAATTTTAATTTTCTAATTTTTTTCAGACCAAAAAATGTTATTATTACTATTATTTAGTGGAGAGAGAGCTGCGAACAGAATATGCTTCCATTGTTAGTAGAAATTAGTGAAGAGAAAGATAACTGAGAACATAATATGCTTCCAATACAATATGTCAATATAATTACCATAAAAATAATGATGGGAACTAAAAAAAAATGTGGATGGTGAATTTTTTAACACATCTTTGATGGTGAGAGATTCAAATAAAATGCTCAAAATGTAATATAGATATAACATTTTGTATTGAGGACAACTAGATTCTAAGTATTATATTATATATATAAAAACCAGTTACAATACAATCTAGCAAAAGAATAAACCCAAACCATTGATTCTAAAAACTCATAAAATATACAATAATTCCCATAGAATTAAACTGAGCACAAAAAATCAATCAACAAAATCAAGAAAATGTGATTATAATATGATAAGAATTTTGGAATATTACGAAGACGCGACTCACAAGTTAATCTCCATCCAATAATAACAGAAGTGTTTTAGATATACATGTGATATAACTTAAATGTTTAGAAAAAAATTGCAAGCAGTGCAAGGAACTGAAACACGCTATACAAAAGTAGTTTAGTATAGATGAAAAACGATACTTTCCAACAAGTTCGAGAGGGAATAAGATTATCAGCATGGACAATATACATTGAACCAAAGCTCGCGCGAATACCTACAATCAGATTGCCGCATTACCTCCAAATCGAAAAAAGCCTAAGGAATTCCAAAATGCAATAGCTAAATGAGAAAGTAAAAACTTGCTGCATAAAAGGCAAAGAAACAAATAAATATTACCTTAGTTTAAAATTTCTCTAGAAAAGGAAAGACAAAAATAAAAAGAGTTCAAATAACTTTAACTTGCACAACTATAAGCATATGTATAACTTTTGCTTTCTGATAATTGTTCCGTCTATTGGAAGCCAACTGTCTGTAAATCTCCTGAAAATGAATATCATCCTCCTTAAACACTATCCTCTTCACACTATGACATCTTAGAAGCCTTCCTGTGAAAGCTTCAATGTGAGCACAGAGAGTGAGAGAGAGAGAGATCCACAATAGTCATTCTGCAAGTAGGGCATATTTGGAATAATGTAGAACATCACAACTTGGATGATTCAATTGATCAAGACAAACGACTCCATAAAAATAGAAGCAAATTTAATAGGGAAAGGTGAAATAAAATACTTGAAAAGTGTGGAAATGATTTTCAACAGTAATAATCTTAACATGAACAAAGCCTGAAAACCAAAACTCTGTACACACAATTTATGTTATAGAAAATATAAAATTTTTCAAGTAAAAGAAACTAACACGTCATTCATATCATATCGAAACCAAAGACAAATACCGATTAAAAAACACAGTAACACTTGGTACAGACGCTAACGATGGTGTAGTCTCCTCACTTGACGCCGCATCCGCCAACAGAATTATTTTGCTTTCTACATCGTGTTCTTCACTCTCGAACCACTGAAACGGTGTGCTTCTCAACGACAACATAGATTTGATTCTTCTCAGGTAAGATCGGTCTTGCAAAATCAGAGTTCATCGGATTTGGATGTTCAAGAACAGCTCGTCGGTGGAGCTCATCGATCCGGTACCTTCGTGCTCGTTCGCTGCCAGAGTTTCCACGACAAGTTATGAAGAAAATGGTGGAGCTATGGTGATGACTGTGTGCCAGTGACGGGAATGATGATCGGATGATGAAGAAGATAACGGTTTCTATGTGCATATAGACATATAGAAATTTTAATACACTTTTCAGATTTGAAGCTAAAGGCTCAACATTTTGAAAAATTAAAACAAACCTATCAATGTACATAGAGAGAGTAGAAAGAGATGTACACAGACCTTCCATGAGTATTTTTTACAAAAATTCAATAAATCCACATAAAAAGAGTACATAGAGAGAGCAGAAAGAGATCTGAGGTGGTAGAGAGAGTGGTTGGGCTAACGTGAGTTTTAAATAGATATAATGTTTAAATTTTGAATTTAGGTGGGAGTGAGTTGGTGAAGGTTTAAATTTGAATTTTGGTGGAGTGAATAGTGAGCATTAGATCATAAATAGGAAGATTGATTTTAGACCATAGATAGCAAAAGACATTTTCAATCGTAGGATTGATTTTTTAAGCAATCGCGACGGTTGAATCGTATTTTTTGGCATTATTATGCCAAGCTCAAATGTAATATAGATATTTATGTATCTACAAATAAATCTAAATGATTAAGACTGCTAATATTGGCCCTTAGACCACCGAGATGCTCCATTCTTTTCTTCTATAATTAAAATTTACAAAAAGTCTATAGACTATAGAATACTTGGTTCTCGTATTTTTAATTCGATAATTATCATTTTTTTTTATTAAGATCAGAACTCTTAAATTCCCTCGCAAATTTTTTTCTCTCGTATTGAAATTACACACGGTATATACTATAAATATATGTAAAATATATTATATAAAAATAAATTTAATCACATAATAATATAATTTCTAAAAATTCCCTTCTTAAATCAAACAATCTTTCATTGACTTGCTTATTAAACTATACAGTAGATTTTCTATTTAAATAAAATTAGATTTTTCTCAACTAAAAAAAAAAATTAGATTTTACTTTGATGATTCTAGTAGTTTATTTAGGGGGTCGAACTCCGGGGATAAATCTCGGAGATAAGTATAAAGGAAGACAGAGAGAGACGTGCTCAAGTCCTATGCCCACATGCTAATTATTTAATTTTTTTAAAAAACTTTCAAGAAGATACAAAATTCAATCCAATTTCTAGCATATAAAGATTGACTGTTCATTTTCACGAAAGAAAATCGTCTCCTTTACTGCAGTGTCCATTTTTTCTCCAGTTTGTTAAAAACGACTACATTTGGGTGAGTGGGTAAGTACAGTAAATTGTTATTTAGTTTCCGTATTTATATTTTACCGTATTAAAAATGAGATATGTATATCGTATTAGAAACTTGAAAATGGCTATACATATTTCTTTTTGAGACAGTTTCAATTTGAAATTCAAACAGTTTCAATTTGAAATTCAAAACAAAAGCACTCAAAATCCCCCTCTTTCTAAAATCTCCAAATTATCAAAAATAGCTCCCATAGGCGATTCTTGTTAGGGTTCACATCTTCAACACACTTGTATGAGAAACGAGGAAGAGTTGTAATTTATGTAAGTACTACTCTCAACACCCAACTTGTCATCACATTAAAATGACATTTTTTTTGGCAAGTATAAAGAATATGACACCATTATGTTTACTACTTAATTATAAAATTAAGCCAAATTAATTTTAAGTTTCCTTCATTATACTCATCCTTAATAATTATTAAATGATCACTCATACCCCTCCGCTTTTGGTATATTTTTCCTCGTTACTTTACGAATAATCTCTGAATTCTCTATAGGGCGTGACTTTACTGAATTTTGTTGTTCTATAAACAGGAATCGAAGCTTAAAGCCGCTAGAATGCACATATAAGTAAGGATAGGAGGTCCAAATTACTAAAGAGGCCTCACGAAAATGCAAAAACTTGGGGAGGGGATTGGCATTCCTATTGAGGTACTAATATATATATGAAAAGCTAGGTTTTAAACAATCCTTTGTGAGTTGCGCGGTGCGGAAGCGGTTGCGAAAAGTATTTTAGAACCTAGAGGAGGGGTGAATAGGATCACTTGCTCGTTTGCTTAATTTTTAATTAATTCAATTTTAAGTCCAATTAATCAAACAATTAAAGCAAGCAAATAAATAAAGTGCAAGTAAAGAAAAGAATGCACCAGATATACGTGAAAACCCAAGGCGGGAAAAACCACAGAGGGAGGCGGCACGCCTAAGGGAACCAATTCACTATGATGAAGCAAAGTACAACAGACTTTGTCTCAGTCTCACACCCCTCTTCACTCTGTCAAGGATCTGATGCGAAACACCTCAGACTTATGATTGCGACAACACGTCCAATTGCTGCAGACTTCCGGCTAACGTCACCACCCTTACAGAAAGGTTGCTGGAAGAACCAAAATACTCAACAAGTATTTTGTTCCCTTCGTAGTGCAATCTGGTCACCTTTCTTCCTCAGCAAGCAAGCAAGCGAAGAACCTTCAATCCAATTTATAAACAAAACAAAAATTATCAAACATATTTATCATAAAAATTTATTTTGATAAATAATAAATACTAAACATATTCGGTTATTAAACTCGCCCAAAGTCACAAGCATCAACATTTCTATATTTTGGACAGAAAGAATATTATATTGAGCAATGCTACACGTGATGAAAATATTTCATGAATTTTTATCTTGAATGATGTGACAATTAAATGGTGAGTTAGTATTGATGGAATTCCCCCCATGCACGGAATGTCAATGGTATTATCACTTGTCACATTATTCATGTAGCATTTCCCTATTATATTTAAAGAGAAAGAGACATGTAATTAAAGTTTAAAGGCCTTCAAGTCTTAAACCACGTGTAACTTCTGATTAGTAACAGTAATAGATGACAAAGTCACAAGCATCACCATTTCTATATTATTCTTAAACATCTCGCAACTCTTTCCCAAGTCAATTGAACACAAGCATACGAAGCTATTAGTAACCAAGAAATTTTGTTAATACAGTGGTTACAAGAAGTAAATGTATATAATCAGAATTGAAATACATAAACCTGTCTTCTATAGCATCTCAGATAAAACTAGGCAGCTGCAGTTGGCTAAGCATACTTTATCATTTGTGAAGGCGATAAGAAGGAATAGCCAGTAGGTGGTTGGCCCTAGCAGTTACAAGACCAAACACTTCATTCATGTCCAGTTCAGTTGACAACATGTTATTTGGAAGTTTCCAATCAAAACAATGCATCAATTGTGCGACCACTAGCCGGACCACTGTAAGACCCAATTGAATCCCAGGGCAACTTCTTCGGCCAGAGCCAAATGGAATAAGTTGGAAGTGTTTTCCCTTAACATCTATACTACTTCCAGCAAACCTCTCTGGGAAGAACTCTTCAGGTTCAATCCATACTTTTGGGTCTCGCCCGATTGCCCATACGTTTATGGTGATTCGAGATTTCTTGGGTATGTGGTAACCGTTAACCGTGCAGTCTGCTACGGATTGGTGCGGTAGCAGTAATGGCGCAACTGGATGAAGCCTGAAGGTTTCCTTCAGCACCATGTCCAAATACTTCAAGCTCTCCAGGTCTGATTCTTCCACCAATCTGTCCATGCCCACAACTTCCTCCAACTCTTTCTGGACTTTTCCCATCACTCGTGGATGCTTTAAGAGTTCCGAGAGTGCCCACTCGATTGTTGTTGCTGCCGTGTCCATTCCGGCTACAAGCATGTCCTGCAAATATTTTTTTGCACTACATTTATAAGTGAAAATGTGTGCAGTCTAACAGTAGAATTTATTAGTGAAAATAGTTGCATTTGGGGGATACCATCAATCCCCCCGAGTACTTAGTTTGTCTTTTTTTTTTTTTGGTCAAAAACTTTATAATCACTTACTAGAAATAGGGAGGACAACAAAACATATCGACAGAATGTGAGACACAATTTGTTTAAAAGAGATTCACTTGAATTGTTAGCAAGATTATGTACAGGCATCATGCTAAAATTTATATAAATGTTCAAATAAATTACCAACATCATGGCTTTGACTTGGGAACGATCCATAGGATACTCAGCTTCTTCAGATCCCATGTGACCCAACATGATATCAACGAAGTCTTTGGTTTGGCCTTGGTCCCTAGCTTGAGCATGCTCATCAATGATCTTCTCAAAAAAATCATCAAAGACCTTGGCAAGAGCCTTTATGCGCGGAGTCAGCCCCTGAAGATCAAGTGCCCCGACATAAGGGAAGTAATCGGCAATGTTGGGAGTGGCTCCCAAGTACATGGCCTCTTCCATCATAGCCTTGAACCCCCTCTCATCGAAGTCCTCATCGGTGTACTTCTTCCCAAACAACATCCGACATGTCATTTCTGCATTCATGGATGAAACTTTGGCGCTAAGATCAACAACACCACCATCTTGGGCTGCCTCTTTGAATGATTTGATCAAAAATCCAAGCTGTTCCCTCCTCATAGACTCGAATGAATTTATTTTAAGGCTGCTAAACAACTCTAAGGTGCACATCTTGCGCACGCTACGCCAATAAGGGCCGTATTCCGCAAAAATCAAGTCCCTTTGCCCATAAGTCACATACTTAGCAGCCTGAATAATTGGCCTACTAGCAAAAACATGGTCATGGGTCTTAAGGAACTGCTCGGCTGCTTCTGGGGATGAGACCACGATGTTGTGGACAAAACCAAAGCGCGTGTACATGATGGGACCATGTTTTATGGCTAGCCGGTGAAGATCTCGGTGAGGGAACTTCCCTAACAGATGAAGGTGTCCTAAAATTGGAACGCTTCTTGGCCCTGGAGGTAGTCTCCCATTCTTGTTCTTCCGAATTGTAAACCATATTGCTTGCAGAATATAAGCAGCTAGTGGAACCACTGCAAGAATTGTCCAAGTTGAAGTCATGGCCAACAATATGGTTAATTTGATCGAATTACACAGGCTAGTATCAGCCCCTCTGATGCTCAACCGGTGGATCTAGAATCTAGTTTATTTTGGGTGTCGAACTCTGAGGAGAAATCTAGGAGTTAAGTACAAAGAAAAACAGAGAAACGTGGTCAAAAGTGGTATATAAGTGGTATGGAAATATATATATAATATATTCCCACTAATTGTTTTAAAAGCAGTGTAAAAAGATAAGAAATTCAATCCAATTGCCAGCATAAAACGATCGGCGGTGGTCTTTCACTACCACAAAAGACCGTAACCTAACATATCTTGATCCTCTGGTCCATTTATAAAGTCAGAACTCTTTAACTATTGGAAAAGGCTGACTTAATCAAGTCCTATGCCCACCTGCTAATTATTTAATTTTTTTAAAAACATTTCGAGAAGATAGGCCAACTGCCAGCACATAAAGATTGACCGTTCATTTTCACGGCCAGAAATAGTATATCCTGATCGTCTCTCTCTCACTGCCTCTTAAAATGCTAGAAATAGAAAAGTCTGACTTATCATGACAATCTGTGTCGGTGTGTGTCCTTTTCATCTGGTAATGCTATAGTGAGCAATGAAGCGTGTAGATGGACGTTACATAGACATGACACAACGTGACAGTTTTTTGAAAAATGAGAAATGAATATGACAACACACCATAATATATATTATATAAACATAGATATCTAAAATATATATATACTTAGAATTATTAAATTGAAATAGAAGTTAATTTCAAAAATTGTTGAACTGAAAATGACGATGGGGCAATGGAGTTGCAGCGGAAGGAGATCGAGTGGCCATACTGGTGACCATAGTTGGTTTGTGCTAGAGGGACGGTGAGGGAATTGGAGTTGTAGCGGCAGGGGATCTTATGGCTCCAGCGATGACCTAAGGTGGTGTGTGTCAGAGGGAGCTTGCCGTGAATGGACTCATGTCCTCAGTCGCCATGTTTGTGTGTGAGAAAGAAAAAAAAAGAGGGAGAGAGTGAAGGTGGTGTGGAAGGTGGAGGACAAAAGTTGCTGCCACAACTTGTGAGAGAGAGAGAAGGAGATAAAGTGAGAGAGAAGATGGATAACTCTTGTGATTAGTACAAACCACTTTTAATTATTGCGACTATAAATTAATGAGAAAAGTCTCACACACACGAACAATGACTAAAAAATGATGGATTCAATGATTTGGAATTAGAAAAATAATAAACCAATAAATACCATTCACATGCAATGCTTATCATGATTCATTCTATTAGTGGAACAAACAAATTACATTCATAATTAAGACTAAAGTATATAATACACTAAGATATATAATAAAAAAATATCTTGTTATGTGACATGACCATTAACTAACCTTAGTGTACTCTACTAAAAGTAAGGTTTACACACCATTATTCCCTCTTTTTTCACTCACATGTTTGCCACTTTTTTTTTTTTTTTTGTGGAACAACACGGATTTTTCCGATATTTTCAAGGTTGCAATGTGAAAGAAGCTTAAAATTTGAGAAACGTCGAGTCTTCCAAGTTCAGAATAGAGAAAAAAACAGTAACATGAAAGAATATGACAGATGAGAGATTAAATTAAAATTAATGAAAACATTATTCTGCTCAGAAGACGCATAGTAAACCCATGCTTGCCACTTAGCCACCACACACTAATCCATATATCTAATATATAATTATTTAATTTTTTTCTCTCTCCTCTCATCACCCTCTCTCTTCCTGCTCTCTGTAAGCAAACTCATATTAGAACAACCCAAATCAGCACACCCTTTGGTAAATTGCAAGCCTTAAGGCCAATACCCAAAAAAAAAAATTCAAATCTAACTTGGGCTTGGATCTTGAGTCGCTTCTGATAATGGTGCTAAGGGTGTGTTTGGATGGAAACCTATATATCAGGAAGAGCAATGAATGCATCAACATGTTTAGCCATTTCTAACTTCTTCTAGTGCATGTCTACAATTATTTTCACTTCTCCTATCTGCAAGTTGGTTTGATCACAATTAATTCATTCATTGCAAATATAACATATAAATGATAGAAAATCTCTAAAACCAATGATATATATATGAATCAAGTATAATTATCTCATGTAACAAAAGAACTTTTGGAATTATTCTGTCCAAACAAAATATAATACATTTTTAAATCTTTTCAGTGAAAATCAAATCTTTACTGTCAAACCAAATATATAAATACACGCAAAAATATGACAACCACCATCAGATCAAGCCCATTAGATCAACGCTCCTCCACCATAAACCAAATCAATTTTTCTCTCAAACAAATCAATTTATACCCAGTGATCCCATTGCACAGTAGCTAATTGTAATTGCCTCTGATGGTCAAACCTCATTACAATTTTCGTCACCAATAGTGTACTGATGCCTATTGTTCAGTGCTCCTTGTTTCGTTAAATGCATCCAAACCGTTAGTTCACTTCCTATTTGAAAACTACACAAACATAACCCATTTATATGTAACATATATGTTCCCGTTGAAATCAATTCATCCAACTGCCACATGTCAACATTTGGGAATTACAATATGCCTTTTCAATTACAAACCAGAAAACTAAACCATGTACCACATGCTTTTCATCCAGCTGAAAAACGACGACGATGGCGAGTCTGATGTGTCGTAGTCGATGTCTTTGGGTGTTTTGCATCGGTCGAGCCTTGGCTTCTACTGCCTTTGCTTGATGTTCATCATCTCTCTCTCCAAAACTCAGTTCATATATAGATGTATGATATATAATTTTTATGTATATGCAACATGTATGGAACTCTCTCTCTCTCCAACTCTCTCTGTTCAATGTTTCTTGCTACATCTCTCTTTCTCCAAAACTCACATCATATATAGATTTATGATATATAATGTATATGTATATGCAACATGTATGGAACTTTCTCTCTCCAACTTTCTCTGTTCAATGTTTCTTGTTGTTTTGAGTTGAATGATGTAATACTCCGTAATTTTGTAATTTTGAGATTATGTAATTTTAATTTGAGTTTTTCTATTTGTCTAAATTGTAAATTGAGTGTTTTAAACGTTAAATGTTTTACTTATTTAAATTGGTGTTTAGTCTTTTAAATGATAAATATTTTAGGATGTTTTATTTTATAAATATTTTTGGTTGGACCATAGTTTCGTATTTGTTATTTTTTTTTTCTATTAATTTTTTCGAATTGGACTAGAGAAAGTTTGGGTTGGAGTATTGAGTTCCGAGAGTTTGGGTTGGAGTATTGAATTCCGACGAAAGTATAATTATTTAGGTGTTAGGTTAAGTGTATTTTTTTTATATGGGTTAAGAGTATATTTATTTATTATTGTTTTCTCTTTTATTTCATTAGTATTTTATTAAACTCTCTAAAATTAAAAAGAGAAAAAATCCTAGAGAGAGAGAAAAGTTATAGAGAGAGAAAGAGGAGCCGAAAGAGGGAGAGAAACAAGTTTTAGAGAGAGAAAAGGGCAGCCTGTTTTGATGGCTGAATTTGGTTAGGTGACTCGTGTTGGGGTTGTTGGAGGTGGCAGCGCGGTGGACCGAAGTGGGTCTTCACATGGCCGGTGGTTTCTGCGGCCAAGGGGTTAGCATTGTTTGGTGGGTTGCTCAGCTCTGCACATGGCCTCGGGCAGTTGGTTCATGGCTGGCCATGGTGCTGGGTCTGTTCCGGTAGTGAAAAAGAGGAGCAGTTCGGTCATGGCTAGGTGAGGTTTTGGATTTGCTTTCATGGCTGGTTGATGGAGGTTCAACTGGTGGTAGTGGCTGAAATGGGTTTCCTTCGTGGTGGCTGTCATGGCTGGTGGTCTCGTTAGTGAGGAAGATGGTGGTCACGATGGCGTGTGGATGTGAGGGTCTGGTTTCGGCTGGGTTCTATGGCTATTATGGTGATGGTCTTGTCCATAGCTGTGGAGCTGGCTCGAGTTGCAGTGGGTGCACAGCTTGGTTGCGGCAGTTGTAACAGCTAAATGATGTTTGTTTGGTCTTGTTTCTTATGCATGGTGGTTTGCTGGGCATAGTTCAAGATAGTTACAGGGGCTGTGAGTTGTTAGGTGATGATGATATACATGGTTTTGCTTGACAGTGGGCTGCCATGTTGGGTCTTTGTTGGGCAACAAGATTTCAAAGATAAATCTGGCCGGAACTTATATATATAATAATATAAGTATGAAGTTGAAGGGTATGATTTTTAGGTGACATTGATGTTTGGATTGATGGCTTTGTGATGAAAGTGGGCTGGTCTTTGCGGTGAGTTTTGGGTTTGTTTATGCATGGCTGGTCGTGAGGAGTGTTCATGGTAAATTTGTTTTGGACAGTTTGGTCATGAGAAATTAATTTTTGATAGTGTTTAGTTTGGGCCTAGACTATAATTTTTGGGCTTTAAATTAAATTGTGCCAGCATAAATGATTTGGTGGGTTTGATTTTGGGGCTTGCAATTTTAAAATGGGGCCTCAAGAATAATGGTGAATTGAACTAGGCCAAAATTTAAATATAGGCCCAGTATAGTTTAAAAGAGATGATGGGCTTTGACAATGTGGACTGGGCTTCGATGCTGGGCTGGAATTGGGTATAGGCCCAATCTCATTTAAAGATAGAGACTTTCCATTGGGCTTTGGATTAGAGCGGCAATGGACAATACGGATTTTCGGATAGTAAACCCTAGGCAAGTTGATTCTTGCTCTCCTCTCCTATTAATTATACGTTTAATTTTCTTATAATTTTATATCTGTGCATAATTGTTGCTGTGTTTTAAATTTATATAAAAATATATATAAATTGATGTGTATGTATTGATTAAATACAAATGTGTATAAATGTGTGTGTGTATATATATATATATATATATATATATATATATATATTTGTTAATGTGAATGTATAGGTGCTAATTGCTTATTTAAATTATGTATTGCAATTAATTGGATATATGAATGTGGAATGTATTTATTGGCGTGTTTTATATTTCCGTGCAATTGGTGTATTATTCTATATGCATTTAATTATTAATGTGTACATGTGTATTGGTTAATATTTTGTGAAATTAAGTACGTACTTGTTGCTTTATTTGTACATATAAATTGTCATTTTATGTGTACGAATTGTGGGTGTTACGTGTATTATTTGTTGATTTAATTGTGCATTTAATTTAATTACTAAGTGTTATATTAGTAAATTGTGAATGGTTAAATATGATTATTTATGCAAAGATATTTATTTAAATTATTTTGAGATTATGATGCAAATGTCAACTTGCTGAAGTAATGAAAGATTGTTCAGCATATCCTTATTGAGATTTAAGCTCACCTCCTCTCAGACTTTACAGGTTAGGATGCTGACACGGGGACAATTACGGGACTTGGTAGTACCGGTTGAAGAGGTAATAGTGTGGGACCATTAATATTATTTTCTGTAGTAGGTTGTGAGACAGACTTGTTTTATTTTGGGAATTGTAAGGAAGAAATGTAATAAAACGTCATATAGGACTTTATGTATTTAAGGGACTATTGAAAATTTTAGAATTCTTTTATTCTTATTTTTATTTTATTTTATTTTTATTTGTTTTTCACGTCTCAAATTTCTTTTCGAAAATTTTGGGTGTGACAAATTAAATATATTAACTATGGGTAAAATCGTAAATTCATTACAAATCATTAGTACACTTGACTGACGTTAGTTACAGGGGGTGTGGTCGAGATTATTGAAGCTAGAGGGGGTCTGGTCGGGATATTGTCTAAACTGAGGGGGTGTAAGTGGTATTTACCCTTTGATTTTTATGTACGATTTTGAGAAACGAATACATGTTACACTTTTGAATTGAGAATTCTATGTCTTCATTTATGGTTCATTTACATATATGAAATCTTTGTATAGATGATTGAGTTGTTAAATTGATGTATTTGGAGAATAAGGCATGAAAATGGTCATTTAACACTTTCTGTAGGAACACTATCGAGCAATCTTGATTGATCAAAACCCCTGGTTCGATTAATCGAAGAGTCTCGATTAAGCGACCATCAATAGAAAATGGTTCCATGGAAGGGTGGTCAATTCCAATAGGTTTTCAATGGAACTTCGATACAAGTTCGATAATGTGAAGTTCTCGATTGATCGAAGTCTCCATGTAGCACAATCGAAATGTGGGTCTCGATTAATCGAAGTAGGCTATTCGATTAATCGAAGTAGGCTATTCGATTAATCGAAAGGTGCTTTGGTTGGGCCTTTCAAAGGGACTTAGGTATGCATGTTCTTCAATAAAGGATACATGTAATAGACTTATAATACTTATGCATGCATGTATGTATCGTAGTTATGGTAATGATTAAGTTTCTGCTGATTTTATGAGATGATCACTTAGGTTGATTGGTCATACTGATGTATCCACTAGGAATCGAGTGTGATAAATGGTAGTTTGTCATGGTTGTCCGGGTCGTGGGATGACAATCGGGCAGTCATGACACCTTATTATCCGGAGTTCGAGCTCGGACTATGAGAGTCCCAGTGATCCGAATCTTGGGGCGTGACAGACAAGAACTTTGATACGCCTTAGGCTTTCTCTTGTAACTCGTCGTCCAATTGTTATAGACTCCTAGCTAACGTCACAATTCTTCTAAAAGGGTAGCTGAAAGAACACAAATACTCCTCAAGTATTTTGTTCCCTTCATAGTGATGATTTATTTTCCTCTTCAGATAAAATCAAGTAGTGTCAATGAACCACTTCTGCTACTCTGATCAAACTGTATAGACTTATGCTGCCTTTAAGAATCCGGTTGATCAGATTAAGAAAAGTATCACAACTTAAACACTCTATGTGTGTGTGCTCTCAAAAATATAAATAGTAGAATAAAATTCTCTATTGAAAAGTATCTCCTCTACTTTTTCTCTCTAAAAAGATTTTATGATATCTAATGAAAAGCTCCTTGAAAGCATTAATTTATTCCCCTTTTTTCTCCCATTAGAGAGAATATTTGAGGGTTTTTGTTGATAATATGTAAAGACCGGGGTATTTTTGACCGGTTCCGGGTGATTTTTGGACCAGATTTTTTTTAATTAATTAATTTTGGGAAAATGTGGATATACATATATATATATAAATGGAATTATATATATATTGATGGAGGGTATAGATGATTATATATATGGGAATATATATATATATATATATATATATATATATATATATATATATAGTTTGTTGCATGGTGAGTGTGCATATATATATTGAGACATAAGTATATATATGTATATATGGTGGGTCTATATGTAATTATGAATATATAGAAATGCATGTACATAATTATATGTATATGTGGGAGAAAGGAGAATACCCATGTGGTATTTTGTGCACATAATAAATATATGAATATATGTGCATATTTAATCATGTGGCTGAGAGTGTATGATATTGTGTGTGGTGTATATTGAGAGAAGAGAAGAGTAGACAAGAAGATAAGAAGTTAGACAAAGTGAGTGGTTTGGCTAAGGAAGAAGAAAAGAGAAAGAAGAAAGAAAAGAGGAAGAAAAGAGAGAGAGCGACCGAAGAAGAGGGTGGTGGAGACACGACTGAGCTGGGTTTGGTGCAGCTGAAGGTGGTCTCTCGGCTAGTGCAACATACGATGGTGGAGGCTCAGATGGGTCTTCGATAGGTGGTCTTGGTCAACTGGTTGTGGGGATTGTTCGGGTGCTCTCTTCTGGGTTTGGTGGTGGTTGTTTTGTGGAGGTTTGAGGGTGTACATGGTGGCACCGGAGGGGCCGTTTGCCAGCAGGAGGGTGGCTCGGTTAGGGGCTATTTGGTCACCTTCAATCACGGTTTAGTCAGGCTTCCACGGCTTTAGTTCTCGGTTGAGTTTCGGGGTGAGGCTCGGTTGTGTATAATGGTTCACAGGTGGTTTCGGCTGCTCGTAACAGCGCTCCAACAATGGCGCGTAGGTGGAGACTCGACTTTGGGAGTTGGGTTTTCACGGCACGATTTCAGTTGGTTTTAATGGAGACGAATTTAGTTTTTGGACAACTTGTGGTGGCTGAAGTTGATGGTGAGCCTGCTCGGCCTTGGTGGTGGAAGTGCAGCGCGGTTGAAAGCTGTGTTCATGGCGGGCTGTGACAATGGACAGTGGGTTGCCATTAGGTTAAGTATATTTATGAATTGGGTTTCCTAATTGGTAAATTAATGGGGCCATGATTTGGACTGTTATAGAAAATGAGGACTATGGATCTTTGAATTGGACTTTGGAAATTGGGTTCAGTAGGGTCGATTGCGTGGGCTTTGACACGAGACTGGACCAGACAAGGAAATGGACCGCTTTGCAAGCGCGGACACAGTGAAAGTGGGACCTAAGGCAAGTTAATTCTTGCCTCTATCTCCTACGTATATATTTTAATTACGTTGTAATTTTACATATGTTCTTTAATTGTTCATATATGGTATTTATATATATAAATGTGGTTATGGTATATATGTGTATATACGTAAGATGTGAGTAAATATATATATGTATATATATATATTTGGGAAATAAAAGCATGTTAAAATTAAATGCTTGTTTGCATCGTAATATCCATGTATGGTATGCATATGTGGCTTTTATGCATGGTGATATATATATATATATATATATATATGTGATTATATATATATAGGTGCAATGGTAGAAATGCTTGTTAAATATGAATATATCTTTTGGCAGGCATTTACAAAGCAAGATTATGATATGCTAGGTGTTCTATATGTTCTTATTACATATATGGGTGACGAAATATATATGTGTTTATATATTGTGATTGGAATGCATGTTAGTTACTTGTAGCAAATACATGCATTGACTAAGAGCATGATTGTATTTATGCTAAGTTATGTGCATATGTGTATTATTTGTTGGACGTGACATGTAGTAATGTCGGTGTTGTGGTTAGAATGCATGCTAGACACTTATGGTAAATGCATGTAATGAATGAGAGCATGATTGTTTTTATGCTAGTTTATGTGCATATAGGACTTATATGCAGGATTTGACATATACGTGATTATATGTGGATTTATGTGAGCTACATGCGTGCTATCTATATATAGGAAATATGTGCATTGGTGAAGCATGATTAAAATGTGTTTAAGTGAAGTTTGTGAGCATATGTCAGTTTATGCTAGGTTTTACATGTATATGTAATTATACATATGGCTTTGTGGAGGTGACATACATGCTAAGTGTTTTCAAAACTTACTTATGCATTATGTAGCATGAATCTTAGATGCTTGATTCATATATGTTTGAAATTAATATACAGGGCCGTTGTGAGGAAACGGAAAAAAGTGGCCAAGTTACCTAGAGCAGGTCAATACTCGGTTATGGTTGTGGTCGTAGAGTGGTCAAATCACTTTGGAGAACGTAAATACTCGGTGATAAATTCTAAACAAGGGCGTAATCACCTTGGAGTAGGTAAATACTCAGTGATGACGGTATAATCACCTTGGAGTAGGTAAATATTCGGTGATAAATTAAAAAAAAATGGGCCTAATCACCTTAGAGTAGGTAAATACTCGGGGACGATGATGTAATCACTTTGGAGTAGGTAAATACTCGGTGATAAATCAGAGTTATGTGGGGAGCGTCCCAAGTCACATGATTGGTCAAAATCAGGTTAGGGTATCAAATTGAGTCTGAGAGGGAGACAAGTGTATGAAATTGCTTACATATTAATTGTGAAGCACGATATGCGTTTAATACATTCCTATATATGCGTTACGTGATAATTGATTTACATTACTTTATGTAAATGCTTAGACACATATGTTCTATATACATATTGATGTGGACTTTTACTGCTTTCAATTATGTTGAAAATGATTTCAAAAATCATTTATAGGTGCTTATATATATATATAAATGTGGTAATTTTACTTATATATATATTTTATATATATATTGATGTGGATTTTTACTGCTTTCAAGCATGTTGAAAATGATTTCAAAAATCATGTGTAGTTGACTTATATGTACATATGTGTTATATTTGCCATATACGTTGCTGGTTCATGTATGCCAGGTGGAGCATGATTTAAATATTGTGATATATTTAAATGTGTATGTTTTTGAGAATATGTGAGGATCGACCTGCTGCAGCAAGGATAGTATGGTTCGACATACCTTATTGGGCCTTTGAGCTCACCCCATCCCAGGTTTTGTAGGTATTGCTGATTACGGAGTTAGTTAGGGGACTGATAGTACCAGTTGTAGAGGTAATAATTAGACTCCTTAGAATCTGATTTATGTCCAGAATTTTAGATAGATGTTGTACATTTGGATTCAATGTAACTGGACATTATATGTTGGGTAATTTATTCTAGTTGTACATTTCATTTGATGTATGTATATGAGACGGACATTCAAGGACTGAGACATATTTTCGATAGTATTATGCATGTTGTAGGAATGATGGAGGGACACGTGTCCAAAATTGTCCATTTTGAATAATTTATATTTGAATTCGCATTATATAATTATGTTGTGATATTGATGGTAGTATTGTGAGAGGTTGTTCTCACAGGTTCACACCTCGGTTCTCGGGACTCGGGAATCAGGGCGTGACATAATAAATCCCTAATTTTTCTTGAAAAACAAATTAAAAATCAATAGGAAATGAATCCCAGTGTTTTAGGAATGTTCGGGGTCAAATCCGGGTTAAAACATGATAAAGGTGATAAAATCCTACAGAGTAGAAGCCTTGGACCGGTTCAGCTACTGTAGCAATCTCATATGAGATGTTGAGATCTCTTGGACTGGTCTAGCCTTTACTTGGACTAATCCAGTTGTGTTGGTAACCAATTTTGAGATCTTGAGAGCTTTTGGACTATTTCGGGTAAGACTTGGACCGGTTCAATTTTGAAAAATATGAAATTGTGACTTTGAAACTCTATTTTTTGAGACCAGAAAACATGTTTTAAAAATCTATGTGTCCTCACCAACTTACGTGGACTAAATGATGCTCAAATCATGATCAATGACGTCCATGCTCATTTGTAGCCACTTGAATGCTTTAATCAACCGAAGTCTTTGTTGATGCACTCTTTAGATGATGCATTGATGAATAACACACTCCAAGATCTCAATCTTCAACTCCATGATCGAACTTGGTTTTGACACCGAATATTGCTAATTAAAAATATACACGTCACACACTCGACCTCCGTCCTGAGCCCCATCGACCCGAAAATCTCAACTTTCACCTAACGCTTTCAAAACTTCACAGGACCTATATATAAGTTCCCAAACATATATTTCAAATTTAAAACATACATAAAATCATTTAAATCACTTATGTGACAATAAACGGAAATAGAAAGAAAATCGGACAAAAATAGTCATGTCTTTACAAGAAATCTAGTATATCTCACTATCACTCATCAAGATATCTCTTATCTTGTTCATATAGTACATCAATTTATAGCTGCCCCAGGATCTGCTCATTTTGCTGCAATTCTTCGCAATCTCAAAGGCACTATATTGCATTGACTTCATTTTCGTTTCCACTCATCACCTGTACTTTATTCTTGCACTGATACAGAGTAGGTAGGAGACCCAACAAACCGTCATTCCATTACATATTTTCGCTTCTTGCTTGGTGATTCACTCATCTCTTAGCGTAGCAAAAAGCAAACTGTTGTTGCTCGATCTAGCACATAAACTTAGTACAAAGCACTTGTTGATACAACTTCATAGCTTTTGTGATTACATTGGCTTCTTCAGAATACGGGTTCTCTTCATCCACTGTTACTCCTATCTATTGCAATAATAGGAGTGTAAGAATGTCTTGCAGTTGTAGTCCATTATTTCTCATAATCACATAGCAGATATCTTGACCAAATCTCTTCCACCAAGCCGTTTTCGAGATTTTGTCTCCAAACTTAAGACGACTTCATATAATCCACCTTGAGTTTGAGGGGTGCTATTAGATAATATTGTACATTGTACCACACACTCACCTACCCCTACTTTCCTTATATAACTCCACAACCTCAAACCTTGTATAGCACACCTACGCACAATCATCTTCTATATATACCGGATCATTGTACTATTATGATTCATTCAATACAATACAATTTCACTGTTCCATTATTCTTAATTGACAGTATATGATTTTTGAAATACCCCCTACAAATTTCACGTATGAGGTGGCTAGTCTAACACATAAAATATAAGGGATATCTACAACTGATAGCAAACAAGCATATAATACAATGACAAAAGAAAAAAAATTATAAATGTTGAAAGGAAAGTCTAACTGAAATAAATAATAATATTAAATAACATAGTACTAGTTTGAACGATACAACTTGGAAGTCCTGTAACTCAAAGACCCCTTAACCAAAAATCATAAAAGTTAATATTTTATGAAAACATCTAAGTCCTTACACTGAAGTCTGGTAAGGAATAAATGACCACCACGCTCTAACCTCGAGGTGAAAACTGCCTCGGACCTGAAATATCAACAAGTGGGTTAAACCCACGAGCAAGTTCCCTCAACTACCACCCAATCAGAGAACAGAAAACATACCCTCTATATGAGGACAGTAAAGATATATAGATATAAGAGCAAACTGCGAAAAACCCCCCTTATGTATTCTTTTTTGGCAAAAAATATTCCTAATCTATTTTTTTGGCATAAACCCCCTCCAACTATTGAAAACCCACATAAGGGGGGTTATTATGACTACAATGCCCCCCTCATTTATTTATTTTTAATTTTGTTTTTCTTTAAAGATTTTGTATTTATTCTCTAATTTTGTAATATTAATTTTTTATTTAGGAAACCAAGATACAAGTGAGTCAATTTATTTACAATAAAATAATATCAATAAATTCTATTTTTTTTAATGACCATGATATTAATTTTCAATAATACCATTTAAATCATAGATTTTAATAAATATAAGGAATTGTATATTTTGTAAAATTTTATCCTTTATTATTTGTAATTGTATATAATATGATTAATATGTGGTTTGTGAGTAATTTTATTTTTATGTCATTCTTTTATCAACCATAGGCAATCCTAACATGGCCAAACACACTAAGTTTTCTAATTAGATTCTAGGCAATCCTATCATGCCTTCCTCCATATATTCTACAATTGTCTTGCAAGGTATCAGGCAAACCTATCATTCCTCCACCAATAATCTTTTCCCAAAACACTAAATTTATGTTTATATACTATTAAATATAAACCTACCAGCTCATAAATATATCCCCAATTAACCCTATGACCCAAGAATAGAGCAACCCCACGCACTACACTAACCAATTAGTTATCTCAATGCAAGTGTAGACTAGTTTTAAGTAACATGCTCAAATATATAATGAGAAACTTTCTTATTAGATATTAGGCAATCCTGACATGCCCCAAATAAAATTTAACGATACTTTATTAGGTATTAGGCGATCTCTACACGCCTAATAATCCTAATATGCCAAATATAATGTATAGATACCTTATTAGGTATTAGGCGATCCCGACACGCTTGGCACTCCTGATATGTCAAATATAATGTATAGATACCTTATTAGGTATTAGGCGATCCTGACACGTCTGACACTCCTGATATGCCAAATAGAATGTTTAGATACCTTATTATGTATTAGGTAATCTCGACATGCTTGGCAATCCTGACATGCCAAATATAATGAATAGATACCTTATTAGGTATTAGGCGATCCTAAGATGCCTGACAATCCTGACATGCCAAATATAATGTATAGATAGCTGATTAAGTATTAGGCGATCCTGATACGCCTAACAATCTTGGTATGCCAAATATAATGTATAGATACCTTATTAGGTATCAGGCGATCCTGACACGCCTGGATAATTAACATTTAAATAAAAATCTAACATACTTACAAGCATGCTAATTAATATCATGTAAATCCTATCGTCCCATTTATTAATTTAAACAAATAAAAAATAACACAACATACTATGAATGTAATGACTTTATCATACTCCCATAAATTGTTTTAAACACCATACAATTAATCAAGAACATTTATTCAAGTAAAGAAACAATCAAAGAAAATTAAATAATTAATTAAAAGAAAACCCCACAATAAAGCCAACACCTGTATTTCAACATCATGTATCGAAACCTAGCTCTAATCCTAGGTTTTACTTATTGGGTCATTTATGATCGAGATTGACTCTCGTGGGTTCAAAATACGTTCATAAAAAAAATTTGGATCTCGACTGTTCATAGAAATTAAATGTAAATACATACAATACGATTTAATTCACTACATATAAATTTCATAAACGAAATCCTAGATTTTGGTCAACATACATGTCTCCAAAAACAAAACCCTAGTTTCTATCAATATATATATTAGAAACGAAACCCTAACTTAACACAATACATTCATGCTTAATCAAACGGATATTTCTTTAACATGCAATTAAGCAAAAATTCCAAATTATTAAACCTAATCATACATAAACCTATATGTATATACATGTATATTCATGAAATCGAACAATACAAATATTTATATATATTTACAAGTTCAAAGGGGAAGTGAAGAGATTGAACTTGCCTTATGATTTTGAGCAAAATCACCTTTTCTGGCATTGATGTTGTTTTAAAATTGTTAAATAACTCGCAAGTGTACGAATCTATTAAAGTATAGTTCGGCAAGAACGAGGTCGAACTCAAGGGAATGCTTTAAGAAGAAAAACTAACACAAATTCAAATTAATTTAAAACTAATCTAGTTTAAACAAAAGTTGATTGATTTGAGATAAATTAAACTAACATATAAATAAAATAACACTATTGAAATCAAATAAAGAAAATAACTAAGGTTTTGGATTCCACCACCATTAAATCCATGAAGTTTCTAATATTCATTTATTAATTCCCAAAGTTAGAGTAGCAATCAAGAAATCAATCTATTGCTTACTCAAGATTTAACAATAAAGCACTATGAAAAATATATTAAAAGGTAGATTTTCCTTCGCTTCACTTGTGTAAAATTCTAAGCATCCTATGTATCCAATTTAATGAAAAACATAAGATTAAAGATTATCACTTTTAAGAAATACAAACCCAAGCTTAGATTAATTATAATACTTTCTAACTACCACATATACATGATATAGATGGTGAAAGAATTATAAATAATTAATCACAAGAAGCAAAAATCATAAGCAATTAAATCACACACATGAGAATTAATTAATGAACAAAAGAACTTCACTTCATTAATGGAGGTTTCCTCCTCAACCCTAGTTGAGGAGTTTAGTTACACATGATAGAAGAAGAAGATAACAAAATAATAAAAGACATAATGAATAAATAAAACCCGAATTGTCTCTGTCTTCTCTGCCTTGGCCTCCCCTTGTTTCCTCCTCAAAACAGCCTCCAATTCACCTCTTTATACCCCAAGAGAATACATAAAGTCCTAATCCAATTAGGAGATAAATTCCTAATCCAATTAGGAGAAAATTAGGGTTTTCCCGCAGCCCTAAATAGGTAGATTTTTCTGCTGACTTTCAGCCCAAGTTTTGACCCAGTAGAAGTCCGATTCACGAAATTTACGTGAAATATAAAAGTGTCCAGAATTGAATTTCGTTCAACTAACGCGGGAATTAAGTCGAATTGACGCTCGAAAATAAGGTTTTCAGTCCACTTTCCAAAACGGGATTAAAACTGGATTAAGTGTAGAATTGGGCTTCAGGCCCGTAATCTTCTTAAGCAGTTGTAATTCTCTAGAACCTCTTCCTTGGACTGATTTGAGTTGAAATATGGAGTTGAATGGATCCATTAGATGTAGGCTTCATATAACCTTCTTGGATATCATCTTTAAAAGCCCAAAATCATGGTTTTATCTGAAATAATCATTAAGGCCCTGAAAAAGACAGAAAATACAAAAACAGAGTAAAATCACATATAACCTATCACTAAGAGAATAAAATATGCAAATTAAGAGGCTAGAATGCGTAACATTCAACGCCCATCAGGCATCTACCTTTTTTCCCTATCTGTGCTAATGCGTAGAAACTACTGAACCCTAATTTTTTTTCTCTTATTTAATATTCCTAAATAATTAAACTAATAAGTATAAAATATTTAGTCCAAGTATATATAAATATATATAACCTAACCCAACAATCTAGCCCAACCTGATAATAATTAAAAATATAAAAGGAAACGCAACCCAAACCTACATATTTTTATTTAAAAGAAGAACTATATTTAAAACAAATATTTACACACAATTAAACTCAGTCAACACTTAGCAACAATTCAAACATTCACATTAAACACATAAAAACAGCCATTGACAAAATTAATTAAAACATTTAAATAATAAAAAATCCAATTAAATAAATAAAAACTCAATTTAAATATCCTCAAATTACGGGGTATTACAGTTTTGAGTACTCGAAACTTTATATGTCTAATACCTTTACCTTCCTCTTTGTCCCTACCACTTGCTTCAACTCCTTTTGAAACAATTAATCTCCCATGGCTGCTTTAATAAATTTTTACTCATATTATTTCTTTAACTCTGAAATCATCCCTAGAGTCGTCTTTAAATCATCCCCAACATTTTACTCACTTTCAAGTTTTAATTTGAGTCGGTGATTATTTCCTAATAACAAGGTAGCTACGTTAGATTACATACTAATTACATATATTAGGTTGGGAAACTACATTAAGTCCTTGACATAACTATTTTAAATTATTAGTAACCCAGAAATCTTATTCATTCATTGGGTACAAGACTTTGATTAAATAAATTAAGGTTGAATTAAACAAACATGTCTCCTCTACAGCCTGCCATATACGATTCTATAGTTGAGTTGAGAACATTTTGTCTTCTCAATGAGAACTGGTGATTGTAGTCGCCCCACGGGATGGATTGTATTGACCCTTGTGGGCGAGTGTGATGTGGAAGGGTATAAGAAAAGACACTAGGTTGAGCTACCATCCTGACAGGCTACAGGGTGCTCAATCCCACATCGCTTGAGTGTGGAGAAAGAGATGTACTTATATGTAGTGTTCTTTCCAAATAATGTGTTCTCTCCAAATGGTATGAGACCTTTTGGGGTAAAACCTAAGAGCAAAAACCGTGTGAACTTATGCCCAAAGCGGACAATAACATACCATATGTTGGAGTGGGGTATTACAGTGATTCCATCAACCTAATTGTCTTTAACTATATTATTTCTATGAATATTCATTATATAGGATATATGAAGAATATTCATTATATAGGATATATGAAATACAGAAAGAAAATTGGACAATAAGAGCTAGAAATTTTTATTTGGATTCCATCCAAAGAATTTGGTTCTAGTCACTACTTAAGCATGAATGGATATTAATTGTAATACCCAGTAATTTTTAGGTCATTTAATTTTAATTTGAGTTTTTCTATTTGTGTAAATTATTTATTGAATGTTTTAAATGTTAAATGTTTTACTTGTTTAAATTGTTATTGAGTATTTTAAATGCTAAATGTTAGGTTGTTTTATTTTAAATTTTTTTCAGGTTGGACCATATTTTTGTATTTTCTGTTATTTTTATTTATTCTTTTTTGGATTGAGTTAGGGAGAGTTTGGGTTGGAGTATTGAGTTCGAACATGAGTATAATTGTTTAGGTGTTGGATTAAGTGTATATTTTATTATAGGCTAAGTGTATATTTATTATTATTATTATTATTATTATTTCTTTAGTATTTTATTAGAATTTCAATATATATATATATATATGTATATATAGAGAGAGAGAAAGAGAAGTAGTGTTAGCTCTTTCGTTTCGAGTTTAGGGTTTTGTTAAGGGGAACTCTTTCTGCTGAAAGGAAAGAGCTCTAGAGAGAGAAAGTAGAGAGAGAGAGGGTATGGCTTGGCAGCCATGGGAGATGGGTCTCCTTGGTAGCGATCTGAGGTTGTGCTAACAGTGGCCATGGGTGGTGACTGGCCGTGAGCTCGGTTACATAAGTTTGGTTCACGGTGTATTGTACGATGGTGGTTAGTGGTGGTGACTCGACCATAGGTAATCGAGAGTAGTGAGGCTTGCGGTAGTGGTGGTCCGGCCATGGTGATCGGCTGATGGGTTGTCTTGATTAGGTGTTGTTGCGCGTCTTCATGGTGGGTTTGCCATGGGACACGGCATGGGCTCACGGTGGAGCTTTGGCTTGGGCAACGGTGACAGTGGGGCTGTGGTTGCTAGCGGTTGATGGAGGCTGAACTGGTGGCTGAGTTCCGTGAACGTTTAGTAGCTGGGTCTTCATGATATTTTGGCGAGGTGGGTTTTGGTGTTGCTTCGACAACGAAGGAGGATGAAGAAGGAAGGTGGTTCGGGCTTTCATGGTTGGCTCAATGTGCTTGGCTAGATAATTGAATTGGTGACTTGGATATTGGTATAGTGCTGACTTGGCAGAGTTGCGGTCTGTTTGGGTGGCTTCCTTGGGCTGCCGTGAGACGATTTTGGGTGGCCGTGTGACACGGTGGTTGGTGAAGATGCGTATTGATTTAGTTTGTGTATGGTGGAGGTCCTGGAGTACCAGATTGCTAATGGAAGCAAGTGGTCTATGACTAACAGCAGAAATGCTAACCTTGACACCATGTGGCTTGAAATCTTGATGGCCTTGATTTGGAGATCAATTTGATGAAGCTAATGAGATTTGTGGTGTGGTTACGTGTGCGCGTCGAAGGCAGGACAAACTTGCACTATGTACTAAAGATAACATCCAATGAGGTGGCTCAGGAAATGTGGAATTGCAATCTTTGTATTACAACTAGAAACTGTTCATTTAAAACACAGGAAATGCTAAACGTCATAAAATTTTATCATGAATGATGTAGCAAGTGATAATACCATTGACATTCCATGTATGGGGGGAATTCCACCAATACTAACTCACCATTTAATTGCCACATTATTCAAGATAAAAATTCATGAAATATTTTCATGACGTGTAGCATTGCTCTTTGTAATTCACGGTTAGGAGTAAGAATTGGGCTAAAATGATGTTCTTTGGGCCAAGCCCAGAGACAAAAATATTGGAGCAAATAAATGGGCTTGAGTTATTAGGCCATACTTTGAGCTTAACAAATGGGTTCTTTTGAGTTAAAAATTGGGCTTTGTGATTTGTATTGGGCCGAAAATTTAAATAGGCCCCATAGAATTTAAAAGAAATAAATGGTGGATTTGATGTTATGCTAGACCAGAATTGGGCATAGGCCCAATCTCATTTAAAAATGGAGGCTTTCCATTGGACTTTGGATTCTGGAGCAGCGAAGGACAACACGGGCTTCCAGATATAAACCCGTGGCAAGTTGATACTTGCTTTCTTCTCCTATTATATGTTTAATTTATGTATGCTTTATGTATGTGTATATGTGTATTTAAATTTAAATTTATATATATAAATTTAATGTGTTAGTATGTAATAAATACCTATGTGTGTAATATATATATATATATATATATATATATATCAATAATTATATGTGTATACATATATAAATATATATATACATATCGATGAATGTGAATGTGTTGTTTATTTAAATTGCTTTATTTGAATTGTATTGCAATTTGAATTGGGACTATTAAATGCATGTGTGATGTAAATTTATTTAAAGTGTTGTTGATATTTCATTGGTATTTGGGATGTTATTTTATGCACGTTTGTTGATGTCCAATTATGTATTTGCAGATTTTGTTATATTCTGTGCATTCAAAATTGTTTATGCTTAAATGTTATGTGTTGATAAATTGAGGCAGTTAAATTGTGTTATTTTATGAGTATGAAATGTATATGTTTACGTGTGCTTGCGGATATATTTTTGTGCATTTAAATTTGTTAAATGTTATATATATGAATGAAATTGTGAATTGTTAAATGTTTTATTTATTCAAATATATTTATCTAAATTATTTTGAGATTATGATGCAAAAGTCAATTTGCTGCTGCAATGAAATATTATTCAGCATATCTTTGTTGAGCTTTGAGATCACTTCCCTCTAGATTTTGCAGGTTAACGTGCTGTGTAATACCCCGAAAAATTTGGACGTCTATTATTTTAAAGAATTTAAATTTCTTTATATTATTATTATTATTATTATTTTTCAATTCATGTGGAATGCCTTTATATGCATTTTATCATTAATTATTATTTTATGTGAATTGGTTGTCTTTATAAATTCTTTCATTTCATGTGAATTGCTCTATTTTTATTGTTATCAATTTATATGAATTGTTTATTGATTGTGTATTATTTGATTTAAATATTTTAAATGCTTTGGATTGGGCTAGGGAGGAATCTGGGCTGGAATGGTTGGGCTAAGGATATGCTTAAGTTGTTGGGCCATGGTTATAGTTATATTATTATGGTTATTATTATTATTATTTTTAGTTATTTAGTTTTTAGAAAAAAATAATAATAATAGAATAAAATGATTAGGACAAAAGATAATAAGAAACTAGGGTTTCTGCCGTTTGCATTACGCACAAAAATCAGGAGAGTAAACGAAAGAGAGAAGGAGTTCGGGTGAACGAGTGTTTGAATCATCAAAGAGGCAAGTTTGATTCTTCTCTTCCCCTTTGAATCCGTATGCATAGTCTAGGTTTGAGGATTGTGTTTATTTTGAAAATTTGTATATAATTGTATGTTTTTTTTTCTCTGATGATAAATTTTGTGAGAATTAATTATGCTAATTGTATAGACATGTTGCTAGAAATTTGTATGCATTTAATTATGAAATTAAATAATTTTGCATGCTAAGATAATTCTGTGAATTAAACATTAGGATTTTGGAGTTTTGGTACTATTTTAGAGTATTTTTGCATATGTATATACATGTATATATGATTGTATAGGCGGGTGTATATATATACGAACATGAAATTTGGGTCTACTGTGTTTATCATTTTTGAGGGATTTTGTTCCGATTAAAAGGTAGATCTTACTTCCTAGAACAATCCTTGAAAGTTTCGTTATGAACCGTTGGGTAGATTGACGGAAAATTGAGTTTAAAATTTTAGATTTTCGAAACTTGAAATTGGGCGTTTTTGATTTAGTCCGTGAGAGGGGATAATTTTGGCACCAATACGTAGCTTAGATCTATACGAGTTCAATGGTATATTCATATGCGCGATTCGGTGCTCGGAAGTGATCAGGAAGCTCGGCCTCCATTGTTGGCCGCTGAAGCTTCAGCTGGAGAAGAAGGAAGAAGAAAGAAAAAGAAAAGGGGCCACACGTCCGCCAGCGCGTGGGGGCGCGTGCCGCCGGCTCCGGTGGCCGGGAAATTGTTTTCGGGCCCCACTCGCGGGGGCCCACCTCTGGGTCCAATATGGGCCCATTCCGAATTGTTTTGATATTTATTTTGTATTTTTGAAATTTTTGGAAAAACTTGAAAATCTGGAAAAATCATTTTTTTAAAAATACTTTTATAATTCTAAAAATTCCCAAAATTTTATATCAACTTCCTAGGAGCTTAAGGGGATTGGGGTTTAAATTTCATATCAAAATTGTTTACCATTGTCTTTAAATTAATTTTTTAAGTGTCTAAAAACTGAATTTTTCAGCCTCTTTAATTTTAGAAAATAGTTAGAAATTTCCAAAAATTCTGAAATTTTTACTGTAACTTTCTGGAGGTTAAATACACTTGGGTTTAAAGTTTCAACTCAAAATGATCTTTCCTTGTTGTTCAATTGATTTTTAAAGTGTCCAAAAGTTGGGTTTTTCACTTTTTGTAATTTTAGAAAATACTTTTATAATTTCAAAAATTCCCAAATTTTTACTGTAATTCTCTGGAGGATAAATATACTTGGGTTTAAATTTTCAACTCAAAATAATCTTTCCTTGTTGTTCAATTTATTTTTAAAGTGTTTAAAAGTTGGATTTTCACCTTCTTTTATTTTTAGAAATTATTTTAAAATCCCAGAAAATTCTAGAAATATTTAGGTAACTTTATAGGATTAAAATGCACTTGGTTTTTAAATTTCATGTCAAAATGAGTCTCCCTTGTGATTGTGTTGGTTGTGAAAGTATGCCTCGAATTATGTTTATTTTCTTTTTGCTAGAATAATATTTTTTAAAATCCTCAAAAATTCTAGAAAAATACAGCATGATTTAATAGGGTTCTTAGCAGTAGAATATGCCCAGAAACCTAGATAAAAGTTAGGTTTAGACTCTCTCATATATTTGAGTGCATTGAAGGTTGAGTTGGGAAATTGCTTCTTTAATGGATGTTTGAGTTATTTGATTTACTTGAATGTAATTTTCTTTAAGGATATAAATGCCCATCAAATACTTGATTATAGTCTACTTGTGAACGATTTATCTTATGATAATAATTTCATGTTGGATGATTTGAAATAACGGTTTGTGCAAATTAAATCATAATGCACCTTGTTATTTTGTATTGCATATTGGAATGTATCTATGCATTTTATTTTGGCATGTAAGGATTGCCCGGCGTGTCAGGATCGCCCATACCTAATAAAGTATCTATGTATTTTATTTGGCATGTAAGGATTGCCCGGCGTGTTAGGATCGCCCATACCTAATAAGGTGTCTATGCATTTTATTTGGCGTGTCAAGATCGCCCATACCTATTAAGGTATCTATACATTTTATTTGGCGTGTCAGGATCGCCCATATCTAATAAGGTATCTATACATGTATGCATATGTTTTCTTTATTTTGAACTTAAAGAATGTGTTCATTGTTGGATGATAAGGGTTTGTTGGAACAATGTATAAGATGATTTTACTTCTGAAAACATGAACTAAATAGGAAATGACTAGTATGTATATATCTATACCTATTAAGGTATCAAAAGATTAAATGATGGCATGTTAGGATTGCTTAAACTTGATATTATTTCATGTTATGTTTATTTCTGCTGAACTTAAGAAATGTGATCACTTTTGCGTAATAAGGACTTGGGTGAAAAATTATAATTAATGACTGTTGTTATGAAAACATGAAACTGGAATAAAAATAACTTGTATGTTAAATCTATTGTTTTCTTTTGTGTCCCTTATATTGAGGGTATGTATATTGGTTCTCTGATTGGGATGTAGTAGATAGAACTTGCTCGTGGGTTTAACCCACTTTGTTGATATTTCAGGCTTCAGATAGGTTTCACTGCAAGGATAGAGTTTTAGGATTAGTTGTGGCAGACATCTCTTCTCATCGGTCATAGGGTAGAAACCTATACTCTTATTCAAGGGTCAGACTATGAACTCTTTTGAAGGTTTTGGTTATTGGTTTTAAATTAGAGTCTTAAACTTATATTTATTCTGGTTAAGGGGTCCTTGCGTTACGGGACTTCCAAATTGTATTACCAGAATTTAATTATTTAGTTATCAATTATTTCAATTCAATGAGATTTCTATTAAGCTTTTAGCAATTATTCTATTTCTGTCTTTTGCATCTATGCTTGTTGCTATCAGTGGTTAATACTCCTCAGGTTTTGTGTATGAGACTGGCCACCTCATGCGCGAAATTTTCTGGGGGGTATTTCATGCTGATACGGGGCAAGTATGGGATTTGATAGTACCGATTGAAGATTTAACAATGGGACCATTAGTATTATTTTCTGTCTAGTGTATGAGACAAATTTGTATTATTTTGAGTATTTGTAC
This sequence comes from Cornus controversa, assembly GCA_026545225.1. NCBI lineage: Eukaryota > Viridiplantae > Streptophyta > Magnoliopsida > Cornales > Cornaceae > Cornus > Cornus controversa. The sequence continues at coordinate 31,273,150 of CM048846.1, read as the reverse complement.
AGAAGAAATATATTTAATATTTTCTTCCAATGTAACAGAATGTTGTAGATGATTCTATTTATTTAAAGGACTGTTTGAAAATTTTAGAATTCTTTTATTTTTATTTTATTTTATTTGTATTTCACATTCGGATTTCTCATCGAAAATCCGGGGTGTGACATTAATTTTAGCTACTTCACTGTTTGAAAGAAAAGTGATTCTAAAGTCACCAAGTAGCTGAATTTAAATCTAAGGTTATTTCAATGCCATGAAGACTGAGAGATGTGAAACATGAAGAGGAATGTCCGTAGTGTCTTACGCAAATTCCATACATCTGACCAGAAAAACCTAAACATTTTCCATCCACTTCATGATTTATGAAGGCGATAAGTAGGAATAGCCAGTAAATTATTGACCCTACCCATTACAAAACCGAACTTTTCAGTCATGTCCAGCTCAGTTGGCAACATACCATTTGGAAGTTCCCAATCAAAGCAATGCACCAATTGTGCCACCACTAGGCGGAGCACAGTGAGACCCAATTGCATCCCAGGGCAACCTCTCCGGCCAGAGCCAAATGGGATAAGTTGGAAGTCACGTCCCCGGAGATCTATATTACTACCACTAAACCTCTCTGGAATAAAATTCTCCGGATCAGTCCAAACATTTGGGTCTCGCCCGATTGCCCAAACATTAATAGATATCCGAGATTTTTTGGGAATATGAAATCCATTAATGGTGCAGTCTTCTATGGCCTCGTGTGGGAGCAGTAATGGTGCCACTGGATAGAGCCTGAAGGTTTCCTTTATAACCATGTCCAAGTATTCCAATCTGTCCAAGTCTGATTCCTCCACCATCCTGTCCTTGCCCACCACGTCTTCTAACTCTTTCTGGACTTTCTTCATCACTCCCGGATGCTTTAAGAGTACCGAGAGTACCCACTCAACTGCTGTTGATGAAGTGTCCATTGCGGCTGCAAGCATGTCCTACAAAAAAATTTAATAGATTATTGGTAAATTAGTAGTCTTCGGTACCCCTTAATATCTACTGTATAACAGTTGAATTTATTATGTGAAATATAGTGGCATTTGGGTTATATCACTAGCTTTCCAAGTTCTTAGCCAATAATTTTTCTACCAAGAACATTGCAACTTACTAGTCAATAAGGGAAATAAGGGGATTGTTCCTAGACTCCCACTTTTATGAATAAAACTCGGTAGACTATAAAACTTGGTAGTCATATCAATAAAAATTGGGACAGGTGGTGATTGTTCCTAGACTCCTACTTTTATGATTGCGCGAAACAATGACCCACACAAAAAAAAAAAAAAGCAAAGAAAATTAAAATATACAGATTCACTTCAAAACATGGTAGACTATGTAAAGGCATCTCAAGAAAATTGAATCAAATTACCAACAGAATGGCTTTGACATGGGAACGATCAATACGGAACTCAGCTTCTTCAGATTCCATGAAGGCCAACAAGACATCAACAAAGTCCTTGGTATGCCTTTGGTCCCTAGCTTGAACATGCTCATCAATGATATTCTCAAGGAACTCATCAAAGATCTCACTGACAGCCTTCATATGCCGTCTCAGTCCTTGAAGGTCAAGTTCCCCAACATAGGGAAAGAAATCGCCAAGGTTAAAGGTGCTAGCTAACTGCATCCCCAATTTCATCACACCTTTGAAACCCCTCTCACTAAAGTCCTTGTCTGTGAACTTCCTCCCAAACACCATCCGACCAGTCATGTCTCCGTTCAAGGCTGAAACCTTGGCGCTAAGATCAACAGCAACACCATCCCTAGCTGCTTGTTCAATCGATTTGATCAACAAGCCAAGCTCTTCACTTCTCATAGACCTGAATGAATTCATTTTAAGGTTACTAAGCAACTCCAAGGTGGACAACTTGCGCATGTTGCGCCAGTAAGGCCCGTATTCAGCAAAGGTCAAGTTCCTTTGACCATAAGACATATATTTGGCTGCCTCAAGAGGTGGTCTATTTGCAAAAACAAGGTCATGTGTCTTGAGGAACTGCTCGGCTGCTTCCGGGGATGAGACGATGATGTTGGGGACGAAGCCAAAGCGCATGTACATGATGGGACCATATTTTTTGGCTAGCCGATGAAGATCTCGGTGAGGGAACTTCCCTAACATATGAAAGTGTCCCAAAATTGGGAGGCCTCTTGGACCTGGAGGTAGTTTCCCATTCTTGTTCTTCCTTAACAATGCTTGCAGAAGATAAGCTACTGCAACCAGTGCCAGTGTTGTCCAAGTCAAAGCAACTCCCAACATGGTTAGGTGGTTTGTAAGATGTGTTATCAATTAAACTCTCTGGTACTCAAATGTTGCATCTATCTTATAGAGACCAGAATGAATAAACATGTATGATAAGGAAATTCTTGACGAGAAGGTAAAACAAACCGGAAGTTTGTCATTATATATAGACGCATGTATTAATTTAATTGTGATAGTGATTTACAGAAGAAATTAAAGGGTTACATGGACATGGAGAGAGTAATTGAAAAAAACTGTGCTTATCTATTAGCGGCACTAAGCTATATGTTTGGTCTGGTCTTCTTTTCGTCCACTGTAAACTAAATTTCTGGTTCGGCCACTAATTTCAATTCAAACTAGTTGGCTGACTAATTGAGCTATATATGTCTTATGTAAACCATAATTGAAAATTTTTAATTTTTTTTTTAATTTTAAGTGTGATCTCATTTTATGTGACACTTATTTTCTTAAGTGATATTCAAATTAGGTTATGAAAAAGACTTAAATACTTAATTGGATAAACAATTAGAAGTAAGTGTTGATTTAAGTTATCAAACTACACCTTAGTGGAAGTATATCCTGACAAAGTTTCTGAGGTGGATAATTGCAATAGAATTCCCATTATTGAAAATCCAGAAATAAGTACATGCTCTCTTTTTTTCTTTTTTTCTCAGTAAAGTGTAAAATTTGTATAAAAGAAAAGAGGGAATACACCATACCAGAGCATACCCTGGGGGCAAATGTCGAGAAGACAAGAATGGTTTTGGAACACCATCCAGCATGTACCATTACAAGAACAAGGGAACCAAGCTGAAGCATACAAACAACCAGACAGGGCAAACTGTTACATGTAATCTCAAAAGACAAAAGCACCAGCCAAGGCACTAACACTTGACAGCAACACAACAAGGAGCAAATGAATCTGCATGCAGCTGAACAGACAGTACCTTCCAGTTGAACTAAAAGATGATAAAGAAGCTAATCATTGATGGTAGTGTGTCCTTGGAGACATGAACTGGGAAGATTCCACTCATATGCTGTTGATTAGCTTAATTCTCAACAATTTCAGCAGTTAGACCCAATTAAGAAACACAACAGAAAAATAAACACACCACACAAAAAACACAAAGATATACCTAAAGCCTACACACACGGTGATAATCTTTCGGATTTCATTATACAAAAGATAGGAGGTTACAAGTTTCAGTCGCAAAAGCAATTGCTATAAAATTCCGTTATTGAAAATTCAAAAATAAGATGTATATGCTCTATTTTTTTGGGAGCTGATATTGGCGCTATACGAATGGGAAATGCTAAACTTCACGATTTTATTTCACGAATTTTAACTCGAATCTATATGACAAGTGATAATACCACCGGGACTCCATGTAGGGGGGAATCTCACCAGTACCAACTTACCATTTAATTTTATCTCTTAAAATAATGGACTATATCACATGCTACATAGATTCGAGTTAAAATTAGTGATATTTATTCGGGACGTATAGCATTGCTCCTATATGAATACACTGAGACACTCTAATTTCTTTCTTTTTTTTTTAAATTCAAATTACAAAAAAGTCCTTATATCATAAAATACTTGGTTATTATAGTTTGAATGACATAACTGCTCTTTTCTTTAACATTAGTAGTTAGATAATACAGAAAGCTTATCTTTAGAAATTAAAAAGTATTTGAGTTGAAAGCAAATTTTATATCAATATATTTGAAGGAGAACATTAAATTGAAAGTAAACCAATCTCTACGATAAACCGTAATATTTAATTAAGTATTTTATTGTAGTAACCCTTGTGGACGGGTGTGAGTGGGCGGGTGCGAAGACAGACACTCGGCTGAGCTACCACACTGACATGGTACAGGCTGCTCAATTCCACATCTCCTAAGTGTGGAGAAGGGAATGTGCTTATATGTAGTGTGTTCTCTTAATTTAAATGGTACATCGCCTCGGAGTGGAGAAGGGGATGTGCTTATATGTAGCGTGTTCTCTTTAAATAGTATGAGGCCTTTTGGATAAAATCTAAGAGCAAAATAGTGCGGGTTCAGGTCCAAAGCGGACAATATCATACCATGTGTTGAAGCGGGGTATTACAGTTAGTATCAAAGCTTGAACCTAGCCGAAAGTGTGCCAACGAGGATGTCGGACGACATATGTAATACCCCGCTCCAACACATGGTATGATATTGTCCGCTTTGGGCCTAAGCCCGTACGGTTTTGCTCTTGGATTTTACCTCAAAAGGCCTCATACCATTTCAAGATAACATACTACATATAAGCACATCTCCTTTTTCACACCCAGGCGATGTGGGATTGAGCACCCTGTACCCTGTTAGTGTGGTAGTTTAGCCTAGTGTCTGTCTTCGCACCCGTCCACTCACACTCGTCCACAAGGGTTACTACAATCCACCCCCTTACGAGACCCGACGTCCTCATCGGCACACTTCCGGCTGGGTTCAGGCTCTGATATCAACTATAATACCCCGCTCCAACACATAGTACGATATTGTCCGCTTTGGGCCTAAGCCCGCACGGTTTTGCTCTTGAGTTTTACCCTAAAAGGCCTCATATCATTTGAAGATAACATACTACATATAAGCATATCCCCTTTTCCACACCCAAGCGATGTGTGATTGAGCACCCTGTGCCCTGTCAATGTGGTAGCTCAGCCTAGTGTCTGTCTTCGCACCCGCCCACTCACAGTCGTCCACAAGGGTTACTACAACGTAGGGGGTGGATTGTAGTAATCCTTGTGGACGGGTGTGACTGAGCGGGTGCTAAGACAGACATTGGGCTGAGCTACCACACGAACAGGGTACAGGGTGCTCAATCCCACATCACCTAGGTGTGAAAAAGGGGATGTGCTTATATGTAGTGTGTTCTTTTCAAATGGTATGAAGTCTTTTAGGGTAAAATCCAAGAACAAAATCGTGCGGGTTATGACCCAAAGAGGACAATATCATACCATGTGTTGGAGCGGGTTGTCATAGTTGGTATCAGAGCCTGAACCCAGTCGGAAGTGTACCGACGAGGACGTCAAGCCTCGTAGGGGGGTGATTGTAGTAACCCTTGTGGACTGGTCTGAGTGAGCAGGTGCAAAGACAGACACTAGGCTGAGCTACCACACTAACAGGGTCCAGGGTGTAATAACCCTTGTGGACGGGTGTGAGTGGGCGGGTGCGAAGACAGACACTGGGCTGAGCTACCACACTGACAGGGTACAGGGTGCTCAATCCCACATCGCTTGGGTGTAGAAAATGAGATGTGCTTATATGTAGTATGTTCTCTTCAAATGGTATGAGGCCTTTTGGGGTAAAACCCAAGAGCAAAACCGTGTGGGCTTAGGCCCAAAACGGACAATATCATACCATGTGTTGGAGCGGGGTATTACACAGGGTGCTCAATCTCACATCGCTTGGGTGTGAAAAAAGGGATGTGCTTATATGCAGTGTGTTCTCTTCAAATGGTATGAGGCCTTTTGAGGTAAAACCCAATAGCAAAATCGTGCGGGTTCAGACCCAAAGCGGACAATATCTTACATTGTGTTGGTGCGGGGTATTACATTTTTCTTTTTAATTCCGAAAGATTTGTTTAATTGAATTGAAAATCAAATAAAATCGTAATTTTACTTAATTAGAAATTTTGTAATATATTTCAATAAGCAAGCCAATGTAAGCTTGTTTGATTTCAAAAGTAACTTTTAGAAGTTATATTATTATGTGATTTAATTAATACTTTTAAGTAATATATAATATAGATTACATATATTTATAGTGTGGATATATATTATATAAATTTTTGAAGGCTGGGACTAAAAAAAAAAAGAATTTATTCCCAACATTCTTCTTTATTAAATCTTCATTAAGATGCTTGATTTCTAATATTTCTCTTTTCTTGTCATGAAGAAAAAAAATCTATAATCTAAACTTAAATAATGCATTAAAACTAAAGAAACGAATCGGAGAAATTCAAGAATTCTAACTTTAATATAGAAGGACGATCATGGTATTAAAAATATAAAAATCAAGTAATATGTGATTTAGGGACACTTTTGTAATTTCTTTTTAAACAAAAAAGAGAATGAAGTCCCAAAAAAGATTAGTGGAGTGTGAATATTAGCCGTTTTTTTTTTCTTAGTAAATTGTAATTTTTTTTTTTTTGAAAGGTATATGCCGTCATTTGTATAAATATATTGTATATACAAATTTATAAATTGTACATTTATATAAAAGAAAAGAGGCAATATACAGGGCATATATACCCTGGGACAAATGTCCAACAGACAAGAATGGTTTGGGAACACCAGCCAACACCATTACAGGAACAAAGGGAACTAAGCTGAAGCATACAAACAAACAGACATGGCAAAAATAACATGTAATCTCAAAAGACAAAAGCACCAGCCAAGGCACTAACACTTCACACGCAAATGAATCTGCAGCTGAAGAGACAGTAGCTACCAGTTCAACTAAAAGATGAGAAAGAAGCTAATCATTGATGGAAGTGTGACCTTGGAGACATGAACTGAGAAGATTCCACTCATATGCTGTTGATTAGCTTAATTCTCAATAATTTCAGCAGTTAGATGCTCGTTCGTGATTGGTGTAAGCAAATTATGTCCGAATTGTCGTTTTCATATATGCTAATAAGGCCGTCGAAAGGAAACCAGTTTCCTTGAGTTTATCAATGATATGAAAAGAAAGCAAGCTTATTAAAAAATATACTAATGACATGAGAAGAAAACAAGCTTATTAAAAAATATACTAATGACCTGACAAGAAAGAACCTTAGTCATAAAATATATATATTGACGCAATGCCGTTTTTGGCATCAAGAATTTCACTACAAAAATGAGTATCCAACAAATTAAGCAGCAATTTAACTTTTGTGAAACAAATACATATGATTTGGTGCTCACTTCTAAGAATGAACGGTTGGAAACTAAGGCTTTGGTCAAATCATCTTTGCGTCAAGATTAAAGCGGTTCTACTTTTTTTTTTAGGCGGGTCCACCTATTGAATCCAAACTAACGTGTTATTAATAAATTTAAAATATGTAATATAAAAAAATATATTAAATATTAAAATTTTCTTTCTTACATTTAAAATTTAAAATCGACCCATCATATCATCATTGTGCTTGTTACGGTAAACACAGCGAACTAAGAACACAATTAAGAAACACGACTTAAAAATAAACATACACCTCACAAAGAATAACAAGATTTACGTGGTTCGACGTAAAGTCTACGCATACAGTAAAAATCTTTGACATTTCACTTTACGAAAAACAGGATATTACAAGTTTCAGCTCCCAAAACCTTCCTCTCAATCTCTTTCAATCTATTTCTCTCATTCTCTTTCAATGTCTGCAGCTTTCAATGTTCTCTCGTACCACACACCATACCCTAACAGCCTTTACATACTCGGGTACAAGAGTTGTAGGATTGGTTCCACAACTCACATGAGAAAAATGGATCAAATTTTTTTCCAAAATTTCATCTCATAATCGAATCAAATTTTTTTTCTAATTTTTGGGTCATAACCTGATCGCAACGTGACCACAGTCAAAACAAAATTCAGACCACAACATGACAGTGCCACATCAGTGGTATGGAAGAAATATCCTCCTCATTAGTGTGGATACAAGTATTGTTCCTTAATACTCCGTTTGCTAGAAAGGAAGGAATGACAAAGTACATGAAAGATAAGAAGGAAGGAATAAACTTAATTCCTTGGTTTGGTAGAAAATAAATAAGAGGATGGATGAGTCATCCTTCCTAATTCATAAATTTTCGTCCATCCAAATATGGACGGAAGAGAGAAAAGAAGAAAATCAAGGTTGTTATAAACTTTTTGAATTACAATACTACCCTTCTTCATTATTAAATAAACATAATATTGGTAATCTCTATCTTCCATTCTCTCTTAAAAAACAAAATAAGGTGTTACCTCGTTCCTTTGTCTTCCATCCAACCACACAAAAAGAAGAAAAGACTCTCTCTTCTTCTCTTTCTTCCATCCAATTTTATTCCTTCTTACTTTCACGGATTGAGCATAAGGAAGGATGCTTCGAAGGAAGGAAGAAAGACTAAAGTTACACAAGTGAAAATCTTTTCCCTATTGTCATAAATAATTTTTTTTTTCCCAATAGGTAAGTAAGAGAAACAATTATTTGTTTCATTGGGGGATTCGAACCTTTAGATTTTCAATTGGAAATAAGAAGATATATTACTTGAACTTAAGCCCTTTGTCTAATATATGATTATACGACTGGAAAATAAGCTTTTCTGAATAAAAATATTTAATATTTAATACATGCATGCCAATTATATATAAATGATAGTGATACATAATTGAAAATAATGTTTTATAAAATTCTTTGTCACTGTACTTCCTGACCAGTTTTTGGTGATGGAGAAGTAGAAAATCCAAACTTTTGATCCGCACGATTTGAGTAAAAGAGAGAGCGAGAATAGGGGTGAAAATTTTCCTCACCCTGCCCTTAATGGGACGGGTATGTTATGCCCCATTTAGAAATAGGAGCGGGGATAGATATATAGTTAAACTCAACTCGCCCCTCCTCGCTCTGATTATGTGTGTGTGTATATTGATGGGATGTTTTATCAATTATCTCGGAGAACATGTCTAATTGAAGAGCCTCAACGAATAACCAAGTGTTACGTAATCAAGCAACGTAGTGCATGATCTTTAAGCAAGAAAGACCTAGAGGGAGGATGAATAGGTCTACGAAGGAAATATTGACCAATTAAAAATTCATAAAATAAATTTAAACTTTGTGCATGAATATTAATAAAAGATAAGAATATCTTAATTGATATGTTCTCTGATACTAATTGTTTTGATTTTTGTGTTTTGGTTCTTTATTCTATTACCACTTGATATATAACTATATCAATTACTTTGACCCTTAAACAAATAAACAAACATATAAACCAAATAAACAAATATATTTAATTCATATATATTTTATAAACATATAAAGTATGTGGTTTTGATCGGTTTGGAAAATCTAGTTAAATTGTTATGCCTATATACTCATATGTTTGTTGGTGACATTTTATCAAACATTTAGAGTGTATTCATTCAAGCAAGCATTCATGGGAATCATAAGCAATTTAAAGTGTAGTAAATAGATACGTAAATTAAAGAAACTTGCACACCATATTTATACGTGAGAAAACCTACCCCAATGGTAGATCAAAAAATCACTTTAACTTGGTTCAGCAACTCAATTGACGATGAAGAAATTAATGTACAACCTAAGTTTTGCACAGTCCTTCGATCACGATTCAACAATACACTCATGAATCCTTAGTTTATCTCTAAACGTAGAAGACACCAAATCTAAGAGTACACTTGTAGATCTTCCAGGACCTCTTCCCACCTATCTACGTAAGTTTCAATATACTCGAAACTCTACTTTTTTCTCTTAAATCTCAACTTTGCAACCACCAATTGTCCAACCAATTGTGTGTATTAGGGTTAAACACAAATCACCAGTGTTGACATAGTCTTTGTAACACAGTGACCGCAACAATTGTATCAACACTCAAATATGTATATCATATCACCACTAACATGTATATATATGATGCATAATACACATAAAACAAATAGAACACCAAGTTCACCAATATCTAACGGATATGATGAATGATCATCCAATATATATATGTAAATTATCTATATTATAGTGATACCTTCAATCTAGTAAAAAGTTACTTACAAATGTGTGTATGTGAATATCATGACTTTGTGGATAAATAAATTAACAAAATACTCAAAGATGACAAATGAGAAACATAAGACTATTCTTAGCATTCTAGGGTAATATATGGTCGACACACATGTTAGGATTTATGTATAGCTATGTATATATAGATGTCATAGATTTCAGGACCAAGAAAAGTCAATTTAGAAAGTTTTGTGGAATTTTGAAATTTTTTATCGTAGCACCCTGAATTTTTGATCAATGGAACCTATCGATTGAAGTAGAATTTTTCATAATTCCAACTCTCTCTGATCGATGCATTGACCTTTAAACAAAAGAATATATCAATTGATATGTTCAATATTGTTCTATTAATTACAACTTGAAATATAACTATTTCAATTACTTTGACTCTTAAATAAATAAACAAACATATAAACCAAATAAACAAGTATATTTAAATGTTTTAGTCATGTTCCACATAAGCAATTCACAAGTCTTACATTCGAATCCTTAGCCTCAAATATATACATAATCAAATTCTCACCCTTTGTCCTCAAGTATTCAAACCCAATTAAGCTCTGATACCAAGTTGTCACGCCCCAATTTTCAACGATTAGAAACGGGGGTGATCGAATTAGACATCAACACTTGTCATCAACCATCCCATTTTGATATCACGCTCTGATAACAAGTTGTCATCCCCAATTTCTGACACTTGGAAATGGGGGTGATTGAATTAAAACATCAACACCTCTCATCAACAATCTCGTTTTGATATCATGCTCTGATACCAAGTTGTCACGCCCCAAAATCTGAGTCTCCGGAATCTCCATTCATGGGCCTAAATTCTAAGAATGAATCTATCCATTTAATAACATGGATTATCCCAAATCTTACAACCACATAAACTAACCACACATACACGATTTCATGCACGTATACTCATCATTATTCATCCCAATGGGATCCACATTGGTTTATACATTTATACATGTTCATTCTCAATCCAAAATTTATGAAATTTTAATCCAGTCTAGTTTCAGTCGACTGAAACCTAGGTTCAGCTAACCTTTAGTTTGCCAACACACTAAAATTTAATTCTAATTTTGTCGGTCAATTGGAAAAAAGTTTCGATCTGTTGAAAAGGTGCTTTTGGCTAGCTAAAACCCTCCTCCAGTTATCCAAAACTAGTTTCCTCAATTACAATCTCTCGGTATTGATTCGTGTGTGAGTGTGACTCAAAAAGTATATCAATTAAAAATTTTCACATTTCGTAATAGAACGAATTCCTTGCAGAATAGGGCTATCGAAAGGGGTATCGTACCTCAGGGATTATGGTCTGACGAGTTGGAATACGAAATTAATTCTAATTAAATTTAAGAGAAAAGAATTTTGATTTTTAAACTAAACTAATTAAAAAAAGTAAAATAAAATAAATCAAAGTAGATAGAAAGTGAAGATAATATGAGAGAAATTTAGGGTATTTGACTTCACCACTAACTCCACAATCAATGGTCAATTGAATCAACTATGGGGAATTACATCATGCATAAATGGTGTCGGTGGCTACAAGCTCACCTTCATCCGTCCAGAAGATAACATATGATTAAGGCTAAGTCATGGACTATCTTTGATTGGCATGGGCCATCTGCCTAACTACTCTAATCTAGGGTGCAGTATGGTTCATCTTCTCTAGGCATAATCCATCAAAGCTTTTAATGATATATTCAGTTATTACCATTGTGTAATAATTGCTCTCATAATCACAGAAAATAAGAGAGATTGAGTTCAATAACAACAACTAAATATCTAAGACAAGATAAGAAATCATTGAAACTGAATTTACAAGACTTTTATTGCTCAATTCTATAATAAGAATCCTCTAAATTACATAATCTATCCATGTATATAAAGGTCCCCAATAATTAAAATAATTAAACCATTGATGCTTTGTTAGGGCTACATCAAAACCCTAGTGGATGAACTAGCCGCTCATGGTAGAAGAAGAAGCTTCAGCTGTTGAGGAAGAAGGCATTATCTTCATGAATTATGCGTATGACTTCATTCTCCAATGGCTCTGCAAATATGTTTCTGTTCTCTTCTCAGCCCTCTCAGACTCTCCAATCTCTGTAATCTCCCTTCAACTCAACCTCCAATTCTTCACTTTATGCCCCAAGAGAATACACCGAAGTCCTAATCCAATTAGGAATTAATTAGGTTTTCCTGCAGCACTAATCAAGTGAGTTTTTTCTGCTGATATTCGGCCCAACTTTTGACCCACTAGAAGTCCGATTCACGGAATTTTCGTACAAAAGTGTGCAGAATCAAATTTCGTTCAACCTTATGCGAAAATTATGTCGATTTGAGGCTCAAAAATAAGACTTCTGGTCCGCTTCAGGCCCGAAACCTTCTTACACAGCTGTAATTCTCTTGGACCTCATCCTTGGGCTGATTTGAGTTGAAATAAATGGTTGAATGAATCTCCTTGATGTAGGCTTCATCTAAGCATCTTAAATGTCTTCTTTAAAAGCCCAAAAGTATGGTTTTAACTGAAATAATCATTAAGGCCCTGAAAATACAGAAAACACTAAAACACAGTAAAATAACAAAATAATCTATTACTAAGAGAATAAAATACATAAGTTAAGAGGCTAGAATGCGTAACATTCAACGCCTATCAGGTATCTCACACTTTCGGTCGGTTGCTGTAGACACACTAAGAGACCGAAAGTCCCCAAATTGCTCAAAACTTGTACAACTCAAGTCCATGTGCATTTCCTAATCTCATACATTCACCCATGATAAACGTTGAATGTTATACATTCTCGTGCCTTTACTTATGTATTCTGATCATATAGTTGCACATATTGTATAGTTTTACGTGTTTTTATGTTTTTGTTGATTTTAGGTTCAAACTCCAAATGTGGCGTAATTCAACTCCTCTATCAGTTCAACAATGCATTCCTATTTCTTATCATACTTCAAGCAAAGTTTTCATCAAGGAATAGTGAAGGGCGTGTCAAGACCGGAGTTGAAAAGACAGAAAGTTAAAGATTTGTAGAAGAAGGAAGATCAATGCATCGAAGTGCCTACTTCGATGCATCGTCCAAACCTGCTGAAGATATTTTTCTGCATATATTTTCTCCACTTGCCACTTGTTTAATTTTGCTTGGATAAAGCCTTGCACGGGATTTCTACGATATTTTGAGCTTCAAATCAGTTATATAGCTAAAGAATATGTAATAAACAAAACACACACAATTCTTGTAATAAAGAGCATATTTTAGAATTCTAGAGAGAGAAAGTGAAGTTCTAGAGAGGGAAAGCTTCAGAGAGGGCTTTGTAAGGCCTTGAAGAACATTTAAAGTATAGGGCCATCTCTGTCTATGGAGTGCTTCCAGCCCATCATGATCAACTAATCCTTCTTTAGGGTTTTGACAAACCCTAGTCTTGTAAATATGTTCTAACTTCAATGAATTGAGAATTTTTATGTATTTGATGTATATGTCTCTTGCCTTGGGCCTTATATAAATATAAGTTTACAAATTCTTCATGCTCATGTGTTGTGATTTATCTTCCTGTCTTAGAATGCTTAAATTCCTCACATGATCTTCAAACACTTGTATGTTTCACAAGGAGTACAAGTGATGGCTTGAGAGTAGTTTTCACTATAACATGCATAGCTAGATTTGCATAGTCCATGCCTAGAGAAGGTGATTTTGCTTCAATTAGGTAAGTAGGTAGGTAGGGAAATCATATGACGATGATTTTACTACAAGTAGGTAATTAGATAAATAAGAAAAATCACACTTTTCGAAAGATGGGTTATAGTGTAATACCCCGCTCCAGCACATGGTATGATATTGTCCGCTTTGGGCCTGAGCCCGCATGGTTTTGCTCTTAGGTTTTACCCCAAAAGGCCTCATACCATTTGAAGAGAACATACTACATATAAGCACATCCCCTTTTCCACACCCAGGAGATGTGGGATTGAGCACCCTGCACCCTGTCAGTGTGGTAGCTCAGCCCAGTGTCTGTCTTCGCACCCGCCCACTCACACCCGTCCACAAGGGTTACTACATATAGTATATTAAGATGTATGTATTCTATTGGAGACGTCGTTGTAGGTGGGACTTGTCAACACGTCATTTAGTACATATTTATATAATTTTCCCAGTTTATTTTAAGTCTTGCATGTTTATAAGGCTAGTAGTGAAGTTTGAACCACTCTTTATCTCTTTAACTTCTATCTTTAATTTATGTTTTATTTTATGTCATTTAATTTTCAACACTTTATCAAAAAACACAAAAATAAATTTTTTTTAATTGAACTAGATGAAGTCTTGGCAACTTAACAAAACAACCAAACGCAGTCTCTGTGAGTTCGACCCCTACTCACCACTTTACTAATTTTAGTAGAGTATTTATAGGTATTTATAAATTCTCTTTGTCGAGGTGTAAAACAACAACGACATTATTACATATTATTTTATCAGGTTTTGCACGCCAAACAACCCACGACTCTAAACATAGTTAAAACTCTGCAAAATCCATACATTGAATATAATCCAAAAGCACACTCTTATACATGTTTTTCCTCAAATCTCCAATATTTCAAATTATAGGAGCAATTATACAACTCCACATGCATTCATAAATATAAGTCTTTATCCAAAATTACATATCATTCAAAGTATTTCAACATGCCACAAGCATGGATGGATAGTAATATATGTAATTATCAAAATAAATCAAAAATGAAACCGAATGCTCCACATAGTCACTCAAGGGGGTGAGCAAAACAACTAACTCAGTAGGAATGCCCCAACCCACCTAGGCATTGATCCAACACCGACCTACATGATATGCAATCATGATGTCACTACTCTATATAACATATTCAATGTTCTCATGTCAAATTAATGCAAATAAAATTCAATATGTATGCATTTAATACATTCACCATGCTTAACAGTTAAACACATAAGTATCAAGATATTTATATCTTTTTCAGTCATAATCTGATACATATACATGATTGGTCGACTCCAACAATCATGTGATGTTGGACCCGACAACACCCGTATAATTTGGACAACTTCGAAGAATCATACATTCTCGACAATATATTGATCTTGCCATTATGAGTGAACAATTTCTAGGCATTAGCCTTAATATGATTGGGCAACTCCGTCTGTCATACTATAGTGGTTAATTTCACCACTTCAATAACATGGTTGCGCAATTTCGAACCCCATGTATGACTCACTTGGACAATCCTCTGATATATACACATACATGCACATTAGGCACATATAATACATAGCATAAATTTATATGATTTCTAGCATGCATTTTATCCTCACATTCTCACATACAATAAATAATCACATATATGTTCACAATTATGTATATAATTCATGTATGCATACAATTTATTATATTTCTAAAAATGCTCATAATTTTATGCACATTACATTCATACATTCACCACATCATATATCACAATATGATTAGCATAGCATGTATAATTCACAATGAAAGAGGAGAAAAATAAAATGATTAAACTCCACCATTCTCCCTTACATGCCAACATAACCAAACTATTCCCAAACTCACCAAAACTTAGGAATCGATGAATAAGAGGGAAGAAACAACCCTACCTTAAGATTGAAGCTTTTTTTAGCAAACCCTATAAATCACCAAGCCTCAAACTCCACCAAATTGAACTTTCTTTCTATAGGATTGTAGATCGGGACAAGGAGAACAAGTCTTCCTTATTCTACAAGACCCGAATCCAAATTTCAACTCTACTCAAATTTTGAACGTTTTGAAAATAGGACTTTGAACCCACCAACTTAAAGAGGAAAGAGAGGAGAACAACTTTTTTCCTTGGAGCAAGCCTCAAATCTCACTCTAAGGCTCTCAAAATGAAAGAAGAAGATGAAGAGCTTGGAGAGGGCTCTAATGGCTAAGCTTCTTTCTTCTAAAATATGTCCAATAATATATATTTATGTGTATTTACAATACGCTAAGTGTAAAATGACCATTTTACCCCCAAGTCAGTTAACGTACTTCTCGGGCTCCGTTTTCGATTTCGAAAGCGGCTACGACTCCGAAATCACTTCTATATATCTTAAAAAAATTCAAATGTTCTAAAATCAAAAATAATTATTTTTCAAAAGTTTTTCAAATTTTTGGGCCCACCCGACCCGCATCCGAGCCTTGCCAACCCAAAATCTCAAATTTCACCAAACACTCTCAAAATTTTTTCGAACCTCTAAAAAAGTTCCCAAATATATTTTTCATATTTAAAATATGCAAAATATTATTTAAAATCCATTGATGTTGAAAATGATGAATAAAAAAAAATTGGTCAAAATTGGACCATGTCTCTACAATATATAAAAAAGCTTTAGAAACTTATCATATATATATATATATATATATATAAACATTTTTTTTTAATGCCTATGGTAAAATATATCTTTTATATATATAAAAATCAACATATTATATATGATTTTAATATATAAAACTAAGAAGACTCTAAATGCATACACCACATAAAAGACATGTATTGACATATAAAGCATGTCTCATAAGTATGCATGAATATAATGGTGATTGATGATATATAAGAGTGATATTTACCTTTATACCTGTCAACTTAAGAAGATGACATCCATGTCTTTTGATGTACACTAAATTTGACAATTCTACCCTTAATGTTGATCTCTTCACCAAGTGATGTAGTCTTCACTCTCAAAATATCTAAACAACCTAATTTTATTTATTCACTCGCAAAATATAAATCTAGTTACAATTTAGAGTGAGTTTTGACATATAAAATTTTGCAACTTAGAAATTTTAGAACAACTTCCATTAAAAATAAGCATAAGCACCATGTTTGGTGGTGGACTGGTGGAGTCATCTCTCACAGCTTATGAGATGAGAATTGGACCTCCTACTCAAACACAGAGGGAGTCAGCTCTAAAAGTAAGAGAAGTGAAGGTTCCAACTGAAAGTGAATCAAATTCTAACGACTCTGAAGATGAAATAGCTTATATAACAAAAAAGTTCAAAAACTTCAAGATGAGGAGAAAAGCAAAGCAACAGCAAGAACAAGGTTGTTTTGGGTGTGGAAAGCAAGGTCACTACATAGCTAATTGTCCAACTGCTCTTAATAAATAAAAACACAAGAAGTTCGGTGCTCCGCAGTACAAAGGAAAAGGCAAGAAAAAGGCCTTTTACACTGGTTAAGATTCAAGCTCAAAAGAAGAACAACAAGAATTATCAGATGAGAATGATGAAGAGGCATGCTTGTTTATGGCCTTATAAGAATCAGATGTGGGTATTTCATATTCTGAGAGTGAAGAAGAACCTGATGTTGATGAAGTCCTTACTGAATGTGAAGGTTGGCACAGAAATGTAGTGAACAAAAGAATCAATTGAAAAGGGCTAACTCAAAGCTATAGAAATCAAAGAAATTGCTTGTTAAGCACTTAATGGTAAAATTGTCTACCTTATGTGCCATTTCATTTATTATGTGCTATCTAACGAAATACAAGACTCAAGAACTAAATTGGAGCATCAAAAGGTGCAAACTAGAACTGAGTTCATTTCTTGAGGAGAGATCTCAAAAGATGCATGCGATCTGGAAAAAATCTATGAGACAATTATGTAGTAACCCTTGTGGACGGGTGTGAGTGGACGGGTGCGAAGACAGACACTAGGCTGAGCTACCACACTGATAGGATACAAGGTGCTCAATCCCACATCGCCTGGGTGTGGAAAAGGGGATGTGCTTATATGTAGTATGTTCTCTTCAAATGGTATGAGGCCTTTTGGGGTAAAATCCAAGAGCAAAACCGTGCGGGCTCAAGCCCAAAGTGGACAATATCATACCATGTGTTAGAGCGGGGTATTACAAATTAGGCAAAACAGGTATTGGCTTTGACGACAAAGCCACTCCAGTGAAATCGAACAAATCCCACTCAACTTTTGTTAGAGCTGAGAATGACAATATATATGATTCATATCCTGTTGTTGATGTAGCTAGTAGACCAAAATATGAAATTCTATTTAATGCTTATCATCAATCTAGGATTAAGAATGCATCTCCTAGAATTACATGTCCCAATTATGTGAAGTTGAAACCCATTTATGTTCAGAAGACAGATCTACACATGCACAAAGCACCTATAACTTCAAAAGGGTTGATTAAAACTAAAATGATGTGGATTCCTAAGAATTTAAACTCTGTAAGCATACTTTTCTACACTGCTTTGAAAGCTTGTAATATCAATAATAAGTGGTATGTTGATAGTGGTTGTTCTAGGCACATAACATGGGATAAGACCAAATTTGCTAACATTGAAAATTTTGGTGGTGCTTCAGTTATTTTTTAATGTAATAAAAAGGGCAAAATTGTAAGAAAGGCACAATACCTGAAACCAAAGAAATACCTATGGTAAGTGATGTGCTTTATGTTGTGGGTTTAAAGCATAACTTGTTGAGTGTGAGTCAATTATGTGACACTAGTAGCTTAGTAAATTTTGACAAAGAAAACTGCAATATTATAAATAAACAATCTAGTAAAACTCTTTTTGCTACATGTAGAGCTTTAGGAAATGTCTACACTAACATGAAAAATTCAACACTTTCGCATAAAATGTTAGGGCATGTTCATTCCAAGAATATAAAAAATCTTATCAAGTATAAGTCTATTAGAGGTCTTCTAAATTTGTCTCTAAATGAAAATCAAGTATGCAATGCTTGCCAACAAGTTAAGCAGACAAAAATCTCTTTTAAAACAAAAGAAGTGATGTAATACCCCGCTCCAACACAT
Organism: Cornus controversa; assembly: GCA_026545225.1. Classification (NCBI taxonomy): domain Eukaryota; kingdom Viridiplantae; phylum Streptophyta; class Magnoliopsida; order Cornales; family Cornaceae; genus Cornus; species Cornus controversa. The sequence continues at coordinate 31,254,289 of CM048846.1, read as the reverse complement.
GGTATGATATTATCCGCTTTGGGCCCAGTCCGCACGATTTTGCTCTTGGGTTTTACCCCAAAAGGCCTCATACCATTTGAAGATAACATACTACATATAAGCACATCCCCTTTTCCATACCCAGGCGATGTGGGATTGAGCCCCCTATACCCTGTTAGTGTGGTAGCTCAACCCAGTGTTTGTCTTCGTACCAGCCCACTCACACCCGTCCACAAGGGTTACTACAATTGAATACCTCTCAACAACTTGATATTGTGCATATGGATTTGTGTGGACCCACGAGGACCACAAGTAATGGTGGTAGCAAGTACTTTATGCTTGTCATTGATGATTACAGTAGAATGACTTGGATTTATTTTCTTAAAGAAAAAATTGAAGCTATAATTCATTTCAAAAAGTTTGTTAACCTTATTGAAAATGAGAAAAGTTATAGGGTTAAAAGACTTAGATCTGATTTTGGAACTGAGTTCATCATGAAAGAATTTAGTGATTATTGTGATTCAAAGGGAATCAAGAAAGAATTCTCAATAGTGAGAACATCTCAACAAAATGGAGTTGTTGAAAGAAGAAATAGGACAGTTCAAGAAATGGGAAGAACACTTCTGTTTCAGAAAAATTTATCCAAGAGATTTTAGGCAGAAGCGGTAAACACAACGGTCTATATTATCAACAGAGCTCTTCTAAGATCAAACTCGACAAAGACACCTTTTGACTTGTGGTTTAGGAGGCCTACAACTATGTATTACTTCAAAATCTTTAGAAGTAAATGCTTCATCTACAACAACCATGATAATCTGGGAAAGTTTGACTCAACAGCTGATGAAGGCATCTTTTTAGGATATTCTACAAAGAGTAATCCCTACAAATGTTATAACTTGAGAGCCAAGAAAATGGTGAAATCAATTCATGTGAGGATTGATGAAGAGGGCACCACTCCAAAGGAAGACTCAGAAGAAGATCTTCCTCCAGAAGTCGAAAAGGAAAATGAGCAACTTAGCTCATCCACTACTGTTGGAGAAGAAAGAAGAGAACCTCGATATTCGAATCTACAAAAGGAAGTCCAACAAGAAAATATTCTGGACAACAATGAAGGAAGGGCTCTCACAAGAGCTAAGAGGAGGGCATTACCACTTGTAGCTAAGGATGAACATTGTCACTTTGCTATGTTATTCTCCATTGAGCAAAAGAACTACTCTGAAGCAAAAGATGACCTTGATTGGATAACAGCAATGCAAGAAGAACTACATCAAATTGAGAAGAATGATACCTTGATTCTTATGCCTAAGCTAATCAATGAAAATGTTATTGGGTTAAAGTGAATCGACCGGAACAAGATAAATGAAGAAGGTACAGTCATCAGAAATAAATCTCGACTAGTCTATAAAGGATTTGCTTAAATTGTCGGATTGGACTATGACGAGACCTTTGCTTTAGTTGCTCAATTAGAGTCCATCCGAATACTTTTCTCCTTTGCATGCTACAAGAGAGTAATGGTTTATTAGATGGATGTCAAGTCTGCTTTTCTAAATGATGATCTATTAGAGGAAGTATACATTGAGAAACCTAAAGGATTTGTCAATACAAAGCATCCTCAACATGTTCTCAAGCTCAAAAAAGTGCTTTATGGACTCAAGCAAGCTCCAACGACATGGTATGACAAACTCTACTCCTTTCTTATTGAACAAGGTTTCCAAAGAGGAAAGGTCGATGGCACACTCTATGTGAGGCACTCCAACTCAAACTTTTTAATTTTGCAAATTTATATTGATGATATCATATTTTGTGGTTTATGATGTGACCAAATTTGTCTTTATTTTTGTAGCTTACTATTGCCTATCAAAATATAATTTAAACCACTCGCAAGAGAACGAATCTTTATAGATACGGTTCTTTATAGAGGGTATCGATCCTACGAGGAATACGTGGATGGATTGCACTATTGAGAGAGAATTTTCAATTTAATCCTAAAAATAGAAATTTTCATTTGAATTTAACACTACTTCTTAGAATGTAAGAACATTAAAAGTAAGAATTTGATAAAGTTGAGAAAGAGAGAACTAGGGGTGGTTTCCACCTCTAACCAATTGACAAGTCCAAGTATGTAGCAAATGGGATCTTCTATAAGTATATGTAACACAATGTCATTAGGCTTGTGGCTTATAATGACATATCAAAAGATAAACATGATTTCAAACAAAACGTAGCCCATCTTTAACAAGCATAATTCTTCAACCTATCTACTTATTCTACCTTCTAAATGTACCTACTTGTGTCCGAACTACCTTATCTTGGCATGGGCTATATAAGCAAGAAACATCACATTCCATTAAAAACCATTACAAAGCCATCATTTACATTTTTTTGTGAAAGTTGTAAATGTTGAGCATTCAAAATGAAATATTTCTACTCTAAGACAAGATGAAGAAATAATATCCAATGAATATATTGAAGAGGTTTACAAATATTGCACAAAACACTAGGCTAAATAATCAACATATACATATAGATCCCAAGGTTGCTACAAAATGAACAAGTTACATGGTTAGGGGGTTCAACCACACCCTAGATGGAAAGTTAGTTGATTATGGGAGACTTGCAATCGTCCATGGCCAGAGATATAAAGCTCCAAAGGTTTGGTTCAACACCTTTCTCTCTCCTCCTTCATGCTTAAAAACATGCATATATCCATCCACTAGTGCCCTTGGGACCCACCTTGCCTATATATCTATATAATCCACCTAATATATATATGTCCCCTTCATAAGTCTCTTTAAAGTTAGAAAATCCTCCAAAAGGACGTGCAAAGGTCATTCATGGATGCAAGTGGCAAAACAAATGGACAAGTGGGCAAGTGACCAACTTGCAGTCTGCAGAATCTCGATTGTGCGAAATTGAAGTTTCGCACAATCGAGATTTCAATCGTGCGAAACCATCATCTCGATTGTGCAAAATGCCTTTATGAATTTCTTGATTTCTTCACTTCCTCAGCATTTGATCGAAAACAATGCCCTTTTTGGGACAAAACCTAATATTCAATGAAAACACAAAAATAGCATAAAAATACCAAGGTAAACATAAATACGGAATCAACATATGCAATTAAGAAGGCATAAATGTGCAACATTTAACACTTATCACACCCCCAAACTTACATATTGCTAGTCCCTTAGCAATGCAAAATAAAATGAACTGGCTTATGCAAAAATGGATTATTTATCAATCATTAACTAGATAAGGGATGATTACCCATTCATCTTGTACCTGACAAATGCAACAAGTATTCTGGAGCTATGTGGACACTTAACAAAAATGAACCTTTGTAAACTAGAGTTAGATGACAGTCCCCACATAATGGTCAGTTTGACAAAAATATCAACGCCAATCCTAAAACCCTCTTTGAAAAGTGAACATCCATTCTAACATGTGGCTTATCATCATATTTGGAGAATACAAGAACACATCTATTTTTAGAAAAAAAACTCATAGAAAGCGCGACACTGTGGTTCATTACTGCGAAGCATGATGAAAGCTTGTGCATGAATGACTGTGCAATGCTTAAACTCTTTTTGCTTTCTTGAAAGCCCATGTAGCGGTGTTGGATTAATGACTCCCAAACCAAACGATTTTAGGGCATTAGGTGAAAAGACACCCTTAAGACTTAATAGCCGAGCTTCCAAGACGATGAGCTTAAACAAGCCACCCACTTAATTATGGCTTAACCTTACACACTTATACGCGAATATTCTATGCTTCATGAGGCACAGAGACCCAGTTTATTGAGTGAGAATGCTTATTGCACAACTTTTTCTCCTTTTTTTATTTTTATTTTTATATATTGAAGAACTGGAAGACACCTTCTCTAAGTTGTTCTAAAAAAAATAGAAATTTACAAAATTCTCCATCAGACTTATACCCCACAACTTAAAATGCATGTGTGCTAGTTTGTGCTGCTAAGGACAAATTTAGGGTAAGAATTGTACCATATTCACAACTGAAAAAAAATGTGGACCATTCTAACCTAATACAAAACTTGCAAAAGTGTGGATATTTACAATGCCCAAAGCTCCTAATTACCTGCTGCATTTGCCTCGAATATTTATTGGGATAGTCTTCCCTTACAAAGCCAGACATCATGACTAAAATGCACAAAATTGCATTACAACGTCAATAAGCAACAAAAGAATTGAACAGTTGCAAGCATATGCACGTGGTATACCAGACACCCCCAAACTTAAATCAAACATTGTCCTCAATGATTTGACGAGAAGAGAAAGGAACGAAATTACCGGGAAAGCAGTTCTTGATAGAAACAGCAGTCAATGACGAGTAGTGGGCCACGTGAGTAGCAAAACCTGCAAGGATCATCAACTGTATACCACGAGCATTATAGGGAACAAAAGTAACTAAATAATAAATAAAAATAAAAGGATAAAGCAAGTAAGCAACCACATTGATTTCTTTGTACGATTATGATTTTTTGGCATCATTACGCTTCATTCTAAACTCTGAACTGGTGGCTTCTAATTTGCTAAGAGGCATATGTGATACGATATTGATTATCCAGGCATACTAACGTATAGTATGCAAAGGGGCTGCCTTTCTTTATTAAAGCCATACTGTGTTGAAACAATCTCAACAGTATTGGGAATTGAACCAGGCTTTAATAAATAGAAATTATCAACTATATCGTGCATATGCCAATCAGTGAATTGGTACTACATACATAGTCAGAGCATTGGTGACAGCGGTCTCGATGCTAAATGTAAAAGAAATACAGTGAATAAAAATTATAATTAAAACCAAACTGCATTTCATAAATGTGCAAAACATGTTCAGTACAAAGTGAAATGATGGAATACATAAAAAAGATCCGAAGACATGGCCTACTAAAAATAAATACAAAAATAAAATTGAAAATAAAATAGAAAAATGCTAAGCTAATCCAGGGTGGGTGGTGGTGGTGGGGGCTCGGTGGGTGGTGCAGAAGTCGAAGCGGCGGTCGGACCATGCAATATAGTCCGGAGGTCCTGGCGGAACGATCGGAACTCATCAATCAATGCTCTCTAACCTTGAGTCAAAGATGTAAGATCCCCTCTCATGGTAGCCATCTAGCTCTGAGTCACCCGGACGTGCTTATCAAAACCCTGCTGCAGCCTCTCTACATCCGGTGGCCAATATATCAAACTGCTCATGGCTCAGACTGGTTTAATCCTCATCTGCCTCCTCATCTAAGGGCTCACTTTCTATAGGCTCGTCCTCCTCTACCAATGCAAGGGAAAACATAGCATACAATTCAGCAATGTCAAATGTCGCTTCAAAATTCAAGGCTCTTTGATGCCATCTCTCATAAATTCCATCTCGGTGAGATCTTGAGAAAATGGGTGTTGGATCATGTCGTGCTCGGCGAGGATTGCGTGAGCTTGAAGCACCTTGGTGAATTGCTCTCTCTGGTGCCATAGAAATAGAGAAAGTTTGATTGAGGAATTAAATCAAACACTTTGCGTACACAATAAAAGTTTCTCCTTCAACCTCTTCTTTCGGCAACTTTTTCACCCCAAATTGAACAATTCAGTCCACCAATTATGTCCCCCAAACTTGGTCTTCAAAAGCCCTCAAAAAGATTGGCAACATTTTGCAAAATAAAAACTCTACTTACTTTGTTAAATAATTGGAGAAAGTAAGAGTTTTCTTGAGAACTAGTGGTAATCAATCCGATTTTGATGTTGATGTTGATGATGATCACTGATAAATACTTGTATGAGAATCACCAATTGAAGAAAATATATTCCCGGTTGATGTTGGAGTCAAATTGGATCACAAAGTTGTCAAAGAAACAAGTAGTAACATCCTAGTTGGAGAGGGGGGCTTTATATAGCAAGAAAATTCGGGCAGCCCATCCTTGGGCTTGGGCGATCAATCCTCCTTGGGCTGGGCGATCGATCACCCAGCTGGTTACTGTGCCCACATGAAAAAATATTGGGGTGATCGATCCTCCTCCAAAAGGGTGATCGATCCCCCCTGCTGATGCTTGTTGGAGCCTCCATCGCCCAAGGTCGATCGGAACTTGTATTTTTGAAGTATCTATCACCCAAGGTCGATCGAGAGCTCATTTTTTCATCCATTTTGAGTCCAAATACCTTGGTACACCTCTTGGCATCCTCCGGAAGCAACTTATACATCAAAAATTCAAAGAAAATAATCAAAATGCAACTAAAATTGAAAGAAAGATTACGGAAACATAAACTAAAAATTAAAATCAAAGAAAACTAAAGAAATTAAAGGATAGAAATACATACAAATCCTACAATTTAACATCCATAGGTGATGATTAACTCTCCGAAGGGATGAAGTCGGATAGACGGGATCCGTCAAGTCAACAGACTCCATGTCTCTTGTCGGCACAAATCCTTCTACACAATGCTTCAACATTTGCTCATTAACTTTTTCATCAAAAATCCCAAACAATTGTTCATCTGGAAATGAGTCGCAAATAGGTAATGCATCAAATACAGGCTTAGACACAATCCACGATATATGATCTGCAACTACATTCTCTGTCCCCTTCTTGTCTTTTATCTCCAATTGAATTCTTACAACAATAAAATCCATCGAATAAGGTGCGGTTTGGTTTCCTTCTTGGCCAATAAATGTTTCAATGCCGCATGATCAGAGTAGACAACCACCTTGGATCCTAATAAATAAGAACGAAACTTGTCCAGGGCAAATACTACAGCTAGAAGCTCTTTCTCTGTGGTTGTATAATTAAGTTGGGCATTAGAGAGAGTCTTGCTAGCGTAATAGATGACATATGGTCGTTTATCTTCTCTTTGTCCCAACACTGCTCCTACTGCATAATCAGAGGTGTCACACATAATTTCAAAAGGTAGAGCCCATTTTGGAGATTGCATAATCAGTGCAGAGGATAATAAAGACTGAAGCTTCTCAAAAGCTTGCACACACTCTTCATCAAAGGAAAAGGGAACATCTTTAGATAACAAGTGACACAAAGGCCGACCAATTTTACTGAAATCCTTGATGAATCTTCTATAGAATCCAGCATGGCATAATAAATAACGGACTTGTTTCACCGAAGTTGGAGGAGGAAGAGTAGCAATCAGGTCGATCTTTGCTCTATCAACTTCAATACCTCTCTCTAAAATAATATGTCCCAACACAATCCCTCCTTCACCATGAAATGGCTCTTTTTCCAACTAAGTACCAAATTTTGTTCTCGACATCTTTGAAGCACAAGTGATAAATTGCTCAGATAGTCTTCAAAGGATGATCCAAAAATAAAGAAGTCATCTATGAACACCTCTAAGAATTTTTCTACCATGTGAGAGAAAATGGCCATCATACACCTCTGAAATGTCGCTGGAGCATTACATAACTCAAATGGCATACAACGATAAGCAAAAGTACCAAAGGGACATGTGAAGGTAGTATTCTCTAGATCTTTTGGATCCATAGCCACTTGGTTTTAACCAGAGTACCATCCAGAAAGCAATAATAGCTTTAACCTGCTAACCTTTCAACTATTTGATCAATGAATGGGAGAAGGAAGTGATCTTTCTTTGTCATAGAGTTGAGCTTCCTGTAGTCAATGCAAACACGCCAACCTGTGGCAGTACGTTGTGGAACGAGCTCTCCTATAGAATTGGGGACAATAGTAAGACCAGACTTCTTAGGAACAACTTGCGTTGGACTCACCCATGTGCTGTTAGAAATTGGATAAATTATACCTACATCAAGTAGCTTGATAACCTCTTTCTTCACTACCTCCTTCATGTTGGGATTTAGTCACCTCTATGCCTCTCTAGATGGCTTACATCCTTTTTCCATATATATTTTGTGCAGGCAAATTGAAGGATCAATACCCTTAAGATCAGCGACACTCCACCCAATTGCTTCATAATGTTTATATAGGACTTCTATTAAGCGCTTCACTTGAATTTCTGTCAGATTAGAGGCAATGATAATAGGCAGAGTTTTTTGTGCCCCCAAAAATACATACTTCTACTTGTCAAGCAAATGCTATAACTCTAATTGCAGAGGGGACTCCAATGAAGGCACTAGGGGATTCTTAGAGAGAGAAGGGAGTGGCTCGACTAGAATTCTCCATGGTGGAGTATTCTGAATAGCATCCACTTCCAGTATAGAATTTACCTCTTCGCACAACTCTTCTTCATAAATTCTCTCATAATCACAAACAGACTTACATACCTCTAAGGAGTTTCGAGATACAGAGGGTGAAACAAATTCCTCTACGCATTCATCAATATCATCTATGTAGAACACATCACTCTGATCTGGAGGCTGTTGGATAGCATTAAAAATATTAAGCTTGACATTCATGTTGCCAAATGAAATATCCATGATCCCTGAACTACAATTTATGCAAGCATCGGTAGTAGCTAAGAAAGGTCGACCAAGGATCACTGGAATGTGCCTCATTGGGTTATGAACTGACTCAGTGTCAAGGACAATAAAATCAACAGGAAAGTAGAACTTATCCACTTTAATGAGCACATCTTCAATGATCCCATGGGGTTACTTTGTTGATTTATCAACATGGTGCTCCCCAATGATGCATGAGATAGTTGGAGCACCAGGATCTTTGTACTTGGGAGGAGTGTACTGCTGAATTATAGAACTTACTTGTTGTGGCAGCATCAATTTCTTTGGCACATGACTTTTAGAACCCCTCTTCTGAGTGCACAAGTCATTCAAAAATTTAGCATAAGGAGGAATTTACTAGATGGCATCAAGGAGTGGAAAATTAATCTTCACTTGTCGAAACACTTCCATTATGTCATGCAACTTGTTCCCTTGCTTCCCCAATTTAGATGCTTCAAGGAAACGTTGTGGAAAAGGAGCCTTGAGCTCATAAGAAATTTCAGCACTGGACTTGTTGTCACTTTTTCTTCTTCTTTCTTTTACCCCACCTTGTTATCAATTATTTTTCCACTCTTCAAAGTGGTAATAGCTTGAACCTACTGATGGTGTGGTTTGCTTGTGAAAGCTTGCATCCCTCTTGTGTAATTCCTCGCTCCAACACATGGTATGATATTGTCCACTTTGGACCTGAGCCCGCATGGTTTTGCTCTTGGATTTTACCTCAAAAGGCCTCATACCATTTGAAGATAACATAATAAATATAAGCACATCCCCTTTTCCACACCAAGGCGATGTGGGATTGAGCACCCTGTAATCTGTCAGTGTGGTAGCTTAGCCCAGTGTCTATCTTCGCACCCGCCCACTCACACCCGTCCACAAGGGTTATTATATCTTGGATTGGTAACTGGTTGACTAGGGAGCTTCCCTTCTTCTCTTCTACTCAATGAATTAGCAAGTTGTCCAAATTAAGATTCCAGTTTGGCAATAGATTGAGAATGAGAGTGTACTATCTGAACTTTAGATTGTACTATTGCTGCAGTAGCTTGCACTATCTCTATAATGGAATCGAGCTTATCAAATTTTGCTAAGGTGAGTGTCAGCTTGTCTTCAATAGTAGAGATTCTTTGTGCCAAAGGACTTTGTGTTTGATATTGCTGTTGAGGTGCAAAATTCCTACGTTGATATACTGGTTACATTGCTGCCCCTTGGTTTCTATAAGAAAAACCAGGACGATTCCTCCATGTAAGATTATAAGTATTACCTCATGGAGGATTCATTGGTCCAGTGAATGTAGCTTGGACTTGCTCATGTTGAATATCGAAAAATTGTCCAATTGAAGGACAATTGTTCATATTATGCATAGGACTAGAGCAAAATTCCCAAGGGCCTAACAATGAAAAATTTGAAGTAAAAGGAGTTTGATTGGCAGCCATAATTGTTGCTACCTTCTGTGGAATTAAATCAATGTCAGTTGGCATACCTTCTAAAGCACCATCCTCAAAAATCCCATCAGTCTTCCTTGTAGTGGCAGGTCTGCTAGAATGAGTAGAGGATACATGTTGTAGAGAGTTGTCACTAAGATATTCAAATAAGGTCCATGCCTCTTCTTCACTCTTCAACATAAAAGTACCTCCACAAGACGCATCAACCATCTGTCTGTTGGCTTCTGTCAGCCCTTCATGAAAACTCTGCACTAATTGCCACTTAGGAACTTGATGATGAGGACACTTCCTAAGAAGGTCCTTCAATCTTTTTCATGTCTCATAAAATTGTTCCCCCTCATATTGGGAGAAACCAGTGATAGCACATCTGAACTGATTGGTCTTCCCTATCGAAAAATACTTTTTAAGGAACTCTTGTAGCATCTGAGTCCAAGTCGTAATAGAACCTACTGGTAGAGAATTGAACCAATACTTTGCTTTATCTTTCAGGGAGAATAGAAAAAGTCTCATTATGAAAGCATCTTCAAAGAAGTTGTGGATTTTGATAGTTGGGCACACTTCAATGAATTCATCTAGATACTTGTAAGGGTTTTCTTGAGTTAGCTCAAAATAGGATGGTAGCATCTGAATAATGCTGGACTTGATCTCATAATTCTTTGTTGTGACATTAGGCAGTTGAAAACTGGTTGGTGAAGTGTATGTCTCAGGAACATAGTAGTCCTTGAGCAATCAAGCCCTTTCTCCATCAGCATTAGGAACAAGGTTGTTATTTCTTTCTTCCGCCATGTCTTCAATGAATTCTTCCTCTTGCACAATGGTATCAACAGGGATGTTCCTCTGTTGTCTAAGAGTACATTCAGGCTCAGGATCAAGAGGCATCAAAGGATCATCCACAGAACGATGACCTTGCATATATTAACGAAAAGTATCTGAAAAAGAAAACAAAAACAAAATTAAAAACAAATTATAAAAATTCCCTAAACTAAAAATCCAATTAAAATTAATTATGTAAAATCCAATAAATCAAATAGATAATCCCAGGCAACGGCGCGCCAAAATTAATTCGTGTGTGAGTGCGTCTCAATTAAAATTACCACACTTCGCAATAGAACGAATTCCTTGCAGAATAGGGCTATTGAAAAGGGTATTGAACCTCAGGGATTGTGGTCTGAATGAGTTGGAATACGGAATCAATTCTAATTAAATTTAAAAAGAGAAGGAATCTAATTTTAATATTTAAACTAATTAAAAAGCAAAATAAAATAAAACAAAGGAAATAGAGAGTGAATATAATATGATATAAATCTAGGGTATTTGACTTCACTACTAACTCTATAATCAATGGTCAATTGAATTAACTATGGGAAATTATACCATGCATAAGTGGTGTCGGTGGCTACAAGCTCACCTTCATCCATCAAGAAGATAACATATGATTAAGGCTAAGTCATGGACTGATGTGGCTAAACTTGATTGTAATTGTAAGCTTATTTTTGCCCTTTTTCAAAATATAATTTAACCACTCGCAAGAGCACGAATCTTTGCAGATACGGTTCTATATAGAGGGTATCGATCCCACGAGGACTAGTTGTTAATTATCTTGAAGAGAGATTAATTCCACTTTAATTCTAAAAACAAGGTTTTGATTTTTGTTTTAAAACTATTGCATGAAATGTAAAAATACTAAATTTAAAGAGTTATAAGTTGGGACAGAGAACTAGGGGTGGTTTCCACCACTAGCCATTCACATGTCCATAAATGTAGCAAGCTTGGGATTTATAAAATTAAATGTCCAACAATGTCATTAGGCTTGTGAACTCAATAACATATCAAAAGATCAATGTGTGTGCAAACTTATCATAATCCATCTTCAACAAGCATAGTTTTTCAACCTAACTAATTACCCTATTCTCTAAGTGAACCTAAATGTATCCAAACTACCTCATCTTGGCATGGTTTATACAAGCAAGAACAACACATTTCATTTAAAGACCATTACCTAGCCATCACTTACACTTTTTGTAGAAGATGCAAGTGTTGTGCATTCATAAGATGGATTCTACTCTAAGACAAGAATAAAAACAACATCATATGAATATATATTAGAAATGTATAAGTGTACATTATCACTAGACTAAGTAATCAACATTTAAATACAAATCCCAAATAATGCTACAAAAATGAACAAGTTTACATGGCTAGGGGTTTCACCCACACCCTAGTAGAGAAGTTAGTTGATCATGACAGCCTTGCACTCTTCCATTGATGGAGAAAATGAAGCTTCAAGGTCTGGTTCAGCTCCCTCTTCCCCTCTCCCGAAATTCTCTATGTATGGTATATGTGTTATGTGAGAAAATGGCTCCTTTTGTGCATTTGTGGCTACTTTTCATCCTTGGGGCCCACCATGTATATATATATAGCAATATATATACCAACTAAGTCAATAATATCTCCATGTGTCTTGTTCAAGTCAGAAAATTCATCCAAGTCGTGCAAAAAGGTGGATTTTATTGCAAGTGGGAGAGCAGGTGAGCAAGTGGGTAACTGGGTCTGCAGAATCTCGATTGATCGAGATTGGAATCTCGATTGATCGAGATTTCGATTAATCGAAATGCTTGCCTCGATCAATCGAGATTCCGATTGATCGAGATCAACATCTCAATTGATCGAGATGCCTTAGTTTCATTTCTGAATTCTGCTCTTCAACTGCAAATGACCTTAAACATTGCTTTTTTTGGCACAAAACCTGCACTACATTAAAAACACAAAAATACCTTAAACATACCTCGGTAAACGTAATAACGGGACTAACATATGCAATAAAGAGGGTTCAAATGCATAGTATTGAACACTTATCACACCCCCAAACTTACACATTGCTAGTCCCTTAGCAATGCAATGCTACAAAAAATGAAATGAACTACCTTATACAAAAATTGAATCATGCTCAGTCATAAACTAGATAAAGGATGATTATCCGTTCATTTCACACTTGGCAAATGCCACAAGTATTACAGAACTATGTGGTCATTAGCAAAAATAGACTTTCACAAACTACAAACAGACGACAGTCCCCACATAATGGCCAGTCCGAACAAAAATACTGATTCCAACCCCAAAATCCTCTTTGAAAAGTGAACATGCATTCTAACGCGTAGCTTTGTCATATTTGGAGAAAAATAAGAACAAATGTGTTTTTAAAAGAAAAACTCATTGAAAAAGCTTGACACTGTTGTTCATTACCGCAAAACATACATGAATGCTCATATGCGGATGACCGTGCAATGCTTAGCTCTTTTTGCTTTCTTGCAAGCCTATGTAGCGGCATTGGGCCAATGACTCCCAAACCAATTGGTTTTAGGGCATTAGGTGAAGAAACACCCCTCGGACTTAATAACCGAGCTTACAAGGCGATGAGCTTAAACAAGCCACCCGCTTATTATTGCTCAACCTTGCACACTTATACGCGAATACTCCATGCTTAATGAGGCATAAAGATCCGGTTTATTGAGTGAGAAGGCTTATTGCATATTTTTCTCTTCTTTTTTTTTTTTACAACAACCGGAAGAACTCATTCTTTAAGTTGTTCAAATAAAAACAGAAATTTACAAAATTCTCTATCAGACTTATACCCCACAATTTAAAATGCATGTGTGCGAATTTGTACGGTTAAGGACAAATTTAGGGCAAGAACCGTACATATTCATATTTGAACAAAAATGTGGACCGTTCTAACCTATTACATAGCTTGCAAAAGTGCGGGTATTTACAATGCTAAAGCTCTTAACTACCTACTGCATTTACCTCGGACATTTATTCGAATGATCTTCCCTTAAAAAACAAGACATCATAGCAAGCATGCAAAAATATCAAGAAAAAACTACTCTACAATGACAATCAATACAAAGATTAAACATTTGCATGCATATGCAAGTGGTATAGCATACCGCACCCCCAAACTTAGACGCAACATTGTCCTCAATGCTTGGACAAGAGGAACAAGGAAAGAAATTACCGGGACTGCAGAACTCGACAAAAATGGCATTCCAACACGGCCGGTCATCTTGTAAATGAGAAAAATCTGCACGGAATACCAACTAGATACCACGAGCATTAAATGGAACAAAAAGTACATGAAAAGAACATGATAAAAGAATTATGTACAAGCGGACAATGCCGAGATCACTGCACATCCAAGGCTCTGAACTGGTGTTTCCCAATTGACTAAGAGGTCTATGCAGTAAGATATTGACTATCCAGGCACGCTAATGTATAGCTTGCAAAGGGGCTGCCTTTCTTTATTAATGCCATACTACGTTTAAGCAATCTCAACACTATTGGGAATTGAAACCAGGCGATAATAAACAGAAATTATCAACTGAATCACATATAACAATTAGGCAAGTGGTACTACATACATGTCAAAGTATAGAGAGCAGATATATTGGTAGAAAGTAAAAAAAAAGACAATAAATAGAACACATGCTACAAAAGAAATGACAACTGTATTCCATATATGTGAAAATAAGTTTCAGTACAAAAGGATACATGCATTTGGAATACACAAAAACTAACATGGCCAACATGGCCTATCAAAAAGCAAAGAAAGAAAAACAACGGAAAGTAAAGCAGAAAATATGAAAAGATAAAGCTAGTCTAGGGTGGGTAGTGGTGGAGGTGGCTTGGTGGGTGGAGTAGAGGTGGAGGTGGAAACTCGGCTGCCAAACATGAACTGCAGGTCCTACCAGAAAGCCCAAAACTCATCTAAAAGCACCTTGTGACCCTGCGTCAGAGACGTAATGTCTGTCCTCATAGCCTCCAGTTGACTCTGCGTCACCTGAACATGCTCCTCAAAACCCTGTTGGAGACACTCAACGTCAGCTGCCAGACAGGAATAGCCTGTCGCCAGAATCTCATGCCGCTCTGCGGTGATATCAGTCTCTCCCACCTCCAACTCCTCATCGGATGCCTCACCATCTGCAGGCGCATCCTCATCCATCTCCACTGGAGCATCCATGTCCACGTCCTCTAGTGGATCGTCCTGGTGGTCCTGGCGCTCCAAGTGCATCCTCACCCGCACCCACTGAGTATGCGTGAAGCTGGAGGGCGGTGCCAACTGGATGTCAGTGTCACTGACCGGTATATTGGTACAGCTGAGGAAAACTGCAACTAGGAAAGGGAAGGGAAGCTGCTAACCCGACGCCCGCCTCATCTTCTTGTTGACGAGTCCATTCCAGACTTTGTACATCTGTCCCTAGATCAGTGACGGGATAGAAAACCATGTGCCTATGTGGAAAGCGTACATGCAACAGAGAAGGTCGCCCCAGCGCTCTGCCACATGCTGTAAAGGATACGCGTTCTTAATGAGAACAGTGTCCAGAAACCATAAAACGCTCGGGCACATTGACTTGGACGTGCAGTTGTGACTGGGAGTGGTAAACACCCCACCACACATGTCCATGACGATGGAGAAAAGGGTCATGTCGGCCGAAAACTCGGGCCTGTAGAGCGGCTGACCACCCTGGTCAACCATGTCCGAGGGCTGCTGATGTGGAATACCGATCATCTGTGCTATCCGACTCAGCATAATGGTAATCATCGAGCCGCCCACGACTGTCTCTAAGGTGTCGGGCTCAGTGCATGAATAGGTCATGCGCTCGTAGAAAACCTGCACCAATCGCTCGTGTGCCACATTGGTGGGTGGCACACATAACCTGTCGAGCCGGCGCCGCCAGAGCTCTACTACCGCCCACGAGCAATCGGGACACATCTCGAACTCCCTCAACTCAAATCGGTGCTCTGGGTGGAACTTCTGATTCTAGAAGGCTCGCCCAGGCACATCTCGAATAACACCGGTGGCATTCTTCACACACGTCATAATCCGAAACAGTATGCACTTATTCCAAAAATAAAGTAAAAAAAATAAAATAAAATGAATACTAAAATAAAAATAAAAAGTAAAAAGAAATTCTAGTCCGTGATGCCAAGGCATGCACTCCAAAATATGCTCGAATCAACTCGCTTAGGCATACGAGGAATCAAAAACATGCAACCCGTGTAATGCATAGGATGTACAATGCACTTGAAAGCTAACACAACCCGCACAATTATATCTCTCATTCCACTCTTGCACACCTATCCCCATAACCCGCAAGTTCCCATCATGAACGTAGCGAATGCAAGCTACTCCAACCCAACATCATCTATCTATGCTTATTAAGCCGGTAAACTAACAAAAATAGCGACAAAGCAAACAAAATAAAGCATGCATCAACTTACCTCAATGCGAAGATGATGAACGGTGTAAGAAAATGGAATCCCAACATGCAGCCGCGAATATGCGGAAGGCTCGGACAACAGAGAACAAAGGCGGAGGGCCGGGAATGATCAAAAAAGGTTGGACGGTGATCGGGGATTGCTTTGGAGCTCTCGGACTGGAGGGAGAAGTCGAATGGTCTGGAGAAGAAATGGAGAAAGGAGAGGGAGCCCGACAGTTTTGAATATATAAGTGAATCACGTGTAGTCAGCGTAGCAATCTCGATTAATCGAGATGCACATCTTGATTAATCAAGATCTCGATCGATCAAGAATGGGATCTCGATTGATCGAGATTTTGATTGATCGAGTACCTATCGAAGTGCCATCGAGAAAAAACACCTCTCGGTAGTTTGCTCTTTGCAAAATGTTCCAAAATCTCTGCATTATTTCGATCAATCGAGACCAAAATCTTGATTAATCGAGATCTCAATTGATCGAGATCCTTGTTTCGATCAATCGAGATTCTGAAAAATAGCCTTGTTGATCAGCTTGATTTAGAACCTCATGGACTTGAACTTATAAGACTTAGATACAAAATTGCTTTGGATTAGAGGGACATCATGGAAGCATGATAGTTACCATGGCCACGCCATATTATACGTCTATGGCATGACGTTGGAATCGGTTCATGAGTCAAAATAAATGGGATTCGTCAAATTGACGACATCCACATACTCCATGGTAACTTGGTCATCCACACACAGTTTTAAGCGATGCCCGTTCACTTTGAACAACGTTCCATCTTTCAAGTCCTTCAATTCCACTGCTCCATGGGGAGCAATGGAATTAACCAAAAATGGACCATCCCAACGGGAGCGAAGTTTTCCGGGAAACAAACGGAGGCGTGAGTTGTATAACCATACTTTCTATCCCGGAGAAAATGTTTTGACTCGAATATTGCAATCATGAAAGGCTTTAGACTTTGCCTTATAGATTTTAGCGTTCTCATACGTGTCATGTCATAATTCTTCCAATTCATTCAATTGAAGCTTTCCATTAGAGCCGACCATTTGCATGTCAAAATTGAACGTTTTGGTGGCCCACATAGCTTTGTGCTCCAATTCAACCGGAAGATGGTATGCTTTATCATAAATCAACCAATAAGGTGACATTCCAATGGGAGTCTTATAAGCAGTTCAGTAAGCCCATAATGCATTATTTAGTCGCAATGACCAATCTTTCAGGTCGGGCTGAACTATTTTCTCAAGGATGTTCTTTATCTCCCTATTGGATACTTCCACTTGTCCACTAGTTTGAGGATGGTATGGGGTGGCTACTTTGTGTGTGACAGAGTATCTGGTAAGCAAGGTTCGAAGGAACCAATTACAGAAATGTTTACCTCCGTCACTGATGAGGGCCCGAGGCGTACCAAAATAGTTAAAGATATTATCTTGAATGAACTTAACCACGACTGCGTGGTCATTGGTTTTGGTAGCAACGGCCTCTATCCATTTAGAAATGTAGTCCACCACCACAAGTATGTACTCATGACTAGTAGATGGTGAAAAAGGTCCCATGAAGTCGATGCCCCACACATCAACTATCTCAACAATAAGAAGGGTTGAGAGGCATCATGTCCTTCCGAGACATCGCGCCAAGGCGCTGACATCGCTCACACGAGCAGGAAAATGAGTATGCATCCCGATGAAGTGTTGGCCAAAAAAACCCGCATTGAAGAATCTTTGCTGCAGTTTTCTTAGCACTAAAGTGTCCCCCACAAGCAAATGTATAACAGAATTTTAGAATGCTTTGGAATTCACTGTTGGGTACACACTTTCGGATTATTTGATCGGGGCAATATTTGAACAATTGAGGATCGTCCCAATAATATGATCGTGATTGGGGGAAAAATCAATCCTTCTCTTGCTTGGTCCAAGAAGACGGTATTTTGCCGGTTGCCAAGTAGCTGACAATGTCCGCATACCAAGGGATACTCTCTTGAGAGATTACAAAAAGTTGTTCATCCGGGAAGGATTCACAAACTGGAATGGAGTCATTGAGGGATTCAACAAGAATTCTAGAGAGGTGGTCAGCCACCACATTTTCGGTTCCCTTTTTGTCTCTAATCTCAAAATTAAACTCTTGCAGCAAGAGTATCCACTGGATCAATCTAGGCTTAGTGTCCTTTTTGGCCAACAGATGCCGGAGGGCAGCATGGTCTGAATAGACAATGACCTTGGAGCCTAATAGATAAGCTCAAAACTTGTCCAAGGAAAATACTACCGCAAGCAACTCCTTTTCCATTGTGGTATAATTGATTTGAGCCTCAGAAAGGGTTTTACTTGCATAGTAGATAACATGTGATAATTTGTCTACCTGTTGCCCTAAGGCCGCACCCATAGCATAATTAGATGCATCACACATGATCTCAAATGGGAGAGCCCAATTTGGAGGTATGAGAATTGGAACGGTTGTAAGCATGGTGCAAAGCTTTTCAAAAGCGTTAAGGCACGCTTCATCAAAGGTAAAATAAGACTCTTTTTCAAGAAGGCGACACAAAGGCCGAGAGATCTTACTAAAGTCTTTAATGAAACGGCGATAAAAGCTCACATGCCCAAGGAATGAACGAATCTCTCTCACCGTTGATGGTGGAGGAAGTTTGGAAATAAGTTCAACCTTGGCTTTGTCAACCTCAATTACTCTCTTAGACACAATGTGCCCTAGGACAATGCCCTCTTGAACCATAAAATGACTCTTTTCCCAACTGAGGATTAGATTGGTTTCTTGACATCGTGTGAGAACACGGGATAGATTTTGGAGGCATGATTCGAATGAAGGTCCAAATACGGAGAAATCATCCATGAACACTTCCAAGAAATTTTCCACCATGTCCGAAAAGATAGACATCATACACCGTTGAAAAGTCACCGGTGCATTGCACAACCCAAAGGGCATGCGTCTATAAGCGAATGTGCCGAAAGGACATGTAAAGGTGGTTTTCTCTTGGTCCCTCGGGTCTATAGCAACCTGATTATAGCCAAAATATCCATCTAAGAAGCAATAAAAACTTTGACCAGGTAATCTCTCTTAGATTTGATCAATAAATGGAAGAGGGAAGTGATCTTTTCGAGTTGCTGAATTTAGTTTCCAATAATGTATGCAAACTCTCCATCCAGTGGTGGTGCATTGGGGAACCAATTCACCCTTATCATTTGGTTGTACCGTAATACCGGACTTCTTAGGAACCACTTGAGTGGGACTAACCCACTTACTATCTGAGATGGGGTAAATGATTCCCGCATCTAGTAACTTCACCACCTCTTTCATTACAATGTCCTTCATATTTGGATTTAATCGACGTTGTGCCTCTCTTGAAATCTTTGCATCTTCTTCTAAGTGAATGCGGTGCATAAAAATAGAAGGATCTATTCCCTTAAGATCTGCCACACTCCATCATATTGCTTCCTTGTGCTCTTTTAGTACTTTTAGAAGTTCTATCTCTTGATCATTGGTGAGATTGGAAGCAATAATGATTGGAAGGGTTTCATTAGAGCCCAAGAAAACATACTTGAGTGTAGCCAGTAAAGGCTTGAGCTCAAGTTGTGGTGGGGAAATTAGAGAAGGAATTTGGGAAGTATTGGACAAAGGAAGCAAAGGTTCTCTTAGAACTCTCCATTTAGGCAAATCCATGACGGTCGTGACATCGAGCATCGAATTAACTTCACAAATGGATTGCTCAATGTCATAATCATCACAGTTGAAATGACTTAGGCATGCCTCTATAGGATCCTTAGAAAGAATGGAAGGAAGCACTTCTTAAACGAGATCTTCCACTATATCAACACAAAAGCATTCACTTTCGTCGTCGGATATGTGGTGAGAAGCATTAAAGATGTTCAAGCGGACTTTCATATTCCCGAAAGAGATGTCCATTACTCCGGTATGGCAATTAACGCAAGCGTTTTCCGTGGCCAAAAATGGATGACCTAGAATGATAGGAATATGTCTATTTGGATTTTGGACCAGTTCCGTGTCAAGGACTATAAAGTCCACCGAAAAGTAAAATTTGTCCACTTGAATTATCATATCCTCAATGATGCCATGTGGTTGCTTTACCGAGCGGTCGGCAACTTGTAACACAACTGTGGTGGGCTTAAGTTCCCCCAAACCTAATTGTTGGTAAACTGAGAATGGAAGCAAATTGACACTAGCTCCTAAATCAAGAAGTGCCTTTTCAAAAGCTTGATTTCTGATGGTGCATGAAATGGTTGGAGCACCTGGATCTTTGAATTTAGGAGGGGCTTGGTGTTGGAAAATGGAGCTTACTTCCTCAGTTAGGAGGACTTTCTTAGGAACATTGTTCCTAGATTTGCGCTTTTGAGTGCACAAGTCCTTCAAGAATTTAGCATAGGAGGGAATTTGCTGGATAGCATCAAGGAGAGGGAGATTGATCTTTAATTATTTGAAGATCTCTATCATGTCCTGAATTTTCTCTCCTTGCTTTCCAAAATGAGAAGGTTCCTTCAATCTTTGAGGAAAAGGAACTGGAGGTTCAAGAAAGGTGTCAAGATTTGGAATAGATGGTGACACAACTTCAATTGCCTTTCCTTTTGGATGTTGTGGGACTTTGTTCACATTTGGATTTGAAGGAGACACATTTGGATTTGATTGGGATTCTTTTGGATTTTTGGATTGCTCATTGGATTCCTTTTTATCTTTCCCGACCTTGGAATTTATGATTTTACCACTCCTTAAGGTGGTGATTGATTGAACTTGCTCCGGAGGAGCATTACAAGATGAAGATGACGGATCATCAATCACATGAACACCCTTAGGATTTGCCACCGGTTGACTTGGTAACTTACCTTCCTCTCTTCTATTCAAGGCATTAGCTAATTGCCCGATTTGAGCTTCTAACCTAGCCATAGATTGAGCATTAGCTTCAAGCTTAGAGATTGATTGAGAGTGGGTTTGCAACAAGCGAGTATTAGCCTCAAGATTTCTTATCACTCTTTCCTCAAAGCCTTGGCTTCTCGGAGGAGGTGGTGGTTGTTGGTAGTTGGATCTTTGATGGTAAGGTTGAGGATTTGGCCTATATTGAGGCTATTGAAATTGGGAATTAAAGAAATTTTGCCCATGAAAAGAGGGACTTGGTTCTTGAGATTTCCATGAAAATGTCAGATGATTCTTGTAACCAAGATTGTAGGTATTTGAATATGGATCATTAATCTGTTTAGAATACACAGCATTCGCTTACTCTTGAGCATAATCGGGAGATTGACCGACAATAGGACAATCTCGCACATAATGTGAAGTGCTATAGCAAAACGAACACCCTTCCTGATTTTGAACAGGTTGGCTTGGAGTAGGCAGCCCATTTTTCATGATTTGGTCCTTTTTTCGGGTTAAGGCATCTACTTGCATGGCAACCTCATCTACCCTTGAAACTTCATGCACTCCTCTACAAGGTTGGGTGGATTTCCCTTTTCTAGTGGAGGAGCGTTGAGCTGAATTATTACTTAGGGTTTGAAAAAGTTTTCATGCATCATCTGGGCTTTTCAAAAGGTATCCACCTCCACAAGCAGAATCTATCATTTGCCTATGTTGTTCACTTACCCCATCATAAAAGCTTTGCACTAGCTGCCATTTTGGGACAGCATGGTGTGGACAAGATTTAAGAAGATTTTTTAATCTCTCCCAAGTCTCATGAAATTGTTCTTGATCAATTTAGGTGAATTCGGTGATTGCTCACCGAATATCACTCGTCTTTCCTATTGGGAAGTATTTTTTTAAGAATTCAATTTGCATCTCCGCCCAAGAATGGATTGAGTTAGGTTCTACGGAATTGAATCAACTTCTAGCTTTATCCTTTAGGGAGAATGGAAACATACGAAACTTTAGATCATCCTCCGTAAAATGTGGTACCCGAATGGTGCAACACACAAAAAGGAAGTAATCTAAATGCCGGTATGGATCTTCATTTGGGAGACCATGGAAGCTATTAAGAAGATTGATGGTGGAGGACTTTATTTCAAATTGATTTGCCGCTACATCAGGAAATTGAATACATGAAGGTACTTCAAATGTAGTCAGAAGATAAAAGTCCATAAGCAATTCTCCTTGAGGAGGATGAGGTGGAGGTTGTTGTTCATGATTAAATGGAGGTAATCCGGGAGGTTGTCCATTATTTGGTTCCATGTTTTCAGTCCTAGGCAATATAGGGTCCCTAGAGGTTCCTCTACGTTGTCTAAGTGTTCGTTCAATCTCAATATTACACGGAAGCAAAGGAAGTGACAATAACCATCTACCTAGCATGCATTAAAAGTAAAACAACACCTCAATATGCAAAATAAAAAAAAAATTACTCAAATCCACAAATTTTAGACTTTATACTCACAAAGGGTCCAACCTTGAGTCTTTGAGATGCCCACTATGTGGTATACCTAAAATCAAGCAATTTGAGAGATAAGCACAAGATATATACAAAAAAAGAATGAAAGAATTTCTAGCCTAAGAATTAAACTAGATTTAATCTTTCAATGGCGATAATTAAACCGTAGTCCCCGGCAACGGCGCCAAAATTTTGATGTGGCTAAACTTGATTGTAATTGTAAGCTTATTTTTTTCCTTTTTCAAAATTTAATTTAACCACTCGCAAGAGCACGAATCTTTGTAGATACGGTTATACATAGAGGGTATCGATCCCACGAGGACTAGTTGTTAATTGTCTTGAAGAGAGATTAATTCTACTTTAATTCTAAAAACAAGGTTTTGATTTTTGTTTTAAAACTATTGCATGAAATGTAAAAATATTAAATTTAAAGAGTTATAAGTTGGGAGAGAGAACTAGGGGTGGTTTCCACCACTAGCCATTCACATGTCCATAAATGTAGCAAGCTTGGGATTTATAAAATTAAATGTCCAACAATGTCATTAGGCTTGTGACCTCAATAACATATCAAAAGATCAATGTGTGTGCAAACCTATCATAATCCATCTTCAACAAGCATAGTTTTTCAACCTAACTAATTATTCTACTCTCTAAGTGAACCTAAATGCATCCAAACTACCTCATCTTGGCATGGTTTATACAAGCAAGAACAACACATTTCATTTAAACACCATTACCTAGACATCACTTACACTTTTTTGTAGAAGATGCAAGTGTTGTGCATTCATAAGATGGATTCTACTCTAAGACAAGAATAAAAACAACATCATATGAATATATATTAGAAATGTATAAGTGTACATTATCACTAGACTAAGTAATCAACATTTAAATACAAATCCCAAATAATGCTACAAAAATGAACAAGTTTACATGGCTAGGGGTTTCACCCACACCCTAGTAGAGAAGTTAGTTGATTATGGCAGCCTTGCACTCTTCCATTGATGGAGAAAATGAAGCTTCAAGGTCTAGTTCAACTCCCTCTTCCCCTCTCCCGAAATTCTCTATGTATGGTATATGTGTTATGTGAGAAAATGGCTCCTTTTGTGCATTTGTGGCTACTTTTTATCCTTGGGGCCCACCATGTATATATATATAGCAACATATATACCAACTAAGTCAATAATATCTCCATGTGTCTTGTTCAAGTCAGAAAATCCATCCAAGTTGTGCAAAAAGGTGGATTTTGTTGCAAGTGGGAGAGTAGGTGAGCAAGTGGGCAAGTGGGTCTGCAGAATCTCGATTGATCGAGATTTCGATTAATCGAAATGCATGCCTTGATCAATCGAGATTCCGATTGATCGAGATCAACATCTCGATTGATCGAGATGCCTTAGCTTCATTTATGAATTCTGCTCTTCAACTGCAAATGGCCTCAAACATTGCTCCTTTTGGTACAAAACCTGCACTACATCAAAAACACAAAAATACCGTAAATGTACCTCGGTAAACGTAATAACGGGACTAACATATGTAATAAAGAGGGTTCAAATGCATAGTATTGAACACTTATCATGGACTATCTTCGATTGGCATGGGCCATCTGCCTAACTACTCTAATCTAGGGTGCAGTATGGTCCATCTTCTCTAGGCATACTCCATCAAAGCGTATAATGATATATTCAGTGATTCACATTGTGTAATAATCGCTCTCATGATCACAGAAAATAAGAGAGATTGAGTTCAATAACAACAACTAAATATCTAAGACAAGATATGAAATCATTGAAACTGAATTTATAAGACTTTTATTGCTCAATTCTATAATAAGAATCCTCTAAATTACATAATCTATGCATGTATATAAAGGTCCCCAATAATTAAAACAATCAAACCATTGATGCTTAGTTAGGGCTCCATCAAAACCCTAGTGAATGAACTAGCCGCTCATGGTAGAAGAAGAAGCTTCAACGGTTGAGGAAGAAGGCATCATCTTCATGAATTATGCGTAAGACTTTGTTCTCCAATGATTCTCCACTCCAAAGCTCTGCAAAGTATGTTTTCAATTCTGTCCAAAGGCTCTCTCCGCTCCAGAACTGTATCCAAAACAGCCTTTAATTCTCCACTTTATGCCCCAAGAGAATACACCAAAGTCCTAATCCAATTAGGAATTAATTAGGTTTTCCCGCAGTACTAATCAGGTGGGTTTTTCCTACTGACGTTCAGCCCAACTTTTGACCCACTAGAAGTCCGATTCACATAATTTTAGTTACATACAAAAGTGTGCAGAATTGAATTTTGTTCAACCCATGATGAAATTAAGTCGATTTGAGGCTTAGAAATAACACTTCTGGTCCATTTTCCAAAACGGTATTAAAATTGTATTAAGCGTAGAATTGGGCTTCAGGCCTGTAACCTTCTTAAACAGCTGTAATTCTCTTAGACCTCTTCCTTGGGCTGATTTGAGTTAAAATATGGAGTTGAATGGATCCCTTTGATGTAGGCTTCATCTATCCTTCTTGCATGTCATCTTTAAAAGCCCAAAATCATGGTTTTAACTAAAATAATCATTAAGGTCCTGAAAATGTAGAAAACACTAAAACGAAGTAAAATCACAAAATAGTCTATCACTAACAGAATAAAATATGCAAGTTAAGAGGCTAGAATACATAACATTCAATGTCGATCAGTGGTGGTAATGCCCTAAAGCCAGACTGAACCGTATTCGTCTGCCCAGCTCTCTGTTGAGTCCTTGTGCCACTCTGTATCACCTACCTCCGTGGGCAGTTAGCTTTCATATGCCCAGGTTGTTTACAAGAGAAACACACCATTTCCCCCACTATCCCTACTGGCACTGGTGCCACTATATATCCCTGTGGGCACTCCCTACTGAAATGGCCAATCTGATGGCAATTATAGCACACCACAGAAGATCGTGAAGATCCGGTGGGTAAGGCCAATGAAGGTACCTGACGAGCTTGCTGTTGCCACTAGAAACCTGATTTGCCTTCCCTGTTCCTCTTCTGTCCTTAACCACCTAAAGATGCCCCCGCACTCTTTGCTTGCTGCTTAGACTCCCATATCCTTTAGGTGTCTCTATCATCGTCCTCGGCCACTAAGGCTTTGTCAACCACTTCATTGTAGGTCCTCAAACCTGAAATGGATACCCTCTTTCTGATAGAGGTTTTCAGTCCCTTTACGAACCTTTTCACTTTCAATTCCTCGTTCATTACCATCTCTGGGGCAAAACGAGCCAATGATGTGAACTTGGTCTCGTACCCCATCACATCTAAGTCCCCTTGGACTAAGTCTATGAACTCTTGCCCCATCCGGTATCTCACCGAAGTCGGAAAGAACTTATCGAAAAATAACCCCTTAAAGGTTTCCCAGTCCATGGTCTCGGTGTTGTGGACATTCCTGATGAATTGCCACCACCGATCTGTCTTCCCTTGTAAGTGAAGCACCGCTACTCCCACATTCAAATCCTCATCAATTGCAAGGGCAACCATGAGTTTATGAGTTTGATCTATCCAACTCTCTGCCAATAGCGGGTCACGTGTACCATCAAAGGTAGGCGGCTTAAATTTCACATATTCCTTCATTGCTACCATTTGGCAGCTCAAGGCAACCCTAGGCAATGCCTGAACCTCCTCTTCTCTGGCTTCCCTAGCCATCCAACTCACAGTGTCCACCATTTGAGTTCCATCTGTTGGCTCCTAAGGAGCATCAGTGCCTGTGTCTCGCACTCTTCATGGAGGCATTTTGCTATATGCACAACAAGAAAAATTTAGAACCAAAGAATGTACACTTCTTGCATCATTTCTATCAAGCTTACACAAACTATGTAAATTAAGTCCATATAGGCATGTTAAGAAAGCGTAAGCATACATCAAGTTCCACATAAGCAATTTACAACTTCAAGTCAAAATCCTTATATGAACCCAGTCCCCTCAGTTCACACGTGATGAGATTATCAACCGTCGCCCCTAGGTATTCTAACCTAGGGCAGCTTAGTAGACATACCCCAACTCACCTAAGTGTTGACTCGACACGACCTACATAAATGCATGTCACTACATTACATGTATCATCCAACATATACCATGTTCATTCACAAGCAATGCATGTATATATATATATATAAAAGAATGCATTAAACACATAAGATGCTTCATAATTCAAATGAAAACATTAATCATACGCTTATCTCTCTCTTGGACTCAACCCGATACCCTAACATGATTCTTGACCAAATCATGTAACCGAGACATTTCTCAAACCATTCCAACTCCGCCACCGACTATTTACCTACTCCAAGGTGGGTATACCACCGTTATCGAGTATTTTCCAACTCCAAAGATACTTGGCCCCTTTTCTTTTTTTCTGGTTTTTCACCGAGTATTTACCTACTCCAAGGTGAGTAAACCACAATCACCAAGTGTTTACATACTCCAAGGTGATTGGGCAACTTTTTGGAATCCCCACCGAGTATTTACCTACTCCAAGGTGGTTAGACCCCGATCACCAATAATTTACCTCCTCCAAGGTGACTTTACCACTCTAATACCCTCACCGAGTATTGACCTACTCTAGGCAATTTGACCACTTTTTCCCGTTTCCTCACAACGGCCCCATATATGCATTTCAAACATATAAAGATCAAGCATTTAAAATTTATGCTTCACAATACATACACTAGTTATAAAGAAACATAGCATGCATTTTATATTCATCAATCCACACATATATTTACCTATACATGTGAAGCCTAGCATATCATACACATATGCACATAAATCCACTTAAGCACAATTTGGTCATGCCACACCAATGCATATGTTTTCTATAAAAAGATAGCATGCATTTAACTCATATGACGACACATAACACATACGTGTCACACATTTGCACATAATTACACATGTACACTACATTAACCACATAAGCATAAATGCTCTCATTCTCCCACATTTCCATGCATTTATCCCTCACATCATGCATATTGGGAGATAGACATCTATTGCATACAAGAGATTTAAGAGAAGAAGAAAACACCTCATCCCACCCCTCTTACATCTCTAAAACATACAATACACACCCTTAGCTCTCACAACTTCACCCAAAACCTTATAATCGACAAGTAAATGAGAAGGATGACCCCTACCTCAAAAATGAAGACCTTCCAAGCACTTTTCAAAATCCCAGCAATATTAACCTTGCTGATCCGCGAAGATGTTCGGTTCAAACCGAATCCCTACCCATCCCCTACGTATCTCCCTTCTTCGACAAATCCCGAATCCAAGCCTCAAGCCTTCAAAAGCTAGAGAGAAAGTAGAGGGAGAAAGAAGAGAGAGAGAGAGCAGCTGGCGTGAGAAAGAGAGTTTTGAAATATCTCTACAGAAATTGACCTTTTAAGGTCCCTAGGCTGCGAAAAGACCAAAATACCCCCAGGCCACTTAATGCACCTTCCCGGACTCCGTTTTTGATTTCGAAAACTCCAACGGCCTCAAAATAACTTTCTCTACTCTCTAAACATTTCATCTAAGTCATTCTCAAAAAAAAATATTTTCAAAAATTTTCTGGATTCTCGGGCCCATTTAAGTCGCATCTTGGGCCCCAATTTGACCAAAAAGTCAAATTTCTCCAAATCTTCCAAAATTTTTCACAAACTCTTAAAACACTACCAAAACATGTTCCCTACACTCAAAAAATATTAAGCACCACTCAAAATACATTTTATGGCAATTATAATGCAAAAAATACAAAATCAGCCAAAATTGGTCACGGTCTATACAGGGCCCCTCAAATATCTCCTTGCGTCCCCCTATAAGAATTTAGAATCTATACACTTTGATGCATTGAAATTATGATTTTGTTGCATCAAAATTTTGATGCATCGAACATGCATCGACAACGTATCGACCAAAACACACTCTTAGGACTTTTGACATTCCAAAATTCTATAACTTTTTTGATGCATTGTACTTGTCATTTCAATGCATCGAAATGCCCAGACTGGTGTACCTGCAAAAAAACCTGCAATTATGCATGTGGTTATTTTTGGCATTCTAAGTCCATTCAACAACCTAATTCACTCATACAACGTTCAATTAATATGATAATGCTATTGGCATCATTCATAAACGAAAACTCAAGCCCTCTCTCAAAATCATGTCTCAAAATTATCTTTCTCGCCATTTTCATTCATCAACTCATGCATACATACATTCCATACTCCATTTACTCAAAAAGAACATATCATCCATAAGAGTTCCAAGTTCATAGTCATTACAAGAATTCATGCATAAGGTTCCAATGCTACAAATTCTACCATGACTATAACTAGATCATTACCGTGCCACAAGCTGACACAGATAGCCATAATATATACAATATCTGAAATATAGCAAATTGTTACTAGAGTTTCACTTGGACACTCAAGTCCCATCCGTCATCGGTGCCTTATCTGTAAAAAGAGCTTAAAAGAAACGGGTGAGCACCATGGTGGCTCCGTAGAGATACCCCAACCCACCTAAGTGCTGACTCGACACTAACCTACATGAATGCATGTCACTACATTACACGTATCATCCAACATATACCATGTTCATTCACAAGCAACGCATATATAAGAATGCATTAAGCACATATCATGTTTCATAATTAAAATGCAAGCAATATTGTACACTTATCTCCCTCTCAGACTCAACCCAAAATGTTAACATGACTTTGACCAATCATGCGACTTGGGACGCTCCCTATATAACTCCGATACCATCACTGAGTATTTAACTACTCGAATGTGATTAGACCATCATCACCGAGTATTTACCTACTCCAGGTAACTTGGCCCTTTTTTAGAATTTATCACCGAGTATTTACTAACTCCAAGGTGATTAGACCAACATCACCAAGTTATTTACCTACTCCAAGGTGAATAGGCCTCTTTTTAGAATTTTATCATTGAGTATTTACCTACTCCAAGGTGATTAGACCGTCAGCACCGAGTATTTACCTACTTCAAGGTGATTTAACCATTTCACAACCACAACCATAACCGAGTATTGACCTACTCTAGGTAATTTAACCATCTTCCCCCGTTTCCTCACAACGGTCCTATATATACATTTTACACATTTAGAGATCAAGTATTCAACATTCATACTTGACAATGCATAAGTTAATTAATAGAATACATAGCATACATTTCCATCTCCATAAAGCCACACATATATTTAACTATACATGTGACCTAGCATATCATACACATGTGAACATAAATCTCACTTAAGTACAACTTGGTCATGCTTCAACAATGCACACATTTTTTATATAAAGGTAGCATGCATTTAACTCATATGACAACACATAATACATAAAATGTTACACATTTGCACATAATTACACATGTACACCATATTAAGCAAATAATCATATATGCTCTCTTTCTTTCACATTTTCATGCGTTTGTCCCTCACATAATGTATACTAGAAGATACATATCTATTGCATACAAGAGACTCAAAAGAAAAAGAAAAGTACCTTATCCCACCCCTCTCACATCTCTAAATCATGTAATACACACCCTTAACACTCACCGCTTCACCCAAAACCCTAGAATCGATAACTAAATGAGATGGAGAACCCTTACCTCGAGTTTAATAGCTTCCCAACATATCTCCCTTGTTCGGCCAAACTCGAATCACAACCGAAAGCTTCCGAAATCTAGAAAGATGGAAGAGAGGAGAATAGGGAAAAAAATGAGAGAGAGAAACAATCGTGAGAATGGTAACCCTCTCTCAGCCACATATTTTAAATGGCATATGGGCGCGCAAAATGTCCGAAAACGCCCCCAGACCACTTAACGTACCTTCCCGAACTCCGTTTTTGATTTTGAAAACTCCTACAGCCTTGAAATCACTTCCTCTAATCTCTAAACATTTCATCTAAGCCATTCCCAAAAATAAATATTTTTGAGAATTTTTCAAATTTCCAAACCCACTTAAAGACCGCATCCCGGGCCCTAGTTTGACCAAAAAGTCACACTCCTCCAAATCTTTCAAAAATTTACCAAAACCTTTAAAACACTTCCCAAACATGTTCATCACACTCAAAACATGTTAAACACCACTCAAAATGCATCTATGAAAATTATGATGCAAAAATTACAAAAATCAGCCAAAATTGGTCACGGTCTCTACAACTTCCCCTCCTTAAAGGAATTTCGTCCTCAAAATTAGTAATGTACCTTAGGTAGAAAATAACTAGTAGTATTTTGAGTGAACTTCTTTTTCTCACTCCCACATAGCCTCCTCGATTCTGTGATGCCTCCGAAAGACCTTAACCAATGGAATGGTCTTACCCCGAAGCACTTGTTCTCTGGTATCCAATACCTGTACCGGTCTCTCTTCATAAGACACATCCTCCTCCACCTAAAGATCTGTCCAATCTAACACATGTGAAGGATTTGGCTAATACTTTCTCAACATAGAAACGTGGAAAGTATTGTGCACATTTGATATTTGTCGTAACGCTAGCTTCCCGCTACGCCCAAACCTCATCAAACTCCATCATAGCGAGACCTTCAGGAAGACATGGTCCCCCACCTCAAATGCTAAAGGCCTCTGTCTTTTGTCGGCATAGCTTTTTTGATGACTCTGAGTTGTAAGAAAATGCTACCTTATAATCTTGATCTTTTTTGTAGTCTTTCTAACTATATCTGGCCCTAATGCCACTGTCTCACCGACCTCTGTCCAATAAACTGGTGACTTGCAAGGTCTACTATACAAAGCCTCAAATGGAGCCATCTCAATACTAGCTTGGTAGCTATTATTGTTGCAAATTGCACCAATGGAAGGTGATCCCCCCAACTGCCTCAAAAATCAAGTGCACATGCTCTAAGCATATCCTCCAAGATCTGAATGGTACGCTCTGACTGACCATCTATCTGAGGATGGAAAGCCATACTAAAATGGAGGTCCGTATCAAGTGCAGTCTAAAAACTCTGCCAAAAATGCAACGTAAATCTCAGATCCATGTCAGATATAATGAAATCTAGCATTCTGTTCAGTCTCAAAATTTGATCAAGTTACAACCAACTAAGAGTATCCACATTGTCCATCACTCAACTCGGAGGAAATGAGCCACCTTGGTCAATCTATCCACAATGACCCAAACCGTATTATGACTCTTTCTCATCCCCGGTAACCCCGTCAGAAAGTCCATAGTGACGTGTTCCCACTTCCATATAGCTACTGGTAATGGCTGTAATAAACTTATCGGCCTTTGATGCTCGGCCTGCACTAGTTAACAAGTGAGGCACCTCACTACAAATTATACGACGTCCTTCTTCATACCCTTCCACTAATACTATCTACGTTGGTTATGGTACATTATAATACCACCGAGATACACTTCAAGCCTAGAGCTATGAAACTCCCTCAGAACCTCATCTCTACAAGCTAATGGAAAAACCATTCTACTTCTGAACCTCAGACCTTCATCTGAATGGATAACCCAATCCTGCACTATTTCACCACCCTTAATTGGAGTGCGAAAACTCTCCAACTCACTGTCCTTTCTCTGCTCCTCAACCACCCTACTCACTAGAGTTGGTTACGTTATGAGTGTGAACAAAGTGGCCTGTTTACCACTCTCACTAAAGTACAATCCCATACTAGAGATGTCTTCTATCATCTTCCACTATCAGATGGCAATACTAGCCAAGGTACCAAGTGATTTCCTGCTCAAAGCTTCGGTAACCACATTAACCTTCCTCGAGTGATACTAAAGATCAAAGTTGTAGTCTTTTATGTATTCAACTCATCTCCTCTGCCTTATATTCAAATCCTTTTGTAAAAAAGTATTTCAAGCTCTTATGATTGGAGAAAACCTCAAACTTCTCTCCGTAGAGATAATGCCTTCACGTTTTCATAGCAAAAATTACTGCAACTAACTTCAAGTCATGAGTTGGGTTATTCTGCTCATAGATCTTGAACTGTCGGGAACTATATGCAACAACCCTCTCGGACTGCATCAACACACATCCCAAACCATTCTGTGAAGCATCATAGTAGATGACATACCCCAAACCACTCTCACGAATGATCAAAATTGGAGCACTACTCAATCTACTCTTCAATTCCATAAGGAATGCTCGCAAGCTTCGTTCCACTCACACTTAATTCCCTTACGAGTAAGATTGGTCATCGACGTTACTAACTTCAAAAAGTCTTTTTATGAAACACCGGTAATATCCTGCCAACGCCAATAAACTACATATCTCAAATATATTCTTAGGCCTCTCCTAATTCATTATCGCTTCAATTTTTGAAAGGTCTACCGAAACTCCTCCTTCCTACACCACGTGTCCTAGGAATTTCACATTCGTTAGCCAATATTCACATTTCTCAAATTTGGCATACAAATAGTGCTGTCTCAAAATCTGCAACATTGTCCTCAAGTGTATCTCATGCTCCTCCATGGAAGAAGAATACACAAAAATGTCATCCACGAAAACAACCACAAACCTATCCAAGTACACCCTGAATATTTGGTTCATCAAATCCATGAATGGTGCTAGTGCGTTCGTCAGTCCAAATGTCATCACTAAAAACTCATAGTGGCCATATCTAGTCCGAAAAGCTATCTTCAAAATGTCATTTTTCCTTACCCTCAACTGGTAATACCCCGACCTCAAGCCAATCTTCGAAAAATAAGTTGAACCCTTAAGTTGATCAAACAAGTCATCTATCCTTAGTAATGTACTAGGTCATACAAATCTCTTATCCAATAACTCTTGCAACTGATCTTTCAACTCCTTCAACTCAGCTGGGCCGTACAGAAAGGCGTAGTACTAGGAGCAAGATCAATGCTGAACATCACATCTCTCATTGGAGGTAACTCTGTCAAGTCCCCCAGAAATACATCTACAAACTCCCTAACCACCAGTGGAAATCCTCCCCTAGTCACAATATCATCCTCCTCAGCTAATAAGCTAGCTAGGTAATATCCAACCTCATCCCATACATCGGAACTAAGTAAAGACAGAACGTAGAAATCATCCTACTCTCCCATAAAGTAAAAGAAATCACCCTCAGGTGTGCACACTATCACTCTCCTATGGAGACAATCAATTATGGTTCAAAATGTAGATAGCCAATCCATACCTAGAATGACATCAAAAGTGGTCATATCTAGTAACACAAAGTCGAACACTAATCTACACCCAGCAACCTCGATCTCACATGACCCACATACTCTATCCAGGGTAACCCTACCCCCAAAAGGCGCATCAATGGACAATGGTGACTCCTGTGATGGCACCCTTAACCCCAAGGCACAAGCAAATGCAACAGATATGAATGAAGAAGAAATGGACATAAAATATTTTCTTACCCTTTTAGAAAAAGAAAATTGACAAAAATAATTTGGATTTCAAAAAGAACATTTTCTATGATTGCTAACCCAATTGGATTCAAATTGGTTTAGGTACTAAAAGAAGTCACTTAAGATTACCTTATAGGTATGCTTGAAATCCTTTTCTAGTTGTAAGGACAAATGGTTTCTTGATAATGGTTGCTCAAAGCACATGACGGGTGATCGCTCCAAATTTTCTTCTCTCAAGCCTTATGATGGAGGTAACGTAACTTTTGGAGACAACTCTAAAGGTAAAATTGCTAGCTTTGGGACCATAGGTATATGTTCTTCCTTATCTATTAACAATGTGGATCATTGCATTGTTGAAAAAGATGGCCGTTAAATTTTTGTTGCATATAGAAATGGTAATTTGTACTCCATCCTTCTTTGTGACATACTTGATCAAAATGTTAAATGTTTTATCTCCTCCTATGATAATAGTTGGTTATGACATAGAAGACTAGGACATGCAAGGATGGACTTGATCTCAAGATTGTCCAAAAATGACTTAGTCAAAGGTCTCCCAAAGACTAAGTTTGTTAAGGACAAAACTTGTAGTGCTTGCCAATTAGGTAAACAAATCAAGTCTTCTTTCAAGAGAAAAAAGGATATCACTACCAACAAGACCATTAGAATTGCTTTATATGAATCTCTTCAGTCCGGATAGAATTGCTAGCTTAGGAGAAAAGTTTTATGTATTTGGGATTGTAGATGATTATAGTAGGTTTACTTGGGTATTCTTTCTTGCTCATAAGAATGAAACACATGTCATTTTCTCTAAGTTTTGTAGAAAAGTCCAAAACGAGAAAGAATGTAAGATTAAGACCATTAGAAGTGATAGAGATAGAGAATTTGATAACCGAGACATTGAGAAATTTTGTGATGATAATGGTTATGATCACAATTTTTCCATTCCTAGAACTCCTCAACAAAACAGGATTGTTGAGAGGAAAAATAGATCCCTCTAAGAGATGGCTAGAACAATGCTCAATGAACATAAGTTACCTAGATATTTTTGGGCCGAGGCCATTAGCATTTATTACTATTAGAAAGAAGGTTGATAAGACTCCTTATGAGCTTTGGAATGGTCACAAGCCAAATATAGGTTATTTCAAAATTTTTGAGTGCAAATGTTTTGTTTTGAATGACAAGGACCATTTAGGAAAATTTGATGCTAAATCCGATGAAGGTGATTTCCTAGGATATTCATCCAAAAGCAAAGCCTATAAAGTTTTCAACAAAAGAACATTAGTAGTAGAAGAATCAATACATGTAGTATTTGATGAATCTCCTATATATATTTACCCTTAAACAAAATTTGGATGATGAAGTGATTGAACTTAAAAAGAATGTTGATGGACTTACATTTGTTGAAAAACCAAAAGAGTCCACCATTGATGAGTCACAAGAAAATGTTTATAAAGAGAAAATCACCCAAAATGACATACATGGCTCTCTTACAAAAAGTCAAAGAGTCATTCCTTATCATTCACTTGACCAAGTTATAGGTGATCCTACTAAAGTAGTAAGTACTAGATCATCTCTTAGAGATATGTGTGATCATTTAGCCTTTGTGTCTCAAATAGAGCCAAAGAACATCCATGAGGCCAAAAATGATGAGTCATGAATTTTAGCTATGCAAGAAAAACTAAACCAATTTGAGAGGAATCAAGTTTAAAATTTAGTTCCTAGACACAAAGATCAAACTGTCATAGGAACCAAATGGGTTTATAGAAATAACAAGGATGAGTTAGGTGTTATAATTAGAAATAAAGCTAGAATAGTCACCCAAGATTTCAA
This sequence comes from Cornus controversa, assembly GCA_026545225.1. Lineage (NCBI taxonomy): Eukaryota > Viridiplantae > Streptophyta > Magnoliopsida > Cornales > Cornaceae > Cornus > Cornus controversa. The sequence goes on along the minus strand of CM048846.1, from coordinate 31,218,583 downwards.
CCAAGAAGAATGAATTGACTATGAGGAAACCTTTGCACCCATTGCTAGACTAGAAGCAATTAATATGTTACTTACATATATAAGAACTTCAAGCTATATCAAATGGATATAAAAAGTGCATTCTTGAATGGCTTCATAGAAGAAGAAGTCTACATAGAACAACCACTGGGCTTTGAGAGTCATGATCTTTCAAACCATATTTTTAAACTATCTAAAGCTTTATATGGTTTGAAGCAAACTCCTAGAGCTTGGTATGAAAAATTGAGTGATTTTCTTCTAGAAAATGATTTTGTTAGAAGAAAAATTGGCATCACTCTTTTTACAAAAATCATTGTTAAGAATTTGTTGATCATTCAAATTTACGTTGATGATATCATTTTTAGATCAACAAATGAGAAGTTATGCAAAGAATTTGCCTCAAGCATGCAAAACGAATTTGAAATGAGTATGATGGGTGAACTTAACTTCTTTCTAGGATTTCAAATCAAACAATCATTAAATGGTATATTCATTTTGCCAATCTAAATATATTAACAATTTGCTTAAGAAATTTAGCTTGGAGGATGCCAAACATACAAAAACTCCTATGAGTAATGCATCTAAACTTGATAAGGATGAAAAAGTGAAAGATGTTGATATCAAGAAATATAGAGGTTTGATTAGAAGTCTTTTGTACTTAACAGTAAGTAGACCAAACATCATATTTAGTGTTTGCTTATGTGCAAGATTCCAATCATGTCCCAAAGAATCCCATTTAAGAATTGTTAAACGAATTTTTAAATATCCGAGTGGCACTATTAATTTGGGACTTTGGTTTCCTAGGGATACACCCTTTGATCTCATAAGTTATTCGAATGCCGACTTTACCGGATTCAAAATAGATAGAAAAAGCACTCATGATACTTGCAATTTTCTTGGACACTCCCTTGTATCTTGGTCAAGTAAGAAATAAAATTATGTAGCTTTGTCAACGGCGGAAGCCGAATATGTGGTAGTCGAAAGTTGTTATGCTCAAATGCTTTAGACTAAACAATAACTTGAAGACTTTGGACTTACATTTGATCACATACCTATTAGATGTGATAATACAAATGTTATTTGTATTTCCAAAAATTCTATACAACACTCAAGAACGAAGCACATATAAATTAGACATCATTTCTTGAGAGATCATGTGTCCAAATGAGATATCGAGCTTATTTTAGTCAATACGAAAAATCAATTAGCTGATATTTCTACCAAGCCCCTCCAAGAAGATAGGTTTTGCTCTATTAGAAGAGAAATATGCATGACCAAAGCAAGTGAGATTGAATTGACTTGAGTTTACAAGCAAAAGTTGACTCTTCCATTATTTAAAGTTGATTATATTTGACAGAGCCTTTTTGGAATTCAAGTAAGGATAAACAGTCGACTTTATGTACTCAAAAGTTGACTCTTTATGCCCTTCTGCTTTTCATTTTTTTTTGGCAGTTGACTTTATCTAATTGGTAAGTTGACTTTACAACTCTTTGGGGTAGTCAACTTTCCATTTGCCATCAGTTGACTTTTTCAAGTAATATATATATTTTTGGTTTGCTTTTATCTATCTTTCATTCACATATCTTTTATAGTTCAGTCGACTTAGGGCATGCTCTATTCCTCATGCCTCTCTGTTTCAAGAACTATTACTATTAAGGAAACCAAGAAAAATTCTGGTGCCTCCTGAACAAAATAGTAATCATCTCCAAACACAATCTTTGAAGTGGGTAATTCGTTTCTTTTCCTATCACCAATCTGTTTTGTATTTTTTTTTTTTTTTGGCATAATTTGCCATCTCGCCACTTTTCTCTCCCAAAGCATCATGTCTCCATAAACCATGGGAGGACGACTCATCGCTGGAAACTGAAACCAACCATTGCCGTAGAATCTCGTGATCAGCGAACCAAGCACCACCATGACCAGCTCGTTCCGGCATCGGCACCACCACCACCACCTCTAGCTACTTCACCTGCTCCACCTTCACTCTCTCCTTTTTAGGATTCTTCATTTCAGACACGGTACAAATGCAAGAAATTTTTACCATGCTGTCAAACGAGGTAAAGTTGTCTCACCCAGCATCTGTGCTAAAAATCATTTAAATACATATGCCTTTTTTGATAAAATTGGTTGGGGACAATTTGTTGCAATTAATACATTCCATTATCCAAGGCTCATTAAGCTTTTATATGCTCATTTGGGGCAAGATGAAAGAGAAAAAAATGTTATGTTCTCATATGTCAAAAGCAAAGAAATTGAGTTCACCAAGTCTAAATTGAGAGCCATTATTGACATTCCCAAAGGAGATTTTTAATACTACTCTACAAATCATTGGGCACTGTACTCTGACTTTGAACCTATAGATGCCCTAAGACAGATGTGTGGTGACCCTTCTATATATATAAAAGCTAAGATTAAAGCCAAACAACTCACTCTTGAAGCTAGGGTGCTTCATACCATCATAGGGTACAACATTTTAGCCAAATCTGGAAGCCGAATAGATGTTACCTATATGGAAGCGTTCATCATCTAGTGTTTGTTAAATGAAAAGAAGTTGGACCTTGCCCATCTAATCTTTTTGCATATGAAAGAGTGTATAAAGAGGGATAAATCCCCTCTTTTCTATGCTCTTCCCCTCACTAAGCTTTTTGAGTATTTTGGAGTTCCTATTGCCACCAAAATCATAATGCACCATGTGGCTGAAATTGATTAACTTGATTACTCTACACTTAAAATAATGAAATTCAAGCAAAATGATCAAGGTTTTTGGTACAAGCCGGCTGGCCAAGTTGATGACGATGCAGAAGCAGAAGAAGACAGTGATAATGATCCTATGAATGAGGATGAACTACCAGTTGATGAAACCCCTCTTCTACTACCTCCCACTGATCTTTTTGTGCTTCATCAAGTTCTTGCTAGACTAGAAAGCATTGATACTCACTTAGGTAATATCGAAAGACTTGAAGGAAAGGTTGACAGGATTGAGGGATAGGTGACTCACCTTAAAAGGGAAATACATGAATGATTTGAAAAGATGAGCTTCGGTTTCAATGCTTATCAAGCTCAGTTGAGTGCCCTTGAGGAGATCAAAAGGCATTTTGGCATTTCTCCACCACCACCGGCTCCTTAGCAGATAAGTTACTTCTTTTTTATGACGACAAATGGGGAGAAATTTTTGATGTGATGTTTGATATTTGTCCTTTGTCTCATTATGCTGTGTATATGCTTTTTGGACAAATTATATGACTGCTCACTTTACTTTAAGCTATTTTCAATGACTGATGTCTAGATGCATGCTTCTTTAAAAATTGTCTTTTTCTCCAAATTATCCTACTTATATGCTTTTTATTGTTATCCAATGAATTCAATGATTAATGAATATAATGCATTATGAATATTATGAGAACTCAATTATAAAATATTGTTTCATTGTGTTGAGGAGGATGGGATTTTGATATTGGCTTATTGGTTGTTGTGAATGTCTTTAAATTTTTATGTTTGAAATTTTGTTGAAATTTTCTTCCACGTGATATTAATTAAGTATGCTAAATCTTCTTATAAGTGTGGTATAAAAGCATATTGATAGGGGGAGACTCATTATGCTCATGCATTTTATTTGAATCAATTTTCTGAAGCATGATCATATGGAAATATGTTATATTTATCACTTTATCTTGTGCGCGTATTGATAAGGGGAGCATTTTAAAATGCACTCGATATTCCATTTGAACACATCAATGTTTTCTCATCATAAAAAAAGGGGAGATTGTTGACCCAAAGGTTTTAACCTAAGGGCAATCTCGTAATTTTGATGATAACAAATCATTAATGACGTTAAGTACTAACATCTTTTTGAGTGATTGACTAGAATGATCATACATTATCAAAGGAGCTTTCATCTCATGTGAATATCAATGAAGAAGGAATTTGCACCTCAAGCTTGACGAACTATACAAAACAAATAAGCATTGGGGTAAACAGGATATGGTGAGAGCTTAGATATATTTTGTAAAGCTAATATTGATTTACCTGTTTGAAGATCAATGTTTAAAATTAAATCTAAGACCACATGCATCATATTTCTAAATTTCCATTAGTGGCTCTTAGCTTTCTAGAATAGGACTTGATCCTTATAAAGTCTTCTCCCATCAGTCCTTTAGTTTTTAAGCTCATGAATGCCTTTACTAAGTTGCCTTTCAAATAAATTTCAAAAATAGTAGACTTATTTGAGTTCTAAAGTCGACTATTTCTGGCGGTACAAAATTGGAATTTTTAGAGTACTAAGATAGAAGACTGTCTCAATTCATATATAAGACTATCTTTCTATTTTAGTTTATGAAATTTTATGAAAATGACATTTCTAATGTACTAAGATAGAGGACTGTCTTGTTTCATATAGAAGACTTTATTTCTATTTTAGTTTATGAAATTTGATTAATAGTCGACTTAGTGAATTGAGAAAGTCAAATCTTTCTAGCAGCATGAATCTCGTTCTTTAAGGACCAAAATAAAGTCGACTACTTTAGGCAAAAAATCTACTACTTTTCCCCAGATTCAAAATTAAATGGCTAGTTGGGGCATTTAATGTTTTCACCCACCTTCTAACAGCTATTTTCGTGAGAGAGGCTTTATATACATCTCTTGTTCTGCATTTACATAACCACCTACACTACAAGAAAATTAGTCTTTTACGACGGGCCAACACTGCCTTAAATGACTTTTTAAGGCGCTCCATGGCCTATCCTCTATTAAGGCGTTATGATTACTAAATTTTTTTAAAGGCAGGTGGAAACTTTTTAAAGGCAATCAAAAATTGCCTTTAATAATTTCAAGTCAATTGGGCTATGCTCGGTTAGAAGATGAGATGGTAATGATGAATGCTTATTTTCTTCACTTATTTAATGCTAACCATAGCTCTTGTGATTCAGTAGCACAAATAACTGCAACATGCATGTTTGAGTATGTAGAGAAAAGAGTCTGACACGCCCGATAACATTTCAAGGGTGGATGTGTGGATTAAAGCGCATATGAGAAAGGATGGTCAGCCCATAAATGAACAAGTCAAGGAGACTGTGGTAACAAATGCTTCTTTTTTAATTTAAGTTAATCATTTATATTTATTATACTAAATTACTAATGAGTGTGTTATAAATATGGAATTTTAGGAAATAATGAAGACATATACCCAAACGACTCAAAGTTCAGGAATTCATGATGATGCAATCAATCATGTATTAGGTTCTGAACATCGAGGAAGGGTGAGAGGGCTTGGGTTTGGGGTAACACTTACAAAATTGAAAACCCAAGCACAGCAGCAAGAAAATTTCCAAAGATATGAAAAGAAATTTGAAGCAAAGATGCGGGACCAAAGGGAGCAAATGTTGGAAGCAATTCGGCTTGAAAGGGAGCAAATGAGGGAAGAGATGAGGGAGGAAATGAGGGAGGAAACGAGAGAACAAATGCAAGAGTTTAGATCGTTGTTGGTAAATGAAAATAAGAATGCTTTGTCATAATTATTTTCATTTTTTTTCATACCAGACATAGAATGCTAACAACCAATCTTGTCCCAATGCTTCACCACGTGTCCCATCTACTGAAAATGTTGAGAGAAAAGATTGTGAGTTATTCCATTACAATGGGACAGGATTACTTGTTGCTACTGGTGAAGTTGTTTCCTCGGATCCTTCTACACTCATAGGTGATGCAGCACTCGGTTCTGATTGTTGGAAAGTGTGGGTTAATTTTGTCTTTGAATCCGAAGCTCCCTTGTATAGGGCAGATTCCTCCGGCCATTATTTGCTTGGACAAGCTCATGGAAATTCAATTGCATGGCCTAGCAAGTTTATCAAGATTAGTACGTATCCCAAAGTATAATATTTGTATATCTAATTCCATTGATACTAAAAATATAATATTTATTTACTTACAGCTCGGCCTTCGGGATAATGGTATTTTGGGGCTATTCTTGTTTTGTGGTTGTATCTCTACAAGAGATATATAGAATTATTTTGAAAGAAATCTGTTAAGGGCGTGTTTGGTTCTTTTGTTACTGAAGAAATTTTAAGGAAGAAGAAGAAGAAATTATTCAGATGGAGTGGCCTTCCTATGTAGATGAATATGAAAAGCTAGTAAGAAGAATGACAACTCTAAGGTCAATTTCTCTCTATATTTACAGTATTATGGATGTTTCAGTCTCTGCATATGCATACTAGAGTTATCTCTCTATGTACTATTATGAAAGTCATTGAGGCATTTGCTATGTTGATTTGTGTGGTGAAATGTTGAGTCGAGTCTAATTTAACAATCTAACTCTCTCTTGGTCACAACTGGTTATGCAAGGTACTTGTTTTGGTCTATGTTTATATATCTATATACTTTTATTTAAGCTGAATTTGTTTCCAATTACATTTTTTGAAGAAAAAAAATTAAATATTATTTCGGTTATTAATTTGATGAGAATTGGTTAAATATTAGATTAACATATAAATTGTAGTAATACAAGATTTTGCATACTTACTCAAATTCATTGGTGTGGAGTATCTTCCTACTCCCTTTGATTGTTGACTCTGATCCTTCCACCTCATATAAGTCATCGTCCTCACCTAGATCTTCCTTCCATTTCTTAACTGCAGCCACAAATACTTGAGCAACACGGGGTAAAGGGTTGCCTCAAGGTTTTATATATCGGTACCCAGGTGATCCTAATAAGAATGACAATAGGGCTACAATAGTAGAAAGAGTGGACAACCAGAACCCCAGTGTCCATTTGCCTGTATCCTCATAATAGACCAAAATGGTATTTGAAAATAGGGAGCCAACATTGAGTGCAAAGTAGAAGTAGCAGAAGAAAGCCCTTTTCAATTCCCTTTGTTTAGGATTGGTCTCATCAAATTGGTCTGCCCCAAAGGTGGCTATAATGGGTTGGTGCCCTCCATATCCAAAGGCCACTAAGTACATGGGTAGGTAAAATATGGCCACTCGAAGTGAAGAAGAGGGCGTGCAGCTTTGTTCTCCATCACCACAACAAGAAGGCTTGCTCAAGAATAGCCAAGATGATAGTGATAAAAGTGCCAAACCCTGGTTGAAAAGTACATAAGCTTAGAAATTTTAGATATGAGTCTATTACATGAAAATGATTAAAGAGAGTGAATATATAATTTGCTGACATTGTTGGCTGCAGTGGCATTGTCTTGACCTATAACTCTGTTCAAGAACAGCACCAAGTTCACACCAATGCCGAAGAAAGCTAGTGTTGCAAGACCTTGATTTGCTGCACCAAAGAGAAGAAATTAAGAAACTTTTCATTACTTGTATATGAATTAGAACCAACATAATTAATAGATTATTCAAATAAAAGTTGATTATCAGTGATTCGATAAGTACCCAGCAAGAGACCAGCTGAATTCCAGCCTCCTGAGCCTTTTCTCTTCAAGCAGCCTCCAATTTTGAGAAACCTAGTTATCTTCTTTTCATTCTTATTGAAATTCGTATTAATAGCTTCTGATTCTCCAAGGCTACTATTTCCTTCTCTGGCCTGTTTGAAGAATAAAATTCATTAGTCTTATAAACTTAAAACAGTACAAATTTCAATGCATATAAAGATGTCTACTATTACCACTTACAATAGACTAAGAAGCTCACATATGTAATACCCCGCTCCAACACATGGTATGATATTGTCCGCTTTGGGTCTGAGCCCGCACGGTTTTGCTCTTGGGTTTTACCCACAAAAGGCCTCATACCATTTGAAGAGAACATACTACATATAAGCACATCCCCTTTTCCACACCCAGGCGATGTGGGATTGAGTACCCTGCACCCTGTCAGTGTGGTAGCTCAGCCCAGTGTCTGTCTTCGCACCCGCCCACTCACACCCGTCCACAAGGGTTACTACAATCCACCCCCCCACGAGGCCCGACGTCCTCGTCGGCACACTTCTTCCGGCTGGGTTCAGGCTCTGATACCAATTGTAATACCCCGCTCCAACACATGGTATGATATTGTCCGCTTTGGGCCTGAGCCCGCACGGTTTTGCTCTTGGGTTTTACCCACAAAAGGCCTCATACCATTTGAAGAGAACATATTACATATAAGTACATCCCCTTTTCCACACCCATGCGATGTGGGATTGAGTACCCTGCACCCTGTCAGTGTGGTAGCTCAGCCCAGTGTCTGTCTTTGCACCCGCCCACTCACACCCGTCCACAAGGGCGGCCGGAGCCGGGAAAAATATGTTTGGGCCCCACTCGCGGGGGCCCACCCCTGGGTCCACTTTGGGCCCATTCCGATATATTTTGATATTTTTTTTGAATTTTTGAAATTTTTGGAAAAACTTGAAAATTTGAAAAATCATTTTTTTAAAAATACTTTCATGGTTCCAAAAATTCTGAAAATTTTACTGTATGATATTGGAGATTAAATACACTGAATTTTAAATTTTCAACTCAAAACACTTTTCCCTTGTTGACCAATTAATTTTTAAAAGTACCCAAAAGCTGTCTTTTTCCTGTTTTGTAATTTTAGAAAATACTTTTACAACTCCAAAAATTCCCAAATTTTTATTGTAACTCTGTGGAGGTTAAATACACTTGGGTTTAAAGTTTCAACTCAAAATGATCTTTCCTTGTTGCTCAATTGAATTTTAAAGTGTCAAAAAGCTGGGTTTTTCCCTTTTTGTAATTTTAGAAAATACTTCTGAAATTCCAAAAATTCCCTAAATTTTTCTGTAACTGTTTAGAGATTAAATGACCTTGGGTTTAAATTTTCACCTCGATTTGAGCTTCCCTTGATGTTCAATTAATTTTTAAAGTGCCTAAAAGTTGGTTTTTCACCTTCTTTGGTTTATTAAAAATGTTTTTAAATTACAGAAAATTTCAGGATATTTTCTTAGTGTTCTTAGAAGTGAAATAGGCCCAGAAACCTAGGTAAAAGTATGTTTAGATCCCCTCGGAGATTTGAGTGCATTGGAGGTTGGTTTGAGTAATGGTTTCCTCTAATGGGAGTTAAGTTGTTTTGAGCACATCAATTGTGCTTATTATATATATAAATGCTCATGGGATACTTGATTTAGGTTCACTTGTGAATGATTTGTTATATGGTGATAATTGCATAGCTGATAGTTCAAATGGATAGTCTGTGAAAAATTAAAAGTCATAATACATCTTGTTTATTTATTATTTCATATTGGGAATGCATTTGTAATTTTATTTGGCATGTAAGGATTGCCCGGCGTGTCAGGATCGCCCATACCTAATAAGGTATCTATATTTTTATTTGGCATGTAAGGATTGCCCGGCGTGTCAGGATCGCCCATACCTAATAAGGTATCTATATTTTATTTGGCATGTAAGGATTGCCCGGCGTGTCAGGATCGCCCATCCCTATAAATGTATACATGCATCATAATCGACATATCATGATTGCATAGATTTCATAAAATACATACATGTGTATCTTGATTTGTGAACATAAAGAAGGGGATCATTTTTACATTGTAAGGGTTGTAGAGGAAATATATGAGATGATTTGTATCTTTAAAAGTATGAACTAAATAAGGAATAAACTGAGGGGTTGAACGTATATTTATCTATTGTGTCCCTCACATTGAGGGTATGTATATTAATTCTCTGATTGGGATGTAGTAGATAGAACTTGCTCGTGGGTTTAACCCACTTTGTTGATATTTCAGGTCCCAAGCAGTTTTCCCCGCGAGGATAGAGTACTAGGGTTGGGCTGTGACAGACATCTACTCTCACCAGTCTCAGGGTAGGAATCTACATTTTCTTCAGGAATAAAACTATGAACTCATTTAGAGGTTTTGGTTTTGGATTTTAATTTAAGTGTTGAACTTTTATTTCTTTCTGGTTAAGGGGTCCTTGGGTTACGGGACTTCCAAATTGTATTACCAGAATTTAATGATTTATTTATCAACTTATTTTAATTCAATGGGATTTCTATTCAGCTTTTAGCAAATTTTCTATTTCTGTCCTTTGCATCTATGCTTGTTACTATCAGTGGTTAATATTCCTCAGGTTTTGTGTATGAGACTGGTCACCTCATGCGCGAAATTTTCTGAGGGGTATTTCAACATATTTCAATCCTTTGTAACTAAATCATATATGGTCATATCTAAATTCCAAAAGCATGATTCATGAAAAGATAATAATCCAAAAGCATGGTCATATGAAGAGAATACAATAAGATATGATAAAAAAATCAACACTATAAACTATTTAGACCACTAATATAAATCTTATCGTTTGTTTGGAGTGAACCGATAGGATAATCTTAACAGTACTCCTAAAGCTTACTTTTAAGCTAAAATATTATTAACATAAGCATATGATTTGCATAGAAAAAGTAAAAAGCTTAAATATATATATGAAAGTTTTTCTCAACAGAGAAAAGCAGAGCAAAGTGAGCCCATTATGCTGAAAATATGGATAAGAATCATCGGGAACAATGTGGCCCCTCACTTGCAACAACCTGATATCAAATTTTGACCCCACTGATAGGAGACTTTTGCATCATTTTCACCACAGTTTCTTCTTATTGTGGTTATTTGTTGCCAACCTTTAGTGCAGGCTCTTTGGTGACGGTAAGCGAGTCCATTGCAGCCATTTGAGGCTTCCTCTACAAATTATTAATCCACCAGAAAAAAATGTAGCAGTTAGTGATGGAGGATAATCACCAAGAAAGAACAAGTGATCATACTAGTTTTTTCACCAAAGAAGATGAAAGACTACACTATATTAATCAAGTATATATATATTTATATATATATATATATATATATATATATATGTATATATATAATATGATTTTACAAGTGATGGCATAAAGCAAAAAGATAATAAGAAAGGCAAGACACGCACAATATAACACATATAAACACAGATACAAGTGAGAAAAGAAATGAGTATGTAAGTATTTATACATATATATATATATATAGTAGATAAATGAAGTAATTCTTACAAGAAGAGAGTGGTATGGAAAGAAAGTTGGCAATGAGAAGATGAGAAGATTGGTGCAAGAGATAGGTGAATATATAGGACAACATAGAGAGAGAGAGGGAGAGGAGAGGGGAGAGAGAGCTAGAAAGAGAGGAAAATGTCACTTTCAGAATTAGCTTTGTTGTGGAAACAAATAGTTGTAGGGCAAAAAAAATGAAAATACTAGTGGAGGAAAAGGAAATGGAGGTTTGGTTAGAAGAGTCTAAGCCATGAACCGTGTCATGAATTTCATTGAATGTCTCTGCAAGTGGGACTTATTTCCCTATGAAAATAATATCCTCTCATTCTTTTTCAATTTTCCTTTCTATGTTTGATCCATATATACTGATAAACTCTTCTCAATTTCACTTTTAGATTTGATTTTTCATGAATGTCTTATATATACGTCACAAACCATAAGGAGCAGAAGCAAATAGTCTTTTTCTATAGAGCAATCCAAATAGCAACATTTTATGGGACACACTCAAAACTCTATTTTCTTCATGTGCATGAAATGATCTTTTAGCATATGGCAAAGGCTAGTAATTAAATCAGAAAGCAATAGTTAAGCCAGAGACTCAGCAACAAACTAAAAACACAGGTTGTACAACATATAATAATCCAAATACACAGAGAGAGATGTATATGCCAATGTTTAATATATATACTTCAATTTTATTACTTTTATTCAAATATATATATTATATATTCCCCATGCCATTAGCATTCCAATTAATGTGATATTGTATCAGAGGACTCATCTTTGAGAGCTTGAAACTAATTACATTGCCATAATAAATCTTCCTCTACCAAAAAGATAGAGCTAGGCAGCTAGTTGCTGCAATGTACCAACATAAATTATGGGCTGCTTTGGCGAGGTTGGTTTTTGCTGCCATGGTGGTCCTCTCGGTTTGGTAGTGGGCTGTTCCGGCGAGGTGGTTATGGAAATGGTTAACGGTTGGCTCGGCAAGGAGAGTGATCTCTCGGCTTGGATGGCAGATGGCCGTGGGGAAATGATGAAGTTATATTTAGCAAAGTGAGAGGAAGTCTGTGAGACTTTCCCTATAAACCTAAGGCAGACCCTCGTACTTCTGTGTGCAAACTAAAGGTTGGGAACCCTTGTTCCTGTATCTTGACTTTCCTGATCGGTGTGTATGATTGTGTGTGGGTGTTGGCTAAGACTTGATGCGACCAAGGGTCATTACAAAGGCAAAATTTAAGAGAAAATTTGAACCCTATAATAGTAGGCCAATATGTATAAATGAAGCATAACATAAACGTGGCACAAAAAGCCACATTTATCCATAAAATGATCTTGCCCACAAAAGGAAATAAATAGAGGATTGAACGAAGTCATTCTCCTTCAAAATATAGAATCTATTTGTTTTTAAAAATAATTTTTCTTGAGCTCAATGCGCAAAACATGCGAGTTTTATAGAACGCTTTCTTCCATAAGACTAAGAAAAGCCCTACACTATATCTTTAATTTGTAGAAACAATTATGTCTTCTTATTTGAAAGCTATTTGATGATAAACCGTATATAAATTGTTAATTTTTGAAAACATTTTGGATGATAAACCATATATATGCGAGCATAACCTTCATAAATTGAACTTGTTCAAGATATGGTTTTGGAGATTGAAGAACAAGTTCTAAGGAGAGTATTTTCCATTTCATTGTATTATTTCACAGTTTTACGTTTAATCCTTGGGTTGCTGGAAATTAATTTATTATTTCATGATTTATTTAAGCAAGCTTAGAAGATATGTTATCTATGCTTTTGTAATTTCTATTATAAGGAAGGGTAAGGTATTGCAGGTACAACTCTACATTTCTAGTAGCTTGAGAAAATTTTATTATATTTTCTTTTTTCATTCGCTACTTGTAGTCCAAGTATAGGGATTACTTTATTTTTATTCATATTTTTTCTATCGTCACACTATTTTTTTATTATTAATTTTTTGTCTTTAGTTATTGATCTTTTTGTGCCTTCTCTCTTGTTGTACTTGCTCCATTGACCCTCTCTCCTTAACTCCTAGGATAATGAACCAGCGCAGCAGTAGTAGTATGGATGTTGTGTAACTTGTGTTACACTGCGATGACCGTTTCAATTGCCTCTAAACTATGTCTTCAAGTGCAGTGTTTTTGCTTGCTAGAATGTCTTTTAAATGCTCACTGTATCTAAAAACTAATAATTGTAATTTTTAAGCTAGCATGCTAAATCATTTGAATGTGCTAGCTTTGAAGGAATGCAAATTAGATATTGATATTGTATGGAAGTACATACTTTTGGGTTGAGATGAAAGTCATTCATATTGTGTTTTTGGGTTGACTTTCATTTGAATGTGTTAGCTTCAGTTGCAAATTGGATGTTGGTATTGTATGGCATCACAAACTTTTGGATTGGGTTTCACAGGTTTTTGGAATGGGGATGAAAGTATTAGAAAAAGGAATATTTCAAAAAAAAAAAAAAAACCTTATAAGGCGGACAATGGCCGCCCTTAATAATATGAGGCTTATCTTTTAAGGCGGGCCAAAGCAGCCCTTAATATTAAGCTTTTAAGGTGGGCCAAAGCCGCCCTTAATATTATGTGGTTTAGCTTCTAAGGTGGGCGAAAACCGCCCTTAATATTATGGGGTTTAGCTTTTAAGGTGGTCATGGGCCATCCTAAATAATTGAGATTTTTGGCATAGTTATTTTACTCCTCAATTATTGTTTTTGTTTTCTTTCTTTCTATAAATACAAAAAAGTTGTTAATTTATATAGGTCATGAATATATATATATATATATATATATATATATATAATTAAAAAATACATATAAATACTCACAGCATGCTTGTCCGATAATCGATTGGCAACAAACTCTTGCCACTTATCCGCTGAGTTTACATTATCGGGCTTCATTAAGGCAATGGCTCGTCGGTTATTTCTCATGGACAACACATTATTTGTTGTAACTGATTTGTGACTGTGCCACGCCTTTCCCATCAATTCAAATGATAAGCTTGCATGACAGTCGGCAACATCGAATCTTAATTCCAAATATATATCAAATTATCAAATAAATATCCTACTATGACAGGGAGAACATGTTTTCATTCTTCTAATAATATCCCATAATTCTTGTAATAGAGAATCAGGCACATCCTTCCAATTCTGAATTGTTATGGGCACTCTCTCGCGTGCTAGAACCCCAAGGCAAGAACCATACTTCTTACTGTTATCCCCAACTGGCTGCCCCCTTTCATTAAAATCCACAACTAGGCGCTCATTTGGTGTGGATGCAATCTTGTAAAATTGAGACTTTCCCCTACCGTTTCTTTTTCTTGTATTTGATACAGCCTCACTGGAAGGTCCTTGAGAAGTAACGGGATTGGGTGAAACCCCACCAACTCTCAATTGATCGCCTGAAGGTGTCCTTAGAGAATTTGAACCCCCATCAGATTTGCGTACAACTAAGAGTGTACGTATCATTGCAGCCATAGCTGCTCGACGATTTCGTTCTGCACATGTCTCATATTGTCTAGATGACTCCATTTCAAGTAAATGCATTAAAAGAATAACAACATTAAAAATGCACATGTTTAAAGTTGATACTTAAATCAAAACAATCAATTTAAGATAAAACAACATTAAGTAAGGTTGATACTTACTTCAGGATGTTCAGACATAGTAAAAATCTTTAGAAGACCTGTAATCTTATCAAAGGAGTAATAATTTAGTTTATATTGGAGGTGCCACTATTGATTTACAAAAAAAGCATCAGAAACAACAGATTACTAGTTTAAGAAGGAATTTAACACATATTTAGATACGTACATAATCACAACCATCCAATTTCATCAAAAAATATAACCAAGTAACCAAATACCCATTTGAAAATAAGCTACAACGTTATGCCCTCACAATCAACTCGTACATGATGTTCACCATCATCAACAATTTCACATTGAAGTCTTGGTATATCTAATGGAGCATAAGGCATATAAGCATTCTCTTTAAAAGTGCCTAAGTCAATTTTGCCTCTTGGTCATGCTTTAAGTACCACATACCAACTCGACGTTTCAGTATCCCTAGAATAAAACACTTGCTTAACCTGTGACGCAAGGATAAATGGATCAATTTCAAATTGACTTTGACCTTCATGAAGGTTCACCAATATAAATCCATCTTCAATTTTGATGTTGTTTCTAATGTTTGCCCAATCACAATGAAACAATGGTACCTGAAATGAGTAATAGTCTAACAAAATTATATCTTTCAGAACACCATAGTAAGATATGTTTTCAATAACTTGATCTATGTCTCTTGCACTAGATCGACATATAGTTTCAACTTCAATGGAAACACCACTATCTTGTGTGCTTCTCTCGACATCTTTGGTGTGAAATCGATGGCCATTCACAATATAACCAGAATAAGAAATTATATCATTCCTAGGCCCATTTGAAAGCCCCTTTAGCATCGTTGACACATTAGTACTTGCATTAATCATTGTTTTGAACCATGAACTGAAAGTCTCTATGTGTTTCTTTTGTAGAGTGCTTTCATTCCTTGTAAGACAACTGTCCAAACCCTTGAGTTCCTGATAGGCGTTGAATGTTACGCATTCTAGACTCTTAACTTATGTATTTTATTCTCTTAGTGATAGATTATTTTGTAATTTTACTTTGTTTTAGTGTTTTCTGTATTTTCAGGGCCTTAATGATTATATCAGTTAAAACCAAGCTTTTGGGCTTTTAAAGAAGACATCCAAGATGGTGAGATGAAGCCTACACAAAGGAGGATCATTCAACCATTTATTTTAACTCAATTCAGCCCAAGAAAGAGGTCCAAGAGAATTACAACTGCTTAAGAAGGTTTCGGGCCTGAAGCCCAAATTGCGCATAATACAGTCTTAATCCCATTTTGGAAAACGGACCAGAAGTCTTATTTTTGAGCCTCAAATCGACATTATTTTCGCACAGGGTTGAATGAAATTTGATTCTGCACACTTTTGTATTTCACAAAAATTCCGTAAATCGGACTTCTAGTGGGTCAAAAGTTGGGCCGAAGTCAGCAGGAAAAACCCACCTGATTAGTGCTGCGGGAAACCCTAATTTATTCCTAATTGGATTAGGACTTTGGTGGATTATCTTGGGGAATAAAGTGAAGACTTGGAGGCTGAATTGAGGAGAGATTAGATGGAGAGAACAGAGCTTGGAGAGTTTGAGAAGGCTGAGAAAAGAACAGAAACATATTTGCAGAGCCATTGGAGAACGAAGTCATACGCATAATTCATGAAGATGATGCCTTCTTCCTCAACAGTTGAAGCTTCTTCTTCTACCATGAGCGGCTAGTTCATCCACTAGGGTTTTGATGTAGCCCTAACAAAGCATCAATGGTTTGATTGTTTTAATTATTGGGGACCTTTATATACATGCATAGATTGTGTAATTCAGAGGATTCTTATTATAGAATTTAGCAATAAAAGTCTTGTAAATTCAATCTCAATGATTTCTTATCTTGTCTTAGATATTTAGTTGTTGTTATTGAACTCAATCTCTCTTATTTTCTGTGATTATGAGAGCGATTATTACACAATGGTAATCACTGAATATATTGTTAAGAGCTTTGATGGATTATGCCTAGAGAAGATGAACCATACTGCACCCTAGATTAGAGTAGTTAGGCAGATGGCCCATGCCAATCGAAGATAGTCCATGACTTAGCCTTAATCATATATTATCTTCTTGACGGATGACGGTGAGCTTGTAGCCACCGATACCACTTATGCATGATGTAATTATCCTATAGTTGATTCAATTGACCATTGATTGTGGAGTTAGTGGTGAAGTCAAACACCCTAGATTTCTCTCCTATTATCTTCACGATCTATTTACTTTGTTTTATTTTATTTTATCTTTTTAATTAGTTTAAAAATCAGAATTCTTTTCTTATAAATTTAATTAGAATTAATTCCGTATTCCAACTCATTAGACCATAATCCCTGAGGTATTCTGCAAGGAATTCGTTCTATTGCGAAGTGTGAAAATTTTTAATTAGTTTCAATTTTTGGCGCCGTTGCCGGGGATTATCTATTTGATTGATTGGATTTTACAGAATTAGTTTTAATTGGATTTTTAGTTTAGGAAATTTTTTATATATTTTATTTTTAATTTTGTTTTTGTTTTCTTTTCAGGTGCTTTTGGTTAATATATGCAAGGTCGTCGTTCTGTAGCTGATCCTTTGATACCTCTTGATCTTGAGCCTGAACGTACTCTTAGACAACAGAGGAACATCCCTGTTGATACCATTGTGCGAGAGGAAGAAATAATTAAAGACATGGCAGAAGAGAGGAATAATAACCTTGTTCCTAATGCTAATGGAGAAAGAGCTAGATTGCTGAGGGACTACTATGTTCCTGAGACATATACCTCGCCAGCAGGTTTTCAACTGCCCAATGTCACAGCACAGAATTATGAGATCAAGTCCAGCATTATTCAGATGCTGCCATCTTATTTTCGGCTGACTCAAGAAGACCCTTATAAGCATCTGGATGACTTCATTGAAGTGTGCTCAACTACAAAAATTCACAACTTCTCTGAAAATGCTTTCAGAATGAGACTTTTTCCATTCTCTCTGAAAGACAAAGCAAAGTATTGGTTCAATTCTCTACCGGCTGGTTCTATCACGACTTGGACTTAGATGCAACATGAGTTTCTCAAGAAGTATTTTCTGATAGGGAAGACCAATCAGTTCAGACGTGCTATCACTGGTTTCTCCCAACATGAGGGGGAACAATTTTATGAGACATGGAAAAGATTCAAAGACCTTCTTAGCAAGTGTCCTCATCATCAAGTTCCTAAGTGGCAACTAGTGTAGAGTTTTCATGAAGGGCTGACAGAAGCCAACAAATAGATGGTTGATGCATCGTGTGGAGGTACTTTTATGTTGAAGAGTGAAGAAGAGGCATGAACCTTATTTAAAAATCTTAGTGATAACTCTCTACAACATGTGTCCTCTACTCGTTCTAGTAGACCTGCCACTACAAGGAAGACTGATGGGATTTTTGAGGTTGGTGCTTTAGAAGCTATGCCAACCGATATTGATTTAATTGCACAGAAGGTAGCAGCAATTATGGCTGCCAATCAAACTCCTTCTACTTCAAATTCTTCATTTCTAGGCCCTTGTGAATTTTACTCTAGTCCTATGCATAATGTGAGCAATTGTCATTCGGTGGGGCAATTTTTTGATATTCAACATGAGCAAGTCCAAGCTACTTTCACTGGACCAATGAATCCTCCACGAGGTAATACTTACAATCCCACATGGAGGAATCATCCTGGTTTTTCTTACAGTAATCAAGGGGCAGCAATGCAACCATCATATCAACATAGGACTTTTGTGCCTCAAAAGCAGTATCAAACACAAAGTCCTATGGCCCAAAGAATTTTTGCTATTGAAGACAAGCTGACTCTTACCTTGTCTAAATTTGACAAGCTTGATTCTCTTATAGAGACAGTGCAAGCTACTGCAGCAACAGTACAATCTACAGTTCAGCTAGTGCACTCGCATTCTCAATCTATTGTCAAACTAGAATCTCAGTTTGGACAGCTTGCAACTTCATTGAGTAGAAGAGAAGAAGGGAAGCTCCCTAGTCAACCAATTGCTAATCCAAGAGGGATGCAAGCTTCCACAAGCAACCCACACCATGAGCAAGTTCAAGCTATTACCACTTTGAGGAGTGGAAAAATAATTGATAATAAGGTGGGTGAGAAGAAAGAAGAAGAAAAAGTGACCACAAGTCCAAATGCTGAAATTCCTTATGAGCCCAAGGCTCCTTTCACACAACGTTTCCTTGAAGCATCTAAATTGGGAAAGCAAGGGGACAAACTGCATGACATGATGGAGGTGTTTCGACAAGTGAAGATTAATTTGCCACTCCTTGATGCCATCAAGTAAATTCCTCCTTATGCTAAATTCTTGAAGGACTTGTGCACTCAGAAAAGGAGTTCTAAAAGTCATGTGCTAAAGAAAGTGATGCTGCCACAACAAGTAAGTTCGATAATTCAGTAGTGTACTCCTCCCAAGTACAAAGATCCTGGTGCTCCAACTATCTCATGCATTATTGGGGAGCACCATGTGGATAAAGCTCTTCTTGATTTGGGTGCAAGTGTGAATTTACTACCCTATTCAGTTTACTTACAATTGGGCTTGGGAGACTTGAAGCCTACCTCGGTGGTATTGCAATTTGCAGACAGATCAACAAAGCAGCCCCGAGGAATCATAGAAGATGTGCTCATTAAAGTGGACAAGTTCTACTTTCCTGTTGATTTCATTGTACTGGACACTGAGCCGGTTCACAATCCGAAGAGGCACTTTCCAGTGATCCTTGGTCGACCTTTCTTAGCTACTGCTGATGCTTGCATAAATTGCAGGTCAGGGATCATGGATATTTCATTTGGCAACATGAATGTCAAGCTTAATGTGTTCAATGTTATCCAACACCCCCCAGATCAGAGTGATGTGTTCTGCATGGATGATATTGATGAATGTGTGGAGGAATTTGTTTCATCCTCTATATCTCGAAACTCCCTGGAGGTATGTAAGTCTCTTTATGACTTTGAGAAAATTAATGATGAAGGGTCGTGCGAAGAAGTGCATTCTATGATGGAAGTGGATGCTATTTAGAATACTTCACCTTGGAGAATTCCAATTGAGCCACTACCTTCTCTCTCTAGCACTCCCCTAGTGCTTTCATTGGAGTCCCCTCCAGAATTAGAACTGAAGCCTTTGCCTGACAAATTGAAAAATGTATTCTTGGGGGCACAGAAAACTCTTCCTGTTATAATTGCCTCTGATCTGACAGAAATTCAAGAGAAGAGCTTAGTAGAGGTTTTATACCAACATTGTGAAGCAATTGGATGGAGTGTTGCTGATCTTAAGGGCATTGATCCCTCAATTTGCATGCACAAAATTCATCTGGAAGAAGGATGTAAGCCAACCAGAGAGGCGCAAAGGCGACTGAACCCCAACATGAATGAGGTGGTAAAGAAAGAGGTTGTCAAGTTACTTGATGCAGGAATCATTTATCCAAAATCTGACAGCACATGGGTGAGTCCGACACATGTGGTTCCAAAGAAGTCTGGTCTTACCATTGTCCCTAACTCTATGGGAGAGCTTGTTCCACAACAAACTGCCACAGGTTGGCGTGTTTACATTGATTACAGAAAGCTCAATTCTATGACAAGAAAAGATCACTTCCCTCTTCCATTCATTGATCAAATACTTGAAAGGTTAGCTGGTCAGAGCTATTATTACTTTCTGGATGGCTACTCTGGTTATAACCAAGTAGCTATGGATCCAGAAGATCAAGAGAAGACCACTTTCACTTGTCCCTTTGGTACTTTTGCTTATCGTCGTATGCCTTTTGGATTATGTAATGCTCCGGCTACATTTCAGAGGTGTATGATGGCCAACTTTTCTAACATGGTGGAAAAATTCTTGGAGGTGTTCATGGATGACTTCTCTGTTTTTGGATCGTCCTTTGAACACTGTTTGAACAATTTATCACTTGTGCTTCAAAGGTGCCGAGAGCGTAATTTGGTACTTAGTTGGGAGAAGAGCCATTTCATGGTAAAAGAGGGTATTGTATTGGGCCATATTGTTTCAGAGAGGGGCATTGAAGTTGATAAAGCAAAGATCGATCTAATTACAACTCTGCCACATCCAACTTCGGTAAGGAAAGTTCGATCCTTCTTAGGCCATGCTGGGTTCTATAGAAGATTTATCAAGGATTTCAGTAAAGTGGCTCGACCATTGTGCCATTTGTTATCTAAAGATGTTCCCTTTATCTTTGATGAAGATTGTGTGCAAACTTTTGAAAAACTTTGGTCTCTGTTATCTTTTGCACCAATTATGCAATCGCCAAAATGGGCTCTACCTTTTGAAATCATGTGTGATGCCTCTGATTATGCAGTGGGAGCAGTGTTGGGACAAAGAGTAGAGAAATGGTCATATGTCATCTATTACGCTAGTAAGACTCTCTCTGATGCCCAACTCAATTATACAACCACAAAGAAAGAGCTTCTAGCCGTAGTGTTTGCCTTGGACAAGTTTCGTTCTTATTTACTAGGGTCCAAGGTGGTTGTCTACTCTGATCATGCAGCATTGAGACACTTATTGGCAAAGAAGGAAACCAAACCACGCCTTATTCGATGGATTTTATTGTTGCAAGAATTCAACTTGGAGATAAAAGATAAAAAGGGGACGGAGAATGTGGTTGCGGATCATTTATCTCGGATTAAGTTTGAGCCGGTGATCGATGCATTACCTATTTGAGACTCATTCCCGAATGAGAAATTGTTTGGAATTGCTTTGATGAAAGTTAATGGCCAAAGGTTGAAGCATTGTGTGGAAGGATGTGTGCCAAAAAGATACGTAGAGTCCGTCGACTTGACGGATCCCGTCTATCCGACTTAATCCATTCGGAGAGTCAATCGTCTCCTACGGACGTTAAATTGTAGGTTCTGTATGTATTTCTATACTTTATTTCCTTTAGTTTTCTTTAATTTTAATTTTTAGTTTTAGTTTTATTAAGTTTTTCTTTAATTCTAGTTGCATTTTAATGTTTTTTCTTTGAGTTTTTGATGTATAAGTTGCTTCCGAAGGATGCCAAGAGGTGTACCAAGGTATTTGGACTCAAGACGGGTGAAAAATCATGCTCTCGGTCGACCTTGGGCGATTGAGACTCAAAATTATCAAGTCTCGGTCGAACTTGCGCGATGGAGGGTCAAATAGGCCTTCAGGAGGGGGATCGATCGCCCCAGCCAAGGGGGATCGATCACCCCATGCATTTTTCTCAAGGATCCCCCAGCAGGTGGGTGATCGATCGCCCACTCCAAGGGGGATCAATCGCCCAAGGGTATAGAGGGGCTGGCCGAGCCTTTCTTCTATAAATGGACTCCTTATCCTCCTATGTTGCTACTACTTGCATCCTAGACCTCTTTGAACTCCAATTCAAGTCCTACATCATCCGGAAAATTAATTTCTTCAATTGGTGAGTATTAAACAAGAATTCAACATTGATCATCATCAACTTCAACATCAAATTGGATCAAAAATCACTAGTTCTCAAAGGAAGCTCTCACTTTTTCAAGTTCAACATCAAAGTAAGTGAAGATTTTCTTTGAAGAAATTGTTCAAATCTTTTTGAGGGCTTTTGAAGACCAAGTTTGGGGGATCAATTTGGTGTAATTACTTGTTCGATTTGGGTGGAAAAATTGCCGAAAAGAGGAGGTTGAAGGTTTCAAGTTAATTGTGCACGCCAAGTGTTCGATTTAATTCCTCAACCATACTTTTTCTATTTCTATGGCACCAAAGAGAGCAAGTCACCAAGGTGCTTCAAGTTCACATAATCCTCACCGAGCAAGGCATGATCCGACCACAGGTTCTTCACGATCTCACCGAGAAGGTATTCAAGAGAGATGGCATCCAAGGGCGTTGAACTTTTAAACCACGTTTGACATAGCCGAACTCTAAGGTATGTTTCCCAAGACACGATGGGGGATTTTCGACATCCGTCGTCATCGGTCGGCATCCATTTTTGTTCCACTCTCATCTACTATTTACCAGAGGCTTGTCAAGGTATTTTATCAGAACTTAATGCCGACACCTGATGAGTGGGATGTGCTTACTTCTTCCGTAGATGGAACAATAGTTTGAGTGGACATGTCATCCATTGCCATTGCCATAGGTTGTCCTCATGAGTGCCCAGAAGATTTATCTCATATCTATACTCCTTTACCCGACGAGTTGTCAGTGGGTGATGTGGTTGCACGATTGTGTGCCAACCAATTTTCCAGGCCAAAAAGGAATGCAGCTTCAAAATCTTCAATGCCAAATCATTTATGGTTCCTTAACGCTGTTTTACTCAAGAATGTATGTCCAATTGGACATAAAACTGAAAGACATCAAGAGTTCCTCAGATCATTATATGCCATACATTTTGGGCATTGGTTGTTATTCCCACAGATTGTTTGGGGCCAGATGGAGAAATTCTATTCCAAGTTGTGGCCAAGGCACCAGACAGTGCAAGTGACTGGGAGTTTCCATTCCCTACTATTATTCACCAGTTGCTTGTGGCACAGGGGTATGCAGTCCATGAGGACGAGCTTGCCTTTCCACGTGATCTTCATTATGGCACGCATGACTGGAACCTGAGTCAATCTCATATGCACCAGAGAGTCATAGCGGCGCCTGGTGAGGTATCTCGGTTGGCCCAGGGAGGAGAGTATATAGATATACCACCACCGGTGGAAGATCCAGAGGAGATGGAGGCAGAGGAAGAGGAGGTGCATGCACAGGCTGGTGGCCATGATTATCAATATTTAGAGGGGCAGATTGCTGGGTTGACAGCCCAGTTTGGCACCCTACAAACAGAGGTATCCACCCAGTTTGGAGCAATGAGAACAGAAATGGAGAATCACTTTCGTGACACTCGCCAAGAGCAACTAGAGATGAGGAGGATGATGCGTGCACTGATGCGTCAGGCAAACTTGGATCCAGATGCTCAGTCACCACCACACCCTTGACAGGAAGGTAACCATCTTTTGTATTTTATTTTATTTTTAGTTTTTATTTTTCTTTTTAAGTTTATTTTTCTTTCTGTAGTTAGATTTTTATTATAAAAAAAAATTTGAAAAATGAAAAAAAAATATTTTATTTTTTTAGAATTTTTCACTTTCATATTTATTTTCATCCATACTATTTCACTTGATCTTTGGGGTATAGTGGTTTGTTTTGACAGGTTTTAACATCCAAGTTTGAGGGTGTGCTTGCATTGCCTTCATGCTAGTGGTGTGCTCTATTTTCTTTCCACTACTCCGAATTTCTGGTAACATCGTTCTTACTCTTCTCTTTGTTTTGATTGATAGTACATTGAGGACAATGTACAGTTTAAGTTTGGGGGTGAGGCGATGCCTATTTTTGTGCTTTATTGCATATGGGGGAAATTTGTGTGAAATTCTTCTTGTATTAGGATTTTATTTTATTTTATTTTCTTAGTTTGTTTATTTTATTTTATTTTGTTTTATTTTTAGATAGAATGTTGACATTATTCAAAGGATTAATACCTTATGTAGGTGCATAACTTGCAATTTTTGAGTATGTTTGAAAATTTTGGAAACTATGGTTTAAATTAAGTGGTTTTAATCATGGTTTGCAATAACATGCTTTGGAGTGATTAATTTTAGTTTCCTTACATGCACAAACACACTAGCATAGTCTTATGGGGTATAAACTTTGATTGTGAGTTATTGAGTTAGATATGCTTGATATTAATTAGTATCTCTTGAGAATGAGTACCGATGATGTGTTATACTTGACTTCAATGAAAAAAAAAAGAAAGAAAAGAAGTGGAAAAAAAAAGGTGATAAATAAGCAATTAATTTGATCCTTTTCATGAGTAACCGGGCCTCTATGCCTCAGGAAGCACGGAGTGTTCGCGTCAAAAGTGAAAGGGTGAGAAAAGATGAGCATTGGTTGTCTTGATTTGTAGCCTGACTGATTCGAGTAATTAGGTCTTCAGGGTATCTTAAAGCCTAGTGCCCTAAAGCCATCTGGTTTGGGAGTCACTGACTGAAAGCTTGCTACATGAATCTTTTAGAAAGCTTAATAGATCAAGACATTGCACAACCAATAAAACAATGAGAAAAAAAAGAAGGATGAAAAAAAAATGAAAAAGTCATGTATGCATGTTGGGAAGTATGAGTTCAATAAGGGGAGCTAGTGAGTTGAAGGGGTATGTGCCTTAATATATTCAGAGCTTGGTTATGCTACATGAGATGACTGCTAGTTCACTTTACACGAGGGGACTAGAGTTGATTATTTTGAGATATGCATGGGAACCATTGATTTGAATTATAGAATTTGAAAGTTTGAAATTATTCTGGAATGCAATTTTGTAACTATATATTGTAATCTTCTTCTTGAATTAATGTTGAAACAGAATTTTGAATGTTTGTGGGTAACATTTCTGGAAACCCTCACGAGACTATACTCGTCCACTAGGGGGAACCTAGGGGTTTAAAGGCTTGTTGCATATGCTAAATGCAATCGTTTCTCCCACGAAAGTGGAGTTGGGGAGTTTAGTTAGTATTTATTAGTTTCTTTGTTTTAGTTTTGTTTTATTCTATTGCTAAGGGACTAGCAATATGTAAGTTTGGGGGTGTGATAGGCGTTGAATGTTACGCATTCTAGCCTCTTAACTTATGTATTTTATTCTCTTAGTGATAGATTATTTTGTGATTTTACTTTCTTTTAGTATTTTCTGTATTTTCAGGGCCTTAATGATTATTTCAGTTCAAACCAAGCTTTTGGGCTTTTAAAGAAGACATCCAAGATGGTGAGATGAAGCCTACACAAAGGAGGATCATTCAACCATTTATTTTAACTCAATTCAGCCCAAGAAAGAGGTCCAAGAGAATTACAACTGCTTAAGAAGGTTTCGGGCCTGAAGCCCAAATCTGCGCATAATACAATCTTAATCCCGTTTTGGAAAACGGACCAGAAGTATTATTTCCGAGCCTCAAATTGACATTATGTTCATGTAAGGTTGAACAAAATTTGATTCTGCACACTTTTATATTTCACCAAAATTCCGTAAATCGGACTTCTAGTGTGTCAAAAGTTGGGCCGAAATCAGCAGGAAAAACCCACCTGATTAGTGCTGCGGGAAACCCTAATTTATTCCCAATTGGATTAGGACTTTGGTGGATTCTCTTGGGGAATAAAGTGAAGACTTGGAGGCTGAATTGAGGAGAGATTAGATGGAGAGAACAGAGCTTGGAGAGTCTGAGAAGGCTGAGAAGAGAATAGAAACATATTTGCAGAGCCATTGGAGAACGAAGTCATACGCATAATTCATGAAGATGATGCCTTCTTCCTCAACAGTTAAAGCTTCTTCTTCCACCATGAGCGGCTAGTTCATCCACTAGGGTTTTGATGTAGCCCTAACAAAGCATCAATGGTTTGATTGTTTTAATTATTGGGGACCTTTATATACATGCATAGATTGTGTAATTCAGAGGATTCTTATTATAGAATTCAACAATAAAAGTCTTGTATATTCAATCTCAATGATTTGTTATCTTGTCTTAGATATTTAGTTGTTGTTATTGAACTCAATCTCTCTTATTTTCTGTGATTATGAGAGCGATTACTACACAATGGTAATCATTGAATATATTGTTAAGAGCTTTGATGGATTATGCCTAGAGAAGATGAACCATACTGCACCCTAGATTAGAGTAGTTAGGCAGATGGCCCATGCCAATCGAAGATAGTCCATAGCTTAGCCTTAATCATATATTATCTTCTTGACGGATGAAGGTGAGCTTGTAGCCACCGACACCACTTATGCATGATGTAATTCCCCTATAGTTGATTCAATTGACCATTGATTGTGGAGTTAGTGGTGAAGTCAAACACCCTAGATTTCTCTCCTATTATCTTCACGATCTATTTACTTTGTTTTATTTTATTTTATCTTTTTAATTAGTTTAAAAATCAGAATTCTTTTCTTATAAATTTAATTAGAATTAATTCCGTATTCCAACTCATCAAACCATAATCCCTGAGGTACGATACCCCTTCCTTTCGATAACCCTATTCTGCAAGGAATTCGTTCTATTGCGAAGTGTGGAAAATTTTAATTGATATACTTTTTGAGTCACACTCACACACGAATCAGTTCCTCCACATGCTTTCT
Source organism: Cornus controversa (assembly GCA_026545225.1). Taxonomy (NCBI): domain Eukaryota; kingdom Viridiplantae; phylum Streptophyta; class Magnoliopsida; order Cornales; family Cornaceae; genus Cornus; species Cornus controversa. The sequence continues at coordinate 31,191,818 of CM048846.1, read as the reverse complement.
AACAAGAAAATAACATGGTTAAGTATTTTGTTTTTCATTAATAGTTATAAATTAAAACAATTTGGTACCATCTTACTTTAAATATGGTTCCACCTACTCATTGTTGAATAATACATAACGGTGAGCAATGGCTAACATGTCACTAGACATGGTTTTTGAAATTCCCTTAGAAAGTGGGTGTCCTCCTTCCATTGTTTTAGTTTCAATATCTTCATTTCGAGAATGACAAACACCAATTTCAGCGACTTGTTTCATATGCTCACTACATAATTGAATGCACTCTTCTACCAAGTACTTGTCTGCTATGCACCCCTCAGGTGTTGCTCGATTTTTAACATATCCTTTATATACTTTCATCATCCTGAATATAACGAGAGAATTATATATATGTAAATTAAATAATATTTGTAATTGTATAACATATATAAAAGAATGTATAAATAAATTACATCTAAAATGGGTACATCCAACAAAATTGTACTGGTCCACATAAACAAGCTTCTCGTGCAATATGAATGGTAATGTGTACCATAATGTCGAATAAAGACGGTTGGAAAAACCTTTCGAACATACATAAAGTTTAAACAATTTCATTTTCAATTTTTTCCAATTGATCCCTATCAATCGCCCTTTAGCATATTTCATGAAAATACGCACATAGGCAAAATATAGCAATCCTCGAACCTTTCGGTAGTGTCCTGTGTAAAGCTACAGGCAGCAATTGTTGCATAAGAACATGACAATCATGGGATTTTAGGCCACTAATTTTGCACTCATCCAATGATACATGTTGCCCAATATTTGAACTATAACCATCAGGTAACTTCAACTGTTGTAACCTTTTACAAAATGATTGCTTCTCTTTCTTCGCTAATATATATGGTGCTGGTGGCAAGTAATTTTTTTTTCCCTAACTCTTTTGGGTGCTAATCTCCCCTAATGCCCATTTGCTTCAAATCCATACGATACTTTAGTCCATCCTTTGATTTTCCCTTTATATTCATAGTGTGCCAAAAATACTCTCACAAACATTTTTTTCAATGTGCATTACATCCAAATTGTGTCGGAGAAGTAACGCCTAACATAACAAGCAAAAAGAATTATTAGTAAGGAGTGTGAACTCCCCAAATAAAAAAAGATGACCACCGAAGATAAAGGTGAATTCAAATTGTGTACCTCCCAATATGGTAACTCAAAAAATATAGACTTTTTCTTCCATGACCAAATGCTAGGTTTTTCTTCCTTCTTGTGCTTTTTACTTTTTTCCTAATTTTTACTTTTTCCCCATGTATTTTGAAAATCCTTAACACCACAAAAAATTTCTAAACCAGATAATACTGTAGGTGGCCCCTTCATTTCTTTATTTCCATCAAACCAAGTTTTCTTCTTTCTATATGGGTGATTGAATAGAAGAAATTGCCAACTACCCCTGAACACAGTCTTCCCACTAGATTTCAATCATTCAGAATATGTGTCTTTAACACACACTGGACAACCAAACTTACCTTTTGTTGCCTGGCCAGACAAATTAGAATAGGCCGAAAGATCATTCATTGTCCACATCAAAACCACCCTCAAATTAAACAAGGATTTAGTGAATGAATCATAGAGCTCGACACCTTTTCTCATAATACTTTTAAATCTTCCAGTAGTGGCTCTAAATACACATCAATGTCATTTCTTGGTTGCTTTGGTACTAAAATTAACAACCTCAACATCATATTCTCTTTAGACATACAAAGCAATGGGTCAAAATTGTATACTACTAAAATCACAGGCCAACAACTATGTTTAGAGCTAAGGTCACTGAATTGATTAAACCCATCGGTTGCAAGGCCAAGCCTTAAATTTTGAGGATCTGATGCAAAACTTGGCCACTTTTTATCAATCAATTCCCATGCACATGAATCAACTGGATGCCGCATTTTTTTATCATGACTTTTATGAGTCGAATGCCATAATATTTGTTCAGCCTTTTCATTTGATCGAAATAATCGCCTAAATCTTGGTATTATTGGAAAGTACCACAACACCTTAGCTGGAACCGCATTTAAATTTTTTTTACTATGTTCATTCACTTTCCACCATGAAGCACCACATTTTGGGCATGCAATTAGATTCTCATTTTCTTTTCTAAAAAGACAACAATCATTGATACACGCATGTATTTTTTCATACCCTAAGTCAAATATCTTCAATAACTTATTTGTTGCATTGATCCCCTCAGGAAGGTTGTTATCTGTCGGAAGCATATCACGAAGAATCTTAAAAGCTCATCAAATCTAGTATCTGATATATTATGAGCAGCTTTGTGCTTATATAAAGCAACTGTTGCTAACATAATTGTATACTTCGTGCAATTAGGTTATAGAGGAGTTTCAGCCTTTTCCAACGCCTTTCTGAACTCAAACTCTCTACCTTCGTAGGTGGGATCTGTTGTACCATTTTCTTCACCATCAAAATACACATCTCTAAACATCCCATACATTTCAGGCATTTTCACACCATCTTCAGTGCCTTCATTTTCTACATATGTAATCCGATTCTCTCCATGAAAGGCCCATACAATGTAAGCAGAGTCCATTTCATTTATCACTAAGTGCTCATACACTGTATTAAAATGTTGATATTGTGAGTTTAAACAATGTTTACAGGGGCATATAATCTTAGCTGGATTCCTTGCATTACATTGGGCCCAATTGGAAAATCTACATGCTCCAATTAAATACTCCATTGAAGCTTTATAATTGGAAAGTCAAAATTTTCATTATGACAAGAATGACAGGTATAATGTCTAAATTGTTATGGGTAAGGTTATTTAGGTTATAATAACCTGTTATGAAGGTGCACCCACCCTTTATCCATGTCTCCTTGCTAATTTATTCAACAATATGCAACTACTAGTAGAAGTGACCAATAAACCTAAACAAGGTTGATCGTGAAACAAATGACAAAATGTAAGGAGTAGAAAAAATCCTCTGAGGAAAATACCAGCTCAAAACTGCAGAGAGAAAACAATATGGATAGTTCAATTCACTACCTAACTGAATTCTTTGGAAATTACCACATACAAAATTCACTTCTAGATAACTATTTTTATAAAAAAATGAAGCATACAAACCTATTATCAAAGTGAAAACTATAACTTATAAAGTAAAATAAGAAAGCTATAGTCAAAAGTTGGTAAGCAAGAATTTATTATGTAAAAAATGGTATTAGTTAATACATTAAAGAGAAAAAAGCTTCAACAATTTATGACTGGAACTCCCAATGGAAAGTAAAATAAAGGAGTAGCATTTACGTGTGTACATAGAGAGAGATGAGAGATAAATAAGAACTAACCGTCGAGGCATATAATGTCGAGAGATTGAACACGACTATAATCAAATAGTGGTTTGAGTTCTTCTATCAATTCCTCCTGTAAAATAGAAATTTAGGAATTAATTTTCAAAAACAACAGAAAAATATTCAACTAAAAATTAGGATATCAATGGTACGATACTCGATAAAAATATATCGGTCGTGGCTTGATGAACATGGAGAAATTTTTTTGAAAATAAATCAAAAAGGGAAATCCTTTCTGAAAATCAAAAAACTCAATGAGAGAGTCACTCAGCAGTAAATGAGAGTAAGTGGTTTAATTGGCAAAATATTCCCTCTATAAATTTTAGCTTTTACCAGTGCTAATTTTTTTTGTGTTGGTGAAACTTATCTACTAACACTTTATTTTTGTGCGTTGTTGAAACTTATCTTTTACCAGCGCTTTCTATGCAAAGAAGCTTCACCCCTTTGACATCTTTAGTCTTTATCGTAGGATTAGAGTCCCACACTTCCTACCCTCCTAAGTCTTGAGAGAGAGATGTTAACCCCCCACATCCCAGATATACTAAAAAAAAAATGGCAAAGCACAATGGAGCCAAACAATTAATGATCACCCAACATGTGACCAATCTAGTTATTTTAGAATTCACTAGGCTTTTAGCTACTGTCTTCTTCATACCTATGAGCATCCTTTTAGCACTCTAGGTCCTATATCTGGATGTCTATCATTCAAGTAGTCCTGCACAACTGCAATTGCCATCATCTGCTCATATTACAAAGAAATCTAGGAGAAAAATGAAGGAAATTAATGGTTAGATAAATGTAACTTAAATTCTTTTCCTAATTGCCTTAATATGTCTCAATATTACAAAGAAATATAGGAGAGAAAATTGAAGGAAATTAATGGTTAGATAGATTTAACTTAAGCTCTTTTTCTGATAATTTTTATAAAAAAAAAACTACATATCTAGTTTGTTTAATTAAAAGAAAAATGGAAAAACATACATGCTCAAAATGAGATTCTCAAGGTTGTGGGGTACAATCCCAGCTCATTAGGAAATAACAGGAAAGAATTAATGGGAGGTGAGGAAAGAAATAGAAAGTGGGAGTCTGCAGCCTATGTTTCTATTAAACATGAAATGGTTCACTATTCACATTAAAAAAAGGTTGCCAGAACAGGCAGCAACACATTCTATTCAAAGTGGCCATTCAATACTTTGGCACCACATCATGAACTTAAGATTCCTACCACTACCACTGGTGAGGGTGATGCTGTTGTGACTATAGAGAAGGATAAGGCAACATGGTCTAATGCTGAACATGAAGATGCCAATAATAACAACAAGGGTTTATATGCTATATTTAATTCTGTTGTTCCTTCTGAATTTGTTAGAATTTCTGCATGTTCCACTTCGAAAGAAGCATGGGATATTTTACAGGTAACTCATAAGGGTACCACAAAGGTAAGGAGATCTAAGCTACAAATGTTTGCTACTAAATTTGAAACAATTAGAATGGATGAAGATGAGATATTTTCTAATTTTTATTCTAGGCTTTATGATATTGTTCAAAGTAGTGCTAACCTTGGTGAGAAAATTCCTTCTTTTCACATTATTAGAAAAATCATGAGATCATTGCCTGATAGGTTCCAAGCTAAGTTGGAAGCCTTAGATGAGAGCAAAGATGTAGATTCTATGGAGGTGGCTGAGTTAGTTGGATCAATTCAAACTTTTGAGATAAAATATCAAAAGCTTCAGAAATCAAAAAAATTAGCTTAAAAAATATCAAAGACTTCAAAGTCTTCAAGTTTGTCAAATGGTTCAAATTCTTCAAAATCTGAAGTTGAAAAAATTGAAAGGATTGAATATGATTCAGATAATGATGTTGCACTCCTTGCTAGGAAATTTAGAAAGATTCTTGAATATGAAAAAGGTAAAAATTTGAGAAAAGGAAATCCTTCTAAATTTCGGAACCAAAGCTCATCATCCAAAGGTAAGGAAAGGAAAGAGAAAGAAGATAACTCTAAGAAAATTGAGGTTACTTGTTGGACATGTGGTGAAAAAGGTTATACATCTAATCAATGTCTAAGTCCTAAGAAAAAGAGCTTCAGTGTAAAGCAAATTTCAAACAAGAAAGTTATGAAAGCTATTATTTCTGAGTCTGAATCTTCTAACTCTGATAGTGATTCTTCTGTTGAAGATGATTCTCTTACTTTTGTTGCTTTATTGAATGATGATACTACTAATGATTCTTCTTCTGATGTAGGTGAAACAGGGATATACATTACTCTCAGTCAAGTAGGGTCTGATGATTTAGAAAATGAGCAGTCTGATGTAGAACCATGTGAAAGCAAGCTACCAGAACTTTTTGAGAAATTACTGGAAGCTTATAATAAAAAATCTGAGAAGCTGAAGCAATAAAAATCTAAGAAAAAGACTTTGAAGAAAAAGAATGAAGATCAAGTGAAGTTGATTGAAGAAAGTAAAGCTGAAATTCTGAATCTTCAAGGCAAAGTCAAGTTTCTCGAAAGCCAGGTAAGTCAAGCTATTTCTGCTAAAGATCTTCTTATTGCTGGAATTAATTTTCTTGAGCCTGAATTGGAAAAATCACAAGAGAAATTAATTGCTTTTACTTCTAGGCAGATTAAGCTTGATAGCATAATTAGTGGTGGTAAGCCTGTAGGAGATAAAACTGGATTAGGTTTTGTTGGGTCATCATCTAAGGGAAAAACTATTTTTGTTAAACCCAAGAATTTGATTATGTCTAAACCCAAACCTAAGTCTCAAGTTGAGTCTGTGCATGCTAATGTTTTGTCCAATGTGTTTTATTGTACTTTTTGTGGTAAGAATGGACATAGTCAACACTATTACTATAAAAAGAGAAGACATTCTAATTCTGATTTTTATGTCCATAATTCTTTTGCTAAGAATAGGGTTCATACTAAAAGGCCACATTATTAGAACAAACCCAAAAATTCTCAAGGTAAAAAGAATTCAAATAAAAATAAGAATGTTTTTGGTTCTCCACAATTCTTTCCTGATAAATTACATGTTAAAACTATCTGGATGAAAAAGGAAGATTTGGAGAAGTTTGTGCCTATTGATACTATGGGATTTACTCCTAATAGGTCTTTGGGTGCAAAACCCCCTAACTGAGTCATTTAGGACTTTTATGGTCATGGATTGAGCTTATGTTCATTTTTTTTGTTTCCATTGGACCATATCTTTTACGTTAGGATAGGTTTTGTTTATTTTTAGTAATAATCATATGAGATTATAATAATTATATTTTTTTGAGAAATAATGTGATTTCTTTATATTTCTTTTTAAATTCACTTTGATTTGTGAATGCATAATTGGGACACTTAGTTTGTCACTGAATGAAGTACTTGATTTTATGATCTAAACATTAATGACCAATGTATTGTATTTATTTCTTTTTTGAGGTAAATTTTCTGAGTCCATACAATTTGTGCACTAGTCCAACTCTGAGAGAATTGATTGAAAACTAATGTGAAGTTGACTAGAGCATATTATATGAGTAGTATTGAAAGTTTAAATGATCAATAAAAGAAAAATGATGAAAAAATTTATGTTTTTATTCAGAATGAAAAAAAATGAAAAAAAATGATGAAAATTTTGCTGAATATCTACAATGTAAATCTCCAATGAGATATCTTTAAAAAAATTAAAGAGTTGTTTTGAGGAAAATAGCTAGCTGCCTGTAAGAGTGAAAGCCACCGTCTTAGAAAAAGAAAAAATGAATGAAAGAAAAATAAATGATTTATCATGTAAAGTTATATTTGCTTATTATCCAATATGTTTTATAAGATGGATTAAAGGAATTTGATTAATTTTTGATGAAGTTGGATTGCACACACACACATGAATTTATTAGATGAATTTCTAAATTTTTATAAATATTTGTGTATTGGAAGTTGTGTCATGATCATGAATTTGAGAATGAATTTTATGGATAAATTATGGGTTTTAAAATTCTGCATTTATAAATGTTTGAAATTTTTCAGAAATTTTAGAACTCATGTTATTCTCTGAAAAATGTGCTTTGATTATTCTCATGAGATTATTCATGTTTTATTTTTATTTTTATTTTTGTTTTGTTTGAAAAAATTTCAAAAATCCAAAAATATGTTTCATTTTGATTTTGTGTTTATTTTTCACTCTTTATGTGCTTAATTGTCAAATTAGGATTGAAAAGATGTTTTTTTGGTGAATTAGAGGTCCAAAGTGTAATTTTTCATAATTCAGAAAGTTGGACCGATCCCCATTATTGAGCACCGGTCACACTTCTGCAGGTTTTGAGGAACCGAGAGAAGTTGGACCGGTCTCCAAATATGAGGACCGGTCGCAGTTAGCAGATGCCTAGTGTCTCTGAAATTCGCGCGCGCGCATAAGTGTCTTAAGCCCCTCATTCTCACACACTCTCATTCTCATAATTCTCAATCTCTCTAACTCTCTTCATCTTAAAAACACTCCAACTCACACACATTTCTCTTCATCTATTTTTCTTTGTGATTGATTGATATTGGAGGTTGGGATTAGACTTGTGGAGGATTATATTGATTATTTATGGATTTGGGAGAAATTGTGCAAACAAATTGCTTTGAAATTTGGGGATTTTTCACTTGCACACCAAGTGTTTGACAATTTGACTCAATCGAACTTTTGTCATTATTTTTGATCCCTTTCATTGTGGTTCTTATGGCACGTAAACGGGGACGTAGTAAGGCGTCTACCAATGATGAGAATCGAATTGTATTCACATTAGACATGTTTGAAGATGAGTTCAATTTCAATGATTTTGTGAATATCATAGGGTGCCGGGGCTATGAGGATTGAAAGGCGAGTCAATCTTGCAATAATCAAGCGCAAATGGGAAATGGATTTTGTGCAATATTTTGAAGACAATGGTTGGGAGTCTCTTTGTGATCTTAGAGAGATAGTAAGGCCCGACATGGTCCGATATTTTTATGGCAATATGATTACATCAAGCTTGGACGACCTAATGTTTGTGACTAAATGTTATGGCGTTCGTGTTGAGGTCACCAAGGACACCATTGCCAATGTGTTAGGTATTGTAGAGAATGAAAATGGCATTGTATTGCCATATCAAGTTCAAGATCCAAACAGACCGAGCATGGATGATATGATTAGGGAGTTGTGCATACCCGAAGCCCCACAGCTAGTAGATAGATTGCCTTCACTCTACCTTACCGATGAGGTCTCGGTCTTGAATTTGATAGTCTCATACAATTTAGATCCTCATGACCATAAGGGTAATTTGATTAAGAGTCGAGCTGAGATTCTCTATCACATTGTTCGAGGAGATTCGATCAATCTTCCTGCAACAATCATACGTACCATGATCTTAGCCACTCGACATTCTAGGTCTTCATTAGCATTACCTTTTCCACAGATAGTGATGGCTATTTTGAGGGATGCTAGGGTTCGTATTCCAGAGAGAGCTGATATTGAGAAACCGAAAGGGATGATTGATGCCACATCAATTACTCGCTCGGTAAATAAGAAGGAAAATGATAGAAAGGCCTATGAGCTCAGTCAAGCAGCAGGACAGGCTGTGTTTGGGGGTCGTGGAGTTTTACAACTTCCTGCGACTGACACACCAGTGACAGCCAATCAAATGAACCAAGTTCTCAGGTTTATTCAGCAAGGGTTTGATCGCTTACATGCTAGGATTGACAAGCTTGACCCTACTATTTCTGATGAGTCTGTTGATGAGGTTGACTAGACTTAGACTTTAGGTCTTGATATCTTTTGTTCTAGACTATTGTTAACTTAGTTGTCCTTGATGTCTGGATATTTATTTTTGTTTATTTCATAAACTGATATGTTTTGGATATTTATTTGATTAGCGATGATGATTATTTTTTTCTTATTGTTTTATTCTCTCTATGTGCTTCATGATTTATCTGTTTATATAAATTTCTTGAGTATTTCTTTGTCAATGTGTTCCAAAAAGGGGGAGATGATATTATTGTTATATGCATAGATATGATATAAGATTCTTTGACAAAGGGGAAAATATATTTATATCAGATATTTTTTTCTTGAGAGATTAAGGGGTAGATTATATTTCTTTATTAAGTTTTTCACAGCTTGTGTTGTTTAAGGGATGTGCAGGTACAACAGGTTTTATTCTAAACACACATGTGAAGCTTCTGATGATCAGCTTTTTATTTCTATGTATTTTTGGGCAAATATTGTAATCTAATTTATCCAATGAGTTAGGTTATAATTATCTAGGTGGTTTTGTCAAGAAATTGCCAAAGGGGGAGATTGTGACATATAAATTTGTAATTAGCATATTTCGATGATCAAAACCTGATTGATCGAGTTATAATTTTTAATTTATTCTTTGTATCGATCATCGACATCTTCAAGCTGACACTCAAGTGCATGGAAGCCGATAAATTAGTTAGAACACCATATAGTACAAGTAAGTATGGTGAGGACACTCTGCACTTTTTAGTTCCGAGCCTATTTTGAAAAACCAAGGTTTAAATGCAAAATTTAGGGTTTTTTAAAATAAGACCGGTCCCCAATATTTTGGACCGGTCCAACTTTTCTCGGCAGTTAGGTTTCTGCAGGTTTTATAAAAGTCCCACCAGTCCTATTTATTTGGCACCGGTCCCACTTAGCCTGTTCCAACTAGGAAATAGATTTTGATGAAAATTTTGATTCCTATTGGATTTGAAACTTCTAGGAAAGTTCTATTTTGGTATTCAACTTCTTTTCTAAGCAGAATTAGAACTTCCTTACCTATATATATATGTATTCATATTTTCTCTAAAAAAAAGAAGCATTGGAATATTATTTTAGAGAGAGAAAATATATACAATATAATTAGGGCTATATATTTTTAAGAACACACATCCATACTTCACGAGTGATATTTAGGATAGTGTTCTACTTCTGATTAGCTACTCAGAGACTTCATCAAATATATTTGCTGATCAGAACATTGGATTGACGGTTCTTTGCTTGCTTGCTTGCTGAGGAAGAAAGGTGACCAGATTGCACTACGAAGGGAACAAAATACTTGCTCAGTATTTTGGTTCTTTCAGCAACCTTTCTGTAAGGGTAGTGACATTAGCCGAAATTCTGTAGCAGTTGGACATGTTGTCACAATCATAAGCCTGAGGTGTTCTGCATCAGATCATTGACAGAGTGAAGAGGGGTGTGAGACTGAGATAGAGTATGTTGTACTTTTCTTTATCATAGTGAATTGGTTCCCTGAGGCGTGCCGCCTCCCTCTGTGGTTTTTCCCGCCTTGGGTTTCCACGTATATCTGGTGCATTCTTTTCTTTACTTGCACTTTATTTATTTGCTTGCTTTAATTTCTTGATTAATTGGACTTAAAATTAATTTAATTAAAAATTAAGCAAACAAGCAAATGATCCTATTCACCCCCCCTCTAGGTTCTAAAATACTTTTCGCAACCGTTTTCGCACCGAGCAACTCACATTTATATATACTATATTTTGATATTCTACTTCCATAATAAACTTCATTTGTAATGATCAAGAATATTATGTTTAAATCTCAATGAGCATTGCTAATCCTACTTGATACAATTATTCAAAGAACATATATGTTTGTGCTACACAGTTTCACACTTCAAGCTATCATAGTAAGGAAGCAAGAAATTTTACACCACTATACCAAGGAAAAGCAGGTTCAATTTCATGGATCATGTGGGTGAAAGCTTTGATAAGGTATCGGTAGTAAGGCATGAATGCGATTGACAAGAGGATGAATGGCAGAAAGGCAATAGTGCAGAAGTCGATTATTGTCCATGGTTGATTTTTATGTATCATAAGAAATATGGAGGCTGCAAATGCCAACGCTAGCATGGTCACAGCCAATATTAGAAATGTAACTCTGATCCTAGCACTACTTTTCGTGGAAGAGAATGCCTGAAGTCCCTAAAGTGAAATGGTGATGTGAGGATGGAAAAAAATATAACTATTGATGTAAAAGTGCATGTGAGGGAAAAGGATATCTGCGATGAGAAAAATCGTAAAGAAATGTTGGTTGACAAGAATTGGAAAACTTGTTACTTGATCTAAACCTCCTTGTACTGTATAGGTCGCTGCTAACCCACCAACCTTAAAAGATATGACTATTGATATTTCTATACTTTCACTGCAGCTTTACAAGAAGAATTTGGAATACAGTGGTGGTTAAATGTGCATTACAGTTGCCTGCTCAAAATTAGGATGCTATAATCCAGTGGGCATATCAGACATTAAAATGTAAATCAATGGTATGTATAATTAATTGAATGGCTTTGGTAGCTGTTGTGTACAAAATCTAGAAGGAGAGGAACAAGAGGGTGTTTAAAGATGAATGCAAAACTAGTGAAGATATTACCAAAGTGATTATTCAAACTATTAGATTAAAATTGGTTTCCCTTGGAGAATTTGAAAAAATCCACAATAAATAGGTGGTTACAGGTGGAATGTGCACTGCCTGATTCTTTCTTTTAAACATGACTAATTCTGTTTCCATGGAGAAAAGGGCTGAGGCTAGTAACCTGAGATGTTGCTACTGGATTCTTATAATATTATTGTTGTATTCTACCCAAATCACAGCTAACCAGTTTGAGAAGGGAGATGGTTTTGCTGTGTCATGCTCTCATTGTTAGTGGTTACAGGATTAGTTTGGGGCCTATTGTTGTAGAGTTATGGTTTTATTGTAGTTATAATTTTGGTTGTTGGTTTCTTTTACTTTGGTGGGTTTGGGGATTCCACCTTATTCCCCCTTGGGGTATGCCCTAAGTATATCTGTACTAGTTTCTTGTTTAATGAATTCAACACACTGACCTTTCAAAAAAAAAGGAGCAGAAGTTGACAGTGATAGAAGAAAAAAAAGAAGAAAAGAAAGACGAAAAGAAGGAAGAAAAGAAAGAAGACAATTCCTCTGTGGATAAAATTATTTAATGTCCCAATGGAGTCTTGGACACCCATGGGTTTAAGCTATCTAGCTAGTGCAGTGGGAAAGCCGCTATGACTTTGGAACATAAAAGAATTAGCTATGCTAGGGTTTGTGTTGAGGTTGGGGTGGAAGATGAGCTAGTTTCAGAATTTTATTTGAAGGTACCAAATGGGTATTGTATACCTATTTTTGTGGCGTATCAATGGAAGCCTATGGTTTGTAAGGAATGCTACAAATTTGGTCATTCTACACAGAACTGTAGTTCTAAGTGTGGGGGTATAGCTCAGGTTTAGGATCTGAAGACAAAGGTGGGGGCACCTGAGCAAGTCTGGAAAAGGGTAACAAAAAAAGGAACAGTTGTGGAGTGTGATGGTGATTCTTTTTCAAGCCAGGATAGAGAATTTCAACATGCTTCCTTGGGTAATATTGTGGTGGTTACGGAGGTGAATTCAGTGGGGGAAAATGTGGGAGCTAGTGTACTGCAACCTGCTGTTCGGACTTTACCTAATAAATTTGAATTGCTCAATCAAACAGAGTTACTGCAAAATGAGTCAAATGAGGAGGAGGATGCTTGCAAGCCAGAGGTAATTCCTGCTCTTGTTGTTGGTGCGAATAGGGGTGTTGTTTCATTAATTAACAAGGGTATTGGTGTTGAAAAGACCAAAGAACTTTCTGTACCCTGTTAAAGCCTAAGAGACGTGTTTTGTTAAAGTCACCTTTGAAGGGTACTAGTTGAGGAGATCCACACTCCATTTTTATTATATGTTGTTAGCAGCTTGGAATATTAGAGGTTTAAATAAGCCTCATAAACAAAAATAAGTTAGTATGATTATCAAGCAATTTGATTTACCTATGTTCGGTTTAATTGAAACTAAAATTGAGGAGCCTAATAAAGAAAGGATCCTAAATAATATTGCTAAGGGTTGGATGATGGAACATAATTATCAATTCTCTACTAGAGGGAGGATTTAGGTATGCTGGGATAATAATCGTGTGGAGGTGAATGTTCTAAAAATAAGTGACCAGCTCATTCATTGCTATGTTAAGGTGAGAGGTAGCTCTGGTAATTTTGTGGCTACTTGGATCTATGGTGATAATTATAGTATGAAAGGAAGGTTGTTGTGGTTTGAATTACTGAATTTGGCTCAAGATCACGCTAATGATGCTTGGGTGCTGGTTGGAGATTTTAATGCAATTTGGTTCAGACATGAGAAACTGGGTGGTTCTACTGAGTGGACAGAGAGTATAAAGGAGTTTGGAGAGTGTATTGATGCTATTGAGCTCCTGGATTTGAAGCATTCTGGAGTCAAATTTACCTGGTCCAATTCTACTTTATTTAGGAAACTAGACAGAATCCTAGTCAATGATTGTTGGGTTTCCACGTTTAATAACTCTGAAGCTATTTTTGAAACTGCTCGTCTATCTGACCATTCTCTTATGCTGGTGAAGATTGACTCAGGTACCCAGAAGCATAAAAAACCTTTTAGATTTAATAACCATCTCATTGAGCATCCTGATTTCTATCCTTTGGTAGCTGAGGTGTGGCATAAAAAGGTGCAGGGTACTCCTATGTTTAGAGTAACCCAGAAGTTAAAAATGATTAAAGCTGGTATAAAAGTGTTAAATGGTAGGCATTTCAATGACTTATCCAACCAAGTGAATAATGCGAGGTGGGATTTAGCAGATAAACAGAGACAGCTTGATAGAGACCCTATTAACATTCAACTACAAGTGGAGGAGAGGAATTGTTTCTACAAATTGCAGACTTTGGTGAAGGCTGAAGTGTCTTTATATAGACAGCAATCTAGAATACAGTGGTTGCAATTGGGAGATAGAAACACAAAGTATTTCCATAAAGTTACTGTGCACAGAAGGCAACACAACGGCATTCTGTCAATTGTTAATGATGGGGCCAGAGACTGGAACAAAAAGATTTGGTTGTGGAGGAAATCTTGAAGTTTTATAAGCGATTATTAAGTAAAGATGGTGATAAACAGGTTATTCCTGACTTAAGCAATTATATTCAATCTCGAATAACAGAAGATCAAAGGATGAATATGCTGAGGCCTGTGATTGATGAGGAAATTAAAAAAACTTTCTTTTCCCTGAAAGATGACAAGGCTCCTGGTAGTGATGGTTTTAATGCAGTGTTCTATAAGAAGACTTGGCATATTGTGGGACAGGAGGTTACTAAAGCGGTCCAATCTTTTGTCATCACTGTGAAGCTACTTAAGGAGATAAACGCAACATTTCTTACTCTTATTCCTAGGTTGAGAACCCTACTTATATTTCTGACTTTAGATCTATCTCCATGTGCAACACTTTATATAAGTGTATTGCTAAAATTGTGGCTAATAGATTGAAGCCTGTGTTGCCTTCATTTATTAGTCTGAATCAAGGTGCATTTGTATCTGGGAGAGATATAACTGATAATATCCTTCTCACTCAAGAGTTGATGAGAAATTACCACAAAAATTCTCAGCCTCCCGAGGTTCCTATGAAAATTAACATAAGGAAAGCATATGACACAAACTCATGGGAGTTTATTAAGGCTACCTTTGTAGCTTTCAAAGTTTCTGAAACGGTAATTACATGGATCATGGTTTACATCACCACAGCAAAATTCCCAATTAATGTGAATGGAGGTCTGGAGGGATACTTTGCTAATGGGAGAGGCTTAAGACAGGGCGACCCAATGTCTCCTTATCTGTTTGTGATGGGGATGGAAATATTGACAGGCATGATAACTGATAAAATCAACCAAGAAGGGTTTGATTATCACTAGAAATGCAAGAAGCAAAAGATTTCAATCGTGATATTTGTAGATGACTTGTTATTATTTTCAGCTGGTAAACTAAAATTAGTAATGTGCCTTATGAATGCCCTTAAGTTGTTTAATTCAGTTTCTAGTTTGTTCCCAAATAAAGAAAAAAGTATTGTCTTCTGGTCAAGTCTTAAACCAGATGTTGAGAGTCAGATTGCTAACTATCTTAAATTCCAAGGTGGTACTATTCTAGTATGATACCTGGGTGTTCCTTTGTTATCTACCAGATTGAAGGCTACAGACTGTGAAGAGCTTATAAGGAAAATGACTAAAAAAATTACAGCTTGGACTACAAGATTTTTGTCATTTACTGGGAGATTACAGTTGATCAAGGCAGTGTTATTCTCTGTTCAAGTCTACTAGGCCTCTATTTTTGTCCCCCTAGAGGCTGTTTTGAAAGATATTAATGATATTATGAGAAAATTATTTTGAAAAGGGCCTATGATGCAAGAGGGTGGTAGTCACATAGCCTGGTCTAATATTTGTACTCCAAAAAAGGAAGGTGGTTGGGCATTAAGGATGTAATTGTGTGGAATATAGCAGCCACGGCCAAACACCTATGGAAGGTGAACTAATTGGAATCCACCTCTTTATGGGTTTTATGGGTGAAGAGTAATCTACTGAAGGGAAAGAATTTCTGGGAAGTGAAAGTTCCTTCTGAAGCTACATGGACTTGGAGGAAAATTTTGAAAAGTCGAGAGGTTTTTAGGCTGGCTGTGAAGCATATTATTAGGGATGGGGTGGACACTTCATTGTGGTTTGATTACTGGCTACCTAGTGGTCCTATTTGCTTGCAAGCTAATGAAAGAATGATCAGAGATTCTGGCTTGGGATCTACAGCTAGAGTATCCGCAGTTATACAAGATAGTGAGTGGAAGTGGCCTTCTACAAATACACTGGAATGGATAAACTTTAGAGAAACTATTTAGCCTGACTGGGTTCCTAATTGTGAGAGAAAGGATAAGGTTATATGGACTCCGAGTGTAGGTGATTTTTCGATCAAATCCACCTGGGAAATGCTGAGCCCAACAGAAAATAGAGTACCATGGGATGATATCATATGGTTCCCTCAAGTTGTCCCAAAACAAGCTATATTCTTGTGGCTTGCAATAAAGGACAGGTTGAAAACGAGGTTTAGGCTCATGGAATGGGGTCTGTTGACAGTTGGGCAATGTGTTTTTTGCCATAATAGAATTGAAGACAAGGACCATTTGTTTTTCGAATGTAACTTTACCAGAAGAGTATGGGTATTAATTACGCAAAAGTGTGCGCTGCAATGGCCTTCATCAAACTGGGAAGTTTTGACATTAAAAAGTAAGTGCTTCATCTCCATTATTAATAGGCTTGCCTTAGCAGCCACTGTGTATGAAATATGGATGAGAGAAACCACAGAATTTTTTCAGATGAGCATAGAACTCTTGAAACTATAAAATCCGACATTGTTCAGTCATTTTTTCAGATGAGCATAGAACTCTTGCACATACAATGTGTGTTCACAGTCCTATGCCCTCTTCATGTTATCAGTAGCAAGAATAGCCTCCAAAGCAGCAAAGAAAAAACACCTTAAAGGGAGAAACACTTCTTAGGTCTAAAAGGGGGAGAAGAATAGTAACCCTTAAAGTCTAAGGAACCATATCTTACAAACTCAAAGAGGCCACAAGAAAATTCACAAGCAGGTATACATTTTTTTGAAAAATAATAAATCAAAACTTCAAGTAGCATATGAAAAGTAAATCAAAAGGTCAGGGGATATATATATTACATAAACCCCTATTTCATTTTTTATATAAATTCTTAATTTAAATGACACATTTCTAACACAAAAACAACACAAAGACCGGACACATTCAACCACACAAAAACACACCAAAGACAAGAATTCCATGATATAATCATGAAGATTCAAAAGCATCCAACCAAACCCTATAAAAGAAATTGTTAAACACATATACATATTGAAATACTTTGCAAACAACCCCACATTTCTCACATCAAAGAATATCATAATATGTAAAGACTTCAATCAAAACCCCAAGTATGGTGTCACTTATTTCAAATCTTCAAAAGTGTGATCTCTCCATCATTTTTAAGCAGTTAAGACATACTAACATTCTGTTAGGTTGATCCTGAGACTTGTACCTATAAATAGCAAGTTCGCAACGTCTACTCCTATTCAAATAAAATTCTATCCTTAGCCAGCCCCTATATTAATTGCTCCCTAATTATTTTGAAAACTCTAGGCAAATAATAGGTGTCACCACTTTTAGTAAGCAACATACTAACACCATTCCTCCAGCAAGCTTATTCATGGCAAGACCCCAAAACTCATGCCACAGGCTATTAAAATCATTGATATCACTCAAGGAAATGGAGGGACTGACACCATCATACAAATCAACTTTGCTAAAGGTTAGTTTCTTACTAAAACACACATACATGTAATTCTAAATATATATAGTATTACCTACAATAGAAAATTGTCTTAATTTCATAAGCTAAATGGGCAGTAACAATCAAATTATATTGTATGCACAACATGTTCCAATTTAATGACATGAATGGGAAAATAAGAGGTTATATAAGGTACGCATATTAGTAGTACTAAAGTTTAGGTTCTTTAAAAAAATGTAGATACTACTATAGACATCTGCATACATACACACACAAACATATACACCCATGTCTTCACTTTGCCCTAATAATTTGAATCCCAACAAACTAATTTTCTTCGAGGACAATTAGCTAGGATTGAGAGATTTAAATGGAATCACTAATAAGCTTACCTAACAACCCCAGATGCTCTGCAACTCCAACAACAAGAACATGAATCACTCCAAAACCTTTCACCAACAAAAGGATGGTTTTAGGATTTTTGGTACCCAAAGAAAATAAAAGGACGATGTTTACTTTAACAAAATTTAGAAAAGAAGAAGAAATGTTGCTAACCTTACTAACCTTACAAATTACGTATGAATTTAACGACCTGTGAGTACAGGTTTCACTGCGCCGAATGTGATAACTACATCATGCTCTATAAATCTTCTGTAACTTCACTATTTTTTCTCAACATTTTGTCAGCTGACTCAATCAACGAGTGAGATTAGGTTAGGGCTTTCATCGAAGGGAAAGAGATTGGGTTAGGGCTTCGATCGGTGAGTGGGATTGGGTTAGGGTTTCGATTGGTGAGTGAGATTGGGTTAGGGCTTTGATAGTTGAGTGAGATTGAGTTTAAATTTGGTTGAGGAACAAATATGATGGGTTTAGATTTTGGGTAGAGCTGAGGGAATGTGTATAATCAGATGGCTTCGATCGATTAGAGAAATTCTGAAGTGAGAAAGAAAATTGAACGCATGTGCGCTGAGGGAATGTGTATAATTAGATGGCTTCGATCGATTAGAGAAAGTCTGAGGTGAAGGAGAAAATTGAACGCATGTGAGAGACGAAAAGTGTATCTCGCGGGAAACCAAAATAAGAGCACGAAATTTTTTGTTCTTATTTTTAAAAAAACTTTCAATGACGGGCAAAGCTTGTAATAAGAATAAATCTTTCTAGGAAGGGCCAATGGCCCGTCGTGGAAACTAACTTTCTACTACGGGCCTAATGGCCCGTCGTGGAAACAAACTTTCTACCATAGGCCTACATACCCCGTCGTGGAAAATGACTTTCTACAAGAGGCTATGCAGACCCATCGTAGAAAACTACTTTTCACGAGGGGCATGCGGGCCCGTCATAAAAAGTATGTCATTAAAAGCTTAATTTCTTGTAGTGCTACCAGAGATACAGGCATTCAATATATGATTCACCCTTCTCACTCTCATTCAATTAAGTCTTAAGCTTCAAACTTGATAATTATATATAGCTATAATTGTGAGATTTCATTTGAAAATTTTATCTTTGAAAGATACCACATTTGTACTTCAAATCTTCTTCCCATTCATGGTAAAGGGTTGGTTAAAGCCTAGAAGACTAAGTGGAGGAATTCACTTAGCAAGAGAAAGGAGGAGCTTGTGAGCTTCATTGTAAAGGTTTTCTCTCTACCCAAGAGGAGAAGCCTTAGTGGATTCGAAAAATCTTAAGAGGGATCTTGAGTCGTGGAGTAGGGGATTCCGAACCACGCTACATCTTGAGTCACTTTCGTTTGATTTTCTCAATTTCTAACTTTTAATTATTGTGCAAATTATTTATTGTCTTTATCTGTTATTTGCATAATTTTATTTGCTTGTTGCAGTTTAAATTTATAGAGAAAACTACATAGTTTGCCATTGACCCCTATTCACCCCCCCCCCTTTCTAGGGTCAATCATTGGGTAACACATATAATGAGGGAGAGGGTCTTCAATCACATATGAAAGAGGAAGAAGAAGTAGAAGCATTGTAGCTCCATCAAATGCACAAGATAGGGGAGGGATTGCACCTCCACTCAGAGGAAGGGTTAACTTAGTGCCACCACAAAGAGGAAGAAGTAGCTCATCACAACCTGCTATGGGGAGAGGGAGATTCACACCTATATTTGGCCAACTAGGAGCTAGGGGAGGAGGGATAAGAGGATCTCATAATCAATACAGTAAATCAAATCTAGGCATGCATCAATTGTAAACAATTTTGTTTATTTTTTGATAGTTTACAACATAAAACTATTTGGGTATTTTGGAGAATAGAGCCGTCCCACACACTACACTAACCCATCAATTATCTCAATATAAGTGTAAACTAGTTTTAAGTTTACACAAGAAGCAAACCTAACATGCTCAAATATATAACAAGAAACTTTCTTATTAGATATTAGGTAATCCTGACATGCCCCAAATAAAATATAAAAATACCTTATTAGGTATTAGGCGATCCCGACACGCTAGGCAATCCTGACATGCCTAGCAATCCTAATATGTCAAATATAATGTATAGATACCTTATTAGGTATTAGGCAATCCCGACATGCCTGGCAATTCTGATATGCCAAATATAATGTATAGATACCTTATTAGGTATTAGGCGATCCCGACACGCCTGACAATCCTAACATGTCAAATATAATGTATAGATACCTTATTAGGTATTAGGCGATCCCGACATGCCTGAAAATTCTGACATGCCAAATATAATGTATAGATACCTTATTAGGTATTAGGCGATCCCGACATGCCTGAAAATTCTGACATGCCAAATATAATGTATAGATACCTTATTAGGTAGTAGACGATCCCGACACTCCTGGATAATTAATATTTAAATAAAAATCTAACATACTTAAAAGCATGTTAATTACTATCATGTAAATCCTATCGCCCCCTTTATTAATTTAAACAAATAAAAAATATCACAACATATTATGAACGTAAATGAGTTTAACATACTCCCGCCATATCTGTGTTCCATTTTTTTAGAATTTCTCATACCGTTGTGTCCGTATCGTGTCATACCCGTGTCCCATGTCCGTGCTTCCCAATTTATGAGTTATTTCACCCGACTCTAAAACCACCTCACATGAAAAACTCCTTCCCCAATTTTCTGAACTTCCCTACTCAATTCACAACTCTCTCTCTCCTTTGTCTCAGTTAGAATTATAGGAAGATTGTATATTACATTGAATTCTGAAAATTACATAAAGGCCCTACGGCTATAAAATAATAATTTAATATATTAATTATTCAACAAAAAAAGAGACTTCATTACAAAAATACTTCAATTTATCATCAAAGCAATTAAAAATCAAACAAACTTATAAAAAAAATAGAAAAATAAATTAAAGAAACATACTTATTTAGTTCTCTACATATATTTAGCTTAGGTTTTTAATCATAACTTACTCGCATATAATTTTCTTTCAAAATACTTGAATATACATCACCTCTACAAAGTATCCGACATATGTTCGAGGAGTGTCCAATGAGTGTTCGAGAAGTGTCCAAGGAGTATCTAAGAAGTGTCCTAAAAAGAAAAATGTTCGTACACTTCTAAAAAGTGTCCGACATGTGTCTCAAGAGTTCCGAGTGTTTGATACGGTATCTAAGTGTCCGATACGGATATGGCACCCTCGGTGAAGTGTTCGTGCTTTCTAGCTTGTCAATTATATCATTTTCCTTTTGTTATTGAAAGGAAATGGAAGGAAATTACTACAAAGTTTAATGAAACTTTTCTTATATTGGTTTGATTCTTATTTTTATAAAAACACGAAATAAATATACCATATGAGTCCTAAAGACAAGTTTTTATTCTGTTTTACACTTTCTTTGTTTCTAAATTGTCAATTTGGCGTGAGTGATGTTTGACACAATTTTGATATTTGTCATACCACTTCTTACTTACATATTTGTCTTTTCAATGTGAAAGGATATAAACAGAGGTAAATGCATTAAAATAGTTTCTTTTCCTTTCTTCCTCCTAGTATGATTAAGTATTAAGACTATTATTTATTTTATTTTCTTCATTAATCAGAGGTTAACACTATTATTTCATTTCCTTTATTTTCATTTCTTTTTTTTTTTTCTCTCATAACTAATATTATCTTTTTCTTTTTTATTCCCTTCTTTTGTACCAAACATAGCCTAAGCGACATTTAACCACGGGTTGACAATATTGTAGTCTTTGGTTTTAGTATATAAATCTCATATTCTCAAAATTTATATTGACCAACAATGACTAATTCAAACGTTCGACACAGTTTTTTTTTTTTGTTTTTTTATTATTAACCCGAACTTATGATATTTTATTTTCTTGTCATGCTCATGACAGTTGAATTATTATTTTGAAAGATATTTTGATTACTTGTATTTTACATATGGAATAATATACAAATTACTTATAATTTACTTGGTTTTCAATCCAAACTTCATGTCTCAACTACAAAATTTTTAATGCAAAAAGAGCTTGAATTTGGAAGTTTTGGTTGAAGTATAGGTTGGTTTATCTTAGGTTGAAGATTTCATCTTGAATTGAGTATTTACACCTCTGTTAAAAGGAATAAAGGCAAGCATGTTGAATTTTATTAAATATATATTTTTAATATATGTCAAATACAAAAAAATCTATAATCTTTTTCATTAGATATATAATTATATAATTATTTAATATACATATTAAAAACAAATTTAATTTATAAACTTTAGAATCTATCAAATTTACAAATTATATATTTAAATATACACATTAAGAGATATGTAACTAAATCTTATACTTATATATTTGAAAAAATTACAATTTATTAAATTATAGTAAATGCTGAATTTACATTTTAATATATTACAAATTGTAACACTTTATAAATATGTTTATAGAGAAGGGAGCAGTGGTGGGTGGAGAGAGAGAGAGAGAAGAGAAGAGAAGAGAAGAGGGAGTGACAGAGAAAAGCGGGTCATTGTGGTTGGAGAGCCGATTGAACATTAATCTAACAAACCGATTGTGATTGCTTTACCAAAGGGAAAAAAATCACGAAAAGAGTAATGTTTGTGTGAAGTCGATCTCTCCTTTAAATTAAAACAATTTTGACAAGAAAATAATTTACAAAAGACATCGTCACAATATTAAAGTGATTTCACGATAATAAAAAAAATATATGCTTAAAATAATATAAAATAAAATTATGAGACATTTAAAGATGATAGTTTAATTTGATCAAATAAATCAAAAGAAAGAAATTATAAAAGTTTGACCGATTTATGTGATCTAGTGTAAATGAATTTTGGTATGAATTTTTGATTGTGTAATCTTAATTAGGGGTGCAAAAAGAATCGGTAAAACTGGAATTGGAACCGCACAGAACCGTACCTGAACAAAACCGAACCGTGCACTATGATTTTGGATCCAGTTCCAAAATCAAAGAACCGTAGGGATCGGTTCCAGTTCCGGTTCTAAGTTCTTTAGAACCGAACCGAACTAGAACCACTAGTATTACTATACTGATTATATCTATATATATATATATATATATTATAACACTTTTGACCCTTTTTAGATAGTGAAATACAGTTGTATAAAACCAAAAATCAACTTAATTAAGTAGTCAAAATCTCTCATCCCAATTATGCCTCGATTGCGATGACAATGGTGAAGTCTCTGTATCTTCTTTCCTCCTTTTTTTTTTTTCCTCGTAGCAAGAAGAGATCTTCTTTCCTCATTCACATCTCTCAAGCTGATTCTAGATCTGCTGAATCGACAGGATCTATTGCTCGATCGATTGCTTCTTCGACTGACTCATATTTCGACTGCTTCATCAATAGAATCGTTTCTTTAGTTTCATTTCATTCTGTCAGTTCCTGGGCCTTCATTTGCGTAGTCTGTTTGCTCGGTAGAGGATTTGGTTTCTAGGTCTCTTTAAAAGACGCAAGGAAGAGAATTGAAGGAGACTCTCCGACTCTATTCGAGTTCGAGAACATGGTTTAGTGATTGAGATCTATATATATATATATATATATATATATATATATATATAGAACTGTACATTTTTTCATTTATTAAATTTTCAGATTCACAGCTTTGCTTATCATCTGTTTGTTTATACCATTATTGTTTTAGGTTCATATATTCATTATATTTGAAAAAAAAAAGGTTAGGAACTGTGATTCGGTTCGGTTCCATATCCTAACGATTCTGGTTCCGGTTCCAAAATCAAGGAACCGTTGGGAACGGTTCCAGTTTTAGTTCCTGGTACCGAATCGTGTGCGCCCATAATCTTAATACAATCCTCTTTTCAATGGTTAGATGCGCGTCTTAATATTTGTACATGATTTGGTAAAAAGATACAGAATTGATAACAATTTCTACGAGGTAAAAAAAAAAAATCAAGAGTTGTGGTGACTACAAGAGCTTATTTATTTCATCAATTTTATTTTTCCCCAAATGCACCATCATCTTTGGATGGCAATACATACTGCTCCATCAACACTCTTTGGCTTTTTTACCACTGATGTGTCATAATATAATTAAATTTAATGCAAGTAAAAATCTTTTTATATATCTCACATCAATTTTAAAGAAATGGCACAAGATTGAGGAAAATATTGTTCATTCAGAACTGGACCCGGAGACTACTTAGGATGCGTCTTTTAAACCAGTGTCAAAGGGCCAATCAAGCCCATATACTTTCTATACCTAAGCACAGGTAGTCCCACTACAAATTCAATCATAGAAAATTAACCCATTTCAGTTTGTTGGAAACCCAACCCTGACCTTATCGTGGGGCCAAACAAAATGATTGATTCGACCACTCTAGCTCCCAGCTAAATTTAACCAATGTTCTAAATAAAGCCACTTAATTTGGTTACGAACCTGATGCTATATTTGGTATGTAACAATGGAGTGAAATAAAATGTCAATATTATATTTTTGCATTTATTTTTTTATTTTGTAAGAAAAACTAAAGTGGAAACGGTTATTATGGGTTATTCATTTGGAATGAAAAAGAATAAAAATTCATTCTACTATTCAATTTATGAAATGATCGTTCTATTCTCAATAAACATTAAAAAATAAAATCTAATTATCAAAAATAATATAATCATCATTTATTTCTGCATCATCTTATGTTTGAAACCAAATAATAGAATGAGAATGATCATTCCATTCCATTTACATTCTCATTCTATTCTCACTTTAATAGAATGTTCATTCCATTTTATTGTTGCGTAACATAAAAGCTTAAGTTTTTTTTTTTTTTTAATAATTAATGACTAATATAGTTTTTTAGTCTTATTTCATATCTTTCTATTTGCATATGTTTATTATGTTCTCTTACACATTGTTGGCTCTTTCCGTCTAAAAGTAATAATTTTTTTAATCCAGAATCATCTAATAATTTTTTTCAAACTTCATTACCTTTTCTGCATTTACATTATTGTTCCCTTGATGGGGGTTTCGGCCCATGCCATTCGAATGACCTTACATAAATTGACCTTAGTAAATTCCATATCATGGACGTTTTAGTATGCACTTTTTCTCTAAAAGTCAATCTTCTTCTTTTTCCTTTCTTTGACCCAATTAATCACGTTGATTGTGACCAAAGCAGTGTTGGTATACCAAAGTCTAATTCTGCTAGGCCCCTAGATTTTTTACATCTCATCATCAGACGAAAAGAATAATAGCATTGAAAAACTGCATAACATTGTTAGTCAATGCACCCTAAATAATACGGCAAAGATGAGATAATCAAATGTGAGGCATATATAAGTCTGCTATATTTCAGTATACTGAAAATTATATGGCAAAACAAGTCACAATGGGTGTGGATGTGGAACATAGAACCAGTTCTTTTATGGAGACTACTTTGAATGTATTTTATTGGTATAATCATTCCAAAAATTGAACACTAGGAGTCTTTTCTTACTATTGGACTTTTGCAGCCTTGGAAAACAGTTGCGAGGAAACGATGAGGAGCCATCCGAGAAGTTGAAGCACTTCACATTTATTGGTTTGTTCCACAGCAAACTCTGAAGTCTGTACACACGTAAGATTCAAATTTAAATTCACTCTGAATATATTATGGACGTACCCGTACATCTAGAACATTAATTTAAAAAACTTCAGTTATGAATTCAGATTAACTGAAATGCCTCTTGGACCCTTCCAATGTACAATAATATATAGTTCATGATATTTACGTAAGGTTCACGTTTAGGTTCAGTTCAGATTCAAATTCAAATTCACCCTGGATATATTATGGACGTACTCAAAAATCCAGAACATTAATTTAAAAAATTTCATTTATGAAATCAGATTTACTGAAATGTCTCTTGGACCCTTCCAATATACAGTAATATATAGTACATGATATTTACGTAAGGTTCAGGTTCAAGTTCAAGTTCCAGTTCAGATTCAAATTCAAATTCAAATTTACCCTGGATATATTATGGACGTAATCGAACATTCAAAACATTAATTTAAGAAATTTCATTTATGAAGTCAGATTGACTGAAATACCTAATGAACCCTTGCAATATACAGTAATATATAGTACATGATATTTATATCGAGTACCAGATTGACTGCTTCATTTACTTCTTGTATAGCATTTATAATTAAGTTTTTTTTTTCCTCTTTAATATCAAGGTCTTCTACACAAGTCTTTAGTTTTTTTTAAAAAAATAATATTAACACGTACTCAATTTTTCTATATATCTGCTTTGTTCTTTTTTTATTTTATTTATTTCAATAAAATAACACCACTGTCCTTCAAATACTACAATTATTTTTAAAAGTTGTCTAACACTTCACTTGTTATACATACTAAGCTATATATTGATGGTGTATTGTGAACATGGATTTTTTTGGTTGGATACTTGTGTCTCATTAATTGACTGGTGTGTATGAAGTTTCAAATCTGTTTCTATAAAAGAGCTCTTGTTTACTTTGTCTTTGACCGATAGGCCAGGTCTTGGAAGCGCTTGACTAGCTAGGTAGGAATAGGATGGTGATGCCTCATTCCAACTTTG
Source organism: Cornus controversa (assembly GCA_026545225.1). Taxonomy (NCBI): domain Eukaryota; kingdom Viridiplantae; phylum Streptophyta; class Magnoliopsida; order Cornales; family Cornaceae; genus Cornus; species Cornus controversa. The sequence continues at coordinate 31,165,273 of CM048846.1, read as the reverse complement.
AAGATCCAACTATGCATGTATGTATGTAGGCACTTTCCAGGCTTTGACTGGGTCATAACCATCTACTTTTATATACTTTGACCTGCGTAATGAATCTAAATGATACAATGACGTGCTTGCTCCATTGTAATTGCTTGTCGATCAATATCTTTCGTTTCCCATAACAGCGGTCCTTTTGAAACTTACAGATCGTGAAAGTCCGAATTTTAGTGAGAAATTTATATTCAAGCCCAACGGCTTTTTGCTTACTTGGGTTCACATTATATCAGTGTTCCCTTGGTGCCTGTTTGGCGTCGGTGTTGGTCAAGTATTCTATAAAATACTTTTTAAAACTTAAAAACACTTTTAAATTTGTTTTCATGGTTAAAGTATTTTTATTATTAATTTTATTATATTACATATACACTAGTATTCTACAAAATACTTTTTCAAACTTAAAGCAATTTTAAATTTGCTTGACATCAATGTTGCTGAAAGTATTTTTATTATTAATTTTATTATATTACATATACACTAACAAATATGTGCATTAGTCTTGGAGTGCAATTTGGGTAGGCCAACCCAAATCAATCCTGATTTTTCATGAGTTTGTGCAACTCTTTTTACAATTAAGATTGAACTTGGATTGAAAATTTTCAATTCAAATTTAATTAGGATTAGACTTAAATTAAGATGTCAACAACTTGAGCTCAACTCGAATTTGATTTGAATTTGAATTTTATTTTTTATATATTTTGTATTTTAAATATACTATATATATATTTCAAATTATAGTTTAGTCGATATGAAGATCAATGTGTTACTCCAAGGGGGTTAGCTCAAGTGGATAAAGAAATTGGATCTAGTGTCTAACAAGTATTAGGTCTAAGGATCAAGTGCCTGTTTGGAGGAGCTTCCTGTGGATTGAAATGTGCTTCCAACCCCAAGAAACTCTTTCCAATAAAATGTTAATGTTTGATAAAAATAAGAAAAATGTACTTCTAATGAAAATCGAAATCCTAAAAAATCTATTCAAAAGAATGTAGGAAAACTTGCTTTTGGAAGGAAACCAAAAGTATTTTAAGTAACAAATTTTATAGATAATTTTGCCCACTTTTATTTCGTAAAACTTGCCCTATTGAGAGTAATTATTGAGAATAAAATTGTCAAGTTCAACCTATGTTAATTGTGAAAGTAATTTTTATAAAATCATCCACCAAACAATTTTTTTTTAAAAAAATTCCTTTTAATGAAAGCATTTTTCAAAGGGCTTTTAGCTGTAGAATCAGGAAGCTCCTCCAAAGAGGACCTTGATCCTTTTGAGTACAAACAATTTTTGGGAGTGAGTGTTTGTACCACCTGGAAAAAAAAAGCAGATCAATATGTTTAGAGTCTCAAATAACAATGATAGTGATTCAAATCGGTGAGAGAAAACACGTTGCATGAGGGATAATATTGTATTTATAAAAAAAAACAAGGATTGGATTGTCTAAAACATATAAGTGGGCTAAAATATCGTCCATTTAGCCAGAACACTATTTGAAAAGCTTTAATTTGTAGCTTCATCAAAAAGAGCGTTTTGGATTAAAATTTTACTCCCCAAACACTTTTTTTCCATCACCAAACATTTCTCAAAGCAACTTTTTGAATTAAAAGTACTTTTGAGTGCTTTTATTTTTAAAAAATTGAGTTTAAAATGTGTTTGGTAACCGTTAGATGCACTTTTAATAGCTACCAATTTTAGATCGGTAGAGCTTTTGAGTGAAGCTAAGATTTGTAACTTTTAAAACTATATTAAGAGTAGAGGCTTTATGTATTATGTAACTATTTCACCCCTTCTTTTTATAAAGTTGTTATTATCAAATATAATAACATTCTATTAAAGGGCATTATTGTAAAATTAGAAATATTTGTTTTTTTAAAAATATTGTTATCAAATATAATAAAAATACAAAAGTACTCTATACAATGTATCATCAAACTCCTAAGATTTTTTTACCAATACAAATTTTTTGGCAGCTCTACTAATGAAGGAACTTTTTTTCAGTCTAATAACAACGCCTAACGGGCTCTAATATGGTTCCACATTCAAATATTCTTAGGTGCTTAATGCCCTCTAGTAATTGAATAGCTGGAAAGATCTTTTCTTTCGTTGAAACCAAGTGGGCCTTAAACCACAGCTTTGATCGTTGTCCTTCCCCTTTATTGTTGTTAGTCATCAAGTCGAAGCGCTGGCCAAATTCTTCTTCAAAAATGTAGCGGTCTAATGTTGTCTTTATAAAATAAAAAAAATAAAAAGGGTAAATATCATTGACACCCCTGTGATTTGGACTTATTTCACACGGAGAGAAAGTTTGATTAAAGTGACTGTATAAACTCAAACATTTTGTACTGTCTATCAGAGAGACCCCAAATCATGTATAGGCAGGTCTGGTACCACACAAAAAGACCTGTATGCCCTTTGACTTTGCCAAATGACCAAAATTTCTTCACTTTCTCTCTGCTCCCAAACTCTTCCTTCTTCCCGTCTTCGTCATCATTACACTCTCTCTCTTTCTATGTATGTATGTATGTGTATATGCACAACGTAATTGCTTGAAAAAGTGTTACTTGGTTTGAGTGAATTAGAAGGGAATACAAAACCATGAACTAGAATTCCTTTGACTCTTTTTCTGTCACTAATAAATCTTTAGGTGATTGGATTTGGTGGTAATGAAGAGGAGAGAGAAATCGGAGGTGGGCATTCTTCCAGTCTGAATCCTCTCTACCGAAACTCAAAATAGCCATCCATGGCTTCTACCATTGCCGGCAAAGACCCATCTTTAATAACCTGAATGACCAAACACCACCAACATCTCTCCACCATTGAAGCACCCGAAGCTTTATTGATGGTGTTCTAGCTTGGCTCTCGATAATAACATAGGTCCGGTGAACATGTTCCGGCTACGACAGTGCAAAGAAGAATATGGAGATGCTTAGCGAAGAAGAAATTTCGGTGATGGACTGTGCATAGGTAGTAGAGTTTAGGTTGCTTCAATGGAGTTTGGTGGTGTCTAGAATGGTTGTGATGGTGAAGCTCTGGTATGGTGACTCTCGCGGCAGTGGGTTTTCATCATCACAAGACTCTTTCTCTCTCTCCAGACTGTACAACTACACACAAAACCTTAACACACACACTCTCTCTCTAAATTGCCAACATCAGAAAACAGAGAACCACCATGAAAGTACCTAAAAACCAATATATTGACTTTTTAAATCAACTTCTTCAATCACTACTAGACTCGATACAACACATACAGAAGCTCCACTGAAAAAGACCCATTTTCGTTAACGCCATGGTTACTAATTGAAGCTCTATTGGCAAAGACCCATTTTCATCTTCAACCAAACCCATTGCCATGCATGTTATCTTATGCAAAGATCGTTGTCGCAGGCTCCATTGAAACGGGTCTTCGTCTCTTCCACTCCCATGCAACTCCATGCACACTGAAAACCAATTCCGACCACCAGCATCACCGACCCATGAACAAGCTCCACCGCCAAACTCCACACTGCCCGATAAATGAAACCTTATATATCGTATCTAGATTTTGTAATGAAAATGTGAATATGCACACACACACACACACATATGTATTTGAGGATAGAGATTTGATCATTACTCACGAGTGATCTCTAACGAGGAAAAGTGCTCGGTACAATGGTTCATTGGTGGCCGCCAAAATAAAAAGAGAAAGTGCAAGTTACAGTGTGTTGGGATTAGCGGGATAATTCTGCACATATAGTGCTGGCCATTTCCAACCCAACCCGTTAATCCAAATATAGTAAATTAGGTTCGAATTGTAGAATTGTAGTTTCAGTATGGATTATGAAACATGTATTTAAAAATAGTTTCAAAGTATGGATTATGAAACCCCCCACTGCCATGCATGAATTCTTGTGCAATGACCACCGCCGCAAGTTCCACCGAAATGGGTCTCCGTTTCCTCCACTCCCATGTAACTCCATGCACACTGAGAACCAAATCTGACCACCATCAGCACTGACCCATTAACAAGCTCCATTGTCAAACTCCATAGTGCCCGAAGCAACTCCGATAAAAACCCAACAGTTGCACTCACCAGAGTACCATGCTCAGAACCACCACGTAGAAGACCCACAACTACTGTTCAAGCGCCACTTTCCACCACCACGTCACTATCTGCCACATCAACTATATGATGCATATGTATGTGTGTGTCTTGGTGAGAGACAAAAAGAATAAAATAGAGAAGAAAGAGGAGCTTGGGAAACATCACTTGGGTATGAGGGGTAAAATGGTATATATACATAATAAATATTTTGAAATTAAAAATAATAAAATAATGGAGGTATATTGGACATTTTACAGGTAATGTAATGGTGTTAGGGACGAAAATATCACTTCAGGTGTGTATGATAGTTATAAGCAAACTTTCTCTCCATGTGAAATAAGTCCAAACCACAGAGGGTGTCAATGATATTTACCTTAAAAAAAATATGTTGCAATCTTCAATGATCATTCATGGAGCACTTTCTTTCGTTTACCTTCTATGTATGCCTTTGTAGTCGCTAATAGAGCAAATGAAAAGGAGCATAGAACCCCTACATAAACAAATTAACGTAACTTCCCCATAGGTCATTATATTGATTTTTACCAATAGAAAATGGAACGAAGTCTTGGAAAAATATAAAGATCGATGTGCTTTGAAATAGCCCTACAAAATTTCGCACATGAGGTAGCCAGTCTCACACACAAAACCGAAAAAATATTTACAACTGATAGCAACAATCATAGAATACAAAGACAGAATGAAACTAGTTTTAAAGCATAATAGAAAGTCCATCTAAAATAAAATAAATACGGTAAATAAATATAATGCTAGTCTGAACAATACAACTTGGAAGTCTCCTACTCAAGGACCCCTTTAACCAAAAATCATAAAAGTAAATATTGTTCTAGTAAAAGATCTAAATCCCTATACTTAAGTCTGATAAGGAATAGATGACTGCCACCCTCTAGGAACTCCACGTTCACACTTTGAGGTGAAAACTGTCTGGGACCTGAAATATCAACAAAGTGGATTAAACCCACAAGCAAGTTCCCTTTACTACAACCCAAATCAGAGAACCAGTAAACATACCCTCTATATGAGGAACAATAAAATACATAGATGTACACGTAGCATTTCCTTATTTCACATCTGTCTTAAAATAGGAACCATCCTCCACACCATCCCAATTTCATCAAACATAGATATATACGTATCATTTTCTTATTTAATCTCTGTCCCAAAATAGAAACCATCTTATACACCATCCTAATCTAACCCCTAACACATAAATTATAGAACCTATTTTCTAAGTTCAACCCAAAAGCAATCCTTACATGCCTCAACATTCTATTAAATAAACTACCTTATGAATATTTTGGAAAAACTAACCTGTCTCCCATATATATATATATCAAGTAATCCATCATGTAATTAACAATCCACACATGCCTCCTTTATTAACGTTAAATACCTTATTAGGTATCGCCAATCATGACATCCCTCCCCAACCTCAAATATATATAAATGTATACAAATCATTTCCTTATTTATCTTATGTCTCTAAAATAGAGGTCATCCTATATACCGTCCGAATTCAACCCCTATCACACAAGTTTAGAACATATTTCTAAGTTCAAACCAAATGCATAAATACAATACCATATCAAACCTAGGCAATCCTGACATGCCTCCTATACTAACCATAAATACCTTATTAGGTATTGACAATCCTGACATGCCCCCTGTAAATCCTTACATGCCTCCCTAACTAACCCTAGATACCTTATTAGGTATTGGTAATCCTGACATGCCCCCTGGAAATTCTTACATGCCTCTACAACTAACCTATTAAAACAAAACAAAAGACCTAACCTACTTAGCACATTAATTTAATCTAACAGAAATTTAATCACCGCAATAAAATAACTCACACAATTAAACTTATATCAAGTATATTATAAACAGTTATAATTTCAAAGAAAACAATTATTGAAGGAAAAAAAAATTCAACCACCAACATATATAAGCAAGCACACAACCAAATCTCCAATGTACCTAAATCATTGAGAGATTCGAAATCTAGTTCTAATCTAGGTTTTCTGGCCTATTCTGTTCCTAAGAATCCTATTTAATTGTTTTGAAATTTTCAAAAATTTTTAGGAAAATTTAAAAAATTTCCAAAATGAAAGAAAATAAAAATCTTACTTTGAGGCACACTTTTTATACCACTTAAACCATAAGGGAACCCCATTTTGACTTGATATTTAAAATCCAAGTGAATTCTATCCCCAGAAGGTTAGATTAAAAGTTTGGGAATTTTCTAAAATTTTTCGGTAATTTTAAAGTATTTTCAAAATAAAAGAAAACCAAATTCTAATTTTAAAAACATACTTTTTGTTCGACGGAAACTCATTTTGACTTGAAATTTAAAACCCAAGAGCATTCTGTCCCCAAAAGATTACCGAATTTGTTTTAGAAATTTTTTCAGAATTTAAAAACAAATTTAAAAATTATTTTTCCTATATTTCTAATTTAAAAATTAATTTAAAAAAAAAATACCTCGGACTGGGCCCAAAGTGGGCCCAGAGGTGGGCCCCGGAGAGTGGGGCCCGCTGCTAAAATACCCCTTATAAAATTTCGTGCATGAGGTGCCCAGTCTCACATACAAAACTTGAAAAATATTTATAACTGATAGCAATAAGCATAGAATACAAAGACAAAATGAAACAAATTTTAAAGTAGAATAGAAAGCCCATCTAAAATAATAAAATAGTAAATAAATAAAGTACGTGTCTGGCAATACAACTTGAAAGTCCCGTAACTCAAGGACCCTTCAACCAAAAATCATAAAAGTAAAATACTTTATGAAAAGATCGAAGTCCCTACACTAAAGTTTGGTAAGGAATAGATGATCGCCATGCTCTACGAACTCCACGCTCTAACCTCGAGGTGGAAAATGTCTGAATCCTAAAATATCAACAAAGTAGGTTAAACCCACGAGCAAGTTCTTTCTACTACATCCAATGAGATTACTGGTAAACATACCCTCTATATGAGGGATAACAAAGAATACATAGATGTACACATATTATTTTCTTATTTACCCTCTGTCCCCAAAATAGGAACCATCCTCCACATCATCCCAATCCATCAAACATAGATATATACATATCATTACCTTATTTAACCTTTGTCTCAAAATAGAAACCATCCTACACACCATCCCAATCTATCTCCTATCACACAAATTATAGAACTTGTTTTCTAAGTTCAAACCAAAGACACAAAAGCAAGTATTCTATTAAACCTAGGCAATCCTGACATGCCACCTATACTATCCTTGGATACCTTAATAGGTATTGGCAATCCTGACATGCCTCTGGCAATCCTTACAAGCCTCCTTAACCTTAGATACCTTAATAGGTATTGGTAATCCTGACATGCCCCCTGGCAATCCTTACATGTCTCCCTAACCTTAGATACCTTAATAAGTATTGGCAATCCTTACATGCCTCTACAACTAACCTATTAATCTAAAACAAAATACCTAACCAACTTAAAACATTAAGTTAATCTAACAGAAGTTCAATCATTATAATAAATTAACTCAATACACAATTAAAATTATATCAAATAACTCATGAATAGTTACTATTTCAAATAATACAAATAAGGAAGGAAAAAATAACACAACCACCAATTATATGAGCAAGTACACAACCAAACCTCCAATGTACCTAAATCATCAAGGGAGTCTATTTAAATTTAAATAGGTTTCTGGGCCTATTCTGTTCCTAAGAACCCTATTTAATTATTCTGAAATTTTCTATAATTTATGAAAATTAAAAAAAAACCCCCAAAGATGGGTGTGAGTGGGCGGGTGCGAAGACAAGACACTGAGCTGAGCTACCACACTGACAAGGTACAGGGTGCTCAATCCCACATCGTCTGGGTGTGGAAAAGGGGATGTGCTTATATGTAGTATATTCTCTTCAAATGGTATGAGGCCTTTTGGGGTAAAACCCAAGAGCAAAATCATGTGGGCTTAGGCCCAAAGCGGACAATATCATACCATGTGTTGGAGCAGGGTATTACAGTTGGTATCAGAGCTTGAACCCAGCCGGAAGTGTGCCGACGAGGATGTCGAGCCTCGTAGGGGGGTGAATTGTAGTAACCCTTATGGACGGGTGTGAGTGGGCGGGTACGAAGACAGACACTAGGCTGAGCTACCACACTGACAAGGTATAGGGTACTCAATCCCATATCGCCTGTGTGTGGAAAAGGGAATGTGCTTATATGTAGTATATTCTCTTCAAATGGTATGAGGCCTTTTAGGATAAAACACAATAGCAAAACTGTACGGGCTCAGGCCCAAAGCGGACAATATCATACCATGTGTTGGAGCGGGGTATTACTTATCCGCACTAGTTGATGCCACACTATGTCGTCGTTTACGTGCCATAAGCACTATGACAAAAGGAACCAAAAACAATGTCAAAAACTCTATTATGTAATTTTGTTGGACACCTAAAGGGCCAAGCTTCAATCCACAAACTTCAAAGATTTTTGTTTAATCAATTCACCACAAAGCTCAACAATAATCAACACAAATCCAAAATATCCAATCCCAACCTCCGAACGACAATCAATCATAACAAATATAGGGAAGAAGATAATGTATGTGAGTTGAGTGTTGTTAAGAGTGTTTTAAGACTTGAGAATTGAGAGATTAAGTGAGAAGGAGAGAGTGCTTGTGTGTGTGCGCATGGGTGAATAGGGATAGATGAGCACTAAAACGCGAGCACGGATATGCCTTAAAACTGGGCATCCGCTAAGTGTGACAGGTCCAGATATTTGGGGACCGGTCCAACTTATTTCGGTTTCTCAAAACCTACAGAAGTGCGACCGGTGCTCAATTTTAGGGACCAGTCCCACTTTGTGAATTTTGAAAAAATACACAATGGACCTTTAATTCACCAAATACACTCATCTCAACCTGATTAAGCAATTAAGGACATAAAGTGTTGAAAAAATAAACAAATAAATAAAAACAAAAAAATATTTTTGAATTTTTGATTTGATTTTTTTTTAAAAAATAAAATTAAATAACGAACAAAAATACCCAAATATAAATAATCTCATGAGACTAATAAAACACATTTTTCAGAGAATAACAAGAGTCCTAAAATTTTTTTAAAAAATTTAAACATTTATAAATGTAGAATTTTAAAACCCATAATTTGTCCATAAAATTCATTCTCAAGTTTATGATCATAACACAACTTCTAGTACACATATTTATAAAAATTTAAAAATTCACCTAGTAAATCCATGTGAGTATGTGCAATACAACTTTACCAAAATTAATCAAATTCATTTGATTTATCTTTTAAAACATATTAGATGATAAGCAAATATAACTATACATGATCAAACATTTTTCATTGAATTTTTTATTTATTTCTAAGACAGTGACTTTCACGCTTACGAGCAACCACCTATTTTCTCAAAACAACTTCTTTTTAAAAGATACCACATTGGAGATTTATATCGTAGTGGTAGCTTCGAACACATCCCGAAGGTAACATTTTCCTTTTGTCTTAGATTTTCAGCAATTCATTTTTTTCTTTCTTTTTATGCTGAATAAAAATAGAAATTTTCATTCATTTTTTTTCATTGAACATTTAAGCCTTCAATGCTACTCATACAATATACTCTAGTAAACTTCACATTAGTTTTTAGTCAATTCTCTCAGAGTTGGACTAGTGCACAAATTGCATGGACTTAAAAGATTCACCTCTAAAAAGAAATAAACATAACACAATAATTATCAATCATTAGATCATAAAATCAAGTACTTCATCCATCGACAAACTAAGTGTCACAATCAAGCATTCATAAATTAAAGTGAAATTAGAAAGAAATACAAAGAATTCACATTATTACTCAGAAAACATGATTCTCATAATCTCATATGATTATTACTAAAAGTAAACAAAACCTAACCTACACTAAAAGATATGGTCAAATGGAAATAACGAATATAAGCTCAGTCCATGACCATAAAAGTTCTAATGACTTAGTTAGGGGGTTTTGCACCCAAATACCTATTAGAAATAAATCCCATAGCATCAATAGACATAAATTTCTCCAAATCTTCCTTTTTCATCCATATTGTTTTGACATGCAATTTATCATCATTAGCATCGTCATGATCAGCATTAGACTATGTTGCTTTATCGTTATTTATGGTTACAGTTGCATTACCAGTACCAGTGGTAGTGGTAAGAATTGTGTAGCCATTCTCAACAGCCATCCAAACCCTCTTACCTTGAGATTTAAGAAAAGCTTTCACGCGAGATTTCTAGAAAGTATAATTTGAACCATCAAACAAAGGAGTTCGCTGAACTGATCCACCCTCTTTCATACTAGATTCCATAAAAAAAATTTGAAAACAAATAATAAATTTTGATTTTAAAAATACTTTATAAGGAACAACTCACAAAATTACAGAACACTGCTCTGATACCAATTGTGAGTTACGCATTGCAGAAGTGGTTGCGAAAGTAGTTTAAAACCTAGCGGGTGGGGGTGAATAGGCTCACTTGCTCGTAAACTTAATTTTAAAAATTAATTTGATTTCAAGTCCAATCATAAATTAATCAAACACATAAAAAAAGTAAATAACTTAAAGTGCAAGTAAAGTAAAAAATAAATCGGATATACGTGAAAAACTCAGATCGGGAAAAAACCCACAAGGGAGGCGAAAACTATAATTAAGCAATGTATAGCAAACTCTGTCTTAGACTCACACCCCTCTTCACTATGTCAAGAATCTAATGCGGAACACCTCAGCCTTACAATTGCTACTTCAGGTCCAACTACTGCAAACTTGCGGCTAACATCGCTATCCTCACAGAAAGGTTGCTGGAAGAAAAAAATATTTAGCAAATATTTAGTTCCCTTCGTAGTACGATATGGTCACCTTTCTTCTTCAGCAAGTAAGAGAAGAACCACAAATCCAATGTTCTGATCAGCGAATGATTTGATGCAACCTTTGAGTAGCCAATCAGAAGTAAAACACCATCTTAAACATCACTCGTGAATAATAGATGTATGCACTCAAAAAATAGAAAAATATTTTACCTTAATTATACTGTCTAAGCTTTCTCTCTCTAAATATATTTATTCTCCATGCCTCTCTGGAAAGAAATCATAGATAAGTATATATAGGCAAGGGAGTCCTAACCCTTCTTAAAAAATAAATTTAAAACCAGATTAAAACTCTCCTAAAAGTTTCAAACCCAATAGGAATCAGAATTTTTGTCAAAATCATTTCCTATTTGAAACAGGTTAAGTGGGACCGGTGCCCAATTAATGGGACTGGTGGGACTTTTTGAAAACCTGCAGAAACCAAAAGTACCAAACAAAGTTGGATCGGTCCTAAAAATTGGGGATTGGTGCTATTTTGAAAAACCCTAAAATTTTTCCAGGAACTCTAGTTTTCCAAAATAGGCTCAAAACTATAAAGTGCATTGTGTCACCATCATACTTACCTGTGTTATATGGTGTTCATACCAATTGAACTGCATCCATGCACTTGAGTATCAGTTCGAAGTTGTTGATGATTGATTACATAAAATAAAACTAAAACTACAACTCGATCAATTAGGTTTTGATTACTGAAATATGCCAATTACAAAATTATATCTCATAGAGGTTAACCTTACGATAGTTGTCATGAGTTCTTTTCTCTATCTTTTTAGACGTGCATCTAATCATTTGAAAAAGAATTGTATGGAGATTATATAATCAAAATTTGGTACAAAAAATCATTTACATTAGATCACATGAATCAACCAAACATTTATATTTTCTTTTGTTTTGATTTCATTTGATCAAATTAACTATGATCTTTGAATTCCTCGTATAATTTTACTTTATATTATTTTGAGTTGATTTTTTATAGTGAAATCATTTAATATTGGCTATGTAACGATGTAATTTATGCAATTTTTTTAATCCAAATTGTGCTAATTTAAAGGAGAGTTCGACCTCATTGTAGCAGTACTATTTTTCTTGTGTTTTTCTCGGTGAAGAATTTAATTTAATAAATTGTATTTTTTTTTTCAAATATATAAGTATTGAAACACCCCCCAACAAATTTCGCGCATGAGGTGGCCAGTCTCATACACAAAACCTGAGAGAGATTTACAACTAATAGCAACAAGCATAGAGTATAAAATGCAGAATGAGATAAATTTTAAAAGCAGAATAGAAGGTCCATACGAATCAAAATAAAATATTAAATAAATAAAGTACGTCTCTGGTAATACAATTTGGAAGTCCCGTAACCCAAGAGCCCCTTAACTAGAAAGAACAAGAGTTTTAACTCTAAATTAAAAATCAACAACCAAATTCTCAAAAGAGTTCATAGTTTGAACTTGAAGAAGAGAATAAGTTTCTACTTTATAACTGATGAGATGAGATGTCTGTCACAACCAAATCCCTAGACTCTATCCTCGCGGTGGAACCGGCCTGGTACCTAGAATATCAATAAAGTGGATTAAACCCACAAGCAGGCCCTTTCTAATACATCCCAATAAAAGAACCGATATACATACCCTCAGTATGAAGGACACAAGAGAGAAAAATATAGGTGTAAACATACAAGTCATTCTTTATCCAGTTCATGTTTTAAAAATAAATGTCATCTTTTACAATGTTGCAACAAATCCTTATCATACAAAAATGAACACATTCTTTAAGTTCAGAACAAAGAAACATAAGAATGTATTTTATAAATCTAAGCAATCCTGACATGCCACCCTTATTATCCTTAGATACCTTAATTGGTATTGGCAATCCTGGCATGCCCCCTAGCAATCCTTACATGCCTCTTTTAACTTTAAATACCTTAACAGGTATTGGCAATCCTAACATGCCCCCTGAAAATCCTCACATGCCTCCTTTAACTTTAGATACCTTAATAGATATTGGCAATCCTAACATGACCTCTGGCAATCCTTACATGCCTCCCAATAATGGTATTGGAACTTTTTGGCCATTTTTCGGGCACTTCTAGGCACCAAATCGTACGTATGAATATACCATTGAACTTTTCTCGATATAAGCTACGCATTGGTACCAAATTTACGCCCTCTCGTGGTCTAAATCAAAAATGCCCAATTTCAAGTTTTCAAAATCTAAAATTTCAAACTCAAATTCCCATCAATCTACCCAACAGTTCATAACCAAATTTTCAAGGATTGTTCTAGGAAGCAAGATCTACCTATTGATCGGAACAAATTCAAAAATGATGAATACAGTAAACCCAATTTCATATTCGTATATATATATATATATATACACACACACACACACACCCGCCTATACAATTATATATACATGTATATACATATGCAAAAATATCCTAAAGTAGAACCAAAGCCCCAGAATCTTCATGTTTAATGCATAGAATTATTCTTAGCATGCAAAATCATTTAATTTCATAATTAAATGCATAAAAATTTTCAGCAACATGTTTATACAAATTATATATATATTCCAACAACATGTATCTACAAATTATATATATATATATATAATCCAGCAACATGTATATACAGAAAATATATATGTCTACAGATTCAAAGGGGAAGAGAATAGTTTGAACTTGCCTTTTTGTCGACCAAAACTTGTACCTACGAATCGCTCATTCTTTTCCCTTTCTCTTGCTTCTACACTCTTTTGGTCTTTGTGCATTAAAACGAACGATAGAAACCCTAACCTCCTTTTCTTTTCTTTTTTTTTTTCTAGAAAACTAAATAAACTCCAAAATAATAAAAATAAGAATATAGTAAAAAAAAAGACCCTAGCCCATCAAAAATAAGTATCCACCTAACCCAACCATTCCAGCCCAACTCAACCCAGATTCCTTTCTAGCCCAATCCAAAATTAAAATAAAGGAAAAAATACAAAGACCCAGTCCAAAGAAAATAAAAAAAAATAAAGTAAACTATACCAAAATATTTAAAGCACTCTAAAAAATTTAATCCAACCAATAAAGCAATTCAAAGCACTCACAAAAATTTAATTCAACCAATAAAGCAAATAATAAAATAAATAAATAAATATAAAGTATTTAGATTAAAATTTAATGACCTCAAAATTACAAGGTATTACATTCTTCCCCCCTAAAAAGAGGAATTCCGTCCTCGGAATCCACCCCATTCCTAAAATAAAAAACTCTGGATACTTTGCTTTTATTTCATCCTCCCTTTCTCAAGTGGACTTCGTCTCATTGTGGTGGCTCCACTGAACTCAAACTAACGTAATGGTCTTAGAGCGAAGAACCTTGTCCTTACAGTCAAGAATATAGTAAGGCTGCTCCACATATGTTGTATCTGGCTGCAACTCAATCTCTCTAACCTCAATGTGCTGGTAAATATACTCATCTCTATGGAATTTCTGCAGCATAGAGACATAAAAGACATTGTGTACCCTGTGCATCTTGTCTGGTAGCGCCAGTCTATATGCTACCACTTCAACCCTGTCAATAATCATAAAAGGACCCACAAAATGATGTGCCAACTTCCCTTTTCTCCCAAACCCCATCACTCCCTTCATGGGGGGGAACCTTCAGTAGAACCTGATCCCCCACCTTGAACTCTAATGCTCGAGTTCTTGGGTCAGCATAAATCTTCTGTATACTTTGTGCAGCCCTCATAAGGTCTCTAATAAGAGAAACTTTCTTGGAGGTGTCCTTGATGAATTTAGAACCCAAGAATCTATTATCTCCAACACCTAACCAACATACCGGTGACCTACATGGGCGTCCATACAAAGCCTCGAATGGTGCCATACCAATAGTCTTTTGATAACTATTGTTATTGGCAAACTCAACTAGTGGCAAGTAACTCTCCCAATTACCCTTGAAGTCGAGTACACATGTTCGCAAAATATCCTCCAAAATCTGATTAACCCTCTCAGTCTGACCATCGATCTGAGGGTGATAGGCTGTAATGAGATGCAGAGTTGTACCTATCGCTTACTGAAAACTCATCCAAAATCCTGATACAAAATTCAAATCCTTATCCGATATAATGGACAAAGGCACGCCATAAAACTTCACTATCTTTGCAATGTAAAGCTTCACGTGTTGCTCTAAGGTGTAACTCGAGCGTACAGGCAAGAAATGGGCTGATATTGTCAACCTGTCCACTATCACTCAAATAGTATCATGATTCTGTTGTGAGGTGGGAAGTCTCACAATGAAATCTATAGAGATGCTTTCCCACTTCCACTCTGGTATAGGAAGTGGCTGTAAAGATCTCGGCGGTCTTTGGTGATCAATCTTGATCATCTGACATGTGCTACATGTAGAGACAAATATAGTTATGTTCATCTTCCAACCTGCCCACCAAAATTATCGTTTCATGTCTTGGTACATCTTATCCCCTTTCGGGTGTACCAAAAACTGAGAGTTGTGGGCCTCACTCATCACTACCCTCCTCAAGTTGTCATTGTGAGGAACTGCTAACTGCCCTTTGTACCTCAATCCTCTATCTATACCCACTGTATAGAATGGTACCTCTCCAGATTTCAAATCAGCCACCTTCACTACGCATTGTGGGTCAGTAAGTTGATTTGTGACTACCCTCTAAATGATAGCAAATGTAACCACTACACATGCTACAAAGGCATCAGCTAAGGCATCAACGCTTCTCAATTCATTCCACTCTGCTTCGAATAGAGCAGAAATACTAGCGTGGGATCGGCGACTAAGTGCATCAGCTACTACGTTCACTTTCCCTGGGTGGTACTGTATGAAAAAATGATAATCTTTCACGGACTCTAACCACCTGCGCTATTTCATATTCAGCTCCTTCTATGAGAATAGATACTACAAACTTTTGTGGTCATTGAATAAGCTAAAGGTCTCACCTAAGAGGTATAGCCTCCAAATCCTCAAAGAAAAAAAACCACGGCTACCAACTCCAAATCATGAGTCGGGTAATTAAACTTATGAGGCTTAAGCTTACGTGAAGCATAAGATATTGGCCTCTCCTCCTCCATCAACACACATCCCAGACCCTGCAATGATGTATCGGTATATACCAATTACTCAAATCCACTATGAGGAGTAGCATGGACAGGTGCAATTATCAACCTACTCTTTAACTCCTCAAACGCCGCCTGACAAGAATCATCCTAAATGAAAGACACACCCTTTTTAATTAATTGGGTGAGAGGGCTAGCAATCTTGGAGTAGCCCTGAATAAACCTATGACAATAACCAGCTAACCCCAGAAAACTACGAATCTCTGTGGGTGAGGTAGGTTGCCCCCACTCCAATACCGCGGAACCTTGCTTGGATCAATTGCTATCCCTTTTTAGTTAATACATGACCCAAGAACTTCACCTCCCTCTGCCAGAAATCACATTTCTCAAACTTTGCATAGAACTGGTGATCTCTCAGTGTCTGCAAAATGATATGAAGATGTTTGGCATGGTCCTCCTCTGACCTAGAAGTAGGCCTAGTGCCTGAAGCTAAGTAAACTACAAAGTCTATCTCATAACTCGGTGGTAATCCTGGAATTTCCTAAAACACATCCTGAAAGTCTCGCACCACTAGAATGGGACCCATAAAAACTATATTCCCTTCGGAGACTCCTTACTAATAAATAATGGGTAAGTACTAGACCCTCTATTTGATTGCAGTATAGCAAACAAACACATTCCTGACCTGATATAGCAAAAACAATTGGCCAATCATGGCAATTGACATGGGCATGATAATGTGATAATCAATCCATCCCGAGTATGACATCATATGATTTCGTATCCAATACCAATAGGTCTACTAAGAACCTCAGTCTACCAATTTTTTGTAGTGACCTGACTATAGCGTTCCCGTAAAACGTACTAATCCTCAATGGTGTAGCAATACTAAATGGAGAACTATATGGCTGAATGGTTATACCAGATAATCTCACCAATGATCGAGTTTACTATTTATTAGAACTGACCCTTATTTTGGCTCACATTCCTCCTCCTACGGGGTGGCATCTGAATACTACCCCTAAAAATGAACTAAAACGTATAGCGTATGATTAGTCATATACTTAGATTTTATTTATCAGAATACGCAACACGAAAGATACCATACGATAGACCCTAAGAACCCAAGAATACATGAACCTGGAATGCTCTAATACCAACTGTAACAGCCCGCTCCACCTGATGGTATGATATTGTCTACTTTGGGCCTAAACCCACACAATTTTACTCTTGGGTTTTACCCCAAAAGGCCTCATGCCATTTGGAGAGAACACACTACATATAAGCACATCCCCTTCTCCATACCCAGGGATGTGGGATTGAGCACCATGTAGCCTACCAATGTGGTAGCTCGCACAGTGTCTCTCCTACCCACCTACAAGGGTTACTATAACCACCCCCTAGGGAGCCCGACGTCCTCGTCGACACACTTTGATGTAGGCGGGTGCGAGAGACACTGGGCAAGCTACCACATTGGCAGGATATATATATGGTGCTCAATCCCATATCGCCTGGGTGTGGAGAAGGGAATGTGATTATATATCGTGTGTTCTCTCCAAATGGCATGAGGCTTTTTGGGGTAAAATCTAAGAGCAAAACCGTGCGGGCTTAGGCCCAAAGCGGACAATATCATACCTTCAGGTGGAGTGGGCTGTTACAAGTATAATATTTAGTTACATATCTCTTTATGTGTATATGTAAATATATATTATGTTACTTCTTATACCATTTTCCTAATCCATCTAGAATTCCTAATTCATCTAGGACTAGGGTTTTTATCTTCTAAGTAAACCTGGTCTCTAAGATTATGTGCCTATAAATAGGCATCTATGTATTCTTCATCAATCAATTCAATATATATATTCTTCCTATATTTCTAGCTTGGTATCAGAGACTATCAATTACTGGTAGTCTTCATTGTTCATCACCCTCATCATCGAGGATGACACCATTGACTTCATCCTCGGCGGTCCTAGAAAATAGTTTTCGCCAAATCAACACCTAACCAACGCTCTTACACAATTGTTGTAAGAGTTGTCAAATAATTCTTTCTTTCATTTACTCTAATTCAAATGTGACTTGAAGCTTACTCTTCTCTTGCTTGTGGATTCCACATAAGGACATACGATTGAAAATTTGGGAGTCTTTGGAAGTCGAAAAAATTAGATTCGTGGTGTTCGAATTGTGTTCGCAAAGATTTAAAAATCTGGTTCGTACTTTTCTACACAGCAAAACTGTTTTGGTCGTAACTTCTTCGTTACTAATCCGAACGACCTGAGATGAATTCCAGAAGATAGGAAATTTGAAGGGCTTTGATTTGATATATTATATATCTATATTTCGAGTAGAAAAGTGTGGTCAAATTTGTATTTAAAGTTACTGTCCTCACTACGAATTTCTACGCAGGAATTCTTTTTTTTTTTACTTGGATTTGCGAAGAGATTAAGATTGTTCTTCATCTAAAGCCACCGACAAATTAGAGGCCACCTCCAAGACCTATGATCACTGTTGCCCTCACATTTCTGTCTGAGTCTCCATAACTCCCTCGCTCACTGAGTCTTTATCTAGACAATTTCATTACTGCATCTCCGCACGCCTTCAGTGGTAATCACACACATTTGTGATTGCGCTGTATCTTCATAGTTCCGTTACCACGTCTCCGCACGCTTTCAATGGTGATCACATGCTTTTGTGATTGTGATATTTTTCACAATTCCGTTATCGCGTATCTGCACATTTTCAGTGATGATCACATGCTTTTGTGATTGTGCTGTATTTTCACAGTTCTATTATCGCGTCTCCGCACGTATTTAGTGGTAATCACAGGCTTTTGTGATTGACCACCGCGCTTCCTTGCACTCCAGCATGATTGATCACAATACTTGCATGTGCCTTCTGTGGTAATCACACGTATCCTTGATTGGCTACTATCGCCTCCAAAAGTATCAACACTCTTCCATGTGCCTCCAGAAGTCATCAACGTGCTTCCATATATGCGCCTCCATAAGTCATCAAGCGCTTCCATGCACCTTCAAAATTTGATTGGTCAACGTGCTTCTATGCGCCTCCAATAATAGTCATACTACGCTTCCATGCCCCTCAACATGTCGGGTCTTCACAGCTCTGCCATCGCTTTCATGTACTCAAACTCAAGTTAGTTTCATATAACTCACTTTGAGTTTGAGGGGGTTGTTAGATAATATATTAAATATTATGTTACTTCTTATACTATTTTCCTAATCTATTTAGAATTCCTAATTCATCTATGATTAGGGTTTCTTATCTTCTAAGTAAACTTGGTATCTAAGATTATGTGCATATAAATAGACCTTTATGTATTCTTCATCAATCAATTCAATATATATATTGTTACTATATTTGTAACAATATTTAATGGAAAAATTATAGATGATGTTGTCTTTGACATATATTAAAAAAATATATTAAAAAAAATTTCACATGCTTGCATTATTACCGAGGTGCAACTTGGACAATTTGAGTGTTGAAACGTGTGGCTACGATACTCAATTCAAGGATGAAATCTTCAATCTAACGTAAGCCAACATACACTTCAATTAAAGACTTCCAACTTTTTTTTTCCTTTCCAAATCCAACCTCTTCCTGCATTAAAACTTTCGTACTTGCGGCAAGAAGTTTCAATTGACAATCAAGTTAATTATAAGTAATTTGTACATTATACCAACTCCAAAATACAAGGTACTCAAATTGTCTTCCAAAATAATAATTCGTCTGTCATGACAAACAAACAAAATATCAAAAATTCGGGTTAATATAGATTGTCGAATTTGGAGTGGATTCAAATATCAGCCAAAACCCAGGTCGACCCAAACCTTTTTTTAATAAAAAAAAAACGACGTCCAGCGTTTGACTTAGTCGAGATTGATTTCTAGCCTCGCTCCCTCTCACGTTGAAAAGAATCACTGTTAGTGCGCGTAGAAAAAAATCAATTAAATTCCCATGTGGTGTCTATTCATTGTTAGTCAAAATAAAATTTGAGAATATGAAAATTAAAACTAAAACCAAACACTACAATATTGTTGTTTTTGTTTCTTGTGATGATGGTGTTGTCTACTCTTTTAATTATATTGCCTTGTCTTATGGAACGCGTGCAGTTGTATTACTCTTGAAAGATATACAACGCGTCCGTCACAAATATATATGTATGAATGTGTATAAATATATATTTATTTATTGCTGACTTGGTGTTCACATGGCTACGGTCAATTCTCTCTTCTCCAAGAAATTAGAATTTTGTAATTTCGTTTAACATATGCAAATTAAGACCCACGACATGCATTAAAATTTCCTTATCACAAGACATTGTTGGTCTCTCTATTCCTATATAAGGACCATTATACTGCTCCTCAAATCATTCCATACTTGATCATATCATCCTCTCTCTGTGTCTAGTAATTTTAATTTCGCTCACAAAATCTCTCTCTCTCTCTCTCTCTCTCTCTCTTGTTTATTTAAGATCATGAAGGTTGAAGGACAGAAAAGATATGCTTTGCTACTAGCAGCAAATGATTCTGAGTATGTGAAGGAGGTGTATGGTGGTTACTTCAATGTGTTTGTTGCAGCTTTTGGAGAAGAAGGTGAGAGGTGGGACTTGTTTAGGGTCGTTGAAGGAGAGTTCCCAGAAATGAATGAGCTCCAAAATTATGATGGCTTTGTGGTGAGTGGTAGCCCTTATGACGCTTATGGCAATGACCATTGGATTCTCAAGCTTTGCTTTCTCTTGCAAACCTTAGACTCCATGCATAAGAAAGTCCTTGGTATTTGCTTTGGACACCAGGTATATATTTATACACTATTTTTCATATTGTAAGCGCGCGCGCACATTTATAAGTATATATATGTCATGTTGTGTTTACTAATATTTGATTCATTCATTGAAAAGAAACTGATCGATCCATGGTTATATATATACAGGTTCTTTGCAGATCATTGGGTGGAAAAGTTGGAAAGGCTAACACTGGTTGGGATATTGGACTCAGAAAAGTGAAAATTGTGAAAGATTTCTCCCCATGCAGTTTTCTTGAAGTCACGGATGAAATCCCACCATCCCTTTCAATCATTGAATGCCACCAAGATGAGGTATGGGAGGTTCCAATTGGAGCTGAAGTGATTGCATTTTCAGATAAAACAGGTGTGGAGATGTATACTATTGGAGACCACATTCTAGGAATCCAAGGTCATCCAGAGTACACCAAAGATATTCTTAACAATCTCATCGACCGCCTTCTCAAAAATGACTCTATAGAGGTACTAAGTTGTTCCATTAATTTGTTTCTCACTCCATTTAGTTTACATTTAACTTCATTTTCATTTTTCTTGAACTCATTTTTGGTTATTTGATTTTTACTTGCAGAAAGGTTTTGCTAAAGAGGCGAAGTCAAAATTGCAGCTTGCTGAACCAGATAGAAAGTGCTGGCAAAAGATTTGCAAAGGCTTTCTCAAGGGAAGATGGAATTAACTAGCTACCAAGCTAATTAATGGCATACATAACCAAACTTTCATTACGATAGATCTCTTTTTTCATTTTACTTGTTTTGTACTTTACAGTAACCAACTTGGTTACATCTCATTTACCAAAACAATAAAATTTTAAATTCACCGGAAAGAAAACTTGGTTACATACATAACCAAGTCCCATACAATGTATACTCTCTGATATGATAATGAAGAAATAAATATTGAAAATAACATTGCTTCTACGATATTATATTATGTGTGACCCTTACATTAATTATTCTTAAAACTTGGAGAAGCATTTGGGACATTCCAGCAACTTGTTTGGATATAATTGGCTTTCTTTCTGGATTGAATGAATCAGGAAGTAGATTTTTCAATTTATATTGGTCGGATAATATGGCAAAACATGGTATGAAAGGGAGGGTCATTCTGCCATTCATTTGAGCAAACAATTTACCCAGAATATGTGGAGTGAAAGAAACTTGACGCGTGAAAGTTTCTAGATGTGATACACATTATGAATAGGATTGAGAAACTATAATTAATTAATGTGGGTTTCACTGAACTACTTGATTAATTTAATGCTATAAACATTCAATTCAATTCAACATATATACATTTGTTGCATCTCATTCAAAATTTTATAGACAAACAGTGTTCAATTCAGTAACTGAAATTAACTTATTAGATTGACCTAATATGTTATTTCGCTCAGACGAGAATTTCATGAGCTACACAGCTGGGGTTCCAAACCATATCTAAGTGAAATTGGAAGATTAAGCTTAAAAAGAGAAAAATTCGCAAATTTTATACTCAATAAAATTTGTTGAACTTTGGGGGGAAAAAAATTCGATTCACAAATCTAAAAACCTCTATTTTTAGTCAAATTAATTATGTAAAGTTAGTATCTTGAATGAGTTAATTGTTTCTTATATATATATATATATATATCTATATATATATAACATTATATATATTTCTGGACAAATAACCTTAAGCAGATTAAGCACGATAATCCCTCCCTGTGAAATCTATTATCAGACTTATGTCTCTCATTTGATATCTTCTTTAATTAACATATTATTTGATTTGCCTTGACCAACATTTTTGTTCAGTTTTTCCAATGGCATGCATGGAGAATCAAATTTCTAGGGTCCAGCCAAATAAATTAGACATTCTTTATGTGATTAATTGGTCAAGAAGAGAAAAAGAAGAATATTGACTTGTAGAGAAAAAGTGCATGATGGGAAAGTCAGTCATACGTGAATTACGCAAGTCAATATCAAGCGCCTGCCCAGGGCATTCAAGATCAAAGTTTGCAGCTATCCATGAAATCCCTAGCTTTGCAAAGATGATGTTCCAATAACGGAGAAGGTTTTGGTGATATATATTATTTGTAGTAACCCTTGTGGACGAGTGTGAGTGGACGGGTGCAAAGACAGACACTGGACTGAGCTACCACACTGACAAGGTACAGGGTGTTCAATCCCACATCGCCTGGATGTGGAAAAGGGGATGTGCTTATATGTAGTATGTTCTCTTCAAATGGTATGAGGCCTTTTGGAGTAAACCCAAGAGCAAAACCGTGCGAGCTTAGGCCCAAAGCAAACAATATCATACCATGTGTTGGAGCGGGGTATTACAGTTGGTATCAGAGCCTGAACCCAGTTGGAAGTGTGCCGACGAGGACGTCAGACCTCGTAGGAGGGTGGATTGTAGTAACCCTTGTGGACGGGTGTGAGTGGGCGGGTGCAAAGACAGACACTGGGCCGAGCTACCACACTGACAGGGTACAGGGTGCTCAATCCCACATCGCCTGGGTGTGAAAAATGGGATGTGCTTATATGTAGTATGTTCTCTTCAAATGGTACGAGGCCTTTTGGGCTAAAACCCAATAGCAAAACCGTGCGGGCTCAGGCCTAAAGCGGACAATATCATACCATGTGTTGGAGCGGGGTATTACATTATTTTATATTGGTAAATTTTTGTGTCAAAACATGAATTGATCGGATTGTAATTTTTGGTTTAATTTAAGTCTTGATCAAAAAATGTAATACCCCGCTCCAACACATGGTATGATATTGTCCGCTTTGGGCCTTATTGTAGTAACCCTTGTGGACGGGTGTGAGTGGTCGGGTGCATAGACAGACACTGGGCTGAGCTACCACACTGACAGGGTACAAGGTACTCAATCCCACATCGCCTGGGTGTGGAAAAGAGGATGTGCTTATATGTAGTATGTTCTCTTCAAATGGTATGAGGCCTTTTGGGGTAAACCCAAGAGCAAAACCGTGCGGGCTCAGGCCCAAAGCGGATAATATCATACCATGTGTTGGAGCGGGGTATTACAGTTGGTATCAGAGCCTGAACCCAGCCGGAAGTAAGTGTACCGACGAGGGCGTCGGGCCTCGTAGGGGGGTGGATTGTAGTAACCCTTGTGGACGGGTGTGAGTGGGCGGGTGCATAGACAGACACTAGGCTGAGCTACCACACTGACAGGGTACAAGGTACTCAATCCCACATCGCCTGGGTGTGGAAAAGAGGATGTGCTTACATGTAGTATGTTCTCTTCAAATGGTATGAGGCCTTTTGGGGTAAACCCAAGAGCAAAACCGTGCGGGCTCAGGCCCAAAGCAGACAATATCATACCATGTGTTGGAGCGGGGTATTACAAAAAAGTTGAAGAACAAATGTGTTGATACCGTCGATTTGATGAAAACATCACTTAGTACATATATGGTATGAGGACACTTCGATGCCGGAGGATCCGATTCAGATGGTGCTGAGCTATCAGATGACACATTGATGGCGCTGAGATACCTTGAGTTGGCAGATCAGCGTAAAGATTGCAGGAAGTCGTGATCTTGTCCCTAATTGGGGCAGTTTTGAGTGCGTTACGTTATTTTGGCCATAATTTTGGCTATGTGTATCACAATCACTCTTATGACTCTAATTCGGAAAGCTCTCTTCGGTGCGAACGTCGTGGGTACCAAGCAAAGCTGGGTGCATATTTTGTAATACCCTATAATTTGAGGATATCTAAATTTGGTTTTTATTTATTTGATGGAATTTTTAATTACTTAAATGCTTTAATTAATTTGGTCAATGTCTGTTTTTATATGTTTAATGTGGATGTTTGAATGGTTGCTAAGTGTTGATTGTGTTTAATTGTGTGTTAAATATTTGTTTTAAATATAATTTTTTCTATTAAATAAAAATATGTTGGTTTGGGCTGCATTTTCTTTATTCTTGTTTTATTATTATTATTATTATTAGGTTGGGCTAGGCTGCTGGGCCGCGCTATATATATATATATATAGTTGGACTAAATATTTTATATTTATTAGTTTAATTATTTAAGAATATTAAATAAGAAAAAATGAATTAGGGTTCAGTAGTTTCTACGTACAGAGAATTCCTACGCACAGATAGGGAAAAAACGGTAAACGCCAAGAAAAGAGAAAAGAAGTGATTTTTGCTCAACATCACAAGGTAAGTTCGAACTCTTCTCTTCCCCTTTGAATCTGTATACATATATATTTTTGTATATAAATGTTGGAATATATATATAATATATGTATTAATTGTATAAACATGTTGCAAGAAATTTGTATGCATTTAGTTTTGAAATTAAATGATTTTGCACGCTAGAAATAATTCTGTGAATTAAACATGAAGATTTTGGAGTTTTGGTACCGTTTTAGGGTATTTTTGCATATGGATATACATATATATATATGACTGTATAGGCGGGTATATATCTATATTAACATGAAATTGGGTTTACTGTATTCATCATTTTTGAACGTTTTTGTTCCGATTAAAAGGTAGATCTTACTTCCTAAAACAATTCTTGAAAGTTTGGTTATGAACCGTTGGGTAGATTGACGGAAAATTGAATTTAAAATTTTAGATTTTCGAAACTTGAAATTGGACGTTTTTGATTTAGCCCGCGAGAGGGGATGATTTTGGTACCAATACATAGCTTAGATCGATATGAGTTCAATGGTATATTCATATACGCGATTCGGTGCTCGGAAGTGATCGGAAAGTGATCGGGAAGTTCGGCCTCCATTGTTGCCCGCTGAAGCTTCAGGTGGGGAAGAAGAAGGAAAGAAAAAAAAAAGGAAAAGAAAAGGTGGCCACGCGTCCGCCGGCGCGTGGGGGCGCGTGCCGCCAGTGCCGGTGGCCAGAAAAGTATTTTTGGGCCCCATTCGCTGGGGCCCACCTCTGGGTCCAATATGGGCCCATTCCGAATTATTTTATTATTTGTTTTGAATTTTTGAAATTTTTGGAAAAACTTGAAAATTTGAAAAATTATTTTTTAAAAATACTTTTATAATTCTAAAAATTCCCAAAATTTTATGTCAACTTCCTGGGAGCTTAAGGAGCTTAGGGTTTAAATTTCATGTCGAAATGATTTACCATTGTCTTGAAATTAATTTTTAAAGTGTCTAAAAACTGGAATTTTCATCTTCTTTAATTTTAGAAAATACTTATAAAGTTCCAAAAATTCCCAACTTTTTACTGAACTTTCTAGAGGCTAAATACACTTGGGTTTAAATTTTCAACTCAAAATGATCTTCCCTTGTTATTCAATTGATTTTTAAAGTGTCCAAAAGTTGGGTTTTTCATTTTCTGTAATTTTAGAAAATACTTTTGCAATTCCAAAAATTCCCAAATTTTTGTGGTAACTTTCTGGAGGTTAAATAAACTTGAGTTTAAATTTTCATCTTGAAAGGAGCTTCCCTTGTGTTCAATGAATTTTTAAAGTGTCTAAAAGTTGGGTTTTCACCTTCTTTTATTTGTTGAAAATATTTTGTAAAATTTTAGAAAATTTAGAATGATTTAATAGAGTTATTAGAAGTAGAATAGGCCCAGAAACCTAGATAAGAGTTTGGTTTAGACTCCCTTATAAATTTGAGTGCATTGGGGGTTGGGTTAGGTGTTTGCTTCTAAAGTGGTTAAATTGTGTTATTTGATTTACTTAAACGTATTTTCCTTTAAGGATATAAATGCCCATTAAATACTTGATTATATTTTACTTGTGAACGATTTGTGTTATGGTGATAATTTCATGTCGGATAATTTGAATTTACTTTGTTTGTGCAAATTAAAATCATAATGCATCTTGTTTATTTTATGTTTCATATTGGGAATGCATCTATGCATTTTAATTGGCATGTAAGGATTGCCCGGCGTGTCAAGATCGCCATACCTAATAAGGTATCAATGCATTTTATTTGGCATGTTGGGATTGCCAAGGCGTGTCAGGATCGCCCATACCTAATAAGGTATCTATGCATTTTATTTTTGGCATGTAAGGATTGTCCGGCGTGTCAGGATCGCCTAATACCTAATAAGGTACCTATGCATTTTATTTGGCATGTTGGGATTGCCAAGGCGTGTCGAGATCGCCTAATACCTAATAAGGTATCTATGCATTATATTTGGCATGTTGGGATTGCCAAGGCGTGTCAGGATCGCCTAATACCTAATAAGGTATCTATACATTATATTTGGCATGTTGGGATTGCCAAGGCGTGTCAGGATCGCCTAATACCTAATAAGGTATCTATGCATTATATTTGGCATGTTGGGATTGTCAAGGCATGTCAGGATCGCCTAATACCTAATAAGGTATTTATGCATTATATTTGGCATGTTGGGATTGCCAAGGCGTATCGGGATCGCCTAATACCTAATAAGGTATCTATGCATTATATTTGGCATGTTTGGATTGCCAAGGCGTGTCAGGATCGCCTAATACCTAATAAGGTATCTATGCATTATATTTGACATATTGGGATTGCCAAGGCATGTCAGGATCGCCTAATACCTTATAAGGTATCTATGCATTATATTTGGCAGGATCGCCTAATACCTAAAAAGGTATTTATGCATTATATTTGGCATGTTGGGATTGCCAAGGCGTGTTGGGATCGCCTAATACCTAATAAGGTATCTATGCATTATATTTGGCATGTTGGGATTGCCAAGGCGTGTCGGGATCGCCAAACACCTAATATGGTATCTTTATATTTTATTCAGAGCATGTCAGGATTGCCTAATGTCTAGTAAGAACATTTCTCGTTATATATTCGAGCATGTTACGATTGTTTTTTTTTTTTGTGAAAACTTAAAATTAGTCTGCACTTGCATTAAGATAACTGATGTGTTAGTGTAGGATGTGGGCGACTTTATTCTTTGGTCACAGGGTTGATTGGGGATATATATATTTATGAGTTGGTGAGTTATCTTGAATTTTATATAAACATAAATTTGTTGTCTTGGGAAAAGGATTATTGTAGGAGGCGGGATAGGTTTGCCTAATACCTTGTAAGGCATTTGTAGAATATATGGAAGAAGGCATGTTAGGATTTTCTATGGTTTAAATTTAGAAATTTGTTTTATCTGTATTGTGATAATGGATGGGTTAGTTCAGAACATAGTTCTAGTTACTTCTAAAATAGGACATTTAATGAGTAAATAGTATAATTATATCTATACGTCTTTACTGTCCTCATATAGAGGGTATGTTTACCGGTTCTCTGATTGGGTTGTAGTAGAGAGAATTTGCTCGTGGGTTTAACCCACTTTGTTGATATTTCAGGTTCTAGACAATTTCTACCGGGAGATTTGTGCATGGAGTTTGTAGAGCGTGATGATCATCCATTCTTCACTATACTTTAGAGTAGGGACTTAAATCTGTTCATAAAGTTTTACTTTTATGTTTTTGTTTGGTTAAGGGGCCCGAGGGTTACTGGACTTCCAAGTTGTATCAATCAGAATAATACAATGTTATTTAATATGATTATTTATTTCAGTTAGACTTTCCTTTGAGCATTTATAATTCTTTTTCTTTTGTCATTGTATTCTATGCTTGTTTGGTATCAATTGTTAGTATCCCTCAGGTTTTGTGTACGAGACAGGCCACCTCATGCGCGAAATTTTCTGGGGTTATTTCATTTGGTATCAGAGCATTCCAGGTTCAAGTATTCTCGGGTCTGTAGGGTCCATCGTAGGGTATCTTCCGCGTTACGTATTATTATAAATAGAATCTAAGTATAGGATTCATTGTACTCTTTACATCTTAGTCTACGATTGGGGTCTTATGTAGATGTCACCCGTAGGAGGAGGAACGCGAACCACAACTAAGGTCAGGATAATGTTTAGGATGGAAATGTTGAACTTTCTCTCGATTTGGTAGCCATGATCGCTTAGGCTGTAGCTACAGGAGTGGCGACTGCTCTTTAGAAACCACAACCACTGCAAATGGGGCATGTTCCATTACCAGGGGAACAGCCTAACAAGTGGGAAGGATTCAAAACTCTTTCACATGAGGAATTCCTGGACTTACAGAAGAAGGACAGGACAATCGCAGGGTCGGAGCAGGAGTTCACCAATTTATCTTTGTTGCACCTGAGGAGGTGAACACTGAAGAGAAGAAGGTGAGTTGTTTTCGGAAGCGATTGATTTAAACTACTCGACAGGTCATTGTGGGTAATCTAGCTTATTCCACTTACACTCCGGTGGATGATGCTGCATTATAGCACTATCAAACAAGGAGGGATTATAGGAAAGGATAAGGGGAAAAACAAAATGATAGATACTTCGTTAGCCAGATAGTGGAAAAGAAAAAAAAATGGAAATAGCAAGGCAATCTGTTCAATAGATGAACTATGGGAGGGTCTACAATGTCATGCCAGATCATGTGCAGGCTCCACCGCAATGAGGCGGAGTCCACTTGGATGAGGAAGGATGAAATAAAGTCAAAATATCCCAATCTTTTATTTTAGGTATGAGGCGAATTTCGAGGACGAAATTCCTTTTCTAGGGGGGAAGAATGTAATAGCCCGTAATTTGAGGATATCTAAATTAGGTTTTTATTTATTTGATGGAGTTTTTAATTATTTAAATGCTTTAATTAATTTTGTCAATGCCTGTTTTTATATGTTTAATGTGGATGTTCGAATGGTTGCTAAGTGTTGATTGTGTTTAATTGTGTGTTAAATATTTGTTTTAAATATAGTTTTTTCTGTTAAATAAAAATATGTTGGTTTGGACTGCATTTTCTTTATTCTTCTTTTATTATTATTATTATTATTAGGTTGGGCTAGGCTGCTGGGCTGCGATATATATATATATATATATATATATTGTTGGGCTAACTATTTTATATTTATTAGTTTAATTATTTAAGAATATTAAATAAGAGAAAAGAAATTAGGGTTCAGTAGTTTATACATGCAGAGGATTCCTACGCATAGATAGGGAGAAAACAGTAGACGCCAGGAAAAAAGAAAAGAAGTGATTTTTGCTCAACATCACAAGGCAAGTTCGAACTCTTCTCTTCCCCTTTGAATCTGTATACATATATATTTTTGTATATACATGTTGGAATATATGTATAATATATGTATTAATTGTATAGACATGTTGCAAGAAAGTTGTATGCATTTAGTTTTGAAATTAAATGATTTTGCATGCTAGAAATAATTCTGTCAATTAAACTTGAGGATTTTGGACTTTTGGTACTGTTTTAGGGTATTTTTGCATATGTATATACATATATATATGACTGTATAGGCGGGTATATATATATATTAACATGAAATTGGGTTTACTGTATTCATCATTTTTGAACGTTTTCGTTCCGATTAAAAGGTACATCTTACTTCCGAAAACAATTATTGAAAGTTTGGTTATGAACCGTTGGGTAGATTGACGGGAAATTGAGTTTAAAATTTTAGATTTTCGAAACTTGAAATTGGACGTTTTTAATTTAGCCCGCGAGAGGGGATGATTTTGGTACTAATACGTAGCTTAGATCGATACGACTTCAATGGTATATTCATATGCGCGATTCAGTGCTCGGAAGTGATCGGGAAGTTCGGCCTCCATTGTTGCCCGCTGAAGCTTCAGGTGGGGAAGAGGAGAGAAAGAAAAAAAAAAAAGGAAAAGAAAAGGTGGCCACGCGTCCGCCGGCGAGTGGGGGCGCGTGCCGCCGGTGCTGGTGGCCGGAAAAGTATTTTTGGGCCCCATTCGCTGGGGCCCACCTCTGGGTCCAATATGGGCCCATTCCGAATTATTTTATTATTTGTTTTGAAATTTTGAAATTTTTGGGAAAACTTGAAAATTCGGAAAATCATTTTTTTAAAATACTTTTATAATTCTAAAAATTCCCAAAATTTTATGTCAACTTCCTGGGAGCTTAAGGAGCTTGGGGTTTAAATTTCATGTCGAAATGATTTACCATTGTCTTGAAATTAATTTTTAAATTGTCTAAAAACTGGAATTTTCATCTTCTTTAATTTTACAAAATACTTATAAAGTTCCAAAAATTCGCAAATTTTTACTGAAACTTTCTGGAGGCTAAATACACTTGGGTTTAAATTGTCAACTCAAAATGATCTTCCCTTGTTATTCAGTTGATTTTTCAAGTGTCCAAAAGTTGGGTTTTTCACTTTCTGTAATTTTAGAAAATACTTTTGTAATTCCAAAAATTCCCAAATTTTTGTGGTAACTTTCTGGAGGTTAAATAAACTTGGGTTTAAATTTTCATCTTGAAAGGAGCTTCCCTTAGTGGTCAATGAATTTTTAAAGTGTCTAAAAGTTGGGTTTTCACCTTCTTTTATTTGTTGAAAATATTTTGTAAAATTTTAGAAAATTCCAGAATGATTTAATAGGCTTATTAGAAGTAGAATAGGCCTAGAAACCTAGATAAGAGTTTTGTTTAGACTCCCTCATAAATTTGAGTGCATTGGGGGTTGGATTAGGTATTTGCTTCTAAAGTGGTTAAATTGTGTTATTTGATTTACTTAAATGTATTTCCCTTTAAGGATATAAATGCCCATTAAATACTTGATTATAGTTTACTTGTGAACGATTTGTGTTATGGTGATAATTTCATGTCATATAATTTGAATTTACTTTGTTTGTGCAAATTAAAATCATAATGTACCTTATTTATTTTATGTTTCATATTGGGAATGCATCTATGCATTTTAATTGGCATGTAAGGATTGTCCGGCGTGTCAGGATCGCCCATACCTAATAAGGTATCAATGTATTTTATTTGGCATGTTGGGATTGCCAAGGCGTGTCAGGATCGCCCATACCTAATAAGGTATCTATGCATTTTATTTTGGCATGTAAGGATTGCCCGGCGTGTCAGGATCGCCTAATACCTAATAAGGTACCTATGTATTTTATTTGGCATGTTGTGATTGCCAAGGTGTGTCGGGATCGCCTAATACCTAATAAGGTATCTATGCATTATATTTGGCATGTTGGGATTGCCAAGGCGTGTCAGGATCGCCTAATACCTAATAAGGTATCTATGCATTATATTTGGCATGTTGGGATTGCCAAGGCATGTCGGGATCGCCTAATACCTAATAAGGTATCTATGCATTATATTTGGCATGTTGGGATTGCCAAGGCGTGTCGGGATCGCCAAACACCTAATATGGTGGTGTGGTTGGACTTCAATTATATTGAAAGCTTAATTTTGTCCTTTTTATCAAAATATAATTTAACCACTCGCAAGAGCACGAATCTTTGTAGATACGGTTCTATATAGAGGGTATCGATCCCACGAGGACTAGTCGTAATTGTCTTAAAGAAAGATTAATTCCACTTTAATCCTAAAAACAAGGTTTGGAGTTTTGTTTATAAAACTATTGCATGAATGTAATAACAATAAATTTAAAGAGTTTAAGTTGGGAGAGAGAACTAGGGGTGGTTTCCACCACTAGCCATTCACATGTTCATAAGTGTAGCAAGCATGGGATTCATACAATAAATGCCTAACAATGGCATTAGGCTTGTGACCTCAATGACATATCAAAAGATTAATGTGTGTGCAAACCTATCATAATCCATCTTTAACAAGCATAGTTCTTCAACCTAACTAACTACTCTACTCTCTAAGTGAACCTAAAACTAAATGTATCCAAACTACCTTATCTTGGCATGGTTTATACAAGCAAACACCACACATTCATTTAAACACTATTATCTAGCCATCATTTGCACTTCTTGTGGAATATGCAAATGTTGTGCATTCACATGAAAGAATCTACTCTAAGACAAGAATAAACTCAACATCAAATGAATATATATAAGAGATGTATTAGTGTACATGGTCACTAGGCTAAATAATCAACATTTAAGAACAAATTCCAAAATGCTACAACAAGATCAAGTTTACATGGCTAGGTGTTTCAACCACACCCTAGTAGAAGAGTTAGTTGCTCATGGTTGCCTTGCACTCTTCCATTGATGGAGAAGATGAAGCTTCTTGGTCTGGTTCAGCTCCTCTTTCTCCTCTCCCGAAGGTCTCTCCTTGTGTATTCTGATGTGTAAGAGAGATATATGAGAAATGTGGCTTCTTTGTGCTTTATGGCTCCTTTTTCCAATCTTGGGGCCCACCATATATATATATATATATATATATCCATTATATCAAGAAGGTCCCCAAGGGTCTTGTTCAAGTCAGACAATCCCCCTAAGTCGTGTAAAAAGGGGGATTTTGTTGCAAGTGGGAGAGTAGGTGAGCAAGTGGGCAAGTGGCTTCTGCAGAATCTCGATTGATCGAGATGCCTTGGCTGCAATTCTGACTTTTCTCTTCAGCTGCAAAAAGCCTCAAATTTTGCTCCTTTTAGTACAAGACCTGCAATACATCAAAAACACAAAAATACCATAAACATATCTTGCTAAACGTAGAAACGGGACTAACATATGCAATAAAGAGGGTTCAAATGCATTGAATTGAACACTTATCATATGATATCTTTATATTTTATTCGGAGCATGTTAGGATTGCCTAATGTCTAGTAAGAACGTTTCTCGTTATATATTCGAGCATATTACGATTATTTTTTTTTTTTGTGTAAACTTAAAATTAGTCTGCACTTGCATTAAGATAACTGATGTGTTAGTGTAGGATGTGGGGCGGCTCTATTCTTGGGTCACAGGGTTGATT
This sequence comes from Cornus controversa, assembly GCA_026545225.1. NCBI lineage: Eukaryota > Viridiplantae > Streptophyta > Magnoliopsida > Cornales > Cornaceae > Cornus > Cornus controversa. The sequence continues at coordinate 31,131,673 of CM048846.1, read as the reverse complement.
GGGGATATATATATTTATGAGTTGGTGAGTTATCTTTAATTTTATATAAACATAAATTTGTTGTCTTGAGAAAGGGATTATTGGTGGAGGCAGGATATGTTTGCCTAATACCTTGTAAGGCATTTGTAGAATATATGGGAGAAGGCATGTTAGGATTGTCTATGGTTTGAATTTAGAAATTTGTTTTATCTGTATTGTGATAATGGATGGGTTAGTTCAGAACATAGTTCTAGTTACTTCTAAGATAGGAGATTTCATGAGTAAACGGTATAAGTATATCCATATGACTTTACTGTGCTCATATAGAGGTATGTTTACCGGTTCTCTGATTGGGTTGTAGTAGAGAGAATTTGCTCGTGGGTGTAACCCACTTTGTTGATATTTCAGGTTCCAGACAGTTTCTACCGGGAGATTTGTGCATGGAGTTTGTAGAGCGTGACGATCATCCATTCTTCACTATACTTTAGTATAGGGACTTAAATCTGTTCATAAAGTTTTACTTTTATGTTTTTGTTTGGTTAAGGGGTCCGTGGGTTACTGGACTTCCAAGTTGTATCAATCAGAATAATACAATGTTATTTAACATGATTATTTATTTCAGTTAGACTTTCCTTTCATCATTTATAATTCCTTTTCTTTTGTCATTGTATTCTATGCTTGTTTGCTATTAATTGTTAGTATCCCTCAGGTTTTGCGTACGAGACTGGCCACCTCATGCGCGACATTTTCTGGGGTTATTTCATTTGGTATCAGAGCATTCCAGGTTCAAGTATTCTCGGGTCTGTAGGGTCCATCGTAGGGTATCTTCCGCATTGCGTATTCTTATAAATAGAATCTAAGTATAGGATTCATTGTACTCTTTACATCTTAGTCTACGATTGGGGTCTTATGTAGATGTCACCCCGTAGGAGGAGGAAGGCGAACCACAACTAAGGTCAGGATAATGTTCAGGATGGAAATGTTGAACTTTCTCTCGATTTGGTAGCCATGATCGCTTAGGCTGTAGCTACAGGAGTGGTGACTGCTCTTTAGAAACCATAACCCCTGCAAATGGTGCATGTTCCATTACCAGTGGAACAGCCTAACAAGTGGGAAGGATTCAAAACTCTTTCACATGAGGAATTCCTGGACTTACAGAAGAAGGACAGGACAATCGCAGGGTCGGAGCAGGAGTTCACCAATTTATCTTTGTTGCACCTGAGGAGGTGAACACTGAAGAGAAGAAGGTGAGTTGTTTTCGGAAGCGATTGATTTAAACTACTCGACAGGTCATTGTGGGTAATCTAGCTTATTCCACTTACACTCCGGTGGATGATGCTGCATTGTAGCACTATCAAACAAGGAGGGATTATAGGAAAGGATAAGTGGAAAAACAAAATGATAGATACTTCGTTAGCCAGATAGTGGAAAAGAAAAAAAAATGGAAATAGCAAGGCAATCTGTTCAATAGATGAACTATGGGAGGGTCTACAATGTCATGCCAGATCATGTGCAGGCTCCACCGCAATGAGGCGGAGTCCACTTGGATGAGGAAGGATGAAATAAAGTCAAAATTCCCAATATTTTATTTTAGGTATGAGGCGAATTCCAAGGACGAAATTCCTTTTCTAGGGGGGAAGAATGTAATAGCCCGTAATTTGAGGATATCTAAATTAGGTTTTTATTTATTTGATGGAGTTTTTAATTATTTAAATGCTTTAATTAATTTTGTAAAGGCCTGTTTTTATATAACCGAGCTTACAAGGCGATGAGCTTAAGCAAGCCACCCGCTTATTATTGCTCAACCTTACACACTTATACGCGAATACTCCCTGCTTTGAGGCATAGAAATCCGGTTTATTGAGTGAGAAGGCTTATTGCATTTATTTTATAATGTTTTTTTTTTTTACAACAACCGGAAGAACTTATTCTTTAAGTTGTTCAGATAAAAACAAAAATTTACAAAATTCTCCATCAGACTTATACCCCAGAATTTGAAATGCATGTGTGCAAATTTGTGCAGTTAAGGACAAATTTAGGGCAAGAACTATACGTGCTCATATTTGGACAAAAATGTAGACCGTTCTATCCTACTATATAACTTGCAAAAGTGCGGGTATTTACAATGTTAAAGTTCTTAACTACTTGCTGCATTTACCTCGGACATTTATTCGAATGATCTTCCTTTAAAAAGCAAGACATCATAGCAAGTATGCAAAAACATCAAGAAAAGAAACTTGCACTACAATGACAATCAATATAAAGACTGAACATTGCATGCATATGCAAGTGGTATAGCATACCGCACCCCCAAACTTAGACACGACATTGTCCTCAATGTTTGGACAAGAAGAACAAGGAAAGAATTTATCGGGATTGTAGAATGCGACAAAAATGGTATTCCACAGTAGCAGTCATCCTGCAAATAAGAAAAATCTGCACGGAACACCAACTGGATACCACGAGCATTAAAAGGAACAAAAAGTATATGAAAAGAACATAATGAAATAATAATGCACAAACGGACAATGCCAAGATCACTGCATATCTAAGGCTCTGAACTGGTGTTTTCCAATTGTCTAAGAGGTCTATGCGATAAGATATTGACTATCCAGGCACGCTAACGTATAGCATGCAAAGGGGCTACCTTTCTTTATTAACGTCATACTGCGTTGAAGCAATCTCAACAGTATCGGGAATTGAAACCAGGCGGTAATAAACAGAAATCATCAACTGAATCGCATATAACAAGTAGACAAGTGGTACTATAAACATAGTCAAAGTATAAAGAACAGATATATTGACAGAAAGCAAAAATAAAGACAGGAAAGATAACACATAGTATAAAAGAAAAGATAACTGTATTCCATATATATGAAAATGAGTTCAGTACAAAGCGTACATGCAGTTGGAATACTCATAAAAAGAAAGAAAACATGGCCAACATGGCCTATCAAAAATAAAGAAAGAAAAATACAGAATGTAAAATAGAAAGTGCAAATAAATAGATCTACTCGAGGGAGGGTGGTGGTGGTGGTGGCTCGGTGGGAGTAGAGGTGGAGGTGGAAGCTCGTCTTGCAAACAGGAACTGCAGGTCCTGCCGGAAGGCCCGGAACTCATCTAAAATCGCCCTCTGACCCTGTGCCAGAGATGAAATGTCTGTCTGAATGCCCTCCAACTGACTCTGCGTCACCTGGATGTGCTCCTCAAAACCCTACTGGAGCCGCTTTACGTCAGCTGCCAGGCAGGAGTAGCCCGTCGCCAGGATGTCATGCCGCTCTACAGCAATATCCATCTCATCCTCCTCCATCTCCTCCTCATCTGACTCACCCTCTGCAGGTTCTCCCTCATCCATCTCCACTGGGGCATCCATATCTACATCCTCTGGTGGATCGCCCTGGTGGTCCTATCGCTCTAAGTGTCGCCTCAGCCTCTTCCACTGAGTAGATGTGAAGCGGGCGGGCGGTGCCAACTGAATGTCAGTATCTCTGACCGGTATACTGGCACGACTGAGAAAAGCTGCGACCAGGAAAGGAAAGGGAAGACGCCAACTCGCTGCTCGCCGCATCCTCTTGTTGACGAGGTCATCCCAGATCTTGAACATCTGCCCCCATATCAGCGATGGGACAGAAAACCACGTGCCCGTGTGGAAAGCGTAAAGGCAACGGAGGAGGTCGCCTCTGCGCTCTGCCACATGCTGCAGAGGACACGCGTTCTTGATGAGAACAGTGTCTAGGAACCACAATCTACTCGGGCACATCGATTTGGACGTGCAGTTGTGACTGGGCGTGGTAAACGCCCCGCCACACATGTCCATCACGATGGAGAATAGTGTCGTGTCTGCTGGTAGCTCGGCCCTGTAAGTCGGTTGACCGTCCTGGTCAACCATATCTGGAGGCTGCTGGTGAGGGATGCCGAGCATCTGCGCAATCCGGCTCAGCGTGATAGTGATCGTCGTGGTGCCCACGATCGTCTCTAATGTGTCCGGCGCTGTGCAGGAATAGGTGACGCGCTCATAAAAGACCTGCACCAAGCGCTCGTGTGCCATATCAGTGGGAGGCACACATAGTCAGTCGAGGCGACGCCGCCTGAGCTTTGCTACAACCCACGAGCTATCGGGACGCGTCTCGAACTCTCTCAGGTCAAATAGCTACTCTGGGTGAAACTTCCGAGATCGGAAGGCTCGCCCGGGCACATCTCTAACAGCACCGGGGGCATTCTTCACCCTCGCTATGATCTCGGAACAGTCTACACTTTATTCCAAAATTTACGTAAATGAAAAGAAAATAAGAGGAAAGCTAAACTAAGAATAAAAATAAAAATGAGGTTTTAGTCCATGGTGCTGACACATGAATTCAAAAAAATTCACTCTCAACGAGGCAGCGTAAGCGGATGCAACCGAAACGATGGGGCCGCGGTTGCAAACCATACATTAAGCATTTGAAGCAAGAATAATGTAATATCTCACCCATATATGCATTCCTACCCCCGAAACCCGCAAAATCCCATTATGAACATAGCAAATGCACCATTCCACCCAACATCACCGGCCTATGCTTATTATGCCGAGAAACTAATAAAAATTGCGAGAAAGGAAGCAAAATATAGCCATGTATCACTTACCTCAAGGTGAAGATGATGATCGGCACAAAAAAATGAAGACCCAACTCGCAGTCATGAAGAGATGAGCGTGAGTGTGCTCGCGGAGGTCTCGGACTACGGTGAACGACTGTGGATGGTCGAGGATGGTAGATCAGGTGTGCGACAGTGCTCGGGGAAAGCCTTGGATCGCTCGGAGAAGAGAAGGAAGTCGGATGGTCTTTTGAAATGAGAGGGAAGCCCAATGGTTAAAATAAGAATTCGGCTCACGTGCAGGCATCGCGTCCATCTCGATTGATCGAAATCCTACTTCAATCAATCGAGATCAACTTCGATCAATCGAGATCCTTCTTCAATGAATCGAGACTTTACTTCGATCAATCGAGATTTTGATCGATCGAGGACCTATCGAAGTGCTATCGAAGTGTTATCGAAGAATACTACCTCTCGGGACTTTGGACTTGGCAAACTCTCTGCATTATTTCGATCAATCGAGACCAAAATCTCGATCAATCAAAATCTCGATTGATCGAGATCTTGGTTTCGATCAATCGAGATGCTAAAAAACAGTCAGCTTGAGTTATACTTCATGAACTTGGACTTAAGGGATTTAGATACCAAATTACATAGATACAAAGGTTACTTTGGATTAAAGGGACATCATGGAAGCATGATAGCTACCATGGCCTTGCCACCTTACACGTCTATGGCATGACGTCCGAATCGGCTCACGAGTCAAAATACACGGGATCCGTCAAAGTGATGACATCCACGTATTCGGTGATAATTTGGTCATCCACGCACATTTTTAAGCGCTGCCCATTTACTTTGAACAACGATCCGTCTTTCAAGTCCTTCAATTCCACCGCTCCATGGGGAGTAACGGAATTAACCAAAAATGGACCATCCCAATGGGAGCGAAGTTTTTCGGGAAACAAATGGAGGCGTGAATTGTACAACCATACTTTTTGGCCCGGAGAAAATGTTTTGACCCGAATATTACGATCATGAAGGCTTTGGACTTTGCCTTATAGATTTTAGCATTCTCATACGCGTCATATCGTAATTCTTCCAATTCATTTAATTAATGCTTTCGATTAGATCCGGCCGTTTGCATGTCAAAATTGAAAGTTTTGGTGGCCCACATAGCTTTATGCTCCAATTCAACTGGGAGATGGCACGCTTTGCCATAAACCAATCGGTAAGGTGACATTTCAATGGGAGTCTTATATGCGGTTCGGTATGCCCATAATGCATCATTTAGTCGCAATAACCAATCCTTCCGGTCAGGCCGAACGATTTTCTCAAGAATGTTCTTAATCTCCCTATTGGATACCTCTACTTGGCCACTAGTTTGAGGATGGTACGGGGTGGCTACTTTGTGTGTGATAGAGTATTTGGTAAGCAAGGTTTGAAGGAACCGGTTACAGAAATGTTTACCTCCGTCACTGATGAGGGCCCGAGGTGTACCAAACCGGCTAAAGATATTCGCTTGACTGAACTTAACCACGACTGTGTGATCATTGGTTTTGGTAGCAACGACCTTTATCCACTTAGATACATAGTCCACTGCCACAAGTATGTACTCATGACCAGTAGAGGGTGAAAATGGTCCCATGAAGTCAATGCCCCACACATCAAATATCTCAACAATAAGAATAGCGTTGAGAGACATCATGTCCTTCCAAGACATCGCGCCAAGGCGCTGACATCGCTCACACGAGCGGCAGAATGAATATGCATCCCGATGAAGTGTTGGCCAGAAAAACTCACATTGAAGAATTTTTGCTGCGGTTTTCTTAGCACTAAAGTGTCCCCCACAAGCGAGTGTATGACAAATTTTGAGAATGCTTTGGAATTCACTGTTGGGTACACACTTTCGAATTATTTGATCGGGGCAGTATTTGAACAATTGAGGATCGTCCCAATAGTATGATCGTGATTGGGAGAAAAAATGATCCTTCTCATACTTGGTCCAAGAAGATGGTATTTTACCGGTTGCCAAGTAGTTAACCACATCCGCATACCAAGGGATACTCTCTTGAGAAATGACAAAGATTTGTTCATCCGGGAAGGATTCACAAACTGGAATGGAGTTATGGAGGGATTCAACAAGAATTCTAGAAAGGTGGTCAGCCACCATATTTTTAGTTCCCTTTTTGTCTCTAATCTCAAAATTGAACTCTTGCAACAAGAGTATCCATCGGATCAACCTAGGCTTGGTGTCCTTTTTGGCCAAAAGATGTCGGAGGGCAGCATGGTCCGAATAGACAATGACCTTTGAACCTAATAAATAAGCTCAAAATTTGTCTAATGCAAATACTACCGCAAGCAACTCCTTTTCCGTTGTGGTATAATTGATTTGAGCCTTGGAAAGGGTTTTACTTGCGTAGTAGATGACATGTGGCAATTTGTCTACTCGTTGCCCTAAGACCGCACCCATGGCATAATCAGATGCATCACACATGATCTCAAATGGGAGAGCCCAATTTGGAGGGATAAGAATTGGAGCAGTTGTAAGCATGGTGCGGAGTTTTTCAAAAGCACTAAGGCATGCTTCATCAAAGGTAAAGCAAGACTCTTTTTCAAGAAGGCGACACATAGGCCAAGAGATCTTGTTAAAGTCTTTGATGAAACGGCGATAAAAGCCCGCATGTCCAAGGAATGAACGAATCTCTCTCACCGTTGATGGTGGAGTAAGTTTGGAAATGAGTTCAACCTTGGCTTTGTCAACCTCGATTCCTCTCTTAGACATAATGTGCCCTAGGACAATACCCTCTTGAACCATAAAATGACTCTTTTCCCAACTAAGAATTAGGTTGGTCTCTTGACATCGTTTGAGAACACGGGATAGATTTTGGAGGCATGATTCAAATGAAGGCCCAAACACGGAAAAATCATCCATGAACACTTCCAAGAATTTTTCCACCATGTCCGAAAAGATAGACATCATACACCGTTGAAAAGTTACCGATGCATTGCACAACCCAAAAGGCATGCGTCTATAAGCAAATGTGCCGAAAGGACATGTAAAGGTGGTTTTCTCTTGATCCCTCGGGTCTATAGCAACCTGATTATAGCCGGAATATCCATCTAAAAAGCAATAAAAACTTTGCCCAGCTAATCTCTCTAAGATTTGATCAATAAATGGAAGAGGGAAGTGATCTTTCCGAGTGGCTGAATTTAATTTTCGATAATCTATGCACACTCTCCATCCCCGTGGTGGTGCGTTGGGGAACTAATTCACCCTTATCATTTGGTTGCACCGTAATACTGGACTTCTTTGGAACCACTTGGGTGGGACTAACCCACTTGCTATCTGAGATGGGGTAAATGATCCCCGCATCTAGTAACTTCACCACCTCCTTCATGACAACGTCCTTCATATTTGGATTTAATCGATGTTGTGCCTCCCTTGAGGTCTTTGCACCTCTTCCAAGTGTATGCGGTGCATACAAATAGAAGGATCTATTTTCTTAAGATCTGCCACACTCCATCCTATTGTTTCCTTGTGCTCTTTTAGCACTTTGAGGAGTTCCATCTCTTGATCATTTGTGAGATTGGAAGTAATAATGACTAGAAGGGTCTCATTAGCGCCCAAGAAAACATACTTGAGTGTAGCCGGTAGAGGATTGAGCTCAATTTGTGGTGGGGAAATTAGAGAAGGAGTTTGGGAAGTTTTGGACAAAGGAGGCAAGGGTTCTCTCAGAACTTTCCATTTAGGCAAATCCGTGATAGTAGTGACATCGAGCATTGAATTGACTTCACAAATGGATCGCTCAATGTCAAAATCGTCACAGTTGAAATGATTTATGCATGCCTCTAAAGGGTCCTTAGAAAGAATAGAAGGAAGTGCTTCTTGAACAAGGTCTTCCACTACATTAACACAAAAGCACTCACTTTCATCGTCGGATGTGTGGTGAGAAGCATTAAAGATGTTCAAACGAACTTTCATATTCTCGAAAGAGATGTCCATCACTCCGATACGACAATTAATGCAAGCATTTGCCGTAGCCAAGAATGGATGACCTAGAATGATAGGAATATGTCTATTTGGATTTTGAACCGGTTCCGTGTCAAGGACTATGAAGTCTACCAGAAAGTAGAATTTGTCCACTTGAATGATTACATCCTCAATGATGCCACGTGGTTGCTTCATCGAGCGGTCGGCAAGTTGCAACACAACTGTGGTAGGCTTAAGTTCCCCCAAACCTAGTTGTTGGTAAACTGAGAATGGAAGCAAATTGACACTAGCCCCTAAATTAAGAAGTGCCTTTTCAAAAGATTGATTTCCGATGGTGCACGAAATGGTCGGAGCACCCGGATCTTTGAATTTATGAGGGGCTTGGTGTTGGAAAATGGAGATTATGTGCTCAGTTAAAAGGACTTTCTTAGGAGCATTACTCCTAGATTTGCGCTTTTGAGTGCACAAGTCCTTCAAGAATTTAGCATAGGAGGGAATTTGCCGGATAGCATCAAGGAGAGGGAGATTGATCTTTACTTGTTTGAAGATCTCCATCATGTCTTGAATTTTCTCTCCTTGCTTCCCAAAATGAGAAAGTTCCTTCAATCTTTGAGGAAAAGGAACCGGAGGATCAAAAGAAGTGTCAAGATTTAGACTTGATGACGACACAACTTCACTTGCCTTTCTTTTTGGATTTAATGGGACGTTCACATTTGGATTTAAGGGAAACAACTTTGGATTTAATTGGGATTCTTTTAGATTTTTGGATCGCTCTTGGGATTCCTTTCTCTCTTCCTCCCCTACCTTGGAATTGATGATTTTACCACTCCTTAAGGTGGTGATTGATTGAACTTGCTCCAGAGGAGCATTACAAGATGAAGATGATGGATCCTCAATCACATGAACACCCTTAGGATTCGCCACTGGTTGACTCAGCAACTTACCTTCCTCCTTTCTATTCAAGGCATTAGCTAGTTGCCCGATTTGAGCTTCTAACCTAGCCATAGATTAAGCATTGGCTTCAAGCTTAGAGATTGATTGAGAGTGAGTTCGCAATAAGCGGGTATTGGCCTGAAGATTACTTATCACTCTTTCTTCAAAGCCTTGGCTTCTCGGAGGAGGTGGTGGTTGTTGGTAATTAGATCTTTGATGGTAAGGTTGAGGATTTGGCCTATAATGAGGCTGTTGAGAGTGGGAATTGAGAGAATTTTGCACTTGAAAAGAAAGATTAATTCCACTTTAATCCTACAAATAAGGTTTGGAGTTTTGTTTATAAAACTAATGCATGAATGTAATAACAATAAATTTAAAGAGTTTAAGTTGGGAGAGTGAACTAGGGGTGGTTTCCACCACTAGCCATTCACATGTTCATAAGTGTAGCAAGTATGGGATTCATACATTAAATGCCTAACAATGGCATTAGGCTTGTGACCTCAATGACATATCAAAAGATTAATGTGTGTGCAAACCTATCATAATCCATCTTTAACAAGCATAGTTCTTCAACCTAACTAACTACTCTATTCTCTAAGTGAACCTAAAACTAAATGCATCCAAACTACCTTATCTTGGCATGGTTTATACAAGCAAACACCACACATTCATTTAAACACCATTATCTAGCCATCATTTGCACTTCTTGTGGAATATGCAAATGTTGTGCATTCACATGAAAGAATCTACTCTAAAACAAGAATAAACTTAACATCAAATGAATATATATAAGAGATGTATTAGTGTACATGGTCACTAGGCTAAATAATCAATATTTAAGAACAAATCCCAAAATGCTACAACAAGAACAAGTTTACATGGCTAGGTGTTTCAACCACACCCTAGTAGAAGAGTTAGTTGCTCATGGTTGCCTTGCACTCTTCCATTGATGGAGAAGATGAAGCTTCTTGGTCTGGTTCAGCTCCTCTTTCTCCTCTCCCGAAGGTCTCTCCTTGTGTATTCTGATGTGTATGAGAGATATATGAGAAATGTGGCTTCTTTGTGCTTTATGGCTCCTTTTTCCAATCTTGGGGCCCACCATATATATATATATATATATATATCAATATATATATCCATTATATCAAGAAGGTCCCCAAGGGTCTTGTTCAAGTCAGACAATCCCCCTAAGTAGTGCAAAAAGGGGGATTTTGTTGCAAGTGGGAGAGCAGGTGAGCAAGTGGGCAAGTGGCTTCCGCAGAATCTCGATCAATCGAGATTGGATCTCGATTGATCGAGATTTTGATCAATTGAAATAAGATCTCGATCAATCGAGATCTCGATTGATCGAGATCAACATCTCGATTGATCGAGATGCCTTGGCTGCAATTCTGACTTTTCTCTTCAGCTGCAAAAAGCCTCAAATTTTGCTCCTTTCACTACAAGACCTACAATACATCAAAAACACAAAAATACCGTAAACATATCTCGGTAAACGTAGAAACGGGACTAACATATGCAATAAAGAGGGTTCAAATGTATAGAATTGAACACTTATCATATGGTATCTTTATATTTTATTCGGAGCATGTCAGGATTGCCTAATGTCTAGTAAGAACGTTTCTCGTTATATATTCAAGCATATTACGATTGTTTTTTTTTTTGTGTAAACTTAAAATTAGTCTGCACTTGCATTAAGATAACTGATGTGTTAGTGTAGGATGTGGGGCGGCTCTATTCTTGGGTCACAGGGTTGATTGGGGATATATATATTTATGAGTTGGTGAGTTATCTTTAATTTTATATAAACATAAATTTGTTGTCTTGGGAAAGGATTATTAGTGGAGGCAGGATAGGTTTGCCTAATACCTTGTAAGGCATTTGTAGAATACATGGATGAAGGCATGTTAGGATTGTCTATGGTTTGAATTTAGAAATTTGTTTTATCTGTATTGTGATAATGGATGGGTAGTTCAGAACATAGTTCTAGTTACTTCTAAGATAGGAGATTTAATGAGTAAACGGTATAATTATATCTATATGTCTTTACTGTTCTCATATATTCACTTTCTTCATCAATGGAAGAGTGCAAGGCAACCATGAGCAACTAACTCTTCTACTAGGGTGTGGTTGAAGCCCCTAACCTTGTAAACTTGTTCCTTTTTGTAGCACTTGGGGATTTGTAATTAAATGTTAATTATTTAGCCTAGTGATCATGTACACTAATACATTTCTTCTATATATTCATTTGATATGGAGTTTATTCTTGTCTTAGAGTAGATTTTGTCATTTGAGTGCACAACATTTGCACATTCCACAAGAAGTGCAAATGATGGCTAGATAATGGTGTTTAAATGAATGTGTTGTGTTTGTTTGTATAAACCATGCCAAGATAAGGTAGTTTGGATGCATGTAGGTTCACTTAGAGAGTAGGGTAATTAGGTAGTTAGTTAGGTTGAAGAGCTATGCTTGTTGAAGATGGATTATGATAGGTGGACAAACACATTGATCTTTTGATATGTCATTGAGGTCACAAGCCTAATGACATTGTTAGGCATTTAATTTATGAATCACATGTTTGTTACAATCATGAACATGTGAATGGCTAGTGGTGGAAACCAACCCTAGTTCTCTCTCCCAACTTTAAACTCTTTACTTTTATTGTCATTACATTCATGCAATAGTTTTATAAACAAAAAAATTCAAAACCTTGTTATTAGGATTAAAGTGGAATTAATTTTTCTTTAAGACAATTACGACTAGTCCTCGTGGGATCGATACCCTCTATATAGAACCTTATCTACAAAGATTCGTGCTCTTGCGAGTGGTTAAATTATATTTTGATAAAAAGGGCAAAATTAAGCTTACAATATAATCCGAGTTTAGCCACATCGAAATTTTGGCACCGTTGCCGGGGACTACGGTTTTAATTGTCGCCATTGAAAGATTAAATCTGGTTTAATTCTTAGGCTAGAAATTCTTTCATTGTTTTTGTATATATCTTGTTCTATTCTCTCAAATTTCTTGATTTTAGGTATACCACATAGCGGGCATCTAAAAGGATTAAAGTTGGAACCCTTTGTGAGTATAAAATCTAAAATTAGTGGGTTTGAGTTCATTCATTTTTTTTATATATTATTGTTTATTTTTCGTGTTGAGGTGTTGTTCTACTATTAATGCATGCTAGGTAGACGGTCCTTGTCACTTCCATTGCTTCCGTGTAATATTGAACTCGAAAAAACACTTAGACAACGTAGAGGAACCTCTAGGGACCCTATCTTGCCTAGCACTGAAAACATGGACCCAAATGAGAGACAACCTCCCGGACTACCTCCTTTTAATCATGAACAACCACCTCCACCTCCACCTCTTCAAGGAGAGTTGCTTATGGACTTTTACCTTCCGACTACATTTGAAGTACCTTCATGTATTCAATTTTCGGATGTAGCGGCAAATCAATTCGAAATAAAGTCCTCTACCATCAATCTTCTTAATAGCTTCCATGGTCTCCCTAATGAGGATCCGAACCGGCACTTAGATTACTTCCTTTCTGTGTGTTCCACTATTCGTGTACCACACTTTACGGAGGATGATCTAAAGCTGCGTATGTTTCCATTCTCCCTAAAAGATAAAGCTAGAAGTTGGTTCAATTCCTTAGAACCTAACTCAATCCATTCTTGGGTGGAGATGCAAATAGAGTTCTTGAAAAAATACTTCCCAATGGGAAAGACAAGTGATATTCGGCGAGCAATCATCGGATTCACCCAAATTGACCAAGAACAATTTCATGAGACGTGGGAGAGATTAAAGGATCTTCTGAAATCTTGTCTGTATCATGCTATCCCAAAATGGCAGCTAGTGCAAAGTTTTTATGATGGGGTAAGTGAGCAACATAGACAAATGATAGACTCCGTATGTCGGGGTGGATACCTTTTGAAAAGCCCCGATGAGGCATGAAAACTTTTTAAAACCCTAAGCAACAATTCAGCTCAACGCTCCTCCACTAGGAAAGAGAAGGCCACCCAACCTTGTAGAGGAGTGCATGAAATTTCACGGGTAGATGAGGTTGCCATGCAAGTAGAAGCCTTATCCCGAAAAATGGACCTAATCATGAAAAATGGGCTGCCTACTCCAAGCCAATCTGTCCAAAATCAGGATGGGTGTTCGTTTTGCTATAGCACTTCGCACTTTGTGCGAGATTGTCCTATTGCCGGGCAATCTCCCGATTATGCTCAAGAGCAAGCGAATGCCTTGTACTCTAAACAAATGAATGATTCATATTCAAATACGTACAATCCTGGTTATAAGAATCATCTGGCTTTTTCATGGAAACCTCAAGAATCAAGTCCCTCTTTTCAAGGGCAAGCTTCTTTCAATTCCCATTCTCAACAGCCTCAATATAGGCCAAATCCTCAACCTTACCATCAAAGATCCAATTACCAACAACCACCACCTCCTCCAAGAAGCCAAGGCTTTGAAGAAAGAGTGATAAGCAATCTTGAGGCTAATACCCGGTTATTGCAAACTCACTCTCAATCAATCTCTAAGCTTGAAGCTAATGCTCAATTTTTGGCTAGGTTAGAAGCTCAAATCGGGCAACTAGCCAATGCCCTAAATAGAAGGGAGGAAGGTAAGTTGCCTAGTCAACCGGTGGTGAATCCTAAGGGTGTTCATATGATTGAAGATCCATCATCTTTATCTTGTAATGCTCCTCCAGAGCAAGTTCAATCAATCACCACCTTAAGGAGTGGTAAAATCATCAATTCCAAAGTAGGGGAGGAAGAGAGAAAGGAATTCCAAGAGCAACCCAAAAATCCAAAAGAATCTCAATTAAATCCAAAATTGTTTCCTTTAAATCCAAAGGTGCATAACATCCCTTTAAATCCAAAAGGAAAGGCAAGTGAAGTTGTATCGTCATCAATTCCAAATCTTGATACTTCTTTTGAACCTCCGGTTCCTTTTCCTCAAAGATTGAAGGAACCTTCTCATTTTGGGAAGCAAGGAGAGAAAATCCAAGACATAATGGAGATTTTCAAACAAGTAAAAATCAATCTCCCTCTCCTTGATGCTATTCGACAAATTCCCTCCTATGCTAAATTCTTGAAGGACTTGTGCACTCAAAAGTGCAAATCTAGGAATAATGCTCCTAAGAAAGTCCTCTTAACTGAGCACATAAGCTCCATTTTCCAACACCAAGCCCCTCCTAAATTCAAAGATCCGGGTGCTCCGACCATTTCGTGCACCATCGAAAATCAATCTTTTGAAAAGGCACTTCTTAATTTAGGGGCTAGTGTCAATTTGCTTCCATTCTCAGTTTACCAACAACTAGGTTTGGGGGAACTCAAGCATACCACAGTTGTGTTACAACTTGCTGACCGCTCGATGAAGCAACCACGTGGCATAATTGAGGATGTAATCATTCAAGTGGACAAATTCTACTTTTCGGTAGACTTCATAGTCCTTGACATGGAACCGGTCCAAAATCTGAATCGACATATTCCTATCATTCTAGGTCGTCCATTTTTGGCCACGGCAAACGCTTGCGTTAATTGCCGTACCGGAGTGATTGACATCTCTTTCGGGAATATGAAAGTCCGCTTGAACATCTTCAATGCTTCCCACCACACATCCGAAGACGAAGGTGAGTGCTTTTGTGTTGATGTAGCGGAAGACCTTGTTCAAGAAGCACTTCCTGCTATTCTTTCCAAGGATCCTTTAGAGGCATGCCTAAATCACTTCAACTGTGACAATTTTGACATTGAGCAATCCATATGTGAAGTCAACTCAATGCTCGATGTCAATACTGTCATGGATGTGCCTAAATGGAGAGTTCCAAGAGAACCCTTGCCTCCTTTGTCCAAAACTTCCCAAACTCCTTCTCTAATTTCCCCACCACAACTTGAGCTCAAGCCTCTACCGGCTACACTCAAGTATGTTTTTTTGGGCGCTAATGAGACCCTTCCAGTCATTATTGCTTCCAATCTCACCAATGATCAAGAGATGGAACTCATAAAAGTGCTAAAAGAGCACAAGGAAGCAATATGATGGAGTGTGGCAGATCTTAAGGGAATATACCCTTCTATTTGTATGCACCGCATACACTTGGAAGAGGATGCAAAGACCTCAAGGGAGGCACAACGTCGATTAAATCCAAATATGAAGGACGTTGTAATGAAGGAAGTGGTGAAGTTACTAGATGTGGGAATTATCTACCCCATCTCAGATAGCAAGTGGGTTAGTCCCACTCAAGTGGTTCCAAAGAAGTCCGGTATTACGGTGCAACCAAATGATAAGGGTGAATTAGTTCCCCAACGCACCACCACGGGATGGAGAGTGTGCATTGATTATCGGAAATTAAATTCAGCCACTCGGAAAGATCACTTCTCCCTCCCATTTATTGATCAAATCTTGGAGAGATTAGCCGGGAAAAGTTTTTATTGCTTTTTAGATGGATATTCCGGCTATAACCAGGTTGCTATAGACCCGAGGGACCAAGAGAAAACCACCTTTACATGTCCCTTCGGCACATTTGCTTATAGACGCATGCCCTTTGGGTTGTGCAATGCACCGGCAACTTTTCAACGGTGTATGATGTCTATCTTCTCGGACATGGTGGAAAAATTCTTGGAAGTGTTCATGAATGATTTTTCCATTTTTGGGCCTTCATTTGAATCATGCCTCCAAAATCTATCCCGTGTTCTCAAACGGTGTCAAGAGACCAACCTAATTCTTAGTTGGGAAAAAAGACATTTTATGGTTCAAGAGGGTATTGTCCTGGGGCACATTGTGTCTAAGAGAGGAATAGAGGTTGATAAAGCCAAGGTTGAACTCATTTCCAAACTTCCTCCACGATCAACGGTGAGAGAGATTCGTTCATTCCTTAGGCATGCGGGCTTTTATCGCCGTTTCATCAAGGACTTTAGCAAGATCTCTCGACCTTTGTGTCACCTTCTTGAAAAAGAGTCTTACTTTACCTTTGATGAAGCGTGCCTTAACGCTTTTGAAAAACTCCGCACCATGCTCACAACCGCTCCAATTCTAATCCCTCCAAATTGGGCTCTCTCATTTAAGATCATGTGTGATGCATCCGATTATGCCATGGGTGCGGTCTTAGGGCAACGAGTAGACAAACAGCCACATGTCATCTACTACGCAAGTAAAACCCTTTCTGAGGCTCAAATCAATTATACCATAACGGAAAAGGAGTTGCTTGCGGTAGTATTTGCATTAGACAAATTTCGAGCTTATTTATTAGGTTCAAAGGTCATAGTCTATTCGGACCATGCTGCCCTTCGGTATCTTTTGGCCAAAAAGGACACCAAGCCTAGGTTGATCCGATGGATACTCTTATTGTAAGAGTTCAATTTTGAGATTAGAGACAAAAAGGAACTGAAAATGTGGTGGCTGACCACCTTTCTAGAATTCTTGTTGAATCCCTCCATAATTCCATTCCAGTCTGTGAATCCTTCCCAGATGAACAACTCTTTGTCATTTCTCAAGAGAGTACCCCTTGGTATGCGGATGTGGTTAATTACTTGGCAACTGGTAAAATACCATTTTCTTGGACCAAGCAAGAGAAGGATCGTTTTCTCTCCCAATCACGATCATATTATTGGGACGATCCTCAATTGTTCAAATATTGCCCTGACTAAATAATTCAGAAGTGTGTACCCAATAGTGAATTCCAAAGCATTCTCAAATTTTGTCATACACTCGCTTGTGGGGGACACTTTAGTGCTAAGAAAACCGCAGCAAAAATTCTTCAATGCGAATTTTTCTGGCCGACACTTCATCGGGATGCATATTCATTCTGCCGCTCTTGTGAGCGATGTCAGCACCTCGGTGCGATGTCTCGGAAGGACATGATGCCTCTTAACCCTATCCTTATTATTGAGATATTTGATGTGTGGGGCATTGACTTCATGGGATCATTTCCACCCTCTACTGGTCATGAGTACATACTTGTGGCGGTGGACTATGTATCTAAGTGGATAGAGGCCGTTGCTACCAAAACCAATGATCACGCAGTCATGGTTAAGTTCATTCAAGCTAATATTTTTAGCCAGTTTGGTACGCCTCGGGCCATCATCAGTGACGGAGGTAAACATTTCTGTAACCGGTTCCTTCGAACCTTGCTTACCAAATACTCCGTCACACACAAAGTAGCCACCCCGTACCATCCTCAAACTAGTGGCCAAGTAGAGGTATCCAATAGGGAGATTAAGAATATTCTTGAGAAAACTGTTCGGTCTGACCGGAAAAATTGGTCATTGTGACTAAACGATGCATTATGGGCATACCGAACCGCGTATAAAACTCCCATTGGACTGTCACCTTATCGGTTGGTTTATGGCAAAGCGTGTCATCTTCCGGTTGAATTAGAGCATAAAGCTATGTGGGCCACTAAAACTTTCAATTTTGACATACAGAAGGCCGGATCTAATCGAAAGCTTCAATTAAATAAATTAGAAGAATTGCGACATGACGCGTATGAGAACGCTAAAATCTATAAGGCAAAGTCCAAAGCCTTTCATGATCGTAATATTCGAGTCAAAACATTTTCGCCGGACCAAAAAGTATGGTTGTACAACTCACGCCTCCATTTGTTTCCCGAAAAACTTCGCTCCCGTTGGGATGGTCCATTTTTGATTAATTTCGTCGCTCCCCACGGAGCGGTGGAATTGAAGGACTTGAAAGACGGCTCGTTGTTCAAAGTAAATGGGCAGCGCTTAAAAGTATGCGTGGATGACCAAGTTACCACCGAATACGTGGATGTCGTCACTTTGACGGATCCCGTATATTTTGACTCGTGAGCCGATTCGGACATCGTGCCATAGACGTGTAAGGTGGCGTAGCCATGGTAGCTATCATGCTTCCATGATGTCCCTTTTTAAATCCAAAGTAGGTTTAGTATCTAAGCAATTTAGTATCTAAGTCCCAAAAGTCCAAGTCCCTGAAACATAACTTAAGCTAGCTATTTTTGAGCATCTCGATTGATCGAAACCAAGATCTCGATCAATCGAGATTTCGATTAATCTAGATTTCAGTCTCGATTGATCAAAAAATTGCAGAGAGTTGCCAAATCCAAAGTTCCGAGAGGTAGTATTCTTCGATCGCACTTCGATAGATCCTCGATCGATCGAAATTTCGATTGATTGAAATGGGATTTCGATTGATCGAAGGAAAAATCTCAATTAATCGAAGTAAAGTCTCGATTGACTGAGGGAAAAATCTCGATTCAGTGAAGAACTTTCGATTGATCAAAGGAAGAATCTCGATTGATCGAAGGGGATTTCGATCAATCGAGATGCACGCGATGCCTGCACGTGAGCCGAATTAGTATTTAAACTGTTGGGCTTCCCTCTCATTTCCACATTTCTTCCTCAAACCGTCCGACTTCCTTCTCTTCTCCGAGCGATCAAGAGATTCTCCAAGCACCATCCCGCGCTTGATTTTCCATTCCTGATCATCCACCGCCGTTCGACATAGTCCGAGATCACCGCGAGCACACTCACGCCTTTCTCTTCGCGGCTGCGAGTGGGTCTTTTTCTGTTTGTGCTGGGCATCATCTTCACCTTGAGGTAAGTGATGCATGGCTACATTTTTGCGTACTTTCTCGCTATTTTTGATAGTTTTACGGCGTAATAAACATAGACAGTTGATGTTGGGTTGGATAGGTGCAATTGCGATATTCGTAATGGGAGTTTGCAGATTCCCGGGGGGTAGGAATTCATCTATGGGAGAAATATTGCATTCTCTTTGTTTCAAATGCTAAATGTACGGTTTGCAACCGCGGCACCTTCGTTTCGGTTGCATCCGCTTACACTGCCTCTTTGAGAGCGACTTTTTGAATTCTTGTCAGCATCATGGACTAGGACCTCATTTTCATTTTTCTTCTTTTAGTTTATTCTTAGTTTAGAATTTCTCTCATTTTCTCTTGTATTTACGTAATTTTTGGAATAAAGTGCAGACTGCTCCGAGATCATGGCGAGGGTGAAGAATGCCCCCGGTTCTGTTCGAGACGTGCCCGGGCGAGCCTTCCGGTCTCGGCAGTTTCACCCGGAGCAGATTTTTGATTTGACAGAGTTCGAGACGCGTCCCGACAGTGCGTGGACTGTCGTCGAGCTCAAGAGGCATTGCCTCGACCGACTATGTGTGCCTCCCGCTGACGTGGCACACGAGCGCTTAGTGCAGGTCTTCTACGAGTGCATAACTTACTCCTGCACAGCGCCGGACACACTAGAGACGGTCGTGGGCACCACGATGATTACGATTACGCCGAGCCAGATTGTGCAGATGCTTGGCATCCCTCACCAACAGCCGCCAGATATGGTTGACCAGGACGGTCGACCGCTTTACAGGGCCACCCTTCCAGCAGACTCGACACTGTTCTCCATTGTGATGGACATGTGTGGTGGGGCGTTTACCACACCCAGTCACAATTGCAAGTCCAAATCGATGTGCCCGAGCAGATTATGGTTCCTGGACACCGTTCTCATCAAGAACGCGTGTCCCCTACAGCACGTGGCAGAGCGCAGAGGTGACCTCCTCCGTTGCCTCTATGCTTTCCACACGGGCACGTGGTTTTCTCTCCCGTTGCTGGTATGGGGGCAGATGTTCAAGGTCTGGGACGGCCTCGTCAACAAGAGGATGAGGTGATCAGCGAGCTGGCGACTTCCCTTTCCTTTCTTGGTCGCAACTTTTCTGAGCCGTGCCAGTATATCGGTCAGTGGTACTGATGTTCAGTTGGCACCGCCCGCCCGCTTCACATCTACTCAGTGGGAGCGGGTGAGGCGACACTTAGAGCGACAGGACCACCAGGGTGATCCGCCAGACGATGTAGATATGGATGCCCCGGTGGAGATGGATGAGGGAGAGCCTGCAGGGGATGGGTCCGATGATGAGGAGATGGAGGAGGAGGAGATGGATATTGCTGTAGAGCGGCATGACATCCTAGCGACAGGCTACTCCTGCCTGGCGGCTGACGTAGAGCGGCTCCAGCAGGGTTTTGACGAGCATGTCCAGGTGACGCAGAGTCAGCTGGCAGGCATTTGGATGGACATTTCATCTCTGGCACAAGGTCAGAGAGCGATTCTAGACGAGTTCTGAGCCTTCCAGCAGGATCTGCAGTTCCTATTTGCAGGTCGAGCTTCCACCTCCACCTCTACTCCCACCGAGCCACCACCACCACCACCCGCCCTCGAGTAGCTGCTTTTATTTGTCCTTTATGCTTTACTTTCTGTATTTTTCTTTCTTTATGTTTGATAGGCCATGTTGGCCATGTTTTCTTTCATTTTTAGTCTTTTTATGAGTATTCCCGATGCATGTACACTTTGTACTAAACTCATTTTCATATTTATGGAATACAGTTATCTTTCCTGTCTTATTTTTGCTTTCTGTCAATATATCTGTTCTCTATACTTTGACTATGTATGTAGTACCACTTGCCTAATTGTTATATGCGATTCAGTTGATGATTTCCATTTATTACCGCCTGGTTTAAATTCCCAATACTGTTGAGATTGCTTCAACGCAGTATAGCGGTAATAAAGAAAGGCAGCCCCTTTGCATGCTATATGTTAGCGTGCCTGGATAGTCAATATCTTATCGCATAGACCTCTTAGACAATTGGGAAACACCAGTTCAGACCCTTAGATATGCAGTGATCTTGACATTGTCCATTTGTGCATAATTATTTTTTTATGCTCTTTTCATATACTTTTTGTTCCTTTTAATGCTCGTGGTATCCAGTTGGTGTTCTGTACAGGTTTTTCTTATTTGCAGGATGACCGCTACTGTGGAATACCATTTTTGTCGCATTCTGCAATCCCGGTAACTTCTTTCCTTGTTCTTTTTGTCCAAACATTGAGGACAATGTTGCATATAAGTTTGGGGGTGCGGTATGTTATACCACTTGCATATGCATGCAATGTTCAGTCTTAGTATTGAGTGTCATTGTAGAGCAAGTTTCTTTTCTTGATATTTTTGCATGCTTGCTATGATGTCTTGCTTTTTAAAGGAAGTTCAGTCGAATAAATGTCCGTGGTAAATGCAGCAGGTAGTTAAGAACTTTAACATTGTAAATACCCGCACTTTTGCAAGCTATATAGTAGGCTAGAACGGTCTACATTTTTGTCCAAATATGAACACGTACAGTTCTTGCCCTAAATTTGTCCTTAACCGCACAAATTCGCACACATGCATTTTAAACTGTGAGGTATAAGTCTGAGGGAGAATTTTGTAAATTTCTATTTTTATTTGAATAACTTAAAGAATAAGTTCTTCCGGTTGTTGTAAAAAAAGAAGAGAGAAAAAGGGAAAATTTGCAATAAGCCTTCTCACTCAATAAACTGGATCTCTATGCCTCAACGCAGGGAGTATTCGCGTATAAGTGTGCAAGGTTGAGCAATAATAAGTGGGTGGCTTGCTTAAGCTCATCGCCTTGTAAGCTCGGTTATTAAGTCCGAGGGGTGCTTCTTCACCTAATGCCCTAAAGCCAATTGGTTTGGGAGTCATTGGCCCAATGTCGCTACATGGGCTTACAAGAAAGCAAAAAGAGCTAAGCATTGCACGGTCATCCTCACATGAGTAATCATGAATGTTTTGTGATAATGAACAACGGTGTCGAGCGTTTTCAATGAGTTTTTCTCTTAAAAACATATTTGTTCTTTTTCTTCTCCAAATATGACAAAAGCCACGCGTTAGAATGCATGTTCACTTTTCAAAGAGGATTTTGGGGTCGGAATTGGTATGTTTGTTCAGACTGGCCATCATGTGGGGACCGTCGTTTATTTTTAGCTTGTGAAAGTCCATTTTTGCTAATGACCGCATAGTTCTGTAATACTTGTTGCATTTGCCAAATGTGAAATGAACGGATGATCGCCCTTTATCTAGTTGATGACTGAGCATGATTAAACCTTTTTATAAGATAGTTAATTTTATTTTTGTAATATTGTATTGCTAAGGGACTAGCAATATGTAAGTTTAGGGGTGTGATAAGTGTTCAATTTTATGTATTTGAACCCTCTTTATTGCTTATGTTAGTTTCGTTTTTACGTTTACCAAGATATATTTATGGTATTTTTGTGTTTTTGAGGTATTGCAGGTCTTGTAGTGAAAGGAGCAAAGTTTGAGGCTATTTGCAGCTGAAGAACAAAAATCAGAAATGCAGCCAAAGGCATCTCGATCAATCGAGATGTTGATCTCGATCAATCGAGATCTCAATTGATCGAGATCTTATTTCGATTGATCAAAATCTCGATCAATCGAGATCCAATCTCGATTGATCGAGATTCTGCAGAAGCCACTTGCTCACTTGCTCACCTGCTCTCCCACTTGCAACAAAATCTCCCTTTTTGCACGACTTAGGGGGATTGTCTGACTTGAACAAGACCCTTGGGGATCTTCTTGATACAAGGGATATATATATTGATATATATATATATATGGTGGGCCCCAAGGTTAAAAAAGGAAGCCTTAAAGCACCAAAAAGCCACATATCTCATATATCTCTCAACACACATTAGAATATCAAAAGAGAGACCTTCGGGAGAGGAAGAGGAGAAGCTGAACCAGACCAAGAAGCTTCACTTTCTTCATCAATGGAAGAGTGCAAGGCAACCATGAGCAACTAACTCTTCTACTAGGGTGTGGTTGAAGCCCCTAGCCATGTAAACTTGTTCCTTTTTGTAGAACTTGGGGATTTGTAATTAAATGTTGATTATTTAGCCTAGTGATCATGTACACTAATACATTTCTTCTATATATTCATTTGATATGGAGTTTATTCTTGTCTTAGAGTAGATTTTGTCATTTGAGTGCACAACATTTGCACATTCCACAAGAAGTGCAAATGATGGCTAGATAATGGTGTTTAAATGAATGTGTTGTGTTTGTTTGTATAAACCATGCCAAGATAAGGTAGTTTGGATGCATGTAGGTTCACTTAGAGAGTAGGGTAATTAGGTAGTTAGTTAGGTTGAAGAGCTATGCTTGTTGAAGATGGATTATGATAGGTGGACAAACACATTGATCTTTTGATATGTCATTGAGGTCACAAGCCTAATGACATTGTTAGGCATTTAATTTATGAATCCCATGCTTGCTACAATCATGAACATGTGAATGGCTAGTGGTGGAAACTAACCCTAGTTCTCTCTCCCAACTTTAAACTCTTTACTTTTATTGTCATTACATTCATGCAATATTTTTATAAACAAAAAAATTCAAAACCTTATTTTTAGGATTAAAGTGGAATTAATCTTTCTTTAAGACAATTACGACTAGTCCTCGTGGGATCGATACCCTCTATATAGAACCTTATCTACAAAGATTCGTGCTCTTGCGAGTGGTTAAATTATATTTTGATAAAAAGGGCAAAATTAAGCTTACAATATAATCCGAGTTTAGCCACATCAGTTAATGAAAATAAAAATTAATATTGTGTATTTTTGTTGGCTGATCTATCATTTCGATAATATATTCTTAATGCGACAATCTTACTAAACTGTATGTTTTCTATCTATTTTTGTGCAGAGGCAGAGAATCATTCCGGTGAAGCATCCATGCTCCCTTGTGTCATCTACTGCCACATAACACACAAATTGACCTTGGAGTATGCACATGCTTACTTTAGTGGTGTTGTGAGACAGAAAAATTTTTAAATATATGAGTTTTGTGTTAAATATTGAAATCTACTTTACAATGCATTGAGGCTACGAGTATGTTAATTGATTGGAGAGAACTTACAACTAAAAATATTAGAGAGGGTAAAATTAAAATGAAAATATTCATGTAAATTTAATTTAGACTTAAACCTATTGGTTATATTTATAAATAAATAAAATATCAATATTTGTTTGTTGATGACAATGGTTAACTGGTTTTTGGTTTTGTTTTTCTATTCATAATCCACAGGCTTGACATGTATTCTATTTTTTCTTCAACTTTTCCCATATTTTGACATAGACATGGTATAAATTTTGCAACAATATGAAGTGTAGAGTAGGTTGAATTGTGTGGTTCTAGTGCATTTAAACCATCTAGAACAAGTCATTGCCAAAACATCTAAAAAGGTCTGGTACTATGGTACACACGACACTGACTCAAAAGGATTGTGACAGTGATGCCCAAATTGTTTTGTGTTTGGTTCCTCTTTAGAATGGACTTACAAGTTACAACACAATGGGTCTAGATCATTACGATTATTATTTTTTATATTATTTGGTTCTTGGAGCAATAAAGGGTTGCAGAATCTAATTGTACCTTGATATTTAGTATTCTTTGTGGTTAATATTGGTGTTTTTATTGATTTGTGGTTAATTCATGTGATCGTGGGGAGCAGGGCCTGACAAGTGAAACCCATTATCTTTAACTCTAAAGAATACTTAGAAAGTTAGAATAGTATACAATGTATAGTATTGTTTCTCTTCTATGCAAAGAGAGAAATATAGAGCACTTTGTTTCTTAAGAATTTTGTTTACATATAACTTTGAATACTTTCCTTTTTTCTTTAAAAACAATATTGCATCAGGGAATATGTTAGAAATTAGAATATATTTTTAGATGCCCATACAAGCTCTAGCTTATCTTTATATATATGTATTCAAAAACACATAATTGAATGTTGAAAAAATACAAAGTGTAAACTCTTTTTATTGATAATATAAGTTTGGGGTTCAACTTGGAAAAGAGGCATGGAGGGGGAGAGAGAGGGGGAAGGGGTGAGGAAAAACCTCCTGCATATGTGGCAACAACTTGCCTTTGAAGCTTGTCTTTGCTGGTTGATTGCTAATCTACTAGTGTATTGGAGCTGCTCAGCTCTCCTCCATTTGTTTTTCTTTATGTAGTAACAGTTTTGTTTGTAATTCTTGATTGTTTTTTGTGGAGATAGGTTGGTTGTTTGGTTACTGTATGGCTTCTAACCAAACAACTAAAAATAAAATAAAAAAGATAATAGAGAGATAGAGACACTTTCCTCTTATGAGATTTACACCAAAGCAATGAGTTGGAGTTTCAGGTCCATAGTATCATAATTAAAACACTATCATAATATATAAATTGATCAGATTCATTTGTGTTTCGATTAATGTACTGTGTGCAGTTGAGGGACCCAGAGATGGAGAAAAGAGACCCAAGGACGGTTATCGCAATCATACTGGGAGGTGGAGCTGGTACCAAGATTTTCCCTCTCACTAAGAGACGAGCCAAACCTGCAGTAAGTTTTATTTTATACTTTACTAATCTCAATGTTTTAGCCATTATTGCTAACTAGATTTGGAACAACCATGCCTAGCTCTCAATGTGCTAGCTTTCATCATCAATAAACTATAGAAGTCCATTTCTATAACTCCTACACAAAATGGACAGTGTTATGCTCAATTAATCACCAAACTGTTTGACATTATAAAAAATGGACTCTTACATCATGAATTATACCTGCCTATAACTTTGTGTTTTGTCATATCATGAAATTTTCTAGAGTACTTATGTATACAAGCATATGAACTTGATGTGCTCTCCAGACTAGTTAGATTATCAAATTAGATGAACTATTATGACTAGTCAGTTGAGTGGGACTACATTTAAATTGGCTGAAATTTGATAATTTCAAACCGTATAGTATTGACTAAAAACAATGATATTATTCCCATATGATTATTCATTCTACCTTATACTAATCCACTAGTTGGCAACTTTCCATGAATCAACCTATAAATTTGCTGTTAATTTAATTTGTTTAATATATCGAAGATTTAAACATGTAGACCATAAGAAAGCTATAGGTCTCCTTGAATAAAATTCAGCCTAAACATTGACTGCAAAAAATAAAGCCATTTTAACTTTATGTTCATTGGATGATCAAATCCAAACTCTTCTTCAGCTTGGCTTAGCAAGTTCTGAAATGAAGGATGCTTCAAGTATTAAACTGGGACTACAAATCTCTTCTTCTCAGTTTCTCCAACATAAACAGCCAAGTGGCCTTTAGGTACACCTCTAGCTACTGGAGTCGAGAACCCCCGCTTCTTCATGTTTTGGGCTGATCGATCGGTAATCTCAGCTTGATCCTCGTCAAACTCCTCATGTGAACTCTCGGTGTCAAAAGAAGAAGGAGAAGAATAGTTTGAACTGCTCGAATCCTCAGACACTTGTTCATCAAACTGACTTGCTATTACACCCTATACAATATCAACAATAAATTAAAACAATCAACCATTTCATTTTCTTATCATGATGTAGTAAAAAAAAAATTTCTTTGAAACTAGATACATTATTAATAAAAGGAACTAAAATATCCAAACTAGAACCAAGTAAACTAATCAATTGGAAAGAGTCAATAATAAACTACTTTAATATTTAGAAAAGTACTTTAGTGCTTAATTGTTACTAACAGTGCATAATTGTTACTTTAATATTTAGAAAAGTACTTTAGTGCTTAATTCTTACTAACAATGCATATTTTCTTCAAGAAGAAGGGTAACAATGCATATTATGCAGTAACTTGTAGTAACAATTATGTATTGTTAGCTTAAGAAAAAATACAGTACCTTGTAGTAACAATTATGCATTGTTAGCTTAAGAAAAAATAAAGAGGATTGATGTTCTAAAAAACCTACTTTAATATTTAGAAAAGTACTTTAGTGCTTAGAAAAGGAAAAAAAAATTAGACTTTTATTGCAATTCAAAATAGGAGGCCAGGTGCCTAAGATCAATAAAATCAAATGATATCTCAGCTAAAGTTCAAAGGCAACAAAATTATTTATGAAAACAATAAAGATCAAAATAAAATATTTGTAACATATTGTTATTACTTTGTGGTCATTATAAGAAAATTGTCCGAATGACCTCAAACTCTTTTTCCAAGCTTCAACATTATTTTATGCACACACTCAACTTAACACTTACGCCCACTATGCACCAATGAGAACTTATTTTTTTTTCCTGAATGGATTATTGTATATTATAAACAAAACTCAACAGAGTACAAAAACCTGAGAGAGAAGTCCCTCAAAACCAACGTAATACTGGAAATGAGAAAAATCATTTACAATACATCAAGAAGGAAAAATGAACATAACCATCAAAAACATTAAAAGATTAAAGAAAGGTCATGAATCTGAAGATCCAAAAGCAGAAGACACTCTAGAAGGATGCCTTGCGCAACTTCATGTGAAGTCTTCTAAAACCCTTGATGTAATGCTGCATTTCTTTGACCCCAAGTGGACCAAATAACAGTGGGAAAGAGACATTTCAAAAATTAACTCGGCATAGTATTGGTAGTTGTGTGATGAGCAGTGGAGACATTAGCTTTCACCACCATAAAAAGGTCATCAGCAGAAAAAAATATGGGAGTGTTTAATACCCGTTTTTTTAGCAACTTTAGAGAGAGCTATTGAACCATCATCAACCGCCACATTCATCAAATTACTAAAATATTCCATAACTAAAGTAAAGAGCAAGGGGGACAATGGACAACCCTACTTAATACCTCGGCCAGAATTGAAGAAACCCGCTGGCACACCATTTATAAGAAGCAAGAATTTAGGTGAAGTAATACAAGTTCTTACCCATTGTATCCACTGATCACCAAAACCATGTAGCTTCAAAACATGCAGAATAAAAACCAGGATATTGAATCATATGCCTTCCTTAAGTCCACCTTCACTGCCATACTAGCTGCCCCCCTCTTATTATTAAAACCTCTCACCATATCTGATGCCAACATTATGTTGTCATGAATACGCCGCCCTTTAATAAAAGCTGATTGTTCAGTACCAATCAAGTTATGTAAACAAGCCGCCATTCTATTTGCCATCACCTTAGAGAAGATCTTGTATAAAGTAGAGCAAAGAGAAATTGGGCGATAATCTGACATGTTCAGGCCGTGATCCTTCTTTGGTATTAAAGTAATAAGCGTATTATTTACTACTTGAGGAAGAGATGTTGTCTTGAAAAAAAAATTGCACCACCTGAATAACATCATTCCCAACCACATACTAAAATTTTTGAAAAAATCGAGGAGGAAACCCATCCGCACCAGGGGCCTTATCCGGGCTCAACGCCATGGCCACCCCTTCAATTTCTGCATGATCAACTTCTCTCTCAAGACCCACTTTCTTGTGCTCTTCTAACATTCGTCCAACAAGACACAAATCTGATGAAGTAGATGGGGAGGCCTTATAAAGATTCTCATAATACTGGACTAGCCAATCTTTAACCACTTCAGGATCTTTAGTATAACCACCCTCCTCATTTAATAAGGAGGCGATCGCATTCCTGGATTGCCTCTGCTTAGTTTTTTGGGCCCATAGTATTTCTTCAAACCCATATATATTTTCCAAGTTATAAGAAGCCTCTTTCTCTGCTTGAAGGAAACTAGAATTTAAAGGCTCTGCCAATAGCTGTTGTTGTATGTCTCCCAGCACCTTTCGAGCGTCCAAAATTTATTGATTAAGATGGCCCTTCTTTTTATTCCACTCCTTCATATGATTCTTGAAAATACGCATCTTCTTGAGCAGTTGATGTATAGGATTTCCAGTAACTGTAGCTCTCCAGGACTCTTGAAGCATTGTCTCCACCTCCGGCATGAAACACCACATCTTTAAGAATTTAAAAGGTTTTGGACTAGAAGAGCAGTTGGAAGCCCATTTTATAACCAGTCCATAATGATTAGATAGCGACGCCACAGACATAGAGAGTTTAGAGTTCGTAAATTGATTCAGCCACTCTGTATTTACAAGACCCCTATCAAGTCTAGAACAAATTATTTTTTGAAAAAATTATTTATTGGACCAGGACCAAGAACCATTATTCACTAGCAAATCATCTAACCCCACCTCATTTAGCACACTATTGAACTCTTCAATCAAAGCCTGAGGAACACGAATGCCGTCCACCTTTTCAGCGTGAAATTGAACCATATTCTCGTCCCCAACAGCCAACCATGGACCCACGATAAGAGTCGCTCAAGCCTTCAAACTCTTCCAAAGCTCCCGTCTCTCATTTACAGTGTTAGCTGCATATACAGCCGAAATATGACAGCACACCCCTCCAGACAAGACATTGCATTTGATATATTTATGTTGCCCTTCCGAGTGTAAAACATCAACATTAAGGACTACAGTATTCCATCCCACCCAATTTCTACCCCCTGGATGAGCATTATAATTGGCAATCCAACTCCATCCAGGATATAGTTTATGTGAAATTCTAGAGAAATTATGTTCCCTAACTCGTGTTTTAACAAGAATGACAAGAACACATTTTTCAGAGGCGATCTAAAGTTTTACCTCTCTCTACATATGAGGCCGATTTAGACCCCAAACATTCCAGCATCCTATCATTGAGAATTGGAAGATGGAATAGCTCCACCAGCAAGTTTACTTCTAGTAACCGGCAAAATAGGTTCCATAACCTCCTTCTTTTTATTTTTTCCTTTATCCACCAATTTAGAGTCCACTCCAATAGACTGATTGTGAGAAGGCAATGATCCTCGAGTCGTAGGAGATTCCCCACCACTTGGAGACTCAACCTCCTGCATCGCAACAGTATTCCTGGGAGAAACACCTTTCTGCTTAGCTAAAACATTACCTCCATTGAGGCCAGATTTTTGAGCTCCTCTGAGAGGTTGAGATCCTGGTGGCGTAGATAGGGTAACAACTTGTGCTGAACCAATAAATTCTCTAGCCCATTGAAGCACATCTTGTACTATAATAGGTGAAGAGGATATATTAGTAGCCTGTGGAAACTCAACGGATATTGTAGGCCTTTGAACCACATCCTACCCGATTACATGTGAAGAGGAAGAACTATTGCTCATTGGGATAACCTTCTGTCTAGTAGACATAGAAATCTCAGCATCCAGGTCTTGAACAAACAACCCACCTTCATCTACGTTAGCCAAGACTGCAAAAGAATTATTTGCTTGAGTTGCATCAACCAGCCCTTGCCCCTCATCCTTATCTTCATTCTGCTGTTAAGGACGGAACCGTCTATTAACCTTAACAACCCATTTTCCAACCCCTTTCTTTGTTGTGGTTTGTAAGTGTTTCTGTGGACATTTATCAACCAAGTGATCTACACATTTACAAAATGAGCAGACCTGAGGTTTCTATTCATACTAAAAAAAAATTGTGCAATCAATCCATGAAAGTCCACCACCATCGTTTCAAGTAATTCTTCATGAACATCGACTTCCACCATGACTCTAACATACTATCCTCTTTCTCTAGAAATTGAGGGATCATCCATATAAATAGGCTTTGAGAATTGGGAACATACCTTCGTGATCACCATAGAATTTCGGCAATGTATAGGCAAATCAAAAATCCGCAACCAGATGGGAACCGACCCAAGGATTTCTTTCTCGAGATTAACATTTTTACTCCACTTCTTCAATATGATCGGACGTCCCTTGAAAGTATGAACTCACCTTAAAATCTTCTGCATATCTTCCTCACTGTTGAAGCGAACCAAAAAGAAACCCTCTTTCAAATATACAAGAGTAATATCTGAGCTCCATCTGCGTTCAATGAAAGTTTTGAAAAAGGGGTAATAAGGCTTCTTTTCCATTACATATCCAATCACGGAATGTTGCCAATAATCAATTTCATCAGTGACATCTTCTAACTGAATACAAACTTTCTTTGCACGTAGAACTTCATGATACTGTAAGTTCTGAAAAGAAGAATCTGTGGCGTTCTCAAAGAGATTTCGCCAAGAGGTGCATGGTAGCGACTCAGGCTGGCTAGTAGAAGGTGCCAGATTACCGTCGGAGGAGGGCTGTCCCCCCTCCATGTAGAGGTGCAGTCGACTTCACGCAAGGTGCACAAACCCTAACCCTAGTCTCTCTTTTAGAATGCTATATACAAATATTTCAATGTTTTTAGCCTTTTACACCATATAATCACCAATGAGAACTTGCAACCAAGAGTTCTCGAAAACACCATTTCCCTAAACAGAATCTAAACGAACAGTAGTTGCCCATCCTACAAATCTACAATACCAATAATAAAGCCCTAGATCAATGATGCAACTGATCCAGCCAAAGAAACCGAAAAAAATATATCTAAATTTATCACTGGAATTTACCAAATTGTAGTTCCATCAAAAGATCAATTAGTTCATGAAGGCCTAACAAATCTAAATAAAACAAAACATTAAATGGTACAATTCAAATCAAACTGAAAGCCTGCATGCTAGAAAATTGTAATTAAATTTCAATTATATATTGATCTTTTTGTGCCTTCTCTCTTGTTGTACTTGTTCCATTTACCCTCTCTCCTTAACTCCCAGGATAATGAACCAGCGCAGCAGCAGCAGTAGCAGTGTGGATGTTGTGTTACAGGACGATGACCTTGTAACTGATATTTTGCTTCGATTGCCTCTAAACTATGTATTCAAGTTTAGTGTTTGGCTTGAGTTCATTTATAGCTAGAATGTCTTTTAAATGTTCACTATATCTAGAAATATTTGTTAATGGTTGTAATTTTTAAACATGCTAAATCATTTAAATATGCTAGCTTTGAAGGGATGCAAATTAGATATTGATATTGTATAGAAGCACATACTTTTGGGTTGACATGAAAGTCATTCATATTATGTTTTTGGTTTGACTTTCATTTGAACGTGTTAGCTTTGGATGCAAATTGGATGTTGGTATTATATGGCATCACAGGTTTTCGGATTGGGTTTCATAGGTTTTTGGAATGGGGATGAAAGTATTAGAAAAAGGAATATTTCAAAAACAAAAAAACCTTTATAAGGCGGACAATGGCCACCCTTAATAATATGAGGCTTATCTTTTAAGGCGGGCCAAAACTGCCCTTAATATTAAGCTTTTAAGGCGGGCCATAACTGCCCTTAATATTATGTGGTTTAGCTTTTAAGGCGGGCATGGGCCGTCCTAAATAATTGCGATTTTAAGGCGGAAACTAACCGCCCTTAATAATTGAGATTCTAAGGCAATAATTGACCCCTAAATAATTACACTTCTATGACGTGTAACGACCGCCTTGAATAATGGAACTTTAAGACACTAAATAACCACCTTCAAAATTTATTTTAAAGGCATTTCTGAAATTATTAAAGGCAGTTTCTGACTGCCTTTAAAAATGTTCTGCATACCTTTAAAAAAACCTAGTAATCATAACGCCTTAATAGAGGACAGGCCATGGAGCCTTAAAAAGTCATTTAAGGCAGTTTTGGCCCGTCGTAAAAGACTAATTTTCTTGTTGTGATTGTATCTAAATGTTTTTAAATGTATCTAAGTGTGAGAGGTGTGATTTTGAGGATTAAGTACAAAGTTAAGCACTTGGGACAATTTAGGTAGATAGGGAATTTTCATGTATCGATGATGGACTATAGTATTTTAAGGTTCATGTATCCTCTTGACGGTAGCATTGTATGCTGATAAGTGTTCAATTCTATGCATTTGAACCCTCTTTATTGCATATGTTAGTTCCATTTTTGCGTTTACCGAGATATGTTTACGGTATTTTTGTGTTTTTGATGTATTGCAGGTATTGGAGTAAATGGAGCAAAGTTGGAAGTTTTCTGCAGTCAAGAGATGAAATCAGAAACTGTTGCCAAGGCATTTCGATCAATCGAGATGTGGATTTCGATCAATCGAAATTTCGATTGATCGAAATCTCATTTCGATTGATCGAAATCTCGATCAATCGAAATGCAATTTCGATCAATCGAAATGCTGCAGAGCCCACTTGGCCACTTGCTCACCTGCTCTCCCACTTGCAACAAAATCCCCCTTTTTGCACGACTTAAGGGGATTGTCTGACTTGAACAAGACTTTTGGGGGCCTTCTTGATACAAGAGATATATATAATGATATATATATATATATGGTGGGCCCAAAGGAGCCAAAAAGCATACAAAAAGCACCAAAAGCCACATATCTCATATCTCTCAACAGATACAAATCAGAAGAAGAAGAGAGAGACCTTCGGGAGAGGAAGAGGAAGGGCTGAACCAGACCAAGAAGCTTCATTCTCTTCATCAATGGAAGGGTGCAAGGCAACCATGAGCAACTAACTCTTCTACTAGGGTGTTGGTTTCAACCCCTAGCCATGTAAACTTGTTCATCTTTGTAGCTCTTGGGACTTGTAATTAAATGTTGATTATTTAGCCTAGTGATTATGTACACAAATACATTTCTTTTATATATTCATTTGATTTGGAATTTATTCTTGTCTTAGAGTAGGTTTTGTCACTTGAATGCACAACATTTGCATATTCCACAAGAAGTGCAAATGATGGCTAGATAATGGTGTTTAAATGAATGTGTGATGCTAATTTGTATAGACCATGCCAAGACAAGGTAGTTTGGATGCATGTAGTGTTCACTTAGAGAGTAGAGTAAGTAGGTAGTTAGTTAGGTTGAAGAGCTATGCTTGTTGAAGATGGATTATGATAGGTTAGCACACACATTGATCTTTTGATATGTCATTGAGGTCACAAGCCTAATGTCATTGTTAGGCATTTAATTAATGAATCCCTTGCTTGCTACACTTATGAACATGTGAATGGCTAGGGGTGGAAACCAACCCTAGTTCTCTCTCCCAACTTTACTTTTTAATTTTATTGTCATTTCCTTTATGCAATAGTTTCTAAACACAAAACCAAAAATCTGTTTTGTTTGAATTAAAGTAGAATTAATCTTTCTCTATGACAATTAACGACTAGTCCTCGTGGGATCGATACCCTCTATATAGAACCTTATCTGCAAAGATTCGTGCTCTTGCGAGTGGTTAAATTATATTTTGATAAAAAGGGCAAAATTAAGCTTGCAATATAATTTAGTTCCGACCACATCAAAATTTTGGCGCCGTTGCCGGGGACTCTACGGTTTAATTGTCGCCATTGGAAGATTAAATCTGGTTTAATTCTTAGGCTAGAAATTCTTTCATTCTTTTTGTATATATTTCTTGTTCTTATATCTTAAACTTCTTGATTTTAGGTATACCACATTGCGGGCATCTAAAAGAATTCAAATTGGAACCCTTTGTGAGTATAACTTCAAAAACTGGTGGTTTGAGTTCATTCACATTCTTTTGTATATATTTTTGTTACTTTTGTGTATAGCGGTGTTGTTCAATTGATAATGCATGCTAGGTAGACGGTCATTGTCACTTCCTTTGCTTCCTTGTAATAGTGAACTTGAACGAACACTTAGACGACGTAGAGGAACCTCTAGGGACCCTATTTTGCCTAGGACTGAAAACATGGATCCAAATGAGAGACAACCTCCCGGTCTACCTCCTTTTAATCATGAACAACCGCCTCCACCACCACCTCCTCAAGGAGAGTTGCTTATGGACTTTTACCTTCCGACTACATTTGAAGTACCTTCGTGTATTCAATTTCTGGATGTAGCGGCAAATCAATTTGAAATAAAGTCCTCCACCCTCAACCTTCTTAACAGCTTTCACGGTCTTCCTAATGAGGATCCATACCGGCACTTAGATTACTTCTTTTCCGTGTGTTCCACCATTCGTGTACCACACTTTACGGAGGATGATCTAAAGCTACGTATGTTTCCATTTTCCCTAAAAGATAAGGCTAGAAGTTGGTTCAATTCCCTAGAACCCAACTCAATCCATTCTTGGGCGGAAATGCAAATAGAGTTCTTAAAAAAATACTTCCCAATGGGTAAGACAAGTGATATTCGGCGAGCAATCACCGGATTCACCCAAATTGACCAAGAACAATTCCATGAGACGTGGGAGAGGTTAAAAGATCTCTTAAAATCTTGTCCGCATCATGCTGTCCCAAAATGGCAGCTAGTGCAAAGTTTTTATGATGGGGTGAGTGAGCAACATAGACAAATGATAGACTCCGCGTGTGGGGGTGGGTACCTTTTGAAAAGCCCCGATGAGGCATGGAAACTTTTTCAAACCCTAAGCAACAATTCAGCTCAACGCTCCTCCACTAGGAAAGGGAAGGCCACCCATCCTTGTAGAGGAGTGCATGAGATTTCACGGGTAGATGAGGTAGCCATGCAAGTAGAAGCTTTGTCCCGAAAAATGGATTTAATCATGAAAAATGGGCTGCCTACTCCTAACCAATCCGTCCAAAATCAGGAGGGATGTTCGTTTTGCTATAGCACTTCGCATTTTGTGCGAGATTGCCCTATTGCCGGGCAATCTCCCGATTATGCTCAAGAGCAAGCGAATGCCTTGTACGCTAAACAAATGAATGATCCATATTCGAACACGTACAATCCTGGTTACAAGAATCATCCGGCTTTTTCATGGAAGAATCAAGAATCAAGTCCCCCTTTCCAAGGGCAAAATTCTTTTAATCCCCAATCTCAACAGCCGCATTATAGGCCAAACCCTCAACCTTACAATCAAAGATCTAATTACCAACAACCACCACCTCCTCCGAGAAGCCAAAGCTTTGAAGATCGAGTGATAAGCAATCTTGAGGCCAACACCCGCTTATTGCAAACTCATTCTCAATCAATCTCTAAGCTAGAAGCCAATGCTCAATCTATGGCTAGGTTAGAAGCTCAAATCGGGCAACTAGCTAATGCCTTAAATAGAAGGGAGGAAGGTAAGTTGCCAAGTCAACCGATGGCGAATCCCAAGGGTGTGCATATGATTGAAGATCCATCATCTTCAACTTGTAATGCTCCTCCAGAGCAAGTTCAATCAATCACAACCTTGAGGAATGGAAAAATCATTAACTCCAAGGTAGGGGAGGAAGAGAGAAAAGAATTTCAAGAGCAACCTAAAAATCCAAAAGAATCCCAATTAAATCCAAAATTGTTGCCGTTAAATCCAAATTTGCAAAATACCCCTTCAAATCCAAAAGGAAAAGCAAGTGAAGTTATGTCACCATCGATTCCAAATCTTGACACCTCTTATGAACCTCCGGTTCCTTTTCCTCAACGATTGAAGGAACCTTCTCATTTCGGGAAGCAAGGAGAGAAAATCCAAGACATGATGGAGATCTTCAAACAAGTAAAGATCAATCTCCCTCTCCTTGATGCTATTCGACAAATTCCCTCTTATGCGAAATTCTTGAAGGACTTATGCACTCAAAAGCGCAAATCTAGGAATAATGTTCCTAAGAAAGTCCTCTTAACTGAGCACATAAGCTCCATTTTCCAACATCAAGCCCCTCCTAAATTCAAAGATCCGGGTGCTCCGACCATTTCGTGCACTATCGGAAATCAATCTTTTGAAAAAGCACTTCTTGACCTAGGGGCTAGTGTCAATTTGCTTCCATTCTCAGTTTACCAACAACTAGGTTTGGGGGAACTCAAGCATACCACGGTTGTGTTGCAACTTGCCGACCGTTCGGTGAAGCAACCACGTGGCATCATTGAGGATGTCATCATTCAAGTGGACAAATTCTATTTTCCGGTGGACTTCATAGTCCTTGACACGGAACCGGTTCAAAATCCGAATCATCATATTCCTATCATTCTAGGTCGTCCATTCTTGGCCACGGCAAACGCTTGCGTTAATTGCCGTACTGGAGTGATGGACATCTCTTTTGGGAATATGAAAGTCCGCTTGAACATCTTCAATGCTTCCCACCACACACCCGACGATGAAAGTGAGTGCTTTTGTGTCGATGTAGTGGACGACCTTGTTCAAGAAGCACTTCCTTCTATTCTTTCCACGGACCCCTTAGAGGCATGCCTAAATCATTTTAACCATGACGATTTTGACATTGAGCAATCCATATGTGAAGTCAATTCCATGCTCGATGTTAATACTGTCATGGATTTGCCTAAGTGGAGAGTTCCGAGAGAACCCTTGCCCCCTTTGTCCAAAACTCCCCAAACTCCTTCTTTAATTTCCCCACCACAACTTGAGCTCAAGCCTCTTCCAGCTACACTCAAGTATGTTTTCTTGGGCGCAAATGAGACCCTTCCAGTCATTATTGCTTCCAATCTCACAAATGCTCAAGAATTGGAACTCATAAAGGTGCTCAAAGAGCACAAAGAAGCAATAGGATGGAGTGTGATAGATCTTAAGGGAATAGACCCTTCTGTTTGTATGCATCGCATACACTTGGAAGAGGATGCAAAGACCTCAAGGGAGGCACAACGTCGATTAAATCCAAATATGAAGGACGTTGTCCTGAAGGAGGTGGTGAAGTTACTAGATGCGGGGATCATATACCCCATCTCTGATAGCAAGTGGGTTAGTCCCACTCAAGTGGTTCCAAAGAAGTCTGGTATTACGGTGCAACCTAATGATAAGGGTGAATTAGTTCCCCAACGCACCACCACAGGATGGAGAGTGTGCATTGATTATAGGAAATTAAATTCAGCCACTCGGAAAGATCACTTCCCCCTCCCATTCATTGATCAAATATTGGAGAGATTGGCCGGGCAAAGCTTTTATTGCTTTTTGGATGGATATTCCGGCTATAATCAGGTTGCTATAGACCCGAGGGACCAAGAGAAAACCACCTTTACATGTCCCTTCGGCACATTTGCTTATAGACGCATGCCCTTTGGGTTGTGCAATGCACCGGCAACTTTTCAACGGTGTATGATGTCTATCTTCTCGGACATGGTGGAAAAATTCTTAGAAGTGTTCATGGATGATTTTTCCGTTTTTGGACCTTCATATGAATCATGCCTCCAAAATCTAGCTTGTGTTCTCAAAAGATGTCAAGAAACCAACCTAATTCTTAGTTGGGAAAAGAGTCACTTTATGGTTCAAGAGGGTATTGTCCTAGGGCATATTGTGTCTAAGCGAGGAATAGAGGTTGATAAAGCCAAGGTTGAGCTCATTTCCAAACTTCCTCCACCATCCACGGTGAGAGAGATTCGTTCATTCCTTGGGCATGCGGGATTTTATCGCCGTTTCATCAAAGACTTTAGCAAGATTTCTCGGCCTTTGTGTCGCCTTCTTGAAAAAGAGTCTTGCTTTACCTTTGATGAAGCGTGCCTTGACGCTTTTGAAAAACTCCGCGCCATGCTTACAACCGCTCCAGTTCTAATCCCTCCAAACTGGACTCTCCCATTTGAGATTATGTGTGATGCATCCGACTATGCCATGGGTGCGGTCTTGGGGCAACGAGTAGACAAACTACCACATGTCATCTATTACGCAAGTAAAACCCTTTCCGAAGCTCAAATCAATTATACCACAACGGAAAAGGAATTGCTTGCGGTAGTATTTGCATTAGACAAATTTCGAGCTTATTTATTAGGTTCAAAGATCATTGTCTATTCGGACCATGCTGCCCTCCGGCATCTTTTGACGAAAAAGGACACCAAGCCTAGGTTGATCCGCTGGATACTCTTGTTGCAAGAGTTCGATTTTGAGATTAGAGACAAAAAGGGAACTGAAAATGTGGTAGCTGACCACCTTTCTAGAATTCTTGTTGAATCCCTCCATAATTCCATTCCAGTTTGTGAATCCTTCCCGGATGAACAACTCTTTGTCATCTCTCAAGAAAGTATCCCTTGGTATGCGGATGTGGTTAATTATTTGGCAACCGGTAAAATACCATCTTCTTGGACCAAACAAGAGAAGGATCGTTTTCTCTCCCAATCACGATCATATTATTGGGACGATCCTCAATTGTTCAAATACTGCCCCGATCAAATAATTCGTAAGTGTGTACCCAACAGTGAATTCCAAAGCATTCTTAAATTTTGTCATACACTCGCTTGTGGGGGACACTTTAGTGCTAAGAAAACCGCAGCAAAAATTCTTCAATGCGGATTTTTCTGGCCGACACTTCATCGGGATGCATATTCATTCTGCCGCTCGTGTGAGCGATGTCAGCGCCTCGGCGCGATGTCTCGGAAGGACATGATGCCTCTTAACCCTATTCTTATCATTGAAATATTTGATGTGTGGGGCATTGACTTCATGGGACCATTTCCACCCTCTACTGGTCATGAGTACATACTTGTGGCGGTGGACTACGTATCTAAGTGGATAGAGGCCGTTGCTACCAAAACCAACGATCACGCAGTCGTGGTTAAATTCATACAAGCTAACATTTTTAGCCGGTTTGGTACGCCTCGGGCCATCATCAGTGACGGAGGTAAGCATTTCTGTAACCGGTTCCTTCGAACCTTGCTTCTCAAATACTCCGTCACACACAAAGTAGCCACCCCCTACCATCCTCAAACTAGTGGCCAAGTAGAAGTATCCAATAGGGAGATTAAGAACATTCTTCAGAAAACTGTTCGGCCTGACCGGAAGGATTGGTCATTGCGACTAAACGACGCATTATGGGCATACCGAACCGCATACAAAACTCCCATTGGAATGTCACCTTATCGGTTAGTTTATGGCAAGGCGTGCCATCTTCCGGTTGAATTGGAGCATAAAGCTATGTGGGCCACCAAGACCTTCAATTTTGACATGAAAAAGGCCAGCTCTAATCGAAAGCTTCAATTAAATGAATTGGAAGAATTGCGACATGACGCGTATGAGAACGCGAAAATCTATAAGGCAAGGTCTAAAGCCTTTCATGATCGTAATATTCGAGTCAAAACATTTTCGCCGGGCCAAAAAGTTTGGTTGTACAACTCGCGCCTCCATTTGTTTCCCGGAAAACTTCGCTCCCGTTGGGATGGACCATTTTTGGTTAATTCCGTCGCCCCCCACGGAGCGGTGGAATTGAAGGACTTGAAAGATGGCTCGATGTTCAAAGTAAACGGGCAGCGCTTAAAAGTGTGCGTGGATGACCAAGTCACCACCGAATACGTGGATGTCGTCACTTTGACGGATCCCGTGTATTTTGACTCGTGAGCCGATCCGGACGTCGCGCCATAGACGTGTAAGGTGGCGACGCCATGGTCGCTATCAAGCTTCCATGGTGTCCCTTTAATCCAAAGTAGGTTTGTATCTAAGCAATGTAGTATCTAATTCCCCAATATCCAAGTCTCTGAAGCATATTTTAAACTGACTGTTTTTGAGCATTTCGATTGATCGAAACCAAAATTTCGATCAATCGAAAATTTCGATTGATCGAAATTTTGGTTTCGATTGATCGAAAAATTGCAGAGATTTGCCAAGTCCAAAGTCCCGAGAGGTGATATTCTTCGATTGCACTTCGATAGGTCTTTGATCGATTGAAACTTTCGATTGATCGAAATTGGATTTCGATTGATCGAACTAAAAGTTCGATTGCATCAATTAAATGTTCGATTGATCGAAGTAAAAATGTGATTTAGGGAAGGAATGTTCGATTGATCGAAGAGACAATCTCAATCCATCGAAGTTAGTTTCGATTGATCGAAGCAAGATTTCGATCAATCGAAATTTCGATTGATCGAAATGCACATTTCGATCAATCGAAATGCACGCGGAGCCTGCACGTGAGCCGAAAATCTATTTAAACCGTTGGGCTTCCCTCCCATTTTAAAAGACCATCCGACTTCTTCTCTCCCTCTGTGCGATCCAAGCCCTATCCAAGCACTCCCGAGCACTCGATCTTCCATTCCCGATCATCCGCCGCCATCCGACGCAGTCCGATCCGCCGCAAGCATCTGCGCGATCTTCTCTTCGCGGCTGCGCGTGGAGTTTTCTTCGGTTGAGCCGTTCATCTTCTTCCTCACGAGGTAAGTGATGCATGGCTACTTTTTGTTTATTCTCTCGCCATTTTTGATAGTTTTACAGCGGAATGAACATAGTTAGATCATGTTGGGGTGGATGGTTGCGAGTGCGATGTCCGAATCCAGTTTTTGTGGGTTTCGGGGGGGTAGGAATTCAAGCGGGAGTGGGATTTGGCATTTTCTTCATTTCAAACGCTTAGTGTTCGGTGTATAACCGTGGCACCTTCGTTTCGGTTGCGCCTGTTCACATTGCCTCTTCGAGTGCAACTTTTTGCATTTTTGTCAGTACCTTGGACTAGGACTTCATTTTTATTTTTTTTATTTTATTTTATTTTTATTTTATTCTTTTAGTCTAGTAGTAGTTTCACTTTCTTCTTATTCATCTTTTATTTACGTACCTTTTGGAATCCAGTGCAGACTGTTCCGCGGCCATGGCAAGAGTGAAGAACGCCGCCGGTGCTGTTCGTGACGTGCCCGGGCGAGCCTTCCGGTCTCGGAAGTTCCACCCGGAGCAGGTTTTTGACTTAGCCGAGTTTGAGAGGCGTCCCGACACCGAGTGGACGGTTGCCGAGCTCAGGAGGCGTCGCCTCGACCGGCTATGCGTGCCTCCCGCAGACGTGGCACACGAGCGCCTAGTGCAGGTCTTTTACGAGCATATGACCTACTCCTGCACAGCGCCAGATACACTCGAGACTACCGTGGCCACAGTCACGATCACGATTACGCCGAGCCGGATTGCTCATATGCTCGGCATTCCTCACCAGCAGCCGCCGGACATGGTTGGCCCGGACGGTCAGCCACTCTATAGTGCCGCGCTCCCAGCAGATACCACGCTCTTCTCGATAGTGATGGACATGTGTGGCGGGGCGTTTACCACGCCCAACCACAACTGCACGTCCAAGTCGATGTGCCCGAGCAGATATTGGTTCCTGGACACCGTTCTCCTCAAGAACGCGTGTCCGTTGCAGCACGTGGCCGAGCGCAGGGGTGACCTCCTCCGTTGCCTCTATGCTTTCCATACAGGCGCTTGGTTTTCTGTCCCATCGCTTATCTGGGGGCAGATGCACAAAGTTTGGGATGGCCTCGTCAACAAGAGGAAGAGGAGAACAGCGAGTTGGCGGCTTCCCTTTCCATTCCTGATCGCCGCTTTTCTCAGCAGTGCCAGTATACCAGTCAGTCGGACTGACATTCAGTTGGCACCGCCCACCCGCTTCACATCTACACAGTGGGATCGGGTGAGGCGACACTTAGAGCGACAGGACCATCAGGGTGATCCACCAGACGATGTAGATATGGATGCCCCAGTGGAGATGGATGAGGGAGAGCCAGCAGGGGCTGAGGCGGAGGACGAGGAGATGGAGGAGGAGGAGATGGATGTCGCTGCAGAGCGGCATGATATCTTAGCGACAGGCTATTCCTGCCTGGCGGCTGACGTAGAGCGGCTCCAGCAGGGTTTTGACGAGCACGTCCAGGTGACGCAGAGTCAGCTGGCGGGTATTCGGACGGACATTTCTTCTCTGGTGCAGGGCCAGAGAGCGATCTTAGATGAGTTCCGAGCCTTCCGGCAGGATCTGCAGTTCCTGTTCGCAGGTCGAGCCTCCACCTCCACTTCTGCTCCCGCCGAACCACCACCACCACCACCCGCCCTCGAGTAGCTGCACTTTATTCACCTTTTATACTTTACTTTCTGTATTTTACTTTCTTTATTTTTGATAGGCCATGTTGGCCATGTTTAGTTTCTTTTTTGCGTATTCCGCCTACATGTACCCTTTGTACTGAAACGCATTTTCATCTTTATGGAATACATTTATATTTGCTTTTATGACATGTGTTATCTTTACTGCCTTTTCTTTTTGCTTTCCGTCAATTTATCTGTTCTCTAGACTTTGACTATGTATGTAGTACCACTTGTCTACTTGTTATATGCGATTCAGTTGATGATTTCCGTTTATTACCGCCTGGTTTTAATTCCCAATACTGTTGAGATTGCTTCAACACAGTATGGCGGTAATAAAGAAAGGCAGCCCCTTTGCGTGCTATACGTTAGCGCGCCTGGATAGTCAATATCTTGTCGCATAGACCTCTTAGACAATCGGGAAACACCAGTTCAGACCATTAGATTTACAGTCATATTGGCATTGTCTGTTTGTGCATAAGTATTTCATTATGTTCTATTTATCTACTTTTTGTTCCTCGTAATGCTCGTGGTATCCAGT
Organism: Cornus controversa; assembly: GCA_026545225.1. Classification (NCBI taxonomy): domain Eukaryota; kingdom Viridiplantae; phylum Streptophyta; class Magnoliopsida; order Cornales; family Cornaceae; genus Cornus; species Cornus controversa. Next base: position 31,088,421 of record CM048846.1, on the reverse strand, counting down.
TGGTATTCTGTGCAGATTTTTCTTATTTACAGGATGACCGCTGCTGTGGACTTCCATTTTTCTCGCATTCTGCCATCCCGGTAACTTCTTTCCTTGCTCTTCTTGTCCAAGCATTGAGGACAATGTTGCATATAAGTTTGGGGGTGCGGTATGCTATACCACTTGCATATGCATGCAATGTTCAGTCATTATGTTGAGTGTCATTGTAGAGCAGTTTTTTTCTGTGATATTTTTGCATGCTTGCTATGATGTCTTGCTTTGTAAAGGAAGATCATTCGAATAAATGTCCGAGGTAAATGCAGCAGGTAGTTAAGAACTTTAACATTGTAAATACCCGCACTTTTGCAAGCTTTATAGTAGGCTAGAGCGGTCTACATTTTTGTCCAAACTCGAGCACGTACAATTCTTGCCCTAAATTTGTCCTTAACCGCACAAATTCGCACACATGCAGTTTAAATTGTGGGGTATAAGTCTGAGGGAGAATTTTTGAAAATTTCTGTTTTTATCTGAACATCTTAAAGAATAAGTTCTTCCGGTTGTTGTAAAAAAAAAAAAAAAAAAAAAAAAAAAAAAAAAGAAATAAAAAGAGAAAAATATGCAATAAGCCTTCTCACTAAATAAACCGGATTTCTATGCCTCAAAGCAGGAAATATTCGTGTAAAAGTGTGTAAGGTTGAGCAGTAATAAGCGGATGGCTTGCTTACGCTCATCGCCTTGTAAGCTCGGTTATTAAGTCCGAGGGGTGCTTCTTCGCCTAATGCCCTAAAACCAATTGGTTTGGGAGTCATTGGCCCAATGCCGCTACGTGGGCTTACAAGAAAGCAAAAAGAGCTAAGCATTGCACAGTCATCCGCACATGAGCAATCATGAATGTTTTGTGATAATGAAACAGCCGGGTTGAGCATTTTCAATGAGTTTTTCTCTTAAAAGCAGATTTGTTCGTTTTCTTCTCCAAATATGACAAAAGCCGCACGTTAGAATGCATGTTCACTTTTCAAAGAGGATTTTGGGGTTGGAATTGTTATAGTTGTTCGGGCTGGCCAGCATGTGGGGACTGTCGTTCATTTATAGCTTGTGAAAGTCCATTTTTGCTAATGGCCGCATAGTTCTGTAATACTTGTTGCATTTGCCAATTGTGAAATGAATGGATGAGCGCCCTTTATCTAGTTGATGACTGAGCATGATTAAACTTTTGTATAAGATAGTTAATTTCATTTTTGTAATATTGTATTGCTAAGGGACTAGCAATATGTAAGTTTGGGGGTGTGATAAGTGTTCAATTCTATGCATTTGAACCCTCTTTATTGCATATGTTAGTTCCATTTTTGCGTTTACCGAGATATGTTTACGGTATTTTTGTGTTTTTGATGTATTGCAGGTATTGGAGTAAATGGAGCAAAGTTGGAAGTTTTCTGCAGTCAAGAGATGAAATCAGAAACTGTTGCCAAGGCATTTCGATCAATCGAGATGTGGATTTCGATCAATCGAAATTTCGATTGATCGAAATCTCATTTCGATTGATCGAAATCTCGATCAATCGAAATGCAATTTCGATCAATCGAAATGCTGCAGAGCCCACTTGGCCACTTGCTCACCTGCTCTCCCACTTGCAACAAAATCCCCCTTTTTGCACGACTTAAGGGGATTGTCTGACTTGAACAAGACTTTTGGGGGCCTTCTTGATACAAGAGATATATATAATGATATATATATATATATGGTGGGCCCAAAGGAGCCAAAAAGCATACAAAAAGCACCAAAAGCCACATATCTCATATCTCTCAACAGATACAAATCAGAAGAAGAAGAGAGAGACCTTCGGGAGAGGAAGAGGAAGGGCTGAACCAGACCAAGAAGCTTCATTCTCTTCATCAATGGAAGGGTGCAAGGCAACCATGAGCAACTAACTCTTCTACTAGGGTGTTGGTTTCAACCCCTAGCCATGTAAACTTGTTCATCTTTGTAGCTCTTGGGACTTGTAATTAAATGTTGATTATTTAGCCTAGTGATTATGTACACAAATACATTTCTTTTATATATTCATTTGATTTGGAATTTATTCTTGTCTTAGAGTAGGTTTTGTCACTTGAATGCACAACATTTGCATATTCCACAAGAAGTGCAAATGATGGCTAGATAATGGTGTTTAAATGAATGTGTGATGCTAATTTGTATAGACCATGCCAAGACAAGGTAGTTTGGATGCATGTAGTGTTCACTTAGAGAGTAGAGTAAGTAGGTAGTTAGTTAGGTTGAAGAGCTATGCTTGTTGAAGATGGATTATGATAGGTTAGCACACACATTGATCTTTTGATATGTCATTGAGGTCACAAGCCTAATGTCATTGTTAGGCATTTAATTAATGAATCCCTTGCTTGCTACACTTATGAACATGTGAATGGCTAGGGGTGGAAACCAACCCTAGTTCTCTCTCCCAACTTTACTTTTTAATTTTATTGTCATTTCCTTTATGCAATAGTTTCTAAACACAAAACCAAAAATCTGTTTTGTTTGAATTAAAGTAGAATTAATCTTTCTCTATGACAATTAACGACTAGTCCTCGTGGGATCGATACCCTCTATATAGAACCTTATCTGCAAAGATTCGTGCTCTTGCGAGTGGTTAAATTATATTTTGATAAAAAGGGCAAAATTAAGCTTGCAATATAATTTAGTTCCGACCACATCATATGCCACAAGCCATTTTCACCATTTAGTACACAATTGCATGGTTTCTTCAATTTATTATAAGTTTGACATACTACGAGACTAGTGGTGAAGTCTCAACCCTAGTCCTTTACTCTTTTCTCAACTCCGCATTTTAATTATCATTTATGCTTTTAAAGTAGTGTAAGCAAACAACCCAACACTTGGTTGTGAATTAAACGAGAACCAACCTTCGACTTTTAGCATATTATTCCTACATAGTCTTTGTGGGATCAACAACCTCAACTTAGAACCCTATCCTTCAAGGATTCGTTCTATTGTGAGTGGTAAATGTAAATTTCAATTGTTCGCAACACACAACAATTTTTGGCACCGTTGCCGGGGACTACGGTTTAGTAGCTAAAAGTAGAGGATTGAGTCTCGTTTAAATTTTAACTTAACTCATTCTTTAAATTCTTTAATTGTAATTATTTTTGTTCTTATTTGTTAAGTGTTTTATTTTAGGTACTTATATAATCAAGGCGTCGGGACATAAGCTCGGATCCTTTGTGAGTATAGTACCTGACTTTTTTGCACTTAAGTATTTAAATGTTAGTTTTTGCATACAGCTAAGATTTTATTTTATTCATATGCAAGGTAGGAGATTTTTGTCACCCCTTGTTGCCGTGTGATCTTGAACTCGAAATAACTCTTAGACAACATAGTAGCATTCCTATGGACCTTATATTGTTTAGAGAACATAGAAGAGAAACCATGGTAAATAATGATAGCCCAAATGTTTAAAAAAATCCTATTTTACCACCCCGATCGGGCAGTGAGCTTCTTCGAGATTGTTATGTTCCATCTACCTATGCATCTCCTTCTTGTATTCATTTTTCGAATGTGAGGAGGAATAATTTCGAAATCAAATCCTCGACCATGGGCTTCCTAACCAAGATCCTTATAAACATATAGATAAATTCTAAGAAGTGTGTTCGACTCTACAGTTGAACGCCCAAGCAGAAGACAACTTAAGACTTCGTCTTTTCCCCTTCTCACTTAAGGATAAACCCAAACAATGATTTAATTCCTTAGAGCCAAGTTCCATTAACACTTGGACAGAAATGCAACGAGAGTTTCTAAATAAATACTTTCCAATGGGAAAGACTAATGATGCGCGGAGAGTCATGATCGATTTCTCTCAAAGGGAAGGAGAAGCTTTTCATAAAACATAGGGAAGAATGAACGATCTTTTAAGGTCGTGCCCACACCATGCTATTCTCAAATAAAAATTGGTGCAAGGATTTTATGATGGTTTAGGAGAGTCCCACAAACAAATGGTAAATGCTAGTTATAGGGGTACATTCTTTCTAAAAAGTTCCGATGAAACGTGGATTCTCTTTGAGAACTTGAGCGAAAATTCATCTCATCGTTCTTTTAATGAAAGGAAGAATATGTTAGTTGCTTCTCTTAACGCCCAAGCTAAAAGTATTTTTGAAATTCGTAAGGAACAAACAACTGATAGGAAGATAGAAGCCCTATAAAAGAAACTTGACCAAGTTATGTTGGTTAGGTCTTCTTCTTCCTCTCCTCCAACTATTCCTAATCCCACTCTTCATCCCACATATGATGTGTGTTCTTTTTGCTCTAGTCCTTCTAATTATATAAAGGATTATCCTCATACAAGGCAATACCTTGATTTTTTGCAAGAGCAAGCAAATGCACTTTATTCTAGGTCGGGTCAACGTTCTTACCAAAACTCTTATAATCTCGGATAGAGATATCAAAATCAGTTCTAATATGGAAACCAATGTCAATATCAAGGACCTCGGGGACCACATGGATAGCAAGGTCAATCTCAATTCCAACCTAGACCTTGTCAATCAAATCCAAATTCGAGTTTCTATTACACTCCCAATCAACCACCACCTAGTTTGAGGATAAAGTTTTGGCTGCTTTAGGCCACATTGAAAGCAATACCCAAAAGATCAATGCCCATTCACAATCCATTGCAAAGATAGAATTCCAATTAGAATAGCTAGCTAATGTAACAAATCGGCGAGAGGGTGAAAAATTGCCTAGCCAAATGGTGGCAAATCCAAAAGGGCAAGTAGTTAGTGATGCTTCCCCATCTTTTGAGTTTACTGAATACCAAGCTAAATCAATTACTACTTTAAGGAGTGGTAGAGTTTTAGAGAATCCAGTTGATAAGATAATAGAGAAAGAATGTGAGTGTCCGATGAATCCAAAAATTCCCATGTTAAATCCAAATGATTGTCCTATAAATCCAAAAGAAACTTCCAGTAATCCAAAAGAAACGGGAAAGGAAAATGAATCTGAATTTTCATCAATTCTAATTCAAGATGCTTTATTTGAACCTCGAGTTCCCTTTCACCAAAGATTGAGTGAACCTTCTCAATTTGGGAAGCAAGTTGAGAAATTTCAAGATATGATAGAAATTTTTAAACAAGTTAAAATCAACATTCCTCTCCTAGATGCTATAAGGCAAATTCTCTCTTATGCTAAGTTTATTAAGGACTTATGTACTCAAAAGTGTAAATCTAAGAACCAAGTTCCTAAGAAAGTCCATCTAACTGAGCAAGTAAGCTCAATTCTTTAACGTAACACCCCTCCAAAATTCAAGAATTCGGGTGTCCCTACGATATCTTGTGTCATTGGTGACCATGAATTCGAGAGGGCGCTCCTCGACTTGGGAGAAAGTGTTAACTTACTACCTTACTTAGTTTATCAAAAACTAGATCTAGGAGAATTAAAACCAACCAAAGTTGTGTTGCAGCTTGCCGACCGCTCGGTAAATCAACCTCGTGGTAGAATTGAAGATGTTCTAATCAATGTGGACAAATTTTATTTTTCAGTGGACTTCATAGTCCTTAATATTGAGCCTATCCAAGATCTTACAAGGTATATTTTGATCATTCTAGGTCATCCTTTCTTGGCTACAGCTAATGCTTGCATTAATTGCCGTACCGGGGTGATGGACATCTCCTTCAGGAGTATAACTGTGAGGTTGAATATCTTAAACGCATCCCACCACACCTCCAATGATGAAAGCGATTATTTTTGTGTGGATGTTGTGGATGAACTTGTGGAAGAGATACTTCCCTAACACTTCTCGAAAGACCCTTTGGAGGCATGTCTGAGTCAATTTAATTTTGAAGACCTTGATATCAAGCAATCAATAGAAGATGTAAATACTATGGTTGATGCCACTGTCATAAATGACTCTCCCATGTAGAAGACACCATTTTAGCCTCTTCCTACTCATTCGAGTACTCCTCCAACTCCATCCATTGTGTTTCCTCCACAACTTGAGCTTAAGTCTTTACCGTTTAATCTCAAGTATGTGTTTCTTGGCCTAAGTGACACTTTACCGATCATCATAGCTTCAAATCTAACAGATAACCAAGAGTGTCACTCATAATGGTCTTAAAAGGCATTGACCCTTCCATTTGTATGCACCGCATATATTTGGAAGAGGATGCAAAGACCTCGCGAGAGGCACAACATAGGTTAAACCCTAATATAAGGAGGTATCATGAAAGAAGTTATCAAGCTGTTAGATGCTGGTATTATATACCCCATATTGAATAGCAAGTGGGTAAGCCCCACACAAGTGGTGCCAAAGAAATCAGCCATCATCGTTCTTCTAAATGAACAAGGAGAATTAGTTCATCAACGCACCACCACAGGTTGGTGAGTGTGTATCAACTATAGGAAACTAAACTTCTCAACTAAGGAAGATCATTTCCCACTCCCATTCATTGATCAAATCCTAAAAAGGCTTGCGGACTAAAGTTTCTACTGCTTTTTAGATTGATAGTCTTGATATAATCAAGTCGCAATAGACCCGCAAGACCAAGAAAAAACTACCTTCACATGTCCATTCAGAACCTTTTCTTATGGATATATGCCTTTTGGGTTATGCAATGTAGCGGCGACATTTCAACGGTGTATGATGTCTATTTTTTCAGACATGGTGGAGAAGTTCCTTGAAGTGTTCATAGATGACTTTTCAGTCTTTGGACCTTCCTTTGATTCGTGCCTTCATAATCTTACACTTGTAATCAAGCATTGTAAGGACATGAATCTTATTCTTAGTTAAGAAAAGAGCCATTTTGTGGTTCAAGAGGGAATTGTACTTGAGCATATTGTGTCCAAAAGAGGTATAGAAGTTTATAGAGCCAAGGTAGAACTCATATCTAAAACAACCTAAAACATTTAACATTTAAAACACTCAATAACAATTTAAACAAGTAAAACGTTTAACATTAGAAACACTCAATCAACAATTTAAACAAATAGAAAAACTCAAGTTAAAATTACATAACCTCAAAATTATGGGGTATTACATATATAAACATAAGATTTGTGTTGAATGTTAACATCATTTTTGAAAGCTTTTGTTCGATCAAATTATTGATCTTGCTATCCCAAATAGTCCCTGTAAGTTTGGTAGTGAGTCGTTGGGTAGTTTGACGGGAATTTGAGTTTGAAATTTAAGAACCCTAAAACTTGAATTTGGGACTTTTTGATTTAGGATATGAATGGTGAGAATTTTGGTACTAATGCATAGCTTAGACCGAGAGGAGTTGAATGATATATTCAACTTGGGATTTGGTAGCCAAAAGTGACTAGAAAAGAGGCTGGAGGATGGACGGCCGCGGCTGATATGTGACTATTATAGATAAAAGAAAAAAAAGAAAGGAGGAAGAAAGAGGAATCAGGCGTGTGGGTCCTGTTCCAGCCACCAGTGGGGACCGAAAAAATTTCCATCCAGTCCCACCCGCCAAGCCCACCCACTGGGGGACTCAGTTTGGAATAGTTTAACATATATTTTTTAGATTTTTAAATCATTTTTTAGTTTGAAAAAAATAGGAAGAATACTTTTAAATTAATTTTAAATTCCAAAAAATTTCTGAAAATTTAAATTTATCTTTTAGGGACAAAATACATATGGGTTTGTAATTTCAAGATGAAATGAGTCCCCCTTGTTGTAGAATTAGTACAAAAAGTATACTTTAAAGTTGGGATTTTATTTTCTTTTGATTTGGAAATTTTTTTAATTTATTAAAAAATTTCAGAAAATTTTAATAAGACTTTTAAAGATGGATTATGCACAGAAACCTAGGCTAGAGCTAGGTTTAGAGATACTTGATGTTTAAATGGTAGTGTAGGCCTTAGTGTGGGGTTTTCTTTTTAATTAATTGTTTAATTTTTCTTTAATTGTTTCTTCGCTTTCATAAATGTTCTTGATGTTTAATATGTTTGTGTCATTTATAATTGTTTAATTAACAAATGTGACGATATGCTTTTCATGTTTTAATTAGCATGCTTTTAAGTGTGTTAGATTATTATTTAAAAGTAATATGAGGCATGTCAGGATTGCCTAATACCTAATAAGGTATCTATACAATATATCTTTCAGCATGTCTGGATTGACAGGCATGTCAGGATTGCCTAATACGTAATAAGGTATCTATACATTATATTTTGTGGCATGTTAGGATTGCCAAGCATGTTAGGATTGCCTAATACCTAATAAGGTATCTGTACAATATTATATTTAGGTATGTCAAGATTTCCTAATACCTAATAAGGTATCTGTATATTATATTCGGGCATGTTATGATTGCTTCTTGTGTAAACTTAAAACTAGTCTACACTTGCATTGTGATAACAGATGAGTTAGCATAGTGTGTGGGGCTGCTCTATTCTTGGGTCACATGGTTGCTCTATTATTGGTTCATGGGGTTAATTTTGGATACATTTATGAGCTGGTGGGTTTATTTAATTATATATAAACAGAAGTTTGGTATGTTCTGGAAGGATTGTTGGTGGTGGTAGGTTATTACCTAGTAAGGCATTTGTAAAATATAGAGGAAGGCATGGTAGGATTGTCTAGAATCTAATTAGAAAACTTAATGTGTTAAGGCATGTTAGGATTGCCTATGGTTTGAAGTTAAGAATTTGTTATACCTTTATTATGATAATAGAAAGGTTGATTCAGAACATAGTTCTAATTATTTCTAAGACAGAAGATTAAATGACTAAATGGTATAATTGTATCTATATGTTTTTACTGTCCTCATATAGAGGGTATGTTTGCTAGTTCTCTGACTGGGTGGTAGTAAAAGGAACTTGCTCGTGGGTTTAACCCACTTTTGTTGATATTTCAGGTCCCAAACAGTTTTTACATTGAGATTAGTGTGTGGAGTTCATAAAGCGTGGCAATCTTCTTTTCCTTAATAGACTTCAGAGTTGGGACTTAGATATGTTCATAAAGTATTTACTTTTTTTATTTTTTGTTAGGGGGTCCTTGAGTTATGGGACTTCCAATTTGTATCGTTCAGACTCGCTTTATATTTATTCAACATTATTATTTATTTCAGTCAAACTTTTCTTTCAGCTTTTATGGTTCTTTTTCTTTTGTTCTTGTATTCTATGTTTGTTCGCTATCAGTTGTAAGTATCCCTTATGTTTTTTGTGTGAGACTGGCCACCTCGTGCGTGAAATTTGTAGGGAGTATTTCATATCCTTAGCAAACTCATGAACAAGGTTAGCAGAAGTAGAACCAAAATTAATATCATCCATATAAATCTAAGAAACAAACAAATTCATACATTTCCTTATTATGAACAAATTTTTATCAACTCCCCTCTCCTAAAGACCTTATTCAACAAATAAGAAGTCAACTCTCAATACCATACTCTAGGAGCTTGTTTGAAATCACATAGAGTCTTTTTTAAATGAAAAATATGATCATGATTATGTGGATCAACAAAGCCTTTCGGTTAAGCTACATACACTTCTTCTTGTAAAATATCATTTAGAAAACCACTTTTAACATCCATTTGAAATAATTTAAACTTAAAGTGACATGCAAGAGCAAAAAGAAGATAAATAGACTAAAGTCTAGCAACTGGTACAAAAGTTTAATCGAAATCAATTCCTTCAACTTGAGTATATCCTCATGCAACTAACCTAACTTTATTTCTCATCATAAGACCATTGTCATCAATTTTATTTTTAAAGATCCATTTGGTTCCTTTGATGTTCACATCTTTAGGTTGAGACACTAACTCTAAAATATCATTCTTCACAAATTGATTTAACTCTTTTTGCATAACTACAAGCCAATCGGAACTTTGAAGAACATCATCAATATTCTTAGGTTCAAACTGAGCCACATAACATGAATGTCCTATACTATCTCAAACTCTACTCCTAGTAGTTCTTTCCTTCCATAGCCCTATCACATTAGTCAATGGATGAATACTTCGAACCCTAGAACTGCTAAACTTTGGGATTTCCTCTTGTGGTGCAGGATTTTCTATAGGTACATGTGTATCGTTAACCACTTCCACAATTTCATCACCCCCTACATACTCAACTAAATCCCCAACCCCTTTCTCACGTTCTTTCTCAACCTCTCTCTCACTAGGTTGACTCTCAGGTAACCATAAGGTGTTTAGTCCTTCTTCTTTCTCAAATTGATCATATGTCTCTTTAGGCCTTAAATCATAAATGACAACATTAATTGACTCCATTACAACTTTAGTACTATGATTATAAACTCTATAAGCCAACTATTTAATGCATACTCCAAAAGTATCCTTCATCACTTCTACAGTCAAATTTATCCAAATTATCCCTATCTCTAAGGATATAACATTTACTTTCAAAAACTATAAAGTGTTTAATGTTGGGTGTCTTACCATACCATAGTTTATATGAAGTCTTTTTAGGTCCCAGCTAAAGATGCACCTTATTCAACATATGACAAGCAATACTTACAGGTTCAGCCCAAAAATACTTAGTTAACTCACTCTTATGAAGCTAGTGCGAGCCATCTCTACAATTGTCCTACTCTTCCTTTCCACTACACTATTTTGCTGAGGTGTTTTAGGTGCATATGGTTCATGACTTGTGCCAAGACTATTAGAATACTCGATGTAAGGTGTAGGTTCAAATTCTCTTCCTCTATCACTCCTAATAGGAGTTATTGCATATCATTTCTTATTCTAGATCCTTCGGCAAATTAACCTGAAGAAAACAAAAGCATCAGACTTTTCTCTTAAGAAAGTAATAAAAGTAAATCTCAAAAAATCATCAACCATAACAAGCATTAATCACTTTTTACCATTTATGCTTTGAGTTCTTATTGGACACATCAAATCTATATGAATCAATTCTAAAATTCTAAAAGTGACTTTATGCTTAAGTCTCTTATGTGACACTTTGGTTTGCTTACCTAATTGAGTTATGCGATACGAAAACAATTCAGTTAATTTAGCGTGAGGTGCTAATTCTTAGATCTAGAGGGGGGTGAATAGGTTTTCTTGCCCAATTTTTATGATTGATTATTTACCCACAAAAATTAATAATTATGTATCCTAACCAATCACAAAATAAATAAAGCATAATTATGCAACCAAACCAATCAAAAAATAAATAAAGCAATTAAGAAAAGTTAAAGATGACACCAAGAATTTTACATGAAAACCCTAGGAAGGGAAAAACCATGGGGGTGAGGCAAATGTGCCTCCAGAGAAATCAATCCACTATCTCGAAGCAAATTACAACAAACTCTGTCCTAGACTCACACCACTCCACTCTAATAGATGCGGAATGCCTCAGTATTACATTTGCAACTCTTCTTCTAATTGCTGGAAACTCCCAACTAACGTCACAATCTTTTCAGAAGGGTAGCTAAAGAACACAAATATCCAGCAAGTATTTTGTCCCCTTCGTGATCGTTTCTCCACCTCTTTAGATAAAAACAAGTAGTATCAAGAAACCACCACTACTACTCTGATCAAACTATGTAGATTGATGATGCGTTTTTAGATTCCGTTGATTAGATAGAGAAGAAAATCACAACTTAAATACTCTGTGTGTGTGTGTGCATTGAAAAATAAAATCAATAATGATTTTCTCTCATAAATCTCCCTTTTAGCTTCAAAATATATTTCTCTCTCTAACAATTAAAGCATTGAGGGTCTTTCTTATGTTGAAGCATAAAGATTTATTTATAAGATTTAGAGTCCTTGTTATAATTTGAAAATAAGTTTAAAACACCTAAGGAGCATTTTAGAGATGTCTGGGCTGATTAGGAAACAAATTCGGATCAAAATGAAAAATTTTACACATTATAGTGAAGTCGGACCGGTCCTAAATATTGGGGACTAGTGGGACTTTGTAGACTTGTAGGAATTTGAAAGTCCTGAGAAAAGTTAGATCAGTCTTAAATATTAGGGACTAGTGGAGCATTTCAGACATGTTAAAAATCAAAAGCCTCAAAAGAAGTTGGACCGATCCTAAAAATTGGGGACCGGTGGGACTTTCAAAAAATCAAATTTCAAGTTTAAAACATATTTTCTAAGTCCTAAGCCCACCAAACTTCAAAACATAATGTCCTCACTCACATACATGTACTAAGTGATGTCCTCATCAAATCCATGGTATCGAGACAACTTTTGTTTAGCTCCGAAGATCAAAACACAAGATCAAACAAAAATTACAACTCGATCAACAAGTTTTGACACCAAAATTTGTCAATTACAATTATATATCTCATAGACATAATATGAGATATCCTAGAATTCACAACTAAACCAACCAAATAAAATCTAACTCAAGATTAAGCAACCCACTTTGATACCAAATGTGATTTTCGTGGTGCTAAAATGGTTCAGTTAATTCAGTGTGAGATGCTAATCCTTAGACCTAGAGGAGGGTGAATAGGTCTTTTTGCCCAATTTTCATGATTGATTAATTACCCACATCAATTAATAATTAAGCATCAAAACCAATCACAAAATAAATAAAGCAATTAAGGAAAGTTAGAGATTAAAGCAGGAATTCTACGTGGATACCCTGGGAATGGAATAACCACGGGGGTGAGGCAGGCACCTCCAGGGAAACCAATCCACTATTTCGAAGAAAAGTACAACAGACTCTATTCATAACTCACACCCACTCCACTATAACAAAAACTTAATGTGGAACACCTCAGGCTTACTTTTGCGACCCAGTCATCTAATTACTGCAGACTCCTGGCTAACGTCACAATTCTTCTAGAATAGTAGCTAAAAGAACACAAATACTCCCCAAGGATTTTGTCCCCTTCGTAGTGATTATTTCTCCTTCATCTTCAAATAAAATTAAGTAGTATCACGGAACCACCACTGTTACTTTGATCAAACTTAATAGACAATGTTGTCTTTGAAAATTCGATTGATTGAATAGAGAAAAGCATCACAACTTAAACACTTCCTCTGTGTGTGCTCTCAAAAATATTAACAAAAGAACAAAAATTCTTTCTTGAAAAATATCTAATTGCTTTCTCTCTCTAAAAATATATTCTTTGATGTATATGAAAATCTTTTTGAAAGCATTTTTTAAAGACTGGTCCATCCCTGTTGAGACCCTCAAATGAGGTACTGAGACCTCATGGATTGGTACAACTAAACCTTGGACCAGTCCAACTGTGTAGGTGACCAATTTTAAGGTCCTGAGAACTCTTGGGCTGGACCAGGAAAGACTTGAACCTGTCCAACTTTGAAAAGTAGGAAATTGTGATTCTGACACTCTATATTTTAAGGCCAGAAAATAAGTTTTCAAAACTTATGTATTCTCAACAACTTACCTGGACTAAATGATGGTCAAATCATGATCAACGACGTTCATGCTCTCTTGAAGCCACTTAAATGCTTCATTCAATTAAATTCCTTGCTTCAGACGATACATTGATGAAGAACACACCCCAATCTCTCAGTCTTCAACTCCATGATCAATTACAAAAATATGAATGAAAGATTACAACTCTATTAAACTTAGTTTTAACACCGAATATTGTCAATTACAAATATATACGTCACAGAAAAAGGGTGTCAAGATTTAACATTTGACTCTTTCAAGGCATTCTCCAAATTTTAAAAAGACATAACTTATTAAGCCATAATCCATTTTTCTTTAAGTAGTTGTCAATAGACCACTCAATCAGATCATTCGAGTTACCTAATGGCCATGAAACAGGGTTTTAGAGGTCACGAACATCCAAAATCTTAGGGTGTATTGGCACTTGACAAATAAGTGGTGTATATATCCCTTTAGGGAAATGCTAAACGTCATGAAATTTTATCATGAATTGCCTTCATGAATGATATGGCAGGTGATAATACCATTGAGATTCCGTGTATGGGGAGAATTCCACCAATATTAACTCACCATTTAATTGCCACATCATTCAAGATAAAAATTCATGAAATATTTTCATGACGTGTAGCATTGCTCATCCCTTTATGCATGCCTTTTGCAATAAACACAAGTAGGGCTAGATATAACATCCATTTGCTGCAGAGTTGCACACAACTTTAAGTTTTTTATGCATACCCAATTTACATATTATATACATACAGAGACAAAGGACAGGACATTGTAATACGTTCCACAGCTGGAATATTTTATTTGCTCTTTGCCCTACAGACTAAGTTCTAATCACTACCTAAGCATAAAAGCCCTTTTCAACTAATTATCACTAGAAAAATAAAACTTTAAAATGCTGTAAGCACATAAACAGAAATTATAATCCATTGTTACTCAAATTCTCTGTATCTTAACATAAAATCCCAAACATTGTATAAGCAATTCATCATTTGTGGAGGCGATAAGTAGGAATAGCAAGTATATGCTGAGCTCTATTAACTACAATACCAAACTCCTCAGTCATGTCTAGCTCAGTTGGCAACATGTAATTTGGAAGTTCCCAATCAAAGCAATGCACCAATTGAGCCACCACTAGCCGGACCACCCTGAGACCCAATTGCATCCCTGGGCAACCTCTTCGGCCAGAACCAAATGGGATAAGTTCGAAGTCACGTCCCCGAATATCTATTGTACTCCCAACAAATCTTTCTGGGATGAACTTCTCAGGAGCAGTCCATACCTTTGGATCTCGCCCGATTGCCCAAATGTTTATGGTGACTCGAGAGTTTTTGGGTATGTGGAAACCGTTAACTGTGCAGTCTTCGATTGCCTGGTGTGGAACCAGTAATGGTGCGACCGGATGGAGCCTGAAGGTTTCCTTCAGCACCATGTCCAAATACTCCAATCCTTCTAGGTCTGATTCCTTCACCATCCTGTCCATGCCCACAACTTCTTCCAACTCTTTCTGCACATTTTTCATCACTTGTGGATTCATTAAGAGTTCTGAGAGTATCCAGTCAATTGTTGTTGATGAAGTGTCAGATGCAGCTGAGAGCATGTCCTGCAAATGAAATTGAGGGATACGAATAAATAGATTTGTAAACCTGATCACAAGTGACCTGAAAATTTTGCACAGTCCGAGCCACTCAGCCAGGATATCTGCCTATATTTTAGTCAATAAAACTAATTACTATATTTTAGTCAGTAGGGTGGACAATGGAGATTATGAACATAGTTTGATAAACATCCAAAACAAATTGATAGGTGTGTCCACTTCAAAACTAATGATATATTTTGTATAGGCATCAATGATACTAAAAGTACTGCTTTAGATTCAATTAAATTACCAGCATATTGGCTTTGATATGAGAACGATCAATACGGAACTCAGCTTCTTCAGATTCCATGAAGGCCAACATGATATCTACAAAGTCCTTGGTTTGGCCTTCCTCCGTAGCTTGAACATGGTCATCAATTATCTTCTCAAGGAACCCATCAAACACCTTGCTAACAGCCTTCATCCTCCGAGTCAGTCCCTGAAGGTCAAGTGCTCCAACATAGGGAAAGTAGTCGCCAATGTTTGGAGTGGACGCCAAGTACTTGCCCTCCTGAAACACAGCTTTGAATCCCCTCTCATCGAATTCTTTGTCCGTGTACTTCTTCCCAAAAACCATCCGACAAGTCATGTCTGCATTCATGGACAATACTTTGGCACTAAGATCAACAGCAACACGATCATTGGCTGCCTGTTTAATGAATTCGATCAAAATGCCAAGCTCTTCGGATCTCAGAGCCTCGAAAGAATTTATTTTATGGATGCTAAGCAATTCTAAGGTGCACAACTTACGTATATTGCGCCAATAAGGGCCATATTCGGCCATGGACAAGTTCCTTTGCTCATAAGACATATACTTAGCAGACTCTAGAAGAGGCCTACCAGCAAAAACTAGGTCATGTGTCTTAAGAAACTGCTCGGCAGCTTCTGGTGATGAGACGATTATGTTGTGGACGAAGCCAAAGCGCATGTACATGATAGGACCATATTTGTTGGCTAGATGTTGCAGATCACGGTGAGGAAGCTTTCCTAACAAATGAAAGTGTCCCAAAATTGGGAGTGCTTTTGGACCAGGAGGTAATCTCTTCTTATTGTTCCTCCTTAACCATGCTTGCACAACATAAGCAAGTGCAACCACTACTGCAATTGTTGTCCAAGTCGGAGCCATGGCAGACATTGTTTGGTATATTATCAAGCTAGGCCTCTGGTGATCTAAAGGCTTAGAGTGATCTATTTCTTTACTTGTAATGAGTAAGGTCACAATCAAAATATATATTATAGGAGTTTGGCACAGAATGATAAGAATGCGTAGGCTAATTTAATTTGTTTCGATATTTTCACGGAAAAAAGAATTTCCATGTAACTGACATTACATGGAGAATTCTACTCGAAGCATATACCTTTTGTCTTCATGCCTTCACCTTTTTCGCATCTCCAAGTAAGAATGATACTAAAAGGTAAAACAAAAAGTGTAGCTCCGGCTCTTGTTATATGTGATTTGATTGATAATTGTGGTCCCCCAAGCACCAGCCCGTTCGACTGGGCTGTACACTGGCCCAATGCTATACAGCCCATGAAAATAAATCCACTCCCTCAAGTGGAACATGCATGAACCGAAGCCCAATCCAAGCCCACCAAACCCTGAAAGAATAAGCCGCTAATAAACGTGATACACTCAAACCGACAAACTCACATACCCCACTTGCCAAAACCATCATTAAACCCGGCCACCTCCTACTCGCGAGACCAACATCCAAAAGGCTCAATGGATGCAAGGATGAAAGAAACAAACCCCAAGTGGAAAAGGACAAAAGGAAAAGTCATATAAATAGACTAGAAAAGAGAAAGAAAGGGGCTCGAAAAATTTGACTATAAGTTGGGACTTGTATTCGCTATATTGAGAGATAATCAAAAGCATACAATATTTATCTACAATTTCTGTTTTGATCTCGAGTGTTGTTGTCTCAATTATTTAGCTTTTTACGTTTTTGAGCTTCTAAAATAATTCTAATGAAAATATAACTCATTGCTTTTACAATGCAAACATATTGGTACCTCCATTGTTACTGCACATGTATAGAGAAATCGAGAATCATTCATTCATCATGCTCTTAACTTCTAATATTATGTTGTAAAAAGTGACAGTTTACATAGTCAAACTCAAATTCTCATACTTCTCAACTGGACTTTTCACTGTTGCAACAGGTGATGATGCTGTAACACAAAAATAAGTTTTCTTTAATAAAAAACTCAAGTGGTACATTTACCTCTCCTAAAAGTTTAACCAAATTACACATGCTAGACTGTTTGACAATTATTATTTGAGAATATCCTGTTATTTTCTATCTATCAGATCCGTTACCGAAATTTTATAAAATCACTATGTTGCTTTCACTTATGTTAAAAGACAATAATAGCCTCGTGTTGTAATGCACTGACAAAAAAACCCACAAAGACATAAACCGAAATGCCGTTAGGTGTCCATATATTGACACCATTTCTATCTCTTCCCCAATTTATTTTCTCTCACTACATCCCACGCCTCTCTTCTGCAATTTGTCCCTCTCTGCTTCCCATCGTCGACAGAATCTCCGTCTGCACCACCATGGTCTGCGAAGCTATCTCCTGGCTTCTCATATGCTGAACATCCTCTGACAAATCCCTCAAGTCCTCCATCGACAAAACCACCAAGAAGAACGACTCAAACCCAACAAAACTCGCCATAAAAAAATCTAAAACCAACAAGATCGATCGCACGAAAAAGAAGAAGAACAAGATCGATCAAGGAATCAAGTCGGGCTCTCTCTCTCTCTCTCTCTCTTCAAGTTAAAGTTAGGTGTTGTCGTTCCCTTAGTTCTCTTTGTCGTGTTTGGATTGCTCAATTTGTTGTTCGTAGGAAAGTCCGTTGCGAAATTGCCCTTCGTGCTAGCTCAAATCTTGAAGAAGATGAGCTTGCGACTTCCTGTCACAGGCAAGGGACAATATAATGAATTGTTGGATGGTATTTTACTTCTTGTAATTGATCAGTATTCACACCAATTAGTAGAGTTGCCGTTGATGGGCTTGGGCACATGTGTGCCGACAAAAACTCTCACATTTGGCTCAGTGATTTGATACAAATGTTTGAAAATAAATATATATATATATATATATATATATATATATATATACACACACATACGCATATGCATATTCATATATACTTATTTATAGATGTTTGGCTCGGCGGTGACGCCTCGGGCATGCCTCGCTCGTGGGAGGTGGCTTATGGCTTGGTCGTGTGCGAGCCAGCCAGGATAGTTAAGTCAAACATTGTTTGGTGCTAACAAGAGCGGAGCTAGGATTGTAAAGTGGGAAGGGTTAAAAATAAGAAAAATTAAAAATAAAATCAATAGTTTTTATGACAAAGATATGTTATAAATATTCAAAAAATAGACAAAAAAATGAAAACGTTCTCGTATATAGATACAAAAATAGATATAATATTTTCTTAAGTAAATTATTGAAAATGAACTCTACGATCCTTAAAGAGAGTCAAATTCATTAACTACCGAATTTATATCAATATATTCAGCAAGTTCTCTTTCAATGTTGAGAATCATGCAATCTGCAAAAAATTCATCACTCATCTTGTTGTAAAGTTCAGTTTTGACAGGCTTTATTGCCGCTGCTCATTAGAAGTTGCCCCACTTTTTGATTTATTATTTTCCAGTTTATAGAACGAAAATAAATTTTTCATCTTGTAATGTAAGTGCATCGATAATCTAAAACAATAGAGGCCCATAATAGTGATAAATGAAACTATGAAAGAATATTTGCAATAATAAATATGTTCCATCTGGCCAAACAAATAAATATTGAGTAACAAATAAGTTTCACACGGCGAAATAAATAAATCTAAACAATAATATATATGCCCCACACAGCCAAATAAATAAATATTCAATAAAAAATAAGCTCCACACGGTGAAACAAATAAATATGAATAATAACAAATATGTCTCACATGACCAAACAAATAGATAATTACATAACAAAAATAAATAGAGTACAAGAAATTTCATAAGTAAAACCATAAATTATGAGAAATTACTAGTTACCTCTTTAGTCTTTGGTTCTTTGTTTTATCTCTGTTTGTCTCTCTACAAACGAAATCACGAAAAAACAATGTAATGACTCATGAAAGTTAAATGAGAGTCCTAGTCAGAAAATAAAAGGTTTGTGGACCAGACTACACTAGTGGGCTTCAACTAAACAAGTAGTAGTAAAAATAAAAATAAAAAAATTTTTTGGACCTGGGTTATAACCCAGGTTAGCCCACCTTAAGTTCCGCCCTTAGGTGCTAAGACATAGGGTCTTTAGCTCACTAGAAGTTTGTGCTAAAACACAATTCTGTAAGCTCGTTGGTTTCATACGAACTGAGTTAGCTCAAATGCCAATCAAATATTTCAAATGCTATATTCGATGTCTGTTCCTAATGAAATATTCTCTACAATCTCACACATGAAGAAGTCAATCTCATATACAAAATATAAGAAATATCTGCAATTGATAGCATGCAAGCACATAATACAAGGATAACAGAATAAATAAATAAATGTGAAAAGAAAACTTAAACTGAGAGGACGAATAAAATAAAATTTAGAGTCTCAACCATACTTTATTGTGGTATCGACCCTTGTGGACAGGTGTGATGTAGGTGAGTACAAGAGACATTGGGCGAGCTAGAAAGAGAGCATGAGCTAGAGAGAAAAGAGAGACAATGATGCCGAGAGAGAGAGAGAGAGAGAGAGAGGGGCTGTTTGGCACGGCAGGAAATTGGGTTTTGGGATGGTTTGCCTGTACATGGCTGGGCCTTCTTCATGGGGTAGCCATGGCTGAGGTTGGCTTTGGTGGGGGAAGGTTCAGTTGAAGGCTGTATTTGGCACAGCTGGTTCGTGGCTGGGGATAGCGGTGGTTGGGCGTTGCCGGTGGTGGCGATAGGTGGTGGTTGGGCGTTGCAGGTGGTGGTGGCCGGTGATTTCGGCGGCCTGTGGTGGTGCTCCTGTGGTAACTAGCAGCAGTCACGGCATAGGGAGAGAGAGAAGAGCCGAGAGATAGAGAGAAGGATGGAAGCATGGTTGTGGGCTGTGATTTCCGGCAGTGGGTGAGTGGTTCTCGGTCAGCTAAGGAGGGTGGTTCTTATGATGGGTCCATGCACGTTAGGTTCGTGAGGTTCAAGTAAGATGGTGGGTGGTTCACGGCTTGGACAATTGAGGTTATGGGTCTTGCATAGAAGCTCCATTTGGAGGCCAGAAATGGTGGCGTATGGTGATGACTTTCATGGTTGATCAAGGTATCAATTGTGAGGTGCATAATTGACTGGTGCTTGGACAATTGAGGTTATGGGTCTTGCATAGAAGCTCCATTTGGAGGCCAGAAATGGTGGCGTATGGTGATGACTTTCATGGTTGATCAAGGTATCAATTGTGAGGTGCATAATTGACTGGTGCACGATGGTGTCGGGGAAGGGAGTTGGTCACGACTTGGTTTGTTCATTATGGTAGTGGCTTGAGTATGGGCTAGCAAAAGATGTGTATTAGCGGGCTGTCCATAAGGGTCAATTTGGATGGTGGGTCTTCATGGTCTAGCATGATGACTGATCAAGTATATTCAGGTATGGTACCTTGAGGTTGAAGTAAGGTCTCGGTAACCATGGCGATTATCAATGGTGTTCGATTTTGGGTCTTCTCCATGGTGATAATTGGGTTCAATTGGATGGACTTACAGCTTGGGTGGATTAATGTGGCTAGTGCCATAGTTTGTGGGTGCATGGTGAGGGCTGGGCAGTGGTTACGGCTATGGTGTTACAGTGTATGTTGATGGGTTGGCTGAGGCTGAAGGTGATGAAGAGTGTATTGGTTTGGGTTGATTAATTTGGGCTCATTGTATATATTGGGCCTGAATTGAGTTAGTAATTCGGCTTGTCATTTGGGTCAAGATTGAATTGGGTTTGCACAATATAATTGGGCTTAATTAAATTAGGCTTAAAAGATTGGGCTCAATTTGTATGGATTTAAATTAAAGCATGGAAATTGGGCTGAGGTTAGTATGTTATGTTGGGCTGGTGTAATTGGATAAATGAAATTGAACTGGGCCAGAATGAATTTAAATGTTGGCCCAGTATCAATTTAAAATGAAATAGATTGATTTATGGGCTTGGCTTGACATTGGACCAGGCCGAGATGTTGGACTTTAGATTTCTGGAGCTTATCCAACGGGTTCACGAACTTCCAGATAATAAACCCAGGCAAGTTGATGCTTGCTCTTTTTCCTTATTCGCGTATATTTAATTTACGTATGATTATATATCTGTGCGTACGTGATTAACTGTGTATAAAATTTATATATATATAAATTTGATATGTCTGTATTTATTAAATACATACTTGTAAACATGCATATATATATACAATTATATATATGTTATTAATTATTATGTGTGTGTGTGTGTGTATATATATATATATATATATATATATATATATATATATTGATGATTATGAACATGTCGGCTTAAATTGCTTTATTTAAATTTATGTACGGCAATTTTTATGTGGAATGTGAATGTTAAGTATAATTGTGCTGTGATTTATTTTATGGTTGTTGATGGTTTAGTACCTTTGTTGCGTTATTTTATGTGCACGATTAGTTGATGTGTATGTGTGTACTTATTAATATTTTATGCAATTAAAAGTGTACTTGTTGATAAATTGGTGCATTTAATTTGTGAGATTATATGTGTACAAATTGTACGTGTATGAATTGTACAAGTTTATTTGTATTTGATGAGATATTTTTGTACATTTAAATTTATTTAAATGTTAAATGTTATATGATTAAATTGTAATATTGGATTGTATTAGTTATTTAAATATAAATTAAATTATTTTGAGATTATGACGCAAAAGTCAACTTGCTGCTGCAATGATAGATTGTTTAGCATATCCTTGTTGAGCTTTGAGCTCACCCCCTCCCACACTTTGTAGGTTAGGACAGTGACACGAGTACAATTACGGGACTTGGTAGCATCGTTGAAGGGGATAGGATCCTCTCCTTGAAAATTCCTCTCCTTGATTCCGTAAGGCTTAATGTCTTAATGTGAGATGATGACGTGGCTAAATCGTGACCGCAAGATTAAGCCCTGCGGAATCAATAAGAGAAATTCTCAAGGAGAGGATCCTTTCCCCTGTTGAAGAGGTAGCGGTTGAACTATTAGAATTTATTTTGGTTCATTAGATATTTATTTTCTGCACAATATATGAGACTGATTATTTAATATGAAAATTTGTAAGAAAGAATTGTATTTAACATTTTCTTCCGATGAAAGAAATTGTACAGGACTTATGTATTTAAGGGACTATTTTAAGACTTTAGATAGATTTTCCTTTCTTCTATATTAATTTTGTTTTTATTGGTTTTTCATACCTCGGACTTCTCTTCGAAAATCTGAGGTATGAAAATTGGCATCAGAGCTTTAGATTCGAACACCCTAGGACTACAGGTTAGGACCCAATGACGCGTTAGATTGGAACTTAGGTTTGAAAACCTTAGGATGACGAGTTAGGATCCAAACACGCGTTAAGTTTGGAATTGTGGATTTAAGTATAAGACCTTGTCGGGAAATCAGATTTTCTTCTATAGACATAAACAAGTTGTATATTGTATTGTCTGCTGCGATTTTTCATAATTATGATTTAATGTTGTTTTGGATACAGAGTTATATATATTTTCTCTATTTAAAAGTTATATGGAAGTATGTACCCAAAACTTAAATCTTTGTTACATCACACGGGTATATATCCCCTAATAAATGTGTATATGTATACTTAAATCTTTGTTACATCACACGTGTATATATATCCACTGATAAATGTGTACATGTATACCAACTCAATACCCTTTTCTTTTTCCTTTTTTTTTCCTTTTTTTTTTACTTCTAAACAAAACCATTAAAGAGGTTGAATTTTCCGAAAGATCCTGATTGAGTAATAACAAGTCCTCAAAGGAGGCTGTATAAGAATCCATAATAGCTTAGATTTTCATCAACCACCAAACCTCACACTCAGTATTTATGCCAACATTGCTTTGACAACAGCAAAAGAACTCAATAGCAGCAATAACAACATATCTGTGCAAGGACCTTCTGGAAGTGGAAAAGATTAAGTAGTACAAAACAAGAGAGAATTGTAGACTTGCAACTGACGAAGTGTAGGAGATAACATCCACTTACAATATAAACTAGAAAACATTGTCTGATTGGAAAGCCACAAGCAGCAAAGCGAAAACAATAATCTGCAACACAGATGAGGATGAGGAGAGACAGTACTCCGCAAAGCAAAACTGAATAGGTTGTCATGATTTAACATTCAACCCCTTCAAAGCACTCTCCAGTTTGAGGAAAGACAAACCCAAATAAGCCAAACTCCATTTTTTTTTTGTAACTAGTTGTCAACAGCCACTGAAGCTGCTAATTCCCGAAACCTGATGGGCAAGAAACAGGGGTTTTAGAGGTCAGGAACATCTAGATTCTGAGAGTGTATTGGCACTTGAAAATAAGTGGTGTATATATCTTTCTCTGTGCCTTCTGCAATAAACCGAAGTAGGGCTAGAAACAAGTCACACAACACCTATTTGTTTCAGAGTTAGACACAACTTCAATTTTTCTATGCATATCCAACTTACACAAAAAACATATACATTATACATACATACAGAGAACAGGACATGGTTCTAATAACTCCTAACCATGAAAGCATTTTTCAACTACTTGCTACATAAGTACAGAAACAGAAATTCCGGACCTTTGTTATTCAAGTTCCATATATCTTAACAGAAACCCCAAACATTGTCTAAGAAATTTATCATTTGTGAAGGCGATAAGTAGGAACAGCCCGTAGATGCTGAGCTCTATATATTACCAGACCAAACTCTTCTGTCATGTCCAGCTCAGTTGGTAACATGTCATTGGGAAGCTCCCAATCAAAGCAATGAACCAATTGTGCCACCACTTGCCTGACAATTGTGAGACCCAATTGCATCCCAGGGCAACCTCTCCTGCCAGAACCAAATGGGATTAGTTGGAAGTCACGTCCCCTAACATCAATAGTACTGCCAACAAATCTCTCTGGGATGAACTTCTCAGGATCAGCCCATACCTTCGGGTCTCGGCCGATTGCCCAAATGTTTATGGTCACTCGAGAATTTTTGGGTATGTGGAAACCATTAACCGTGCAGTCTGTGATTGCCTGGTGTGGGAGCATTAATGGTGCGACTGGATGGAGCCTGAAGGTTTCTTTCAAAACCATATCCAAGTACTCCAATCTTTCCAGGTCTGATTCGTCCACCATCCTGTCCATGCCCACCACTTCTTCCAACTCTTTCTGGACTTTTTTCATCACTTGTGGATTGATTAAGAGTTCTGAGAGTACCCAATCAATTGTTGTTGATGAAGTGTCAAATGCAGCTGCAAGCAAGTCCTGCAAAGGAAATTGGGGGATACGAATAAATAGATTTGTGAACCAGATCAAAGCTGATTAGAAAATTTTGCACAGTCCAAATCATTCACCCAAGATATCTATGTATAATAGTCTACTTTTAAATGTGCAATATAGTATTACTAGCATTTGGGGTATAACACCAGCCTTCCAAGTACATGGCCTACAATTGCAGTCAAAATATAGAACTAGTTACTATTCTGTAGGGTGGACAGTGAAGCATATAAACATAGTTTGATACAGATCCATAACAAATTGACTAATGATATATTATGCAAAGGCATACTACTAAAAGTACTGATGTAAATTCAATCAAATTACCAGCAAATTTGCTTTGATATGAGCGCGATCAATACGGAACTCAGCTTCTTCAGATTCCATATAGGCCAGCATCATATCAACAAAGTCCTTGGTTTGGCCCTTGTCCCTAGCTTGAACATGGTCATCAATTATCTTCTCAAGGAACCCATCAAATACCTTGCTAACAGCCTTCATGCGCCGAGTCAGTCCTTGAAGGTCAAGTGCCCCGACATAGGGAAAGTAGTCGCCAAAGTTAAGGACGGCCCCCAAATGCATGCCCTCTTGAATCACAGCTTTGAACCCTCTCTCATCGAATTCCTTGTCCTCGTACTTCTTCCCAAATACCATCCGACAAGTCATGTCTGCATTCATGGATGTGACTTTGGCACTAAGATCAACAGCAACACGATCCTGGGATGCCTGTTTAATGAATTCGATCAAAAGTCCAAGCTCTTCGGATCTCATAGGCTTGAAATAATTTATTTTAAGGCTGCTAAGCAATTCTAAGGTACACAACTTACGCATACTGCGCCAATAAGGGCCATATTCGGCAAAGGAGAAGTTCCTTTGCTCATAAGATATATACTTAGCTGACTCTTGACGTGGCCTACTAGCAAAAACAAGGTCATGTGTCTTAAGAAACTGCTCGGCAGCTTCAGGGGATGAGACGATGATGTTGGGGACGAAGCCAAAGCGCATGTACATAATAGGACCATATTCTTTGGCAAGTTGTTGAAGATCACGGTGAGGAAGCTTTCCTAACAAATGAAAGTGTCCCAAAATTGGGAGTGCTTTTGGGCCAGGAGGTAATCTATTCTTATTGTTCCTCCTTAACCATGCTTGCACAGTATAAGCAAGTGCAAAAAGTACTGCAATTGTTGTCCAAGTCAAAGCCATGGAAGACATGGTTTGGTATTGTATCAAGCTAGGCGTCTGGTGCTCAAATATGGTGGATATAGTATAAATATTTCTCAGAGTAATCTAAATCTTTACTTAAAATGAGCAAGATCACAATAAAAAAAAATATATATATATATCTACACATTATTGGAGTTTGCGACAAAATGAACTAACATCCAAACATAGCTAAGATCGATGAATGCGTAGGCTAATTTATTTGTTTTGATAGTCTATTCACCGAAGATAAGAAATTCATTGTTACTGACGTCACAGGGAGAACTCTACTGAATTAAACCTTATCCCTTTTGTCTTGTCCTGCATGGAGGCAATCAGCTACATATGAACATATAGTCTTCATGCCTTCGCCTTTTTCGCATCTCAGAGTAAGAAAGAAACTAAATAGAAAAACTAAAAGTTTAGCTCTAGCTCTTGTTCTTAGTGATTTGATTAATAATTTTAGTGAAAATGAAACTCATCTGATTTACAATGCTGACATATTGGGACCTCCATTTTTATTGTATATGCCCAGAGAAAAGGAGGATTGAATGCTCGTCATGCTTAAGTCCTATGCGCTTGATTACTATCTAGAGACTCGCGAACATTTAAGCTATTTTTAGGAGCCGTGAATTGGTGTTTGAAAATTAAAATTGGAAAAAATTTAGTTTAAAATTTCAACTAAATTTTTTCAAGTTTCAAACAGTCGATTCGATACTTCCAAATGCAATTCATTAACATTATCAATCACAAAGTGACAGTTTTGATAAAGGAACCCAAATCTGTGCACTGTTTGATTCGACTTTTAACCATTGCAACAACTAATGATCCATAAAACTAGAACTTGATCTTATGTCCGAAGTTAGTTGAAAATATTTGTTAAAATATGACTTTATAGTCTATTTCATATTCTAACTCATTCACAATTAAACTAAAACCAAGTATATCATGGACAGATATAATTTCAAAGAAAAATACAGTTAAGGAGTAAAATAATGCAACCACCAATTATATGAGCAAGCACACAACCAAATCTCCAATACCTAAATCATCGAGAAAGTGTAAACCTAACTCTAATATAGGTTTCCGGGTCTATTCTGTTCCTAAGAACCCTATTAATTATTCTGGAAATTTTTGAAAATTTTAAAGATTTTTCAAAATTTAAGAAAATAAAAATCTAGTTCTGAAGTACACTTTCCCTACTACTTTAACTACAAGGTAATCTCATTTTGACTTGATATTTAAAATCCAAGTGCATTCTGTCCCCAAAAAATTACCAAAATTTTCTGAAAATTTTTTAGAATTTTAAAAATTATTTTCCAAATAAAAGAAGATGAGAACCCAATTTCGAGACATACTTTTAAAATCAATTTAACCATGAGGGAAACTCATTTCCACTTGAAATTTAAAACCCAATTGTATTCTGTCCCTAAAAGGCTACCCAAATTTTTTTAGAACTTTTTAGAATTTAAAAGTAATTTTAAAAATATTTTTCTTGATTTTAAAATATTTTTAAAAGAATTTAAATTTCGGACTGGGCCCAAAGGTGGGATTCGACGAGTGGGGCGCAAAGGTGGGATCTGTTCACCCCCATTTTTATATCAAACTTCTCCTCTTGATCTCCTCTACCCATTGATACAAAAAGACTCCTCAAAAATGGCCCGAATAGAAAACCCTCAAATCATAAGTTCTAGGGTTCTTTGCAAAATTGTCAAAATTAAAACCAAATTTCTCAATGATCTGATTTTCTAAGGATCAAGGGTCATTGACGCGTGGACAGAATACCGGAGTGGTAGTGGGAGAGCATCTCTGTGGATTTCATTGTGGGACTTCCCACCTCATAGTGAAATCATGATTCTATTGGGTGATAGTGGAGAGGTTGACAAAATCAGCACATTTCTTGCCAGTTTGCTCGAATTACACCTCAGAGCAATACGCGAAACTTTACATTGCAGAGATAGTGAAGCTTCATGGTGTGTCTTTGTCCATTATATCGGATAGAGATCCGAGTTTTGTTTTAGGGTTTTGGGAGAGCTTTCAGCAAGCAATGGGTACAGCTCTGCACCTCAGTACAACTTATCACCCTTAGACCGATGATCAGACTGAGAGGGTTAATTAGATTTTGGAGGATATGTTGCGAGCATGTGTACTAGACTTCAAGGGCAATTGGGAGACTTATTTGCCGTTGGTTGAGGTTGCCTATAACAATAGTTATCAAAAGACTATTGGTATAACATCATTTGAGGCTCTGTACGGACGACCGTGTAGATTACCGATTTGCTGGTTAGAAGTTGGAGAGAATAGGTTTTTGGGCCCTGAGTTCATTAAGGACAAGTCAGAAAAAGTTATCCTTATTAGAGACCGTATGTGGACTGCGAAGAGCAGACAGAAAAGTTACGCTGACCGAAGAACTCGTGCACTAGAGTTCAAAGTGGGGGATCAAGTTCTGCTCAAGGTTTCCCCCATGAAGGGAGTTATGCGGTTCGGAAGGAAAGGGAAGCTGGCACCTCGTTCTGTAAGTCCTTTTATGATTACCAATAGGGTGGGAGCGGTAGCGTATAGACTGGCGTTACCGGACACTGTGCATAGGGTGCACAATGTCTTTCATGTCTCTATGCTGCGGAAGTTCCTTAGAGATGAGGATACTTACCAGCACATTGAGGTTGGAGAGATTGAGTTGCAGCAAGATGCAACATATGTAGAGCAGCCTTATTATGTTCTTGACCGTAGGGATCAGGTTTTTCGTTCTAAGACCATTCCATTAGTTCGAGTTCAGTGGAGCCACCATAGCGAGGCGGAGTCCACTTGGGAAAGGGAGGATGAAATGAACGCAAAGTGTCCAAAGTTTTATTTCGGGTATGAGCTGAATTCCGACGAAATTCCTCTTTTTAGGGGGGAAGAATGTAATACCCCGAAAAATTTAGACGTCTATTATTTTAAAGAATTTAAATTTCTGTATATTATTATTATTATTATTTTTCAATTCATGTGGAATGCCTTTATATGCATTTTATCATTTCATGTGAATTGTTAGGTCTTTATACAATTATTATTTTATGTGAATTGGTTGTCTTTATAAATTCTTTCATTTCATGTGAATTGCTCTAGTTTTGTTTTTATCAATTTATATGAATTGTTTATTGATTGTGTATTATTTGATTTAAATATTTTAAATGCTTTGGATTGGGTTAGGGAGGAATCTGGGCTGGAATGGTTGGGATAAGGATATGCTTAAGTTGTTGGGCCATGGTTATAGTTATATTATTATGGTTATTACTATAATTATTATTATTATTATTATTATTTTTAGTTATTTAGTTTTTAGAAAAAAATAATAATAATAATTGAATAAAATGATTAGGACAAAAGATAATAAGAAATTAGGGTTTCTGCCGTTTGCATTACGCACAAAAATCAGGAGAGTAAACGAAAGAGAGAAGGAGTTCGGGTAAACGAGTGTTTGAATCGTCAAAGAGGCAAGTTTGATTCTTCTCTTCCCCTTTGAATCCGTATGCATAGTCTAGGTTTGAGGATTGTATTTATTTTGAAAATTTGTATATAATTATTTTTTTTTTCTGTTGATAAATTTTGTGAGAATTAATTATGCTAATTGTATAGACATGTTGTTAGAAATTTGTATGCATTTAATTATGAAATTAAATGATTTTGTATGCTAAGAATAATTCTGTGAATTAAACATTAGGATTTTGGAGTTTTGTTACTGTTTTAGGGTATTTTTGCATATGTATATACATGTATATATGATTGTATAGGCGGGTGTATATATATACGAACATGAAATTTGGGTCTACTGTATTTATCATTTTTGAGGGATTTTGTTCGATCAATAGGTAGATCTTACTTCCTAGAACAATCCTTGAAAATTTGGTTGTAAACCGTTAGGTAGATTGATGTGAATCTGACTTTGAAATTTTAGATTTTTGAAACTTGAAATTGGGTGTTTTTGATTTAGGCCACGAGAGGGCGTGAATTTGGTACCAATGCGTAGCTTAGATCGAGGCGAGTTCAATGGTATATTCATACGCGCGATTCGGTGTCCGGAAGCGACCAGAAAATGGTCGGAAAGTTCAGCCACCATTGTTGAGCTTTAAAGTTTCAGCCGTAGGAAGAAGAAAGAAAAAAAAAAAAAAAAAGGAGTGTGGAGGCAGCGCCGCCGGCGCGTGGGGGCGCATGCCGCCGGCACCGGCCGGTGACTGGAAAATTATTTTTGGGCCCCACTCGCGGGGGCCCACCTCCGGGTCCAATATGGGCCCATTCCAGATAGTTTTGATATTTCTTTTGTATTTTTGAAATTTTTGGAAAAATTTGAAAATTGGAAAAAATCATTTTTTAAAAATAATTTTATAATTCTAAAAATTCCAAATATTTTATGTCAACTTCCTGGGAGCTTAAGAAGCTTGGGGTTTAAATTTCATATCGAAATGATTTACCATTCTCATTAAATTAATTTTTAAAGTGTCTAAAAACTATTTTTTTAGCTTCTTTAATTGTAGAAAATACTTAGAAATTTTCAAAAATTTCAAAATTTTTACTGTAATTCTCTGGAGGATAAATACACTTGGGTTTAAATTTTTAACTCAAAATTATCTTTCCTTGTTGTTCAATTTATTTTTAAAGTGTCTAAAAGTTGAATTTTCACTTTCTTTTATTTTTAAAAAATATTTTAAAATTCCAGAAAATTCTAGAAAAATTTAGGTAACTTTATAGGATTAAAATGCACCTGGCTTTTAAATTTCATGTGAAAATGAGTCTCCCTTATGATTGTGTTGGTTGTGAAAGTATGCCTCAAATTATGTTTATTTTCTTTTTGCTAGAAAAAAATATTTTTAAAATTCTCAAAAATTTTAAAAAATTCCAGCATGATTTAATAGGGTTTTTAGCAATAGAATATGCCCAGAAACCTAGATAAAAGTTAGGTTTAGACTCCCTCATATATTTGGGTGCATTGAAGGTTGAGTTGGGAAATTGCTTCTATAATGGATGTTTGAGTTATTTGATTTACTTGAATGTAATTTTCTTTAAGGATATAAATGCCCATCAAATACTTGATTATAGTCTACTTGTGAACGATTTGTCTTATGATGATAATTTCACGTTGGATGATTTGAAATAACGGTTTGTGCAAATTTAAATCATAATGCACCTTGTTATTTTATATTGCATATTGGAATGTATCTATGCATTTTATTTTGGCATGTAAGGATTGCCCGGTGTGTCAGGATCGCCTATACCTAATAAGGTATCTATGTATTTTATTTGGCATGTAAGGATTGCCCGGCGTGTCAGGATCGCCCATACCTAATAAGGTATCTATGCATTTTATTTGGCATGTCAGGATTGCCCATACCTAATAAGGTATCTATACATTTTATTTGGTGTATCAGGATCGCCCATATCTAATAAGGTATCTATACATGTATGCATATGTTTTCTTTATTTTGAACTTAAAGAGTGTGTTCATTGTTGGATGATAAGGGTTTGTTGGAACAATGTATAAGATGATTTTACTTCTGAAAACATGAACTAAATAGGAAATGACTAGTATGTATATATTTATACCTATTAAGGTATCAAAAGATTAAATGGTGGCATGTTAGGATTGCTTAAACTTGATATTATTTCATGTTATGTTTATTTCTACTGAATTTAAGAAATGTGATCACTTTTGCATAATAAGGATTTGGGTGGAATATTATAATTAATGACTGTTGTTTTGAAAACATGAAACTGGAATAAGAATAGCTTGTATGTTAAATCTATTATTTTCTTTTGTGTCCCTTATACTGAGGGTATGTATATTGGTTCTCTGATTGGGATGTAGTAGATAGAACTTGCTCGTGAGTTTAACCCACTTTGTTGATATTTCAGGTTTCAAACAGGTTCCACTGCAAGGATAGAGTTTTAGGGTTAGTTGTGGTAGACATCTCTTCTCATCGGTCACAGGGTAGAAACCTATCCTCTTATTCAAGGGTCAGACTATGAACTTTTTTGGACGTTTTGGTTGTTGGTTTTAAATTAGAGTCTTAAACTTGTGTTTATTCTGGTTAAGGGGTCCTTGCGTTACGGGACTTCCAAATTGTATTACCAGGCATATAACTATTTATTTATCGATTATTTCAATTCAGTGAAATTTTCTATTCAGCTTTGAGAATTTATTTTAGTCTGTCTTTTGTATTCTATGCTTGTTGCTACTAGTTGTATGTATCTCCCAGGTTTTGTGTATGAGACTGGCCATCTCATGCGCGAAATTTTTTGGGGCTATTTCAAAAGAAATAACTAAAAATGGGGATTCGGAAGAGAAAACAGTGGATTTTGACCACAAAAAAATATGCACCCAGTATAGTTTAGGGCCCATGACGTGCGCGCCGATGACAGCTTTTCGAATTGGGGTCATATAAGCGATTCTGATACCCGTAACCAAAGTTATGGCCAAAATACCGAAACGCATCCAAAACTTCCCCAATTAGGGAAAAGATCACGACTTCCTGCCATCTTTGCGCTGATATGCCAACTCAAGGTATCTCAGCGCCATCGACGTGCCATCTGACAACTCAGCATCATCCGACTCGGATCCTCCTGCATCAGTCATTTACTCGAGCAAAAACAATACAAAAGGTTACGAACTAACATCCCTCACCAACCCACATTCATGCTCATACGATTTTAATATATTATACGCATACATAATATATATATATATATGCATATATCTATATATATATAAATCCTTACACCTATATTCATTTAGCATACGAAATCACATGAAATTCTTCAACAGAAAGCAACAGAATATAATATCAAATTATAAAAATTTTCAGATAGAATCATAGACTCAAAACCTAGACTATGCATATAGATTCAAAGGGGAAGAGAAGAGTTCGAACTTGCCTATTTGTCTACCAAAACTCGTCCTACGATCACTCCTTCTCACCCTTCTCTCTTGCGTCTATGTTCTTTCAGTCTTTATGCGTGTAAACGGCAAAAACTCTAACCCTCTTTTCTTTTCTTTTGTTATTATTATTTTTTTCTAGAAAACTAATTAAAACTAAAAAAATTAATTAAAAAGAAAAAAATTAATAAAACAAACCCTAGCCCATCAAAATAAAAATACCCCTAGTCCAACCATTCCAACCCAACTTAACCCAAATTCACCCTAACCCAATCCAAAATTAAAATAAAAGAAAATTCAAAGACCAAGTCCAACCATAAATAAATAAAAATAAGTTCCCTAAAATTTAAAGCACTCAAAGAAATTTAATTCAATCAACAAAAAACAACAAAGCAATTCAAATAAAATAATATATATATATATATATATATATATAAAGCATTTAAATTAAAAATAAATGACCTCAAAAATTATGGGGTATTACATCTCTAACATGAACCACTAAGACTAACTCGCGGAAGCTTAACTAGTTCGTCCTAAGTCCCTAAGTGGAACACTTGAACTCTAAACCCAACATTTAACCATCATGCTCATGAGGAAGCTAGCTTATGTAATCACCATCATGTTACGATATGTGCCCTAGGCCCTCGTGTTCTCAGCCCCAACTCCCAAGGCAAAACATCACCTAATTAGCTCATACAACAAGTTTCAGCCGAGTGATGGACTTCCCACCAGTCAGTTGAAACATGGGCATTTCATCAGTTGGTTAACCAATTTCTTCAGTCGGCCAGAGGTTACCTTTTTGTCGGCTGAAGAAGAGTTTCGGTCAACCGAAACATGTTTTTGCAAAACCTATTTTTTTCAAACTCTTGAGATCTCAAGGGTATCGATCAGTTGATGGATGGTTCAACCGGCTGAAACTCCCCTGAACCTGGTACTTCCTGTTTCTAAGTCTCAAATATGCACCATATGTTATCTATAACTCAATGGAACCTACCAAATCACCATTTTTTTATATCTAACATTCCCACAATTGCCATATAAAAGAATGTGGATTACAACTATCATTTCCATAATCTAGTGTTCCATCCATTCTTTTTCCACAACCTCAAAATATCTATTCAATTACCTAAGTTAAAGCTCACCAATAATCCAATCATCATACTACTGACACATGCATAATTGTAAAGGGAAAGGTTCCTTACATGCTACATTTCCACATACATTTACATAAATGAAAGATTACTCATACATACTTTAAAAGAAAATTTTCATACATTCATCCATTAACCAAAACCCTACATATATAATTATAAAGCACATTTATTCACATGTTCCCAAAACATTAAAATGTCAAATACATGAAATATCCCTTACAAATTTCATGCATGAAGTGGTCAGTCTCACACATAAAATGTAAGAGATACCTACAATTGATAACAACAAGCATGTAATACCCCGTAATTTGAGGATATCTAAATTGGGTTTTTATTTATTTGATCGAGTTTTTAATTATTTAAATGTTTTAATTAATTTTGTCAATGCCTGTTTTTATATGTTTAATGTGGATGTTTGAATTGTTGCTAAGTGTTGATTGAGTTTAATTGTGTGTTAAATATTTGTTTTAAATATAGTTTTTTTCCTGTTAAATAAAAATATGTTGGTTTTGGCTACATTTTCTTTATTTTTGTTTTATTATTATTATTATTAGGTTGGGCTAGGCTGCTGGGCTGGGCTATATATATATATATATATATATATATTTATATATAGTTGGGCTAAATATTTTATATTTATTAGCTTAATGATTTAGGAATATAAAATAAGAGAAAAGAAATTAGGGTTCAGTAGTTTCTACGCACAGAGGATTCCTACGCACAGATAGGGAGAAAATGGTAGATGCTAGGAAAAGAGAAAAAAAAGTGATTTTTGCTCAACATCACAAGGCAAGTTTGAACTATTCTCTTCCCCTTTGAATCTGTATACATATATATTTTTTTATATACATGTTGCTGAAATATATGTATAATATATATATTAATTGTATAGACATATTGCTAGAAATTTGTATGCAATTAATTATGAAACTAAATGATTTTGCATGCTAAGAATATTTCTGTGAATTAAACATGAAGATTTTGGAGTTTTGGTACTGTTTTAGGGTATTTTTGCATATGTTTATACATGTATATATGACTGTATAGGCGGGTATATATATATATATATATATATATATTAACATGAAATTGGGTTTACTGTATTCATCATTTTTGAACGTTTTTGTTCCGATTAAAAGGTAAATCTTACTTCCTAGAACAATCCTTGAAAGTTTGATTGTGAACTATTGGGTAGATTGATGAGAAATTGAGTTTAAAATTTTAGATTTTCGAAACTTGAAATTGGGCGTTTTTGAGTTAAGCCGCGAGAGGGGATGATTTTGGTATCAATGCGTATCTTAGATCGATACGAGTTCAATGATATATTCATATGCGCGATTCGGTGCCCGAAAGTGATCGAGAAGTTTCTCCACCATTGTTGTGGCGTGGAGCTTCAGGAGGAAGAAGAAAGAAGAAAAAAAAAAAAGGTGGCCACCAGTTTTGCCAGCGTGTGCAGCTGGAGCCAGTGGCCGAAAACATATTTTTGGGCCCCATTCATGGGGACCCACCTCTGGGTCCGATATGGGCCCATTCCGAATTATTTTGGTAATTGTTTTGAATTTTTAAAATTTTTGAAAAAACGTGAAAATTGGGAAAATTATTTTTAAAAATACTTTTATAATTCTAAAAATTCCTAAAAGTTTATGTCAACTTCCTGAGAGCTTAAGAAGCTTGGGGTTTAAATTTCATGTCGAAATGATTTACTATTGTTTTTAAATTAATTTTTAAATTGTCTAAAAACTGAATTTTTCATCTTCTTTAATTTTAAAAAATACTGATAAAGTTTCAAAAATTCCCAAATTTTTACTGTAACTTTCAAGAGGCTAAATACACTTGGTTTTAAATTTTCAACTCAAAATAATCTTCTTTTGTTGTTCAATTGATTTTTAAAGTGTCCAAAAGTTGGGTTTTTCACTTTCTGTAATTTTAGAAAATACTTTCGTAATTCCAAAAATTTCCAAATTTTTGCTGGAACTTTCTAGAGGTTAAATAAACTTGGGTTTAAATTTTCATCTTGAAATGAGCTTTCCTTAGTGTTCAATGAAATTTTAAAGTGTCTAAAAGTTGGATTTTCACCTTCTTTTATTTGTTGAAAATATTTTTTAAAAATTTTAAAAAATTCCAGAATAATTTAATAGGGTTCTTAGAAGTAAAATAGGCCCAGAAACCTAGATAAGAGTTTGGTTTAGACTCCCTCATAAATTTGAGTGCATTGGGGGTTGGATTGGGTGTTTGCTTCTAAAGTGGTTAAATTGTGTTATTTGGTTTACTTGAATGTATTTTTCTTTAAGGATATAAATGCCCATTAAACACTTGATTATAGTTTACTTGTAAACAATTTGTCTTATGGTGATAATTTCATGTTGGATAATTTGAATTACTTTGTTTGTGCAAAATAAAATCATAATGCACCTTGTTTATTTTATGTTTCATATTGGGAATGCATCTCTACATTTTATTTGGCATGTAAGGATTGCCCAGCGTGTCAGGATCGCCCATACCTAATAAGGTATCTATGCATTTTATTTGGCATGTCAGGATTGTCCAGCATGTCAGGATCGCTCATACCTAATAAGGTATCAATGCATTTTATTTGGCATGTTGGGATTGCCAAGACGTGTCAGGATCGCCTAATACCTAATAAGGTATCTATGCATTATATTTGGCATGTTGGGATTGCCAAGGCCTGTCGGGATCGCCTAATACCTAATAAGGTATCTATGCATTATATTTGGCATGTTGGGATTGCCAAGGCGTGTCGGGATCGCCAAACACCTAATATAGTATCTTTATATTTTATTTGGAGCATGTCAGGATTGCCTAATATCTAGTAAAAATTGTTTCTCGTTATATATTCGAGCATGTTACGATTATTTCTTGTGTAAACTTAAAACTAGTCTGCACTTGCATTAAGATAACTGATGTGTTAGTGTAGGGTGTGGGGCGGCTCTATTCTTGGGTCATAGGGTTAATTGGGGATATATTTATTTATGAGCTGGTGAGTTATCTTTAATTGTATATAAACATAAATTTGTGGCTTGGGAAATGATTATTGGTGGAGGCAGGATAGGTTTGCCTAATACCTTGTAAGGCATTTGTAGAATATATGGAAGAAGGCATGTTAGGATTGTCTATGATTTGAACTTATAAATTTGTTTTATCTGTATTGTGATAATAGATGTGTTAGTTCAGAACATAGTTCTAGTTACTTCTAAGATAGGAGATTTAATGACTAAACGGTATAATTATATCTATATGTCTTTACTGTCCTCATATAGAGGTATGTTTATCGATTCTCTGATTGGGTTGTAGTAGAGAGAATTTGCTCGTGGGTTTAACCCACTTTGTTGATATTTTGGTTCCAGACAGTTTCTACCTGGAGATTTGCGCGTAGAGTTCCTAGAGCTTGACAATCATCCATTCCTTACCATACTTTAGTGTAGGGACTTAAATCTGTTCATAAAGTTTTACTTTTATAATTTTTTTTTTGGTTAAAGGGTTCGTGGGTTACCGGACTTCCAAGTTGTATCAATCAGAATAATATAATGTTATTTCAGCTAACGCTAGACTTTTCTTTCAACATTTATAATTCTTTTTCTTTTGTCATTGTATTCTATGCTTGTTACTATCAGTTGTTAGTATCCCTCAAGTTTTGTGTATGAGACTAGCCACCTCATGCGCGAAAATTTTTGGGGGGTATTTCAAAGCATAGAATAGAAAGACAGAATAAAAAGAATTATAAATACTGAAAGAAAAGTCTATCTTAAATAATAATAAAGTTAAGTAACTGAAGTACGTGCCTGTGTAGTACAACTTGGAAGTCATGTAACCCAAAGACCCCATAAGCAAGAAGAACAAGAGTAAATACTAAAGATTAAATAACCGAAGTAAATAACGTCCTAAAAGAGTTCATATGCTGAACATGAAGAAAGAATAGAACCCTACTCTGAAAACTGATGAGAGAGAAGTTATCTACCACAATCTACCAACCTACGACTTTATCCTCATGGTGGAACAACCGTGGGACTTGAAATATCAACAAAGTAGGTTAAACCCACAAGCAAGTTCTCTCTACTGCAACCCAAATAGAGAACCGGTAAACATACCCTCTATATGAGGGATAACATATATATATATATACAAAACATTTTCTTATTTAACTCATGTCTCCAAAATAGACGTCATCCTATATACCGTCTCAATTCAACCCATATCATACAAATTTAGAACTTATTTTCTAAGTTCAAACCAAAGACATAAAAATATAACACGTTATTAAAACTAGGCAATTCTGACATGCCTCCTATACTATCCTTAAATACCTTATAAGGTATTGGCAATCTTGACATGCCCCCTAACAATCCTTACATGCCTCCCTAACTAACCTTAGATACCTTATTAGGTATTGGCAATCCTAACATGTTCCCCGTAAATTCTTACATGCCTCTACAACTAACCTATTAAACCAAAACAAAAGATCTAACCTATTTAGCACATTAATTTAATTTAACAAAAATTCAATCACTACAATAAAATAACTCATATCAAGTAAACTCATATCAAGTATATCATGAACAGTTATAATTTCAAAGAATACAATTAAGGAAGGAAAAAAATAATATGACCAACAATTATAAGAGCAAGCACTCATCAAATCTCCAACATATCTAGATTATCAAGGGTATCTAGACCTAGCTCTAACCTAGGTTTTTGGGCCTATTCTATTCTTAAGAACCTTGTTTAATCATTCTAAAATTTTTCAAAAATTTAACAATATTTTCTAAATAAAAGAAAATAAAAATCCAATTTTGAGGCAAACTTTTAAAACCAATTTAGCTACGAGGGAAGCTCATGTCTACTTAAAATTTAAAACACAAGTGTATTCTATCCCCAAAAGGTTATCTAAATTTTTTGGAATTTTAAAAAAAATTTAACAAATATTTTCCCTATTTTTTTAATTTAAAAATCAATTTAGAAAAATTTAAAAATATATAAAAATAATAATACCAACTGGGCCCAGAGGTGGGCCCCTGCGAGTGGAGCCCGTGGCCACCTTCCCCGGCGCCGGCGAGAACCTGGGGGGCATTGCCCCCACCTTTCTTCTTCCTGTTTTTTTTTCTTTCTTTTCCTCACCTGTAGCTTTCATGCAATAGCCATGGTGACCTAACTTTTCGGCCATTTCTCGGGCACCGAATCGCGCGTGTGAACATACCATTCAAGGATTGACCGACCTATTTGATTGACCGACCTCTTTCTTATAGAGGATCACTAAGTGGATATCGTTTAGTCATGAACCTCGTTATTCTAGAGACATATCTAAAGGAGTGGTCATCGAATCACCACCTTATCACAGTACAATCATCTTTATCTAAAAATTGAACTGATCGAATTATCTCATCTCTTCATCTTCCCGAACAATTGGATAATTACCTCTTTATCATACTTTATTATGCAATATATTTTTGGTTGACAAACTACCTACCTGGGATTATGTCTCTCATTGCCTTAACTAATTAAATTCCTAATATTGTCACTAATGGACAGTAACGTTGCATTCATATATCTTATATCATGCATAACGTTCCATTTATATATTCCTAATTAAGTTTTTTTTTGGGTTAAGGAACTCAAACACTATCTTATCATGTAAGTTTTAGTTCTTGGTTTTTTGTCGTTTTCTTTGTTTCCATAGCAGTACTAGAATGATTGAAATCCAAACTAAGTTTTCATATGTTAAATCTATTTGAATGCTTGAATCAGAAATTGATTTGTGCAGGTAGAATTTAGAACAACGATTGCATGACAATTTTGGATATCAAGAACAATAATCAAGAATTGAAGAATCTTGGGTTTATGAGGATGATGGTACTCAACTCCTTCATGTGTATTGAATTGGTGACTCAAATATCTCTCTTGTTAAGGAAATATTCATAACATCATCTTATTCATAATGAAGGAAATCCATATAAAATTTGGGTTTTGGGATGGTTCGGCTGTGCATGGTTGGACCTTCTTCATGGGAAGCTGTGGATGAGGTTGGCTTTGGTGGGGGACGGTTCGGTTGAAGGCTGTATTTGGCACGACTAGTGTAGTGACCCTTGTAGGCGGGTGTGATGTGGGCGAGTGTAAGAAGAGACACTGGGCGAGTTACGACACTAGCAAGTTATAGAGTGCTCAATCCCACATCGCTTGGATGTGGAGAATGAGATGTGCTTATATGTAGTTTGTTTTCTCCAAATGGTATGAGACTTTTTGGGATAAAATTCAAGAGCAAAACCATGCGAACTTAGACTTAAAGTGGACAATATCATATCATCAGGTGGAACGAAGTATTACAGTTGGTATCAGAGCCTAAACTCAGCCGGAAGTGTGCCGACGAGGACGTCGGATCTCGTGGGGGGGGTTGTAGTGACCATTGTGAGCGGGTGCAAGAAGAGACAGTGGGTGAGCTATCACACTAGCAAGTTACAGGATGCTCAATCTCATATTGCCTGGTGGGGAGAAGGAGATGTGCATATATTTACTGTATTCTCTCCAAATGGTATGAGGTATTTTGGAGATAAAACCTAAGACCAAAATCGTGCAGGCTCAGATCCAAAGCGAACAATATTATATCATCAAATGAAACGGAATATTACAGTTATCATACCATCAGATGGAGCGTGGTATTAGACTAAATAAAAAAAAAATCAAAAATTTGGTGATCGGCTTGTTCATTTTCTTTCCCGTGTCTTCCATTTTTTTCGAAGCATGGAAACAATCCAACACTCAAATCATGATAACCTGATCGCCCATGACATGGTCTTGAAATGGGATGGGATCCGTCTTTGACTTTTGTGCTCCCTTTCTACTTTCTTACGTGAGAAACATTAATTTTGGTTGACTAGTCAAATGCCCAATTTGGGTGCAAATGGTAGAATTGACTCACAAACACATCCACGTACACATTCAGAGAGATGGAAGGGGAAGGGAGAGAAACTGAGGGGTATTTTTTTTTATAAATGTTGGGCAGAAAAGGTATTTTCCATTAAAGATTTTTTCATTATATAATAAAATATAAAGGGCATAACAGACTTTTTACACTCACATTTGACGTCGGTCAGCCCACAGACGTCAGAAGAGGTCACTAATTTACCCAAAACTTAAATCTTTGTTACATCACACGAGTATATATCCCCTAATAAATGTGTATATGTATACTTAAATCTTTGTTACATCACACGTGTATATATATCCACTAATAAATGTGTATATGTATACCAACTCAACACCCCTTTTCTTTTTCCTTTTTTTTTCTTTTTTTTTACTTGTAAACAAAACCATTAAAGAGGTTGAAGTTTCCGAAAGATCCTGATTGAGTAACCATATAACAAGTCCTCAAAGGAGGCTATATAAGAATCCATAATAGCTTAGATTTTCATCAACCACCAAACCTCACACTCAGTATTTATGCCAACAGTGCTTTGACAACAGCAAAAGAACTCAATAGCAGCAATAACAACATATCTGTGCAAGGACCTTCTGGAAGTGGAAAAGATTAAGTACTACAAAACAAGAGAGAATTGTAGACTTGCAACTGACGAAGTGTAGGAGATAACATCCACTTACAAGTTTGAGGAAAGACAAACCCAAATAAGCCAAACTCCATTTTTTTTTGTAACTAGTTGTCAACAGCCACTGAAGCTGCTAATTCCAGTAACCTGATGGGCAAGAAACAGGGGCTTTAGAGGTCAGGAACATCTAGATTCTGAGAGTGTATTGGCACTTGAAAATAAGTGGTGTATATATCTTTCTCTGTGCCTTCTGCAATAAACAGAAGTAGGGCTAGAAACAAGTCACACAACACCTATTTGTTTCAGAGTTAGACACAACTTCAATTTTTCTATGCATATTCAACTTAAACAAAAAAACATATACATTATACATACATACAGAGGACAGGACATGGTTCTATTAACTTTCTAACCATAAAAGCATTTTCATCTACTTACTACTAGCTTAATGACATAAGTACAGAAATAGAAATTCCAGACCTTTGTTATTCAAGTTCCATATATCTTAACAGAAACCCCAAACATTGTCTAAGAAATTTATCATTTGCGAAGGCGATAAGTAGGAATAGCCAGTAGATGCTGAGGTCTATATATTACCAGACCAAACTGTTCTGTCATGTCCAGCTCAGTTGGTAACATGTCATTGGGAAGCTCCCAATCAAAGCAATGCACCAATTGTGCCACCACTTGCCTGACAATTGTGAGACCCAATTGCATACCAGGGCAACCTCTCCGGCCAGAACCAAATGGGATAAGTTGGAAGTCACGTCCCCTAACATCAATAGTACTGCCAACAAATCTCTCTGGGATGAACTTCTCAGGATCAGCCCATACCTTCGGGTCTCGGCCGATTGCCCAAATGTTTATGGTGACTCGAGAATTTTTGGGTATGTGGAAACCATTAACCGTGCAGTCTTTGATTGCCTGGTGTGGGAGCATTAATGGTGCGACTGGATGGAGCCTGAAGGTTTCTTTCAAAACCATATCCAAGTACTCCAATCTTTCCAGGTCTGATTCGTCCACCATCCTGTCCATGCCCACCACTTCTTCCAACTCTTTCTGGACTTTTTTCATCACTTGTGGATTGATTAAGAGTTCTGAGAGTACCCAATCAATTGTTGTTGATGAACTGTCAAATGCAGCTGCAAGCATGTCCTGCAAAGGAAATTGGGGGATATGAATAAATAGATTTATGAACCAGATCACAGCTGATTAGATAATTTTGCACAGTCCAAGTCATTCACCCATGATATCTATTGTATAATAGTCTACTTTTAACTGTGCAATATAGTATTACTAGCATTTGGGGTATAACACC
This sequence comes from Cornus controversa, assembly GCA_026545225.1. Lineage (NCBI taxonomy): Eukaryota > Viridiplantae > Streptophyta > Magnoliopsida > Cornales > Cornaceae > Cornus > Cornus controversa. The sequence goes on along the minus strand of CM048846.1, from coordinate 31,045,824 downwards.
AGCCTTCCAAGTGCATGGCCTACAATTGCAGTCAAAATATAGAACTAGTTACTAGTCTGTAGGGTGGACAAACATAGTTTGATACAGATCCATAACAATTGACTAATGATATATTATACACAGGCCTATTACTAAAAGTACTGATGTAAAGTCAATCAAATTACCAGCAAATTTGCTTTGATATGAGCGTGATCAATACGGAACTCAGCTTCTTCAGATTCCATATAGGCCAGCATGATATCAACAAAGTCCTTGGTTTGGCCTTTGTCCCTAGCTTGAACATGGTCATCAATTATCTTCTCAAGGAACCCATCAAATACCTTGCTAACAGCCTTCATGCGCCGAGTCAGTCCTTGAAGGTCAAGTGCCCCGACATAGGGAAAGTAGTCGCCAAAGTTAAGGACGGCCCCCAACTGCACGGCCTCTTGAATCACAGCTTTGAACCCTCTCTCATCGAATTCCTTGTCCTTGTACTTCTTCCCAAACACCATCCGACAAGTCATGTCTGCATTCATGGATGTGACTTTGGCACTAAGATCAACAGCAACACGATCCTGGGATGACTGTTTAATGAATTCGATCAAAAGACCAAGCTCTTCGGATCTCATAGGCTTGAAATAATTTATTTTAAGGCTGCTAAGCAATTCTAAGGTACACAACTTACGCATACTGCGCCAATAAGGGCCATATTCGGCAAAGGAGAAGTTCTTTTGCTCATAAGATATATACTTAGCTGACTCTTGACGTGGCCTACTAGCAAAAACAAGGTCATGTGTCTTAAGAAACTGCTCGGCAGCTTCAGGGGATGAGACGATGATGTTGGGGACAAAGCCAAAGCGCATGTACATAATAGGACCATATTCTTTGGCAAGTTGTTGCAGATCACGGTGAGGAAGCTTTCCTAACAAATGAAAGTGTCCCAAAATTGGGAGTGCTTTTGGACCAGGAGGTAATCTCTTATTATTGTTCCTCCTTAACCATGCTTGAACAACATAAGCAAGTGCAACCACTACTGCAATTGTTGTCCAAGTCAAAGCCATGGAAGACATGGTTTGGTATTGTATCAAGCTAGGCGTCTGGTGCTCAAATATGGTGGATATAGTCTAAATATTTCTCAGAGTAATCTATTTCTTTACTTAAAATGAGCAAGATCACAATCAAAAAAAATATATATAGATACACATTATTGGAGTTTGGGACAAAAAGAACTAACATCCAAACATAGCTAAGATCGATGAATGCGTAGGCTAATTTATTTGTTTTGATAGTTTATTCACAGAAGATAAGAAATTCATTGTTACTGACGTCACAGGGAGAACTCTACTGAATTAAACCATATCTCTTTTGTCTTGTCATGCATGGAGGCAATCAGCTATATATGAACATATAGTCTTCATGCCTTCGCCTTTTTCGCATCTCAGAGTAAGGAAGAAACTAAATAGAAAAACTAAAAGTTTAGCTCTAGCTCTTGTTCTTAGTGATTTGATTAATAATTTTAGTGAAAATGAAACTCATCTGATTTACAATGTTGACATATTGGGACCTTCATTGTTATTGTATATGCCCAGAGAAAAGGAGGATTGAATGTTCGTCATGCTTAAGTCCTATGCGCTTGATTACTCTCTAGAGACTCTGTAACACCCCGTTCCAACACATGTTATGATATTGTTCGTTTGGGCCTAATCCCGCACGATTTTGCCCTTGGATTTTACCCTAAAATGCCTCACACCTAGGCGATGTGGGATTGACCAATCCTGACATGCCCCAGCAATCCACCCTACGGGTGATTACAATCCCTGAAATATCAACAATTGTGGGTTAAACCCACGAGCAAGTCCTATCTACTACATCCCAATCAAAGAATCGGTATACATACCCTTTGTATGAGGGACATAAGAGAAATTAAAGGTGTAAACATATAAGTCACTCCTTATCTGGGTTCATGTTTTCAAAACAACAGCCATCCTTTACAATGTTCTATCAAAACTCTTATCATACAAAAGTAAACACATTCTTTAAGTTCAAAAGAAATAAAACATAAACATATATAATATCAAGTTTAAGCAATCCTGACATGCCACCATTTTTATCCTTTAATACCTTAATAGGTCTAGGTATAAACATATTGGTCATTCCCTATCTAGTTCATGTTTTCAGAAATAAAAATCATCTTAAACATTGTCCCAACAAACCCTTATCATTCGACAATGAACACATTCTTTAAGTTCAGAATACAGTAACATATGCATATATTTTATCAAGTTACAGCAATCCTGACATGCTTCTGACAATCCTTATATGCCTCCTTAATTTGAGATACCTTAATAGGTATTGGCAATCCTGACATGCCCAGCAATCCTTACATATCTCCTTTAATTTTAGATACCATAATAGGTATTGACAATCCTAACATGCCTGGCAATCCTTACATCCTAACATGACATCCTAACATGACTGGAAATCCTTACATGCCTCCTTTAATTTTAGATACCTTAATAGGTATTGGCAATCCTGACATGCCTGGCAATCCTTACATGCCTCATTTGGTTTTAAATACCTTATTAGGTATTCGCAATCCTGACATGCCTCAGCAATCCTTACATGCCTCCCAAACCAACTTGCAACATGAATACGAAAAAGGTGTACAATTATTTAAAATGCAAAAGACATAAGAATTTAAATAATCGGATATCCAATCATCACAAGGAGATAAATCATTCACAATTAAACTAAATCAAGTATATCATGGATAATTAAAATCACAAGAAGAAAACAGTTAAGACTGAAAAATCAACACTACCATCCATTATAAGATCAAATGCCCAATCAAGCGTCCAATGCACTCAAATCTTTGAGGGAGTCTACACCTAACTCTAATATAGGTTTCCAGGCCTATTCTGCTTCTAAGAACCCTATTTACACATTCTGGAATTTTTAGAAAATTTAAAAATATTTTTCTAGCAAAATAAAATAAAACATAATTTTGAGGCATACTTTAAAATCGATAAAACCACAAGAGAAACTCATTTCTACCTAAAATTTAAAACCCAGGTGTATTTCATCCCTATAAAGTTATCTAAATTTTTCTAGAATTTTCTGAAATTTTAAAATATTTTTTAAAATAAAAGGTGAAAAACCCAATTTTTTAGACAATTTAAAAATCAATTGAATTACAAGGAGAGCTCATTTCGACATGAAAATTTAAACCCAAGCTCATCTAACCACTATAAAGTTATAGTAAAAATTTAGGAATTTTTGAAAATTTGTAAGTATTTTCAAAAATAAAAGAAGGTGAAAAACCCAATTTTTAGACACTTTAAAAATCAATTGAACTACAAGGAGATAGGGATGTGCTTATATGTAGTGTGTTCTCTTCAAATGGTATGAGGTCTTTTAGGGTAAAATTTAAGAGCAAAACTGTGTGGGCTTAGGCCCAAAGCGGACAATATCATACCATGTGTTGGAGCAGGGTGTTACAGTTGGTATTAGAGCCTGAACCCAGCTGAAAGTGTGCCGACGAGGACGTCGGGCCTTATAGGGGGTGGATTGTAATAACCCGCAGTATGGATTGCCGGGGCATGTCAGGATTATTCAATCCCACATCGCCTGGGTGTGGAGAAGGGGATGTGCTTATATGTAGTGTGTTATCTTCAAATGGTATGAGGCTTTTTGGGAGAAAATCAAAGAGCAAAATCGTACGGGCTCAGGCCCAAAGCGGACAATATCATACTATGTGTTGGAGCGGGGTGTTACAGACTCACAAACATTTAAGCTATTTTTTGGAGCCCTGAATTGGTGTCTTAAAATTAAAATTGGTAAAAATTTAGTTTAAAATTTCAACTAATTTTTTTCAAACTTCAAACAGTTGATTCGGTACTTCCAAATGCAATTCATTAACATTATCAATCACAAAGTGACAGTTTTGATAAAGGAACCCAAATTCGTGCACTGTTTGATTCAACTTTTAACCATTGCAACAAATAATGATCCATAAAACTAGAACTTGATCTTATGTCTAAAGTTAGTTGAAAATATTTGTTAAAATATGACTTTATAGTCTTCATAGAAAAATTTAGAATTTATTTGTCTTTAAAATTAAAAAGTACGGCTAACTAGTAATTTTTTTTTTTTTTAATTGTGAACCATTATTGACATGATTACCTTGAGCTGTCATCTTCACCAGCCAAAAAGTGATTCAGCTTTTTATAATTTTCAATGCTAGTCTGTATATAAGCTCTTTGAATTAGTGATTCTTGTCTTACGAAAAACTTATTACTTAGTTCAACTGCAAGGGCTGAAATTGATAAAAATTCGAACATGCTGAAGACTAATACCCGTTTAGGAGGGGCATAGACTGCCTAATTATGCAATTTGTTTATGATTGGTTCTGCACAATCTGGATATGTGCTATTTTTCTATAGCACATAGAGAAATGTAATTTAACTAACACCGGTGTGGTGCTGGTCAGGTATACTCCAACAATCAAGTCATAATCGAAGATCTTTATATCAAAGAGCAAATGCCCGCCGTATTTAATAATTCATATTGTTTGATTGACCGACCTCTTACTTATAGAGTATTAACTGGCGGATGCCATGCAGTAATGAACCTTGTGATTTTGGAGAAAGATCTAAAGGAGTGGTTATTAGATCACCACCTCGTCACTATACCATCATCTTCATCCAAAATTTGAACTAATCCGATTACCCTCATCTCTTCATCTGCCCGAATGATTGGATTATCCCCTTTATCAGTTCCCCCTGTTCTTGAGATTGCTTGTCAATCATCGGGAGCATCACTTTCTCTTTCTTTTAAGATGGTAATTGGCACAAATATTTAGTTTTATAGAAGTCAGTGTCACAAGCCAATTTTTTTGGATATTATCTTTTATACCCTTAGATGCCTTACGTTTTTAAGCTCCATTTTTGTGTTGTTGCTTTTCTTGTGGACAAAATTGTCGAGCTCGAGATAATCGTCCCCAACTCTATCTCGAGCCCATCTGGAATCTCGAGCTTTGACTTGGGCATCTTGAGCTCGGGACCGATCTCAAATCCCTACTGGCGAGTACACTCTGTTTTCTCGAGCCTTTTTTTGGTAACCGAGTTACGCTTGAGCATCTCGAGTAGTGTGTCTGCTCGGGCGCGCTTGATGCTATATATCTTTGTTTGTAGTTTGGAATATATAAAGTAGTTTTTCACTTACCACTTCTAAGCATGAACAAAATCAAAATTTTTTATTTCTAGTTGTGCCTTTTTTAATTCAAGTTAAGTTTTTCAGATTATTTCTATTTCATACCTTTAATAAGGGACTTAGTTGTAGTCAACTCGCCCTCCAATGAAAGGAGTTGTCACGCCCCCAAATTCGGTCCACCGGAACACCCCTGGTCCAAGTCCGAACTCCAGGTTGTGAGGTGTCATGATTGTCTAGTCATCATTCCAAAATTCGGATAACTATTGCAATTACTATTTCTTACCCTCAACTGAAATACCCCCACAAAATTTTGCGTATAAGGTGGCCAATCTCATATACAAAACCTGAGAATTATTTACAACTGATAGCAACAAGCATAGAATACAAAAAATAGAATGAAATTTTTTTAAAGTGGAATAGAAAGTCCATTTGAATTATAATAAAATGTTGCATAAATAGAGTATGTGTCTGATAGTACAACTTGAAAGTCCTGTAACCTAAGGACCACTTAACCAAAAAGAACAAGAGCTATTAATTTTATATTAAATAACCGATTAACCAATCTCTCAATAGAGTTCATAATCTGAACATGAAGAAGAGAATAGGTTCCTACTCTGAAACTGATGAGGAGAGATGTCTGCCATAACCAACCAACCCAAACACTATCCTCGCGATGGAACTGGCCTGGGACCTGAAATAACAATAAAGTGGGTTAAACGCACAAGCAAGTCCTCTCTACTACATCCGAATCAGAGAACCGGTAAACATATCCTCTATATGAGGGACACTAAAAATCTAAGTATATACAAGTCATTTCCTTATCTAGTTCATGTCTCCAAAATGAAAGTCGTCTTTTATATTGTCCCCAAGCTAAGGGTATTACATAATTCCTATCATGCAACTTAGAACCTATTCTTTAAGTTCGAACTAAAGGCATAAAAACAAGTATTCTGTTAAACCAAGGCAATCCTGACATGCCACCTATACTATCCTTGGATACTTTAATAGGTATTGGCAATCTCGACATGCCCCCGACAATCCTTACATGCCTCCCTAAGCTCAAGTACCTTAATAGGTATTGGTAATCCTAACATACCCCTTGGCAATCCTCATACGCCTCCCTAACCAACCTATTACATAAAAAAAATATGTAAAGATTTATAGTACACAAACATATGAATTTCATCTAACAAAAATTCAATCATCACAATAGAATAACTCATTCACAATTAAACTAAACCAAGTATATCATGGACAGATATAATTTCAAAGAAAAAATACAGTTAAGGAGTAAAATAATGCAACCACCAATTATATGATCAAGCACACAACCAAACCTCCAATACCTAAATCTTTGAGGAAGTCTAAACCTAGCTCTAATCTTGGTTTTCAGGCCTATTATGTTCCTAAGAACCCTATATAATTATTCTATAAATTTTCAGAAATTTTAAAGATTTTCCAAATTTTAAGAAAATAAAAATCTAGTTTTGAGGCACGCTTTCCCTACTACTTTAACCACAAGGGAATCTTATTTTGACTTGATATTTAAAATTCAGGTGCATTCTGTCCCCAAAAGATCATCAAAATTTTCTGAAATTTTTTTAGAATTTAAAAAAATATTTTCCAAATAAGATAAGATGAAAATCCAATTTTGAGACATACTTTTAAAATCAATTTAACCATGAGTGAAGCTCATTTCTACTTGAAATTTAAAACCCAAGTGTATTCTGTCCCTAAAAGGCTACCCAATTTTTTTAAAAATTTTTTAGAATTTAAAAGTAATTTTAAGAACATTTTTCTTGATTTTAATACATTTTTAAAAGAATTTAAATTTCGGACTGGGCCCAAAGGTGGGCTGCGGTGAGTTGGGCCCAAAAATAATTTTTCTGGCACCGGGCGACGCCGGCACCAGCCAGACGAGCCCCTCAACCTCCGTTCACCCCCATTTTTGTATCAAACTTCTCCTGTTGATCTCCTCTACCCATTGATACAAAAAGCCCCCTCAAAAATGGCCCGAATGGAAAACCCTCAAATCACAAGTCCTAGGGTTCTTCGCAAAATTCTCAAAATTAAAACCAAATTTCTCAATGATCTGATTTTCTAAGGATCAAGGGTCATTTACCCGAGCAAAAACAATACAAAAGGTTACGAATTAACATCACTCACCAACCCAGAATCAGGCTCATTCAATTTTCATACATTATACGCATACATAATATATATATATATATATATATTTATATTTATATAAATAAATCCTTACACCTATATTCATTTAGCATACGAAATCACACGAAATTCTTCAACAGAAAGCAACAGAATATATTATCAAATAATAAAAATTTCATATACAATCATAGACTCAAAACCTGGACTATGCATACAAATTCAAAGAGGAAGAGAAGAGTTTGAACTTGCCTATTTGTCAACCAAAAGTTGTCCCTACGAATCGCTCCTTCTCACCCTTCTCTTTTGCGTCTATGTTCTTTCAGTCTCTTTGCGTGTAAACGATAGAAACCCTAACCCTCTTTTCTTTTCTTTTGTTATTATTTTTTTGCTAGAAAACTAATTAAAACAAAAAAAAATAATTAAAAAGGGAAAAATTAATAAAACAAACCCTAGCCCATCAAAATAAATATATCCCTAATCCAACCATTCTAGCCCAACTTAACCCAAATTCACCCTATCCCAATCCAAAATTAAAATAAAAGAAAATCCAAAGACTGAGTCCAACTAGAAATAAATAAAAAAATAAAAATAAGCTCCTTACAATTTAAAGCACTCAAAGAAATTTAATTCAATCAACAAACAATCAACAAAGCAATTCAAATAAAATAAAAAAAATATATATATATATATATATAAAGCATTTAAATTAAAAATAAATGACCTCAAAAATTACATAGTATTACATCTCCAACATGGACCACTGAGACTAACTCACAAAAGCTTAACTAGTTTATCCTAAGTCCCTAAGTGGAACACTTGAACTCTTAACCCAACATTTAACCATCATGCTCATGAGGAAGCTAGCTTATCTAATCACCATCATGTTACGATATGTGCCCTAAGGCCTCGTGGTTCTCAACCCCAACTCTCAAGGCAAAACATCACTTAATTGGCTCATACTACAAGTTTCAGTTAAGTGATGGACTTTCCACCAGTCAGTTGAAACTTGGGCATTTTATCAGTTGGTTAACCAATTTCTTCAGTCTAGAGGTTACCTTTTTGTCAGCTAAAGAACACTTTCGGTTAACCAAAATGTGTTTCTGTAGAACCTGTTTTTTCAAACTCTCGAGATCTCAAGGGTATCGGTCAGCTGATGGATGGTTAAACCAGCTGAAACTCCCCTGAACCTGCTACTTCCTGTTTCTAAGTCTCAAATATGCACCATATGTTATCCATAACCCAATGGAACCTACCAAATCACCATCTTCTCATATCTAACATTCCCACAATTGCCATATAAAAGAATGTGGCTTACAACTGTCATTTCCACAATCTAGTGTCTTATCCATTCCTTTTCCACAACCTCAAAACATCCATTCAATTACCTAAGTTAAAGCTCACCAATAATCCAATCATCATACTACCAACATATACATAATTGTAAAGGTAAAGGTTCCTTACATGCTACATTTTCACATACATTTACATAAATGAAAGATTACTCATACATGCCTTAAAAGGAAATTTTCATACATTCATCCATTATCCAAAACTATACATATATAATTATAAACCACATTTATTCACACATTTCCGAAACATCAAAATGTCAAATACATGAAATACGCCCTACAAATTTCACACATGAAGTGGCCAGTCTCACACATAAGATGTAAGAGATACCTACAATTGATAGCAACAAGCATAGAATACAAGGACATAATGAAAATAATTATAAACACTGAAAAAAAAGTCTATCTTAAATAATAATAAAGTTAAGTAACTAAAGTATGTATCCGTGCAGTACAACTTGGAAGTCCCATAACCCAAGGACCCCATAACCAAGAAGAACAAGAGTAAATACTAAAGATTAAATAACCGAAGTAAATAACGTCCCAAAAGAGTTCATATGCTGAACATGAAGAAAGAATAGAACCCTACTCTGAAAACTGATGAGAGATAAGCTATCTGCCACAATTTACCAACCTACGACTCTATCCTCATGGTGGAATTGGCCTAGGACTTGAAATATCAACAAAGTGGGTTAAACCCATGAGCAAGTTCTCTCTACGACAACCTAAACAGAGAATCGGTAAACATACCCTCTATATGAGGGACAACATTATATATATATATATATATACACAAAACATTTTCTTATTTAACTCATGTCTCCATAATAGACGTTGTCCTATATACAGTCCCAATTCAACCCCTATCATACAAATTTAGAACTTATTTTCTAAGTTCAAACCAAAGGCATAAAAATATAACACCCTATTAAAACTAGGCATTCCTGACATGCCTCCTATACAATCCTTTAATAACTTATTAGGTATTGGCAATCCTTACATGTGTGAGTTGCGCGGTGCGGAAGCGGTTGCGAAAAGTATTTTAGAACCTAAAGGGGGGGTGAATAGGATCACTTGCTCGTTTGCTTAATTTTTAATTAATTCAATTTTAAGTCCAATTAATTAAACAATTAAAGCAAGCAAATAAGTAAAGTGCAAGAAAAGAAAAGAATGCACCAGATATACGTGGAAACCCAAGGCGGGAAAAACCACGGAGGGAGGTGGCACGCCTCAGGGAACCAATTCACTATGATGAAGCAAAGTACAACAGACTCTGTCTCAGTCTCACACCCCTCTTCACTCTGTCAAGGATCTGATGCGGAACACCTCAGGCTTATGATTGCGACAACACGTCCAACTGCTGCAGACTTCCGGCTAACGTCACCACCCTTACAGAAAGGTTGCTGGAAGAACCAAAATACTCAGCAAGTATTTTGTTCCCTTCGTAGTGCAATCTGGTCACCTTTCTTCCTCAACAAGCAAGCAAGCGAAGAACCTTCAATCCAATGTTCTGATCAGCAAATAGATTTGATGCAGTCTCTGAGCAGCTAATCAGAAGTAGAACACCATCCTAAAATCACTCGTGTAGTATGGATGTGTGTTCTTAAAAATATATAAACCCTAATTATTATGTATATACTTTCTCTCTTTAAAACTAATATTTCAGGGCTTCTTTTTCATACCATTGTAGAGAAAATATGGATACATATATATAGGCAAGGAAGTCCTAATTCTACTTGGAAAAGAAGTTAAATACCAAAATAGAACTTTCCTAGAAGTTTCAAACCCAATAGGAATCAGAATTTTCGTCAAAATTTATTTCCTATTTGGAATAGGCTAAGTTGGACCGGTGCCAATTAAATAGGACCGGTGGGACTTTTTGAAAACCTGCAGAACCTATCTTCCCGAGAAAAGTTGGACCGGTCCTAAATATTGGGGACCGGTCCTACTTTGAAAAACCCTAAACTTTTCATTTAACCCCTGGTTTTTCAAAATAGGCTCGGAACTAAAAAGTGCAGAGTGTCCTCACCATACTTACCTGTACTATATGGTGTTCTAACTGATTTGTCGGCTTCTATGCACTTGAGTGTCAGCTCGAAGATGTCGATGATTGGTTACATAAAATATCATGAAACTTACAACTCGATCATTCAGGTTTTGATCACCGAAATATGCCAATTACAAATTTATATGTCACAATCTCCCCCTTTGGCAATTTCGTGACAAAACCACTTAGACAATCAATAACCTAACCCATTGGAAAAATTAGATTACAAATTTGCCCAAATACAAGAAATATAGAACTGATCATCAGAAGCTTTACTTGTGTGTTCAAGACGGTTAGTAAAAACCTGTTGTACCTGCACATCTCTTAAACAACACAACCTGTGAAAAGCTTAATAAAGAAATATAATCATATATATCTCCCCCTTAAAAAAATATCTGATAAATATATCTCCCCCTTTGTCAAAGAACCTCATATCACATCCTATGCATATAACAATATCATCTCCCCCTTTTTGGAACAAATTGACAAAGAACTAGCAAAGAGATTTAGATAAACAGATAAATCATGAAGCACATAGAGACAAACATAATCATCATCACTGATCAAATAAATATCCAAAACATATCAGTTGATGGAATAAACCAAAATAAATAATCTAGACATCAAAGATAAAGAAATCAACCATAGTCTAGAACAAAAATATATTAAGACCTAAAGTCTAATCATCATCTGCATCATCAGCAGCCTCATCAGAAGCAGCAGGGTCAAGCTTGTCTATCCTAGTATGTAAATGATCGAACCCTTGCTGAATGAACCTGAGAACTTGGTTCATCTGATTGGCTGTCACAGGTGTGTCAGTAGCAGGAAGTTGGAAAACTCCACGACCCCCAGACACAGCCTGACCAGCTCCTTGACTGAGCTCATAAGCTTTCCTATCCTTCTCTTTCTTGTTGACTGAACGAGTAATTGAGGTAGCATCAATTATCCCTTTCGGTCTTTCAACATCTGCTCCATCAGGAATAGGAACCCTTGCACCTCTCAGAATAGCCATGATAATCTGTGGGAAGGGTAAGGCTGATGATGACCTAGAGTGTCGAGTAGCGAGAATCATGGTACGCATGATTGTTGCAGGAAGATTGATGGGATCCTCTCGAACAATATGATATAGTAGCTCGGCTCGACTCTTGATCAAATTACCTTTATGATCATGAGGATCAAGGTTGTAGGAGACCACCAAATTTAATGCCGACACATTGTGTGTGATATAAAGTGAAGGCAACCTATCAACAAGTCTAGGGGCATTGGGTATGCATAACTCCCTAATCATGTCATCCATGGTTGGTCGGTTTGGATCCTCAATTTGATATGGCAAAACTAAGCCATTTTCAATCTCTGGGACTCCCAATATATTGGCAATTATATCCTTGGTAACCTCAACCCGAACACCATAACATTTGGTCACAAAAGTGAGGTCATCCAGGCTCGATGTAATGATATTACCATAGAAATATCGAACCATGTCCGGCTTGAAAATCTCCCGAAGATCACATAGAGACTCCCAACCATTATCCTCAAAATATTGCACAAAATCCAATTCCCATTCTTGTTTAATCGCCACAAGATTCACTTTCCTTTCTATCCTCATAGCTCGACATCCAATGATGTTTATGAAAGTGTTGTAGTTAAAATCATCTTCAAACATGTTTCTAGTAAACACAATTCGATTATCTGCACTTGTGGACGCATCATTTCGTCCCCGTTTGCGTGCCATTAACACCACAATGAATGGGATCAAAAATATAGACAAGAGTTCCATTGAGACTTTTTGTCGAACACTTTGTGTGCAAGTCTTTAAACCTCAATTTTCAAAACAATTTATTTGCACAATTTCTCCCAAATCAATACTCAATCAACCCAAACTCCAAAAGTTCAATCCCAACCTCCAATATCAATCAATCACAAAGAAATTTAGATGAAGAGAAATGTGTGTGAGTTGGAGTGTTTTTAAGAGAGTTTGAGAGAGAGTGAGATATGAGTGTGTGTGCTTGTGAGAGTGAATGAGGGATTTTAAGCCAAAACGCGCGCGCGCAGAATCAACATTCTGGGCATTCGCTAAGTGCGACCGGTCCTCATATTTGGGGACCGGTCCAACTTCTTTCTGTTCCTCAGAACCTGCAGAAGTGCGACCGGTGCTCAATAATGGGGACCGGTCCAACTTTGTGAATTATGAAAAATTACACTTTGGACCTTTAATTCACCAAAAACACATATTTTTAATCTGATTTAGCAATTTAGCACATAAGGAGTGAAAAATAAACACAAAATCAAAATAAACATATTTTTGAATTTTTTGAAATTTTTCAAGAGAAAAAAAATAACACTAAAACATGAATAATCTCATGAGAATAATCAAAACACATTTTTCAGAGAATAACATGAGTTCTAAAATTTCTGAACAATTTCAATTAGTTATAAATGCAGAATTTTAAAACCCATAGATTGTCTTTAAAATTCATTCTCAAGTTCATGATCATGACACAACTTCCAACACACAAATATTTATAAAAATTTAGAAATTCATCTAATAAATCCATGTGTGTGTGTGCAATCCAACTTCATCAAAAATTAATCAAATTCCTTTGATTCATCATCTAAAACATATTGGATAATAAGCAAATATAACTCCACAAGATCCATCATTTATTTTTTTCTTTTTCTAAGACGGTGGCTTTCACTCTTACGGGCAGCCAGCTATTTTCCTCAAAACAACTCTTTAAAATTTTAAAGATATCTCATTGGAGATTTACATTGTAGTGGAAGCTACGAACACATCCCGAAGGTAGCCTTTTTCCTTTTGTCTTAGATATTCAGCAAATTTCCTATTTTCTTTTTCTTTTCATGCTGAATAAAAACATATAATTTTTTTCATTTTTTTTTCATTGATCATTTAAGCTTTCAATGCTACTCATACAATATATTCTAGTCAACTTCACATTAGTTTTCAATCAATTCTCTCAGAGTTGGACTAGTGCACAAATTGTATGGACTCAGAAGATTTACCTCTAAAAAGAAATAAATAAAGCATATTGGTCATCAATGTTTAGATCATAAAATCAAGTACTTCATTCATTGACAAGCTGAGTGTCCCAATTATGCATTCACAAATTAAAGTGAAATTAAAAAGAAATATAAGGAAATCACATCATTTCTCAGAAAAATATAATTATCATAATCTCATATGATTATTACTAAAAATAAACAAAACCTAACCAAAAAAAAAACATGGTCCAATGGAAAACAAATAATGAACAGAAGCTCAATCCATGACCATCAAAGTCCTAAAAGACTTAGTTAGGGGGTTTTGCACCCAAAGACCTATTAGGAATAAATCTCATAGTATCAACAGGCACAAACTTCTCCAAATCTTCCTTTTTCATCCAGATGGTTTTAACATGCAATTTATCAGGAGAGAATTGTGGAGAACCAAAAACATTCTTCTTTTTATTTGAATTCTTTTTACCTTGAGACTTTTTGGGTTTGTTCCAATAATGTGGCTTTTTAGCATGAACCCTATTCTTAGCAAAAGAATTATGCACATGAAAATCAGAATTAGAATGTCTTCTCTTTTTATAGCAATAGTGTTGACTATGTCCAGTCTTATCACAAAAAGAATAATAAAGCACATTGGACACAACATTAGCATGCACAGACTCAACTTGAGACTTAGGTTTGGGTTCTGACACAATCAAATTCTTGGGTTTAACAAAAATAGTTTTTCCCTTAGACGATGACCCAACAAAACCTAATCCAGTTTTATCTCCTACAGGCTTACCAACACTAATCATGCTATCAAGCTTAATCTGTCCAGAAGTAAAAGCAATTAATTTCTCTTGTGATTTTTTCAATTCAGGCTCGAGAAAATTAATTCTAGCAATAAGAACATCTTTAGCAGAAATAGCTTGACTTACCTCGTTTTCAAGAAACTTGGCTTTGCCTTGAAGATTCAGAATTTTAGCTTTACTTTCTTCAATCAACTTCACTTGATCTTCATTCTTCTTCTTCAAAGTCTCTTTCTCAGATCTTTCTTGCTTCAGCTTCTCAGATTTTTTATTATAAGCTTCCAGCAATTTCTCAAAAAGTTCTGGCAGCTTGCTTTCACATGGTTCTTCATCAGACTGCTCAACTTCTGAATCGTCAGACCATACTTGACTGAGAGTAGTGTACATCTCTGTTTCACCTACATCAGAAGAAGAATCATTAGCAGTATCATCATTCAATAAAGCAACAAAAACCAAAGAATCATTCTCAACAGACGAATCACTATCAGAGTTAGAAGATTCAGACTCAGAAATAATAGCTTTCATAACTTTCTTGTTTGAAATTTTCTTTGCACTAAAGCTATTTTTCTTAGGACTTGGACATTGATTAGATGTGTGTCCTTTACCACCACATGTCCAACACGTAACCTCAATTTCCTTAGAGTCCTCTTCTTTCTCTTTCCTTTCCTTACCTTTGGATGATGAGCTTTGATTCCGGAATTTAGAAGGATTTCCTTTTCTCAAATTTTTACCTTTTTCATATTCAAGAATCTTTCTAAATTTTCTAGCAAGGAGTGCAACATCATTATCTGAATCATATTCAAACTTTTCAATTTTTTCAACTTCAGATTTTGAAGAATTTGAACAATTTGACAAACTTGAAGACTTTGAAGTCTTTGATGTTTTTAAAGCCAAACTTTTTGATTTCTGAAGCTTTGGATATTTCATCTCAAAAGTTTGAATTGATCCAACTAACTCAGCCACCTCCATAGAATCTACATCTCTCCTTTCATCTAAGGCTTCCAACTTAGCTTGGAACCTATCAGGCAATGATCTCATGATTTTTCTAATAATCTGAAAAGAAGGAATTTTCTCTCCAAGGTTAGCACTACTTTGAACAATATCATTAAGCCTAGAATAAAAATCAGAAAACATCTCATCTTCATCCATTCTAATTGTTTCAAATTTAGTGGCAAGCATTTGTAGCTTAGATCTCCTTACCTTGGTGGTACCCTCATGAGTTACCTGTAAAATATTCCATGCTTCTTTCGAAGTGGAACACGCAAAAATTCTAGCAAATTCAGAAGGAACAACAGAATTAAATATAGCATATAAACCCTTGTTGTTATTATTTGCATCTTCATGTTCAGCATTAGACCATGTTGCCTTATCCTTTTCTACAGTCACAACAGCATCACCATCTCCAGTTGTAATGGTAGGAATTTTATAGCCATTCTCTACAGCCATCCAAACTCTCTCTCCTTGAGATTTTAAAAAGGCTTTCATGCGAGACTTCCAGAAAGTATAATTTGAACCATCAAACAATGGAGTTCGCTGAATCGATCCACCCTCTTTCATACTAGATTCCATGATAATTTTTGAAAACAAAAACAAATTTTGATTTTAAAAATACTTCGCAAGGAACTACTCACAAATTAGAGAACACTGCTCTGATACCAATTGTGAGTTGCGCGGTGCGGAAGCGGTTGCGAAAAGTATTTTAGAACCTAGAGGGGGGGTGAATAGGATCACTTGCTCGTTTGCTTAATTTTTAATTAATTCAATTTTAAGTCCAATTAATTAAACAATTAAAGCAAGCAAATAAGTAAAGTGCAAGAAAGAAAAGAATGCACCAGATATACGTGGAAACCCAAGGCGGGAAAAACCACGGAGGGAGGCGGCACGCCTCAGGGAACCAATTCACTATGATGAAGCAAAGTACAACAGACTCTGTCTCAATCTCACACCCCTCTTCACTCTGTCAAGGATCTGATGCGGAACACCTCAGGCTTATGATTGCGACAACACGTCCAACTGCTGCAGACTTCCGGCTAACGTCACCACCCTTACAGAAAGGTTGCTGGAAGAACCAAAATACTCAGCAAGTATTTTGTTCCCTTCGTAGTGCAATCTGGTCACCTTTCTTCCTCAGCAAGCAAGCAAGCGAAGAACCTTCAATCCAATGTTCTGATCAGCAAATAGATTTGATGCAGTTTCTGAGCAGCTAATCAGAAGTAGAACACCATCCTAAAATCACTCGTGTAGTATGGATGTGTGTTCTTAAAAATATATAAACCCTAATTATTATGTATATACTTTCTCTCTTTAAAACTAATATTTCAGGGCTTCTTTTTCATACCATTGTAGAGAAAATATGGATACATATATATAGGCAAGGAAGTCCTAATTCTACTTGGAAAAGAAGTTAAATACCAAAATAGAACTTTCCTAGAAGTTTCAAACCCAATAGGAATCAGAATTTTCGTCAAAATTTATTTCCTATTTGGAATAGGCTAAGTTGGACCGGTGCCAATTAAATAAGACCGGTGGGACTTTTTGAAAACCTGCAGAACCTATCTTCCCGAGAAAAGTTGGACCGGTCCTAAATATTGGGGACCGGTCCTACTTTGAAAAACCCTAAACTTTTCATTTAACCCCTGGTTTTTCAAAATAGGCTCGGAACTAAAAAGTGCAGAGTGTCCTCACCATACTTACCTGTACTATATGGTGTTCTAACTGATTTGTCAGCTTCTATGCACTTGAGTGTCAGCTCGAAGATGTCGATGATTGGTTACATAAAATATCATGAAACTTACAACTCGATCATTCAGGTTTTGATCACCGAAATATGCCAATTACAAATTTATATGTCACAACATGCCCTCTTGCATGACAATTTTGGATATCAAGAACAATAATCAAGAATTAAAGAATCTTGGGTTTATGAGGATGATGGTACTCAACTCCTTCATGTGTATTGAATTGGTGACTAAAATATCTCTCTTGTTAAGGAAATATTCATAATATCATCTTATTCATAATGAAGGAAATACATATGAAATTTGGGGTTTTGATTAGTGTTGTACACAGATTTGATTGGATCAAATTATACATAAAATCAAATCCAATCTAATCTCAACGATGTTTGGCGAATAAAGCAACTCGGTGCTAACAGCTCCTCGGTCCTACGTCACTCATGGGAGGTGGCATGTTGGTCTGTCGTGTGCGGGCATGCCAAGACAGTTAAGTCTAACACTTTTAAGTCCAAGTTTTAGGTGCTAAGACATGGGGTCTTTAGCTCGCTAGAAGTGTGTGCTAAAACGCTATTCTCTGAGCTCGTTGGTTACATACGAACTGAGTGAGGTCAGATGCCAAACAAATATTCCTAATGCTACAACCAAGATAGCTCGTAGACTTTTATGTGATCTGATTTCGTGCGATTGTGAAGGGTAGGAAATAAACCCCTTACTGGTTACTTACATTGACCTCGAATGGCACTACGGATTTTCTTGAAATACTTGTGTGTGCGCGCGTGCGCGCATGCCTGTTTGAATTAAATGGGAACTGCAATGTGTTGATCGAATAACATTAATAAAGAATGTGCAACAATAGGATCACCAACGTTTAACTGTCGAGCGAGAGTTTATTACATCTTCTATAATACAACACGATCTTGGTCCTAAATTACACTTGAAAAGTAAATCATCAACCAGAAGTAATGAAATGCCCCCCAGAAAATTTCGCACATGAGGTGGCCAGTCTCATACACAAAACCTGAGGAATATTAACTACTGATAGTAACAAGCATAGATGCAAAAGACAGAAATAGAATAATTACTAAAAGCTGAACAAAAATCCCATTGAATTGAAATAATTGATAAATAAATAATTATATTCTGGTAATACAATTTGGAAGTCCCGTAACCTAAGGACCCCTTAACCAGAAAGAACAAAAGTTTAACACTTAAATTGAAAACCAAAACCAAAACCTCTAAATGAGTTCATAGTTTTACTCCTGAAGAAAAAGTAGATTCCTACCCTATGACTGATGAGAGTAGATGTCTGTCACAGCCCAACCCTAGTACTCTATCCTCGCGGGGAAAACTGCTTAGGACCTGAAATATCAACAAAGTGGGTTAAACTCACGAGCAAGTTCTATCTACTACATCCCAATCAGAGAACCAATATACATACCCTCAATGTGAGGGACATAAGAGATAGATATACGTGCAACCATTCAGATTATTCCTTATTCAGTTCATGCTTTTAAATATACAAATCATCTCATATATTTTCTCAACAACCCTTACTATGTAAAAACGATCACATTCTTTACGTTCACAAATAAAGATACATATGTATACATTTTATTAAATCTATGCAATCATGATATGTCAAATATAATGCATGAATACCTTAATAGGTATGGGCGATCCTGACACGCCGGGCAATCCTTACATGCCAAATAAAAAGTATAGATACCTTATTAGGTATGGGCGATCCTGACACGCCGGGCAATCCTTACATGCCAAATAAAAAGTATAGATACCTTATTAGGTATGGGCGATCCTGACACGCCGTGCAATCCTTACATGCCAAATAAAAATACAGATGCATTCCCAACATGAAATAATAAATAAACAAGATGCATTATGATTTTTAATTTGCACAAACTACAAATTTGAATTATCTGCTATGCAATTATCACCATATGACAAATCATTCACAAGTGAACCTTAATCAAGTATCCCATGTGCATTTATATCTTTAAAAATAAATACAATCAATTAAATCAAAATAACCCAACATCCATTAGAGAAACAATTTCTCAATCCAACCTCCAATGCACTCAAATATACGAGGGAGTCTAAACCTACTCTTATCTAGGTTTCTAGGACTGTTCTACTTCTAACAACCCTATTAAAACATTCTGGAATTTTCTGAAATTTTTAAAAATATTTTCAATAAACAAAAGAAGGTGAAAATCCAACTTTTAGGCACTTTAAAAATTAATTGAACACCAAGGGAAGCTCATTTCGAGATGCAAATTTAAACCCAAGTTTATTTAATCTCCAAATAGTTACAGAAAAATTTTGGGAATTTTTGGAATTACAAAAGTATTTTCTAAAATTACAAAAAGTGAAAAACCCAACTTTTGGACACTTTAAAAATCAATTGAACAACAAGGAAAGATCATTTTGAGTTGAAACTTTAAACCAAAGTGTATTTAATCTCCAGAGAGTTACAGTAAAAATTTAGGAATTTTTGGAGTTGTAAAAGTATTTTCTAAAATTACAAAAAGTGAAAAAGACAGCTTTTGGGCACTTCAAAAATTTATTTGGACAACAAGGGAAAATTATTTTGACTTGAAAATTTAAAACCAAGTGTATTTAACATCCAGTATCATACAGTAAAAAGTTCAGAATTTTTGGAATCATGAAAGTATTTTTAAAAAATGATTTTTCAAATTTTCAAGTTTTTCCAAAAATTTCAAAAATACAAAAAAAATATCAAAACATTTCGGAATGGGCCCATAGTGGACCCAGTGGTGGGCCCCCGCGAGTGGGGCCCAAAACCATTTTTCCCGACGCCGACAAGCGCTGGCGCCGGCCCCACGCCCCGGACAGGCACTTGGGGAAGCGCCCAACGCTGGGCTTCTTCCCCAGCGCATCCAACAGCGCGCACAGCGCGCTGCCGGTGACTTCCCAGCGACTATCCGACCTCCTTCGGCCACCGTTCGCCTCCATTTTTGCGCCGTTCTTCTCCTCTCGACGCCGTCTACTTATTGGTGTAAAAAGCCCCATCCGAAATGGCCCGAATCAAAAACCCCCAATTCATAAGTTCTAGGGTTCTTCGCAAAATTCAAAAATTTAAAACTAAATTACTCACGATCTGTTTTCCTAAGGATCCAAAGTTGTTTACAAGATAATCCCAACACAGTAAGTTCACGATTTAACATCTACTTACTTCCAAATTTCATGCATGAACAATTTCTTTCTTAATACAATATACATATACATGAATATATGTGCATATATCCTTACATAAACAAAATCAATCTATTCTATATACAATCATCATAGTTAAATCCCACGAAATTTATCAACAACAAAAAATATAAACATACAATTAAACTACAAAATTTTCAATATAATTAAAATCCTCAAACCTAGACTATGCATACGGATTCAAAGGGGAAGAGAATAATCAAACTTGCCTTTTTCTGACGAATCGACTTGTTCACCTGATCGTCACTCCCTTCTCTCTTTCGTTTACTCTCTTAGTTCTGTGCGTAAAACAACGGCAAAACCCTAATTTCTTATTTTTCCTTTTTGTCTTAATTATTATTCTATTATTGATTCTTTTTTTTTTCTAAAACTAAATAAAATCAAAAATAATAATAACAATAGCAATAACCCTATAATTATAACCCTAGCCCAACATTTTAAACATAACCTTAGCCCAATCATTCTGGCCCAAATTCCTCCCTAGCCCAAACCAAAACAATTAAATAAAATAACACACAATCAATAACAATTCACATACAATGATAAAAATAAACAGAGAAATTTACATGAAAGGATTTGAATATATAAAATCAGCAATCCACATAAAATGATAAGATGCATATATAAAAGACAAGCAACTCACCTACAATGATAATTTATAGAAAAAAAAATATTTCACATGAATTAATAAAAAAAAGTAATAATATAAAGAAATTCAATTTCTTTAAAATAATTGACATCTAAATTTTTCGGGGTATTACAAGTAGATGCTAGGAAAATTGTTCGGGCGATACAAACAATAGTGGGACACTAGAGAAACTATTTGGGCGATGCAACCTGTAGTTAGAAGCTAGGGAAATGTTTTTGACAACACAACCAATAATAGAATGCTATGGATGACACTTGGATTTAGGGGCAACTAATCATGTGGATTTAAGTGCAATCAGTAGTGTGGTGCTAGGGGTTCTACTTGATTTAGGGGAAGCCCAAAACAGAGTGCTATGGGTACAACTTGAATTTAGGTAAGGGCAAAAGTAGAGTGCTAGGAGGTTACTTGAGTCAGAATTAAAGCAGTAAATGATATTAAACGTAATTGCAATTTAATGCATGATAAGAAAGGTAAGACCTTGGGCTATAGTTGCTCGAAAGCAAATGGAATCCACTAGGGATAAGTTTGGTTTTGTTTGTGGTGTTGGACCTCTTTTTGAATGGAAGAAGTCTTTTACTTATAGCAAAAGTTCTCTATGTCTTCTTGATCTTGAGGATTATCGCTTCGTTGGATGATTCCGACGTGGCCGTTGTCATTGATTCTTTTAATTATATTTGCACATATCTAAGATAATTATGTTGATTCGCTCATAGCAATGAATTCTGGTGAACTGATCTAGTTGAAGTAACCAGACTTGGTGAAGAAGGCACATTTTCGTGATTAACAACATTGGCTTATGTGTATGAAACGATCATTCGAAATGCTTTCCTGGGTGCATTCAATGTATAAGAATTAAATGCACTAATCTCCATATCTAGCTATGTGCTAAATAAGAAAATATCAAAGATTTAGCAATGGGCTCATTCGTAGCTGATTTTTTTTCCTTTCTTGGGTTAGCTTGCCTTTGAACAATCAATACAAGAAAATTGATTTTTAACAACTTGTAATTGATGACATGCATTAAAAGCAAGTCTTGTTAAGTAATTTTCAAGGATTAAGTTACAGATACCTTTTAAATGTTAAAAATATGATTGTATTGACGACTTCCAATTAATTGCTCACTCAATTATCTTTTATCGACCTACAGGTTTTAGTATAACAACGTGTCTCTTATATTGTCAATATTCGGCCTAAATATTCACTAATTCCCTCCAAAAAAAAAAAAAAAAACCCCTGACTTCCACTAATACACGATTTTCTCATCTTCTAGCACATCTTCCACATTTTGATCGTTTCCTCTCCCCATTGTAAACCCTAGGTTTCTGTTGTTCTCGATATAGTACTTCGAATCATTTGAACCCTAATCTACATCATCAAATAACTCTTCCCGGCAAAACAAAGGTCTTCAATGAAGCGTGTGTGGGAGGAATTTAGGTTTCCCACCAAACTGATACATACCCCCTTCTTAATCAGTTTTCCCACCGAAACGATCAAGACCGGTAGAAGAATCATTGTGGAAGGGGTTGAAGAGAAGCAATGTTGGAGGGTTCGTGACCGGTATGACACCTTCGTCTTCTCCTTCTTCTATTTTTATTTTTACTAAACTTTTATATGGAAAAATTTTAAGCTATTCTTTTGTATCGGACTAGGGTTTTTGAGAAGAATTATGGTGAAAAGGACGAAGTGAAGTAAAGTTAGAGGGCTTCTCGACTGGTATTACACCTTCTTTTCCTCCTTCCTCTATTTTAATTTTTATTAAAAAATTTACAGTGGAGAATTTTGAACTATACTTTTGTACCGTGCTAGGGTTTTCAGAAGAATTGGTTGTCAAATTTTGTTTCATAAACCATGTCTAATTTTGCTTCTTTTATCCATGCTTTTTATCTATTCCTTGCATAGAGTAGGCTATTTTAGAATCAATGGTTAATTTACAATCCATTTTGATTTAATAAAATACCCCCTATTTTTGTTTTAGCAAATAATTTGCCCTGTTTTTCTTTCTTTCTTTTTTCTTTGTGAATTTTGATGATAAAAGCCTCTATATTTATGGGTTATCATTTATTTTTTGATTGGTAAGTGCCAAGTGATTCTCCCTTATCTCAATTAGATGGCTCTGCATTACATGCATTTTTCTCCTTAGTAAGAGGCATAATTATACTATACTATCATAATAATTCTATTCGAATGTTGACTTCTAATTATTAAATTGTTCAAAAGGAAATGATTGTTGAAGACAAATATGGCTTAGGACATAGCACTAAATGCTTGCCTCAGTTTTTCTACTTTTAGATTTGTTGTTGCAATTTTAAATTTTTAACACTTGTTGAACAATTTTATACAAAATAATTTTGGTACTATATCAACAATAATGTTAACTTAATCATATCCATTGAATGAAATTGGATTATGGAGCCTGATTCATTGTCACGTGATAATCCCTAAGAATGGACAATTATAATGCGATTTCTTTTCTTCATATTGCTTTTAGGGTGTCTACTGATCGGGCTTAAGTTACAGCCATTGTTAATCATTTGCTATATTTTCTTAATCAATTCCTAATCAATTGACTAATCTTTTATGTCATACATCTAATAGTGTAGAGTGTGGTGAGAACCTCGTTGGTTCAAAGGATAAAGTTTGGTGGCGAGATGATGAGATGTAAGTATTGTTCTAATGTTCTATATTTTATTATGTGCTAAATGGATATTGCTCAAGGAAGTTTCCCTATAGTTAATGTTGAATGGTGGTTTTCTACTTATTTTTCCCTATTATTTCTTACTGATATGATTTCTTGGTTTGAGTTGCATCATTTCTTCGCTTCTATTGGTTTTTTTGTGTGGTACATTTAGTAATTGGAATATGTTCCTTCCTATATTGCCTAATTTTGAACTCTAATTCAGGTTAGCTGTATGTTGATCTTTGATTACATGAAATTTGGTGTCACAATGGGAATGGAAAGAATAGTTAACCAACAGTGAGTTTGGCAAAATTTGAGTTCTAAAAGAATTTCTTGATGGGTGCAAGAATAACAAGTTGTACACCGAGTGTAAATGGATCCTTCCCCTTTAAAACAGTTTACATATTATTGATTCAATTTTCACATGTTATATACCCTTGTATTTTTTTGTGATATAAGTTAAGGCTACTCATTATCTTCAGAATTTTATTTTCAAACTATTTATGCCCCTTGGACTTGGACTTGAACTTGGTTTCTAGCTAACAAACTACTTTTTGAGTCATAATTACCTATGTTACTTGGATTGGGGTATGTGTGTAGGTACATTTATGTGTCCAGGCCTAAAATAAATCATGGACCAATCATATTTTACAACATTTTTATGAAATGTCTTAGGGATATTTCTACCTTAACTATTTAAGGTTAATTTTTATAAAGCTTATGCCATTATGTTAAGTTTTTTTTGTTTTTTCATTTTAACAATTGATACATGCCTTTTCTATTTCAAGATGTTATTCGTCATTGATATATTCACTTCTTAATTTGATAGTACTGATAGATATATATATTCTTACTGTATCCATAATGACTTAATTTAAAACATATTTTTCTTTGATGATGTTGAGGTAACATGTTAGAGCTAACATGTATGGGTTGTCTCCTTTGATAAGACTAATGTATTTTTATTTTTATTTTGTTTTTCAAGTTGCTTTCAAGACCTCGTCTTCCAAGAAAAGCATTCTTGCTCTAGTGTTGGTCTGCGTTCAAGGGACAATTGGGCAGGCAATGCATCAAGAATTTAAGGTTTTGATTTGATTTGATTTTATTTTCATTTCCAACGAGTTTCTCGGCAACTAAGCGAAGTAAAATTATGGAGTTCTTAGCTTGCTTTTATCTTCCTTGTACATCTTGAGTGAAAATTCATGCTCTAATTTGTTACTGTATAATGTCTTATTAAAGAATGAACTATTATAAGCATATATGTATACAACTTATAGATCAAATTCATGCATGAAATCTTTCAATCCAAAAGTTTTGTGCTACTTGATTTTGGTTTAATTCTTCACTTTTAGAGAAATCACTTTCAGACTATCATTTGGTAATTTGGCTTCTTTGATGGCGGCACCTGTACAATTTTGTTATAGCAACTTTGTAGTAATTGGCTATGCCTTTGGGAAGTCTTATTTGGTTTCTTATTGTCTACTTTCAAACTTCTTGTATGCTCCCTCTAGGAAAAACTTCTTCCTATAAAGTTGTCCCTGTGTTATTTTCCTGGAGCTTCTTTATGTATGATTCCTTGTGCACTGCTTCTTTCTGCTTGGCATGAGATTCTTCTCTTTTTATTTGTAGTTTATTCGTATCTATATGAGCTATTAGTTACTTGTCAGCCACAATTTCTGTTGTTTAATACACATGCCTCAAAACTTTAAGAGTGGTGCAAATCTACCATATCATTTTCCCTAACTATAAATAATATCAAAATGGCAAGCATCTTGTTCACTTAATTTTCACACCCTGCATCTCTGTGTCATGGATAGTAGAAAAGATATCGTAAGTAACTTGAATCTTCCACTGCAAAAGGCTGATAGAAGAACCTTTTGATGGGCAATCTTTTTACAATCTCACTTAAGTTGGAAAGCTTTATCTTGGAATTTACTAGTTTTTTCAATTTTGTGGTTGAACTTTGCTCTGGTTTTTTTTTTTTTTCATTTTCTCTAGTTCACTTTCAATGGTTTTCTTGCATTCTGTGAGATGGAATTCTAATAGCTGAGCCTTCCTTGTTACATGCCTTAGTTATATCATGATCAGTTAACTTTGCTTAATGGCTTCATTTAAGACAATTTAGATTTTAGATTGTTCAGTTGTCAATTGGAAGTAAAATCAAAGAACAAAAAAAAATCGTTAACCTTCTTTTTTGTTATGCAAAAGCGGTGTGCGCACAAGAAAGGTGGAAAGGTGTTGTGCCCAATAGTAGCAGTGTGCTGGTTTAAATTGGATGTGTTCCTAAATAATTTTGAAATAACTTTACTTGAAACTAGGTGATCGTGAGTTTCAGTTGCAATAAGACAAAGGATGCAAACATTATTATTATTATGGAGGAAATGTTTTAGAGATTTTTCCTTATTATTATTATTTTTCTGATATGAGATTTTTCCCAAGTTGACTGACTAAATGTTACGGTGTATATAGCTACATTTCAATATGATCTCATACAAGTTAAGGCCCTTCTTGTGTCAATTCCAATTGGTGGACAGATTCTGTAATAATTAACTTTGAAAATGATTTTCTCATCAAATTTGCTTATTGTACGATCAGATTCACAAGTTTGAAGTGAAGTTGTTGTGATTGAATTGAGCTATAAAAGGATCTTTTTGTGTTGTATTACTGTTCATCACTTGTTGCATGCCAAGTTGCTGTCAAAATTGACTCTAATGATACCTGCATTGTTTCTATCTAGTTTAGAAGTTTATATAAAGTCTAAATTTGTCTCGCACTGACTTTTTTTTATCATAACTCCTTTGTATTTTCTGAACATACTTACTTTTTGGATTATGTTAGAGGCTAAGTTTGAAGGGTCTAAATATTTGTTAAATAGTTTTGTTTGTGTTGTATCTTGTGTTTGATCTGAAGTGAATGCTGATCTATAAACTTATTTTAGACCTCAAAGTTGTCCAAAACCATGGAAAGCTTCATTGATCCAAATGGGTAAAGAGGTATTATACTGTGTTATATGAGCTATTTTAAAACAGGTGGTTCAACTCATAGTTCTACACCATTCATCCTTGAAAAGAGTGGGATTTGAAGGCTGCCAAGGTTACTAAAGTCTTCCATCTAAATATCAATAGCAATGGAAGCATTTGCCTTGATATCTTTAAAAGAACAGTGGATCCCAGCTCTTACCATCTCTAAGGTTTGAGTTTTGCTCCCACTAATTTATTGATCATATCTGACTTGCTAGTGGTCATCATTTAATCACTAAATTATATGTACTCATGCTATATATATATGTAATACCCCGCTCCAACACATGGTATGATATTGTCCGCTTTGGGCCTGAGCTCGCACGATTTTTGCTCTTGGGTTTTACCCCAAAAGGTCTCATACCATTTGAAGAGAATATACTACATATAAGCACATCCCCTTTTCCACACCCAGGCAATGTGGGATTGAGTATCCTGCACCCTGTCAGTGTGGTAGCTCAGCCCAGTGTCTGTCTTGGCACCCGCCCACTCACACCCGTCCACAAGGGTTACTACAATCCACCCTCCTACGAGGCCCGACGTCCTCGTCGGCACACTTCTTCCGGCTGGGTTCAGGCTCTGATACCAATTGTAATACCCCGCTCCAACACATGGTATGATATTGTCCGCTTTGGGCCTGAGCCCGCACGGTTTTTGCTCTTGGGTTTTACCCCAAAAGGCCTCATACCATTTGAAGAGAATATACTACATATAAGCACATCCCCTTTTCCACACCCAGGCAATGTGGGATTGAGCACCCTGCACCCTGTCAGTGTGGTAGCTCAGCCCAGTGTCTGTCTTGGCACCCGCCCACTCACACCAGTCCACAAGGGTTACTACAATATATATGCCTCCAACTCAATTTTTGATGGTGCAATTGCCTTATATGAAAATCTTCAGTGTGTGGTATAATTCAGTTAAATACTTTTAAATTTATTGTCTAAAACATTGTTTATCTCATTTTCTAATTCTCGTAAGCCAACAAGGGGTTTGTTGATGATTTTTGACTTTGAGTTAAACTTATGCTTCATTTGGAATGTGGGAATAGAAACAGAATCTAAAAAATTGTGTGGAGAAAGGAAAAATTATTTTGAGAGTGAAATACTCTTTGCTAAATTATTGAAACAAATTCTTTTATTACTTTGTACTCAGCATTGCCTATATCTTCTACAAACATTATATTTTAGTATTTCTTTTAATTTGAGGCATTTTATAAATGTGTAAAGGTAGACTGGCATTCTGAAAATAAAAAATTATTGGGACCAAATCCGTATTTTTAACTCCAAAAATGAATACTACAGCTTTTGAACTATAAGTCTTTCATCCTATCTAACACAATTAAATTGGCCACTCACTAAATTAATATGTTTCATGTGACTAACAACGTAGTATATAACATGTTTGGATACAACACTCTAACAATTTAGTTGGCTTAATGAATACAAAAAATTGCAGTTGAACCAAAAGAAAATTTCTAAAGTGTTTGATGCATCAAAATTGTTTATTGTCTAGAAGTTGTATCTTTAATCTTCTTCTTCTTTTTTAGTTCACTTCTTTTTTAGTTCAATACAAGTTTGTTGCCTAGAAAATTCAAACACTCTTTTCCTGAAATTCTTATTAACTATCACTTTAGGATTTCCAAGTTGTTTTGAATTATTTTCCTACTATTGTTGCCAATGCATCATTGTCTAAAGCCGATGATAAATTTCTACTATCTTTATAACTAACATGATTTTTGTCATTAATGTGATTCTTATATGATATATATTTTTTAATTTTTTGCAGAATGTGATTGAACAAGTGATTATCAAGGATAGAGCATTCATTAAAGGGAGTGTTTTTTGTTTTTATTTATGGTAGACTAATTTGTTAATTATATTGAATGAATAAGATATTTTTTTTTTGGTTAATTTATTAGTTTTTTTCATTGAGTATATATATATATATGTATGTATAGTCTTGCAAGTAGTGTGTATTTCCTTTTCACATTGAAGACAGGTGCAACACAAAAAGAGGAATTATTATTATTATTTTTTTTAAAAAGAACTTTTAACGACTTGCAAGGCAAGTTGTTGCAAATAATATCTTTTGACGACTTGCCAAACAAGTCATTAGTACAAACTTTTCACAACTTTCAAGGCGTGTTGTGAAAGATAATACCTTTTAACGACTTACTTTCCAAGTCGTTATTAGGGACTTTTCGTGACTTACAAGGCATGTTGTTAAAAATAATATCTTTTGACGACTTGTTGAACAAGTCGTTAGTACAAACTTTTCACGACCTACTTTGCAAGTCTTTATTAGAGACTTTTGACGACTTGCATTGCATGTTGTCAAAAATGTAATCTTTTCACGACATGGTCAGTAACGACCAACGCATGTAAGTCGTTAAAACCTTTTAACGACCTACCTTGCGTGTTGTTAAAACACTTTTTTCTTGTAGTGAATGCTGTTGTATACTGTTTTACTTAAAAAAAGCATGGGAACGATAACTTTCTTAAAAGATGATAATCTGATCGCTCATATCATAGTTTTTAAGCGAGATTGGGTCAGTCATCACTTTGACTTCTGTACTCCCGCTTTCTTTTCTTACGGGAAAAAGCTTAGTTTTGGTTGACCAACAAAATGCCTCATTTTGGGTGCAAACAAACAAATTTATAAAATTTAAATTTAATTAGATCCGATGGAAACCTTAATTGAATTCGATTCAATCCGTGAAACATTGGATTGGATTGAATACATTTTATGAATTAGGCTTTTTATAAACAACTCAATAGTTTTTCAATTGTTTTTGACCCAGTGTGAAATTGAGATAAATAATTCATTTATCACTTAAAACATGTAAACTTGTTCAACAACTCCACTGAATTCCTTGTAGCAATCAAGATAGAGGTATGGCAACAAAGTAATGTGAAGTAAATGACCAGTCAACAATTGTCAAATTACAAACCTTTACACAAACCTTTGCACAATCAATGTCAAGCAATGCAAAAATTTATGACTTTGAACACTAAGGCTTTGTTTGGATAAACATGAGAGAAAAGAAAAGAAATAATAACATTAGTTATGAGATAAAAGAAAAGAGAGGATAACATGTATTCATGTTTGAATAAATTATGAAGGAAAATAAAGGAAATGATTGCATTCTTCTTTGAAAAAGGTAAAGGAGAGAAAAGAAAAGAAACCATTTTAATTAATTTACTATCATGCCCTTTTTTGTTTATATAACAAGATACATCCAAATGTCTTTTAAATTTTGTTCTTTAAAATGTTAAGGTTATTTTTGGTATTATGAAAGATTCACTTATTCTTATCATTTCTCTTCAAATCTTTCCACTTTTGGGAGAATAACACATGAGAGATTTGGAGGGGATAAACTATCTCTCAAAATCACTTCTAATCCTTTCTTTTCTTTTACTAATGACAATCCAAACACAAAAACTACTATCATTTCCTTTATTTTCTTTTCTTTTCCTTCCAATTCCATCAATCCAAACGAGCCCCAAGCATCATAGGGATGAACTTCTCAAGTACCGCCATATAATTTACAAAAGATTTAATAGGCTGTGATAATATGGAAGGCAGAAGATTGTATAGATTAGTAAGGGTTAGGTTCAGGGTTAAAACTTAAAAATAGTATATATATATATAACAAATGGGATTATATTCACAAATTGGATTATATTTTGAAACTAAAATTCATGATCCGATCCAACTGTATAACTTACTTAATTATGAATACGTCACCAATTCGATGGACTAAAAAATCAATTCGATTCACACGGATCTGATCGGATTGAATTCAGGAATCAAATCAACTCCATTAGTTAAACTAATGGGTTTCAGTCAATGCCCATTGCTGTTATGAATTTATTCTGCATGTTTGAATTATAAGTGAATGACGAGTACTGTTATTTGGCCCGAACACAAAAAAATTGACATAATACTGTCTCCTACTTGTCATATGACAGTGGATCCACTTTGAATGAGAGAGATGACAGTGTTAAACATCGCAAAACAAAAAAAAAGCAGTCATGGTGCATTAATCCTTCTACCCATGGATGGCCATTCTTCAAATTAACTGAGTAGCATCATTAAGGACTGGCTCAAACCTTAAGCTATTGATTTCAGGGGTCGCCTAAGCCCCCCCCCCCCCCCCCCCCCCCCAACTATTTATTCTTCTTCTTCTTTTTTTTTTTCAAATACATAGTAGCTTTTAATTTTTTTTTTATGTGAATTTCATTATAGGTTTTTGATTGAATGTATACTCCAGTTTTTCTAGGGATCAATTTTAATAAATATAATGTCATTTTTTTTCTAGGTAATTTTTTTTTTCTTCTAGTGAATTATAAAAAATTAAATTATGTAAGTTCTTTTTACTTAATAACAAAACTAGTTATGAAAATATCCAATTTATTTGATTTGAAAAAATAAATTTTTGATTTAAAATTTATTTTGAGATACCAAAAATATATCACCATTACAATTACTAACAACATGAGATTATAATTACTACTATTTAAAAAATAATTAGTTATTTCTCTCATGAACGTTGTGTTATTATAGGTTATTGAAAAATTTCAAATGCTTCCCATTTTTCTTCAGAATATTTAAAGAAAACTAATAGTATTGTAATATGATACAAGATCTTAGTGTTGATGGATTTTTGTATGAATGTGGTGTATGATTTGTGTTACTTTAATAGTTTGTATATTAATATGATTTTTGTGAATTAGTGTATATAACTATTTATTTTTAGCGTAGTGGTGTTTGACAAAACAAGAGTGAGTGTTCTGACGTGTTTGTTTATACAAATATGCATAGGGAGTAATGAAAAATCCAGTAACTATTTAATGGCATGAAGTAAATGTGAACTTATCAAAAAAAGAGAAAAAAAAATAAAAATTTGGTCTTACTACTCCATTGGTATGGAGCCGGACCTGGCATCATTCAAAGTAGAATAAATTCTAAAAAATAAAATGCACACACCTACTTAGGGTGTGATTGAAATGGGTTTTGTTTTTCTATCGTAAAAGTACAAAATATGTTTCGACATATGTTTTGTTTTTGTATTGTGAAAGTACAAAACATGTTTCGTACGATTCGTCGTGTTTGAATAGTGTTAAAATATTTTAAAATTTTAGATTGAAATTGAAAACACCATTTTTGTATTTTTATTGTGTTTCAGCAACTGCCTTACGAAAAATTAAAAACAGTTAATACAGATTTTTTTTGTCAAATGTGTTACTATTTCTATTTAAAACGCATTCATAATAAAAAAAAAAAAAACTTGTTCTAAGCAAAAATAAAATAACAAAAATAAAATCCATGTCAAACGCGCGATTAGTGATTTGTATTATGTCAGAGTTGAAAACATCAATCTATGACTTTTTTTTTCGGTGAGGGTAGGTCACTACAAAACTAATTTCCGCCCACAAGTCACGGTCACATCTAGGGTAGGAACATGTTGGAGATATCGACCCCTCTTTAGCTCAAAAATGCTATAATATTATCTTCTATGTCATGTTATCCAAAGATATGAGATAAATTCAAAGACCCGGATACAGATCCTTGTTCAACAAAAGACAAAATATTGTAAGACTTGGACCCTCAGCTTTCTTTACAGTTTTATGCTTAGCTTCCTAATTTATTCACGTAAATATATTGGAAAATAATACCAGGGTCCATAACATGCTCAATTAAAACATGACAGGTGTGTTAAAAATTAAATAAAGAATAATATCTATAGATTTAGATAATGAATGCTAGAGGTGTTTTGATTATCTTACCTGTTTTTTTAACTTTATAAATGGAAATTTAGTGACTGCAACGTTCACATAATAAATGATAGTAATATTAATTAGTTAAAATATCAAAAAAATTTGGAAAACACGGACACAAACACGGGACATACGTACAATACGAATACGATGATACGAGAAATTTAAAAAAAAAAGATACGAATACGGCAATAATACAACTAGAAAATATTAATACAATATATTAATATACATTAATTATTTAACAAAAAAAAATTATATTACAAAAATACTTCAATTTATCATCAATCAATTAAGAATCAAACAAACTTATAAATAAAAATAGACAACTAGATTAAATAACCATACTTATTTAGTCCTCTACATATATTTAGTTTATATTTTTAATCATAATTTAGTCGCATATAATTTCTTTTTGAAATACTTGAATATACATCTATGCTACGAAGTGTCCAACACGTATTCGAGGAGTGTCCAATGAGTATCCGATAAATGTTCAACGAGTGTTCGAAAAATGTTCTAAAAAGAAAAATGTCAAGACATTTCTACAAAGTTTTCAACATGTATACGAAGAGTGAGTGTTTAAAAAAATTAGTAATTTTAAAAAAAAATAAACGACTTACCATTATCAAAGATGTCACATATCAATACTCTTGAGTATTTTATTTTCTCCTGTGTATCCACAGATCGAAAAATAAGACTTGGATGTATCTTTATCTGTGCATTTTGCAATAAACACAAGTAGAGCAAGACCCGCTATCCATTTGTTGCAGAGTTAGACGACTTTAATTTTTCAATGCACACCCAATTTACACAAAACATATATACACACAGATAAATGATGGTACCACGATCCTCAGCTGGAAAAAATTATTTGTTGCCACTCTACAGACTATGGTTGTAATCACAACATAAGCACAAGAAAAAGCAAACTTTAACATGATCTAAGCACAGAAACAGAAACTCCACTCCTTTGTTATTCATATTCATATATCTTAACAGAAAATCGTGAACATTGTCTAAGCAATTCATCATTTATGAAGGCGATAAGTAGGAATAGCCTGTATATGCTTAGCTCTATTTATAACGATACCGAACTCCTCAGTCATGTCCAATTCTGTTGGCAACATGTTATTTGGAAGCTCCCAATCAAAGCAATGCACCAATTGCGCCACCACTAGCCGTACCACTGTGAGACCCAATTGCATCCCAGGACAACCTCTTCGGCCAGAGCCAAATGGGATAAGTTGGAAGTCGCGTCCCCGAACATCAATAGTACTCCCCACAAATCTTTCTGGGATGAACTTCTCAGGATCAGTCCAGACCTTTGGGTCTCGCCCAATTGCCCAAATGTTTATGGTCACTCGAGACTTTTTGGGTATATGGAAACCATTAACAGTGCAGTCTTCGATGGCCTGGTGTGGAAGTAGTAATGGAGCAACTGGGTGGAGCCTGAAGGTTTCCTTCAGCACCATGTCCAAAAACTCCAATTTTTCTAGGTCTGATTCCTCCACCATCCTGTCCATTCCCACCACTTCTTCCAACTCTTTCTGGACTTTTTTCATCACTTGTGGATTGATTAATAGTTCTGAGAGTACCCACTCAACTGTTGTTGATGAAGTGTCAAGTCCAGCTGCAAGCATGTCCTGCAAAGCAGATAAGGAGATATGAATAACATCATTTGTAAACCTGATCACAAGGGAAGTCTAGAAAATTTTGTAATCCAAGTCATTCACCGATGATATCTATAGTATATAATAGATGAATTTATGAAGTGTAATATTGTAGCATGTATTTGGGGTATAATATATACTAGCGTTCCAAGTATTTGGTCCTTAATTTCAGCCAATAGAATTAGTTACAAGTCAGTAGGATGGAAAACTAATAGTATATTATGAATAGGCATCAATCCTACAAAACTTAAATGATGTAAATTCAATGAAATTACCAACAAATTGGCTTTGATATGAGCACGATCAATACGGAACTCGGCTTCTTCAGATTCCATGAAGGCCAACATGATATCAACAAAGTCCTTGGTTTGGCCTTTATCCCTAGTTTGAACATGGTCATCAATTATCTTCTCAAGGAACTCATCATAGACTTTGCTGAGAGCCTTCATGCGCCGAGTCAGTCCTTGAAGGTCAAGTGCCCTAACATAAGGAAAGTAGTCACTAATGTTTGGAGTGGCTGCCAAGTGCATCCCCTCCTGAATCACAGCTTTGAACCCCCTCTCATTGAATTCCTCATCCGTGTACTTCCTCCCAAACACCATCCGACAAGTCAAATCTGCATTCATGGATGAGACCTTGGCACTGAGATCAACAGCAACATGATCTTGGGCCGACTGCTTAATGAATTCAATCAAAAGGCCAAGCTCTTCGGATCTCAAAGACTTGAAATAATTTATTTTATGGCTGCTAAGCAATTCTAAAGTAAACAACTTACGGATATTGCGCCAATAAGGGCCATATTCCGCAAAGGACATGTTCCTTTGCTCATAAGACATATGCTTAGCAGACTCTTGAGGTGGCCTACTAGCAAAAACAAGGTCATGTGTCCTAAGAAACTGCTCGGCAGCTTCTGGTGATGAGACGATGATGTTGTGGACCAAGCCAAAGCGCATGTACATGATAGGACCATATTCTTTTGCAAGTTGTTGTAGATCACGGTGAGGAAGCTTTCCTAACAAATGAAAGTGTCCCAAAATTGGGAGTGCCTTTGGACCAGGAGGTAATCTCTTATTATTGTTCCTCCTTAACCATGCTTGAACAACATAAGCAAGTGCAACCACTACTGCAATTGTTGTCCAAGTCCAAGCCATTTGAAACTTTGGTTTAGTATAGTTTCAAGCTAGGCCTCTGGTGCTGAAATATGATGGATATAACTAAAGGGTCTGAGTGATCTAAGTCTTTACTTATAATGAGTAAGGTCACAATCAAAATATATATTATACAAGTTTGGGACAAAAAGAAATAACATCCAAACATAGTTAAGATCGATGAATGCTTAGGCTACTGATTTGTAACTAATTCTATCCAACTGATATCACATGGAGAACTCTACTGGAAATATATCCCTTTTGTCTGGTCATGCTATGGCGGCAATCAGCTACATATGAACAAATAGTCTTCGTGCCTTTGCCTTTTTGGCATCTCCAAGTAAGGAAGAAACTAAAAAGAAAAACAAAAAGTGTAGCTCCAACTCTTGTTCTCAGTGATGTGATTGATAATTCTAATGAAAATGACGGAAACTCATCTGCACTTACAATGCATACATATGTGACCTCCATTGTTATTGTATATAGAGAAAAGGAGGATCCAATGTTTGTCATAATTAAGTACTATGGGACTTGATTAGGACTTAACATCTATGTTTGGAGCACCGAATCGACAGCTTAAAATTGATGGAAATTTAGAGTCCAAACTGAGTACCTCTAAACAAAAATATGCAAATATTATTTCGCACAAAGGTGACTAGGGGTGGCAACGAGGCGGGTTCACCTAAACCCTACTCCGCCCCGTTAACATAATACATATACCATACCCGTTAAAACCCAACACAGGTTATTAGTAGTCCTACCATACCCGCCCCGCTAGAACAATCACCGCCCGACCCGACCCTTCAGCATTAGTTTGACACTCCTACCACCACTCCATCATTGCCTTTTGTTTATATAAGACACAACAATAATATTTATCTATAATACTGAAAGTTTGGGTCATCTATTAAAATAAGTTTAAAACATTAATTAAATTACAATAATATTTTCTCTCTTATTTTGAATATAACAAACAAACATTATAAATTATATTATGAACTAAGTCAATAACACAATTTTCACTATCTTGAAATCAAATAAAAACATTAATCTCACTCAAATAATAGAGCATTGATAATAAACATTAAGTATACATCTTATTGAATTAGCATATTTTTTAGATCATTGTCAATATCTCTCGACATTAATACACTATTAACATTCTAATATATATTAATGTTGAAGTATTATTGACAAAAAATAAATGAGTTGTATAACTTATATTAATTTAACTAATATGTTATACTATATATCTCGGGACACTAAAGAAAAAATTAATTTCATAAAATTAGATATTCAGATTAAATGGTTTAAACTTATCAATTAATTTAATTGAGTTTTTAGAAACATGACTAACTAATTAAAATTTGAGAAAATATAAGAAAATGGTCTAACTTATATTACTTATAATTGTTATATGTTATACTATATATCTTGGGACACTAAAGAAAAACTTAATATCATAAAACTAGATGTTCAAAATAAATGGTTTAAACTCATCAATTAATTTGACTTTTTAGACACTTGACTAATTAATTAGAATTTGACAAAATAGAAGTAAATGATCTAACTTATATTACTTATAACTATTATATGTTATATTATATATCTCGGGATACTAAAGAAGAAAATGGTATAACTGTGTGTGGAAAATATCTATGATATATGTGTTTTTTAATTGTAGATTTTTCTTTATATGCCCATATGTTGAGTTAGGTGTGTGACACCTAGTATGAAAAGTGAGAATGACTATTACTAAAGAAAGTAATGTCCTCTATTGGATTGATTCTGGAAAATGCGAGAATAAAGTCTCACTATATTGTATAAATGTCCACGTAGAATTTTTATGGGAGACATTGAGTGTTGGTCCATCTATAGGTGTATATGGTGTGAACATGATGCCCAACCCTAATGAGATATTAGATGTATCATATCTAAATTGTAAGATATATATATAGTAAGTGAATTTTATTGATTTCTCGAAAACCATTTAGCATAAGTAATGATTCATTTATAAATTGCAAGTTCATGTCTTTATTTAAAAAATTAGTAATTATTTTTTTACTAAATCAATGAATACTAATAGATTTAAGAATGAAATAAATGAACATTTATACTATAAATAACATATTATAACATAAAATTAACAAAAAAAATAATACATGTCAAAACAAATAATGTGAAAATATGGTAGAAGAACTCTACCCATATATGTTTACATATTTTTAACATTCTAAAACAAATATACAATATTAAGCATTATATTTTATACATTTGAAAGTAAATTAATAAATATTAACACTAAAGTATTATTTAAAAAAAAAAGCTTATACAAGTATTTTTGTATTGATTAGCTTTCCAAAATAAATTAAGTAAATATAGTTATTGGTCTAATATTAACATAAATAACATGTTGGCATTATGGCTGAAGGCTTTACATTGAAAATATTTGGAGAAGGTTCAATACTTTGTAGCAACAATTATATTTTGTATATATCAAGTTAGAGGGGTTGTTAATCGGGGCGGGGCGGGTACCCGTCAGGTATGACTATAAACCCATACCCGTCCCTAACCCGAGTCGATTTTTTTTTTAAAAACCCATACCCGCCCCTACTCCTATTAGGGTTATACTAAATCTCCTCCATTAGGGGCGGGTCGGGGCGGAAACCCGTCGGGTCGGGTAAAATTGCCACCCCTAAAGGTGACAGTTTCGATAGTCGAACTCAAATCCTTGCATTTCTTGCACTTTTGAATTCGAATTTGAAAAATGATAGTTACACAGAATAGATAGACTTAAATTTTTACATCGCCCTCCTTCAACTTTTAAACTTTGCATCAAGCAATGATCCACAAAACTATGGACTTGATTATATGTGTCTAAATTAGATTTATCATAAATACCAAAGAGAGCAAAGACTTGATTTTTAAATTGTGAACCCACTATGACATAATCACCTTGAGCTCACATGAGCTTGAGCTCGCCTTCTCCAGCCAAACGGTGATTCTGCTTTCTATAATTTTCAAAGCTAGTCTGTATATACGCTCTTAGAAATTAGAATTAGTGATTCTTGGCTGACGAAAAAGTTATTATTAATTTGGGGCAACAGTAAAAACTCAAATTGATAAAAACTAGAACATGTTCGAGTCTAATTAAGTTTATTTTTAATCTTACCATCTCAACAGCCGTTTAGGAGGGACACAGCAATTTAGTTTTGCCTGACAAAAATTAACAACAGACCAGATGTTCTTGGCAAATAGACATCAGTGATGGAGCTACACTAGGCAAAATAGACCAGATCTTTTTATTATTTTATTTCTGAATATAAAATTCACAATTAAGTATAGTTTTCTTCCACATTATCTCCCCTCAAAATTCTTTCTTTATGCTGTGTTTGGTACGCAGGAATGGAATGAAATAAACTGTCAATTCCAACCATTACTGTATTTGGTATAAATTTTAATGTGAGAATAGTCATTCCCTTGAAAGATTTTTAAAAAAAATTATATTACCAAAAAAACTCTTCACCTTCACTACCACTTCCACAACCACACCGGCTCTACCACCACCATAACACCGACTCTACCACCACCACTACCATTGGCTCTACAACCACCACCACCACTTCCACCGCCGCTGCCTCCACCACCTTATCACCACCTTCTTACATTCTCTCTCACCTTAATTCCCTTTTCTCACTTCACAAACTCCATTTGACATTCTCTCTCACCCCCCTAAACTAAATTCCTCACTTCATCACTGATAGACACTAATATACCTTCCATATAATTTTTGAGAATTTGTTAGAAAAGGCTCAATAGTATCTGAGAGTGAGCTTGGATCCTCCCCTGTGTACTGCACAGTCTAGTGCACATTAGAGGGTGGAGATCATTTCACAGACAGATGTGAAATCTCACCGGTGGAGTGACTTTTAGTGATCTCTATCATCAATTGTATCATAGGAAGTGTGGGGCTACATTATACTATACACCTTGTCCCAACTTTGAAGATCCAACTTTGTGATAAGAAGTGTGGAGTGACTTTTTTAGATGGGTATTTTAGTATTTTTACAGTTGTTTTATAATCCTATGAGGTGCCTATATATACTGAACTCTCTATAATTGTATGTCATTTTGTTTCATCATAGTAAAATCCTGCAACACTAAGGACGTAGCATTTTGAGTGAACAGTGTAAATATGTGTGTCTTTGCTTGTGTGTTTGTTTTTTTTTTCTGGTAATTTTTGCAACACTGTGCACACGCCTAACTTATTCACAATAGAGGATATAGTTAATCCTAAAGCGTTGACTCTAGTGGTGATGTTCCTGAGCCCTGAGTGCCTCGTGATGCTCAGGTCTAAGATTTGAATTTTCCGAAGTGTAAACAATTTTTTAGAAATCACAATAATGACACAAGTCGAGCTTTATCGATCCGTGTGAAGAGAGCTCTTTGCAAGGTGGCTTAGGATTGGTCGAGATGAGCCATCATTGTCCTCGGATTAGTCACAAAGCCCGATACCACGTTTAAAGAAATAAAGGATCTAGTTTCAACTTTGATTAACTCCGGGCCTATGTAATTGGTCCGACAGCTTATCTGTACACAATAGAGGATCTAGGTTGAACTGGTGGTTGACATAATATGTACAGACGTAACATACACAAACGTTTCAAACTTGAATATCATCACAAATAATTATATGAGATCTCTTATTCACGGTCAATAAATGTGGCTTTGTTTTGGAGATGAGAATCGGTCACTACACAGCTCATTTCCGCCAACAAGTCACGATCGCATTTTAGGGTAGGAACAAGTTGAAGCTATCGACCCCTCTACAGCTCACAAATAATATAATATTATATTCTATGTCTTGTTATCCAAAGA
The DNA here is from genome assembly GCA_026545225.1 of Cornus controversa. Classification (NCBI taxonomy): domain Eukaryota; kingdom Viridiplantae; phylum Streptophyta; class Magnoliopsida; order Cornales; family Cornaceae; genus Cornus; species Cornus controversa. Next base: position 31,005,454 of record CM048846.1, on the reverse strand, counting down.
TATCAGATAGAGATCGAAATAATTTACTAAGATTTGGACATGTTCTTTTCTACAAATTCACTTAATTTATTCTTGTAGATGAATCGGACGTCTCTATTGAGACCACTTAAAACTAATAGTATAAGCATGTTAGGTTCAGTTTTCACAATTTGTTTTTTTTTTTTAGATAAACTAAAAACTGAAAAACTATATAAAAAAAAAAATAATGATTGAAAATTTTCTTAACCATTCTTTAAAATTTGAGTACAATATATATACATACATATATATATATATATACTAGTAAACATTGCAAGTGGGTAAAATTTAATTTCAAATATATATATATATATATATAAATTAACATTTGAATCTCAAAGTTCAATTTCTTAATAAAAATAATTTACTTAAATATAAATTTTAATTCCGTACATAAATAATAGCTAAATTATAAAATTAGTGAGTTCATTAAATATTATTTAGTTCAATTTTTTCAATTCCCTTCTCTAGAAGTTTTTCCATTAGTAGTGTTTTTTAATTAATTAATATTATATTTTACGAGTTTATGATAGGAATGTAGTTAGAAAGAGAAGAAATAAAATTAGAAAAATAATACTTATTTAAATAATATTACAATTTTGGAGTTTGTGTTAAGAATGAAGTTAGAGAGAGAAGAAATAGAATTAGAAAAGAATACTTATTTAAGAGTTAAGAAAATGTTATGATTCTAATTATTTATTTGAATAAATAATATTATAAAAATTTAAACATGCATTATAAAAAATAAAAAAAAATTGTTGTTTTTTCATTAGTACATTAGAAAGGTTATGTTTCTATATGTTTATTGAAATAAATAATATTATATTTTAAGAGTTTGTGTTAGGGATGAAGTTAGAGAATGAAGAAATAGAAATCAAGCAAAAAATACTTATTTAAATAATATTATATTTTAGGAGTATGTGTTAGAAATGAAGTTAGTGAGAGAATAAATAGAATTAGTAAAAATTTCTATATATTTTTTTGAATTTTAAAAATAGTATGATGGTGTGTTAGGGATGAAGTGTGAGAGAAAGAGTAAATAGAATTAGAAAAGTTATAAAAATAAGAATTATAATTTTTTTTATTTTTTCTGAAATAAGAAGAGTTTCTGTTAGGGATTAAGTGTGAACTAAATTCGAATTCTAACAACTAATAAAAGGAAAATGAAAAAAAAAATTGGAATGTTTGACTAATAGAAGGAAAAAAAAAATAGAAAGAATTTTAATTACACTACATAAACTGATTTGAAACTGTAAATTGAGTGAAACTAAATTGGAATTCTAAATTCGACTAATAGAAGGAAAAAAAAGAAAATTTCTAATTAAGCCACTTTAAATGGATTTGAAACTCTTTAGACATTTAAGGAAAAAAAGAATTCGAATAAAATTAAATGATTTGAAACTCCGTAAATTATTTTTTCTAATCAAATTATTTGAATTTTAAAAATAGGAAGATTTTTTGTTAGGAATGAAGTGTAAGAGAAAGAATAAGTAGAATTAAAAATTTATAAAATTAAGAGTTATAATATTATTTTTATTTTTTCTGAAATGGGAAGAGTTTTTGTTAGGGATAATGTGTGAGGCAAATAATAAATAGAATTAGAAAAGAATACTTGGTCTTTAAAATTTCTGGACAGATTATGTATCTATGTAATTATTATAATAAATATATTATAATAAAAAATGTACTGAAACTTTTGAACCTCTCTCTAGAATATCTCTAACCTAGGCTTGAATTTGAAAGTTTTGAGCATTAATGTTGTTCACCTCGACATTCTCTATGATCTATATGGATTGAAAAGTTGATTCAGAGCATTTTGGTCCGATGGAAGATTTTGTGATATATTTCTTCTCTCTAGATTTTTAGGGTCTTCGGCTTGGATTTGGGTGGTGTCGAAGAAGGGAAGTGTGTTCTGCGCGACAAGGGCTTCGCTTTGAACTGAACAAAGTCTCGAGTAGACAACTTTGAGATTTGTGAAAGTGTGGAATAGCTTGAGACTATAGCTATTGAGGTAGGGGTGTGTGTTGTGTCTTACAATTCAAGTTTAATTTCATGGTTTTAGCATAAAATTGATGTATTTATGTTATATATATGATGAAATGAGATTTTGTAGATGAATTGTTGGATTAAATTGATAATATATATTTCTTTGAATTGGAAGTAGCAGTAGATGTTGTAGAATACATGAATTGCTCGAAATATGCTAATTGAGATATGTATTACATATATGAATTTTGGTGAATTGATTGAGAAACCTAACTTCAAAATTAGAATGCTTGCATGTGTCATCCTGAATTGTTGTAAGAGATGCTAAAATGAACATAGGGCATGTATTGGGTGCTGAAATGTACGAATGTATGTGCAAGACGTGATATATCTTGTGTGTTTGTGGTGAATTCTCATAAATGACTCATGGAAAAGAGAGGGGGAAAATATCCCCTTGGGGTTGAAAAACCTCAACCTTGTACAAATTGGATGGTAACCAAATGGTTAGTAGCCCGTAACAACCAAGGCATTGATATATAGGACTTTGGTACATATCTTGAGAATGTGTGTGTGAGTGTGAATTCAATTCCGAGAGCAATGTGACTTTGTGTTGAGTTATGTGAAATAATGTGACTTATGTGAATTGTGTGAATTTGGCTATAAATTTGATTATGTCATATTTTATAGATATGATGGATTGTACAATGGAACATATGGTGAATTGTGGTTGTCAAATGTATTTGATGAGTATTCCATGAAAATGAATGTTAAAAATTTAACTAGAATGATAGGGAGTATGACACGTAGCTAGGATATGCATTGGAAATGCCTTTATGCATTAAATATGAAACACATGTGGACTTGAATGAATTTCACGACATGTTAATCTTGAGTTATTGAAATTACTCATCCCCCCCACAATAACACTTTCAAGACATGGCAAGAAAGTGGTTGAGGATGCACAACCATGAGTGGGATGTAGAGTTAGAAAAAAAATTTTGGTTGTTTTGTTGTGAATGCACGTTCGGAATGTGGACTAGGTGATTTTGGTTATGTGTCATGAGGTTCCATGTTGGGAAAAGTTCTATATAAGTACTAATACCCTGAATGATGATTTTTGGACCAATGGATATATTTCAAGCAAGTTTCTATTTGAATGGTATACTTTTTATGATTTGGTCTTGATATATATATATGTGCTATGATTGTTGTTGGATGATGATTTTTCATATAATTGAAATATATGGAAGGAGGATTATCTTAGCTTTAAATTGATCAGTCATGAGCCTTGGTTGAATCTAAATTGAATGAGATATGCATGTTTTAGTGCAAAGGTTCATAGTCTGTCCTATAGCATTGAATGGAGTATAACATGAGTTGTGATTGGGAATTCTAGGTTATTCAAAATTGGGTTAGAATCTAGACATGTTGATGATGATCCATGTCAAATTTTGGATCAAATGGACTTACGGATTGAGAGATAATAGGATTTGAAGTCAGGGTGATAAAATTGGCTAAATCTGAGTAGCAAGATTTTAGCATCAATATTAAGAGGACTCAATTGCTGTGAGGACCGGAATTATTTTGACCGGTTCCGGGCGATTTTGGACCGGACCGATTTTTTTTCGAATAAATTAAAATTCGAAAAGATGTTGTATATATATATATATATATATATATATATATATGGAATTATATATATATATATATGAAGATGGAGGATATGGTTATATATGTATATGGGAATATGTATATATTTGGTTACATGATGAGAGTGTGTGTGTATATATATATATATATATATATATGCACATGGTGGGTCTATATGTAATTATAGATAAGTAAAGAGGGACCTTTATATTTATATAGGTAAGTGTGGGAAAATACATGTGAATACATGTATTGTGTGATGTTATATATATATATATATGTAAATAATGTATATATATATATATGTGGAGGAGGATAAGTAGAGAAAAAAGTGTGGACCAAAATGAAAAGAGAAGAGACCAAAAGTGGTCTCGGCTAGGAAGAGAAAAGAAGAAAAGAAAAGAAGAAAAGAAAAGAAAAGGAAAAAGAAGAAAAGAAAAAGAAAAGAAAAGAAAAGGAGAAGAGAGAAAATCGAGAGAGAGAGCATTTACTTTCCTTAATGCTTTTATGTTTGAACATGTTATACATGATTCTTGAAATATGCAATCATTTTTAATTGCATTGGTTAATTTGTTTGTGAGATTGTGGATGTGGCATGTAGTGTATTCATATGCATTCCATGTAGGTCGTGTCGGGTCGGCACTTAGAAGGGTTGGGGAACCTTTACTGAGCCGCAGTGGTGCTCACCCCTTTATTCTAAATATTTTACAGATAAAGCGCCGATGACGGATGGGACGTGAGTGTCCAAGTGGAACACTAGTGGTGGTTTTGCTATTTTTTGAGTTTTGAGCATTTTTGTGGCTATCCATGCCGGCTTGTGGCAAGTGACTTCCTTTTAGTTATGGTTGTGCTTTGAACGAATGTAATTTAGATGTATGTATGGGATTTTAAACTTGTTGGGTGTGGAGAGACAGCGGTTTAATACATGTAATGCCCATGGCGGCACTTAATTCATTTTGATGATGCTTTCATTGTGAATGAATTGTGGTTGTGGAGGATGATGATTCATTTTGAAGTATAACTCAATTATGAATATGATCTTGAGTGTGAGATTGATGTTGGAACCTTTCATTTATGTTATTAATCATGTTTGAGGGGTTCTAGGATGATAGAATGTTTATTGGGTTCCAATTGGATCATGTATAAGGCTGTTGGAAGTCCCAGGAGGTGCATTTCGATCAATCAAGATTTAATCTCAATCAATCGAGATGCCTATTTCGATCAATCGAAGTCCCCATTTCGATTGATCGAAAGGGTGATGATTTATGGTGATTTTCGGAGTCCAGATATGAGGAATTTCGATCAATCGAGACCCCTATCTCGATCAATCGAGATATTGCAGGTCTGGGGTCCCGAGAGAGTGATAATCTCGCTAGAATTTTGATTAATCGAGATTTCATCTCGATCAATCGAGATTCCATCTCGATCAATCTAGATTACTATTCACAACTTTTTCCAAAACTTCATTTCGACGTAATTTCTTCGTTCTAGATCGGAATTGAGCGTGGTTTTTTTTGAATTTGAGTATTTTTGGATTCTCTATCCAATGGTATAAGCCTCAGTTCCAGATTCCAAACACAGAAAGTTTTGAGGCTCGAAAATGAGTTATTCTTAAAAGTGTGGGCAAGTAAATGTTCACTAAGGTGTGTGATTTGATGTAAGGCCCATGGGGGTTGGTTAAGATGGATTTGTGTGCATTCATATGCAAGAATTAGGTTAAAATTCCACGAGAAATGAGGGTCTATTGGGCTAAATAAACAGTTTAACCTCCGGTTCTCCGAGAGTTGGAAATCGGGGCGTTATAGCATGGTATCAAACCTTGATACTAATGCATTGAGTTTAATTGAGATTGTTCATGGGGTTATGTGAACGGGTTCACACTCGGGATTCGGGGTCGGTCCGGGGGAGTCCCGGCGGTCCGAGTTTCGGGGCATGACAATTGCTTTTACGGTGCTCGATCACCCTTGTAAAAATTCCCAGAAGGTTAGTTTCTAGAGTGAATGCCCTTGATCTCTTTTTTTTTTTCGACGCTCGATCGCTTTTATAACAGACATTGACCAAATTTTGCCCAACTTCAAGCAAACATATCTTCTTCGTTTTAAATCAGAATTTGATGATTATTTTTTGAAATTGATTATTTCTGAATCCTCTTTCCAATGATATTAGATCCAAGTTGAGATTCAAAACACACAGGAAGTTAAGTTTTGGAATTGAGTGATTTATGAATGTGAACTGGTTGGATTTCACTATTAACCCTCATTTCCCTCGGTCTTAACCAGATGTTGGAAATTGGGGTGTGACATGAATAGTGCTAACACACTTTGACTCTATTTCCTTGTAATCATCAATTGACATTTTTTTTTAATTTCATAATTTCTGTAGAGACCGTGCCCAATTTTGATTGGTTTATATTTTTTTTATTGTTTTAAATGCATTTTAAATGATATTTAACGTGTTTTGAATGTGAGAAACATGCTTGGAGAGTTGTTTTAGGGTTTTGGAGAGTTTTTTAAACTTTTGGAAAAGTTTGACTTTTCGATCAATGGGGGTCCCGGGATGAGGTTTAATGAGTCCGGAAATTCAGATATTTTTTCAAAAAATTTTATTTTTGGTTATAAACTAATTAGAATATTTGGAGGGATATAGAAGTGATTTTGAGTTCATAGCTTCTTTCGGATTCAAAAACGGAGGTCGGGAAGGTACGTTAAGTGAACTAGGGGCGTTTTGGTCTTTTTGCACCCTAGGGCTTATTAATATCTAGGAGACAGATATTTACAGATTATTTCCTCTCTCAAATTTGCCGTGAACCTCTCTTCTCTCTCTTCTTTGTGTTCTTCTTCTTCTCTCTAGAATTAGAAGGTGTTAGGGCTTGATTCGGAAGGCGCCGAAGAAGGGAAGCGTGTTCTATGTGAAAAGGGTTTTGTTTTGAGCTGAACAACGCAAGAGTTTAAGAGTTTTTGGTCTACTAGCTTTGGAGTTTTGCTAGAGATTTGATCTCTTGACGTAGGGGGTGTGTTTTGTGTCTTCTAGTTTCATGTTTATTTTCATTTCTTTTGCATAACATGAATGATTTTCATATCAAATGTGATAATATGAACCTTTTGTTAAGTTCCTTGTTTTATATGGATGTGCATATGTTTCTTTTGACTAGAAATGGTTAGTGTATGCTTGGAATTACATAAATTGCATATATATGTAAAATAGAGCTTAAATTGTATATATGAGATTTGGGGGATAAATGATGAACACCTACTTTTAGAGGTTAAATATCTATATATATATTCTTATGAGCCTTATGTGTCATACCAGGATTGAACTAGAACATATAATGGGTGCAATGCATCAAACTTGTGAATGTGTATGCAAAAATGTGAACTATTTTGTGTGAGTGTGGGGTGTGTCTCGGAAGTGGCTCATAGGAAAGTAGTAGGGGAACATATCCTCTAGGGTTGAAAAACCTCAAACTTGCGCAAGAAAATGGGTGGTAACCGATGGGTTAGTAGCCCCAATAACCATGAACTTGAGATATGGGACTTCGATACCTATCTTTTATGTGTGTGAGTGTGAACCAAATTCGAGAGAGTGTGTTGAGTCTTATGTGTAACTTAAGTGAATTACATGACTCGTGTGGATATTTATCCATTTTTGATCTTTGTCATATGCTATATGTATGGTGGAAATATGCTATGTGTACGAATTACGCTTATATGGTTGTCAAGTTATAATTGATGTGTATGTCATGATGTGAACGGATTGAGCTTTTAAGCTTGCAACTAGAATGCTGGGAGCATGACACGTAGTTGATAGATATGAATTGTGTTTTATGTATGGAATATGAAATGTGGCCTTGAATGGACTGCACAATACATTAACCTTGAGCCCATTAAAAATTACTTATCCCCCTATACTAACACTTTCAGGACATGGCAATGAGGTGGTTGAGGATGCAGAACCATGAGTTGGACCTAGAGTAGAAGAATATTAGTTTGGACTTTTGCGTCTTTTAAGACATGTGTATGGACCTCCATGCCAACTTGTGGCATGTGGACTAGTTTAGAAGTATTATACCTATTTTTGGATAAGAAGCATGTATGAAACTTTCAATTATATGTGATAAGTTTACTAACTAGTGAAGATTATGTAAAATTGGTGATTTTTGAAGTAGGTGTATGATAATGCGTGAATTATCATTTTTGTGTTATAAGTGTATGTGGTGGTATTAAATGGTGATGATTTATCACTTTGTAGATGTATGAGGATTTGTTGGAAATATAATTATGTTCTATGATTGTTTGTTAGAAGAACGGATTGAGAGGAGAATGGTGATCGTTGCTACTTAGTGTTTCTGTTAGTGTTCCAGGCTAGGCGAGTTCCATGCATCGAAGTGTGTCGATGCATCATAAAATACTTCGATGCATTGTCAATTAAAGATGAGGGTTTCGTAAAAAAATTCAGTAGGTGTCGCAGGATAATTTGCATCTTGTTCGATACATCGCAAGTTTGATGCATCGAAGTGTGTGGCTGAGTGTGTTTGTTAAAATGAAATTGAAAATTTATTTAGGAAGAAAATGTGACCCCATGTGTAATACCCCGTAATTTGAGGATATTTAAATTGGGTTTTTATTTATTTATTTGATGAAATTTTTAATTATTTAAATACTTTAATTAATTTTGTCAATGCCTGTTTTTATATGTTTAATGTGGATGTTTGAATTGTTGCTAAGTATTGATTGTGTTTAATTGTGTGTTAAATAATTGTTTTAAATATAGTTTTTTTTCTGTTAAATAAAAAAAAATATGTTGCTTTGGGCTGCATTTTCTTTATTCTTGTTTTATTATTATTATTATTATTATTATTATTATTAGGTTGGGCTAGGCTGCTGGGCTGGGCTATATATATATATATATAGTTGGGCTAAATATTTTATATTTATTAGTTTAATTATTTAAGAATGTTAAATAAGAAAAAAAAGAATTAGGGTTCAGTAGTCTTTACGCACAGAGGATTCCTACGCACAAATAGAGAGAAAACGGTAGACGCCAGGAAAAGAGAAAAAAAGTGATTTTGCTCAACATCACAATGCAAGTTCGAACTCTTCTCTTCCCCTTTGAATCTGTATACATATATATATTTTTTATATACATGTTACTGAAATATATGTATAATATATATATTAATTGTATAGACATGTTGCTAGAAATTTGTATGCAATTAATTATGAAACTAAATGATTTTGCATGCTAAGAATATTTCTGTGAATTAAACATAAAGATTTTGGAGTTTTGGTATTGTTTTAGGCTATTTTGGCATATGTTTATACATGTATATATGACTGTATAGGCGGGTATATATATATACATATATATATTAACATGAAATTGGGTTTACTGTATTCATCATTTTTGAACGTTTTTGTTCCAATTAAAAGGTAGATCTTACTTCCTAGAACAATCCTTGAAAGTTTGGTTGTGAACCGTTGGATAGATTGACGGGAAATTTAGTTTGAAATTTTAGATTTTCGAAACTTGAAATTAGGCGTTTTTGATTTAGTCCGCGAGAGGGGTTGATTTTGGTACCAATACGTAGCTTAGATCGATACGAGTTCAATTGTATATTCATATGCGCGATTCGGTGCCCAGAAGTGATCGAAACATGGTCGGAAAATTTCGGCCTCCATTGTTGAGCGTGAAAGCTTCAGCTGAGGAAGAAAGAAAGAAAGAAAGAAAGAAAAAAGGGGGCCACCTGTCCGCCAGCGCGTGCAGCGCGTTCCGCCGGTGCCGGTGGCCGGAAAAGTATCTTTGGGGCCCACTCTCGGGGGCCCACCTCTGGGTCCGCTATGGGCCCATTCCGAATTATTTTGGTATTTGTTTTGAATTTTTAAAATTTTTGGAAAAACGTGAAAATTCGGAAAATCATTTTCTAAAAATATTTTTATAATTCTAAAAATTTTCAAAATTTTATGTCAACTTCCTGGGAGCTTGGGGTTTAAATTTCATATCGAAATGATTTACCATTGTCTTTAAATTAATTTTTAAAGTGTCTAAAAACTGGATTTTTCATCTTCTTTAATTTTAGAAAATACTTATAAAGTTCCGAAAATTCCCAAATTTCTACTGAAACTTTCTCGAGGCTAAATACACTTGGGTTTAAATTTTCAACTCAAAATGATCTTCCCTTGTTGTTCAATTGATTTTTAAAGTGTCCAAAAGTTGGGTTTTTCACTTTCTGTAATTTTAGAAAATACTTTTGTAATTCCAAAAATTCCCAAATTTTTGCTGTAACTTTCTAGAGGTTAAATAAACTTGGGTTTAAATTTTCATCTCGAAATGAGCTTCCCTTCATGTTCAATTAATTTTTAAAGTGTCTAAAAGTTGGGTTTTCACCTTCTTTTATTTGTTGAAAATATTTTGTAAAATTTTAGAAAATTTCAGAATGATTTAATAGGGTTATTAGAAGTATAATAGACCCAGAAACCTAGATAAGAGTTTGGTTTAGACTCCCTCATAATTTGAGTGCATTGGGGGTTGGATTGGGTGTTTGCTTCTAAAGTGGTTAAATTGTGTTATTTGATTTACTTAAATGTATTTTCCTTTAAGGATATAAATGTCCATTAAATACTTGATTATATTTTACTTGTGAACGATTTGTGTTATGGTGATAATTTCATGTCGGATAATTTGAATTTACTTTGTTTGTGCAAATTAAAATCATAATGCTCCTTGTTTATTTTATGTTTCATATTGGGAATGCATCTATGCATTTTAATTGGCATGTAAGGATTGCCCAGCGTGTCAGGATCGCCCATACCTAATAAGGTATCAATGCATTTTATTTGGCATGTTGGGATTGCCAAGGCGTGTCAGGATCGCCCATACCTAATAAGGTATCTATGCATTATATTTGGCATGTTGAGATTGCCAAGGCATGTCAGGATCGCCTAATACCTAATAAGGTATCTATGCATTATATTTGGCATGTTGGGATTGCCAATGCGTGTCAAGATCTCCTAATACCTAATAAGGTATCTATGCATTATATTTGGCATGTTGGGATTGCCAAGGCGTGTCGGGATCGCCAAACACCTAATATGGTATTTTTATATTTTATTTGGAGCATGTCAGGATTGCCTAATATCTAGTAAGAACGTTTCTCGGTATATATTCGAGCATGTTACGATTATTTCTTGTGTAAACTTAAAACTAGTCTGCACTTGCATTAAGATAACTGATGTGTTAGTGTAGGGTGTGGGGCGGCTCTATTCTTGGGTCATAGGGTTAATTGGGGATATATATTTATGAGCTGGTGGGTTATCTTTAATTGTATATAAATATAAATTTGTTGTCTTAGGAAATGATTATTGGTGGAGGCAGGATAGGTTTGCCTAATACATTGTAAGGCATTTGTAGAATATATGGAATAAGGCATGTTAGGATTGTCTATGGTTTGAACTTATAAATTTGTTTTATCTGTATTGTGATAATGGATGGGTTAGTTTCAGAACATAGTTCTAGTTACTTCTAAGATAGGAGATTTAATAACTAAACGGTATAATTATATCTATATGTCTTTACTGTCCTCATATAGAGGTATGTTTATGGGTTCTCTGATTGGGTTGTAGTAGAGAGAATTTGCTCGTGGGTTTAACCCACTTTGTTAAAATTTTAGGTTCCAGACAGTTTCTACTTGGAGATTTGCGCGTAGAGTTCATAGAGCTTGACAATCATCCATTCCTTACCATACTTTAGTGTAGGGACTTAAATATGTTCATAAAGTTTTACTTTTATGTTTTTTTTTTTTGGTTAAGGGGTCCGTGGGTTACCGGACTTCCAAGTTGTATCAATCAGAATAATACAATGTTATTTAACATGATTATTCATTTCAGTTAGACTTTCCTTTTAGCATTTATAATTCTTTTTCTTTTGTTATTGTATTCTATGCTTGTTTGCTATCAGTTATTAGTATCCCTTAAGTTTTGTATATGAGACTGGCCACCTCATGCGCGAAATTTTCTGGGGGGTATTTCACCATATGACATCTTAAGTCATGGTACGTACGCAATTATGATTCTACGTTGGTTTAGTGATTGAGGTGGTGTATTAGAAGTAAATGGACGAAATTGCCCTTGTAATTACGAGTAAGCGCTGTGATTGGTTCAAACTTCAAACTGGTGTAACTTCTCCGTTTTAGATCAGAATTGAGCGTAGTTTTTTTTTTAAATTGAGTATTTTTAGATCCTCTTTCCAATGGACTAAGAATAATTCTGAAATTTTAAATACACAAGAAGTTAAATTCTGGAATTGAGCGGTTCATGAGTGTGAACCGGGTGAGACGTTCACTGTTCACCTCCACTTTCTATATCGATCTTGGTATCGAAAAGTAGGATTGTGATAACATGGTATCAGAGTATGGTAATATAGTGGGGATAATGGTTAGAGGTGATGGTTTATTACACAATCACCCTCGATTTTCGAGTATTGGAAATCGGGGTGTGACAATTTCCCTTTCAAAGCCCGCACTAAGCCATGTTAAACTAAGATTTCCTTCACACTCCCTTATCATAGGGTGAAGCTACACTTACCATCAAATATCTCCAACTTATACAGTGTGGCAATATTACTATCCATGATTGTCACAAGTGCCAAAGACAAACAACACCTTTATTATAAGAAAAATCTCGACAAGATTTTTTTCAGACACCTTGTGTGCATCTTAAAGGTCTGATACTATTTGTTGAAAAATAAGCCTCAAATCATATATCGCCAAATATTATAATGTGATGATAAGTAAACAAGCACGTAACAAATTAAAGTAATTTGAAAGAACACACCAACAATTTTACATGGTTCAACTAAAGAGGTCTACGTCCATGGAGAGTCCCGATTTCACTATATAAATTGTAACAATACAAGTTGAAAGATTGTACCAAGAGTATACTTAACTCTGAACCCTTAACCTTTATACACTCAATCTCACTTAAAAGAAAATCACAAATTTAAACAAGAATTTTATATAGATGCCTTCTTCAAAACAATGAGAGTATTGCCTCTAAAGAAAGGGAAAAGCAAAAAAAATAAAAAATAAAATATATATATATATATATATATATATATATATATATATACAAAAGAGAAAATAATTTGAGCCAACCTAATAAGGGGTAATGGCATCCATTCCATTAATAGTCTTTTGAATCAATCTATTTTGGGAGGGTTCTAGTACGCTGATGAGGCACATCCTTATTCATTAAATATGCACCGGAGAGGACGCACCATGATCTTGTAATGAAGACGATCCGAGTCCCTTTGGACAATGGGTGGATGGTTGGTGAAACATATCGACCTATGATACCAAAATTTACAAATATAATAAAAAAATAATAAGCAAAATTGCATTAAACACCTCTTTACTATCAAGTTGTTGCAAAATTCACCCATTAACTCTCAAATGACTCCCAATTAAGTCCTCGAACTTTTAAAAAGACTCACATTGCACCTCTGAGGCTGAATAGAGATAAAATTACAAAGAAACCTTGACTAGTTAAAACATAAATATAAGGTTTGATACACCAACAACCATTTATTTGAAACTCTAGAAAGCTCTAATAATATGCATTAATTTTCTACCACATTTACATCATGGCTTGGAAAATATTTGAAGCTCATAGAAAGTGGAGGGTCTTAAAACATTCGAGAATTAGATTTAGAAATCATTTGAATTTTAAAGTTCAAAATTCTTTATTACTGGTGCCTTTGTCACTTATTAGAGCTTCTTCATTGGCATGACACTACAAAACAAATTCAATCTATTTGATTGAACTTTGTCATCAATATTGAGTGATTGTTTGATTACTCATGTTAGTCTGACTGTATTGTCGACTATAGACTTACTACACAATATACATCATATCCTCTCTAGTAGTTCTTTCAACCTTTGTTAATGAGAACAATCATGGCATTGCACGTTATAGCGATTTGATTTCTTAAGAAAAGGCTAAAGTACTTCAGAAAAAATAATCCTTCCTAGGTTTCAAAGAAATGGTTAATTGGTGTATCAAACCCTTGAAAGTTAAAAGAATGAGAAAAAAAGTAAATATTTAAGCAGTCATTCAATTTTTCTAATATATTTTTTTCACTCTTATATTTTAATTAGTAAGCATTTTTTTCTAATTTTATATCTTTCATTCAGCTTCAGGGTGCAATGTGAGCCATTTTAAAAGTTAGGACTAGACATTTGATAGTTGAGGGGTGAGTTTGCAACAACTTCAGAGTTGAGGCCCTTTCTAATGCACTTTTGCCTAAAAAATAATAGCTTATAAATGAATAGGGAAAAACATGTTAAATATCTAAAAATGAAATACTTCAATTACAATATCACCCATCATCATTTGGGAATTAAAAAAGGGATAAGTTGTATTTACAAGGACTACCTCCTTCCTTATTTGAAAAATTGCAATAACATCTCCACATTTTTGTCCAATTCTAACTAAGTATGAAAAATTACCATCTTACCTATAAAAGCTAAATATATTTTTATTTTAAAAAATTTACAATGGTGACTTTAATATTTTAAAATATCAAATTATTGACATCATAAAAAGAATTTGTTCATTAGTGTTGACCGTTAATAAGAGAAGTCTCTTACAAAAGTATATTTAATGTATGAAAAATGATACATAGCCCGGTTGTCGGACTAATTTGACTATTTTATGTGAGTGGGGGTGACATTGTCGGATTAGTCCAACGTTACCCCCCTCTCACATAAAATAGTCAAAGTAGTCCGACTGTCGAACTATGTATCACGACTCTTAATGTATAGTAAAGCTTCATGTAATTTTTTAAAAAAGAGTAAGATTATGACAAACTTGACGGGAAATTACTGAAATCTACCCTTTAAGTTATTACAAAGGTTTCTGATTGATCTAATGATTCAACGCTTCATTATGGTTCAAATTGATGGAACCTTCACTTTTTGTTTTTGGAATGCGAAATTCATTGAGGAACAAAGGAAAAGATACAAAGAATATATGATGGCAAAACCATGAAGAAAAATAAGAAAAAAAATATTGAAACGTATATATAACAATCTACTCCACATGGTATGATATTATAAGAACCGTGACCATTTTTGGCTGATTTTCTTTTATTGGCATATCAATGCTTTAAATGATTATATATGTATTTTAAATGTAAAATACATGTTTTGGGACTTGTATAAAAGTTTGGAAAATTTTTGGTAGCGTTTGGCAAAATTTGAGTTTTTGGGTGGGCTCGGAAAATTTGGAAGTGTCAGAATAACACCAAATTTCGAGGATACTTTAAATAAAATATTTGATGCGCTATAGAATCGATTTCGGGTCCGTATGAGTTATGAAAATTAAAAACATAGCCCGGGAAGGTTTAGTGAGTGAGAAGTGGCATTTTTTTAAATATGATATGTTAGGTCTATAAATATAAAGGACAAGAATACATAATTCATTCTCATTCTCCATCAGTTGAATTGAGAGTGCAATAGATATAGATATATCTCTACATTCATCTTCTTCTTTTTCCATTGGATTTGAGAGGCTTGGGCCAAAATTGGAAGGTGTTGAAGAAGAGAGAATTGGTCTACGCATCGAGGGCTCGAGTTTAAACCTTTAAAATCGAATTCAAAAAAAGTTGATTTTGGTGAGAAAATTGGAGATTTTATTTGGAAACTCTTGCAAATTGAGGTAGGGATGCCTAACCCATGAAATATGGAGTTTGTGTGAGTATATTGGTTGTTTATGGCCACCAATTGGTTATGTGTGTATAATTAAAAGTCTTTCAAGGTTAACGCATGCTAGATTGTACTATTTAGTGACTTATCAATGTTAAATAATGCAATTACATGTTTATAATTGTTTAGAATGATTATAGAGCATGTTGAACGTGATATGTGGAAGAATTATGTGTATTCATGTGTATTTGTGAAGGTGACACTTATGTGTTTGATAAATTTCCTTGAAAGCATGTTTGGATGCAAAGTTTATTTAATTGTCAATATAAGTGATATAAAATTTTTAAAATGTGAGATATGATCAATGTGAATGCATGTAAATTTTATTTGAAGTATGTGCAAGCATGACAATTAGTACTACATTGTTTTGAATTGTATATGCACGTTTAGCATGAGCATGTGAAAATCATATTCATTCATTGGCATGGTGAGGATGGTCAGCTCAATTAGGTGGTGAGTCCTCTTGACAAGTGGTAAGGTAATCTAGTTTGGAGCCTTGTGGGGCAATCCTAAGAGGAACTATGGAATGATCCTATAAGGAGTTCCAAACTAGATGGAAGATGATACTCCCTGAAACGGAGTCCTACGATAAGGTAATCCAGTTTGGAGCCTCAATTAGGTGGGATTGGATTATCCAAGGGAATTGGAGTCCCATGGATGTGTGGAGAGGATGAGGGAGCTATGCATATCATGTTGCATTATTTATTACTTATGATATGGTGGTGATATACGGATATTTGCAGAACATGATAAAATGCAAATGTATGTTTATGTGGTATTCACGAAACTTGCAGAATTGTATTTTAGACATTCCTACTGAGCGTGTTATAGCTCATCCCAAGAGTATTAACTCTTTTAAGGAAATGGAAAGGAAGTGATGGGGTCTCTCCAATCGTGAGTTAATGTGGAGTGAAATCAGTTTGATTTAAAGACATTTAATGCTTTATTTGAATGCATGTCCGAATTGTGGACTATATTCATGTGGTGAACATGTATAATACTTTTATGTTTCGAGAACATGTTATATTATGTTTTATGATTGCATACGTTTAAATATGGTTTTGAGCATGGTGAATAGTAGATAATGTGAACGATGATTTGCATTTATATTCATTTTTACATATATAAACTTGTGAGAATGGTTGTGTTGATGAATTGGTAAAATGAGGAGTGTGTATGGTAAGAATGGGGACCAAAGCATGAGAATAGACAATTAGAAAATTCTGCAAGAAAATTTTTTCATAGGCTTTTGATTGATCGAAACCCCTGTTTTGATCAATAAAAGATATTCAATTAATCGGTTAAGTATCAAAAACATTTCGATGGAAAAGTGACTAATTCCAATGGAATCTTGATAGTAGTTTGATACAAGTTCGATCAAGCGTAAGCTTCTATCAATCAAAATCTCAACTTTGATTAAAAAAAGTGAGGCCTTTGATTAATCGAAGAGTGCGCTTTGATCAATCGAAAGGTGCATTGACTGTCTATTTCAAAGGGACTTATGTATGCATGTTTTCAATAATGGTATATGTGGTGGACTTAAATTGCTTATGTATGCATGTATACATTGTAATGATGGTATAAAGAATACTTTCGCTAATTTTTGAGACAATGATTTAGATTGTTGATCATTGTGATATATCTAGTGAAGGATTGATATATTGATAATGTAAAGGGTTCCGCGACAAACGGGATTTGGGGTGTGACAACTTGGTATTGATAATTATATCAGAGGGTGATAAATGGTAATTTGCCATGGTTGTCCGAGTCGTGGGAAGATGATCGGGCATTCATGACACCTCACTACTTGGAGTTCAAGCCTGAACCGGGGAAGTTTCGATTGTCTAGATTTTGGGGCGTGACAACTTGGTATCAGAGTATAACTAAGTTAAATACCTAGGGATGAAGGGTAATGGTCAAATAAATCATGTATCTAATACTAGCTTGGTATCAAAGCATTAGGTTGAATACCTAGGAGCAAAAGGTAATGGTCAGATCAGGTATGTATTTGAGATGGTTGATATTTTGTTGACAGAACACTAGGTCAAATTCCTACAGACAAAGGGTAAGGGTTTGATCACGTGTGGATTCAAAACGGTTAGAACCTTTGAGTTTGAAAACCTAGAAAGACGTGTAAACATAACATATTGAATATGAGAACTTATATGCATGTGAAATGTGCTTACATGATAATATGTTAAATGCTTATATGATAACGTATATTATACGTTATACGTTATGTGTTGACTTGAGAACATGTTTATGTGATTAAATGTGTGTTGAAAAGTATGTCTATATGTTACATGTGTAAATGATAACATGTTATTATATTGTGTAATAGTTTGATAGTGTTGAGTACATAGTATGAAATAAATTATTGTTGTTAACCTATATCTTGACTATATAGAGTTATGCCACCTAGACGCTAAGGAGGGAAAGTTGGGGGTGGGGTTCCTAAGGGAGATCGCTTGGTCACTGACATGACGACGACCTTTAGAGACTTTATGAAAACAGCAGTTAATGAAGTGCAACAACCGGCAATGCAACCAAAAAAGAGTGAAAGTGAGAGGCCTTTCAAGTTCATTACTAGGTTCAAAAAGTTGATGACTCCTAGTTTCAATGGGAGTTTGGATCCATTGGTAGCGGATAATTGGTTGGAGCAAGTACAGAAGCATCTAAAGATGATGTCTATGCCCTATGATGGGATGAAAGTAATACTTGCTACTTGTTTTTGGGCGGTGTTGAATTATGTATGGTGGAAGTCGATAAGTGGCCGACATGATGTGGAAACTATGGGTTGGAAAAAGTTTAAGACCCTTTTTTCTTAACCACTACTTTCCAAGGCCGAAGACGAGGGCACTAAGGCAAGAATTTGATGAGCTCATTCATGACAGTATGACCGTAACTAAATATGAGAACAAGTTCATCTCTCTCTCATGCTTTGCACCCAAAGTGGCCAGAGATGAGGAAAAGAAGACTTGAATATTTGTCGATATCCTTTATCATTCTATTAGGCCAGTTGTTGCGATTTTAGACTTAAAGGTCTATAGTGAGGTAGTGAATAAGGCAGTAATGGCAAAGGTAGAGGCGAAGGATAGGTTAAAAAAAGAGGAGTCCAGAGAACAAGATAAGGAAGTTTGGGGCAATTTTCAAGATATGCTGTAAAAAGTGTCTTCGACCCTTCGAAGCGATAAGTTCGATGCATCGAAGTGCTGAGTTCGATGCATCGAACAAGTATCGTTCAAAAATAGCTATTAGACTTATTCCAAAATTCCTGCAGGTTTTTTGATGCATCGAACTGGACACTTGATGCATCGAACTGCCCAAAAACTGTAACTTTGTAAATGACCATTTTTGGCATTTTAGGCCATTTCTACCAACATAATTCATTCCAACAATCCCCAAATCATATAGGAAAGGAGTCTACATCGTTCACAAGTTCTAAATCATGCTCATAATCAAATCATGCACCAATATCCGTCATTCTCCCTCATAAACACATTTTATCTAAAATGAAACTATCCATCAACTATTTTAGTCCATCAAATGAAAGTAGATGCTTTTAACAAGCATTACATAAACAAGTCCATTATCTTATCATATTTAACAAGCCCATAGTCCAAGAATACACACAAATTACATTTGTCCAAAATATAACTACAACTCAAAGAGAAAGATCTCATGCCACAAGCCGGCATGGATAGCCACAAAATATACAATATCCCAAAAAATATCAAAATATTACAAGAGTTCCACTTGGACACTCAAGTCCCATCTGTCATTGACGCCTTATTTAGAAAAGGGGTGAGCACCACTGCGGCTTAGTAGAGATACCCTAACCCACCTAAGTGCCTATTTGACATGACCTACATGAGATCTTTTTTAAATAAGGCGTCGATGACAAATGAAATCAGGTGAATGAGATTATCCCCAACTCCCTCACTTCTCTCACACAACTTTGGGTAGCGTCATCTACCAGAATCCCACTATCTCGCATAACATAGTTCCCTTCAGGATTGACTGGATTGAGGTGACTCCATGATGGCACCGATGCTATAGGGATAAGGCATTGCAGGATTGCCACATTTTGTTGGAGCACTTGGGTCAGACTCTAATTCAAGTTCTGAATTTGGTGTTCCAACGTTGTGACATGCTCTTGGTCATTTGGGGCTTTCAAACATATTCCAGGAAAGTCTCCATGACTAAGGGACTACATGCCTCCTTCTCTCGCTCGGGGATTCTGACACTCCACTACAAGAAATTCAACTTTTAAAGACAGATTATATACGATGAACCCGTATAGTCCATGATAAAAAGTATTTTTTTACGATAGGCCTGCATTGCCCGTGGTAGAAAATTACTTTCTACAACGGGTCTAGGTGACCCACCGAAGAAAGTTGTTTCTACCATGGGTTATGGTTGCCGGTTGTAAAAAAGAACTTTCCAGCATGGACTAAGCCCGTAAGGGAAATTATATATATTTTTTTGTCGGTCAAAAGGTTTGGTGCTTGGTTATTTTTTATTCCCGCGATTCTCTCTCATTTTCTAATACCCAAATATGTCACACACGACACACACTCTCTCTCTCTCTCTCAATCTCTAATACCAAACCCCTAACCCTCTCTAGATTTTCTACCCTTTCTCTCCCTCGATCGAAGTAACCCTCTCTAGTTTTTCATCTCTTTCTCTCTTAATCGTGAGCATTTTGATAAACCCTAATCAACATTCTCTAGTCAAAGCCTTAATCAACATCAACAATACCCACGATGTCAATACCAAGATGAACCCTAAACCATGTGGATTCTTCTTCTGCATCCTCAACATCAGTGTCAACGAGAGAAGAAGCTCGCCGTGAGAGCTAGATCTCGAGAGAAACGTGACCACGAGCTCAATACCAAGACGAACAAGCTTGAGTGCTTGGTGCCTCCCTTCATCATGTGGTACCTACATTCAATAGCTTCTGTTAATATAAAGAAATGTTCCAGCCAAAATTGATTTTTTGGTGGATTAACCAAGAAATAATATTTCTTGTATAATGCCACAAATTTGTCGAATTGACAAATATATATATATATATCTGTGTGTGTGTGTATTAGATTTTTTGTCATCATTGTTAACCATATTAATTATTTGCTTTGAATAATTTCTGATTATAAATTTGAGTGCATCACTAACTTATAGTTCACATTCTCTGCCTGTGATAGTTGGATGTGTGGTACTCACCTCTCTAAATTAGAAAGTAATCAAGTCACTAAGAGATGTTTTAGTGTTTCTTTGTATCACATTTGTAAGTGGGATATCAATAATAGATGTTTTCAAGATCTTTGTATTATTTATTCTAGAATTTCAGCAATGGATCTTGCTCTCTCTCACTCTCTCAATTGGATGTTTCATAAGTACTTGTGAATTTAAAAATCATCATGGCCATCATAATTTGCTCTTTTTCTTTGAATATATGAAACCTCAATTCCAGCTTTGTTTACATTAGACAGCTTCCAACTAGAATTCCTCTCTTTTTGCCTTCACTATATTTTTATTATCGGTGCTTGTTAAATTTGCCGGTGTTGATGTTTGCTTTAGGATTCTTAGAAGTTAGAACACAAGTCAATCTAAGGTTATGCTAGTGCTAATTAAAACAACTTGATAACTTTCTTAGAGGATTATATAATTTATAAATGACTTTTTATGTAGAAAGTATTGCGAAAGAAAAGTTGGATTGCCAGTAGCATGTGTTGCTCCTGGCCCTGCATTTGTTGCTCTGTTGCATGCTATTAGCTAATAGCTTAAAGCCTTAATGTATAGAGAAAATTATAAATCGAATTAATTCTCACTGTTATTTTTTTAGGGCATTCTTAATGCTATTTTCAACTTATTTTTGTCCAATTATACAATTATTAATTATAAATTATCCATAACATATGATTATGAACTTACACTTTAAATTTTGACCCACTTTGAGTCTATTGGTTTTGTTTACTAAATCATTTTATGCAAACAGCCCTCCCATCTTCACTCATGAAGGTTCATCTTCAATAGCAAATGAAAATCTCATCCCATTCACTTGTAATCAATAAAGCAAAATTGATTATGACCTATCAGAAGAGAAAAAGTAGGAAAAAGTATTAAATGAATTTATAAATGAAATGCATAAAATGACAAGAATTTTTAGTTTAATTTGTAAGGCATGTGGTTGTAAAAGAACTTGAATACTAAAGTACTACTAGTTCTTCTATGATAATGATATATTCAATGTGGGTACGCATAGACTTGTTTCCAAAAAAATTCAAAGATTAGTTACGGTTAGAAGGGTGGCTGGAGAGTGGAGACTTTCCAGCTCTTGTATTGAGTTGATTAAATGGATCCTAATGCTCTCATAGCTCCAGCTCCTCTTGGTTCTAAATGTTGGAAAGTGTGGATCACTGAAGTCAAAGAACCCAATGTGCCCTTGTATAGGGCTTTGTCTTTGTTATGTTAGTTGAAAGATGTTATTGGACTTAAAATTGTGTGGGCTAGCAAGTTCATCAAAAGTAATTAACTTTTATAAAATCATTTTTTTTTTTGCTTGCATGTCATTATTTACTGTTTTCTTTCTTTTATCCAAACACATGTTGATTATGTAAGGGCTATGATTTGTATGGTTGAATTGTCCTCACAGGATTGTATGGTGGTGTTCTCTGATGTTAAATATTTTTCCTGTATATTATTGTTGGGTAGGCATATTGGTACGGTGAAATGAACCTCCAATTACTTGAGTTCTCAAATTGTGATTCAACTACACATGTTAAATTATGGTTCTTAACTAGCTCATTCTCCTTATGCTGCACATATTAAATTCTCTCTTTAGAAATTGTGGTTTGCTTGCCATATACTTTTGGATCCAGTACATGATTTGTGTTATGTGCCTTGTGCATTTAACATGGTGTGTGATATAAACTCATATTTTTGCTATTGTGTGTGTTTCGGAGTTTTATAGTCATTATGATATGTGTGTTTTGAGATAATTATTTTGTTTTCATAAAATTTGAGAGCTCTAACTGGGACTGTTATTGAAGTCATATTGGCAATATCCAATTTAATATTGCAGAAGATGAGTGAGGACCCTGGTGCTGCAGCTTCTTGGGTGGATGTCAATGTCACTAGTTATTGCTACACTGGTGGAGTCAATATAAAGTTGAGTGACTCAGTTTCTTTATGTTCAGTTCATGTTTTTTCCTAATTTTTTAATTTTGTAACACTATATTAAAAGCAGTTAAGCAATTTCTTTATGTTCAATTCATGTTTGAATAAGCAGTTTAACTCTTTACTGAAACATTATATTAATAGCATGACCAATTCTATAACACTAACATATCCCCTGCTTTGATAGAATGAAAATACTAGTCTATAGCTGCTTTGATAGAATGAAAATACTAGTTATTTTGTGGAAATTGATGTTTGCATGCATTATTAATTTACTTTCCTATTAGGGTATGTGCAGGTGTCTCTTTTTTTTTTTTCAAGGCAAGAAGATATTTTGATAAAAACTAAAGTCTAGCGAATACATGACAATCATGTTTGTTGCTCTGTACTCGTTTTCTTATTGAATCATAACAATCATCTTAGAATTGTGACTATGAAACTTTTTTGGCTGTCATTTACACTCTTGGTTACACTTACTTCTCTTTGAGCTATTTAACATACTAGGCCACTGTTATTAATTATTAGTGATCTCTTTTACATTATATACTGCACATCTTCATAGGTTCACTTTTTGTTAATTATTAGCACTTCTATTCTTTTCGATATATGATGTTGGGCATTACAATTACTATATGCTTAAATTAAAGTTGTACATATTAAATGATGAATTATATGGCATAAACTAATTTTAAATTATACAGTCAGATGATCTTTTTGGAAAAAAATTCAAAAGAAAAACACATGAATCTTGTACTTCCACTTTTTACATAAGGTACAAGTGATCTATCAGTCCCATAAATGGGATATAATTGGGTGAGAGTAGAAGGCTTTAACAACCAGGAATCACTAGGTGAGAGTAGAAGTCTTTGATAAGAGCGTCCTCTCACAACATTTTTTATAGGATAATTTTGAACCAAATTGAATTTAACATACTCTTAGGAGTTATTGGACAATTGAAATCCAACATAAAATTTTCTGCACAAACTTAAGTTTGTTTGTGTGCGCACGCACATTGCATGGATAATTATAAATTATAATATAGAATTTGATAGTTAATAGTATTTTATTTGTTTGAATGAGAAAATTATTATTTGCAATGATTTTTTTAGTATTTTGTTTTAATTCTCACTGCCTGCCTGCATCTTCTACTTTGCATTATACTACTCTCTTCAGAAAGGTTTATGGTACTTGCTCAATCCCAAATTTCAAATGTTATCCTCTAAGAATATCATTAATTCACTGTTGACATTTTGATAAATATTTGAAACTAAGTGCAAGGTTCCATGAACCAAAGAATTTTTTTTATTTTTTTTCCTCCCTTCTTTGCTTACTGATTTCAATATATTATGCATTTAAGTATGAAAAATATACTTACATATATATTTCTGGTTATTTTAGTCTTTTTCAGGAGGTTACAGGATTCACCAAAAGAATGTTCTAGTTTTGCTTAGAGAACTGTGCAACTGATTGAAAAGCATTAATCACATTTTCTAGCTAGGGCTCTCTTTTAGCCTAGTAATATTTCCTTTTTCATTTTTTTCTTTTAATTTTTGCTTATATAATCTCAGATTGTATTGGAAAATTTCCATTGAGTTTTGTAGGTTGTGGATGAATTCTTTATTTATACAAAGTTAAATTGGATTTTTGTATGGAGTGTATATGGACCATTGCAAATAGAGATTGAAGTGTCTAAATTTTTGTTGTTTGGTTGCAAGGCTGGTGAGTGATATTGGTTGTACAGGCTTCGGGTGTAGTTTGGTTGGGAACAACATATAAGCAGACAAATAATTTTTAAAAAAAATACACTTTCTACGGCGAGCTCAGCCCATGGTAGAAAGTACACTTTCTACCACGGGTTGGGCTCGTGGTTAAAAATAATACTTTCTACCACAGACTTAAGCTTGTGGTAAAAAGTAACTTTCTAACACAAGCTGAGCCCATGGTAGAAAATTCTTCAATAACTATGACACTAGATGCCATAATGGGCCAAAATTGTCGTAAAAGCCTTTTTGCTCGCTGTAATTATCCAATTTTCTTGTAGTTCTCCCAAACCATTGGGACACTGTCTTCGCGAGCTGGAAGGTTGTGGCTGGCAGGGGGGTCCTGCCCAATTGGGGGATTGTAACCAACATGGGGATCTAGACTGGCAGGCGGGTTGTGACCATAAGAGGATCCTAACCAGCTGGAGGGTTGTGGCTGATAGGACGATCCTGATTGGCTGGCGGGTTGTGGCCGACAGAAGGATCCTGACCGCTCTGGTCTCTAGCTCAGATCGTAGGTGCATCATATTTCGTGTAGAATAATCACATTTATGCTGATTTCTACAAACGGCACCAACTGATGATACAGAAATCAATGCATGATCTGGGTCAACACTATCCTGAAAAAGACAAGAGAAGGGTAACTGGAATGAACACTGGTGTTATAACACCACGCTCTGACACATGGAATGATATTGTCCACTTTGGGCCTAAGCCCACACAGTTTTGCTCTTGGATTTTACCCCAGAAGGTCTTATACTATTTGGAGATAACACATTACATATAAGCACATCTCTTTCTCCACAACCAGGCAATGTGGGATTGAGCAATCCTAACATGCCCCGGCAGCAATACTGACATGCTTTGGCAATCCACCATACGGGTGATTACAATTGACCCACCTATGAGGCCCGACGTCCTCGTCGGCACACTTCTAGCTAGGTTCAGGCTTTAATACCAACTGTAACACCCCGCTCCAACACATGGTATGATATTGTCCGCTTTAGGCCTAAGCCTGCACGGTTTTACTATTGGGTTTTATCCCAAAAGGCCTCATACCATTTAGAGAGAACACAATATATATAAGCACATTCCTTTCTCCACACCTAGGCGATGTGGGATTGAGCAATCCTGACATGCTTTGGCAGCAATCCTGACATGCTCTAGCAGTAATCCTGACATGCTCCGACAATCCACCCCACGGGTGATTACAGGTGTGGTGTCGACCGACTACGCTCCAACGGTTAAGTCTAAAAATCGAAAAGACTTTGGAAGCTGTAAAGGCACGAACATGGTATTAATTACATACCTAGATAATAGATCACTCCCGTATTTATAGAAGTCAAGATGCGACTGTATTTGGGTAGGAGACTAACTCTTTAGTTTCCAAGTCCGTTTAGAAGTAGGACAGTCATGGTCAATGCTTATCTCTCGTCCACATCATTGAAACACAATCGGAGTCTGATACCCCATCACTTAATCACAATATTTTCACAGAATATTACTCTTAACTTTCCTTACTCTGCATCTCATGCTTGGATTGTATACCCTTTATAGCACCAATTAGGATGTAATGACATTGGCTTATCAATAAGAATTTGTTTGTTTATCAAAAATACTATTTATATATTATGAATGCTATGTATTGATTTGATTCAAGACCCGAATCATAGTGTCCATTGACTACATAATGACTTGGTGTGCACATGGTATAGTTACCAAAGCCGGGACCACAAGTCACTCATATTGCATTATCAGAAAGTATTTTGTTTATTCAGCAATAGTGGGTGAAACTCCCTATTGATAAAGAACAGAACAAGATTGTCGACAAGTCATGATCAAAGTAATTATAGGGTCGTCATTACAATTACTACTTATTAATGTTATAACGAATGTTATCCTCAAGTATGAGGAAGTGATGAACCCTAGGCATAGTTGGTTAATACTTTGATATATGTTGTGGACCTCAAGGTCTAAAATTCAAATATGTTGGGTGCTAGTTGATCATATGCTTTGGAACATGCTCTCAATATTTATATCTATGCTAGCTAATTTATTATGGCTTGATTAGTTTAATCAATGATAAATCCTAACACTTGGTTCGACTTTAATAAAATGGGTATACACTTTAGCAAATTGCATATGATTTTATTGAAGCTTATTGATTGAACAAGAAGTAATCAAGTGGCTTGATAAATATTTAATTGTTGATTTGGATTGAGGGCACTTATACATCCATATGCAATTGTACGTAGAGGAATAATTTCATATAATTAACACGAGTGTTGTGTGTTGAGTCAACATAAGGTTTAAAGACAACACATGGTTCAACCATTCTCGAGTTGGAGTGCAATCACACTTATATAGTGGAATTAAGTTGTGTTTAATGCATTATTGTAATTTAAGGTCAGAAGATGACTGGGTCAATTATAATTTATTAGAACCAATAAGAGTTTGGGCCTTTAAATAAGATCCTCACTTCTAGTCCGCTAGGTCGATTTAAAACCAACTGAGTTATTAAATATAAATTGTTATAATGTGGTAGGGGTATTTGTAATTTAATTACATGTTAAGGGCACAAGTGGAATTATATATAAATATATATTGGATACTTTGATATCCTGAAATATATATTAACATATATATAATTTAAATATCTACATAATATCTTCTTTTTTTGTGTATATAGTTTCCTTTTATCATATCTTGCATATATAGAAAGAAGACTTGACTTGGGAGAGAGTCTCCTATAAATTTGACATGTTCTCTTCCATATCAAGTGTGTGCACGCAAAAATTAATTCAAAAAATCCAGGGTTCTCCCATAAGAACTAAAGAACCCTAGATTTTTAGAGAATCAACCTCAAGGGTCATAGCAGTGATTATTGCGGACAGTACACCAAAGGAGATCAATTACTTCACCAACTGTTGAAGACTAGAGGGTTGAAAAATTATCCCTATTAGGTATTTGATTTTTAAATCCCAAATTCTCTATGTAATCATATTCGTGTTCAAGAGAAAAATATTTCGTTGATTGCATAATCTTTCATACATCAAGGAGTCCAGTTTTATTTCAATGAACCACGCTTCCACAAACTGTTTTGATGATTTTTCTCAATAAAAACCCCT
The DNA here is from genome assembly GCA_026545225.1 of Cornus controversa. Taxonomy (NCBI): domain Eukaryota; kingdom Viridiplantae; phylum Streptophyta; class Magnoliopsida; order Cornales; family Cornaceae; genus Cornus; species Cornus controversa. The sequence continues at coordinate 30,977,975 of CM048846.1, read as the reverse complement.
ACACCCATCATCTCCCTCATACTTGCTTACTCCCTACCTCTTCTAATCAGTCTGTCCGTCTACATCTCTCTCACTTTCTATCTCCATCTTTGTTGTGTCGCTCGTTCTACCTCTCTCCTTAATATGATTCAATCTCGTAATTTTTTGCGCACTCTAAAGTCCTCTTCATTGAGGCAAAAAATAAACTCAATAAAGAGTTTGATATTCTCTCTTGCTAGTCAATCGTCTGATCCAAAACAATACTGAAAAGAAATTATGTGTTCGACCAACTGATTATTTTTTTTTAGCCGATTTCATAACTGTGGCATGCTCGCACACACACTGATAATCAGGTTGCCTGATCGATTAATTGATCGAAGAGTTGGTTAGGCTCAAACGAGGAGCAATTGATGAAGGGTATGGCTGTTTTTCTTTGTTACCTGGTTTGGAAAGCTCGGATTCTATAGAGATTGTTAGCCTATGGACCTCGTTATTCTTTGGGGTTACAATAGAATTGCGTTTGAGATTGATGCTGAGGTCATTGTTAAGGGTGTAAAGTTTGAGGGCTCTTCATCTCTTTTGATTAGCCCTCTGGGATGATGACATTCCAGATTTTGTTTAGATAAAGATCGTTTGGATGTAACGTCAGATTCTAATAAATAAAGCTTTTTTCTTGCCGGTCAAAAAAATATATAAATGAAAGACATTTACATAATAAATCATGAAATAATTCCTTAATGTCAATTAAGTTTTAAATTTGGTGAATACTCATCTTTTTTGGACTTTCATTTTTGAATAATTTTATTTAGATTTAGTCACTAAATTCTAGTTTTCTCTTAAACCCCTTAATATCAATTAAATTTTAAATTTGGTAAATATTCATCTTTTTTCGACTTCAAGATCATTTTAAAGCAATTTTGTCCACAATAATGAAAATGTCTCCTCTAAACAGTATTCTGTGCACCAAACCACATCGTTTTGGTGCACATGCTGAAATGAACAATACTACACAAGTAGAGCAACACCCAATACCGATTTGTTGCATGCAGAATTAGACACACTTTAATTTTTCAATGCAACTCAATTTACACAAAACATATATACATACAGACAAATGACAGAAAATGGGAAAACTTATTTGTTGCTGCTCTACAGACTGTGGTTCTAATCACTACCTAAGAATAAAAGCCTTTTTCAACAAATTACTACTAGAAATACAAACTTCAAGGTGATCTAAGCATAGAAACAGAAATTCCATGCCCTTGTTATCCCAATTCCATATATCTTAACAGAAAATCCCAAACATTGTCTAAGCAATTCATCATTTGTGAAGGCGATAAGTAGGAATAGCCAGTAAATGCTTAGCTCGGTTTATTACAAAACCAAACTCCTCAGTCATGTCCAGTTCAGTTTGCAACATGTCATTTGGAAGCTTCCAATCAAAGCAATGCACCAATTGCGCCACAACAAGCCGGACCACTGTGAGTCCCAATTGCATCCCAGGGCAACCTCTTCGGCCAGAGCCAAATGGGATAAGTTGAAAGTATCGCCCTCGAACATCTATATTGCTCCCAACAAATCTTTCTGGGATGAACTTCTCAGGTTCAGTCCATACCTTGGGGTCTCGTCCGATTGCCCAAACGTTAATGGTCACACGAGACTTTTTGGGTATATGGAAGCCATTAACCGTGCAGTCTTCGATGGCCTGGTGTGGAAGTAATAATGGTGCAACGGGGTGGAGCCTGAAGTTTTCCTTCAGCACCATGTCCAAGTACTCCAATCTTTCCAGGTCTGATTCCTCTACCATTCTGTCCATGCCCACCACATCTTTCAACTCTTTCTGGACTTTTTTCATCACTTGTGGATTCATTAAGAGTTCTGAGAGTACCCACTCAACTGCTGTTGATGAAGTGTCAAGTCCAGCGGCAAGCAAGTCCTGCAAAGCAAATAGGGGTATATGAATAACTAGATTTGTAAACCTGATCACAAGGGAGTAGAAAATATTTCACAGTACAAATCATTCACCCATGATATGTATAGTGCAACAGTTGAATATATATTGTGTAATATAGTAGAATTAATTGATGTAAATTTCAGTCACTATAACAAGTTACTAGTCAGCTGTAGGATGGACATGAAGGATATATAGAAAGATAGTTTCATACACATCCTTAAAAAAAATTATAATTTTGTTCGCTTCAAAACTAATGATATATTATGTACAGGCATCGATAATAGAAAAAGTATAGATGTAAATTCAATGAAATTACCAACAAATTGGCTTTGATATGAGCACGATCAATACGGAACTCAGCTTCTTCAGATTCCATGAAGGCCAACATGATATCAACAAAGTCCTTGGTTTGGCCTTTGTCCCTAGCTTGAACATGGTCATCAATAATCTTCTCAAGGAACCCATCATAGACTTTGCTAAGAGCCTTCATGCGCCGAGTCAGTCCTTGAAGGTCAAGTGCCCTAACATAAGGAAAGTAGTCACCAATGTTTGGAGTGGCTGCCAAATGTATGCCCTCTTGAATCATAGCTTTGAACCCCCTTTCACCAAATTCCTTGTCCGTGTACTTCCTCCCAAACACCATCCGACAAGTCATATCTGCATTCATGGAAGAGACTTTGGCACTGACATCAACAGAAACACGATCCTGGGCAGCCTGCTTAATGAATTCGATCAAAAGGCCAAGCTCTTCAGATCTCAAAGGCTTGAAATAATTTATTTTAAGGCTGCTAAGCAATTCTAAGGTGCACAACTTACGTATATTGCGCCAATAAGGGCCATATTCGGCAAAGGATAAGTTCCTTTGCTCATAAGACAAATGCTTAGCAGACTCTTGAGGTGGCCTACTAGCAAAAACAAGGTCATGTGTCTTAAGAAACTGCTCGGCAGCTTCTGGTGATGAGACGATGATGTTGGGGACGAAGCCAAAGCGCATGTACATGATAGGACCATATTCTTTGGCTAGTTGAAGTAGATCACGGTGAGGAAGCTTTCCTAACAAATGAAAGTGTCCTAAAATTGGGAGTGCTTTTGGACCAGGAGGTAATCTCTTATTATTGTTCCTCCTTAACCATGCTTGCACAACATAAGCAAGTGCAACCACTACTGCAATTGTTGTCCAAACCATGGAAGGCATGATTAATTATGGTCTCAAGGTAGGCCTCTGGTTCTCAAATATGGTGGATATATGTAGTCTGAAGACTCAGAATGATCTAATTCTTTAATTATAATGGGTAATGTCACAATCAAAATATATATTATAACCTAGTCGAGATCCAAAAAGGAAAAAAATCCAGACATAGTCAAGATCGATGAATACGTAGGCTAATTTAATTGTTTTGATGGTTGTTTCACAGAAGATAAGATTTTCCATGTAACTGACATCACATGGAGAAGTTCACTGGAGCCATATCCCTTATCCTCATGATTAAGGAGGGAAGGGGTTCAAGTCCCAGTGTGACCTCAAGATTAAGGAGGGAAGGGGTTAAGTCCCAGTGTGACCAAAGTGTGTGAATATTTACTAACAAAAAAATGAATAAATAAATATACCTATTGCCATCAATAAATATGAAAGTCACTTGTCGGTGGTGCCTTTTTCGCATCTCCGATAAAGGAAGAAACTAAACAGAAAAACAAAAATTGTAGCTCCAGCTCTGGTTCTCTGTGATTTGATTGATAATTTTAATGAAAATGAACCACATCTGCATTTACAATGCAGACATATTGGGACCGCCATTGTTATTGTATATTTGTATATGTAGAGATAAAAGGAGGATGCAGTGTTCGACATGCTTAAGTCCTATGCGCTTGATTATTATCTAGAAATTGACTTAACATTTAAGCTTAACTTTGGAGCATTGAATTGGTCCTTTGAATTTCGAATTCGAAAAAATTTAGTTCAAAATTTTAATTAAATTTCTGTCAATTCCAATTCCAATTTCCAGCGATCGATTTGATACTTCCAAACACAACATTAATATTGTTTTGCACAATTTGACAATTTTGATTGTCAAATCCAAATCTTCGCCTTTCTGAATTCGACCTTTAACCATCGCAACAAACAACGATTCATAAAACTATGGACTCGATCATATGTCTAAAGTAGATTTATCATAATTAGCAAAGAGTGCAAAGACTTATTTTTTAATTGTGAACCCCTTATGACATGAGTGCAAAAACTCAAATTGATAAACATTAGAACATGTTCGAGCTTACCCTCTCACCCCCGTTTAGGGATGATAGAAAAGGCTCAAGTGGTGAACTTGGACATGTACTAATAGTCGGTAGAAGTGGAGGGTAAAAATCACCTCACAGATTGAGTGGGCCCATTAATAAAGTGATTTTCATTGTCTGTGAAGTAATTTCTGGGCATATTAAATTGTGCAGGGCAAAAGAGAAGATCAAGATTCAAACGGACACAAACGTTTCAAACTTGAATATCGCTCCTAATAATTATGTGAGTTATGATAGAGCTTCTATTTTTCCAAAATAGGACCGAATGTGATGTAACCAAACAAGGTTAGCCACTTTCCTTTGTCATGATTTAGATTTTTCCTGCTTTATGCAATACAATAAATAATATTTATAAACTGACCCAAGATTAAATAATTAATTATATGCAACACAACAATTAATATTTATGAAATGACTCAAAATTAAATAATTATATGCAATACAACAATTAATATTTATGAAATGTCCCAAAATTGTTTAAATATATATATATATATATATTACATTTGAGCTTGGCATAATACTACCAAAAAACGCTATCCAACAGTTGCAGTTGGTTAAAAAATTAATCCTGCGTTTCAAAATTCACTATTCATTCCTATCAAAATTCAAATTTAAATTTTCACATACTCTCCCACCTAAAATTACATTCACTCCTACGTAAATTCAAAATTTAAACCTTCACTCACCCACCCACTCTCACCTAAATTCAAAATTTAAACTTTCACTCCCTCACATTATATATATTAATCCAATCTTCATCATATCCTCTTCAATGAGCACTGCCACCACACCTCCTACCATGGTTGCCACCAACCGAAAGACCCACTTCTGCTAACCCCATCAATACTACCATTTTCTCACCGCTAAGCCACCACAACAGAGCTCCGCTCATTAACCACCTTCACCACCAGCCGCCACCTTCAACTCTACCAGTCCACCTGCTGCCACAGCCACCTTCACCATGGTAGCCGAGCTCAATAACCACCACCATTAACCTTCACAAACACCACCGGAGCAGACCCACTTCAGCCATCGAAGAAGCACCACTGTCACCACCCAACATCATCACCACCGTTCCAAACACAAAACCCATGGTGTTGACACACGATGTATGGGAAGTGGGTCTCTGTTCATGATGGTGGTCCGGTGATGTTATACATGGGCAGGTGGTTGTGATGGTGCCGAGGTGAAGGTGTTTAAATGGTGGGTCTATGAATGGCTCGACAGTAGCCGTAATGGTGAAGATGGAGGTGAAATTGGGTGGCAGTGGATGGAGTGGTGGCAGCTTGGTACCTGCTTGCATGGCAGCCATGGTTTGACTTTGGCTGTGAAGGTGGAGCTTCAATAATAACTGGACCTTATTGGATGGAGTAAGTTTCACTTTCTCAAGGAACAAATAGTGCTTAATTAATTTTCTATAATCGATAAAGTAATATCTATAACAGTGTAATTTATAGTAATTTATAATATTTTAAGTTTTGTTCATCTCTATCCATTGTCTTGATTTTTGCTTTCTTTGATTCGTTGATAAGTCTATTCAATTTTGTATTCTTTTAGTTAGGTATTTATGAAAGCAATTGTGAGAGAGAGATGAGGAGAGGGTGGATATGGGAATCCAATATACATGCCTTCATCTTTTTTATTTAGGTGGTAATTGATAACTCCTTTTCTTTATGTTGTTTTATCTTGATTCTGTGTGTATGAGTGAAAAAGTGTAGAAAAATAGTATAGAAAAATGTTTATATAGAAAAAGTGTCCAAGCTCCACCAACCACCATTGAAGATCACCAAGCCCTTTCCTATGCACATACCACCCATGGTTCCTTCTTCACGGAGCTGCCATTGAAGCAACAATGTCACCATTCCAGGTCTATTCATCACCACCACCAAGCTCAACATCCCAACCGAAGCAAACACGTACGCCAAGCATTGAAACCGAAGACCCACCAACTACAGCTCTGAACTGCCACCGTCCAAGCACATCCAAAGCTCCATGAACACTATAGCTATCATCATCTTCCACCTCCATCAAACACGGAAGACCCAGAACTCCACTATCTGCCATTGCCAAGGACACCAATTTTTTACCACCATCCAAAGAAGAGGGAGAGAAGAAGTGTGGGAGACAAGGGGAATGGGGAAGAGTGAAGAGGAGATAGAAAAAGAGTGGTTGGGAGAGTAAGAATGAAGAGGGCATATGATGAATAAAATAAAGAAAAAAGTAGAATAAGAATGGAAAAAGCAGATGGAGGAAAATGATGATGTCTGAGGGAGAAAGTGGGAGTGGTCAGCTGAAAGTAAGAAAAGAAATAAATAATATTGAGGAGAAGTATAGGGACATGATTACAAGTATCTTTAAAAATAAAAAATGATGTCCAACCTCCATTACCCATGTTGTAAGTGTGTGTTATACCATTAAATAATATATTTTTAATTTATTTTATTTGTTTATTAGAATGGTTACATATTCCATTGTTGTATGGTGAAATCACGTGACATAAATTGGATCTGTTTTAAATTTGTTAAGTGATGAGGCTTGATCATTGTTTTTTTTTTAATTCAAATGGTGTTCAGTAAAAATTTATTTATTGGCACTGACACGTTAATAATACGAATTCAACTTCTATTTCAATTCAATAATATATATTTTTTTAGTATAGTGTCGTAGGCATGGGCAATACATTAGTATATATATATATATATATATATATATATATATATATATATATATATATATGTTCACTACGCATTAATATAGTAAAATTCTATAAAACAGTTATTAGGTAGATAATATTGACAACACATTCATATAGCGTAAATGAGGATGTTACGTTGGATGATTGGAATAACTAGAAGAGATCAGATTAATAATGAATGTGTGAGGGGAACATTAGGTGGTATGGTCATATCCTGATGATGCACCTATTAAAAGACAAAGAGTTGTTTTTTTAGAAGGTAAGTGACAAAGAGGCCAACCAAAACTTACGTGGGATGAAGTAATTAAAAATAACTTTAAAAAAATTAATTTAAGAGAAGACATGCATGGTGTATAATAGGAAAGAATAAAAAAACATAATTCATGTGACCAACTGCATCCATATGGGATAAAGGCATGGATGATGATGATTATGATGATGATGTCCACTACGCTTCTTAAATGCTAAATATACTAACCTTTAATAAGATTACAACAATTTTTTTTTTTTAATTTTCCTGCTACGGAGCTTACAACCAACAATGGTCAGATTATCTCCACTGAAAATATGTTCTACACACCCTAACACCACACTCGCAAGCTTAGTAGGGTAACGAACAAAGGATAAAATCCACAGGGTACAAGAATCAAATGATAAGTTACTTTAAGGTTTTTGATATAGTAAACAAAAGTGTTGATAAACGCACTAGAATCTTTTATTAAAACAAAAGACGTTCAGTACATGCACTCAGACATTGATACAAACACTCAAACATTAAAATGCAAATACAAATACTCAAGACTCTGGATAGACACTTACTCTCTTATTTCTCAATGCCATAGTATAAAGTGAGACCTCTCTATTATAGTAGAGATTTTGGGCTTCAAACTTCAAATTTCACTCCCTCTCTAACTATTTACATAATGCAGCACTATATAATGGATCACTGACTCCATTCTAATAAAGCAAGGTACAATAATTCAAGTTAATAATTCAAGACAGCAGATACAATAATATAAGATAGCGGGGAGGCGTGTGCTCGAAAGCTACAATCATTTGTCCCTTCTACTTTTATTTTGTAGCTATCCTTCCATAATGTTCTCAATGTCATGATATTTCTCTTCAGATAGGTTGGCCCACCATGTGGAGTCCTGCTCCTCCTCAAGTTTGTAGATATTTATTTCCCATTCCTCCATTATGTCTCATGTCATGTCTTTGTCTATAGCTTCGCATAATAATTTTGTTCCTGTCGTCAGTCAATTATTCCTTAATTAGGGGCAGAATTACTATTTTTCATATATTGGTTCTTTCCTTATATTTTGTTCTTTAGATCATTATAAATTTAAATTGTAGTCACACTTTGAATACATAATAAAAGAGTCTATTTCTCTCCTCTTTCTCTAAGATTTCTCTCTCAACTTAGCCTATATTCTTGACATGGTATCAGAGCATCAAGATCCACATTGAAGACATAACGTAAGAAGCTTCTTCTTCTTCTTCTTCTCTTTTTTTCTCTTTTTCAATTTCTTCTTTCTCAGTTTCTCTACTCTTTCTCTGTATATTCTATTTCTCTATTCTTTCTTTGGCAAAATGACCTAGAACCCTAGGTCTCAAAAAAAAAAGAGAAAATTCTTCTCTGTAATTCTGGCAGAGATGACTTAAAAAAAAGTATTATGTTCTTTCTCTATTTCTTGTTCAATATTCTATATTTTTCTTTCTTGTTCAATCTTCTATAGTTCTCTCTCTTGTACTCGGATTGTCTCATCTCGACTATCATGGGTGACAAATTGAAAAACAAGGACTCTCTCTTTTTTGGCTCGATAACTACTACCAAATTGAAAGGTTCCAATTACATTCAATTGTCTCGGATAGTCTAAGTTTTTCTGAAAGCTTATGGGAAACTTTCTTACATCTTGTCACCCAAACCCAAGGAGGAAAAATAGATTGATACATGGGAACAAGAGGATGCACAGATTATGACTTGGCTATGGAATAGTATGGAACCAGAGGTGTTTAATAATGTTTCATTTTTCGAGTCTGCTAAGGAGATTTGTGACACACTCAAAGAAATGTACTTGTCAAAAAAGAATATTTCTTGCATCTACCAGTTGTACCAGGATATTATTTTTCTTCAACAAGGTGACCGATCGATTGAAGAATACTACTCGAAATTGAAAGGCAAGTGGAAAGAACTTAATGTTTATCAGCCTTTGACTACAAATTTAGAGACTCAAAAACAACACAGAGAAGAATTTCAGGTAGTAAAATTTTTATCAAGACTTCGGCCAGAACTTGCTCCCATCAGTTCTCAAATTCTCTTAGGCAAAGATTTGCTAACTACTAGTGAGAATTTTTCCCATGTTCGATGTGCTTTTATCCACTCTTCTATTACAAAGAAGGAGGATCGTTCTACCCTTGCTGCTCTAGTTGAGTAATTAGATTCTTCACGTGGTGGCCGAGGGGACGTAGTCCTCCTCATACTAGCAGAGGTGGTCATGATGGAAGAGGTGGTCATGGGGGTAGAGGTAGTCATGGTGGCAGGACTTGTACACACTATGGTCACACCAATCACTCTATTGATTACTATTAGAAACTTCACGGCAAACCTGCGTGGGCAAATCAGGCTGTGATTGAGGGGAAAACCCTAATCTTCCTGTTGAAGAACAGGCTATTATCTCTAAAGTTGAGTATGATTCAATTGTCAAGCGTGCCAATCCTCCATCCACTTCCACAGCTACTTTTGGTGATTCAAGTAATACTTATCTTCATTCTTGCTTCAGTACACCTTGGATTTTTAATTCTAGGGCCTTAGATCATATGACAGGTAACTCCTCTCTTCTATCTGACATTACTCATACATCTTCTCCCTCGTTTGTTATAATAGCTAATGGTACCAAGTCTCCAGTCCAAGGAATTGATATCGTTAGTACCTCTAGTCTAACATTCTCTTCCGTCTTGTATCTACCTCAGTTTCCTTTTAACTTGTTATCAGTTCGTAAAATTACTTATGCTCTAAATTGCTCGGTAACATTTTATCATACTCACTGTATCTTTCAGGATCTAAAGATGAAGAAGATGATTGGTCGGAGATTTGAGAAGGATGAGCTCTACTATTTTCAGTCATTTTGTTCACCTATTGCATCTGCACTCCATACCTCGGTTTCTCCGTATCAGTGGCATTGTTGTCTTGGAAATCCTTTATCTAACAATCTTCTGTGTTTAGTTCCTCCTTTACCAAAATTTTCTAGTTTTAATTGTGAAGCATGTGAACTTAGCAAGCATCATAGGGCTACTTTTAAGCTTAGAACTGATGGGCCTTCTTTACGCCCTTTTCTTATTCACTATGATATTTGGGGTCCTACCCGAACTACTAGATTAGCTGATGCCCATTATTTTATTTCTTTTATTGATGATTATTCTCGTTTGACTTGGTTTTACATTCTTAAAGATTGATCTCAAGTCTTTCACATGTTTAAATTTTTTTATACTGAGATAACTAATTAGTTGAATGCTAAGTTACACATTCTTTGAACTGATAATGCCCTTGAATATAAAGATGGTCTCTTTCAGCAATTTCTTTAGTCTAGAGGTGTCACCCATCAAACTTACTATGTTGATACTCCCCAACAAAATGGAATTGCTGAAAGAAAGAATGGACCAATTGTTGCTATTGCCCGGGCTTTGATGATTCAAATTAATGTGACTAAGCATTTTTGGGGAGACGCAGTTCTTATTATGGCATATCTCTTAAATAGAATGTCATCTCGGGTCCTTAAAGGAAAATCACATTTTCAAATGATGTTTCTTGATAAAGATCCATTTTCTCTTCCTCCAAAAGTGTTTGGGTGCATTTGTTGTGTTCATAATTTAAATGCAAGACGAGATAAGCTTAATCCTCGAGCTCACAAATGTATATTCTTAGGTTATTCTCACACTCAGAAAGGATATAGGTGTTATAGTCCATCTTTGAGAAAATATTTTGTGTGTGCTGATGTGACATTCTTTGAGCATATTACATATTATTCTAAGGAGGGTAGTCAAGTGGAGAACCTATTTTTTTACACATTGTTCTCCCGTCTCTGGTTTTTGATACTCATCTTGCTCTTAGGTTTTATACTCGACATGCTCATAAGAATATCGCTTCTACTCTTAGTACTGCTCAGGACAAATCTCTTGTGCCACCTACTCAAGGGATTGAATATGTAGAGCCTTCCTTACATCCTCCATCATCTTCCTTAGTGCCTACAGGTCCAATTGTTCATCTTTCTGAATCTGATCTTGTCTTCCCATTGCACTTTGCAAAGGTAGACGGGTTTGTATTGATCATCCTATATCTCATTTTGTTTCTTCTGACCATTTATCATCTTCTTTCCGAACTTTCTCTTTATCATTGTTATCTGTTACTGTTCCTAAGTCATACAAGGAAGCTCTTAACCATCTTGGCTGGTGGAAAGCTATAGAAGAGAAAATGCATGAATTACAATTGAATCATACTTGGGATCTTCTTCCAAAGTCTGCAGGTGCTCATATTGTTGGCTTTCATTGGGTTTTCACAGTGAAGCAAAATCCCAATGGCATTGTTGATCATTTAAAGGCTCATCTTGTTGCTAAGGGTTTCACTCAGACCTATGGCATTGACTATACTAAGACTTTCTCACCTGTAGCTAAACTCAACTTTGTTCGCATAATTATCTCTCTTGCTGCCAATCTTGACTGGGCTCTTCATCAACTCAATGTCAAAAATGTTTTTCTTCACGATGTTCTGACTAAAATAGTGTACATAGCTCAGCCTCTTGGATTTAAGTCAAGAAATCTATTTATGGATCTTGACTGGCCTCTTCATCAACTCAATGTCAAAAATGTTTTTCTTCACGATGTTCTGACTAAAATAGTGTACATAGCTCAGCCTCTTGGATTTAAGTCAAGAAATCTATTTATGGACTCAAACAGTCACCTCGTGCATGGTTTGATAAGTTTAGTAAGGCGGTGGTTACTCATGGCATGACTAGAAGTCAAGCTGATCATTCAGTTTTCTTTAAAAAGACAAAGTGTGGCATTGTAATTTTTGTGGTCTATGTAGATGACATTGTCTTTACTGGGAGTGACAAGGAGGGGATTCAGACCTTGATTCATCATTTGGGTTTGAATTTTTTCACTAAAGATTTGGGCAAGCTCCGTTATTTTCTTGGTATTGAGGTTGATAGATCAAAGAAAGGGATTTGATTATCTTAGAGAAAATATAATCTTGATCTCTTAAGGGATACGGGTTATCTTGGCTCTAAACCTGCAACAACCCCTATGGAGACTAATCTAAAGCTACTGTATGAGGTTGGTGACTTGGTTGATGATCTAGAGATGTATAGACGTCTTGTAGGCAAGTTGATTTATCTAACCATTACTCATCCAGATATTGCCTATGCAGTGAGTGTTGTGAGTCAATTTATGACTAGCTAACAAATTTCTCATATGGACGCAATTATACAGATTTTAAAATATCTTAAAGGGGCTCTAGGTCGTGGTATTTTTTATCAGTCGTCTAGACATTTGCGCATCGAAGGTTATACTGATGCTGATTGGGGAGGTTCTCCTTCAGATAGACGATCAATGACTGGCTACTGTACTTTTATAGGAGGCAATCTAGTAACTTGAAAAAGTAAGAAGCAATCGGTTGTGGCACAGTCCAGTGCTGAAGCTGAGTACCGTGCCATAACTCATACTTCTTATGAGCTAACCTAGTTGAGAACATTGTTACAAGAATTTGGATTTTTAGTTCAAGACTCATCTCTTTTCTATTGTGATAACCAAACAGCTATTCACATTGTCAGTAATCCAGTTTTTTATGAGCGAACCAAACATATTGAAGTTGATTATCATTTCATTCGTTCTAAGGTGACTTCCTAAGAAATTGTGACTTCGTTTGTATCATCTGGTAATCAGTTAGCAGATATCTTGACTAAGGCACTTCCTAAGCATGCCATTGATTCTATCTATAGCAAGATAGGAGTTGTTGACATATACTCTCCAGCTTGAGGGGGAGTGTTGTCAGTCAACGATTCCTTAATTAGGGATATATCAATTATTCTTTAATTAGGGACAGAATCACAGTTTTCCATATATTGTTGCTTTCCTTATATTTTGTTCTTTAGATCATTATAAATTCATATTGTAGTCACACTTTGAATACATACTAAAAGAGTCTATTAGGGGCAGAATCACTGCTTTTCATTTATTGTTGTTTTCCTTATATTTTGTTCTTTAGATCATTATAAATTCAAATTGTAGTCACACTTTGAATACATAATAAAAGAGTCTAGATTTCTCTCAACTTAGCCTATATTCTTGACAGTTCCTATTCCACATTTTTAATACATTCTTTTGGAATGACAATGGGATCATATGCATAGATACATATTTTGGAAGTGAATATTGTATTCTTTCTGCTAGACTTATCAATCTAGTTTGTCATGGATGTTCAAGTTTTTTTCTTTTAGAAAATCCTCTCTAGAAGTTACACCATTATATTTTCTTCTTGGAATGGTTCCTAAATGATCGTGCCCTGATATTTCAATCAAATGATATTTTGAACTTATTATGCCATCATTATGGACTATTACTCCAGTGGATACCACTTTTAAATTTATCTTTTATATACAAAAACAATCACATTAATATAATAATTTATCATATTAGGTAATCCTTGAATAGGCTTAGTGATATAAATTTCTCCAATATGTCCCAGATGGAATAACTATTGTATTCTCTGGTCAGGTTCACTGTAATCCAATATTAGTTTGGAATATCCATAAGAGCAATCTACCTGTAGACCCATAATGTATTTTTCATTATATAATTGGTCTATAACCCAGTTTAGTTCATCTTTTATTACTCTTACTCTAATGTGCCAATTTATTTTGTTTATTACTTCTTCAGGAAAACTGTTCAGTAGGTCAAAAAGTTCTTCTTCAGGACTTTTCTTCCTTTTTGGATTAAATTTATCACGTAAGTCTTCTACAAGGAGGTAAACCTTCTTCAATTCTTCTTGGATTAAATTTATTAAACAAGTCTTCTATAAGGAGGTAAACCTTTTCAACTCTTAGATTAAGTCTCCATTATCATCTCCGCTAACAATCCATTTTAACATAATTCGAATCATATTTGTCAATGTATTTTGTGTTCACTGGATTAGCAAATCTTTGCTATCGTAGATAGGAGAACAACTTTCCTTCTTGAGCTATCTCCAAATTCAAACCATAGTTTTGCCCAACTTTCCAAACTTCACCAAATCGAACTTCGAACCAATCAAATAGAAAAAAATGATAAGGAGAACAATCTTTCCTCTTGGAACAATATTCAAGTTTAACCTTAAGCCTCTCAAAATCTAGAGAGAAGTTGGAGTGAAGTTATAGAGAGAGAGAGAGAAGAGAAAACCATATTTTTTGGAAATAATAAATTTCATAAATTTATTTATATTTACAATCTTTGCAAAGTCCCTATCTTCCTCTTAATGTGCTCATTGTTACTATTAAATCTCTACTAATTGCATACTAATATTTTATTATCCCAACTAATCTTTTAATTATTCATATACATCTTTATATAAAATTTTCAAAACTCATAAAAGTCTTCCGGATCATTCGACTCATCTCGAGCCCCACACCCGAGCCCAAAAATCCAAAAAAAGTCTCATAACTCACAAAACACATTTAAACAATTTCTCATGCTTTGTCACAATTAACTAATAATTAAAATAAAATGAAATTCGAGGCTTTACAACCTCCAAGAAATTTCGTCCTCGAAAATTAAAACATACCTTAAGTGGTAAACAACTCAGGATACTTTTAGCGAACCTCTTATTCCCGTTCTCATGTATACTCCTCGACTTCATGATGTTTCCATAGTACCTTGACCAATGGGATGGTCTTGCCTCAAAGTACTTGCTCTCTAAAGTCCAAAACCTCCACCGGTCTTCCCTCGTAAGACACATCTTCCTTTACCCTGAGATCCGTCCAATCTAGCACATGTGAAAGATCAAGTTCATACTTCTTTAACATGCAAACAAGGAATACATTGTACACATATGACATTTGTGGTGGTAATGCCAAGCGGTATGAAAATTCACTTACACTCTCCAAAATCTCAAATAGACCGATAAACTAGGGTGATAACTAGCCACTACATCCAAAATGCATCAATCCCTTGCGTGGGGCATCCTTTAGAAACGTATGGGTTCAAACCTCAAATTCCAAAGGACGTCGTTTTCTCTATCGACATAGCTCTTTTGATAACTTTATGTTGTAATCAACTTTTGTCGTATTACTTTGATCTTCTCCATGGTCTCTCGGACTGTATCAGGTCCCAAGGCCACTGTCTAACCAATTTTGGTCCAACAAACGAGTGACATACCATGTCACCATATAAGGCCTCAAATGGTGCCATCTCGATACTAGCCTTATAATTATTATTGTAGGGAAACTCCACCAATAGAAGGTGATTCTCCCAATTACCATGGAAGTCTAAGGCATAATACCGAAGCATATCTTCCAAAATTTGAATAGTCCTCTCAGATTGACCATTCCTCTGATGGTGAAAAGTTGTACTAAAATGGAGATTGGTGTCAAAAGTTGCTTAAAAACTCTAGTAGCATTGTGAAGTAAACCACAGGTCCCTATCTGACAAAATAAAAGCTAGTATGCCATGAAGTTTCAGTATCTACTCAATGTATAATTGACTCAGAGCATCCATGTCACGCCCCGAAATTCGGACCGTCAGGACTCCCCCAGACCGACCCGAGTCGCGAACCCATTTACTCAACCTCACACTATAACCACCACCTGATCATACAATCTCAATTTCCTATTATTTTCACAAAAATTGGGCATGACCCATTCTAAATAATCAGATCCTGGCATGTTATACCTGCTTTCAATTTAAATGGACACTTTTGGGCACGTGTCCCTCCAGCATTTATATCTAACAATAAAAATGGACACTTCCGGGCTCGTGTCCCCCCAGCATTTCTACAACATGCATAATATAATCAAAAATACATGTCTTAGTCCTTGAATGTCCGTATTATATACATACATCACATGAATAAAATACAACTGAAGGAACTGAATCAACATAATCGCTCCATACATTTAATCCAAATGTAATACATCTATCTAAAATCCTGAACATAAGTCAGATTCTAAGAAGACTAATCACTACCTCAGCAACTGGTACTATCAATCCCCCAACTGACTCTAAAACTAGCAACACCTGCAAAACCTGGGAGGCGGTGAGCACAAAGGTCCAACAAGGTATGTAGAACCATACTATCATCGCAGCAGCAATTCGATCCTCACATATTCTCAAAAATATACATGCACTTAAATATATCACAATATTTAAAGTCATGCCCCTCCTAACATACATGAACCAATAATGCATATGGCAGTTCTAGCACTTATGAACATTTAAATCTAATACACATGACTTATGAAAATCATTTACAACATGTTCAAAAGCAATACACATTCAACATCATTATGTATAGAAAACATATATGAATAGAAGCATTTACATGAACAATGTAAATCAAATACCACCTCACCTACTCAACAAGATCCATAGAGTCATGCATAAATGCACATTAAATCGCTACATGTCTACATGGTATGTATACATGCTTTTTACCCAAAAACAATCACGTTTTTCAAATCATGCGTGATGCTTTCCACCTCAATGCATATACATACATATATATATATATATATATATATGTGTATATCAACTTGACAGTCACATTTCGTATATATAACTCACGCCACAAATTTTCGGAAATCAATTCAACTGAGGACTTCGCTTGTCACAATCCGTAGTAAGGGTCGCTTTGGGACCACATACTCTGCTCACGCTTTTCGGGTTACTAACCCAACGGAAGCGACACCCGCTTGGCCAAGTTTTGGGTCTTGCACCTAGAGTTCAATACCCTTATTAATTCTCACACATGGCCCAAAAACCTCGCTTTTCACATAGTGCACATAATCACATCAATGCACTTATCCACACCATACAATGCATTTTTTGTCAAATCAATGCATTTTCCCTTCTCCTCAAGATTGTCACAGTGTCATCACACTCACATCATGGAAATCATCATGCTTATGCATTTTTTTTCAAGAAAGTTATATCTTTCATGCATAAATCTATAAACATCACATTTTCACATTTTTCACCAATGAACACACTTTTCACAGAAATCATTCATAGTCACATTTGCACATAAACAACATATATATATATATGTCACATCTTGCATATAATCACATATATACGTATATTAGCATAAATATAATCATGCTTTCACTCCAATCCTGCATTTACTACGAGCAACCAACATGCATTCATACAACCATATACAATCAAGCAAATATATAAATATATATATATCATGTCACCCATATAGGTAGTAAAAACATACATAACACTTCACATATTTCATGCTTTTCCAATGCCCTTCTATGCTATAATCAATTTAGCATGCATTTCTACTACTGCACAAAATATATAATCACATATATATTTACGTATACTCAACTCATGCATAAGAATCATATATACATACAAGGCAACATCAAGCTAAATATACATATATAATTTAGCATACTTTACATGGCTCCATCCCTAAATATGCATATAACAATGCAAATCAGCATTTGAATTTAACCATGCTCTTACCCTCCAAGCCTACACACATATATATATATCCTCACACCCCACGTGTACATATATGTATCCACCTTTATATATATATATATGCACATATATATATACAAATGCCACATACGATCAAATTAAGAACATATGCAAAGCTAATCAGTATAACTAAAATATACATAGGAGATAGAGGTAAGAATCAACTTGCCTTAAGTTCCGCTCTTACAAAGCCCGTGCCTGCCAAGCGGCCTATTTCCATGCTCGGTCTATTCCTATGTCGAAGTCCACACGAACAATCCCATGAACCACTTCATCTCCTTTTATTTCCATGCTTGGTCCAACCCAAATAAAGTGAACCAACCCAATTTGGAACCATCTTCAATCATTATCATTTACCATCGGACCCCCACAACCACAACCTTCAAGCTGGTTATCATCGGATCACCACAATTACCAAGCAACATTCTTATCGTCCGGAACCATTTCACAAAGTCTCACCATCGAACGATCAAACCATGGCAGCCCCAACCAAATCGTGATCAAAGGTGAGCTGAACAGCCCCTAACCAAGCCACCAAACTGAACTCATAACCAGCCACAACTCAAAACCCAATTCTAAAACTCAGCCGGAACCAACAACTACAAGGATCGAACCCACAGCCAACCACCATCCGGTCACCCAACACGAAAGACCCATTCGAATCCAAAGACCTACAACTGGCCACAATCGAACCCACTTGGAATAACCCATCAGTCGAAACCCAACAAGGTCTCGCCGGAATCATCCAAAAACCCAGCCTAACTCATTTGAACTGAGCCACATACGACCCCCCGAGGCCTCCCGCAAACCACCCTTAGCTACCGGAACCAACCCGTCAGCTAAACCTAGCTGAAATAGCCGAGAACTACCACCGCCGGCACCAGGAGCTCACCAACCGAACCCAACATCCCAGGCTTCAGCGCCCCTAATCGAACCAAACACGACCCAGTCCATGACCATTGGCCACCATGGCTGTCTGACAGCCAGCCGAGACCCGCTGTCGGCACCATCGCCATTTGAATCCTCCACCGAACCAGCGAATCCATCGGTGACTGAACCCAGTCCGTGGAACCACCCGAATCGGACCAAATACAACCGTGAGAACCCCTCAGTCGAACGAACCCATAGTCACCACCACCGTCGCTACCAGCCACGGCCGTCGAGAAGGAACCCAGCGCAAGATCAAACCCAAAAAATTATGAAACCCGACTTCGCAACAGCCCATCTAGCTCCGGCCACGGCTCACCGTGGAACGCATCACCGAGCCTAGCGACGGTCGTGTCCTCGTCATCACGGCCAGCACCGAAACCGGCTGCTCCCTCGCCTGATTTCCCTTTCTCTCTCTTCCTTCTCAGTTTCTCTCTCTCTCCCCAATTTTTCCTTCTCTCTCTTCTTTTCCTTTTTCTTTTCTTTCTTCTTTTCTCGGCTGACCACTTGTTTGCCTTTCTCTTCTTTTCTTCTATTGTGGTCCACAGGTTCCTACTACTAATCTCCTCCACATAAAATCATATTATATATCTAATATATATATATATAACACCACACAATACATGTATTCACATGTATTTCCTCACACTTACCTATATAAAAACAAAGGTCCATCTATATTTATCCATAATCACATATAGACCCACCATATATTTATAATTAAATATAAATATATGTACCATATATATATATATATACATACACCTTCCACTTATATGGAAATATATCCACACCCTTTCCAAAATTTAATTAATCCGAAAAATTTTTTAAATCCGGTCCAAAATCGCCCGGAACCGGTCAAAATAATTCCGGTCCTTACAACCTCCCCTCCTTCAAGGAATTTCATCCTCGAAATTAGCATAATCATGGTCTTTCCAAAACTAATCCATATTAGACATTATTCTCGCCAATAAACATCACTTTCTCTTTCCACATACCCTTGGCGCTACACTTGTAACACCTAACTCTTAACACTCGAGCCTTGTACAATCAATGCATCTCGACTGCTCTAAAGCAGTATAACCACTTCCGTGACATGGCTGAGTGGCTCCTAAGCCGATGTACGGTTCACTTTCACGAAATCCTCTGAAGCACTTGCTTCCTAGAGTCCACAGTCTCTACCTCAAGACCTATCCAGTCCATCTCTACCTCTAGTCTAAGGCAACACCTTTGACTAATCATACCAATCATTCACAGTGACACTTCCCTGTAATCCGGGATCATCAATACTCAAAGTCATTCTTTTAATATCAAACATGACTTTCAATTTCTGGCATACCATTCTCGGGCTTAGTCCAATATCCTGGGCATCATCGCAACACAAATCATGTCAATCCAGTGCACATCGCAAGCGCACTCACCAGCAAGGCACATGACAATGTACTCGTCAATAAAAATCACATAAGTGGTGTACTTGCCGCAGTAAGCCACATAACTCGGCCCAATCTCACATAGACTACAACCCACTGGAATCCAATGCTAATTCCAGGATCTTACATTCCACTGATTTCACACTCTCATTACTCAAGAGAAGAAACATTTATCCTTTTTCATCCTTCACCCCAAGGAGCCAGTTGACAATTAGAAAGAATTCCTTTCATATCAGCACTTCACTTTAGACAACCCTTACCAGTGAAAGTTCGAGGTCACCTACAGTAACCAAACAGCAACCATACAGTGGCCACAGCCCACTGCATCTACACATCCACTGCGTCCACCTGTCCCCTTCATGGTAAGAAACTATCCTCATTTCAGATACCATATGTCAGGATCCTCATCCATTATCAACCTATCCTTCTCTTAACATCATATTCATACTTTGATCTAACTACATCAAACATGTGCATACCACAACACACCCTTGAGCTCAAGGCACATAAGGAGTGCACTTGTCAAAACAAATCATCTAGTTCTGTCTATTTTTTGTGGACTACATTCCATTGGCATTTAGTGCCAAGATTAGGGTTTTACATGCCCTTAACTTCACAATCTCATTCCTCGACAAATGAATCTCACTTACCCGTTCATTGATCCTAACGGACGTTTTCGACTTCTCGGGTATTTATCCATTCCTTTCCAGCATCTCCTTTGACACCCCAAGATCCTGACTGCTTCGTCTAGGACCCAACAAATCTTTCCATGCATCACTATTGCATTAATCGGCACCTAAGCATTACGATGCACCGCCAATGCCTCGTCAAAGTCATCACATGTCCGCTGACTCCAAGAATTAAGTCAATTCTGAGTACTCAACGTTGTGCAATGATTACAACGCAAATCTGAATCAGCAAACTCTTGGTTCAAAAAACTATAAGGTAAACCATACCTTTCTCCATAATTTCTGACTCATACTTTCAAAGTCTATCACTACATGCCTATTTCAACATCACCGTCCACTTGGTTTCAAACCTTTACCCAGGTTTACCAATCCTCAAAACTGAAATCGCTAGGTGACTACATGTCACTACTAACCATGTGACATAAAATGCAACACTAAAATGCAATGTTCAGTTACATGAATCACATATACCACATAGCATATAACACACAACATGCTAATCAAATAACCACGTACCATGCATGATATGAAATATGATGCATCAAATCAAATCAAAACCCTAGCTCTCGGGCTAACACTAGGAAAATACCCCTGACCATACACGGTCTCGGTACTTCCTCTGCCTGAGCAAGTGTGAAACACGGCCCCGTCCCCCTAGTACACACATACTAGAACATCACATCCAGAGCGGTTCAAACCAACCTACTCTCATCCTCTGTACCCATTGGTAAACACCTACCAATCTATCCACCTCTGTAGTCTCAGGTAGCAACCTTGACTATCAATACCAATCATTTTCAGTGACATATCCCTACTATTGGGAATTCTTTATCTGTCGTCATCCAGACGAAACAACTCAACATCTACAAGAGCCGGCATATTGTAAGAGAAGCACTAATTAAAGAAAAATGTTCGGCCGAGCCATTTTCCAAAGCTAGCCCAACTCCGGCAATATGCCTTCCTTGTATCCCATCTCAATTGCCAACCTCGGTGAAACACTCGTCAATCTCATAAGTCCCTCAGTATTTCTAAGGACTTAAACACTCGCAAACTTCCTTGCGATATCTCTTCATTGCTCACTAGTGAGACTTAATCACCACATCAAAGGTCTAAACTCAACTAACTCCGAGAGTTATACCAACTGAATTCAATTTCATACCAACACTTTGTTCTTTCATTTGGATTGCTCAAACCAAGCAAATCATTCCACTATCGTCCATAGGTAATCAAACCTATCATTTAGATAACTATTAACCATTGCCTATCTCCAAACTACTTGTTCGTTGGGCCATCTCTCTACGTCCTTAGGTATTCGAACCTATGACTTTGATACCCTAGGTTTTCAAACCTAATGCTTTAACAGCAATCCAGAGTTCCTCAAATCCTCAACCCTTACCCGTCGCCCCTAGGTATTCCAACCTAGTGCTCTGATAGACACCATTCTGGAATCAGGTACGTAACCCAATATTCTCAAACCATACACGTGATATGTCCATTCCCTTCGTCCCTAGGTATTCCGACCTAGAGCTCTGATACCATTCTGTCACGCCCCAAAATTCGGACCACCGGGACTCCCCCGGACCGACCCGAATCCCGAGTCGCGAACCCGTTTACTCAACCTCACACTATAACCACCACCTGATCATACAATCTCAATTTCCTATTATTTTCACAAAAATTGGACATGACCCATTCTAAATAATCAGATCCTGGCATGTTATACCTGCTTTCAATTTAAATGGACACTTCTGGGCACGTGTCCCCCCAGCATTTATATCTAACAATAAAAATGGACACTTCCGGGCTCGTGTCCCCCCAGCATTTCTACAACATGCATAATATAATCAAAAATACATGTCTCAGTCCTTGAATGTCCGTATTATATACATACATCACATGAATAAAATACAACTGAAGGAACTGAATCAACATAATCGCTCCATACATTTAATCCAAATGTAATACATCTATCTAAAATCCTGAACATAAGTCAGATTCTAAGAAGACTAATCACTACCTCAGCAACTGGTACTATCAATCCCCCAACTGACTCTAAAACTAGCAACACCTGCAAAACCTGGGAGGCGGTGAGCACAAAGGTCCAACAAGGTATGTAGAACCATACTATCATCGCAGCAGCAGTTCGATCCTCACATATTCTCAAAAATATACATGCACTTAAATATATCACAATATTTAAAGTCATGCCCCTCCTAGCATACATGAACCAACAATGCATATGGCAGTTCTAGCACTTATGAATATTTAAATCTAATACACATGACTTATGAAAATCATTTACAACATGTTCAAAAGCAATACACATCCAACATCATTATGTATAGAAAACATATATGAATAGAAGCATTTACATGAATAATGTAAATCAAATACCACCTCACCTACTCAACAAGATCCATAGAGTCATGCATAAATGCACATTAAATCGCTACATGTCTACATGGTATGTATACATGCTTTTTACCCATAAACAATCACGTTTTTCAAATCATGCGTGATGCTTTCCACCTCAATGCATATACATAGATATATATATATATATATATATATATATATGTATATCAACTTGACAGTCACATTTCGTATATATAACTCACGCCACAAATTTTCGGAAATCAATTCAACTGAGGACTTCGCTTGTCACAATCCGTAATAAGTGTCGCTTTGGGACCACATACTCTACTCACGCTTTTCGGGCGACTAACCCGACGGAAGCGACACCTACTTGGCCAAGTTTTGGGTCTTGCACCTAGAGTTCAATACCCTTATTAATTCTCACACATGGCCCAAAAACCTCGCTTTTCACATAGTGCACATAATCACATCAATGCACTTATCCACACCATACAATGCATTTTTTGTCAAATCAATGCATTTTCCCTTCTCCTCAAGATTGTCACAGTGTCATCACACTCACATCATGGAAATCATCATGCTTATGCATTTTTTTTCAAGAAAGTTATATCTTTCATGCATAAATCTATAAAAATCACATTTTCACATTTTTCACCAATGAACACACTTTTCACAGAAATCATTCATAGTCACATTTGCACATACACAACATATATATATATATGTCACATCTTGCATATAATCACATATATACATATATTAGCATAAATATAATCATGTTTTCACTCCAATCCTGCATTTACTACGAGCAACCAGCATGCATTCATACAACCATATACAATCAAGCAAATATATAAATATATATATATCATGTCACCCATATAGGTAGTAAAAACATACATAACACTTCACATATTTCATGCTTTTCCAATGCCCTTCTATGCTATAATCAATTTAGCATGCATTTCTACTACTGCACGAAATATATAATCATATTTATATTTACGTATACTCAACTAATGCATAAGAATCATATATCCATGCAAGGCAACATCTAGCTAACTATACATATATAATTTAGCATACTTTACATGGCTCTATCCCTAAATATGCATATAACAATGCAAATCAGCATTTGAATTTAACCATGCTCTTACCCTCCAAGCCCACACACACATATATATATACACATATATATATATCATCACATCCCACGTGTACATATATATATCCACCTTTACATATATATGCACATATATATATACAAACGCCACATACGATCAACTTAAGAACATATGCAAAGCTAATCAGTATAACTAAAATATACATATGAGATAGAGGCAAGAATCAACTTGCCTTAAGTCCCGCTCTTACTAAGCCCGTGCCTCCCAAGCGGCCTATTTCCATGCTCGGTCTAGTCCTGTGTCGAAGTCCACACGAACAATCCCATGAACCACTTCATCTCCTTTTATTTCCATGCTTGGTCCAGCCCAAATAAAGTGAACCAACCCAATTTGGAACCATCTTCAATCGTTATCATTTACCATCGGACCCCCACAACCACAACCTTCAAGCTGGTTAACATCGGATCACCACAATTACCAAGCAACATCCTTATTGTCGGAACCATTTCACAAGGTCTCACCATCGAACGATCAAACCATGGCAGCCCCAACCAAATCGTGATCAAAGGTGAGCCGAACAGCCCCTAACCGAGCCACCAAACTGAACTCATAACCAGCTACAACTCAAAACCCAATTCCGAAACTCAGCCGGAACCAACAACTACAAGGATCGAACCCACAGCCAACCACCATCCGGTCACCCAACATAGAAGACCCATTCGAACCCAAAGACCCACAACCGACCACAATCGAACCCACCTGGAACAATCCATCAGCCGAATCCCAACAAGGTCTCACCGGAATCATCCAAAAACCCAGCCTAACTCATTTCAGCTGAGCCACATACGACCCACCGAGGCCTCCCGCAAACCACCCTCAACTACCGGAACCAACCCGTCGGCTAAACCCAGCTGAAACAGCCGAGAACTACCACTGTCGGCAACAAGAGCTCACCAACCGAACCCAACATTGCAGGCTTCAGCGCTCCCAGTCGAACCAAACGCGACCCAGTCCATGACCGTTGGCCACCACGGCTATCCAACAGCCAGCCGAGACCTGCCGTCGGTACCATCGCCGTTCGGATCCTCCACCGAACTAGCGAATCCATCGACGACCGAACCCAGTCCGTGGAACCACCCGAATTGGACCAAATACAACCGTGAGAACCCCTCAGTCGAACGAACCCATAGTCACCACCACCATCGCTACTAGCCACAGTCGCCGAGAAGGAACCCAGCGCAAGATCAAACCCAAAAAATTATAAAACCCGACTTCGCAACAGCCATCTAGCTCCGACCATGGCTCACCGTGGAGTGCACCACCGAGCCTAGTGACGATCGTGTCCTTGCCATCACGGCCAGCACCGGAACCAACTGCTCCCTCGCCCGATTTCCCTTTCTCTCTCTTCCTTCTTGGTTTCTCTCTCTCTCCCCGATTTCTCCTTCTCTCTCTTCTTTTCCTTTTTCTTTTCTTTCTTCTTTTTCTTCTTTTCTCAGCTGACCACTTGTTTGCCTTTCTCTTCTTTTCTTCTATTGTGGTCCACAAGTTCCTACTACTAATCTCCTCCACATAAAATCATATTATATATCTAATATATATATATAACACCACACAATACATATATTCACATGTATTTCCTCACACTTACCTATATAAAAACAAAGGTCCCTCTATATTTATCCATAATCACATATAGACCCACCATATATTTATAATTAAATATAAATATATGTACCATATATATATATATATATATATATATATATACACACATACACCTTCCACTTATATGAAAATATATCCACACCCTTTCCGAAATTTAATTAATCCGAAAAAAAATTTAAATCCGATCCAAAATCGCCCGGAACCAATCAAAATAATTTCGGTCCTTACAATCCACATCATTAGTCACATGTATAGGAATAAAATGAGCCACTTTGATTAATCTAACAACAATGATCCATACGGCATCGTGGGTCTTCTTCAACCTCAGACGTCTAGTCACAAAATCCATGGTGACATGCTCCCACTTCAGTGTTGCTACCGGTAATGGTTGTAACAAACTCGCTAGTCTCTGATGCTCGGCCTTCACTTCTTGACAAGTGATGCACTTTGCCACAAATTGGGCAACATCATTCTTCATTCATTTCCACCAATACTATCGACACAAATTATGGTACATTTTGGTACCACCAGGGTGTACTAGAAGTCTAGAGTAATGAAACTCTCTAAGTACATTTCGTCGCTACAAGCCATGAAGTTTCAGTATCTACCCAATGTATAACTGACTCAGAGTATCCGCATCATTAGTCACATCTATAGGAATAAAATTAGCCACTTTGGTCAGTCTAACAACAATGATCCAGACGGCATCATGGCTTTTCTTTAACCTCGGACGTCCAGTCACAAAATCCATGGTGATATGCTCCCACTTCCACATTTCTACCAGTAATGGTTGTAACAAACCCACTGGTCTCTGATGCTCGACCTTCACTTGTTGACAAGTGATGCACTTTGCCACAAACTAAGCAACATCATTCTTCATTCATTTCCACCAATACTATCAGCACAAATTATAGTACATTTTAGTACCTTCGGGGTGTACTATAAGTCTAGAGTAATGAAACTCTCTATGTACATCATCCCTACAAGCCATGAAGTTTCAATATCTACTCAATGTATAACTGACTCAGAGCATCTGCATCATTAGTCACATGTATAGGAATAAATTGAGTCACTTTGGTCAATCTAACAACAATGATCCATACGGCATCGTGGCTCTTCTTCTACCTCGAACGTCCAGTCACAAAATCCATGGTGACATGCTTCCACTTCCACATTGCTACCGATAATAGTTGTAACAAACCCACTGGTCTCTGATGCTCAGCTTTCACTTATTGACAAGTGATGCACTTTGCAACAAACTAAGTAACATCATTCTTCATTCATTTCCAACAATACTATCGGCACAAATTATGGTACATTTTAGTATCACCAGGGTGTACTATAAGTCTAGAGTAATGAAACTCTCTAAGTACATCATCCCTACAAGCCAATAATACAACCATCTTCCCTTTAAATCTCAAACCTCTATTGGAATGGATCGTCCAACCTTCCACCACTTCGTTACTCAAAATCTAACTACGAATTGTCTCCATTTCCTTATTCCATCGTTGTTCTTTAATCACTTTACTCATTAAATTTGGTTGAACAATAAGTGTGAACAAGGTTACCACTTCCCCATATTCACTGAAATACAATCCCATTTCTAAAATATCTTCCATCATCTTCCATTCACGGATGACAATGCTTGTCATGCTACCATGTGATTTCATACTCAAGGCATCGACTACAACATTAACCTTCCCCAGGTAGTGTTGTAGATCAAAGTCATAATCTTTCATATATTTCACCCATCTCTGTTGCCTCATATTCAAATTCTTTTGTAAGAAAAGGTACTTCAAGCTCTTGTGATCGGATCAAAATTATTCTCGTATAAGTAATGTCTCCACACTTTCAAAGCAAACATAACCGTTGCCAACTCCAAATCATGAGTCGGGTAATTTTGCTCGAATGTCTTCAACTGTCGTGAACCATGCGCTACCACTCTTTTGATTTTCATCAAAATACAACCCAAACCATTTTGTAAAGTATCACAATAGATAATATACCCCAAACGATGTTTTGGGATAATCAAAATTAGAGCAAAAGTCAATCGATCTTTCAATTCCATAAATATATGTTCACAAGCATCGTTTCACACTAACTTAACTCCATTACTAGTAAGTCGTGTCATAGGTACCTCCAATCTTGAGAAATCCCTCACAAAATGTCAAAAGTAATCGGCTAAATCCAAGAAACTACAGATCTCAAACACGCTCTTTGGCCTTTCCCAACTCATTACTGCTTCAATATTAAAAAGATCCACAAAAACTTCTCCTCCCAACACTATGTGTCCAAGGAACTTTACTTCCGTTAGTAAAAATTCACATTTCTCATACTTAACACACAATCGGTGTTCTCTCAAAATCTGCAGCATGGTCGTTAAGTGAATCTCATACTCCTCTTCCGATGATGTTAACAATTACCCCCCAATTTTAAATGTCTTATAGCTGATCAAGCCAATCAGATTTTTTTAATTTAAACTACCTAGGAAGGAAATTTTTATAGTCATGTATAGCCTTGGATTTATTTTTATTTTGCAATTAGTTAAGTTTTAATTGTGGCATGATAAATTAGTTTAAATATGTGTTTTGTGAGTTATGAGAATTTCTGGAATTTTTGAGTTTGGGTATGGGACTCGAGATGAGTTGGATGACTCGAAAGAACTTTATGAGTTTTAAAAATTTATATAATGGTATATATAAACTATTGAATGGTTTAAAAGATAGGTTAGAAAGAGAAAATGTTATAATGTGATTAGTAGAGAACTATTAGTAACAAGGAGCAAATTAAGAGAAAGAAGGGGACTTAGTTGCAAAGATTGTAAATATAAATAGATTTATGACATTTATTCTTCCCAAAAATATGATTTTTTCTTCTTTCTCTCTTTGTAATTTCACTCCAACTTCTCTCTAGAATTTAAATTGTTTAGGGTGAGATTTGAAGATTGTTCAAAGATAAAAGTTTGTTCTTTTCATCACTCTCTTCGATTGATCAATTCAAAGTTTGATTTGGTGACGTTTAAAGAAATTGGTGAAACTAAGGTTTAGATTTGGAAATAGCTCAAGAAGAGAAAGTTGTTCCCCTTGTTATGATTTACGCTTCTACGGTTCAAAATTTAAATTCAAAGAAATTTTAAAATACGGTGATTTGGGACTTTTTGAAATTAAATATTGGAATTGAGGTTAGGGTATTCTCTCCACCTTATCATCAATTCCTTAGGAATTGATGTTGACTTCAGATGTTTAGCATATTTAGAATTGCTAAGAAGTAGTAATTGTGAGTCTTGCACATTTTCTTATGCTTATACTTATCAATGGAATCTTCACATGATAATTTTGATGATATAAATGTGCATTGACATTGTATATATATGTCTTGATGAAATTGTTGATTGAAAGTATGTTAGTATTTGTCTTAATGTGAGCTATACATGTGAGTTATGTTCAGATGTCATATATGCTAGAAATTGATGATACATGTTATTCGTTAGAATGATTTATAATTGTGGAAACTATGTTATACATGTTGCACGCCGCATATTTGATAAAATGCATGAGAATGTTCTTTTTCTATAAAATCGCATTTTGTGAGTGCTTTGGGTGATAATTGATATTGCATTATTGTATGCACGAAAATAACATATTTTAGCATGGAATCAAGTGCCTTATGATGCGCTTGAAAATGTGTGATACATTTGAAATTAAATGTGTTACCATACTTGAAACTTATGTGATTGGTTATTGATTTTGGGAAGAGGTCGTAAAACCAAGAAGAGCCCTGAGATCTAGAGTGCAAAGCCCAAAACATGGCCAAGGAGGTTTTGTCTAGACCTTCGAGTTAGTAGCTCATAAAGTAGAATATTGATTTTGTCTAGACCCTCGGGTTAGCTACCCGTAAAGTAAAATATTTAAAAAATCGGCTTGATTAGCCCTTGACTTGTGGATCTATGAATACTCCTACCCTTGTTTGATTTCAAGATTTATGTGACTTGTTGTTTAAGCCTTATTATTATTGTGATATTCATGTTAATGCGTGTGTGGCTTTCTTTGATTAAACGTTATTGAACACATGATTCATTCATGTATTATATTGAGATTCATGAACATGAACATTGAAAACATGTCATGTAGTGCATATAAATGTCATGATTGTATTTTATCTAAATCGCGTCAAGTCGATGCATAAGTTGGTTTGGGTATCTCTACAAGACATGTTGACACCGGTGATTGATGGAGCTTAGAAGTGCTAGGATTAAAGTACTTGATTTATCATTCGAGATTCTCTATGTTATATTTCCATATGCCATGTTTGGGCATTTATTGAGGTTTTGTAATTTGAATGTGGGAAACACACTATCGTTACCATAGACATGCGTAATTTGTTATCTTGGATATTATTGTAATGAATCTCCTTATCTTTGAATTTTAGAGACATTTATGTTTAATTGATAGCTAATTTGTATGATAAACTAGATGTATACATTTTGGGTCTTATACACTCGAAATGGTAAAAACTATGATTTGATCGTATTCATGTATATTGTGGTTATTTTAGGTCGCATGTGAATATCGGAGATGTATGCATGCTAAAAATTGAGAATAGACATGATATGAAAAATTAGAAAAACTCAAGAATTTACCCAGAAGGAATTACGATTGATCGTAATCCCCATTACGATTAATCATAATTCCAAGATTAAAATGGAGGCCAATTCCAGTATGTTACAATGGGCTACAATACATCTATGATAGATCGCAACTACGATTGATCGTAACTGTAATTACGATTGATCGTATTGAGGATTACGATTAATCGTAGCTCAAGTTACGTTTAATCATATTGAGCAACTACTTATGAAATTTGAGGTTGGAGCTTAAGTACATATATACCCTAATGAGGGACCCACTTGTATGAGTTGATATATATATATAAACATATATGTATCATAGATTTAGGTCTGGTTTTGCTTTTGCGTTAGTGAAAATAATGAATTGTTCATTGTTTAATGGACGAGTTCACTCTCAAAATTCGAGCACAAAATGGGGATTGTGGTTTCTCAGATTTTGGGCCATGACAAATCATGGATAAACTAACACTTGGCCTAAAACAACAAATTAACTAGCTCCAAAACACTTATTAGCTTCATTTATTTTGAACCACAATCAAGATGGTTTTATTCCATGTTAGCAATATCACTCTGGCTGATCACGATTCTCCAATTCTTGCTTTAAAGCTGGCTGATACCATTCAAGGCATTGGTTATCTATAGACTAAAGATAGACTTTGCCATTCAAATTTAGCATAACATGACTGTGATTTGCCCGGATCAGATTATTATGTAGTGTCATACTAGCCAATCGAACTACTAGAAGATAGACATTATGCGAATACAAAGTTTCATTGGTGTCAATTCTTCTCGAATTTATGTACACCTATAGAGTTTCTAAAATTAACACATGCAAAATTCTTAGATTTTTATTTTCTTTGAAAGTTTCAGTCAAATCAGCCGAAAATACTAAACTTTCCTTTCTGGCCGATTTTCTCTCGGCTGAGTAAGCTTCCAACTTTATACAAGCAACCCAAAAGGCCTGCTTCTTCATTGCTTCTTTATTGAGACATTCCACTTGAATTTCTTCGACAGTCGAAGAGAGAATACCAAACACCTCAAAAGGTTCTTTTTTGCCTAAAAAAAGAAGACTTTAGTTTGTGAAAAGAATTGCAAGATTGAATCATAAAAAGGAATAAGGTAGAATGAGGGAGATAGTAGAAAAGAGATAGTAATAGAGGAAGATATAAATAGATAGAATGATTGGAAAAGGTAGTGAACAACAAATAATAGAGAGGTCTAAAGTAAGAGATAGAGAGAGAGAGAGAGAGAGAGAGATATTCCCAAGACTATTAGAGAAGATGTATTGCAATTACTTCAAAGTGTTTGATCATGGACCTTTTGCATAGAGTCCTCTTACAATTATTTATAGAAGTTACAAATAACTAACTTCCTAAAGCTGACTAACAAGATAAAATAGAATAAACTAACAACATAAAAGGAAATAGATGATGCACATCTCTTTATATCAAAACAACTCGTATCTTCAAATCTCAACCAATGTAGCGTCTTAGCCCAAGTCCTCCAGAGTCCAACTTTAACTAGAACTTATCAACATGTTCTCTGTATAGTTGGGACATCTGATTTAACCCGCTACTCTTGAATAAAACAAGATGAGAGTCCTCATTAGACCATTCTATTAAGCTTATCTTCATCTAACTACAAGTGTCTATCCCCAACCAACCTCTAATCCTTTAGGTAGAGTCTAACTAGAATTAAATACTTAGGTGCTGTTTGATAACTCAATTCAGCGCTTTATTCTGAACAGATTAAACGTTTATTCAATTAAGTGTATTTGAAAATGCAATTTGAGTATCACTGAAAACAGCAAATACCACTTAAAATGAGAAAATATTTTAAGTGATAAGGACATCACTTATCACAAAATGCTGAATGCTAAAAATTTAGAAGGATATAAAAAAATATTTATTTTTTATTTACCACTTAAGAACTTCAGCACATAAAATTTTCATTACTTAATTTTCAATTTTATGAAACAACACCTTATAATTTATCCTATTTTATATCTCTCACCAAAGTGGTATCCACGTAGCGCCACTTTTGAGTGTTAACACCTCTCTTTTCCTTATCTTTGGGAGGTACTAGTCTCTTCATTTTTCATAAATATACTTTTGGTCATGTTGTTTTCAATAACTCAAGTTTTTCCTAATTGCTTTATATTTCTGTTAACACCCAAAAGTAGTATGACACGTGGTGCCACTTTTGTCTTGACATGGGTAGAAAATTAATATATAAGAGAGAGAGATTATCTTGGGCAGCGTATTGTGATATAAATGTGTATTTGATATTGGCAGGAGTTATTTAAGTGATGATAAAGTTACCAACTGTGTAGGACTCTACCTATAATTGAAGATAAGTGCTGAGGGACTTTTGATGGTGAAGGACTCTGTTATTCATTATGCAGAGGAGTATTTCAAAGGGTTCAACTGATACATGGTATATATATATATAAGTTCTAACTAAGGTGGACTTTTAGAAGCTTAAACTGGGAAATAAATATTGAAGGACTTTTGGTGAAGTTGGGACTCTATGGAAGTTTGGCTA
This sequence comes from Cornus controversa, assembly GCA_026545225.1. NCBI lineage: Eukaryota > Viridiplantae > Streptophyta > Magnoliopsida > Cornales > Cornaceae > Cornus > Cornus controversa. Next base: position 30,944,930 of record CM048846.1, on the reverse strand, counting down.
CGACACTACATCAATAGAGAATTGAAGACACGGTACTTTTGGGATATACACGGTTGCGTTTTGATTTCTTTATTATTATTATTTTTTTGCATTTTGTTTTATTCTATTTTTGTCTTTTGCATAAGTTTAGGAAGTTAGTAGCTTTTAGTTTCCTAAAAATAAATGTAATGAACTCTCTATTAAGGGTTTCACAACCATTAATCAACTTTGAAGCAACTGTAACTTATCTCACTTTCACAATATTTAACGAACATTGTTATATCTCTCCTTAACTCAACTACTCCCTCGATCAATTATTGCTCCCTACTTCCTCTCATTATTCTGTCTATCTACATCTCCCTCAATTTCTATCTCCCTCCTTACTACGACTCAGCCTTACAATTCTTTTGTGTAAAATCAAAGTCTTCTTTATTGAGACAAAAAAGAACTTTTTGAGCAGTTTGATATTATGTCTTCTTGTACAGTCTCTTGATCCAATATTGTTCCTTAAAAAATACAATGTTCGACCAGTTGTTTTAACTCTTTGGGCTCATGTTATGGCTCTGGCACACCCACGCCATAGCTGATTCTGATAGATAAAAAATTAAATGCGGAAGAAGATCGAACATACCTCCAGCCATAGTTTTAATTTGATGATACCTTCAGAAACACCCAAATGCAAGTGAGTGGTAGTCCTTCCAGATGCAAATAGGATGACAGTACAGGAGTGTTATTGGAAACCTTGAACTTCAATATGCAGACGGTGATGATAATATTCAAATATTTCTTGAAACTTCTAACCCTCAAACCCAAACTTCAACATCCAGACCTGATGATAATATTGAACTTCTTGAAGCCTTCTAACCTCTCCAACCTGTATGTCTCAAAGTGATGGAACACAGGCTCTCTAAATTCTGTACGAGACTTTTATTGTTGTGAGATTAGGGACCCCAATATCTTCATTCACCGTATATACCTCTTCCATCAAGAGGCAGTTAACCAGAGGAAAAAGGAACAGTTAAGAAACTACCCACTAACACCATATAACGTCTATGGAGAGAGTTACGCTAACTGGATAGTTAATTAACCACCCATTAACACCAAACAACGGTAACTCATGTGGCACATGGGCCACTAACAAAATAAAAAATCGTCTAACATTCTCCCACTTGGAACATGGACCACATATGTCTTGCTAGAAGACACTTTCTCCCACTTGGCACATATCAAAAGAAACTTAATGGGTGTTTAAAATACTTGTATATGGCCTTAAATAACCCCTTTTAGTTGGTTAACATCATTATGCTCAATTAAGAGTAGTCAATGCACGAATCATGGCAGAAAATACTTTATATACAAGTATCCCCTTCCATGTATTACAATGTCATTTTCTATCTCTTTAATGAGTGCCTTATATAGCATGTAATCCTTAAGAATGAGCTACCAAATGCTCATTCGGGTCCAACATAATGTCCAAAAGGACCATCTGTCATTCTTAAACTTTATGTATACAACCAAATGAAGACAGAAAATTATAAATTAATTAATTGCTGCAATACACAATAGTTCAAAGATGACCAAATACACATAATAATCAATAACACTTGATCTAAAAGAGACTAGACGGTCCTATATGCATTACATGATCTTTACATAATTTAGGTGGTAATGCTTTTGTCATAGGATCTGCTATCATCATCTGAGTGTTGATGTGCTCAATTATCACCACCTTAGTATGAACACATTCTCTGACAGCGAAGTACTTTATATCGATGTGTTTACTTCAATTGCCACTTTTGTTATTCTTAGAGAAGAATACTGCAGCAGAATTGTCACAGAAAATCCTCATTGGCCTAGAAATAGAGTCAATAACTCTAAGCTTGTAATGAAATTCTGTAACCATATAGCCTGTGATGTTGCCTCAAAACACACTAAAAACTCTGCCTCCATAGTTGAAGAAGCAATTAAAGACTACTTTGTGCTTCTCCAAGATATTGCTCCTCCCGCTAGAAGAACACATAACCTGACGTTGACTTTCTAGAGCCAACACAACCAGCAAAGTCTGAATTTGAATAACCAATCACCTCCAAATGATCAGATCGTCTATAGGTAAGCATGTACTCCTTAGTTCCTTGAAGATAACGTAACATTTTCTTTATAGCTCTCCAATGATCCATGCCTGGATTACTTTGATATCTACCTAATATGCCAACTGCAAATGCTATGTCCGGTCTAGTACAGACTTGGGCATGCATCAAACTTTCAACTGCAGAGGCATAAGGAATATTTTTCATCTATTCCCTTTCTAGATCATTTCTTGGACATTGATTTAGACTGAATTTATCACCTTTGACAATAGGTGCTACACCCGATGCATAATTTTGCATTCTAAATCTCTCCAATACTTTGTGTATATAAGCTTTCTGAGACAATCCTAATGTCCCTTGAGATCTGTCTCTGTGAATCTCTATGCCAATGACATAAGAGGTTTCACCCATATCATTCATATCAAAGTTTTGAGAGAGAAACCTTTTTATTTCTTGTAGAAAACCTAAGTCATTACTGGAAAGTAGAATGTCATCCACATATAAGACTAGAAAAATAAATTTGCTCCCACTGATCTTGAGGTATATACAATGATCAACCGCATTCTCTTCAAAACCAAAAGAAGATATCACATTGTGAAACTTTATATACCATTGACGGGAAGCCTGTTTTAGTCCATATATGAATTTCTTTAGTCTACAAACCAAGTGACTTTCCTTATCTAAACCAAATCCTTCAGGTTAAGTCATGTAAACCTCTTCCTCTAAATCTCCATTGAGAAATGCCATTTTCACATCCATTTGATGTAGCTCTAAATCATAATGAGCTACTAATGCCATGATTATTCTAAATGAGTCCTTCTTTGAAACTGGAGAGAAGGTTTCATTGTAATCTATGCCTTCTTTTTGAGTAAATCCTTTTGGCTACAAGTCTAGCTTTATATCTTTCTATATTACCATTTGAGTCCCTTTTGGTCTTATAGACCCATTTACAACCAATGGCCTTGACTCCTTTAGGTAATTCGACAAGATCCCAAACTTCATTGCTAACCATAGAATTCATCTCATCCTTCATAGCATAATACCAAAATGTGGATTTATCGCCACTCATGGCTTGTGAAAACGTAATTGGATCATTCTCAATATCAATGTCACAGTCAGATTCTTATAAGTACACCAAATAACCTGAAGAAATCGCAATTTTTCTTTCTCTAGAGGATTTTTTTAATGGGATATCGACAGTCTCATTTTGAGATTGTTGAATATCACCCTCCATGGCAATCAGTTCTTCATTGAGTGGCAAGATTTGAATTGGTTGTTCTTCCTCAATGACATTTTGTGGAACATCTTGGAAAATAACAAACTCAAATATAATTGCAGGTGTAGGTACTGGATCCTGCATTTCCTCAAAGGTTAAACTTTGAGTTTGTGCACTCCCACTAATGTTGTCATCCTCAAGAAATTTTGCATTTCTTGCTTCAACTATTTTCATATTATGGGTAGGACAATAAAACTTATATCCCTTGGATCGATCTGCATAGCCAATGAAAAAATCACTAACTGTTCTTAGATCCAATTTTCTCTCTTGTGGATTATACAGTCTGACCTCAACTGGACAACCCCAAATGTGTACATGCCTTAAACTTTGTTTCCAACCATTCCACAACTCAAAAGGAGTTTTAGGAACTGCTTTAGTGGGAACCCTGTTTAAGATGTATATAACGGTTTTTAAGGTTTCACTCCACAAGAATAATGAGATATTGGAGTTGTTAAGCATACTCCTTACCATATCCATTAAAGTACGATTTCTTCTTTCAACTACACCTTTCTGATATGGTGAGCCAGGCATCATATACTGTGCAATAATTTCCTGTTCCTTAAGGAATTTGCAAATGGACCCGGCTTTTGTCCTGTTCCTATGTACCTGCCATAGTACTCCCCACCTCTATCTGATCTTACAATTTTAATTACTTTATTTGTTTGTTTCTCTACTTCCACCTTATAGGCCTTAAAAGCATTTAATGCTTCAGCCTTCTCAAATAGAAGATAGAGATATATATATCATGTGTGATCATCAATAATTAAAGGTGATGAAGTATTTCTGACCATTTAGACATGGTGTAGGAAAAGGTCCACAAATGTCAGTATGTATGATTTCTAAAGTGTTAGAACTCCTCCTGGCGCCCTTCTTGGTCTTGTTGGTCTGTTTGCCTTTAATACAGTCCACACAAGTACCAAAGTCAGAGAAATCAAGAGTCTGGAGGACCCCTTCATTCACTAACCTCTTAAGTCTCTCTATGGAGATATGTCCCAATCTCCTATGCCACAACATAGAGGATGTTTCATTCATAATATTCCTCTTTATGCCAATACTTTCTGTTGTAGTAAAAAGATTAAAATCACAAACTGGATCTAGACATAGTTTATACAAACCACCATCTAGAAGGCCAGTACCAACAACAATAGGATTTTTAAACAAGGTTATAGAACGGTCACAAAAACTGAAAGAAAAACCCAAAGGTTCAAGTCTGGAAACAGAAATTAAGTTTCTAGAAAATTATAGAATATAAAAGGTCTTTTCCAAATCTAAAACAAAGCCAGTTTGTAAAACAAGTCTAAAGGTTCCAACAGCCTCCACATATGAACGCATCTGGTTTCCTGAATAGATGAAACATTCACTTCTCATCGGATTCCTTTGGTTTAGAAAACCTTGCATAATATTGGCAACATGGATTGTAGAACCAGAATCAATCCACCAAGTATTATTACTAACATAAACCATATTAGATTCATAACATACTAATGAGATGAGATTACCTTTCTTTTCAAGCCAAGCTTGAAATTTCTTGCATTCTCTTTTAAAATGTCCTATCTTTTTACAGAAAAAGCACCTGATTGCCAGATTTGATAACTATCAGCTTTCTAGACCCTCCTGCTTCAACCTCCCTTCCCATTGAACACACATGATCAGTAACTTATTAATTGACCATTTATTTTTATGTGTGTTATAAGAAATCTTAAATGGTCCAAATTGATGTGGATGAGAGTTGAGTATGAAATGGACAAGAAAGGACTCTGTAATCTCAATCTCAAGAGACTTTAGTTGTGCTACAATGTCTCTCATTCCCATAATGTGCTCACGCACTCCTGAAGTACGATTGTATTTCATGGATGACAATTCTTTCATTAGGGTACTAGCTAGAGCCTTATCAAAACTTGTAAATTGTTCCTCAATAAATTGAAGGTATTCCTTCACTTTAGTACTGTCTGGAATGGATCCCCGAATACTCTTTCCCATATGAGACTTAATAAGCATCAAACTCAAGCGGTTGGATGGCTCCCACCGTTCATATAATGTTTTCTCACCTGGCGTACTAGTTTCAGTGGGAACAGGAGGTTCTTCCACACGGATAACCAAATCAAGATCCATGCACCCTAACGTAAGGAGAATTTTCTCCTTCCAATCTTTATAATTGTCACCATTCAGAAACGGGATATGTGATGATTCCTTCGATAAATAGGTAGATGATATAGCTGCAAAAATTAATAAAGCATGCTTACTAACGTGTAATGAAAACAATAATATATTAAAAATTCAGCCCACGTTAAATGTTCCAGAAACAAATCATTGCATCATTGTAACAATCTTGTGGGTAAAAGCTACAACATACTATTGATTTGTAAAATATCATTTATAACAGAATCATTAAATTTAAGATATTGAAATAGAAAACTCTATACTTGTGGGCATTTAAAATATTTCTAAAACAATATCTCTTCCATATATAATTACATTGCAATTAACCTCATATATGTGACCTCCCTATCGGGCCAAGTCACTGTCCCAATGGTTAATTTTAAACTTTAATGTCATTTACATTTTTCAAGATTCACAATGCTTTGGCTACTCTAGAATTAGGCAAAATGTATTAACTTTATAATGACAGTATTAACAGGCATTAAAATATTACCCATATATATATATATGCAACATATAACATCTATGGTAATACAGACAGTGAACGTGTACAATTACTTCACTACAATATTATACATATTTTAGAGAGATCATGAATATCTATTCTAGAAAATCATATTCTTGTCATGTAGAATCAATAATCACATATAATGCACTTAAATGTAATATATTCTGGCATGTCAATAATATGACTCTAAATCATGTAAAGAAGTAGCAGAAACTTCATACGCTTTTAACATTTTAGGCATGCAAATAATTCATAACATCGTATCAATTCAAATCAAAAACCAAACTGGAGTATTTTATGGCTCTGATACCAAATGATAGATAAAAATTAAATGCGAAAGAAAATCGAACATACCTCCAGCCATAGTTTTAATTTGATGATACCTTCAGAAACACCCAAATGCAAGTGAGTGGTAGTCCTTCCAGATGCAAATAGGATGACAGTACGGCAGTACAGGAGTGTTACTGGAAACCTTGAACTTCAATATGCAGACGGTGATGATAATATTCAAATATTTCTTAAACTTCTAACCCTCAAACCCAAACTTCAACATCCAGACCTGATGATAATATTGAACTTCTTGAATCTCTTCCATCAAGAGACAGTTAACCAGAGAAAAAAAGGAACAGTTAAGAAACTACCCATTAACACCATATAGCATCTATGGAGAGAGTTACGCTAACTGAATAGTTAATTAACCACCCATTAACACCAAACAACGGTAACTCATGTGGTACATGGGCCACTAACAAAATAAAAAATTGTCTAACAGATTCTACTCGGCTAGTCTAGTCGATTTAGTGTTTGAACAATTTCACTTAGCTCTTTGCCATCACTTTCTTTTTCAGATAGATCTAATAACTCTTTCTCACTTAAATCATCATGTTGTCCTAAATTTATTTCATCATTTTTTTTTGTTGTTAATATTCGTTATTCAAATTTGATTTCTAGTTTTTTGTTTTCAAATAACACAGAAAAAATTGGGTTCTTCAAGCACAAGAGTATAAAAAACTCCATATCTTGATTCTCTTCATTTTATATTGTTTTTACTAATTTTAGAATTTTCTCACATTCATATCTGTAAGTTCCTAATTCATAATTATCATTCTTTAATTATTATTTTGTATTTTAATTTGTTCTATCCTAGTTCCTAAATGTCTTATTTCGTTAATGATTTTATTTCTTCATCTTTTTCTAACACATCTTTTAACATTATTATTATAGAATTATTTTATTTTATAAATTCTCTTTTTTCTCGCTAGGGCGTTTACTTGACTAATGTTTTCGATTACCGTTTTAAAATAGGGAGCTGATATTGGCACTCCACCAATATCCTCTGACACTCCACTTCTACTTTTTTGTAAAGTACAATTACAAAGGTATCCCTCTATTGTACAATATTGATTCTTATATTTTTAATACTCTAATTGCTCTTATTTGATAATGTTAGAATTCTTAACTCCAAATTACAACTTCTCTCTCACGTTCTTTTTTGGTGTGAAAATATGTCTTCGTTGATTTTAAAAATATTATTTTTTCATGTTGAATCAATTTATCAATATTTATTTTAGAAGTAAAAAATTTTAGGATTCAATATAATGATTTAGAGAGTATCATCAAATGTATTTGATTCAGATAATAAAAGTTACATGATTAGATAAGTTGGGAAGAAGTTGTTAATAATAGATTACCTAGAGAAATATTAAAAATGTATTTGAGTTGGAAACAAACATTATATCAATGAATAAAACCTATTTGAAAAAAAATTAATTATATTTAAAATCAAAAGAAAGTTTAATTTCACTTGAATAAAAATTATGATATATAGTTCTTTAAGAAAACTAAGGAAATCTTTTTTATTTTAATAGAGAACTTTTAGAAATTAAAAGATGAAAAGAGAAAAACATGACTCTATAAAATATTTTTTCAATTGTAGTTGTCTTAATTTAACTAAGGAGCCTTTGCACCAAAATTTCAAAAGATAAAAATAAATAAATTAATATGATATTTTTCTTCATTTGCTTTTTATTTTCTCCTCCTTCCTTTCTATTTTGTTTGTTCACAAATTGATGGTATGTTTCAAAATTTTAATTTATGTTATTTTATAAATAAGACACATGGAAAATAAATTACATGTTTGGTAAGTAAAAATAGAATATTTCAAATTTTGGATTCTTTGAGTTATATAGGATAAGGACACTAACAACAAGTTTGAATTGAAAAACGTCTAAATTATAGTATTTGGGTGGTAATAAATGGATTGTTATATTGTAAACCTAAAGTAAAAAAGTTGAAAAAAAAATTTTTTAAGAAAAATAAAATAAAATTAAAATTGAGTCTTGAATTAGAAGGACAATTAGGGTACTAAAAATATAAGAATCTAAAATGGTATAACATATGACCACTTTTGTAATTTTACTTTACAAAAATATAGGAGTGGAGTGCTAGAGGATATTGATGGAGTGCCAATATCAGCTCCCTTTAAAATATTCAGATTCAATATTTATTAACATCTTATTTACTAGATTCATATACAAATTGTTTTTCTAATATATCTTTAAGTTTTTCAAGAATAGGTGTATAATCTTAAACTATAATTTTTATAGATTTTTCTTATTTAGTAATTTGTTCTTCTAATTTTTTATATTTTCTAATCTTTCTTCTACTAAATTTTCAAATATTCTATTACTTTTATTTAATGGTTCTGGTGTATCTAACAGGAGATCTTAAAAAAAAATTTCTTGACCCTGCACTACAAGTTTGTTGTAAATCCGATGACTAATGAATATAATGAGTATACTCTTCGTCTTGTCTAAAATGACACCTTAATTCACTATTTATATAATTATTATTATATTTTAATTATACTTTATTATTGGTTCGTTGATACCAATTTTGAAGTAACCGAGTATGTTTTAATAAATTCAAAAACTAAGTGGATAAAGTAAAAATTATTATAACCTATGAGGTGCTAGTATAATTTTAATAAAGTTTGAGGATATGATTGATTTAAATTTATGTCTCAGACAGCTAGCGGACCACTTTATGGTAAAGGTTTTTGAATCCTAGCGTAAGAGGAAATCGGTGGGGATGATATAATCTAATGTCATGTTATCAAAAGATAAGACTTATGAGACAAGGATCAAAGACTTATTAGACTCAGAGATCCTCAGTTCACCAAAAGACAAAACTGGTAAGTTTTGAATGTTTTTTCTAAAGTTCAAAGTGAAAGCGCGCACGACACTCAAATTATTATTCACTCACTCTTAATTTTTTTTTTTTGAGAAAAATACTACAGAATAAATATTTTAAAATATATTTTGAATTTATGTAGCAAGTGATATAATTGTTAGTTAATCTAAAAACAGACATAAATATATATATTAAACCACCGAAATTCCATGTATGGAGGGAAATTCCATCAATACTGACTCACCATTTAATTTTATCTCCCAAAATAATGCGTTATGTCACATGTCATATTTATTCGAGATGTGTAGCAATTCTCATTTTTTTAATATTAAAGGAGAGATTATATAATCTAAACATAAATTCTTATTAGAAATTTGAACCTTGTTCATTTGAGCTTATTTCTCTAATATTTTTATGTTTAGCTATACAAATTCACTAATCCTACTTTATTCTTGTAGATGTAAGTATATTAGATTCAGTATTTAAAGTTTTTTGTTTTGTTTTCAAAAAAATAAAAAAAAATAGTTTTAAATTTCATTTGATTGACAATTTTCTTAATCATTCTTTAAAATTTGAGTATAAAAAATAAAATAAAAATTTGTCCGATTTCATATCACAGTTTTCTGCAATTCTCTCTCTAGTCCTTTAATAACCTTTTTGGAGCTCCTAATCTGTTATTGGACACTAAATTGTTTGAATTCTATGTGGATTTAAGAAATTTGTGATCATGAGGAGGAGGTGTTTTGATTGTATTACCTATTTTTTAAAATTTATAACTAACTTCCGAATTTTCGAAGTCTCATCTTTCTCTTTTATATGGTTCTAGTGATATTAATTACTTGTAATTAAAATAGAAAACAATTAAAAGAAGCTGTGTTGATGACTTGATGACAGAGGAGGGTAGGTACAAAAAAAAATTACTTAGTTAATTAGAATTTATTTTTGAGTTTGGACTTGTATTTGGATTGAATATTTTTAGCCTTTAAATGAGGGCGACTGGGCCCTTTATAGGACGACTAAGTCCTCTAACTTCATCGACTTAGCCCTATGAAATTTTTCTTTGATATTTGGATTCAAACCGACTTGGGCCTGATCCGTTCGTGTATTAGTTTGGCTCACTAGATTAGGCGAAAAATTTGCCCCCATAAGGACCCATTGGTCAATGAAGTCTCGAGTTACTATAACATGCAAAGGATAATGATCTAAGTTAGTGTCATCCACAATAGCTTCTCTATATTTATTTTTCGAGACTCAAATTTTGGCTAGTAACATTTGTATTTTAACTAACCACGTTAGCATGTAAGGATTTCCATAATTTGGCTCGACGACATCTCCAAATTTTATACACATAATTAATAATCTTTCACACAATTAAATTAATCTAAAATTTTACTATTATATGTATATACATATATGTTAAAGTTTTTTAATTTGAAAAATTCATAATATTTTCGTCTTTTAAGTCAAAAAAAATAGCTTAAGTGTTATTCAAATTAAAACTCTTGAAATACATATTAAAGCATCATCCCCATATAGCTTACCAAGTGCGAGTGCAAATTCACAACTAATATCATTCACCTCATATCCTCGTTGGAGGATTCCCAGTCCATAGGCGTAGTTGCCAGCAGCAAAAATAAGCTTCTACAATTGAGCATTAAACAATTTTTTCAATTTCAGCTAAACTTCTCTAAATACATACATACTCGGATATAGGTCAACGTACCACTCCATAAATAAACATTGCGTCCACATTTTGACAGTCAATACATCTATTGAAGATGTACCATCGGTTGTCGCTTATTTTCCAAGTTCCTCCATAGTGCAACTCATACAAGTCTTGATAATTTATGGACTTCATTGTCTCAACTTCTGAACCTAGTAAATACATTGACTTACTACTGTTGTGAAATATTATAAATATTAGAATGGTGTTTGAACAGAATATAATTACTAAACAAACTCATAAAGTACAACAGACGTTATTCATAGCCAAATCAACGTTAATAAAGTAACAAAATTGAGCATAAATATACAAACAATTGTTTCATTCTCATTAGGTCTTCCAAATGATATAGTAATCGTAGGATAATATGAACTCTTTTGCTACTGTAACTCTTTTAAACGGAAATCGAAATTAAGCATTAATTCTCTCAACAACCTGCATCACATCTTATAATAGTAAATATCCCAAACTTTTATCAGTACGTATCAAACCCTTATAAAGAAAGCATCCTATTCAGATTACCTCATCAACTGATTTGACCAATAGTTGGTTTAATATCAGGTACAACCCCTTCTATCTTTCTACAGAGTTAGGGTTTAAACGGAAATCGAAATTAAGCATTAAATTCTCTCAACAACCTGCATCACATCTTATAATAGTAAATATCCCAAACTTTTATCAGTACGTATCAAACCCTTATAAAGAAAGCATCCTATTCAGATTACCTCATCAACTGATTTGACCAATAGTTGGTTTAATATCAGGTACAACCCCTTCTATCTTTCTACAGAGTTAGGGTTTAAACGGAAATCGAAATTAAGCATTAAATTCTCTCAACAACCTGCATCACATCTTATAATAGTAAATATCCCAAACTTTTATCAGTACGTATCAAACCCTTATAAAGAAAGCATCCTATTCAGATTACCTCATCAACTGATTTAACCAATAGTTGGTTTAATATCAGGTACAACCCCTTCTATCTTTCTACAGAGTTAGGGTTTAAACGAAAATCGAAATTAAGCATTAAATTCTCTCAACAACCTGCATCACATCTTATAATAGTAAATATCCCAAACTTTTATCAGTACGTATCAAACCCTTATAAAGAAAGCATCCTATTCAGATTACCTCATCAACTGATTTGACCAATAGTTGGTTTAATATCAGGTACAACCCCTTCTATCTTTCTACAGAGTTAGGGTTTAAACGAAAATCGAAATTAAGCATTAAATTCTCTCAACAACCTGCATCACATCTTATAATAGTAAATATCCCAAACTTTTATCAGTACGTATCAAACCCTTATAAAGAAAGCATCCTATTCAGATTACCTCATCAACTGATTTGACCAATAGTTGGTTTAATATCAGTTACAACCCCTTCTATCTTTCTACAGAGATAGGGTTTAAACGGAAATCAACATAAAAGGAAATAGATGATGCACATCTATTTATATCAAAACAACTCGTATCTTCTAATCTCCACTAATGTAGCGTCTTAGCCCAAGTCCTCCAAAGTCCAACTTTAACTAGAACTTATCAACATGTTATTTGTATAGCTGGGACATTTGATTTAACTCGCTACTCTTGAATAAGACAAGATGAGAGTCCTCGTTAGACTATTCTATTAAGCTTATCTTCATCTAACTACAAGTGTCCATCCCCAACCAACCTTTAATCCTTTAGGTAGAGTCTAACTAGAATTAAATACTTAGGTTCTGTTTGATAACTCAATTCAGCGCTTTATTATGAACATGTTAAACGTTTATTCAATTAAGTGTATTTGAAAACGCAATTTGAGTATCACTAAAAACAGCAAACACCACATAAAATGAGAAAATATTTTAAGTGATAAGAACATCAGTTATCACTAAATGTTGAATGCTAAAAATTTAGGAGGATATAAAAAAATATTTATTTTTTAATTACCTCTTAAGAACTTCAGCACATAAAATTTTCATTACTTATGGCCTGTTTGGTAACCGTTTATGTTTAGTGTTTATTGTTTATAAAAACAAAATTTTAAAATAAACGTGTTTGATAGTTTTTGTTTTGTTTATAAATTCTCAAAACACTTTTAAAACAACACTATAGCTAAGCCTTCAAATCCTAAACACCAAAATGATGTTTATTGTTTATATTTATTAAAAAAAAAAATTCTTTTTTATCTAAAATAGTGATTATATTATTTTAATTAAAAATTGAAACTAAAAGTGAGAAAATGAAAAGAAGAAAGAATTATAAAAGGCTATTGTTTCATACACGATAAAAATATTAGAATTATCATGTGTGGACAAAATTAAAGAGCATCAATTGCCTTAAGAAAAAAATATTGGGTACAATATGAATAATTACTAATATACTTGATAATAAGAAATAGTTACTTAGGGACACCCATGCTAAAAAAAAAAAAAAAAAACATTATTTGAGGAAAAAAAAAACAAAGAAGTCTCAACCATCTCCTTGTCAAAGAAACAAGAATGGTATTTTGTACTCATATCATTCATTCATTTTCAATGTTTAAAGAAAAATAGAAATCAAAAAAATGAAAAATAAAGTAGTAGCATAAGAAGTTCAAGAGAAAGAGTATGCCCTCCAAATCTCTCTTCTCACTCCATACAAATTGGATCGGACCGAACCGTTCACTACGGTTCAGGTTCTGGTTCCGGATCTAAATTTTAGGAACCGTTCACTATGATTCTGATTCTAAGCCTTGAAACCGAAACTGTTGAATATATATATATATATATATATATTTATAATAACATTTTGTAATGTAAAAAATTTTAAACAATGAAGTTATTATAACTATTATAAGGTTAAATACAACTCCTATAATAATCGAATTGAACCGAACTCATTTATTCTAGTTTCAAAATTAAAGAACCGTTAGGAACGGTTCTGGTTTTGGTTCTCCCAATAACGGTAAAGAACCGAATCGTATAAATCCCCCTACTTATTAGGATCTTCTGGGTTGTGGGTCATTCTAGTTTTACAGTATCATTTGCAGTGTGTAGATATATATGTAACCCAATATTATAAATTTGTTGTAGCATAAATTTGACTTTTTAAACAGTTTATTGTGTTGATTTTTAAAAAAAAAAATAGTTCAAGGTTAACAAACATGTTTTTCTGTTTATGATTTTTAAAATAAACCAAACATTTTTTCATTATCAAACAACATTCATGTTTATGGATAAATAAAATCATAACATAAAAACTTAAACAACAAACACTAAACATAAACGGTTACCAAACGGGTCCTTAATTTTCAGTTTTATGAAACATCTTATAATTTATCCCATTTTATATCTCTCACCAAAGTGGTATCCACAGCGCCACTTTTGAGTGTTAACACCTCTCTTTTCCTTATCTTTGGGAGGTAATAGTCTCTTCATTTTTCATAAATATACTTTTGGTCATGTTGTTTTCAGTAACTCGAGTTTTTCCTAATTGCCTTATATTTGTGTTAACATTCAAAAGTGGTACGACACGTGGTGCGACTTTGGTCTTGACACGGGTAGAAAATTAATATATAAGAGGAGATTATCTTGGACAACGTATTGTGATATAAACGTGTATTTGATATTCGCTGGAGTTAGTTAAGTGATAGTAAAGTTACCAACTATGTAGGACTCTACCTATAATTGAAGATAAGTGCTGAGGGACTTTGATGGTGAAGGACTTTGTTATTCATTATGGAGAGGAGTGTTTCAAGGGGTTCAACTGATACATGGTATATATATATATATATTGGATAAGTTCTAACTAAGGTGGACTTTTGGAAGCTTAAACCGGGAGATAAATATTAAGGACTTTTGGTGAAGTTGGGACTCTATGGAAGTTTGGCTATAACGCTACATCAACAGAGAATCGAAGATACGGTACTTTTGGGATATACACGGTTGCGTTTTGATTTCTTTATTATTATTATTTTTTTTTTTTTTACATTTTGTTTTATTCTATTTTTGTCTTTTGTATAAGTTTAGGAAGTTAGTTGATTTTAGTTTCCTAAAAATAAATGTAATGAACTCTCTATTAGAGATTACACAACAATCAATCAACTTTGAAGCAACTGCAACTTATCTCTCTTTCACAATATGTAACGAATATTGTTCTATCTCTCCTTAACTCACCTACTCCCTCAAGCAATTATTGCTCCCTACTTCCTCTTATTATTCTCTTATTATTCTGTCTATTTATATCTCCCTCAATTTCTATCTTCCTCCTTATTACGACTTAGTCTCGCAATTCTTTTGTGTAAAATCAAAGTCCTCTTCATTGAGGCAAAAAAGAACTTTTTGAGAAGTTTGATATTCTGTCTTCTTATACAGTCCCTTGATCCAATATTGTTTCCTAATTAAATACATTGTTCGACTAGTTATTTTAACTCTTTGAACTGATGTTATGGCTCTAGCACACCCACACCATATGCTGATTCTACTCGACTAGTCTAGTCGATTTAGTGTTGAACAATTTCACTTAGCTCTTTGCCATCACTTTCTTTTTCAGATAGATCTAATAACTCTTTTTCACTTAAATCATCATGTTGCCCTAAATTTATTTCATCATTTTTTTTGTTAATATTCGTTATTCTCATTGATTTCTAGTTTTTGTTTTCAAATAACACAAAAAAAAAATTGGGTTCTTCAAGTACAAGAGTATAAAAAATTCCATATCTTGATTCTCTTCATTTTATATTGTTTTTACTAATTTTTCAATCATTAGAATTCTCTCACTTTCATATCTGTAAGTTCCTAATTCATAATTATCATTCTTTAATTATTATTTTCTATTTTAATTTGTTCTATCCTAGTTCCTAAATGTCCTATTTCGTTAATGATTTTATTTCTTCATCTTCTTCTAACACATCTTTTAACATTATTATTATAGTATTATTTTATTTTATAAATTCTCTTTTTCCCTCTAAGGCGTTTACTTGACTAATGTTTTCGATTACCGTTTTAAAATATTCACATTCAATATTTATTAACATCTTATTTACTAGATTCATATACAAATTGTTTTTCTAATATATCTTTAAGTTTTTCAAGAATAGGTGTATAATCTTAAACTATAATTTTTATAGATTTTTCTTATTTAGTAATTTGTTCTTCTAATTTTTTATATTTTCTAATCTTTCTTCTACTAAATTTTCTAATATTCTATTACTTTTATTTAATGGTTCTGGTGTATCTAACAGGAGATCTTTAAAAAAAAAATTCTTGACCCTGCACTACAAGTTTGTTGTAAATCCGATGACTAATGAATATAATGAGTATACTCTTCGTCTTGTCTAAAATGACACCTTAATTCACTATTTATATAATTATTATTATATTTTAATTATACTTTATTATTGGTTCGTTGATACCAATTTTGAAGTAACCGAGTATGTTTTAATAAATTCAAAAACTAAGTGGATAAAGTAAAATTATTATAACCTATGAGGTGCTAGTATAATTTTAATAAAGTTTGAGGATATGATTGATTTAAATTTATGTCTCAGACAGCTAGCGGACCACTTTATGGAAAAGGTTTTTGAATCCTAGCGTAAAAGGAAATCGGTGGGGATGATATAATATAATGTCATGTTATCAAAAGATATGACTTATGAGACAAGGATCAAAGACTTGTTAGACATATAGATCCTCAGTTCACCAAAAGACAAAACTAGTAAGATTTGATTTTTTTTTTTTTCCCCTAAAGTTGAAAGTGAAAGCGCACAACACTCAAATTATTATTTACTCACTCTCATTTTTTTTATAAAAAAAAAAAAAATACTATATGTATCCAATAAATATTTTAAAATATATTTTAAATTTATGTAGTAGGTAATGTGGTAGTTAATTAATCTAAAAATAAATATTAACATATATATTAGACCACCGAAATTCCGTGTATGAGAAGAATTCCACAATTTAATTTTATATCCTAAAATAATGCGATATATCACCTGTAACGTATATTTGAGATATGTTTTGATATATTTATCAGAGACGTGTAGCATTGCTTATTTTTTTATTTAAAATGAGAGATTATATAATGTAAACAGAAATTCTTATTAGAAATTTGAACCTTGTTTTTTTGAGTTTATTTTTCTAATATTTTTATGTTTAGCTGTACAAATTCAGTAATCCGACTTTATTCTTGTAGATGTAAGTACCTTAGATTCAGTATTTAAAGTTTTTTGTTTTGTTTTTAGATAAACCATAAAAAATAAAATAGTTTGAAATTTCATTTGATTGACAATTTTCTTAATTATTCTTTAAAATCTGAGTATAAAAAATAAAATAAAAATTTGTCCGATTTTATATCACAGTTTTCTGTAATTCTCTCTCTAGTTCTTTAATAACCTTTTTGGAGCTCCAAATCTGTTATTGGACACTAAATTGTTTGAATTCTATGTGGATTTAAGAAATTTTTTATCATGAGGAGGAGGTGTTTTGATTGTATTACCTATTTTTTAAAATTTATAACTACCGAATTTTCGAAGTCTCATCTTTCTCTTTTATATCTTTTTCTTTGATTAATGACTTGATAACAAAGGACGGCAGGTAAAAAAAAAAAATACTAAGCAAATTGCTGCAAATTAATTTAATGCACACATTCAAAATAGGTAGATTTGAGCATTCCTTTCATTCACATGTTCTTGAATATTAATACAAGTAGGAATTTTAGTTCTAAAAGGACTGTAGTTTCCTTATTTGCAGCTATCTTTACTCTAAAAAATTCGAATTTCTTTATGAGTTTGGACTTGTATTTGAATTCGATTTTTTTAACTTTTAAATGAAGGCAACCGGCCCTTTTATAGGATAACTAGGCCCTCTAACTTCATCGATCCAGTTCTTTGGAATTTTTGTTGACACTTGGGTTCAAGCCGACTTGAGTTTGGTTTGTTCGTGTATTAGTTCGACCCACTGGACAGTTTGGACTAGGCAAAAATTAAGCCCCCACAAGGACCCATTGGTCAATGAAGTCTCGAGTTACTATAACATGCAAAGGATGATGATCGAAGCTAGGGCCATCCACAATAACTTTTCTATATTTATTTCTCCACGTTCAAATTTTGGCCAGTCACTCCTGCATTTTTACTAATCACGTCAGCATGTAAGGATCTCTATAATTTGGCTCAACGACACCTCCGAATTTTCACTATACAAATAATTAAATAATCTTTCACACAATTAAGTTAATCTAAAATTTTACTATTATATATGTATATACATATATGTTAAAGTTTTTTTAATTTAAAAAATTCATAATATTTTCGTCTTAAGTTAAAAAATAACTTAAGTGGTATTCAAATTAAAATTCTTAAAATATTCTTTCAAACAGAAAATGGATTCATAAAAAAAATCAATTTGTAATAAAAATTATTGAATTTTAAGTGAAATATACATGTGTGTGTATATATATATATAAAACAAAGAGTGATGTAATGTGAAACGAAAAAAGAACAATATAAAATTCAAATGCTTGTTATGTGTTTCACCTAAGCCTCTAGGCAAGTTCATGTGGGACGCTTGGTTTAAGCCAAGTTTGGTATTTGCTTCGCCCGACACGCTTGACGCGTCTGGCGAAGCAGTTGTTGATATGGACTACAAGTGGACTTTGCTTTCGCCTCCTTACAAACAATTAGTATTTCTTGCTTTAGAGGCCGATTTGTCTAGATAGTGGGGTCCACAAGACATTGTATATTTGTCAAGTAAGTCATCGGAAAAAGATTTTCTTTCTCCTCTCCCTCACGTTTGTCTCGGGAGTATCATATTTTTGCTTTACTGGCTGATTTGTCAAAGCACACATTCACAGGGGTACCAACCATTTTGTGGTGGGGGTCCACAAGCCTTTGTGCCAGCTTTTGTGGGTTCAAACTAGCTTTCAAACCCAAAACACACTTTCGAAAAAATGTCAAAAAAAAAATTGCTTTTAGAAATCACGTTTTGAAGAGTCAAAATCAATTTAAATACTCTTTTCATTCTATAATTCTAGTCCATTATTTTTTTTAGAATGTCCTAAAATATATATTCATTTTTTCAAATAGATGTACTATCTTTTATATGATTCCTAAATTATCCCTTTCAAATTCCACTATCCTAAAAATTGACCCCACCATATAATAATAATATTAATTTTTATTTTTATAAATAATAATAATACTAACTTTTAAACAATGACTAATATATAAATTCATTTATTACTACAATAAAAAGTAGGTCTCGCCATTAAAAGTTGGATTCCCCAAACATCCCAAGAATTATGGAATGGAGGTAGTAATAAATATTATGTTCGCTATTTTGCCCATGATTATTATTTAATTAAAGGCGTTTATATACTTTTTGCCTCTTTGGGAGAGCTTCCTAGAGATTGAAACAGACTTCCAATTTCAAGAAATCATTTCCAAAAAATATTGTTAGTGTTCAGTGAAATAAAGAAAATTGACTTCTAATGAAAGTTGAATTCTTAAAAAGTCCATTCAAAGGAAGTCAGAAAAACTTATTTTTCGAAGGAAACTAGAATTATTTTAAGTAAAAAATTTTATAGACAATTTTGTCTCCTTTTATTTTGTAAAAGTTGCCTATTGAGAATAATTATTAAGGATAAATTTGTCAAGTTTTATAAACTGTGTTAATTGTGGAATGAATTTCAAAAAATGCATCCACCAAATATCTTTTTTATTTTAATTTCCTTTTTATTAAAGAAATTTTTCAAAGACCTTTTAAATAGAAGGAATTTGAGAATAATGGAGCTCCTCCAAACATGGTCTTTCTCTCTCAACCTTCTCTCAACTCTCTCAACATTTCTCTCATTCCAGAACAATAGCAATTTTGTGGAGATGGGATGGTGAGATGGAGGATGGAGTTGATGGCGTGTCGTAGAGTGGAGATGGTGTTCCAAGTTGGATGTACTACGTTTCTCACACCATCCTCCACTTTACGGTGCACCATCACCAGCCATACAGTATAATCCTTGGTTGCAATTAAAATTAAGGTTTGAATATGCTCCTTTCAATAAAGAAAATTGTTCCATTTAGGTACGCGACCATGGACCCAGTAATTTCTCTCTCACCCTCTTAGTGTAAACGCTAGGCGAGATTAAATTTAGGGTAAAAAAGGCATAGGCATATTGTTCGTCCACTAAATCAGCTTGATTAGTCGATTTGAATCCGCATGTGATACGGGCATGCCTGAGCCGTTTAGTATCCCTTTGGATTTATGGTAAGATTAGGCGATTGGCTAGTGAGAGAAAAGATCAAACTCTTTATTATGTTCTTGTTGCCTCAAATATGAGGACTTTTGTGCAAAAGAATTACAAGACTGAATCATAGAAATGAGGGAGGTAAAAAAGAGAGAGAGAAATTGAGGGAGATGTAAAGAGATAAACTGATTAGAAAAGCAAAAGAGTAAGAAATTTAGGAATATGTAACGCAAAAAACTTGATATTGTTTTAAAAGTGTAAAATAACTTGCAAGTATACGAATCTATTAAAATATAGATCAGCAAGAACGAGATCGAACCGAATGGAATGCTTTGAGAAGAAAAACTAATACAAATTCAAATTATTTTAAAACTAATCTAGTTTAAACAAAAGTTGGTTGATTTGAGAAAGATTAAACTAACATTCAAATAAAATAACACTATTGAAGTCAAATAGAAAAAATAACTAAGGTTTCGGATTCCACCACCATTAAATCCATGAAACTCCTAATATTCATTTATTAATTCCCAAATTTAGAGTAGCAATCAAGAAATCAATCTATTGTTTACCCAAGATTTAACAATAAAGCACTCTAAAAAATATATTAAAATGGTAAATTTTTCTTCGCTTCACTAGTGTAAAATTCTAAGCATCTTATGAATCCAATTTAATAAAAAAACATAAGATCAAAGATTATCACTTTTATGAAATACAAACTCAAACTTAGATTAATTATTATATTTTTTAACTAACACATATTCATGATATAAATGGTGAAAAAAGTATAAAATAATTACTCACAAGAAGCGAAAATCATAAGCATTTAAATCATACACATGAGATCCAATTAATAAATAAAATAACTTCACTTCATTAATGGAGGTTTCCTCCTCAACCCTAGTTGAGGAGTTTAGTTACACATGGTAGAAGAAGATAACAAATAAATAAAAGACATAATGAAATAAAATAAATAAAATCCAAATTGTCTTTGTCTTCTCTGTTCTGGCCTCCACTTGTTTTTCTCCTCCAAAACAGCGTCCAATTCGATACTTTATACACAAAGAGAATACATAAAGTCCTAATCTAATTAGGAGATAGTTAGGGTTTTTCCACAGCCCTAAGCAGGTGGATTTTTCTACTGATTTTCGGCCCAAATTTTGACTCATTAGAAGTCTGATTCACAGAATTTACATGAAATACAAAAGTGTCCAGAATCGAATTTCATTTAACCTACGAAAAAATCAAGTCGAATTGATGCTAAAAAATAAGACTTTCGGACCATTTTTCAAAATGAGATTAAAACTGAATTACACACAAAATTGGGCTTTAGGCCCGTAATTTCCTTAAGCAGTTATAATTCTCTTGGACCTCTTTCTTGGATTGATTTGAGTTAAAATATGGAGTTGAATAGATCCATTAATTTGATGTAAGTTTCATATAACCCTCTTGAATGTCTTCTCTAAAAGTCCAAAAATCATACTGTTAACTGAAATAATCATTAAGGCCCTAAAAAGACAGAAAATTAATAAAATTTAAAAAAAATGATTTAAAAGAAAATTAATAAAATAAACCCTAACCCATCACACTAAATATACACCTATCCCAACCATTCCAGCCCAACTCAACCCAAACCCAAATTCTCTTTAACCTAATTTAAAAAAATAAAATAAGAAAAAAATATAAAAGCCTAGTCCAACAAAAATAAAATAAAATAATAATAATTAACCTAAAACATTTAAATCACTCCATAACAATTCAAGGCACTAAAAAAATAATAATTTAAACACATAACGTATTTAAAACATCCAATAAATAATTTAAGAGCAGAGCAATTAAAAAATTTAAATTAAACAGCCTCAAAATTACAGAGTATTACACCCATTGGGAATAGTTGATTTTGAATTGTACATATTTAAGTACATGTTTGTGGTTAAGTTTCTGTGGTAATTTAAAAGTTGAGATAGTTCATTAGGGTTCAATGGACAAGTTAACTTTTAGAATTCGGGCCTGCAGACGGAGTCTCTGGTGACTAAAAAATCGGAGCGGAACAGAAGACGTATGATGCCGTGTACGTAGCAAATAGGTTCTTAAAGGAAGTCGTACGTCTTCATGGAGTTCCTAAGTCTAGTACTGCGAACATAAACACCAAAATTCTATCCAACTTTTGGTGTACTTTGTGGAGGCGTTTTAATTATACATCATTAAATTTCAGTATCACTAGTGATCCACAATCAGACGACCAGATAAAAGTGGTTAATTGGATAGTCTGATTCCATGTATTTATAGTGAGAAGCCGAAGCAGTGGGATCATGCATTAGGACAGACAAAGTTCAAATTTTCGTATAACAATATGGTTATAGGTCAATAGGTAAGTCACCTTTTGTTATTGTTTATTGATCCACCAAAGCTTGCCTTAGATTTAGTCCTGTTACCAAAGTTGTCTAAGAAGAATGTTGCGGGAGAACACGTGTTTGGCTTGAAGTCAATGCTAAGTACAAGGAAGCAGCAAACAAAAAAAGCAAAAGAAAATAATTTTTGAACTTGAAAATTGAAAATCGCTTTTCAAAAGTCAATCCAAACAAGACATAAGAATAATCTTTAGCGATGATGCATCTATGAAAGGAGAGGTCTCTCATTGTGGAACTTACAAGAAGTAGAAGGATACGAAATATCAAATGATAATGCCTGCGTTGTTGATCTTCCCAAGGACATGGTTATTTTACATACATTCAATGTTTCTAATTATGTTGATGTCTTTTAATCTGAACGCCTATATAGGCCATTTGGATTGCCAAGAAGCCTAAACGAATGGGCTGACCTGATTTTAAATACAGTTTTGACGAGATGGGTCCGATTCGTGGAGACTCATTCCATACGGGGAACGGCCCATCCATCAATACTAACTAGAATGGCTTGTGACATAAGCCATTTTGGCTAAATTTTATGGTTTAGAGCCTTGCTTTTGTATTTTTCATTGTTATAAAAGAGCAGCCTAACTTTTGAAAACTTGTTTTTTGAGGTCTAATGGCACTTGGATTGGGCTGATTTTTTGTTCCATCTTATTTTTAATCATTAGAATCTTCTCTTTATTTTTATTTTTTTGTGATTTTAGAGATTGTTTTTGGGTTGCCTCTATTTTAGGTTAATTTTCTTTCTATTACACATATTTGTAGCTGCAGGAATCTTATTATTATTCATCAATAACAGAAAAAAAAGGATTTGTTTTCGAAGCTATGAGGCCTAGTGCTAACCAACTGCGCCACCACCCCTTCCTCTGAACTTAGTGAATTCAAATAAACTTGTGCCATTCCTTTTCTATCAAACTTCCCCTTTGTCAGTTAAAAACTCGGAGTTTGTTTTTCTACCAAAACCTTATCTGGTAGCTAGATTCCACAAATCTAGAAGAAAAATCCAAACATTATCTAAGCACTTCATTATTTGTGAAGGCGATAACTAGGAATAGGCAGTAGATGCTTGGCTCTAGCACTTACAAGACCAAACTCCTCGCTCATGTCCAATTCAGTTGGCAACATTTCATTTGGGAGCTCCCAATCAAAGCAATGCACCAATTGTGCCACCACCAGCCTAACCACTGTGAGTCCCAACTGCATCCCGGGGCAACCTCTTCGGCCAGAGCCAAATGGAAGAAGTTGGAAGTCATGTCCTCGAACATCTATGTTATTCCCAGCAAACCTCTCTGGAATGAACATCTCAGCTTCAGCCCATGCATTTGGATCTCGCCCGATTGCCCAAACGTTTATGGTGACTCGAGACTTTTTGGGTATATGGTAGCTGTTAACGGTGCAGTCTTCCATGGCCTCGTGGAGTAGTAAGGGTGCAACTGGATGGAGCCTGAAGGATTCCTTCAGAACCATGTCCAAGTACCCCAAGCTCTCCAAGTCTGATTCCTCCACCAACCTGTCCATACCCACCACATCTTCCAACTCTATCTGAACTTTCTTCATCACTTTCGGAGCTTCAAGAGTTCCGAGAGTGCCCACTCAATTGTTGTTGCTGAAGTGTCCATAGCAGCTACAAGCATATCCTGCAATGAATTTTTTTGCACAACTTGCACTGAGGTATATGATAAATAAAATAAATTGGCAAAGCCAAGTGAGTGTAAAGTGCTCGATTATAAAATTTAGCACAGTTGGAGTCTCTCATCCAAAATTTTCTAGCTCATTTTCAATAGTATGAAAGTTGAATTTATAATGTGAAATATAGTGGCATTTGGTGCATACCATTAGCTAGCCTTGGCCAGTTTCTTCAATCAAAAACTTTATTAGTACTTATTAGCTAGTCAGTTGGGTGGACACATGCATGCCCAAAAAATTATTTAAAACATATTCACTTGACCGAAAACTAATGAGCTACTAAAATTGATATAAATTGAATTAAATTACCAGCATAATCGCTTTGACATGGGAACGATCTATATGAAACTCAGCTTCATCAGATTCCATGAACGCCAACACGATATCAACAAAGTCTTTGGTTTGCCTTTGATCCCTAGTTTGAACATGCTCATCAATTATCTTCTCAAAGAAGTCATCAAAGACCTTGCTTATAGCCTTCATTCGCCGAGTTAGACCCAGAAGGTCAAGTGCCCCGACATAGGGGAAGTAGTCGCCAAGGTTAGGGAAGGCCGCCAACCGCATGCCCTCCTGAATCAAAGCTTTGAAGCCCCTCTCATCGGTGTCTTTGTCCATGTACTTCTCCCCAAAAACCATCCTACAAGTCATATCTGCATTCATGGATGAGACTTTGGCACTAAGATCAACAGCAACACGATCCTGCACCACTTGTTTAATGAATTTGATCAAAAGGCCAAGCTCTTCAGATCTCAGAGACTTGAAAGAATTATTTTAACGCTGCTAAGCAATTCTAAGGTGCACAACTTATGTATTTTGCGCCAATAAGGGCCATATTCAGCCATGGACAAGTTCCTTTGCTCATAAGACATATACTTAGATGCCTCATGAGGTGGCCTACTAGCAAAAACTAGGTCATTTGTCTTAAGAAACTGCTTGGCAGCTTCTGGTGATAAGACGATGATGTTAGGGACGAAGCCAAAGCTCATGTACATGACAGGACCATATTTCTCGGCTAGTTGATGCAGATCATACTGAGGAAGCTTCCCTAACAAATGAAAGTGTCCCAAAATTGGGAGTGCTTTTGGACCTGGAGGTAATCTCCTAGTCTTGTTCTTCCTTGACCATGTTTATTTCGCCACTATGTTTATCAACACTCACAAATAAAATATATTAATGTTGAAAAAAAAACCCTAGCCTTGGTGCTTTATAAATAGCACAATCCAGTTAACATAAAAAAATTAAAAGAATATATTCAATACACCTTAGTCACAAAAATCAAAATTGAACTTTATATCAAAGTAAATGTGATCGTCTTGCATTTTAAGCTGCAAAATTATCAATTAAAGTGTTCACAATCCCCAAAGGAAAGTCGTTGCCTGCTGCTGCCCGTTGTGAAGATAGGAGAATAAAAGAAAAAGAGTTTTAGAAAGAAAAAAAAAATGCCCAAGACAAATAGTTAGTAATAATTTTTTTTTTTTTTTAAATGAGACCCAGACCATTATATTGGACCATTGTCACTATTTTTTAAATGAGGCCCACTTTGTTACTAAACTTTGGGCCAGACTACTGTGTTCGACTATTAGTTACTATTTTTTTTTAAATAACATCTAGTGATCTTAGTAGAAATTGGTAGCCCTCAAAAATTTTAAAAATTTGAGAGCCCTAAGCAACCGCCTGAGCCCAGGGCCAACCCTGAGATGAGCAGTGAAAGTTGACATATTTATAATTACTTTTTGTTAAGTTAAAAAATGTTAGCAATAATTTTTGATACTTGATATAAGTATTGGCTCTCTAAGTAGACAAAAATTAAATTTTCCCTTTAGTATATGTCCACAACAAAGAACCTGTCAATGCTTGCATGAGGCTCGTCTCGTGACAATTTTTGATTAACCATATATGCTGAGATTAACGCCTGTAACATTTTGAGGAAAAGAGCTACACAATTCAAGATAAAAGTGCTCCAAAAACAAATAAAAAAAATAAAAGCTTTCCACTTGCATCAAAGTATGCTGAGAATGTTGTTTTGATGGCTCAAGTCCATGGTATTTCATGGCTGTGGTTCATGAGATGTCTTCTAAGAATGTGCATGTTTCAGCTTCTCAACAATTGAAACACAAATATGTAACATTCACAACCTACTACTTAATCATCATTGTTTTTGAAATTAGCAGACAAAGCCTCGCTGGTTTACCCATTTTTCCTGTCTTTCCACCAAATCAAGCTTACAGAGAGTTACTGATTATGAAACAACGAAAACAATATTAAACTGAAACATGCCACCAAGAGATATATATATATATATATATAAACTAAAATAGTGCCCACCGCAGTTCATATCACTGACTGACTGCGTAAAACATTCACAACAGTAATTATATATTATAAACACAGTTCGAAGTCCCTCCCTGCCTGCGGATGTGTCCACAAAGATTATCATCCCTAGATGGAAGACCATAATAATTTCAAACTAAAGAATCACTAATTCAACGGTGGCAGGTAATATTTTTTTTAGCTGCCTGGCACGCTTTCTAGCAGCTTCTGTCTTTCGATTGTAGGGATAAAACACATTATGAGGGTCAATAATTATCTTATCTAGTGATGAGGCAATCTCAAGTAAGTGCAAAACCAAATCAATTTCGCTGGCAGTCCCCATCCATCCAACCAATTCCACCACCTTAAGGCATTGATGATGACATTTAGTCGCCGCTCTTTTAGACTCTATAAATTCACTTTTATCAAAAGATACAGAGAAAAACTGCCAACACCACAAGAGAAGGCATTATTTACTGACAAGGTTAACCATATAACAAACTCTTGGACCACCACCTTGAAAAAAGAAAAAAAACTCAAAGACAACCTTACCCGATCAAGCTTCTGTTCAATCTGTTGTCTAAACTTCAGTGACTTTTTGGGTAGACGATATAGTAACAGCTGCCATAGAGGAAGATAGTCAGATAAAAACTTGTTTACACTAGAAGATAACCTCAAATAAATAAGAACAATCTACAAAACAAATTAGAAGCTAGAGCAACAGTTGATTCACACGAGAAGATTTGGTTGAAACTGCACTGTATGTGAAAGGAGCCAGTTGTATCTAATAACAATAAAAAAAGTCTTTTTCTTAGATGATTTTCTACAAGGTTTCTAAGAATATAAACAAATGACCTTGTTTTTAAGGTTTCTAAGAAAATCAACAAATGAGCTTGTTTTTACTTTTCCATGGTGATTCAAGTGCTCATCCGTCTCCCGCAATGAAGCAGGTTTGCGTCCCAAAATCAGCCTATCTAGAAAGGCTAATGATTGGTCTTTTTATAGATTAGAGGCTGAGGTTGTTTATTAAAAAATAAATTCCTTACTATTGATTGGCCATTTTGCGAGGGTGCTAGTGTCCCACATGGACTCGAAATGTAAATTGCCAAACTTATCCCTGAAGTACTCAATTGGCTTGAACTAATAGGGCTCAATTGGCCTAAGGCAAAACCAGGCGATGTTGGAAACCAAACTCATACAATATGGAATTAAAAAGAATACTTGAAAGTCACTTTTATTCAACATCGTTGTCTTCATTACAATGTTCATAATTCAATACACTATGATAGGTTCAGAGCATTTACAGAAGCGAAGTTCAATAGAAATGAATGTTCACAAGTAGCACTACAATGCTCATAATTCAATACATAAGGATAGGTTCAGAGCATTTAAGGAGCAAGTTCAATAGGACTAAAATGTTTGCAACTAGCACTATTTGCAGAAAGAAAAGTCTAAGTTGTAACAATAGAAAGGCTAATGATTACAACAATTGAAATGAACATAAAATATTGCAGATTGACATGGTCAGGACCCCTCTCCTGAATGCAACTTCTTGTATTTATAAGCAAGCCTAGGCGGTTGAGAGAAGTTTGAGACAGTGGAAACCGTATATATCCACTTGCATATTTAACACGTGTCCCATGCTCTAGTAGTTAACATGAGCGTTTCTTACTAACAAGCGACCATCTATACTTTATGATAATAAATAGAGTCCATGGTCCGCACTGATTGTAAATTATGAGATTTTACTATCATTGATCGTAAATGATGCATATCTGGCAGATTTTTGAGTAAAGCGATCCAAGGTATCAACTTGCTTAAATGACACTTTTTCACTGTTGCAAAACACAAGACCAATATCGGTTTGAGTAGAGCAGTCCAAGGTATCAACTTGTTTAAAGGACACTTTTCACTGTTGCAAGACATAAGACCAATATCGGTTTGAGTAGAGGGTCCAAGGTATCAACTTGTTTTAAGGAATCCTGAAAATAGTCAAATTTGAAATTATCTCTAAAAATTATGAAAAATAGGAGATATAACTAATCACTAAACTAATATAAATACCAAAAAATCAGAATAATTTGACTTCGTTTAAACCTACAACTAAAATCTTGAAATATTCAGCAGTCTCCCAATAGGACTAAAAAAAGCGATTTCAGGTGAATCTGTCCTCTCATAATTCCTCAAGAAACGACCACCAAGAGCATCGCGCATGAAGTTTTTTAGAACAGCACAAAGAGAACTTGATGTCCTTAGGTTAACATTTTTCTTTTTCTTTTTTAGATAAGTAATATTTCATTAAAAGCTCTCAAAAGGGGGCACGCCCAAGAGAACGTGTACAAAACAATAAGCTCCAAGCCAAAAGAATCCCCCATACACTCAATCCACAACCGCTACAAAATCATCTACAATCCCTCCCATTAACCCAACAAAAAAGCGAATGAATAATGGACTATTTTAATACCCAAAAAGATTTCTTCCCATCAAAGATCTCTTATTTCTTTCACACCACTAGCCCCACCAAATACAAAGTGGAATCATTCTCCATGCACTCCTGATGTAGGACAATTGGCTTTGGAGTTTGAAGAAGAGATTGACCGAAAATTGGCAAAACGCGCTGGTCCGAAGAAATGGGCATAACTTTTCGCTCGGTTGTCAAAATAATTATTATAATATATTTTCGGAAAGGGGATTGAGAGCTCTATACAACCCAACCAGGGTGGAACCCGGTTGAGATCGTTTTCATCCTCAAATTCGCACTCTAAGGCGGTCTAGCGGAGGTTCAAGTTTTAGTGTTTTCTTTCCTTTTTCGTTTCCTTTGGAAATAGATTTTCTTTTCCTGTTAAGATTAGAATTTCTACAAGTTTCCTTTATTTTTAGGTTTCCTAGTACTGTTAGGATTATAATTTCTCTATTATAAATATATGTACTGCCATAGGGCAGAGATGGATCAATTTATCAATAAAGTTTTACTTTGGTTTACAATTAATTGTGCTGGTGGATTCCAGTTTCTGTGTTCTTAGGGTTTACGCTGGTAACCCCTTATACTTCCGTTCTGTGTCAAGTGGTATCAGAGCATAAGGATTTGCCTTGTACGATGGTTAACAACAAAGACATAGGAGTTAACCCTGGCGACGCTGGTCGTAGGGATGCAGATATATGGGCAGCGATTAACGAGCAGCTACAGGCGATAGAGAGGTTGACAGCCACGTTACAGCAACTGATGGAGCGGCAGCCTAATCCCGACATCCCTATTGGTAACGCTCAAGCCCTTGCCAACAGAGTTAGAGTCGAGGGAGTTGCCCTTGGCCGCCCTGGAGGTGAACATCCGCCTAGAGCGGCGAGACACGAGCAGTTCGAAGATTTGAGTGATGAAGACTCTGATGAGGACGTTGCGGATCACCAAGGGATTCGTCAACAAAATCGAAACCAAAATCAACCTGACTATAGAATACACGCAGACATACCGTTGTTCCACGGTAAATTGTAGATTCAAGAATTTCTGGACTGAATTTTTGAGGTAGAGAGGTTTTTCGAGATGGCTGAAGTTACGGAGGATCGACAAGTCAAGATGGTGGCGTATAAGTTGAGAAGCGGGGCTGCTGTTTGGTGGGAGAAGTTGCAAAACGATAGGCGACGACAAGGCAAGGCTCCTAAGAGAATGAAACAACTTCTGATGAGCAGGTTTTTACCCCCTGATTATGAGCAATTTATTTTCCAGAATTACCAGAATTGTGTGCAGGTTAATAGGACTGTTGCGGATTATACTGAGGAGTGGACCAGGCTGTCAGTTCGTAACAACCTGAATGAGACTAAGGGACAGCAGGTTTCCAAATACTTAGCAGGATTGAAGTCTACCATTCGAGACAAAATTGGACTGCAATTTGTTTGGACAGTGGATGAGGCGCAAAACATGGCCTTGAAAGCAAAGTTAATGGAGAAGGCATCCAATCGATTTTCCTACTACAAGAAGGACACGGCTGGGACGTCCAATGTAGTTGCAAACAGGAGCAGATTTCCACCAGGCGATGGGCAGAATTATCAGTCTAAAACTGCTACAGATCAGACTCAAAGGGGTTCGTCTTCTAGTAATAACCATGCTAGGACGCGTCCAACAGCAGCAGCTACGAAGGAAGCCCCACGGATGGCGCCAAACCCATATGCTAAAACAGGCGGTTTTAAGTGTTACAGGTGCGGCCAACTAGGCCATCGTTCGAATGAATGTCCAGCCGGAAAACCAGTGAATTTCGTGGATATTGGGGAAAACGACGAGTACGATCAGGATGTTGAAGAAGGAGTAGGCATTGACGAACTCCTAGATGGTACTGAAATTGTGGAGAAACAGGGAGAGCATGTCAACTGTGTGATTCAGCGAGTCATGTGTTCAACGAAGCTGGAGGATTTCTCACAAAGAAACAATATTTTTAAGGCTTGCTGCAGTGTCCAGGGCAAAGTCTGTTATTTAATTGTTGACAGTGGAAGTTGTGAGAATTTTGTGTCCAGAAAACTAGTGGAACATCTGAAGCTGCAAGCAGAAAAACATCCAAAGCCGTATGCGATTGGGTGGATTCAGAAGGGGCCTAAAGCGAACGTGACGGAGGTGTGTAAAGTTCCTATTTCAATCGGGCAACATTACCGAGATGAGGTGGTCTGCGATGTAGTGGACATGGATGCTAGTCACGTGTTATTGGGACAACCATGGCAGTTTGATGTGGATATCACCTACAGGGGGCGCGACAATGTTTGTGTTTTCAGTTGGGATGGCAGGAAGATTGCAATGGTTCCGAAGCAGAGTTCCGGTGGTGGCTCAACTAAGGCCACGGTAGAAGAGCAGTCCTTAGTCTCTTTAGTCACGTCAGTAACTGAGATGGAATCTGAAGTTAAGGAGGCACAGGAGGTACATGTTGTGGTTGTGCGAGCTCTAGTGATAGAAGGCAAGGAAGAGCAAAGAGTTGTGTTACCCGAGGAGGTGCAGTCCTTGTTGACCGAATTCAGTGAGTTGGTGTCTGAAGAGTTATCAAATAATCTTCCACCGTTGAGAGATATTCAGCACCATGTTGATTTAGTTCCAGGAGCAAGCTTACCAAATTTGCCACACTATCGGATGAGTCCCAAGGAGAATCAGATTTTACAGGCTAAAGTGGAAGAATTGTTACAGAAGGGGTTCATTCGAGAGAGCATGAATCCTTGCGCTATTCCCGCGTTACTAGTCCCAAAGAAAGATGGCAGTTGGAGGATGTGTGTTGATAGTCACGCAATCAACAAGACAACTGTCAGATACAGCTTTCCAATTCCGAGATTGGATGACATGCTAGATATGTTGGAGGGTTCGAAGTTGTTCTCAAAGATCGACCTGCGAAGTGGATACCATCAAATTTAGGTCAAACCTAGTAACGAATGGAAGACGGCTTTCAAAACAAAGGATGGACTCTACGAGTGGCTGGTTATGCCTTTCGAATTGTCCAACGCGCCTAGTACTTTTATGCGGCTTATGAACCAGGTATTGCGACCTTTCATTGGAAAATATGTAGTCGTCCATTTTGATGGCATACTGATTTACAATCAGAGTGAGAAAGATCATATAAAGCATCTACGGGCTGTGTTAGAGGTGTTGTCTGAAAATAAGTTGTTTATCAACTTTAAAAAATGCAGTTGGCTGACAGAAAGATTGTTATTCCTTGGGTATGTGGTCAGTTCGGAGGGAATAATGGTTGATGAAAAGGTGAAAACCATTCGTGATTGGCCTACACCAAAGACAGTAGGAGAGGTGAGGAGTTCCCATGGGTTGGCGACGTTTTATCGTCGATTTATTAGGGACTTCAGCAGTATTGTGGCTCCTATTACAGAGTGCTTAAAGAAGGGTAAGTTTCAGTGGGTGAAGATGCCGACACAGCTTTTGCAGTCATTAAAGAAAAACTGTGCACTACTTCTGTTTTGGCTTTACCCAGTTTTGAGAAACTATTTGAGGTGGAGTGTGATACTAGTGGAATTGGGATTGGAGCAGTTCTATCACAAGAGAAGAGACCAGTGGCGTTTTTCAGTGAGAAACTTAGTGATGCACGCCGAAAGTGGAGCACCTATGACCAAGAATTTTATGCTATTGTCCATGCTCTGAAGCATTGGGAGCACTATCTGATTCAGTGAGAATTTATTCTT
This sequence comes from Cornus controversa, assembly GCA_026545225.1. NCBI lineage: Eukaryota > Viridiplantae > Streptophyta > Magnoliopsida > Cornales > Cornaceae > Cornus > Cornus controversa. The sequence goes on along the minus strand of CM048846.1, from coordinate 30,912,245 downwards.
TACACTGGATCACCAAGCTTTGAAGTATCTAAACAGTCAGAGGAGTTTAAGTAATATGCATGCTCGGTGGGCGACCTATATGCAGAAGTTTCCTTATGTGCTGAAACACAAATCTGGGATTCTGAATAAGGTGGCAGATGCATTAAGTCGATGCGCGAGTTTACTGATCACTATGTAGCAAGAGCTTATTGGGTTTGAGTTCTTGAAAGAGTTGCATTCTGATGATGAAGATTTCGCTGAGGTATGGGAAAAATGTGGTCGTAGACAGACAGAGGGAGAATTCCATTTGGTCGAAGGATACCTGTTCCGTGGTAATCAGTTATGTATTCCTCGGAGCTCTTTGAGGGAGAAGCTGATTCGAGAGTTACATGGTGGAGGTTTGAGTGGTCACTTGGAGAGTGATAAGACTATCAGTGGGATAGCCGAGGGGTATTACTGGCCTCAGTTAAAACGCGACGTGGGTAACCTTGTTCGCAAGTGTTATGTTTGTCAGACTTCTAAGGGGCAGGCTCAGAATACAGGTCTTTACATGCCTCTACCTGTACCGAATGCCATATGGGAGGATTTGTTGATGGATTTTGTTTTGAGTCTTCCACGAACTCAGCGTGGAGTAGACTCTATGTTTGTTGTGGTTGACAGGTTCTCCAAGATGGAACATTTTATCCCTTGTCGGAAGACATCTGATGCGTCACATGTGGCTCAACTGTTCTTTCGTGAGGTGATCCGTTTACATGGAGTTCCTCAGTCTATAACCTCTGATAGGGATTCAAAATTTCTTAGCCATTTTTGGGTTACGTTGTGGCGGCGGATGGATACTACTCTAAAGTTCAGTAGCACTGTGCACCCGCAGACCGACTAGCAGACTGAGAATCTGAATCGAACACTGGGAAATTTAATTCGGAGCATTTGTGGTGACAAGCCTAAACAGTGGGATTTAGTTCTGGCACAAGCTGAATTTGCGTATAACAATGCAGTTTATGCTACTGGTAAATCTCCTTTTGCTTTAGTGTATCAACAGCCTCCTAAGCATGCGTTAGACCTGGCACATCTTCCCAAGGTCACTGGAACAAGTGTTGCTGCCGAGAACCTGGCTGAGCAAGTTCGCGATGTTCAGGTTGAAGTAAAGGCGCGGTTAGAGGAGAAGAATGCGAAGTATAAAGCTGCACCAGATGTGAAGAGACGTGAGAAATTGTTTACCGAAGGTGATCAAGTTATGGTGTTTCTGCGTAAGGAGAGGTTCTCAGTTGGTTCCTATAACAAGTTGAAGCCAAGGAAGTATGGGCCGTACAAGGTGATCAAGAAGATCAATGACAACGCCTATGTGATTGACTTGCCTACTAATATGAACGTATCTCTTACTAATATGTGAGGTCGAGTTCTTCACAGGTGGGAAAGACTGATGTAGGACAATTAGCTTTGGAGTTTAAAGAAGAGATTGACCGAAAATTGGCAAAACGCGCTGGTCATAAGAAACGGGCATAACTTTTCGCTCGGTTGTTAGAATAACTATTATAATATGTTTTCGGAAAGGGGATTAAGAGCTCTATACGACCCAACCAGGGTGATACCCGGTTGAGATCGTTTTCATCCTCAAATTCGCACTCTAAGGCGGTCTGGCGGGAGGTTCAAGTTTTAGTGTTTTATTTCCTTTTTCGTTTCCTTTGGAAATAGATTTTCTTTTCCTGTTAGGATTAGAATTTCTACAAGTTTCCTTTATTTTTAGGTTTCCTAGTACTGTTAGGATTATGATTTCTCTATTATAAATATATGTACTGCCATAGGGCAGAGATGAACCAATGTATCAATAAAGTTTTACTTTGGTTTACAATTAATTGTGCTGGTGGATTCCAGTTTCTGTATTCTTAGGGTTTACGCTGGTAACCCCTTATACTTCCGTTCTGCGTCAACTCCGGCCTAGTGACCCGACTATAGACCCATCCCAAGCCTCGTACATGAGCAACATGGATCCTCACGAGACCTAGCTAACTAAAAAGGCAAAGGAACATGTCCCACACATCTCTAGCCACTGCAAGTGTAAGAGAAGATCAAATGACTCCACATCTTTTGCACATGTAGCACCAATTTACCAAGATTTGACACATCTTTCTCAGTTGTCAATTGTCAAGATCCTCCCCAATACAACCGTCCATCCAAACAAGGCAACCTTGAGGGAAGCTTTGGTATGCCAAACTGCCCACCAAGCAATGGTAGACCCCTGAGTATTCAGAAGCCTCCAGTAAAAAGAGCACACCTAAAACCTATCTTGCCTAGAATCAGCCCAAACCCATACATCCTCCTCCCCTACAACACCAAGAGGGAAGGTAGATCCAACTTTATTTGAGCCTATTCAGATTGAGGAAAGTAGATCCCTTTTCCCTTGATTCCTGTGGTGATGGAGACATTAAGAAATTCATGAGGGTTGTTAAGGATGATGCGACTCCAACTTTAACTGTTGGAGATGTAGGGAATGTGTAGTGACAAAGGGGTCCCTCTTGTCTGTTTCTCACTTGTTTGTTGACAGCGGGATCGATTCTTTTAATATGTTGTAGAGGAACAATTTAGGTAACCTTGTCGTTGTCGTTGTTCCAATGTAGCAAGATTCAAGACTCGACCTTGAAGGCCAACCGAAGCAGGATAGAGCTTATCTCCACCAATGAGGCTAAAGATGCGAAGAATCTTCCAATGAACCTTAAGTATACAATCAGTACCCTTTTCATCTCCTATATGTACCTTCCATTATTTGTATGGATGCAGTTGTTGAGATATTTCACAGAAGGCTTGTTAAGCAAAATTATCTTCGAAAAACAAAGAGACTCGCTATCATTGTACATTATCTAGTTACAACAGTGGAATGAAAGGAGATTATCATTTAGTGAACTAGGGTAATTTGTGCTTACAGTTAGATCAATCAACCCTATTTTTTTTTTCGGGTAAATAAATCAATCAATCAACCCATGTTAAGACAATGAATGTGAAGAATGCATTCAAAGAGAAAATTTATAGCATAGATTAGTGGAGAAAGTATTGTAGCGCTTGGGCAATGAAGGGGGAGCATATTTCTAATGGGATGGGTGTGAATCACAATTTAATAAAAGCACTTTGTACGTACATTCATATAATGGTAAGGAACTGCAACAATATCAATTCTTGCATAATCTATTACATTAAGGAGTGATCTTGCAGGGGAGCTTCTCATAACTATTGAGAACTGTAGTGCACAAAGAAGCGACAGTTTCAATAATGACAAGAACTCCCAGATTCATGAGTCCTCCATAACTGGGAGTTGAGATTTGTGGTGATTTGATGGGTTATGCTTCAGGGGCATCAAGGATTAAAAGCCTGACCAGGGGGGAGGCAAATAGAAGTGTCATCTTCTTTCTACCAATTTCTTTCTATAGGAGTCAGCTTGGCCCCTTCTCTCAAGTGTGGCATTCTTTCCCTCCAAAGGTAGAAACAAGTATTGTATATGCAAGGGGAAAAAGAAACAATTTTGTTGGGTCTTAGTAGGTTTAAAGTAGATTATGCCGAAGTTAACTATATTCCCAAGAGTTGGAGAGTAAGTTGAGCGCTGGTAAGAAGAGGAAGATTAGTTGCCATAGAAGGAAAGAGACAGAAAGGATGACTCAAATTATTGTGGGATAAACCTATTGATTTTAAAAAGTTAAATATATTAGGTGAGATGGCATGTAATAGAAAAGAATGGAAAAAAGAATTCATGTGGCCAACCGCATTCATATAAAGATTAAGGCAAGATAATGATGACGATGATTGGCGCCTAAGTTGTCTTCTAGACACTGGAAGGGAGGTGCTCAAGGCTGCTCCCCTGTGTCTCATGTGGTGCAATGGTGTGAACGGAGTAACACAATTAGAAAGGATGGTGTACTTGCAAGTCCATGGAAGAAGAAATTTTTCCTTCGACCTATATTTTTGTAGCCGGTAGAAACTATCCCAATTCAGTTCTTCTGTAGAGTTTTGATGAGATGTGTTACTTCTGGTTTCGCCTCTGTGTAGCTCTAGTATACCTCATATGCAAGTAGGTTTTGCCACTCTCTTGTGGCACTTATACAACTACACCACCAACCAAGCCTTTAATGTGTCAACGTAGCCCTTTGTGACTCCTCCATAAGTAAATAGCCTCCATCGTTGACCTACTTGGCATGAATTTAAATTGATTCTCCGACACTTCCGTTTCTCTTCTTAGGCGTTATTCAATCCCTGTCTCCCAAAGTTTCATAGCGTGACTCATTAATTGAATACCACGATAATTATTATAACTTTATACGTCCCCTTTATTTTTATATATAGGTACTAGAATACTTTGGCGCCACTCATCTGGCATCCTCTTAGTTGTTAATATCTTCTTAAACAATTTTTTTAACCTAACTTCTCCCATGACACTTCCACACCTCAATAGGAATGCCACCGGGTCCTAAAGTCCTCCCTGATTTCATCTTCCTTAAGGCATTCCTAACCTCCCACTCCTTGACCCTACAAAAAAATATGTTATCCCTAACATATTATTCTAAGCCTAGACTCCTTATATGGTTTTCATTTAGCAATTTCTCAAAATAATTTTTCCATCTTTCTTTAATTTCACCGTCTTTTACTAAAACCCGTGAATCTTCACTCTTAATATGGCTAAAATATCTAGTTTTCCTCTCCCTTAGCTTAGCAAGTTTATATATATATATTCTTCTCTCTATCTTTTGTGCCTAGTTTAGAATAGAAATTGTCATATGCTCTACATTTTGCCTCACTCATTACTTTTTTTTATAAGATTTCATTAAAAAAGCGCCCAAGAGGGAAGCACGTCCCACAAACAAAGCTAGACCAAGGCGGTCAAAGGAATCGACAAAAGACACTGTATCCTCCACAGATTTACAAATTCATCCTATGTACCCAAAAAAATAAAGTGTAAAGAATAGAGAATTTTAGAACCTACTCCGTCAAAAATCCTCATATTGCATTCACGCCAAAGTCCCAACCAGGCAAAAGGGCACCACCCTCCAAAGAGCTTGCCTCCTAAATGTACATCCTCTCCAAGCCTCGAACAAACTCAACGGGGAATTCGGCATGACCCAAAAGACTCCAAAGAGGGCAAACATCAACACCCACCCAATTGGAAAGGCCTACACACTTGCTCCCAATTCACAAGATGGAATTTGGAAGCATCTCCGCAAAACCCCACCAACCACCCCTGGTCTCTCTGACTTTGATAGCGAGGACCCTCCTCCAAAGCTTAGGCCTATCCATCTCGAACCTCCATGCCCACACACTTGCTCCCAATGCACAAGATGGGCTGCCAGAACCTCCTCTCCAAAAGGCCTCTCCAAACACACTCTATACGATCGAACTCTAAACCATCTAACTGCGATCTCCATCCTACTCCCACAGTATACAGCCTCTGATAGAAGGAAGTAATCCCCCTGCAGGTATCCTCTTCCTTACTCAACACCTCACCCTTAATTCAAATTATGCCAATGTGATTGTTTTTGCGGTGAGCGTTGATTGTTCTATGAAAAAACTTCATGTTCCTGTTTCCCTCCTTTAGCCACAACACTCTAGATTTTTGTTGCTCAGAAATTTCCTCCCTAACTGCAATCTCACCAATTTCCGCCTTGTATTCCTCCTTTCAACACCTCTCATCCTCCAAAAGACCCCATCCCCCTCTTTACGATCAAGCTTCGCAATCTCTGAGGAGATGACGTTGATTGTTTATGGTCTGAGGAGACACTATGATTAGTTGATAGGACAAGATGTTGTTGGAGTTGTTTATTGTCTTGTGACAAAGTATGGCAGATTTATGGTCCTCGACAGTTACTTCTTATGGCTCGAGTTGTGTGGGTGGTGGTGCCATTTTTTCCACCCTCTCATCAGAGAATCCAAGACTTCAGATCACCATAGTAAAATTGGAAGGTTCCAATTATTTGATATGGACACAGTTTGCTAGGATGTTCATTGGAGGCAAAGGCAAGATTAGCTATATTACTGGTTCTGAGAAGGAGCCAGTTGAGTCAGATAAGACATATCCACAGTGGTTTGCAAATAACGCCATGGTTATGTCTTGGCTAGTCATTCAATGCAGCTGTTGTGAAAAACTATCGCGAACCAAGCATAATCACGAAATATGACACAGAATGAAACAAATACAACACACAAAACACAGAAATTTATGTGGTTCGGCGATGTGCCTACGTCCACGGCGAAAATCCGACGAAAGATTCTACTATGCAAAAATCAGGAGATTACAAGTTTCAACCCCAAACCCTAGCTCTCGCTCTCTCACTCTCTTTCTGCGTTTTCAATGTTTTTTCTCGTCATCCACTCCAAACCCTTAGATGCCCTTATATACAAGAGAGTCTTAATTCAGGTCCAAACCCGCAAGCAAAAAATGGGTCATAAAGTTTTTCCCAGGGGCAGGCCATAGCCCACTTTTCAGGTCAACTGGGTCACAACACGACCCGAGTCGAGACAAAATTCGGGCCACAACATAATAACAGCCAAACATAGCCGTTGGTTTTCATGAAGACCGTTAAGCAGATTTGGGATTCGGTACAATGCACTTATTCTTAGAGGCAGAATAATGCAAGGATTTTCCAATTGAGGCGAGATATCACTAGGATTATTCAGGGTGACTCAACAGTTTCTGGTTACATTGCTAGGCTTCGTGCTATTTGAGAGAAAATGTCATATTATGATTCCTTCCACTCTTGGAAGGATCCAGAAGATGCAATTTTATATGCAGAGATTGTGGAGAAGAATCGAGTGTTTCAATTTCTTATCGGGTTGAACAACAAAATCGAGTATGCTCGTGTTCATCTGTTGGCTTGTCTTCATTCCCTACTCTGTAGGATGCATACTCATATGTGTTGTCAGATGAGAGATGAGAGCTGTCAGACTCATCCATTAGGTGTTATTTCTGCTGATCGCTCCGCTATGGCAGTTCATGTTCCTAACACTTCAGGAATTGCACCATCCCAGTCCGTTCAGAGTACTAGCATCGACCCTTCTCTTGGACAACAGCGTGTACGGTGTGACCATTGCGGGAAGCTTGGTCACATCAAATCTCATTTTTATGCACTGTATGGACGTCCACCATAGCAGAAACACCATCAGCAACCCCGATCCTTTACGCATTCTATTATACAGCCAGATTTGTTATTGACTCCTGACAACTCTGGCTCTTTATCCTCTGCCATATTAACATTTACTCAAGCTAATTTGGACAAGTTCAAAGAGTTCTTCAATCAGATGGAGGCATCATCCCAGCCAACCTCCACTTATGCCCACTCGAGTACTATTGCATTTACACATAGAGTATCTACATCTTTGACACCATGGATCATTGATTTTGGTGCTTCAGACAATATGACACCACTCAAGTACTATTGCATCATTAATTATAGTATCTGCTCAGGCCATCGCAAGGTATGCCTTGTGGATGGCTCTCCATCTTCCATTGTTGGAAAGGGTAACATATTTATTACTCCTTTAACTTTATCAGATACACTTCAAGTTCCAAAACTTATTACTAATCTTATTTCTATTAGTAGTGTTACTAAACAATTAAATTGTAGCGTAACGTTCTTTCCATCTCACTATGTTTTTCAAGATCTGGTGTCGAAACGGGCGATTGACAGTGGGTGTGAAGTGGACTGCTCATACTTGTTCGATGCTCCTTTGTCACCTCATACATCTTCGGTTTCCTTTTCTAGTTCTGTTTCATCTAATAAAGCCCAACTCATGAACTGGCACTTGCGCTTAGGACATATTTCTTTTAGTTATTTAAAACATTTGTTTCCTTCTTTATTTAGTAATGTAACAGTCCCAAATTTATCCTGTGGCACGTGTCACCTAACTAAACATGTTCGTTCTAATCATCCTGCTAGTAGCAATAACAGTACCTTTTGATCTTGTTCATTCAGGTGTGTGGGGTCTTCCCAGATATTTCTAGTCTTGGATTTTGAGATATTGTGTTATTTATTGATGATCACAATCGTGATACACGAGTCTATCTCATGAAGACCAAGAATGAGGTGTACACTATATTTAAAAATTTTGTGACAATCATTCAAACTTGGTATGGTCATAACATTAAAATTTTCACATCTGACATGGTACAGAGTACACTTATGGGGAGGTACAACGGTTGTGTACATATTTTAGAATCGAGCATCAGATGTCCAATGTTCAAACCCCTCAGAATGGTCGGTCTGAGAGAGAGAATCGCCACATCCTTCACTTAGTCAGAGCCATCTGCAATGACATGTTCCCTGGTCACTTTGGAGAGATGCAGTTCTTATAGTTGTCTACATTAATACGACCCCTTCTAGGGTTCTTAACTTTACAGCCCCACTCTCATCCTACATCCCAATCAATCTCTTTTTTTTATTCCCCAACAAGTGTTTGGGTGTGTGTGCTTTGTTCAGCAGTTGGGGCAGACTCGTACAAAGCTTGACCCCAAGGCATTTAAGTGTGTTTTTGGGTTACTCAATCTCAGAAGAGTTACAGGTGTTACCATCCTCCCAGTCGTCGGCGGTTTAAATTGATGAAAACATTTCATGTTCGTGTCTCCCTCTTTTAGCCACAACACTCTAGATTTTGCCGCCAAGAAATTTCCTCCAATCCTCCCTAACTGCGATCTCACCAATTTCCGCCTTGCATTCCTCCCTCCCAACACCTCGCATCTTCCGAAAGACCCCCATCATAACGATCAAGCTCCGCAATCTCTGAGAAAAATCTGTTCTTCCTCCACTCCAAATTCCCAAACACCTCTCAATTCCATTTCTTCAAATCCCCTTTTAGAAGCCGAAGCTTACTAGCAACCACAAAGGGAGAGCCACTCACTAACATAATTGCTCCACCAATTCCTGACACTAGCCTTGAAATCCTCCGCTCTAAGCCACATATTCTCAAATCGAAACGGAGTTTTCACCCCTCCTCATCCCACCACAATCCAAAATCAAAGGAATGTGATCTGAAGTCGGGCGAGCAAGAGCCACTTGAGCCTAATCTGGAAACCTCTCCTCCCAATCGTCGAAAATCAAAAATCTATCCAGACATGAGCGTGGGGGTCCTCCCTACCACCACCACGTAAATAAAGCTCCCTCTAAAGGCAAGTCAATCAGCTGTTGATCATAAATGAATTCGGAAAATTGCTCCATAGCCAAAGTCCACCTCCTTTCCATTGATCTCTCAAAAGGGGAGCAAACTACATTGAAATCTACCCCCACACAACACAGCCTACACCACCTCCTTTTCACAGCCCCTAATTCCTCTCCCCATCCTCAATGAGGCCATCCACCCCGGAGAATACCAAATGCGACCCATCTTCTATAAAAAAAAAAAAGAGACAAAAAATTGGAAACCTCCCCCTTCCACACCTCCACGTTTGAGACCCATCACTATCCCACATCAAAAGAATACCCCCTGTCGTGCCAATAGCCTCCCCCTCCACAAATCTACCACCCCACAGACTCCGAAGAAGCAATTTTAGACTATTGCAAGCATACCACTTGAGCACCCCACTTCTTTAAAGAAAGCTTCACCGCGTTCTGTTTGCTCGGGTCATTTAGACCTCGAACATTGCAAGACACAATTTGGAGCTTCAAACGGAAACAATGGATCTCCCACCCCCCTTCTCCTCCCTCTCCCACTCTCCTCCTCCCTCCATTTCCTTCTTTCGTAATTCACATAAGAGATAAGACCACAGAACTCCCTCTCACCTCTCCAAGAAGAGCCACTCTTCCTTCTTGCCACTTGCCATTCTTTGTCAATTAAGTTAAACAGTTCCATCGCCCTTTCGTCATTCCCCCAGTAAGAGACCCCATATTCCATATTTTTTCCATTTTTTCAACAGTACCCCCGAGTACCATTAGGTCTCAACATAGCCAAAGGTTTGAATAATTCATTGCAACAAGACTCATCCTCTGTTCGCAGCACTAACTCCTGAGAGCCATCAAAAGGGTCAGCCGAGAGCTCTGTACCTCCTTCCCCATCAAACCCACCAGAAGAGCTCCAGATAGAAGAGAAGTCAGCCCCCTCTGTGCGATTCTGCCCGCCCCAATCTAAACCACTTATTGGGCATCCACAAGCATGCAAGAGAGGGAGAGAGAGACTCATTATTGTTACTTATTTTAGTGTGACAGGAACAATGCAACATAGCCCAACTTAGTATCCACTTACCATCACTATGTGCCTTTGAGTTACAAGTGGCAAAATTAGACACAACCCATCAACACGACTCGAACCCAATACGAAATTAGTGGGGTTTCGGTTGACCCTAATCGGGTTCGTATCATAATCATGTCAGCCCAACTAACTCGTTTAATTAATTATGTAGTGTTCAGGCTTGGGGACTTGACCCGTATAACCCAATTTGACCTGTCTAATTAATTGTGTCAAGTCAACTTGTTTCAACCCAATTGGACCCATTTAACTAAACAGGTCAAGTCAATTCGTTTAACCCATTTAATAAGTAACAACATATTTGGTTCATAGCATTATTATGAAATCTAAGTAAACTGACTGTGTAATTTATTAAGATGAAATGGAAAATAATTCCATTTCCTATTTGCATTCAATATTGTAACATTTTTTACATTTGCAATTTATAATTAAGAAAAATATTACACATGTAACTAAACGGGTTGGGTCGGTCATGAATAATACAACCCATTTAATATTAAACAGTTTCAGGGGTTGTGTCGTGTAATATGTTTAATAAACGGTCCATGTTCATGTCGAGGGTTTTTTACCGAATAATAAATGGGTCATGTTCGGCTAGACACATATAACAAATAGACACAAAACTAACACGACCAGTAAACACAATTTGTCACCCCTACTTTGCGTGTTAATGAGAAGAGCGAGAGAGAATTAAAGAGGGATGGAGTGCTTTTATAAGTTAAAAACTAGATTATTATTTAGACACAAAAAGGCAATGCAGGTATGCAAGGTATTTTATGGAGATCTTTGAATCTCAACAACTATGATATCAGTCAATATTGAATTTTCAAATTAAGCTGTATAAACCATATTCCAAACCTCAACTATTATAGAATTACAAACATTTGTGTGATTCAACTCACTCTTAAAACTGTGTTATATGCTATTGATTCACTCTTTATAGTTATATAGAGCCTTGGCATTTGCTCCCAAATACACAAGAAAGCCTGTAAACATAAATACATTTATATGATATCGTGTTATAAGTTATGAGATAAATTTCACGATCACATATATAATTTTATTAAAAACATTAAACAATCATGAGAAAATTAATAAACCCCATGTTGTAATAAAAGTTTCCCGCCTTGACAATAAAAATCATCATCTAAGAAGAGTAATGATTTTCGTGCAAGACTTAGATAATCAAAGTGCCACTAATGTTACTCAAACCGTGTAAGCACAACCCCAAAAAGTTCTCAAAATTAAAGGTGTATTTGGAATGCATTACTTTTAATTGTTATCTTCTTCATCTTCAACTTGTTCTTTAAATTTAATTTAGGTCAATTTTTTTCAGTAAGAAATCAAGTTCGATTTGTTTCCTCTTTTTATTTTGTAGATGGGAATTTACTTGCAGAGGCGAGAGTGGCAAGCTGATGGTCCCTTTCACCTCCTAATTCTCTTCAACAAAGATCTTATATTCTATCATGTCTCTCTCTACTTTCACCTCTCCCTCTGTCCTCCTCATCTCTCTACATTTAAAATCTATTTAAATTCATTAAAGTAATATTAAAAAATACATAAATAAATAATAATACTTCCATAAGCAAACACACCTTAAACTACAAAGAAAGGATCCTTACCTGAGCAGAAAACTTAGTCAAATTAGGAGATGCCTTAATCACAGAAGTGAAGCTAAGAAGGTTGTCACCTGCCTCTCCTTTGATAACCAATTCCACTTGCTTGACACTACATAGTTCCCGGAAACGCATGGGGAACCCATTAAAGTCCTAAACAAAAGCAAACAAGTTTATCATGTTAAAAAAAAAAAAAAAAAGCATACAATCACAAAATAAGTGTGTATTCTAACCTCGAGAGGCAAATCTAAACTGAGCTTTTCTATTTGAGGAATATAGCTGGAATGCTTGCAGGATCCAGAAACAAATGATGAACAGTATTCTCCCCCAATAGATAGCTCAGAGAGAATAGGAACGTTTCTGAAAGGCACACTTATATCTGGTCCGATGTATGTGAATGAAACAAGATTTATTGCAGAAATTTCCAGATTTTCCAAATAACGGCAGTAAGATATCTCTAAGCACTTCAATTTGAGTGATGGGCCAGCAATTTTTAGATTCACTAGACATGTTGAACCCACAACACATAATTGTTCAAGAAATGGACAGTTGGATAGGAAATACTCAAGCACTTCCTCTGTGATATTAACACCAACCAAACGAAGGGATGTTAGGGAATAAAACCCAGCAGAACCAATAGTCTGTGACACATGATGACTGTTTGAAGTCCTGGATTTCACAGTGTTTGAACTCAATAAGAATTTGAACTTTTCCATGCTTGGAAAATCGTAAGATCTAATCATACCGGGGCTTTTGCCAAGCGACACATCTAATTCAAACCTTTGAACACCCTTTACCATTGCAAACCTAATCCAATCACTGATATCACGAGGGTAGCGCCCAAGGAAATTAAAAGAAATCCTCATTTCATCTATACAGGCACCACGATGCAATTTCATGACTTCATTCACCCAACTTACATACGTAAGCTTTATGAGTTCAAATGATGAATTAGCATCTGCAGGAGCACGTAATGTCTTTGAATCGAAGTTCAAACTGCCAGTTATATATCTCCATAAATATCTCCATCTGCATGAAAGAATACTAGTACATGCTGCTTCCTTAAGCGTCAAAAGGGACAGGATGGCAATGAGGATTTCGTCTGGCAATCGACTAATTCGATCCTTCATGTGTTCTTTCCTCTGAGTATCCAAATAATCATAAACGAGGATTTCGTCCGGCAATCGACTAATTAAATCCTTCATATATTCTTTTATCTGAGCATCCAAATAATCGTAAACAAAAGAAAAAGAAACATCAACAAAAATAATGGAAACCACTAGTCTACGACAAATTTTAAGGACCCACCACACGATTGGGAATAAACAAAAAGTACAAACAAAAATTCCCATGCATTCAGAGAAGAATGAGTATTTTTTCATTAAAATTTTTTTTTAAAAATAATCGAAAACAAAAAGAGTGCTACTCTTGTCAAAAATTTAATAACCACCACACTAACAATAACCAAAAGAACATAATAAGAGTTTACCGTTGTTTTTGTAAGCAATAATTTTCTTTTGGTATGTAAGGTGTTGTTTGATAACTCAATTCAACACTTAATTCTGAATGGACTAAGTGTTTCCGGTGCCGGTAACTTCACTTACCAATTAAAGTTCAAAAAAGAAATCAAAAGATTTTAACTTTTAACCATCACTTATAAACTTCAGCACTTAAAATTCAACTTCTAAAATTTTCACAACTTATATAAAACAGCTCCCAAGAAATACGCCCATTGTTAGGAATTACGACTGGAACCTCAACCTCCCATATGGGAGGAGGAGTTGATAGCAGTGGAGTTAAAAGCTCGATAGCTACAAATGAAATTCGAACTAGAAAAGGATAAAAAAATGTCTTGACAAGAATTAATTTTTTAATTACAAAAGTCAATTTTTGTGGGCGTTTGGAATAGAACTAACCTTCTGCTTCTGCTGATGTTTCTGTTGCTTAAAAGAAGAGGGACACCGTGCCATCTTCCTCATTTTAATGATACAGTTGTCTATGCCGTTCCTTATTCGATATTCAGTTTACAAGCTGCGAAGTAGTTTCAGAAAAATAATCACATACAAGCTGAGACTATAAACTTGTACCAAATCACAGTGAATAAAACCCTAACAACCTATGAGAGAAATCACAACACATTAACGTGAAGCAGAGAGCAGGCGTGAGATCTCAGAGTTAACATGACCTAATACTAAATATAGGTATATATATGAATAAAATATTTATAATGATTGTTGTAAAAACTTATTTTTATCAGATCCATGATTAAGAGAGAGAGCATTCATGACAAATTAGCTTCTCTGTTCTCATTCAAGGAAAAAAGAAAAAAAGAGAGACTTCTTATATTTTTGGTAATCAAAAGAGAATCCTTTTTCTCTATAAATACAAATTCAGATAAGCTGAAGATAATTTTGATGCAGAGAGAGTAGTGCGGGCTGTGCGGCTAGGATTGAGAGGAATTAAGTAGTTAAAGAATATATATCTTGATGGGCTTTCAGAACATGGGCTTAGGTTTGAGCTATGTTAATTCTTTTGGACTTGGTCCATTTTATTTTTAAAAAGTTTGGTAATCCATTTTATTGATTTGGTTGGGCTGGGCTAAAGTTATATATATATATATATATATATATATATATATATATATATATATATATGTTTTGTAATCAATCTTGTTCGTGAATCTATTATCGAGCTCTGTTTGTTATGTTCACGAACAAACGAGCAGAGTCTAGTATTATTCAAACTCGGATCGTTTACAAATCGAGCTTCATAATCCCGTTTGAGTTTGGTTCGTTTACTAAATAAACGAACGCGAGCCGAGCCCAAACTGTTCACGAACGATTTGGCTCGTTTGCAGCCCTAGTTAGACTGGACAATTAATCCTTACATCTATCTAAAGATAGCACTCCTCGGTGTGATGTCAAGTGTCTTTGCTTAAAGTGGTATGATTTGGGTACAAGATTTGAGAGTAGTCTTCCCAAAATGAGACAAGGTTTGAAGCATTGTGCATTTGGTATGATCTTTTTTATCTATCTATATTTATACTACTATTAAAATTATAAAGAGTTTTTTGAGTTTTCGTATAATTTTTTTATTTTTTTACATCTTTACAAAGAGTTTTTGAGTTTCAGTATAATCTTTTATATATTTTTTTTTACATCCTTACAATGAGTTTTAGTACATTTCTTTTTAAAAATTACAAGAGTTTTTTGAGTTTCGGTACAATTTTTTTACATCTTTAATATATATGAAGAAAGTTCTATTTTATTTTTTTACCCATAATACTTTATTTACATAACCTACCCACATTTTATATATTGAATACTAAATTATATAACCTCCGAAATTCCTAAACAAACTACATATACTCATGTTTTCTATTTTATTTTTTACATCTTTAATATATATAAATTAAGTTCTATTTTTTTTTTACCCAAACAAACTACATAAACACAACATACCCACATTTTATATGAAATTCCTCTCTTAAACAAACTACGTATACACACATTTTCTATTTTGTTTTTTACATTCTTAATATATACTAGTTTAAATGCATGTGTGATGCATGTGGAAGCTTCTAATTATTTTTTAGTATTCACACATGTTTTGCATTATCTTCAAATATATTTATATATATACATATATCATATATAACTATATGCACATATTGTTAGAATATATTGAATTGTACATTTTCCATATCCCAGTAAGATTTTCTATGATTGAGATTTTCATATACAGGTTACTTGCTCCTTACTCACCTACCCCTTTCCTTTTCCTATATACATGATATCCTCTTGAGTTATGGCATTCTCGTTTGGGTCATGCATCAATATCTCGAGTCAAAAGTCTAACATCTAAGGGTTTGTTATAATCAATTAAAATCGAGTATTTTGATTGTATTTCTTGTTAATTAGGCAAACAATCTATTTTACCTTTTGATAAAAAGTGAGTCATTTACATCTTCTCTTTTTTATCTTGTTCGTCCTGATGTTTGGGGACCTTCTCATGTGCCCACTATAAGTGGGGCACGATATTTTGTTATATTTATGGATGATTTTTCATGTTTCACTTGAATATTTTTAATAAAAAATTACTTAACATATTTTGTGATTCTACCAAGATGGTTTCAACTCAATTTTTCACAAATATTAAAACTTTTCGTTTTGATAATACTTTAGAATACAGACAAAATGATTTTCAAAATATCCTCAAACACTATATCACTATTTTTCACTCTTCTTGCCCCCAATATATCACAATAGAATGGCTGAACTAAACGAAAACTTTGACATATTTTAGATTTGATTTGATCACTTGTCATTTTTTTTTTGTGTCATCATCTTTTTGGGGTGAAGCATCTTTTACTACTGTCTATACCATGAATCGTATACCCACACCACTTTTACAAAATCAAACACCCTATGAGCATCTCTACAGACATCATCTTAGAGTTTTTGGTTGCGCTTGTTTTGTTTTTCTTCATTCTCATGAGCGAACAAAATTACAACATTGTGCTCAACTTTATTGTTTTATTGGGTATGGACTTGAACAAAAGGGATATATGTGTTATGATCCAGTTGCGAGACGCCTTAGAGTCTCTCGTCATGTTATTTTTTGAAAATATAAAATGTTTCATACCTTATCCAGATTCATTGGTATTTCTGGTCACTAATTTTATATTCTTTTTTTAGATACATTTGCAGATTTTTTTTCAGATTCTCATCCTACTAGCTCATCCGATATAGTTGACCCCATGGCTCATCACATATGGTTGACCTTCTTAC
The DNA here is from genome assembly GCA_026545225.1 of Cornus controversa. Lineage (NCBI taxonomy): Eukaryota > Viridiplantae > Streptophyta > Magnoliopsida > Cornales > Cornaceae > Cornus > Cornus controversa. The sequence goes on along the minus strand of CM048846.1, from coordinate 30,895,651 downwards.
ATTTGAGTCTCAATCATCTATCCCACCTAAGGCTTCTGATACTGCAACTATTTTGGTTCCTCGAACCTCACCTGCACATCTTTATGACTATCATTGTTATCATACTCTTACAACCCTTCATGAACTACACACTTTTTGCGAGGTCTTCTCTAACCCTTTATGGCAACAAGCAATGAAAGAATAGTTAGATGCGCTTGCCAAGACTTAGACATGTGATCTAATTGAATTATCTTCAGGGAAGTCTACCATTGAATGTAAATCGGTCTACAAAATCAAGACTCGTTCAGATGGGTCTATTGAGCATTACAAAGCTCGACTTGTGGCAATGGGGTTCACACAGGAGTATAACATCGATTATGAGGGAACTTTTACTCCTGTTCCTCGTCTTCCTTCTGTTTGTACTCTTATTGTTGTGCCTGCTTCTTGTCGTTGAGAAATTTTTCATATGAATGTCAAAAATGACTTTCTCAATGGTGATTTGTTTGAGGAAGTTTATATGAAAGTTCTTCCGAGTTTTGATCATCCACCTCATCAGGTTTGTCAACTTAGACATGCTCTGTATGGTCTTAAACAGGCACTTCGAGCTTGGTTTACCAAATTCAGTTATAATATTACTCGCATTGTCTATTCTATCGGTACATATGATTCAACTTTATTTATCCGACAAACTACAAATGATGTTATCCTTCTCTTGTTTTATGTTGATGATATGATCATCACTAGGGATGATACTCAGGTATTCAAGAAGTTAAGCAGTTTTTCAGTCATTAGTTTGAAATAAAAGATTTTGGACCTCTCAATTATTTTCTTGGTCTAGAAATTATTAAAGCTACTGATGGCTACTACCTTATGCAAGCAAAGTATTGTTCCGATCTTCTTTCCAAAGCTAGCATCACAGACAACAAAATTGTTGATACTCCACTTAAGCCTAATGTGAGAATCACTCCACATGATAGTGAACCTCTTCGTGATGGTACTCTGTATCATTAGTTGGTTAGTAGTCTGATATATCTTACTGTCACTCGTCTAGATATTTATCGTGTTGTTCATATAATCAGTCATTTTATAACTTCGCCGAGATCAATTCACTTTATTATTGTTCTTTATATACTCCACTATGTCAATGGTACTGTGTTTCGTGGACTTTATTTCTATCATCAGTTTCTACTAGTGTTTCGTGCATATTCCGATGCAAATTAGGTTGGAGACCCTAAAGATCACCTTTTCACTACAAAATATTGTTTATTTCTTGGTGACTTAATGATCTCTTGGCGTAGTAAGAAATCGTCAGTTATTATTCGATCTAGCACCGAGGCCGAGTATAGAGCACTTGCAGATGCTACTTCTAAGCTTTTATGGTTACGATGGCTTCTTTAGGATATAGGTGTTTCTTCATCCACTGCTGCTCTCATCTATTGTGACAACAAGAGTGTTATTCAAATTGAACACAATGATGTTTTTCATTAGCGGACCAAATACATTGAGATAGATTATCATTTTGTTCGTCATCATCTATTTAGGAATACTTTGTAATTACGGTATATCACTTCATATGATCAGATAGCCAATATATTCACCAACTCTTTTCTACCAGGTCGTTTTTCCAGATGATGTCATATCACCCAACTTGAGTTTGAAGGGGGTGTATATTATACTGTACCTTTTCCATATCCCATTAGGATTTCTTTTGATTGGAGTTTTCATGTACATGATACTTGTTCCTCTCTCACCTACCCCATTTATTCTCCTATATATATATATGATCTCATTGTATATTATAAAGTCATACCATTGATTACTACAATTCAGGGATAATTGTATCCCTCTTTCTAACTTGAGTGTGAGGGAGAGGGTGTTAGAATATATATATATATATAATCTCTTGAGTTTAGGGGTGAGGGGGAGGGGGAGGGGGGGTGTTAGAATATATTAGTATATATTGTATTGTACCTTTTCCATATCCCATTCTTTTGATTGGGGTTTTCATATACATGTTACTTAATCCTCACTCACCTATCCCATTTATTCTCCAATATATATATATATATATATATATATATATATATATATATATATATATATATGTGTGTGTGTGTGTGTGTGTGTGTGTGTGTGTGTGATCTCATTGTATATTGTGAAGGCATATCATTGATTAATACAATTCAAAATATCCCTATTTCTCTTATTTTAACACATAAATTAGATGGACATGTGGTTCATATTCCTTGTTCGTTGCATTTTGTGCTCAAAATATTAGAATATCAATTTAGATGGTCATAGGTCAAGTAAAATCCCATTACAATAATTTGTATAAATAACATTTAAAAGAACATCAAGTAAAAAATATAATAAAATAATAAGTCAGAAATATAATAGAACACGTGTGATGTGTGTGTATTTGTTTCCACCGTAGAAACAAAAATATTGTTTCTAATATAAAGATGTACAAGAAATTTTCAAATAATCAAACATCAAACATATAATAGTAGTGCCCATACTACTCTTAATTTAAAGTTATTCAATAATCAATTCTAGAACTACTTCATAATGTATCTAAATTTGTAACTTCTAAAATGCACATTGTATTTATATACATGTATTATAATTTGTATATATTGTATCCAAAAGATAAAATATATTGAAACAAATAAATCTTCTATTAGTCACATCTAACTAACTATTGCAAAGAATCAAATATAACCGTAAGAAAATAAAAACCACTATTCTAGCAATTCTTATACAGTTTATTGCTAAATATAACTCATTGACAAAGCTCATTAATTTTTCAATTGCTAAAATGATAATGGTGTTAAAAAGCTACTAACGAACTATTGAGAAAATAAATTTACTATTAGTTTTGATTAAAGAAAAATATGAAAGCAACGCTTTATATATCATATACCTTAGTAATCTTAATGAAAATACTTTTACAGAAGGAAATTTTAATTGAACAATAGCATGTAGTTATAATAATAGATAAGCACAAACAAATAATATATAATGAAGCAACTAATTTTGTAATTTAGAGGTACTAAATAATAACAGATGAAAATAAACTAGAGAATAAAATAGATTTATTCTCTCTAATATACTAATATTTTATCAATTTCTAACCATGTTCAAATAGATAATATCTAATGATCGAAATCACCGATTTTATAATTTAGTTATTTGGTTATTATTTAGGTACTAATATATTAATATTTTAGAAGTCCATGGAGCATTATTTTTTTATATTGAAATAATAATTTTATACATATAGGGTTACATATTCCTCAATTGATACATGTCTATTTAATTCAAGTAGGGTTCGGAAATAATTTTATTGTGTCACAATTAATAACGAAGTTTCTCTCTCTAGAATTCTATATATGCTTTCTATTACAAGAATTGTGATATATCTGTCTATTACATATTCTCTAACTATATAACTGATCTGAGGCTCAAAATATCATAGAAATTCCGTGCAAGGCTTTATCCAAGCAAAATTGGACAAGTGGCAAGTGGAAAAAATATCTGCAGAAAAATATCTTCAGTAGGTTCGGGCGATGCATCGAAGTAGGGACTTCGATGCATCGAATTCTTCTGCAGATCTTCCTTCTTCCTTCTTTTTGACTCCGATCTTGACACGCCATTCACTATTCCTTGATGTAGACTTTCCATGAAGTATGATAGGAATTAGGAATGCATTATTGAACTGATAAAGGAGTCGAATTACGCCAACTTCTGAGTTTGAACCTGAAATCACAAAAACATAAAAGAACGTAAAAACTATACAATATGTGCAAATATGAGATCAAAATATATAAGTAAAGGCACGAGAATGTATAACATTCAACGCTTATCACGCATCGCTAATGCATGGGGGCGTGTGTGGCCATTTTCAGCAACCGGCGGGGACCGAAAAAGTGGTGGTCTGGTCCCACTTGTCGAGCCCAACCACTGGGCCCAGTTTGGGCCCAGTTCGTAATATTTAAATATATTTTTTAATTTTTAAATCATTTTTAAATTGAAAAAAACTATTTTAAATTACTTTTAATTTTCAAAAAATTTCTGAAAATTCAAATTTATCTTTTTTGGGCAGAAAATAGTTGGGACTTTAATTTCAAGATGAGATAAGTTCTTCTAGTTGTAGAATTTACACAAAATGTGTACTTTAAAGTTGGAATTTTTATTATTTTTTCAGTTACCGAAAAATTTTAAAAAAATATCAAAAATTTAAATAAGACTTTTAAAGACTGTTTACGTACGGAAACCTAGGCTAGAGCTAGGTTTAGATATATTTGATGTTTAAATCAAAATGTAGGTTTTTGTGGGGTTTACTTCTTTTCTTTAATTGTTTCTTTGCTAACATAAATGTACTTGATTAATGGTATGATGTTTAAATTAGTATGGGAGTATGTTAAACTCGTTTACTTTCATGGTATGTTGTGTTATTTTATTTGTTTAATTATTTAATGTGACGATAGGTTTTCATGATATTAGTTAGCATGCTTTTTAATATGTTAGATTATTAATTTAAAAGTAATATGCAGGCATGTCAGGATTACCAAATACCTAATAACGTATCTGTACATTATATTTGGAGGCATGCCAAGATAGTCGAGCATGTCAGGATTACCAAATACCTAATAAGATATCTGTACATTATATTTGGAGGCATGTCAGGATTGCTAGGCATGTCAGATTACCTAATTTCTAATAAGGTATCTGTACATTATATTTAGAAGCATATTAGGATTGCCAAATACTTAATAAAGTATCTATACATTATATTTGGAGGTATGTCAGGATTGCCCGGCATATTAGGATTGCCTAATACCTAATAAGGTATCTGCGCACTATATTTGGGGCATGTCAGGATTGCCCAATACTAAATAAGGTACTAATAAAATACGGGTAAAGGCATGTCAGGATTGTCTAATACTTGATAAAAAATTTAGTTATGTGTTCAAGCATGTTAAGATTACCATTTGTTTGAACTTATAAACTTTTTCTACCTTTATTGTGATAATATATGGGTTAGTTCAAAACATAGTTCTAATTATTTCTGGGAAAGGTGATTAGATGATAAAATGGTATATTATATGTATATATTTATTGTTCCCTCATATGGAGGGTATGTTTATCGTTCTTCTGTTGGGTGGTAGTAGAGGGAACTTGCTCGGGGGTTTAACCCACTTTGTTGATATTTCAGGTCCCAGGCAGTTTTCACCTCGAGGTTAGAGCGTGAAGTTCATACAGTGGGGCATCTATTCCTTAATAGACTTCAGTGTAGGGACTTAGATCTTTTAAAAAAGTATTTATTTTTATAATTTTTGGTTAAAGGGTCCTTGATTTATGGGACTTCTAAGTTGTATCGTTCAAACTCATATTATGATTATTTAACATTATAATTTATTTTAGTTGGACTTTTCTTTCAGCATTTATAATTCTTTTTCTTTTATCCTTGTATTATATGCTTGTATGTTATCAGTTGTAGATATTCCTTATGCTTTAGTGTGCGACTGGCCAACTCATGTGTGAAATTGTATGGGGTAGTTCAGTTCGTATCAGAGCATTCCAGGATCAAGTATTCTCGAGTCTTTAGGGTCCATCGTATGGTATCTTTCGCATTGTGTATTCTAATAAATAAAATCTAAGTATAGGACTCATAGTACTCCATACGTTTTATTCTATTATTGGGGTATTATTCAGATGCCACCCTATAGGAGGAGGAATACGAACCACAACTAGGGTCAAGACAATGTTTAGGGTGGGAATGCTGAACTTCCTCTTGATTTGGCAGTTATTATCGTTCAAGCAATAGTTATAGGAGTGACGACTACTCTCCAGAATTAGCAGCCACCATAGCAGCAATTGCTGATGGCGCATGTTCCATTACCAGTGGAGCAGCCTAACAGTTGGGAAACGATTGAAAATTCTTTCATGAGAGGGAGTTCCTGGACTTACAGCAGAGGGACATGACAATTACAATGTATGAGTAGGAGTTCACCAATTTATCTTTGTTTGCACCTGAGGAGGTGAACACTAAAGAGAAGAAGATGAGCTATTTTGTGAATGGTTTGATTTGGTCTACTCGACAAGTTATTGTGGGTAATTTAGCTTATTTCACTTATGCTCAGGTGGTTGATGCTGCATTGCAGCACTCTCAAATGATGAGGGATTACAGGAAAGGACAGGGGGAGAAATGAAATGACAGATACTTCGCTAGTTAGACAGTGGAAAATAAAAATAGAAATAGCAGAGCAACCTATTCAACAGATGCACTATGGGAGGGTTTACAACGTCATGTCATATGATGTGCAGACTCCTCAGGCGATCGAGGGTATGGTTATGATAAATGGTAACTTTGATCGTGTTTTTATTTGATAATGGGGCATCTCACTTTTTTTTTGTGTCTCAGTTGTTTGTTACGCTATCGGGTATACTTACTCAGCCATGTAATTCTCCACTTATTATAGCTACACCATTGGGAGTTAGTACAGTTTTACGAAAACACTGTAGTTAGGTCACTATAGGCATTGGTAGACTCAGGTTCTTGGCGGACCTATTGGTTCTAAACATGAATTCATATGATGTCATATTCGGGATGGATCAGTTATTTCATTATTATACATAATTGTCATGATAAGGCAATTATTTTTTCTATACTGGTTTAGGGGATATATTTGGTTGTTATGCCGCAATCAAATGGAGGGTCTAGTATTCACCTTTCTTTATTAGTGAGGAGTCTCCAGAGGGAATTATAGTTTTTATGGATTCCATTCCAGTGGTGCGAGACTTTCAGGATGTCTTTCAAAATATTACAGGGCTACCACCGAGTTGTGAGATAGACTTTGTGATTTATTTAGCCTCAGGCACTAGGCCTATGTCTAGGTCAGAGAATGATTACTCCAGACATCTCAGTATTGTTCTACAGACATTAAGAGATCACCAATTGTATCCAAAGTTTGAGAAATATGATTTCTAGCAGAGGGAGGTAAAATTCTTTGGTCATGTAGTATCTGAGAAGGGGATGGCGGTTGATCCAAGCAAGGTGTCAGCAGTGTTAGAGTGGGGGCACCCTACCTTACCCACAGAGATTCGTAGTTTTCTAGGGTTAGCTGGTTATTAGCGTAGGTTCATTCAGGGCTTCTCCAAGATTACTAGCATGCTCACCTATATGACTAAAAAGGGTGCGCCTTTCATGTGGGATGAATCTTGTCAAGCGAAATTTGATGAATTGAAGAGTAAGTTGACAAGTGCACTTGTTCTAACTACCCCTCAGAGTGGTATTGAGTACTTGGTATATACCGATGCATCATTGCAAGGTCTGGAATGTGTATTGATGTAGGAGGAGTGGTCAATATCATACACTTCACGTAAGTTTAAGCCTCGAGAGCTTAATTACCCAGCTCATGATTTGGAGTTAGCAGCTATGGTCTTTGCCTAAAGGATCTGGAGGCATTATGTCTTGGGGGAGACTTTCAAACTGTTCACCGACTACAAGAGTTTGCAATATCTATTCTTATAGAAGGAGCTGAATATGAGGCAGCGCATATGGTTATAATTCATCAAAGATTATCACTTTTCCATCCAGTACTACCCAGGGAAAGCAAATATAGTAGCTGATGCACTTAGTCACCGACCCTATGCTAGTCTTTTAGCTTTATTTGAAACAGAATAGAATGATTTGAGGAGCGTTGTTGATTTAGCTGATGCTTTTGGAGCGTGTGTAGTGGTTACACCTACGATCATTCAGAGGGTAATTTTAGATCAGCTTACTGACTCGCAGTGCGTAGAGAAGGTGGCTGAGTTAAATCTGGAGAGATACTGTTTTATATAGTGGGTACAGATTGAGGATTGTGATATAAGGGGCGGTTAGTGGTTCCTCCCAATGATGATTTGAGGAGGATAATGATGAGTGAGGCCCATAATTCTCAGTTTTTGGTACACCTAGGAGGGGATAAAATGTAGCAAGATATGAAATAATAGTTTTGGTGGGCAGGCACGAAAAGGGATATTGCTATATTTGTCTCTAAGTGTAGCACTTGTCAAATGATCAAGATTGATCACCAGAGATTGCCAGATCTTTGCAGCCATAACCTGTACCGGAGTGGAAATGGGAGAGCATTTCTATGGACCTTATTGTAGGACTTCCCATCTCACAGCAAAATCATGATGTTATTTGGATTATAGTGGACAGGCTAACAAAATTAACAAATTTCTTGCCAGTCTGCTCTGATTACACTTCAGAGTAGTATGCAAAGGTTTACATTGTAGTGATAGTGAAGCTTTATGGCGTACCTTTGTCCATTATATCAGATAGAGATCCGAACTTTGTTTCTGAATTTTGGGAGAGCTTTCAGTAGGCTATAGGTACAGCACTGCATCTCAGTACAGCTTATCACCCTCAGACCAATGGTCAGACTGAGAGGGTTAATTGGATTCTGGAGGATATGTTACTAGCATGTGTACTTGATTTTAAAGGTTATTAGGAGATTTATCTGCCACTTGCTGAGTTTTCCTATAATAATAGTTACGAGAAGTTTATTGGTATGGCACCATTTGAGGCTTTGTATAGGCGCCCATGTAGGTTGCCTGTATGCTGGTTAGAGGTTGTAAAAAATAGATTCTTGGGTCCTGAATTTATTAAGGACACATCTAAGAAAGTTGCTCTTATTAGAGACCGTATACGAATTACTCAGATAAGACAGAAGAGTTATGCTAATCGGAGAACTTAAGCATTAGAGTTTAAGGTGGGGAATTAGGTTTTACTCAAACTTTCTCCCACGAAAGGAGTAATGCGATTTGGGAGAAATGGAAAATTGTCTATTCGTTTTGTGGTCCTTCCATAATTACTAACAGGATCGGGACAGTAGCGTATAGATTTGCGTTACTAAACACAATGCACATGGTGCATAATATCTTTCATGTGTCTATGTTATAGAAATTCTTTAGGGATGACAATGCTTATCAGCACATTGAGGTTGGGGAGATTGAGTTGTAGCCAGATGTAACATATGTGGAGCAACCTTACTATATTCTTGGCCGTAGGAACCAGATCCTTCGTTCCAAGACTATTCCTTTAGTTCAGGTTCAGTGGAGCCACCATAATGAGGCGGAGTCCACTTGGGAAAGGGTGGATGAAATAAAGGAAAAATATCCAGAGCTTTTTATTTCAGGTATGAGGTGAATTCCGAGGACAGAATTCCTCTTTGTAGGGGGGAAGAATGTAATACCCCGTAATTTGAGGAAATTAAATTATATTTAATTATGGTTTTTATTTATTTAAATTATTATCTCGTGAATGTTTTATATGTTAAGTGCCCTATTTGTTTAATTGTTTATTGAGTGTTTTTAAATGTTAAATGTTTTAGGTTGTTTTATTTTATTTTTAGGTTGGACTAACCCTTGGTAATTTTCTTTTATTTTTTATTTTTATTTATTATTTTTAGTTGAGCTAGACTATTGGGTTGGGTTACATGTAATACCCCGGAAATTTGGACGGCAATTATTTTAAAGAAATTTGCATTGCTTTATATTATTATTATTTTTTTATTTTTATTTTATTATTATTAATTCATGTGAAATGCCTTGTCTTTATATTTTATCATTTTTTTTGTGACTTGTTTTTCCTTTATATGCATTTTATCATTTCTTGTGAATTTCTCTGTTTTTATTTTTTTACCATTTTATGTGAATTATTTATTGATTATGTATTATTTGATTTAAATCTTTTAAATGCTTTGGATTGGGCTAGGAAGGAATCTGGGCTGGAATGGTTGGGTTAGGGATATGCTTAAGTTAATGGGCCAAGATTATGGTTATATTATTATTATTATTATTATTATTATTATTATTTTAGTTTATTTAGTTCTTAGAAAAACAATAATAGAATAATAATAATTAAGACAAAAAGAAAATAAGTGACTAGGGTTTCTGCCGTTTGCTTACACACAGAAACCAATGGAGTAAACGAAAGAGAGAAGGGAGTGAATGAACGATCGGGTGAACGAGTTGTTGAATCGTCAAAAAAGCAAGTTCGAACACTTCTCTTCCCCTTTAAATCTGTATACATATATATTATTTGTATATACATTTTGCTGAAATATATATATATATATAATATTAATTGTATAGACATGTTGTTAGAAATTTGTATATATTTAATTATGAAATTAAATGATTTTGCATGCTAAAAATAATTCTGTGAATTAAACATGAATATTTTGGTGTTTTGGTACTGTTTTAGGGTATTTTTGCATATGTTATATACATTTATATATGACTATATAAGCGGGTGTATATATATATATATATATATATATGTACGAACATGAAATTTTGGGTCTACTGTGTTTATCATTTTTAAGGGTTTTGTTCCGATCAATAGGTAGATCTTGCTTCCTAAAACAATCCTTGAAAATTTGGTTGCAAACCGTTGGGTAGATTGACGGGAATCTGACTTTGAAATTTTAGATTTTCGAAACTTGAAATTGGACCTTTTTTATTTAGGCCATGAGAGGGCATGAATTTGGTACCAATGTGTGGCTTAGATCAAGACGAGTTCAGTGGTATATTCATAAGCGCGATTCGGTGCCCGGAAGTGACCGAAAAATGGTCGAAAAGTTCGGCCACCATTGTTGAGCGTGAGAGCTTCACGTGAGGGAAGAAGAAAGAAAGAAAAGAAAAAAAAGAAAAGAAATCCCCACTCGCGTCGATGGTGAGTGGGAGCGCGTACCACCGGCTCCGGCTCAGGCCGGTGGCTGAAAAAGTATTTTTGGGTCCCACTCACAAGGGCCCACCTCTGGGTCCGATATGGGCCAATTCTGAATTATTTTGGTATTTGTTTTAAATTTTTGAAATTTTTGAAAATTTCTAAGTATTTTCTAAAATTAAAGAAGCTAAAAAACCCAGTTTTTAGACACTTAAAAAAAAATTTAAAGATAATGGTAAATCATTTCGACATGAAATTTAAACTCCAATCTCCTTAAGCTCCTAGGAAGTTGACATAAAATTTTGAGAATTTTTAGATTGTAGTAACCCTTGTGGACGGGTGTGAGTGGGTAGGTGCGAAGATAGACACTGGGCTGAGCTACCACACTGACATGGTGCAGGGTGCTCCCACATCGCCTGGGTGTGGAAAAGGGGATGTGCTTATATGTAGTATGTTTTCTTCAAATGGTATGAGGCCTTTTGGGGTAAAACTCAAGAGTAAAACCGTGCGGGCTTAGGCCCAAAGTAAACAATATCATACCATATGTTGGAGCGGGGTATTACAGTTGGTATCAGAGCCTGAACCTAGCTGAAAGTGTGCTGACGAGGACGTCGGGCCTCGTAGGGGGGTGGATTGTAGTAACCCTTGTGAACGGGTGTGAGTGGGCGGGTGCGAAGATAGACATTGGGCTGAGCTACCACACTGACAGGGTACCGGGTGCTCCCACATCGCTTGGGTATGGAAAAGGGGATGTACTTATATGTAGTATGTTCTCTTCAAATGGTATGAGGTCTTTCGGGTAAAACCCAAGAGCAAGACCGTGCGGGCTTAGGCCCAAAGTGGATAATATCATACCATGTGTTGGAGCGGAGTATTACACTACATATATATATATATATATATATATATATCTGGGCTAAATATATTTATATTTATTATTTTAATTATTTAAGAATTATTTAGTAAATTTAGAAAAGAAAATAAAATAAGAGAAAAAGAAATTAGGGTTCAATCGTTCCTACGCACATAGAGTTTCTACGAACAGACCGGGAGAGAATGTGATTTTGCTCAAAATCATAAGGCAAGTTCAATATCTTCACTTCCCCTTGGAACTTGTAAACATAGATATATATTTGTATTATTTGATTGTATATATTTATATGTATAACTATGTGTTAGTATGATTATGCATCTTAAGGGGAGTTTCGTTTGATTACACATGAATAATCTGGTAGTTTTATGGTGTAAATTATCATATGTATATATAGGTATATAGGCAAGTGTATATATGTGTGTGTGTATGTGTGTGTGTGTGTATATATATATATATATGAACATGAAATTCGTAGATGAATTAAGCTCTATTTCTGACGGATTCTAATCTGATTAAATTGTTTATCTTGCTATCCCGAATAGTCCTTGTAAGTTTAGTTGTGAATCGTTTTGTAATTTGACGGGAATTTGAGTTTGAAGTTGAAGAACCCTAGAAATTTGAATTTGGGGATTTTTTATTTAGGCTATGAAAGGTGGTGATTTTTATACCAAATGAAAGTAGTGACCAAGAGAAGCGTTTTTGTATTAAAAAAAAACACATTTTGGTGGCCAGAGGTGGCCGGGAAGTCGCTGGTCGCAGCTGTCGGCTGCTGAAAAGATACAACCCACACGCACTATGGCGCATGAGGGAGCGTGAGACCATTTTTGGCAGTCGACGGAGACAAAAAAAATGGTGCTCAAGTCCCATTCGTCGAGCCTAGCCACTAGCCAGTTTGGGCCTATTTCGGAATATTTAAATATTTTTTTAAAATTTTTAAACATTTTTAAATTGAAAAAAATAGGAAAAGTACTTTAAATTACTTTTAAATTCCAAAAAATTTTGAAAATTTAAATTTATCTTTTTTGGATAGAAAATACTTTGGACTTCAATTTCAAGATGAGATAAGTTCTCCTAGTTGTAGATTTAGGACAAAAAGTGTACTTTAAAGTTGGGATTTTTATTATATTTTAAATTATTGAAAAATTGTAAAAAATTCTTGAAAATTTAAATAAGACTTTTAAAGTCTGTTTATGCACGGAAACCTAGGCTAGAGCTAGGTTTAGATATATTTGATGTTTAATTTGAAATGTATGTGTTTGTGTGGTTTTTCTTTTTAATTAATTACTTATTTTTCTTCAATTGTTTCTTTGCTATCATAAACGTACTTGATTACTGGTATGACGTTTAAATCAGTATGGGAGTATGTTAAACTCGTTTACTTCCATGGTATGTTGTGTTATTTTATTTGTTTAATTATTTAATGTGACGATAGGGTTTTTATAATATTAGTTAGCATGCTTTTAAGTATGTTAGATTATTAATTTAAAAGTAATATGCAGGCATGTCAGGATTGCCTAATACCTAATAAGGTATTTGTACTGTTTGGAGGCATGTCAGGATTGCAAAATACCTAATAAGGTATCTGTACATTATATTTGGAGGCATGTCAGATTGTCAGTGTAGTGACTCTTGTGGGCGGGTATGATGTGGGCCGGTGCAAGAAGAGACACTAGACTGAGCTACCACTCTAGCAAGCTACAGGGTGCTCAATCCCACATCGCCTAGGTGTGGAGAAGGGGATGTGTTTATATGTAGTGTGTTCTCTCCAAATGGTATGTGGCCTTTTGGGGTAGAACCCAAGAGCAAAACTATGCAGGCTTAGGCCCAAAGCGAACAATATCATACCATCAAGTGGAGCGGGGTATTAGAGTTGGTATCAGAGCCTGAACCTAGAAGAAAGTGTGCCGACGAGGACGTCGGCCCTCGTAGGGGGTGGATTGTAGTGACCCTTGTGGGCGGGTGTGATGTAGGGTGTGTAAGACAAGACACTCGGCTGAGGTACCACACTTGCAGGTTATAGGGTGCTCAATCCCACATCGCCTAAGTATGGAGAAGGGGATGTGCTTATATGTAGTGTGTTCTCTCCAAATGGTATGAGACATTTTGGGGTAAAGCCCAAAAGCAAAGCCATGCAGGCTTAGGCCCAAAGCGGACAATATCATACTATCAAGTGGAGTGGGGTATTACAATTAGGCATCTCAGGATTGCAAAATACCTAATAAGGTATTTGTACATTACATTTGGAGGTATGTCAGGATTGCTAGGCATGTCAGGATTGCCTAATACCTAATAAGGTATCTGTACATTGTGTTTGGAGGCATGTTAGGATTGCCAGGCATGTGAAGAACTCGAGAATTAGAGTTCAAGGTGGGGGATCAAGTTCTACTTAAGGTTTTTCCCATGAAGGGAGTGATGCAGTTTGGGAGAAAAGGGAACTTGGCACCTCGTTTGTACGTCCTTTTATGATAACCGACAAGGTTAGAGATGTAGCGTATAGACTAGCGTTCCCAGACACGATACATAGGGTGCACAATGTCTTTCACATCTCTATGCTGCAGAAATTCCTTAGAGATGAGGATACTTACCAGCACATTGAGGTTGGAGAGATTGAGTTGCAACCAGATGCAACATATGTAGAGCAACCTTACTGTATTCGTGACCATAGGAACTAGGTCCCTCATTCTAAGACTATTCCTTTAGTTCGGGTTCAGTAGAGTCACCACAGGTAGGCGTAGTCCACTTACGAAAGGGAGTTTGAAATAAAGACAAAGTATTCAGAACTTTTATTTCAGGTATGAGGTGAATTTCGAGGACGAAATTCCTCTTTTTAGGGGGAAGAATGTAATACCCTATAAATTTGGAGGATATTTAAATTGGGTTCTAATTATTTAATTGGGTTTTATTTATTTTTTATTATTTAGTTGGGTTTTAATTATTTAAATGGTTTTAGTTAAATTTTGTCAATGCTTGTTTTATTTGTTTAATGTGGATGTTTGAATTGTTGCTTAGTGTTGATTGATTCTAATTGTGTGTGAAATATTTGTTTTAAATGTAATTTTTTTCTTTTAAATAAAATTTATGGGTTTTTAGGCTGCATTTTCTTTAATTTTTAATTTTTATTAGGTTGGGCTAGATATTTATATATGTATATTTTATTTATAGGTGGGCTAAGAATTTTTATTTATTAATATATTTATTTAGGAATTTTTATTTTAATTTTCTAGAAAGAAAATTAAAAATAAAAATAAAAAAAAGGAGGTTAGGGTTTCTGTCGTTTACACGTACAGAGAGCGAAAGAGCTTAGACGCAAGAGAGAAGGGAGAGAATGAGTGATTCATCAGGACGAGTTTGTATTCGTCAAAAAGGCAAGTTCGAACTCTTCTCTTCTCTTTTGAATCTGTAGGCATATATATATATATATATATATATATATATATATATATTATTTGCATATACATGTTGCTGGAATATATATATATATAATTTCTTTTTTTTTTGTATTTAATTATGAAATTAAATGATTATGCATACTAAGGTGGATTTTGTGGATTAAACATGAAGAATCTGGGGTTTTGGTACTACTATAAGGTATTTTTGCATATGTATATATATGTATATATGACTATATAGGCGAGTGTATATATATATATGTGTGTACGAACATGAAATTTGGATTTATTGTGATCATCATTTTTGAGGGTTTTTTGTTCCGATCAATAGGTAGATCTTGCTTCCTAGAACAATCCTTGAAATTTTGGTTGCGAACCGTTGGGTAGATTGACGGGAATTTGAGTTTGAAATTTTAGAATTTTAAAACTTGAAATTGAGCATTTTTGATTTAGGCTGTGAGGGGGAGTGAATTTTGTACCAATGTGTAGCTTAGATAGAGACGAGTTCAATGGTATATTTATACACGCGATTCGGTGCCCGAGAGTGGTTGGAAAATGGCCGGAAAGATTCGGCTCAATTGATGACATTCTGTTGCAGGAAAGAAGAAGAAGAAAAAAAGGCGAAAAAGAGGGTGGGGGCAATGCCCCCCATGGTCGCTGCCAGCACCGGGGACGACGGCAACGGGCGCCACTCACCGGGGCCCACCTCTGGGAGCACTTTGGGCCCAGTCTAGGGTATTTTTAAATTGTTAAAATTGGTTTTTAATTTAGAAAAATAGGAAAAATAATTTTTAAATTTTAGAAATTTCTATTGGGTAACATTTTAGGGACATAATACACTTGGGCTTTAAATTTCAAGTGAAAATCAGCTTCCCTCGTGGTTAAATTGATTTTTAAAGTATGCCTCAAAATTGAGTTTTCATCTTCTTTTATTTGGAAAATAATTTTTAAAATTCCAGAAAAATTTAAAAAAATTTTGGTGATCTTTTGGGGATAGAATGCACTTGAGTTTTTAATATCAAGTCAAAATGGGGTTCCCCTATGGTTTAAATAGTATAAAAAGTGTGGCTCAAAACTAGATTCTTATTTTCTTTTATTTTGGAAATATTTTAAAATTACCGAAAAATTTCAGAAAATTTCCAAACTTTTTATCTAATCTTTTGGGGTAAAAATAAACATGGGTTTTAAAGTTCATAACAAAATAAATTTTCCCTGTTATAAAACTAGTTTTAAAAGTGTGCTTCAAAATGAGAATTTTTAAATTCTTTCCTTTGCTTTGGATTGTTATGAATTTTCAAAAATTTTAGAAAATTTTAAAATAAATAAAAAAGGTTTTTAGGAACAGAATAGGCTCGGAAACTTAGATTAGAGTTAGTTTTAGACTCCCTCGAAGATTTAGGTACATTGGAGGTTTGGTTGTCTGATTGCTCATAAAATTGGTAGTTGTATTAGTTTTACTCCTTAATAGTATTTTCTTTGAAATTATAACTGTGCATGATATACTTGATTTTAGCTTAATTGTGAATGAGTTATGTTATTATGATGATTGAATTTCTGTTAAATTAAATTCATATGTGTGTGCAATTTAAATTGTTATGCACCTTCTTTTATTTCATGTAGTAGTTAATTTGGGAGGCATGTATAGATTGCCAGGTGATATGTTAGGATTGCCAATACCTATTAAGGTATCTAAAGTTAAAGGAGGCATGTAAAGATTGCCAGGAGGCATGTCAAGATTGTCAATATACCTATTAAGGTATTCAAGGATAATAATGGTAGCACGTCAGGATTGCTTAGATTTAATAAAATACATGTTTATGTTTCTTTGTTTTGAACTTAAAGAATGTGTTCATTTTTGTATGATAAGGGTTTGTTAGGGCATTGTAGAAAATGACATTTATTTTTGAAAACATGAACCGGATAAGAAATGACCTATATGTTTACACCTATATTTTTCTCTTGTATCCCTCATAATGAGAGTATGTATACCGGTTCTCTAATTGAGATGTAGTAGAGAGGGCTTGCTCGTGGGTTTAACCCACTTGTTGATATTTCAGGTCCCAAGCCGGTTCCACTGCGAGGATAGAGTCTTGGGGTTTGGTTATGGCAGACATTTCTTCTCATCAATTACAAAGTAGGAACTTATTCTCTTCTTCAAGTTCAAACTACGAACTCTTTTGAAACTTTGGTTGTTGGTTTAAGTTATAGTTAAAATTCTTGTTCTTTTTGGTTAAGGGGTCTTTGGGTTACGGGACTTCCAAATTTTATTACCAGACACGTACTTTATTTATTGAACGTTTTATTTTGATTCAGATGGACTTCCTATTCCAATTTTAAATTTATTTTCATTCTATCTTTTGTACTCTATGCTTGTTGCTATAAGTTGTAAATATCTCTCAGGTTTTGTGTATGAGACTGGCCACCTCATGCGCGAAATTTGTTGGGGAGTATTTCACTTACAGAGTCTATTTGTAAGAGCAAAAGCAACATATTTATCAGAACAAAAACCTTCAAAAATGATGATTATATTAAACACAAATCTCATGTTTATACACACACACACACACACACACACACACACATATATATATATATATATATATATATATATATATATCTGCTTATACACTCGTATATACATGCATATACTTATGAAAAATTACCCCATTACTATACAAAACCCACAGATTACTCACGTTTAATCCACAGAAAGTCCATTAGCATGCATAATCATAAAATCAGGTAGTGATATACATGTATATACATACTTAAGCAACATAATATATATATATATATATATATATATAATCTATGTTTACGATTCAAAGGGGAAGAGAAGAGTTCGAACTTGCCTCTTGATGAACCTTCTCTCGTCCCAACGAATCGCTCATTCTCTCCCTCCTCTCCCGTATCTATATTCTTTCTGTCTCCGTGCGTGAAAGCAACAAAAACATCCCTAACCCTTTTCTTTTTCTTTTATAAAATTAAAATAAAATGTTTTAAAAGAAAGAAAATAATAAAAATAAACCCTAACCCATCACCCTTAATATAACCCTAGCCCAACCATTCTAGCCCAGCTAAAACCCAAACCCAAATTCTCCCTACCCCAATCTAAGAATTTAAAATAAAAGAAAAAATACAAAAGCTTAGTCCAACTAAAATTAAATAAATAAAAAGGAAACAATAACTAACCTAAAACATTTAAGGCACTCCACAAGCAATTCAAGGCACTAAAAAATAATAATTTAAACACATAGCGCATTTAAAACACCCAACAACTAATTTAACAACTGAGCAATTAAATTCAAATTAAATTAAATTAAAATTAAACAACCAAAAAATTACGGGATATTACAGAAGGAGTATGCAAGGAAAATATTTCATTTCCGAAAATCTTTTTATAGTCTAAAGCAATCCCCTAGAGCATGGTTTAATTTAGTCATTGCAGTGATGTTGTTCTATCTGTGGGATTTATGCGCTTCCACTCATATCACACTTGTTTTATTCAACGTCATACTTATGGTCACTACATTTTATTATTAGTATGTGGATGATATTATTATCATTGGAATTACTCAGGTAAAACTTCATCTTGGGAATTCTTTTTCTTAGAATTGCGGTTGCTGAATCTTGTCATGGGATTTCCTTATCTCAGCAGAAATATGTCTTAGATCTCTTTTAAGATACTGGTATGCTTGGATGTCAACCAGCCTTCACTCCTATGGATCCCAATCTTAAACTCCCTATTAAGTCAAGAGATTTGCTTCCATATCCATCTGTGTACTGGCGTTTCGTAGTTCGTCAAATGTATTTGAATAACACCCGACTAGATTTGACTTTTGTTGTTAGTGTGATTAGTCAGTTTATGTATGCTCCTCGTACAGCTTATATGGATGTAGTTTATTATATTTTGAGATATCTTAAGTCTTGCCATGGACTTCGTTTGTTCTATTTTTCAGGTGGTAAAACAGGACTTTCATGTTTTACAGATGCAGACTATGCTGGTTCCAAAACTGATAGACGATCTACCTTTCACTTTTGTAATTTCATGAATAATCATCTTATATCTTGGAAGAGTAAGAAACACGCAGTTGTTTCTAAATAGTCTGCTGAAGCTGAGTACTGAGCTATGGCTCAAGGAACATGTGAATTTCTTTGGCTTCAGTCATTCATAGCTAGGAGAATTGGATTTTGTGAAGAAAAGCTCGTCAAAGTTGTTTTGTAATAATAAGTCGGCGATTATACTTGCATCTGACTTTGTATTACATGAGCGGTCAAAAAATATCGAGCTAGGTAGATATTCACTTCATCAGGGAAAAGGTCTAGTTGGGTATCATTAGTTCTTTTTTTTTTTGTTCCCTCTTCTGAATAGACTACAAATGTTTTTACCAAGTCTATTAGACGGTCTCTTCTTCAATCTTCTATAGTCAAGCTGGGCTTGATCAATATATTTGCTACAGCCTGAGGGAGAGTATGGAAATCATGTCCTCAGACTTATCGAGTGATTGAAGCATGATTGGTAGATCACCAACTTTTTGAGATTTAATTTTGTCTCTTTTCATATCAGTAAAATCTCTTGTGTATATAATAATCCTAAATCTTTTTTTTTAGCGAGTCAAATTACCTAATTCTTTTGTTTGAGTGTTATAAGAGAGCAGCCTATTCTTTTGTTGGAGGCCAAAACGGACTCCGATTGAAGAGGTTTTTGGTAGTTAATTATCTTAATTTAGTCATCGGGATCGTATCCCTATTTTTCATGATTTTTAGAGATCATTGCCCCGTTGTCTCTACTTTAGAGTTCTATTCAATTATAAATAGTTATAGTTGCAATAGTCTTGTATTGTTTATTTATCAATAACATATTAGAATTTTTTTTTTTTTTTTCAAATTTTTCGATTCAAATTTGTTTCATTCCTTTTTCAAAAGCTGGAAGTTTGTTATCTGCATCACTCTGCTAATTTAAGTGGAAGGAACAAAAAAACCTTAAGTTTTATAGATACACCAAATGCATCACTTTCGTTTCTCCACCAAAACCTCCTTTGGTAGTCAAATTTCACAAATTTTAAAAGAAAATCCAAACATTATCTAAGCACTTCATCATTTGTGAAGGCGACAAGTAGGAATAGCAAGTAGATGTGTGGCTCTAGCAGTTACAAGACCAAACTCCTCAGTCATGTCCAGATCAGTTGGTAGCATGTCATTAGGAAGCTCCCAGTCAAAGCAATGCACTAGTTGTGCCACCACTAGCCTAACCAATGTAAGGCCCAACTGCATCCCAGGGCAACCTCTTCGGCCAGAGCCAAATGGAAGAAGTTGAAAGTCACGTCCCCGAATATCTATGTCACTCCCAGCAAACCTCTCTGGGATGAACTTCTCAGCATCAATCCATGCATTTGGATCTCGCCCAATTGCCCAAACATTTATGGTGACTCGAGACTTTTTGGGTATGTGGAAACCGTTAATGGTGCACTCTTCCATGGCCTCGTGTGGGAGTAGTAAGGGTGCAACTGGATGGAGCCTGAAGGACTCCTTCAGAACCATTTCCAGGTACTCCAAACTCTCCAAGTCTGATTCCTCCACCAACCTGTCCACACCCACCACGCCTTCTAACTCTTTCTGAACTTTCTTCATCACTTTAGGATGCTTCAAGAGTTCTGAGAGTACCCAATCAATTGATGTTGCTGAAGTGTCCATAGCCGCTGCAAGCATATCCTGGAATGAAATTTATATATATGATGAATCATATAAATTGACAAAACCTAGTGATGTTAAGTGATCCACTAGACATTTAGTACAGTCCTAGACTCTCACCCATGATTTTCTATAGTATATATAGCAATTGAATTTATAATATGTGATATAGTGGCATTTGGCGCATACCATTAGCTAGCCTTCAAGGTTCTTTTCCTATAACTTTTCAAAAAAATAGTTCAAAAATTTATATTCATTTGAAAACCATTGATAGATATATATATCACGGATAGGCATGCTGCAAAATTGATATAAATTGAATCTTTACCAGCATAATGGCTTTCACGTGGGAACGATCTATACGAAACTCAGCTTCATCAGATTCCATGAAGGCCAACATGATATCAACAAAGTCTTTGGTTTGACTTTGGTCCCTAGCTTGAACATGCTCGTCAATTATCTTCTCAAAGAAGCCATCAAAGACCTTGTTTATAGCCTTCATTCGCCGAGTCAGACCCTGAAGGTCAAGTGCCCCAACAAAAGGGAAGTAGTCGCCGAGGTTAGGGGTGGCTGCCAACTGCATGCCCTCCTGAATCACGGCTTTGAACCCCCTCTCATTGAAGTCCTTGTCCATGTACTTCTTCCCAAAAACCATGCGACAAGTTATATCAGCAATCGCGGATGAAACTTTGGCACTGAGATCAACAGCAACACCATCACATGCTGCTTGTTCAATCAATTTGATCAAAAACCCAAGCTCTTCCCTTCTCATGGCCTTGAATGAATTGATTTTAAGGTTACTGAGCAATTCTAAGGTGCAAAACTTACGTATGTTGCGCCAATAAGGGCCATATTGAGCGAAGGACATGCCCCTTTGCTCGAAAGCAATATACTTGGCAGCCTCATGAGGTGGCCTGCTAGCAAAAACAAGGTCATGAGTCTTGAGAAACTGCTCAGCAGCTTCTGGTGAGGAGACGACGATGTTGGGAACGAAGCCAAAGCGCATGTACATAATAGGACCATATGTTTTGGCCAGTTGATGCAGATCATGGTGAGGAAGCTTTCCTAACAAATGAAAGTGTCCCAAAATTGGGACTGCTTTTGGACCCGGCGGTAATCTCCTATTCTTGATCTTCCTTGACCATGGTTGCAGAAGATAAGCAAGTGCAACCAATGCAAGTGTCGCCCAAATCCAAGCCATGGCAAACATGGTTTGCTCGTTAATTGTCTAGTATTAAGCTAGCCCTCTGGTGCTCAGTCTGATCTTATTCTTTATTTATATATATAGCGAGTGAGATTAGAATCAAAATAAAAACCTCTATATATATATATATATAATATGTGGGAATCGAGGACATACTTAAAACAAATCTAAACATAGTTAAGATCGCTGCATAATTAGGTATGCAAATTTTATTTTAATGATTTAGAGAAAATAGAGCACTCATACTTTATGGGACACAATATTGGCAGTTAGAAAATAACATTTGGATAAAGTGAATTGCGGCATAAATGCAAATATTAAGATGGATCTACATTAATTAAGACTAGAAATGATAGAAATATAAATGATCACATTGGTGAGATGATCGGAGTAACTCCGATTGAAGATAAAATAAGAGATTTAAAATCAGTTGATGGTTTGAACATGTGAAAAAAAATATTTTAAGTGCTTCAGTTTGGAAGAGTTACATAGTTCACATTGAGGGTCATTTTAGGAGAAAAGAAAGACCACAGTTAACATGAGAAAAATTAGTAAGAATGATACGAGGCCACGGGCTTAAATAGAGCAGATTGGAAAATGTATTATGTAACGGACTTCAAATAATTGAAAAAAGTTTGGGTGCTTGTTCTCGTAGTGATCTACAAAAGATAAGTTATTCATAAAACATGCATGGATACATATTTTAGCTTTGGCCTGCAAGGAAATCGATCAGAAGAAAAACAAACGGTACACATGAAAGAACATATTGAAAACATAATAAATATTAGTGTGTACATATTTTAGCACTTTGAACCTTCTTAGTTAACAATGTGTCTGAGCTCTTGTTGTGACCTTGTTCTAATGATGAGAAATGATTACTACGAAGTGCCAAAAAGTCATGATCAGTTGTAGGGTAGGAACAAGTTGGAGTCATCGATGCCTCTGTAAGCTAACAAAAACTATATATGCTTAGAATATGTATTATTATGTTATCTTCTCCGCCTTATTTATTTATTTTTTTTCCGACGATAGTGTAAGGCTTCTTAATTAAAACATTCCACAATCTATCACGAATACATACCGTCTTCCTGTCTCACATCTATTGAAATTTATTCAGAAAAGACAAATGCAATAAGATTTGGATCTTACAACTAGCATTATAAGCATCTTAAAACTTTTGGAACTCCTAGTACATCAGTACATTCAGAGTGAATGTAGCTAGGTAGACTTAAGAGAAAAGCGAGAGAATTAGGTTATGTGAATAGGTTGCTTTACATTTTTTGTGCATGTCTTTAATTATCTTTCTATAGTGTATAAATCAATGAAAGTGATTTCATTAAAAACAAAAAATTAAAAAAGAAAACACACTTGAGACTTAAGAGTGAATGGTGAAAAGATTTTCATCTTTACTCCAATATTTTTTTCCTTCCTTATATGTCAATGATTAACATAGAATCAACTCATCTTCTCAATGATGTCTCAAGATACTCTAACATGCAATTTTTTATTTTTAGTTTTTTTATAAAGAACATGTAAAAGTTGAAAAGTTAAGCTAAACGGATTGAGGCAGATCATAAAAGTAAATCAAATGCGTGTTAGTCACATGCGAAAAGTAAAAATAATTAAAAGGGGTTAAAGTGCTAAAAAGCCCCCCCTAAATTATTGCTCTTTTGCAAATAATCCTAAACTATAAATTACTTCTAAATTAATAATTTGTTGCAATTAAGGACATACCTATCACAAAAGATAACTTTACCCTTTCTTATTAAATTTTCTCTTTATTGTTAAATTATATTCATTATCTTTTCTCTTATAAAAATATTAATTATACTATTTACCTTAATTTTATTTTTGGTAATATAAATTTTTTTTTTATCTTACTAGGAATGAAATGTCCATTCCATAAATTTAACTATGGAATGTATTTTCATTCCAAGGGAATGACTATTCCCACCTTAAAATTCATACCAAACAAAGGAATGAATGGAATTTCATTCTATTTTTGCGTACCAAACACACCATAATCTCCTCTCTAGACATTCACTCGCCTTAATGAAAAAGCGAGAGAGAACCCACAAGCTTTTATCCATATCATGGCCTGCCAAAAGTTGAATATGGGCGCTTTGTGACTTGTGAGAAAAGTTCATTCTTATACCCTTTCTAACTGGCTATGGACATTAATTAATGTAATGTTGCGTTTGGGAGCACCGAATCGGCGCTTTGGGATTGGAATTAGAGGAAATTTAGTTTCCAAAGCCCCAATTCGGTATTCCTAAACTCAAAAGGGTATTCAAATAATTTTAGGATGACCCATTAATTCATCACATTAATCGAAATTTTGTAATGACCTCATTAATTCCCCTCATTAACGAAAAGTATTGGGAAGTAAGAATGTTCAAAATACAAAATTATGCCAGTATTGGTTTTTTAATAGCTAACTAGCAGGATAGTTTTTACTTTTTGCATGTGGAGAAAACCTAATTTTTCCAATGAAAAAGTTAGCCTTACTCATTTAATTGCAAAATCATGGGCTGAGTTCTCTCTCACCTAGCGAGGATGATGCAGTGCCACCATGTCAACACCATGTGGTGCTTAGGTGCCTAATAAGAAGATAAGAATTGTCTTAGAAAGTAGCTTGCATTAACTTTCCAACTACTTATATTTATATTTTTTACTATTTTGAGTCTTGTAAATTGTGTTTAATTTATTTTTATTTTTATTTTCGAAAGGTGAAGTTAAAGTAAGGCCAAATTGCACTAAACTCCCTTATAATTTAAAAAAAAATTCAAAATATCCCTTCTATTTTTTTTTTTGGCAACAAACACCCTCAATTTACCAATTGTGGCAAATTAGCTCCATTTTACTAATTGTGGTTAAGGAATGATGTAAAATTACATAAATACACCATAAATAAGGAAATAGAAAAAGAAAAAGATAATTGATGTTTCAAAAACAAAAAATAGCCCTACTCTATCCCTCTTTTCCCCTCAAGCCTACAAAATGGGCAAAAGTGTCACACCCCACAATCTAGGCCGCCAGGACTCCCCTAGTTCAAGCCCAAACTCCGGATAGTGAGGTGTCATAAAACGCCCGATCGTCACTCCACGACTCAAACAATCATGACAAATATCACCAATCACCCTCTGATATCATCATTAATACCAAGCTGCCATGGCCCAATTATCGAGTCTTGACTTGTCGCAAAAGCCTTTATATTATCAATACGTCAATTCCTCACTGAAATGTCAAACATAGTCAACAATCTTAGTTGTGATGTCAGTATCTAGGAGAAGCATTCTTTATACCATTAACACCATGTATACATGAGTACATAAACAATTCAAGTCCACTATGGACACCATTTAATGAAAATATGCTTACACAAGTTCCATTAGATTATACAGTCCTTGCTTTTTTTGATTGATCGAAATGCCAATTTCGATTGCGCGAAACACATTTTGATTTTGTGAAATGAGAGTTTTAATTGATCGAAAGCTACGCTTGATTGAAGTGCTATCGAAATACTATCGAAACTCCACTGGAATTGGACTACTTTTATCGAAACATTCTCAATACTTTAATTGAGGCATTTTGATTAATTGAAACAAGGGTTTCAATTGATCAAAATCCCTTGAAAATTGATACTCTATAGAATTTTATAAGTGTCAATTCTTTTGATTTGGTCCTCATTCTTACCTTACATACATCTCATTTTACGAATTCATCAACACAATAATTCTCACAAGTTTATACATGTAAAAACGAATACAAATAAAGAATCGTCATTTAAATTGTCTAGTATCTACCATGCTCAAAACCATGCTTATAATGTATGAAATCATAAGACATAAACAATACATATTCTCGAATATAAATGGTCTTTATATGTTTACTACATGCATATATATAATCCACAATTCGGAAATGCATTCAAATAAAACAATAAGAGTCTTTAAATGAAACCAAACTCTGCTCCACACCAACTTTACCATTGGAGAGACTCCACCACCTCCCTTCCATTTCCTACAAAGAGTTAATACTTAGGGGATGAGCTACAAGACGCTCAGTAGGAATGTCTAAAACACAATTTCGCAAGTTCTGTGAATACCACATAAACATACATTTGCATTTAATCATGTTAAGCAAATATATGTACATCACAATCATATCATAAGTAATATATGATGCAACATGTTATGCATAACTCCCCCATACTCTCCACACATCCATTGGACTCCGTTACCCAAGATCATCCAAAACCACCTAACTGAAGCTCCTTTATCGGTTTTTCTCATCTTAGGACTCCGTTTTAGGGAGTATCCTCTTCCATCTAATTGGAGCTCCCTTATCAGATCACTCCATTGGGTTCCTATACTAGATTTTCTCACGAGAGTTCCCTTTGTCGGATTCCCTCGTCACTCAGCAAGAGGACTTTACCACCCAATTGAGCTCCTCACCCTCACCACATGCTTACCCACGAATGAAGATGGATTACAGGTGCTCATGCTAATTATGCACATATAATTCAAAGGAGGATAACATTTAATTGTCATGCTTACACAATTTCTAAATGAGTCTCACATGCATTCACATTGACCATGTATCACATTTTCTATATTCCACATCATTAATATAGACAATTAAATATGCTTCACACTTAAACATGCTTTTAAGACATTTTTTCAAACACATAAGTGTCACCTTCACATATATACATGAAAACACAAATCTTTCACAATTCAATTCACACATGCTTATATAATCATCTAAGACAATTATGAACATGTAATAATATCATTTGGCATAGAAAATTCACTAAATGGCATAATTTAGCATGTTTTATCATTGAAAGACATCTAATTATACCCACACAGCTAATTCGTTGGTATAGACAACCAATATACTCACAAAAATCTCAGATTTTATGGATTAGGCATCCCTACCTCAATTTGGAAGAGCTTCCAAATAATTCTCCCAAATTTCTCTACGGAATCAACTTTCTCCAAATTCGATTTCGAATGGATCAAACTCGAACCCTCAATGCATAGATCGTTTCTCTCTTCTTTGGCATCTTATAATTCTCACCCCAAGCCTCTTAAATTCAATGAATAAGGGAAGAAGAAGATATAGAGACATATGTCTATCTATATTGCTCTCTCACAGCTGTCGGAGAATGAGAGAATGAATTATTGAATCATCTTCTTTGCTATTTATAGACCTAGCTCTCATATTTACAAAAATGCCCCTAGTCTCTCACCAAACATTCCCAGGTTTCATTTTTAATTTTGGTAACTTTGTTGGACTCGAAATCAATTCCATAGCACCATCTTTAAATCTTTGCTTATTTTTTCTATATAGTAGTGTAGTTTCCTATTTAAATTTTAAACTGTCAATTACTTTATCTTATGATTATTTTTTCTTAAAAAGAAAAAACACAAATAATTCTTGAACTTGTCTCCATTTCACCCAATCTCTACCTCTCTTCTGGGGTCCCCGTCGGAGCCCTCTATTCTCTCAACCTCTAGTTGTCTAACTCCAGCGATATATATCTCTTTGTGTCCTTTATTCCAAGGCTCAAAGCATTCATGCTAGCTTATCAATGTTGTAAAAATTTAGGCAAATAAGAAGATTGAGAACTGCTTTACAATTGTAGAAAATAGCTGGAATAGAAAAATTAACAAACAACTAAAATGCACTTAGTTGAGGCGTGTGCCCTTAAGAGTAGATTCGCCCCTCTGATGATGTCTCAGTATAACATGTTACAACACCCCACTCTTTAGGATACAATAACAAATTCCTCTGTAGATGTACACTCGTATTGTAGAGGAAGTTGAATAGTTTCGATATATCCTCAGTTGTGAATAAGATTTAATAAGTAGTAACATAACTATAGTGGTATTTAAATACGAACAACCAAAATAGTGATCAACAAGACTTATCAATACGAAAAGGAGAACAAAGCAATGTGAGATAGTCTATATTGAAGGTGACTCTTTATAGCCAAAACAGTGATCAACAAAACTTAAATCAATACAAAAAGGAGAATAGAGCTTTGTGGGATATTCTGTATTGATGGTCTCTGAAAAAACTTTTTTATTGTAACTAGTGGATGTAAGATATATTTATAACCAAATAGCACAACGGTTATATTTGAGATACTACGAATGAATTGTAACATATTTAAACTAACAACTCTGAAGGATATTATAGATATTTGGGTGTCACCCAGACTGCGCAAGTTATACTCAACTGTAGACCCTGTGTGCAGAATTTGTTGTGGTTAGAGGATAACACCCAACTACAAAAAATTAGTCGTATGACTTGGTCTTTTAAACATAATAGAATCATTATAGTTAGGTATTTTGAAATTCTTTAAATGCTTTTATATATAACAATCTCCCACATATTTGAAAATACAGAAAATGACTATAGAAGTAACTAGATGAAACTAGAAGACCATGAAAATCCAATACATCAAAACTGGTGTATTTTGGACTATGAACCAGCCCTAAGGGAAATAAGCCGTGATTTACAAAAAAAAAAATTGGTGAAACTATGTTTCTATGAGCCAAGATTTCTTATTGTAAATCAGACAACTAACCACCCACATTGTAAACTCTATATCAAAACTGTTCAAAACTGGTTGGCGCGAATAAACCTTACACCCTACCTGGATTTTCATGAGCGCTCTAGAAAGTTTGCCTAATCTATCATAGGAGGCAGCCCCACCTCCACACTCATATAGGTGAATCCATCAAATGTGTATTTATTAAGAATATCGATTCAACCTCTTATGTTATAGTTTTGCAATACCTACATCAAAAGGAGGAATTCTCAAAAGATACAAGTGATAGTGCACTACCTGGTCAACCAGTAATTTATTTTTCCCATATGAACCTACTTCTTAGGATCTCCATTCACATAGGTTGGGTTACCATTGTTGGGTGGAAAGGGCAGATTTTTCATGATTTGCATAAGCATGGTTCATCGAAATTAATCAAACCCCTTGATGTATGAAAGATTATGTAAACAATAAAAAAATTCCTATTGAACATGAATATGATTGCATAAAGAATATGTGATTCAGAGATCGTGTACCTTGATAGAGATAATTTTCCAACCCTTAGTCTTCAACAATTGGTAAAACAATCGATCTCCTTGGTGTACTGCCCATAAGAATCATCGCTATGACCCTTGAGGATGATTCTCTAAAATCTAGTACTTGTGGGAGAACCCTAGGTGTATGAACTGATTTCTCTCTCTACAATCTCAAACAACCACACTTGTTGTAATTACAAAATTTTAGTCTTACAACTAATTTACACATCTTGTTATGGCAGAGAATATGACATATTTATAGGTGAGTATATAGTATCCCTTGTGCACGGGTGTGAGTGGGCGGGTGCAAAGACGGACACTAGGCTAAGCTACCATACTGACAGGGTATAGGGTGCTCAATCCCACATCACCTGAGTGTGAAAAGGGGATGTGCTTATATGTAGTATGTTCTATTCAAATGGTATGAGGCCTTTTGGGGTAAAATCCAAGAGCAACGAGCTCAGGCACAAAGCGGACAATATCATACCATGTGTTGGAGCAGGGTATTACAGTTGGTATCAGAGCTTGAACCCAGCCGAAAGTGTGCCGACAAGGACGTCAAGCCTCGTAGGGGAGTGGATTGTAGTAACCCTTGTGGACGGGTGTGAGTAGGCGGGTGCGAAGACAGACACTGAACTGAGCTACCACACTGACAGGGTACAAGATGTTCAATCCCACATCGCCTTGGTGTGGAAAAGGGGATGTGCTTATATGTAGTATGTTCTCTTCAAATGTTATGAGGCCTTTTGGGGTAAAACTCAAGAGCAAAACCGTACGGGCTCAGGCCCAAAGCGGACAATATCATACCATATATTGGAGCGGGGTATTACAAGTATCTCCCACGTCAACTTTTCTTTTCTATATATGCAAAATATGCTAAATCATATCTTCATATAAAAAATATATATATACACACTCCATATCTTATATTCTCCTACGAAAAATAAGATATTATGTATATATTTAATTATATATATTAATATATATATTCTAGGATATTAAAATATCCAATATATATTTATATATAATTCCTCTTGTGCCCTTAGTATGTAATTAAATTTAAAATGCCCCTAACACATTAAATCAATTCACATTTAACAACCCAGTTGGTTTTAAATCGATCTAGTGGGCTAGGAGTGAGTATCTTATTTAAGGGCCCAAACTCTTATTGTCTCCAATAAATTATAAATTTCCTCAATAATCCATTAACCACAACTTAATTCCACTTTATAAGTGTGGTTGCATTCCAACTCGAGAATGGATGAACCACGGGTTTTCTTAAAACTTTGTGTTACCTCAACTCACAACAACCATGTTAATTATACAAAATTAGACCTCTATACATGGTGTGTTCATTTTTTCCAAAAATCTTTTGTGTTTCAGCAATCAAAATATATTTTACCACTCTCAATAGAATGAATTCTTGGTAGGATAGGGCTCTATGTAGAGGGTGTTGATCCCACAAAGACTAGCTACGTTAGTTTAGTAGTTAAAATCAAAGATTGGTTCAAATTCAATTAACAAACAATAATTGTTGGTTTGCTTAAGCTACTTGAATTATAAAAAATGCAATAATTAAAAGGAGTTTGAGAAAAGGTTAAAGAACTAGGGCTTAGACATCACCGCTAGCCTTATAATCATGCCATTGTACTAAATTGGAGAATGTGTACAAAAAATGCGTTTGACAAGTGCTACTTACAATGACGTCATCAAGAAGATACATGAACCTTTACTAATGATATTCCATCTTCAATAGTCATAATTTACCTACCTATAATTACCTAAATGTAGTGAAATTACCTTCTCTAAGCATGGATTATAAAAGCTAAGAATTGACATGTTCAATTGAAAATAAGCACAAAATCATCACTTATAGTTCTTGTGGAACTATAAGTGTTTGAGGATTATATGAAGCAACCAATAATTCTAAGACAAGAATGATGAATTAACACACATAAACTTATGAAATTTGTAAACTTGCATTGAAGACAACGCACAAGGCTAAGTACATATACATATAATTACACAAAAACCCCTAATTCATTATAAAATAAACATAGTTATATGGCTAGGGTTTTGTCCAAACCCTAGAGAAGGAGTTAGTTGATTATGATGGTGATGAAGCACTCCATAGACAGAGATGATTCCAGCTCCATATGGTCTTCAAGGTTTTATTAAGACCTCCATTAAAGCTTTCCCTCTCTAGAACTTTACTTCTCTCTCTAGAACCTCTAATTATGCTCTCTATTACAAACTATCTATATCTATATATATGAGACTAGAAATTCTATACACATCTGATTTCTAACTCAAAATATCCCAGAAATCATGTGCAAAGGCTTCTTGGAGATGATTGGTGATAAGTGGTAAGTGGCTGAAATATCTTCTGCCAACTATCTGTTTTCTATAGATTGGCGATGCATCGTAATTGGCATTACGATACATCTTAAGTACCATTACGATGCAACGTAATTCCTTGGCTTTGAAACTTGATTTCATTTTGCATTATAGCTTTGGCTTCGCACGTATTCTACTAATCCTCATTGCGACCATTCTATCACGTAGTCTTAAACTTGGAATGCATTCTTGAAATGACAGTAGAGTCGGATTAGACCAGTTTTGGGAATAGAACCTGAAATCAACAAAAACACGAAAAAACGTAAAAATTATACAATATGTGCAACTATGGGATCCAAATACGTAAGTAAAGGCACGAGAATGTATAACATTCAATGCTTATGAAACCCTAAAACTTAGATATTACTATTCTCATAGCAATACAAAAGGATTTAATTTAAAAGAACTAATCTACTTCTACTTTCGTGGGAAACACGGTTACATTTAGCGAATGCAACAAGTCTTTTAAACTCCTAGACACATCTAGTGGATGAGTGAAGTCTCATTAGGTTTAACATGCTTGTTAAACTCACAAAAATATACAAAAATGATCAATTAGCTCAGTCATCATCTAGTAAAGGATGATCACTCTTATTTTCGTCAAGGCGGTGAGTACAACGAGTATTAAAGAACTAAATGGACATCAAAATCAAAATACTTTTTAAAACCACGAATTAGACAATAGTCTCCACATAATGCTTAACTCAACACAAATACAAGTAATATATACTAACCCTAAAATCCTCTTTGAAAAGTGAACATACATCATAATACGCGGTTTATTGTCACAATTAGAGAATAAATATAATGCCCGTCTTTTTAAAAAACTTCTTTTCGAAAAAAATCACAAAGGCATGCTATTAAGACATAAATACTTTATAAAAGCTTATTTAAAAGTGGTCGTGCAATGTCTAAGTTCCTTAAACTTTCTAGCAACCCATGTAATGAGCTTTAGGTCAATGACTACCAAACTAAACGTTTTAGGGCATTAGGTGAAGAAACACCCCAAAGGACTTAATGACTTGAGCTTACTACGCTATGAACTTAAATATGCCATTTTCCATAATATTGCTCAACCTTGCACACTTTTGAATGCGAACTCTTAATGCTTACTGAGTCAAGAGGCCCAGTTAATAGGTGAGAAGGCTTATTGCAATATGAAATAAACATATATATATATATATATATATATTATGGAATTTAACATTGGCATTACTAAAGGAAATCATTCTCAAAGTTGTTAAAAAAGAAACAGACATTTTCAAAACTTTTCATACGATGTATACCCTACAATAATATGCATATGTGCATTTGTGCATTTAAGGACAAATTTAGGGCAAGAACTGTAAAGTGCTTAATAATTTAGCAAAAAATTGGACCATTCAATTCTAACACGTAATTGCTTTAAATTACGGGATTTTTAAGATGTCAAAGTTCAAAATTACAAGATGTATTCATCTTTGACGTTTGGACATTCAAACCATAGCTATCATGAAAATGAAATTGAAATATGTGCAAAATGAAAATTAAAACAGGTTCGCCCGTACCCCCAAACTTAAATGAAGCATTGTCCTCATTGTTTAAAAACAAGAAAAGTTTTAACAATGTTACCAACCGCGATTGATGAGATTCAAAAAGTCAAAACATCAACTGCAAAATGGAAACAAGTACACGGGGTACGTGTCTAACAAATGGAGTGATAAAACCTGTACAACGACGAACTACATACCAAACATATTATAAAAGAACTAAAAAATGAAATAATTGAAGTAACTAAAAAGACATGAAATAATTACACATGTACAAATAAAAGAAAGTGCAAATATTCCATTAATTCAAAAATTTGTTCGTACAAACAACGAAATTTACGGAATACAAAAGAGATGATGCAAAAATATCAAAATGGTACAAACATCCCACAAGACAAGTGCTGAAATAAAACGAAATGGAAATACATAAAACGGAGAATAAAACTGAAAATCCTAAACTAATGTTGAGATTGTGGTGGCAGTGGTGGTGCAGTAGAGGTAGAGGTGGCTTAATAAACATGGGATGCCATAAGGAGGTGCTCAATGCGCTTCTGTCCATCTAAAATAGCTCTAATGCCAGCACTCATAGTGTCCAGCCTCTTCGTGGTCTCTCTACGGTGATCTACAAAGTTTAACTATAGTTGTGAAAGGTCAAAAGTCAGGCACTTATAGTTAACTACGAGATACTCATAATCAACTCTGCCCATCCCGGCATCTTATCCTCATCCTCAGCCTCATCCGGTATATCCTCGGATGGAATATAATCGGCAACCGGGACGTCCATTTCTATGGCATCATCCTTAGACGCCTCATGGTCATTCTCACTATTTTCTCTCTCTCGAGCTACACGAGGAAGTTTTCTCATATGAGAGACCATCTTGCTCCAGCTCTAGAGCGTAAAATGGGGAAGAGCACCACTGGAAATCTCAGAAGTCTCAAACTAGAAACTCGTATTCCCAAGCATAACAATTACAAGATAAAGAAATGGCAACCTCAGGGTGGCAACTTTCAGGTTATTTTTGGCAACCAGCTGCTCCCATACTTCGTATATCTGACCCCAAATAACCATCGGGATGGAGAACCAATTATTGGAATTAAGGGCATACAGCGCCATCAAAAACTCTACCCAATGCTCAATACTATACCCTAAAGGGTGGGCATTCTTCTGGAATACCGTGTCAAAGAACCACAAGCGTCGGGGGCAGAGGGATTTGCTTGTGTAGTTATTCTTCGGATTGATGAATCTGTTATTGCATATGTCATGAATCATTTTAAAAATTGTAAGTCTCAAATCAAGCTTATGAAAATGTTAATAGTCCTCTACATCATGAAGATCTTCGGGTTCCTATGTGGATACCCGGTAAGTGTGGCTATATCTTCCATTGTGAAGGCAAGAGGGGTGTCATCGATAATAGTCCACAAGGTGCCCAGCTCATTGTAATCATAGATCATGTTCATATAAAACACGTGAATGAGCCGGGGGTAGGCAATGTTAGAAGCAAGTGTAAGGAGCCCGAGTAAACGGCGCTCTTCCAAAGCTCAAAAAGATCAGGCGACATATAGATCCTCAATAAAAGTGTCCCTATCCATGACGCGCTAAGGGTGGAAATCCCATTTCCCCCACTTGCCTCTCAGTACATCACGAATGGGAGTGGATGAAACCTTTACCCAGACCATTTTAGTTCAAAATTTCAGTTCAGGAATTTCGTCAAATGGGTGGTGGGCACTGTCTAGGGCAACCATCTTGGACCCTTACAACTAACTGAACTTTTTCTTATCCTCTGTCAACTACTCCAACAACTACATCCAATCTCCAACTACAATGACAAATCAAAACTCCAAACTCAAACAACCAAAATACGAACAAAATCCAAATCAAACCCTTATCTCCAACAATCCACCCTAGCCAATGTGTATGTCCAAAGCAATCCTCAATCCTTTAAAAATTTGAGAGTTATGGAAGAGATGATGATGAGGATGATGATGATGGTGAGGGGGAGGGTTTAGGGAGTTTCGGCTGTGAGAGAGAGAGAGAAAAAAAAATGAGAGAGAGTGATAGCAATTCAAAAATATAAGTGACTAAATGTACAGTCATGTGTGTCTAGCGATGGATCGTAATGTATGTTACGATACATCGTCATTACGATGCATTGCCCATCCTATGAAATAAAATACGAGATGTGATGGATTTGAACTCAAATTGGGGTGCATCGTAAATACTTTGGGCACTTTAATGATGAATTTGGCTAAGTTTGGAAACATTTAGATACACTTCATACCTTAAAAAAATTAGATTCATTCTTATTAGATTAGATGGGTCACACGGATCATGATAGATCTTTGGATATGCCAAGTTTACCGACTATAGCGAGACATGAGAACGGATCATATGTCCAAATATATGGGATCCGTCAAGTGTAACGACCCGCTCCACCACATGGTATGATATTGTCCACTTTGGGCCAAGCCCGCACAATTTTGCTCTTGGTTTTTACCCCAAAAGGCCTCATACCATTTAGAAAGAATATACTACATATAAGCACATCCCCTTCTCCACACCTAGGCGATGTGGGATTAAGTACCCTGTAGCCTGCTAGTGTGGTAGCTTGCCCAGTTTCTCTTGCACCGGCCCACAAGGGTCACCACAATCCACCCCCTAGGAGGCCCGACGTCTCTGTCGGCACACTTCCAGCTGGGTGCGACTTTGATATCATTTGTAATGGCCCACTCCACCTGATGGTATGATATTGTCCGCTTGGGCCAAGCCCGTACGGTTTTGTTCTTGGGTATTACCCCAAAAGACCTTATACCATTTAAAGAGAACACACTACATATAAGCACATCCCCTTCTCCACACCTAGGCGATTTGGGATTAAGCACCCTATAGCCTACCATCATGGTAGCTCACCCAGTGTCTCTCACACCCACCCACAAGGGTCACGACACTTATATGTAGTATGTTCTCTCTAAATGGTATGAGGCCTTTTGGGGTAAAACCCAAGAGCAAAACCGTGCGGGCTTGGCCCAAAGTGGACAATATCATTTTATGTGGCGGAGTAGGTCGTTACAAATGGTATTAGAACTAGACCAAGCCGGAAGTGTGCCAACGAGAACGTCGAGCCTCCTAGGGGGTGGATTGTAGTGACCCTTGTGGGCGGGTGTGATGTGGGCTGATGCGAGAGACAATAGGCGAGCTACCACACATCGCCTGGTTGTGGAGAAGGGGATGTGCTTATATGTAATGTGTTCTCTCCAAATGGTATGAGGCCTTTTGGTGTAAAACCCAAGAACAAAAATCGTGCGGGCTTAGGCCCAAAGTAGACAATATCACACCATCAGGTGGAGCGAGTCGTTACATAAAGTCAATGACATCCATATATTCTATTTGTAATTGACTAGTTACACAATGTTTCACTTTTTACCCGTTGACTTCGAAAAGCATTCCATCCTTGGGATCCTTCAACTCCACCGCTCTGTGGGGAGTGACAGAATTTATGATAAATGGACCATCCCAGCGGGAATGAAGTTTATTGGGAAATAGGCGAAGCCTAAAGTTGTAAAGCCAAACTTTTTGGCTTGGAGAAAGTGATTTAGCTCAAATATGACGGTCATGAAAGACCTTGGTTTTTGCCTTATAGATTTTCAAGCTTTCATATAATTCACTTAATTGGAGCTTTTTGTGAGAGCCAACCAATTTCATCTCGAAATTGAATTTCTTAATAGTCCAAAGGGCTTTATGCTCAAGCGCTATTGGTAAGTGACATGCCTTGCCATATACTAGACGATACGGAGATATGTTTATCAGGGTTTCATAAGTGGTCTAGTACACCAACGATGTGTCATTTAGAAGTTGTGACCAATCCTTGCAATCAGGGCAAATCGACTTCTCTAAGATGTTCTTAATTTTCCTATTAGATACTTTTACTTGGCCACTCATTTGAGGGTGGTAAGGTGTACCAACCTTATGGGTGATGGAGTACTTGAGTAGCAAGGTTGGTAGGAACCGGTTGCAAAAATATTTTTCGCCATCACTGATTATGGCATGTGGAGTCCCAAAAAGACTAAAAATGTTTGTTTAAATGAACTTGATCATGACTGCGTGGTCATTGGTCCTAGTAGCCAAAGCCTCAACCCATTTAGATACATAATCCACCGCCACAAGTATGAACTCAAAATCGGAGGATTGTGGAAACGAGCCCATGAAGTCATGCTCTAAACATCGAAGATCTCGACGACAAGGATTGGGTTCAAATGCATTATATCCTTCTGGGACATAGCACCGATGTGCTGATATTGTTCGCACGAGCGGCAGAATGAGTATGCATCCTGATGTATAGATCGCCAGAAGAAACCACATTAAAGAATTTTAGAGGCAGTCTTTCGAGCATTGAAATGACCTCCGCATTCTAGCGTATGACAGAAAGTAAGAATATTAGGACTCTTACTCTCAGGCACACACCGGTAGATGATTTGATCGAGGAAATACTTTAATAGCATAGGATTATCCCAAAAGCACATATGTACTTGGGAGAAGAAATAATCTTTTTCCTGTTTGGACCAAGATGATGGAATTTTCCCAGTAGCTAGGAAATTAACTATGTCTACATACCAAGGAAGTTGCTCATGAGTGACCCCAAAAAGTTACTCATCCGGAAAGGATTCACAAACTGAAATTGGATCATGATGGCACTCGATGATAATTCAAGACAGGTAGTCAACTACCACATTCTTGGTACCCTTCTTATCCCAGATCTCAAAATTGAACTCTTGCAATAAGAGTATCTATCAGATGAGCTGAGGTTTTGTATCTTTCTTGGCCAACAAATGTCTAAGAGCGACATGATCGGATTGCATAATAACCTTGTATCCTAAGAGATAAGATCTAAATTTGTTCAAGGAATAAACAACTATAAGTAACTCCTTTTCCGTAGTTGTATGATTCATTTGAGCTTCAGAAAGGGATTTTCTTGCATAGTAAATAATATTTTCCAACTTATTTAAATGTTGCCCTAAGAAAGCACCCATAACAAAGTCAGATGTGTCACACATTACCTCAAATGGGAGAGCCCAATATGGAGTGGTTAGAATTGGAGCAATTGACAGAAGAGTGCAGAGAGTTTTAAAAGATTTAAGGCACACTTCATTAAAGTGGAATGAAATATCTTTTTTAAGAAGATGACTCAACGGTCAAGATATCTTGCTAAAGTATTTGATGAAATGGCGGTAGAATTCTGCATGGCCTAGGAATGAATGAATGTCCCTCACCGATAAAGGTGGAGGAAGCTTAACAATGAGTTCAATCTTGGCTCGATCAACTTCTATGCCTCTTTTGGATATGATGTGTCCAAGGACAATACCTTCTTGAACCATGAAATGGCTCTTTTCTCAACTAAGGATTAAGTTTGTGTCCTTACAATGCTTGAGTACAAGTGTAAGATTATGAAGACATGAATCAAAAGAAGGTCCAAAGATAGAGAAATCGTCCATGAACACCTCTAAGAACTTTTTCACCATATCCAAAAAAATAGACATCATGCACCGTTGAAAAGTCGTCGGTGCATTGCATAGCCCAAAGGCCATGCGTCTATATGCAAATGCTCCGTATGGACAGGTGAAGGTTGCCTTTTTCTTGGTCTTACGGGTCAATTGCGACTTGATTATATTCTGAATATCCGTCTAAGAAATAATAAAAACTTTGGCCCACAAGCCTATCTAGGATTTGATCGATGAATGAAAGTAGGAAGTGGTCTTTCCTAGTAGAAGAATTTAGCTTCCTATAATCAATACACACCCTCCATCCGATGGTTGTGCGTTGAGGAACTAACTCTCCTTGTTCATTTAAGAGAACAGTGATACCGGATCTCTTTGGCACTACTTGCATGGGGCTTACCCACTTGCTATCTGAGATGGGGTATATGATACCAGCATCTAGCAATTTAATCACCTCTTTCATGACAACTTCTTTCATGTTAGGGTTTAGTCTGTGCCGCACCTCTCTTGAGGTCTTTGTATCATCTTCCAAATATATGCGGTGCATAGAAATGGAAGGATCTATGCTTTTCAAATTGGCAACGCTCCATCCTATAATGCCTCTATGTTCCTTTAGTACCATTATAAGTGAACATTCTTGGTCATTTGTTAGATTTGAAGTTATAATGACAGAAAGAGTGTCACTTGCGCGAGGAACGCATACTTGAGAGTAGCCGGTAAAGGCTTAAGAAGCTCAAGTTGTAGAGGAGACACAAGGGATGAAATTGGAGGAGTACTTGAAAGAGAAGGAAGAGGCTCGATTGGTGCCTTCCGTTTCGAAAAGTCATTTACAACGATGACATCAAGCTTTTCATTTATATCTTGAATTGATTGCTCGATGTCAAAGTATTCAAAATTGAAGTGACTTAAACACGCCTCTAGAGGATCTTTAGTTAAGATAT
The DNA here is from genome assembly GCA_026545225.1 of Cornus controversa. Lineage (NCBI taxonomy): Eukaryota > Viridiplantae > Streptophyta > Magnoliopsida > Cornales > Cornaceae > Cornus > Cornus controversa. The sequence continues at coordinate 30,856,336 of CM048846.1, read as the reverse complement.
GAGGGTGATTCGTGTGTGAGTGCGTCTCAATTAAAATTACGACACTTCGCAATATAATGAATTCCTTGCAGAATAGGGCTATCGAAAGGAGTGTCGAACCTCAAGGATTATGGTCTGAATGAGTTGGAGTACGAAATTAATTCTAATTAAATTTAGAAAGAAAAGAATTCTATTTTTAATATTTAAACTAATTAAAAAGAAAAATAAAATAAAACAAAGGAAATAGAAAGTTTAGATAATATGAGATAAATCTAGGGTATTTGACTTCACCACTAACTCTACAATCAATGTCAATTGAATTAATTATGGAAAATTATACCATGCATAAGTGGTGTCGGTGGCTACAAGCTCACCTTCATCCGTCAAGAAGATAATATATGATTAAGGCTAAGTCACAGACTATCTTCGATTGATATGGGTCATCTACCTAACTATTCTACTCTAGGGTGCAGTATGGTCCATCTTCTCTAGGCATACTCCATCAAAACGTATAATGATATATTCAGTGATTACCATTGTATAATAATGGCTCTCATGATCACAGAAAATAAGAGAGATTGAGTTCAATAACAACAACTAAATATCTAAGACAAGATAAGAAATCATTGAAACTGAATTTCTAAGACTTTTATTGTTCAATTCTATAATAAGAATCGTCTAAATTACATAATCTATGCATGTATATAAAGGTCCCCAATAATTAAAACAATCAAACCATTGATGCTTTGTTAGGGCTACATCAAAACCCTAGTGGATGAACTAGCCGCTCATGGTAGAAGAAGAAGCTTCAACGGTTGAGGAAGAAGGCATCATCTTCATGAATTATGCGTAAGATTTCGTTGTCCAATGGTTCTCCACTCCAAATCTTTGCAAAGTATGTCTTCAATTCTATCCAAAAGCTCTCTAAAACTCTCCAAGACTCTCCCTAAAATAGCTTTCAATTCTCCACTTTATGCACCAAGAGAATACACCAAAGTCCTAATCCAATTAGGAATTAATTAGGTTTTCCCGCAACACTAATCAGGTAGGATTTTCTTCTAACGTTCGGCCCAAATTTTGACCCACTAGAAGCCCGATTCATGGAATTTTCGTGAACTACAAAAGTGTCCAGAATCGAATTTCGTTCAACCCACACAAAAATTAAGTCAATTTGAGGCTTGAAAATAACACTTCTGGTCCATTTTTCAAAACGGGATTAAGATTGTATTAAGCACAAAATTGGGCTTCAGGCCCGTAACCTTCTTAAGCAGCTGTGATTCTCTTGTACCTCTTCCATGGGCTGATTTGAGTTAAATTATGAAGTTGAATGGATCCTTTTGATGTAGACTTCATCTAACCTTCTTGCATGTTATCTTTAAAAATCCAAAATCATGGTTTTAACTGAAATAATCATTAAGGCCCTAAAAATACAAAAAATACTAAAATGAAATAAAATCACAAAATAATCTATCACTAAGAGAATAAAATATGCAAATTAAGAGGCTAGAATGCGCAACATTCAATGCTGATCACACCCCCAAACTTACATATTGCTAGTCCCTTAGTAATATAATAACACAAAACTAAAACAAAGGAAACTAACGAATACTAACTAAACTACCCAACTCCACTTCCGTGGGAAAAACGATTGCATTTAGCATATGCAACAAGCCTTTAAACCCCTAGGTTCCCCCTAGTGGACGAGTATAGTCTCGTGAGGGTTTTCAGAAATGTTACTCACAAACATTCAAAATTCTGTTTCAACATTAATTCAAGAAGAAGATTACAATATATGGTTAGAAACTTGCATTCAAGAATAATTTCAAAATTTTAAATTCTATAATTCAAAGCAATGGTCCCCACACATAATTCACATCAACATATCTCAAAATAACCAACTCTAGTTCCCTCGTGTAAAGTGAACTAGCAGTCCTCTCATGCAGCATAACCCAGCTCGAATATATTAAGGCACATACCCCTTCAACTCACTAGCTCCCCTTATTAAAATTATACTTCCAAACATGAATACATGACTTTTCATTTTTTTTATTTTTCATTCTCTTTTTTTTATTACTTGATTGGTTGTGCAATGTCTTGATCTATTAAGCTTTCTGAAAGATCTATGTAGCAAGCTTTCAATCAGTGACTCCCAAACTAGATGGCTTTAGGGCACTAGGCGTTAAGACACCCCGAAGAACCTAATTACTTGAATCAATCAGGCTACAAATCAAGACAACCAATGCTCATCTTTTCTCACCCTTTCACTTTTGACGCGAACAATCCATGTTTCCTGAGGCATAGAAGCCCGGTTACTCATGAAAAGGATCAAATTGATTTGCTATTCAACATATATTTCTTTTTTTTTTCCATTGATGTCAAGTAAAACATATCATCGGTACTCATTCTCAAGAGATACTAATTAATATCAAGCATATGTAACACAATAACTCAGAACCAAAGTTTATACCTCACAAGATTATTATAGTGTGTTTGTGCATTTAAGGAAACTAAAACCAATTACTCCAAAGCATGTCAATGCAAACCATTATTAAAAGCACTAGATTCAAACCACAGTTTCCAAAAATTTAAAACATACTCAAAAATTGTAAGTTACGCACCTACATAAGGTATTAATCCCTTGAATAATGTCAAAACATTCTATCTAACAACAAAAAAAAATAAAATAAAACTAAGAAAAGAAAATAAACAAAAATCCTAAAATAAGAAGAATTTCACAAAAATTTCCCCCATAGTGCAATAAAGCACATAAATAAGGCATCGCGTCACCCCCAAACTTAAATTGTACATTGTACTCAATGTACTCCTAGTAAAAGCATAGAGAAGAGTAAGAACGAAAATACCATGAATCCGGAGAAGTAATGGCAAGAAAACAAAATAAACCAGTAGCATGAAGGTAATGCAAGCACACCTCCAAACTTGGAAGTTACAACCTGTCAAAACAAACCACAATACCCCAAAGACCAAGTGAAATAATATGGGTGAAAATAAATATGAAATAAATTTTTTTTTTTTGAAACTGAATTTATATACAGAAAGAAAAATAAATAATAAAAAAAAACTAAAACTAAAATAAAATACACAAGATAGTTACCTCCCAATCAAGGATGTGGTGGTGACTGAGCACCTAGATCTAGGTTTGTCTGGCGCATCAATGCACGCAGCATCCTCCTCATCTCTAGCTGATCCTGGCGAGTCTCATGGAAGTGATCCCCCATCTCTATCCACATAGCTCCAAACTGTGTGAAAACCTCTGTTTATAAGGTGTCAAACTGGGCGGTCAACCCAACAATCTACCCCTCTAAATAATGATAATCATGTCCGCCAGCTTGTGCATGAACATCTTCTTCTTCTGCTTCCATCTCCTTAGGATCTTCCACCGGTGGTGGTATGTCTATAGTTTCCCCTCTCTGAGCCAATCAAGATATTTCACCTGGTGCAGCTATGAGTCTTTGATGCATATGAGATCAGCTCAAATTCCAATCATATGTGCTATAGTGAATATCTCATGGAAAAGCAAGCTCATCCTCATTGACTGCATATCCCTGTGCAATGAGTAACTGATGAATGATAGTAGGGAATGGAAGCTCCCAGTCACTTGCACTGTCCGGTGCCTTGGCCACAACCTTTGAATAAAACTTTTCAATTTGGCCCTAGACAATCTGTGGGAATGATAGCCAATGCCCAAAATGTATGACATATAAAGCTCTAAGGAACTCTTGACGCCTCTCAATTTTGTGCCCAATGGGACACACATTCTTATATAAAACAGCATCAAGGAACCATAGATGACTTGGTGTAGAAAACTTTGAAGCTAAATTATGCTTTGGCCCAGAGAATTAGTTAGCACACAATCGTGCCACCAAATAACCTACCAACAAATCATTGGGTAAAGGAGTGTAGATATTGGTCAAATCAGCCGGACATTCATGAGGACAACCCATGGTAATAGCAATCGAAGACATATCAACCTGAACTTGTGTTTCATCTACCAAAGAAATAAGCATGCCCCGCTCGTCAAGTTTTGGCATTAAGTTCTAATAAAAGACTTTGACGAGCCTCAGGTATATAATAGTAGATAATGGAACAAAAATCGATGCCGACTGATGACGACGGATATCAGAAATCCCCCATCGTGTCTCGAGAAATATAGCATACAGTTAGGTGATATCAAATGTCACTTCAAAATTCAAGGCTCTTGGATGCCATCTCTCATGAATTCCATCTCAGCAAGATCTTGAGGAAACAGGTGTTGGATCATGTCATGCTCGGCGAGGATTGCGCGAGCTTGAAGCACCTTGGTGACTTTCTCTCTTTGGTGCCATAGAAATAGAAAAAGTTTGGTCTCTTCTTTCACAATTTTTCCACCCCAAATTGACCAATTCAATTCACCAATTATGTCCCCCAAACTTGGTCTTCAAAAGTCCTCAAAAAGATTGGCACAATTTTGCAAGATAAAAACTCTACTTACTTTTATGAAGAACTTGAGAAAGTAAGAGTTTTCTTGAGAAATAGTGATGATCAATCTGATTTTGATGTTGATGTTGATGATGGTCAATGATAAATACTTGTATGAGAATCACTAATTGAAGAAAATATATTCCCAGTTGACGTAGGAGTCAAATTGGATCACAAAGTTGTCAAAGAAACAAGTAGTAGCAAGTAGATGAGAGAGGGGGCCTTTATAGGCCTCAAAAATTTGGGCAGCCCATAATTGGGCTTGGGCGATCGATCCCCCTTGGGATGGGCGATCGATCGCCCACTTCTTGGTCCTCCCATGTTGAAAAAATCATAGGGCGATCGATCCTCCTTGAAATAGGCGATCAATCCCCTATACTGATGCCTGTTTGGTGTCTATCGCTATTGGTCGACCGGGAAAGGTATTTTTGATGTATCTATCGCCCAAGGTCAACCAAGAGCTCATTTTTTCACCCATCTTGAGTCCAAAGACCTCGGTACACCTCTTGGCATCCTCTGAAAGTAACTTATACATCAAAAACTCAAAGAAAGCATATCAAAACGCAACTAGAATTGAAAGAAAAATTAAGAAACATAAACTAAAAATTAAAATCCAAGAAAACTAAAGAAATTAAAGGATAGAAATACATACAAATCCTACAATTTAACGTCCGTAGGCAACGATCAATTCTCCGAAGGGATTACGTCAGATAGACGGGATCCATCAAGTCGACGAACTCCACGTCTCTTGTTTGCACAAATCCTCTACACAATGCTTCAACCTTTGCCCATTAACTTTTTCATCAAAAATTTCAAACAATTGTTCATCTTGAAATGAGTCACCAATTGGTAATGCATCGAACATAAGCTCAGACACAATCCAGGATAAATGATCCGCGACTACATTCTCTGTCCCTTCTTGTCTTTGATCTCCAAATTGAATTCTTGTAACAATAAAATCCATCGAATAAGGTGCGGTTTGGTTTCCTTCTTGGCCAATAAGTGTCTCAATGCCGCATGATCAGAGTAGACAACCACCTTGGACCCCAATAAATAGGAATGAAACTTGTCCAGGGCAAATACTATAGCTAGAAGTTCTTTCTCTATGGTTGTATAATTAAGTTGGGCATCAGAGAGAGTCTTACTAGCGTAATAGATGACATATGATCGTTTCTCTTCTCCTTGCCCCAACACTGCTCCTACTGTATAATCAGAGGCATCACACATGATTTCAAAAGGTAGAGCCCATTTTGGAGATTGCATGAGTCGTGCAAAGGATAATAAAGACCAAAGCTTTTCAAAAACTTGCACACACTCTTCATTAAAGGAAAAGGGAACAACTTTAGATAATAAGTGGCACAAAGACCGAGCAATTTTACTGAAATCCTTGATGAATCTTCTATAGAATCTAGCATGGCCTAAGAAAGAATGGACTTACTTCACCGAAGTTAGAAGAGGCAGCGTAGCAATCAGGTCAATCTTTGCTTTATCAACTTCAATGCCTCTCTCTGAAATAATATGCCCCAACACAATACCCTCCTTCACTATGAAATGGCTCTTTTCCCAACTAAGTACCAAATTTTGTTCTTGACACCTTTGAAGCACAAGTGATAAATTGCTCAGACACTCGTGACACTCGCCAAGAGCAACTAGAGATGCGGAGGATGATGCGTGCACTGATGCGCCAAGCAAACTTAGATCCGGATGCTCAGTCACCACCACATCCTTGACAGGAAGGTAACCATCTTTTGTATATTATTTTATTTTTAGTTTTTCTATTTAGTTTTTTAGTTAGATTTTTAATCTCAAAAAAAAAAAAAAAATAAAAATAAAAAAATAAAAAAAATGAAAAATAAAAAAAAAAAAATTTTTTTAGGATTTTTCTCTTTCATATTTATTTTCACCCATACTATTTTCACTTGATCTTTGGGGTATAGTGGTTTGTTTTGACAGGTTGAATCATCCAAGTTTGGGGGTGTGCTTGCCTTGCCTTCATGCTAGTGATGTCCTCTATTTTCTTTCCACTATTCCATGATCCTGGTATTATCGTTCTTACTCTTCTCTATGTTTTGATTGGTAGTACATTGAGGACAATGTACAGTTTAAGTTTGGGGGTGAGGCGATGCCTATTTGTGTGCTTTATTGCAATATGGGGGGAAATTTGTGTGAAATTCTTCTTGTATTAGGATTTTTATTTTTTTTTATTTTCTTAGTTTTTTTTTTTATTTTATTTTGTTTTTTTTTTAGATAGAATGTTTTGACATCATTCAAGGGATTAATACCTTATGTAGGTGCTTAACCTGCAATTTTTGAGTATGTTTTAAATTTTTGAAAACTGTGGTTTAAATTATGTGGTTTTAATCATGGTTTGCAATAACATGTTTTGGAGTAATTAATTTTAGTTTCCTTACATGCACAAACACACTAGCATAGTCTTATGGGGTATAAACTTTGGTTTTGAGTTATTGAGTTACATATGTTTGATATTAAGTAGTATCTCTTGAGAATGAGTACCGATAATGTGTTATACTTGACTTCAATGAAAAAAAAAAAAGAAAGAAGAAAAAAGAGTTGAATAAGCAAATCAATTTGATCCTTTTCATGAGTAACCGGGCCTCTATGCCTCAGGAAGCACGGAGTGTTCGCGTCAAAAGTGAAAGGGTGAGAAAAGATGAGCATTGGTTGTCTTGATTTGTAGCCTGACTGATTCGAGTAATTAGGTCTTCGGGGTATCTTAAAGCCTAGTGCCCTAAAGCCATCTGGTTTGGGAGTCACTGACTGAAAGCTTGCTACATGGATCTTTCAGAAAGCTTAATAGATCAAGACATTGCACAACCAATAAAGCAATGAAAAAAAAAAGAATGATGAAAAAAAAAAATTGAAAAGTCATGTATTCATGTTTGGAAGTATGATTTCAATAAGGGGAGCTAGTGAGTTGAAGGGGTATGTGCCTTAATATATTCAGAGCTGAGTTATGCTACATGAGAGGACTGCTAGTTCACTTTACACGAGGGAGCTAGAGTTGATTATTTTGAGATATGTTGATGTGAATTATGTATGAGGACCATTGCTTTGAATTATAGAATTTGAAAATTTGAAATTATTCTTGAATGCAAGTTTGTAACTATATATTGTAATTTTCTTCTTGAATTAATGTTGAAACAGAATTTTGAATGTTTGTGGGTAACATTTCTGGAAACCCTCACGAGACTATACTCGTCCACTAGGGGGAACCTAGGGGCTTAAAGGCTTGTTGCATATGCTAAATGCAATCATTTCTCCCACGAAAGTGGAGTTTGGTAGTTTAGTTAGTATTTGTTAGTTTCCTTTGTTTTAGTTTTGTTTTATTCTATTGCTAAGGGACTAGCAATATGTAAGTTTGGGGGTGTGATAGGCGTTGAATGTTACGCATTCTAGCCTCTTAACTTATGTATTTTATTCTCTTAGTGATAGATTATTTTGTTATTTTACTTTGTTTTAGTGTTTTCTGTATTTTCAGGGCCTTAATGAGTATTTCAGTTAAAACCAAGCTTTTGGGCTTTTAAAGAAGACATCCAAGATGGTGAGATGAAGCCTACATCACGGAGATTCACTCAACCATTTATTTCAACTCAAATCAGCCCAAGAAAGAGGTCCAAGAGAATTACAGTTGCTTAAGAAGGTTTCGGGCCTGAAGCCCAAATCTGCGCATAATGCAGTCTTAATCCCGTTTTGGAAAATGGACCAGAAGGCTTATTTCCGAGCCTCAAATCGACATTATTTTCGCGTGGGGTTGAACGAAATTTGATTCTGCACACTTTTGTATTTCACGAAAATTCCGTGAATCGGACTTCTAGTGGGTCAAAAGTTGGGCCGAAGTCAGCAGGAAAAACCCACCTGATTAGTGCTGCGGGAAACCCTAATTAATTCCTAATTGGATTAGGACTTTGGTGTATTCTCTTGGGGAATAAAGTGAAGACTTGGAGGCTGAAGAGAGAGAGCTTACACACAGAGATTGGAGAGTCTGAGAGGGCTGAAGAGAACAGAACATATTGCAGAGCCATTGGAGAACGAAGTCATACGCGTAATTCAGAAAGATGATGTCTTCTTCCTCAACAGTTGAAGCTTCTTCTTCTACCATGAGCGGCTAGTTCATCCACTAGGGTTTTGATGTAGCCCTAACAAAGCATCAATGGTTTGATTGTTTTAATTATTGGGGACCTTTATATACATGCATAGATTGTGTAATTGTGAGGATTCTTATTAATGAATTGAGCAATAAAAGTCTTGTAAATTCAATCTCAATGATTTCTTATCTTGTCTTAGATATTTAGTTGTTGTTATTGAACTCAATCTCTTTTGTTTTCTGTGATCACGAGAGAGATTATTACACAATGGTAATCACTGAATATATTGTTATGAGCTTTGATGGATTATGCCTAGAGAAGATGAACCATACTGCACCCTAGATTAGAGTAGTTAGGCAGATGGCCCATGCCAATCGAAGATAGTCCATGGCTTAGCCTTAATCATATGTTATCTTCTTGACGGATGAAGGTGAGCTTGTAGCCACCAACACCACTTATGCATGATGTAATTCCCCTATAGTTGATTCAATTGACCATTGATTGTGGAGTTAGTGGTGAAGTCAAACACCCTAGGTTTCTCTCTTATTATCTTCATTATCTGTTTACCTTTGATTTATTTTATTTTATCTTTTTAATTAGTTAAAAATCAGAATTCTTTTCTTATAAATTTAATTAGAATTAGTTCTGTGTTCCAACTCATCAGAACATAATCCCTGAGGTACGATACCCATTCCTTTCGATAGCCCTATTCTGCAAAGAATTCGTTCTATTGCGTAGTGTGGAAAATTTTAATTGGTATACTTTTTGAGTCACACTCACACACGAATCAATTTTTGGCGCCGTTGCCGGGGATTATCTATTTGATTGATTGGATTTTACAGAATTAGTTTTAATTGGATTTTTAGTTTAGGAAATTTTTATATTTTATTTTTATTCTTGTTTTTGTTTTCTTTTCAGGTGCTTTTGGTAATATATGCAAGGTCGTCGTTCTGTGGCTGATCCTTTGATACCTCTTGATCCTGAGCCTGAACGTACTCTTAGACAACAGAGGAACATCCCTGTTGACACCAGTGTGCAAGAGGAAGAAATAATTGAAGACATGGCAGAAGAGAGGAATAATAACCTTGTTCCTAATGCTGATGGAGAAAGAGCTAGATTGCTTAGGGACTACTATGTTCCTGAGACATATACCTCGCCAGCAGGTTTTCAATTGCCCAATGTCACAGCACAGAATTATGAGATCAAGTCCAGCATTATTCAGATACTACCATCTTATTTTGGGCTGACTCAAGAAGACCCTTACAAGCATCTGGATGACTTCATTGAAGTGTGCTCAACTACAAAAATTCACAACTTCTCTGAAGATGCTTTCAGAATGAGACTTTTTCCATTCTCTTTGAAAGACAAAGCAAAGTATTGGTTCAACTCTCTACCGGCTGGTTCTATCACGACTTGGACTCAGATGCAACATGAGTTTCTCAAGAAGTATTTTCCGATAGGGAAGACCAATCAGTTCAGACGTGCTATCACTGGTTTCTCCCAACATGAGGGGGAACAATTTTATGAGACATGGGAAAGATTCAAGGACCTTCTTAGGAAGTGTCCCCATCATCAAGTTCCTAAGTGGCAACTAGTGCAGAGTTTTCATGAAGGGCTCACAGAAGCCAACAGACAGATGGTTGATGCGTCATGTGGAGGTACTTTTATGTTGAAGAGTGAAGAAGAGGCATGGACCTTATTTGAAAATCTTAGTGACAACTCTCTACAACATGTGTCCTCTACTCGTTCTAGCAGACCTGCCACTACCAGGAAGACTGATGGGATTTTTGAGGTTGGTGCTTCAGAAGCTATGCCAACTGATATTGATTTAATTGCACAGAAGGTAGCAGCAATTATGGCTGCCAATCAAACTCCTTCTACTTTAAATTCTTCATTGCTAGGCCCGTGTGAATTCTGCTCTAGTCCTATGCATAATGTGAGCAATTGTCCTTCAATGGGGCAATTTTCTGATATTCAACATGAGCAAGTTCAAGCTACTTTCACTGGACCAATGAATCCTCCACGAGGTAATACTTACAATCCCACATGGAGGAATCATCCTGGTTTTTCTTACAGTAACCAAGGGGCAGCAATGCAACCATCATATCAACCTAGGACTTTTGTGCCTCAACAGCAATATCAAACACAAAGTCCTATGGCCCAAAGAATTTCTGCTATTGAAGACAAGCTGACTCTTACCTTGTCTAAATTTGACAAGCTTGATTCTCTTATAGAGACAGTGCAAGCTACTGCAGCAACAGTACAATCTACAGTTCAGCTAGTGCATTCGCATTCTCAATCGATTGCCAAACTGGAATCTCAGTTTGGACAGCTTGCTACTTCATTGAGTAGAAGAGAAGAAGGGAAGCTCCCTAGTCAACCAATTGCTAATCCAAGAGGGATGCAAGCTTCCACAAGCAACCCACACCATGAGCAAGTTCAAGCCATTACCACTTTGAGAAGTGGGAAAATAATTGACAATAAGGTGGGTGAGAAGAAAGAAGAAGAAAAAGTGATCACAAGTCCAAGTGCTGAAATTCCTTATGAGCCCAAGGCTCCTTTCCCACAACGTTTTCTTGAAGCATCTAAGTTGGGGAAGCAAGGGGACAAGTTGCATGACATGATGGAGGTGTTTCGCCAAGTGAAGATTAATTTGCCACTCCTTGATGCCATCAAGCAAATTCCTCCTTATGCAAAATTTTTGAAGGACTTGTGCACTCAGAAAAGGCGTTCTAAAAGCCATGTGCCAAAGAAAGTAATGCTGCCACAACAAGTGAGTTCAATAATTCAGTAGTGTACTCCTCCCAAGTACAAAGATCCTGGTGCTCCAACTATCTCATGCATTATTGGGGAGCACCATGTGGATAAAGCTCTTCTTGATTTGGGTGCAAGTGTGAATTTGCTACCTTATTCAGTTTACTTACAATTGGGCTTGGGAGAATTGAAGCCTACCTCGGTGGTATTACAATTTGCAGACAGATCAACAAAGCAACCCCGAGGAATCATAGAAGATGTGCTCATTAAAGTGGACAAGTTCTACTTTCCTGTTGATTTCATTGTACTTGACACTGAGCCGGTTCACAATCCGAAGAGGCACATTCCTGTGATCCTTGGTCGACCTTTCTTAGCTACTGCTGATGCTTGCATAAATTGTAGGTCAGGGATCATGGATATTTCCTTTGGCAACATGAAGGTTAAACTTAATATTTTCAATGCTGTTGAGAATCCTCCAGATCAGACTGATGTTTTCTTCATGGACTCTGAAGAGGTGATTGAATCTGTAGATGAAGTAAGGGTGCAAGAAAAACAGAAGGAGAAGAAGGTGTTTGAAGATCAAATTTCTACCATGGTGGTAACTTCTGTATGCACTACACTTTCCAAAACACTTCAGAGGGAGCAATTGTTTGGAGTGTCCGACAACTCCACACCATGGTATGCAGATATTGTGAACTATTTAGCCACGGGAAAAGTGCCAAGAGACTGGACCAAGCGAGAACGTGATCGATTCTTCTCTAAAGTTCATCATTACTTTTGGGAGGATCCAGAGTTATTTAAATATTGTCCAGATCAGATTATTCGGCGATGTGTCCCAGACCATGAGTTTCAAGATATTCTCAAGTTCTGCCACTCATTGGCATGTGGAGGCCACTTCAGTGCAAGGAAAACAGCGGCAAAGGTACTTCAATGCGGATTCTTTTGGCCTTCTCTATTTCACGATGCATATGTTTTCTGTAAGACTTGTGATCGTTGTCAAAGATTGGGTTCAATGTCAAGACGTGATATGATGCCAATGAGCCCCATTCTGGTGGTGGAGATTTTTGATGTTTGGGGAATTGATTTTATGGGACCCTTTCCACCTTCTTTTGGCTACGAATATATTCTGGTTGGAGTGGATTATGTCTCCAAGTGGGTGGAGGCCATTGCAACTCGAACCAATGATCACAAGGTGGTAATCAAATTCATGCATGAGAATATTCTGAGTCGAATTGGAATTCCTCGAGCCTTGATCAGTGATGGTGGTACTCACTTTTGCAATAAATTCTTGAGAGGTTTGCTTGCTAAATATTCAGTGACACATAAGGTGGCAACGCCTTATCATCCTCAAACAAGTGGGCAAGTAGAGCTGTCCAATCGAGAAATTAAGCATGTTCTCGAGAAGACAGTGAGACCAGATAGAAGAGATTGGTCATTGCGACTGAGCGAAGCACTATGGGCGTATCGGACTGCTTACAAGACCCCTATCGGTATGTCACCATATCGGTTAGTATATGGGAAAGCATGTCATCTTCCAGTAGAGATTGAGCACAAGGCACTTTGGGCAATTCGAAAATTCAATTTCGATGCAAAAAGAGCTGGGGAAGAGAGGAAGTTGCAATTGAATGAATTAGAAGAGTTTAGGCGTGATGCTTATGAAAGTTCACGAATTTACAAGGAGAGGACGAAAGCATTTCATGATCGACATATCTCACGAAAGTCCTTCTCTCCAGGTGATAAAGTGTGGCTCTTCAATTCCAAGCTTTGGTTGTTTCCCGGAAAATTGCGTTCAAGGTGGGATGGACCATTCCAAGTGATTTCGGTTTTTCCTCATGGTGCCGTGGAAATTCGAAGCATTCGAGATAATACGTTGATGAAAGTTAATGGCCAAAGGTTGAAACATTGTGTGGAAGGATGTTTGCCAAGAAGAGACGTGGAGTCCGTCGACTTGACGGATCCCATCTATCCGACTTAATCCCTTCGGAGAGTCAATCGTCTCCTACGGACGTTAAATAGTAGGTTTTGTATGTATTTCTATACTTTATTTCTTTTAGTTTTCTTTAATTTTAATTTTTGATTCTAAGTTTTCTTAGGTTTTTCTTCAATTTTAGTTGCGTTTTAATGTTTTTTCTTTGAGTTTTTGATGTATAAGTTGCTTCCGGAGAATGCCAAGAGGTGTACCGAGGTATTCGGACTCAAGACGGGTGAAAAATCGTGCTCTCGGTCGACCTTGGGCGATGGAGACTCAAAAATATCAAGTCTCGGTCGAACTTGGGCGATGGAGGGTCAAACAGGCCTTCAGGGGGGGGATCGATCGCCCCAGTCAAGGGGGATCGATCGCCCCATGATTTTCCATGAGGACCAGCACCATCAGGTGGGCGATCGATCGCCCATCCTAGGGGGGATCGATCGCCCAAGCCCAAAACATGGGCTGGCCGAGAGTTCTCCTTATATATGGACACCCACTCCTCCTATATTGCTCCTACATGCATCCTAAGCCTCTTTGAACTCCAATTCAAGTCCTACATCATCCGGAAAACTAATTTCTTCAATTAGTGATTATTATACAAGGATTCAACATTGATCAACATCAACTTCAACATCAAAGAAGATCAAAAATCACTAGTTCTCAAAGGAAGCTCACACTTTTTCAAGTTCAACATCAAAGTAAGTGAAGTTTTTCCTTGAAGAAATTATTCAAATCTTTTTGAGGGCTTTTGAAGACCAAGTTTGGGGGATCAAATTGGTGCAATTACTTGTTCGATTTGGGTGGAAAAATTGCCGAAAAAAGGAGGTTGAAGGTTACAAAAGAATTGTGCTCACCAAGTGTTCGATTTAATTCCTCAACTACACTTTTTCTACTTCTATGGCACCAAAGAGAGCAAGTCACCAAGATGCTTCAAGTTCACGTAATCCTCGCCGAGCGAGGAATGATCCGACCACAGGTTCTTCACGATCTCGCCGAGACGGTATTCAAGAGAGATGGCATCCAAGGGCGTTGAACTATGAAACAACGTTTGACATAGCCGAACTTTATGGTATGTTTCCCGAGACACGATGGGGGATTTCCGACATCCGTCGTCGTCGGTCGGCATCCATTTTTGTTCCACTCTCATCTACCATTTACCCGAGGCTTGTCAAGGTATTTTATCAAAACTTGATGCCGAAACCTGATGAGCGGGATGTGCTTACTTCTTCCATAGATGGAACAATAGTTCGAGTGGACATGTCATCCATTGCCATTGCTATGGGTTGTCCTCATGAATGCCCAGCTGATTTATCTCATATCTACACTCCTTTACCCGACGAGTTGTCGGTGGGCAATATGGTTGCACGATTGTGTGCCAACCAATTCTTCGGGCCAAAAAGGAATGCAGCTTCAAAGTCTTCAATGCCAAATCATTTATGGTTCCTTGACGCTGTGCTACTCAAGAATGTATGTCCAATTGGACATAAAACTGAAAGACGTCAAGAGTTCCTCAGAGCCTTATATGCCATACATTTTGGGCATTGGCTGTCACTCCCACAGATTGTCTGGGGCCAGATGGAGAAATTCTATTCCAAGGTTGTGGCCAAAGTACCAGACAGTGCAAGTGACTGGGAGTTCCCATTCCCTACTATTATTCACCAGTTGCTTGTAACACAGGGGTATGCAGTCCACGAGGACGAGCTTGCCTTTCCACATGACCTTCATTATGGCACGCATGACTGGAACTTGAGTCGATCTCATATGCACCAGAGAGTCATAGCAGCGCCTGGTGAGGTATCTCGGGTGGCCCAAGGAGGAGAGCATGTAGATGTACCACCACCGGTGGACGATCCAGAGGAGATGGAGGCAGAGGAAGAGGAAGTGCATGCACAGGCTGGTGGCCATGATTATCAATACTTAGAAGGGCAGATTGCTGGGTTGACAGCCCAGTTTGGCACCTTACAGACAGAGGTCTCCACACAGTTTGGTGCAATGAGAGCAGAGATGGCGGATCACTTTCGTGACACTCGCCAAGAGCAACTAGAGATGCGGAGGATGATGCGTGCACTGATGCGCCAAGCAAACTTAGATCCGGATGCTCAGTCACCACCACATCCTTGACAGGAAGGTAACCATCTTTTGTATATTATTTTATTTTTAGTTTTTCTATTTAGTTTTTTAGTTAGATTTTTAATCTCAAAAAAAAAAAAAAAAAAAAATAAAAAAATAAAAAAAATGAAAAATAAAAAAAAAAAAATTTTTTTAGGATTTTTCTCTTTTATATTTATTTTCACCCATACTATTTTCACTTGATCTTTGGGGTATAGTGGTTTGTTTTGACAGGTTGAATCATCCAAGTTTGGGGGTGTGCTTGCCTTGCCTTCATGCTAGTGATGTCCTCTATTTTCTTTCCACTATTCCATGATCCTGGTATTATCGTTCTTACTCTTCTCTATGTTTTGATTGGTAGTACATTGAGGACAATGTACAGTTTAAGTTTGGGGGTGAGGCGATGCCTATTTGTGTGCTTTATTGCAATATGGGGGGAAATTTGTGTGAAATTCTTCTTGTATTAGGATTTTTATTTTTTTTTATTTTCTTAGTTTTTTTTTTTATTTTATTTTGTTTTATTTTTAGATAGAATGTTTTGACATCATTCAAGGGATTAATACCTTATGTAGGTGCTTAACCTGCAATTTTTGAGTATGTTTTAAATTTTTGAAAACTGTGGTTTAAATTATGTGGTTTTAATCATGGTTTGCAATAACATGTTTTGGAGTAATTAATTTTAGTTTCCTTACATGCACAAACACACTAGCATAGTCTTATGGGGTATAAACTTTGGTTTTGAGTTATTGAGTTACATATGTTTGATATTAAGTAGTATCTCTTGAGAATGAGTACCGATAATGTGTTATACTTGACTTCAATGAAAAAAAAAAAAGAAAGAAGAAAAAAGAGTTGAATAAGCAAATCAATTTGATCCTTTTCATGAGTAACCGGGCCTCTATGCCTCAGGAAGCACGGAGTGTTCGCGTCAAAAGTGAAAGGGTGAGAAAAGATGAGCATTGGTTGTCTTGATTTGTAGCCTGACTGATTCGAGTAATTAGGTCTTCGGGGTATCTTAAAGCCTAGTGCCCTAAAGCCATCTGGTTTGGGAGTCACTGACTGAAAGCTTGCTACATGGATCTTTCAGAAAGCTTAATAGATCAAGACATTGCACAACCAATAAAGCAATGAAAAAAAAAAGAATGATGAAAAAAAAAATTTGAAAAGTCATGTATTCATGTTTGGAAGTATGATTTCAATAAGGGGAGCTAGTGAGTTGAAGGGGTATGTGCCTTAATATATTCAGAGCTGAGTTATGCTACATGAGAGGACTGCTAGTTCACTTTACACGAGGGAGCTAGAGTTGATTATTTTGAGATATGTTGATGTGAATTATGTATGAGGACCATTGCTTTGAATTATAGAATTTGAAAATTTGAAATTATTCTTGAATGCAAGTTTGTAACTATATATTGTAATTTTCTTCTTGAATTAATGTTGAAACAGAATTTTGAATGTTTGTGGGTAACATTTCTGGAAACCCTCACGAGACTATACTCGTCCACTAGGGGGAACCTAGGGGTTTAAAGGCTTGTTGCATATGCTAAATGCAATCATTTCTCCCACGAAAGTGGAGTTTGGTAGTTTAGTTAGTATTTGTTAGTTTCCTTTGTTTTAGTTTTGTTTTATTCTATTGCTAAGGGACTAGCAATATGTAAGTTTGGGGGTGTGATAGGCGTTGAATGTTACGCATTCTAGCCTCTTAACTTATGTATTTTATTCTCTTAGTGATAGATTATTTTGTTATTTTACTTTGTTTTAGTGTTTTCTGTATTTTCAGGGCCTTAATGAGTATTTCAGTTAAAACCAAGCTTTTGGGCTTTTAAAGAAGACATCCAAGATGGTGAGATGAAGCCTACATCACGGAGATTCACTCAACCATTTATTTCAACTCAAATCAGCCCAAGAAAGAGGTCCAAGAGAATTACAGTTGCTTAAGAAGGTTTCGGGCCTGAAGCCCAAATCTGCGCATAATGCAGTCTTAATCCCGTTTTGAAAAACGGACCAGAAGGCTTATTTCCGAGCCTCAAATCGACATTATTTTCGCGTGGGGTTGAACGAAATTTGATTCTGCACACTTTTGTATTTCACGAAAATTCCGTGAATCGGACTTCTAGTGGGTCAAAAGTTGGGCCGAAGTCAGCAGGAAAAACCCACCTGATTAGTGCTGCGGGAAACCCTAATTAATTCCTAATTGGATTAGGACTTTGGTGTATTCTCTTGGGGAATAAAGTGAAGACTTGGAGGCTGAAGAGAGAGAGCTTACACACAGAGATTGGAGAGTCTGAGAGGGCTGAAGAGAACAGAACATATTGCAGAGCCATTGGAGAACGAAGTCATACGCGTAATTCAGAAAGATGATGTCTTCTTCCTCAACAGTTGAAGCTTCTTCTTCTACCATGAGCGGCTAGTTCATCCACTAGGGTTTTGATGTAGCCCTAACAAAGCATCAATGGTTTGATTGTTTTAATTATTGGGGACCTTTATATACATGCATAGATTGTGTAATTGTGAGGATTCTTATTAATGAATTGAGCAATAAAAGTCTTGTAAATTCAATCTCAATGATTTCTTATCTTGTCTTAGATATTTAGTTGTTGTTATTGAACTCAATCTCTTTTGTTTTCTGTGATCACGAGAGAGATTATTACACAATGGTAATCACTGAATATATTGTTATGAGCTTTGATGGATTATGCCTAGAGAAGATGAACCATACTGCACCCTAGATTAGAGTAGTTAGGCAGATGGCCCATGCCAATCGAAGATAGTCCATGGCTTAGCCTTAATCATATGTTATCTTCTTGACGGATGAAGGTGAGCTTGTAGCCACCAACACCACTTATGCATGATGTAATTCCCCTATAGTTGATTCAATTGACCATTGATTGTGGAGTTAGTGGTGAAGTCAAACACCCTAGGTTTCTCTCTTATTATCTTCATTATCTGTTTACCTTTGATTTATTTTATTTTATCTTTTTAATTAGTTAAAAATCAGAATTCTTTTCTTATAAATTTAATTAGAATTAGTTCTGTGTTCCAACTCATCAGAACATAATCCCTGAGGTACGATACCCATTCCTTTCGATAGCCCTATTCTGCAAAGAATTCGTTCTATTGCGAAGTGTGGAAAATTTTAATTGGTATACTTTTTGAGTCACACTCACACACGAATCAATTTTTGGCGCCGTTGCCGGGGATTATCTATTTGATTGATTGGATTTTACAGAATTAGTTTTAATTGGATTTTTAGTTTAGGAAATTTTTATATTTTATTTTTATTCTTGTTTTTGTTTTCTTTTCAGGTGCTTTTGGTAATATATGCAAGGTCGTCGTTCTGTGGCTGATCCTTTGATACCTCTTGATCCTGAGCCTGAACGTACTCTTAGACAACAGAGGAACATCCCTGTTGACACCAGTGTGCAAGAGGAAGAAATAATTGAAGACATGGCAGAAGAGAGGAATAATAACCTTGTTCCTAATGCTGATGGAGAAAGAGCTAGATTGCTTAGGGACTACTATGTTCCTGAGACATATACCTCGCCAGCAGGTTTTCAATTGCCCAATGTCACAGCACAGAATTATGAGATCAAGTCCAGCATTATTCAGATGCTACCATCTTATTTTGGGCTGACTCAAGAAGACCCTTACAAGCATCTGGATGACTTCATTGAAGTGTGCTCAACTACAAAAATTCACAACTTCTCTGAAGATGCTTTCAGAATGAGACTTTTTCCATTCTCTTTGAAAGACAAAGCAAAGTATTGGTTCAACTCTCTACCGGCTGGTTCTATCACGACTTGGACTCAGATGCAACATGAGTTTCTCAAGAAGTATTTTCCGATAGGGAAGACCAATCAGTTCAGACGTGCTATCACTGGTTTCTCCCAACATGAGGGGGAACAATTTTATGAGACATGGGAAAGATTCAAGGACCTTCTTAGGAAGTGTCCCCATCATCAAGTTCCTAAGTGGCAACTAGTGCAGAGTTTTCATGAAGGGCTCACAGAAGCCAACAGACAGATGGTTGATGCGTCATGTGGAGGTACTTTTATGTTGAAGAGTGAAGAAGAGGCATGGACCTTATTTGAAAATCTTAGTGACAACTCTCTACAACATGTGTCCTCTACTCGTTCTAGCAGACCTGCCACTACCAGGAAGACTGATGGGATTTTTGAGGTTGGTGCTTCAGAAGCTATGCCAACTGATATTGATTTAATTGCACAGAAGGTAGCAGCAATTATGGCTGCCAATCAAACTCCTTCTACTTTAAATTCTTCATTGCTAGGCCCGTGTGAATTCTGCTCTAGTCCTATGCATAATGTGAGCAATTGTCCTTCAATGGGGCAATTTTCTGATATTCAACATGAGCAAGTTCAAGCTACTTTCACTGGACCAATGAATCCTCCACGAGGTAATACTTACAATCCCACATGGAGGAATCATCCTGGTTTTTCTTACAGTAACCAAGGGGCAGCAATGCAACCATCATATCAACCTAGGACTTTTGTGCCTCAACAGCAATATCAAACACAAAGTCCTATGGCCCAAAGAATTTCTGCTATTGAAGACAAGCTGACTCTTACCTTGTCTAAATTTGACAAGCTTGATTCTCTTATAGAGACAGTGCAAGCTACTGCAGCAACAGTACAATCTACAGTTCAGCTAGTGCATTCGCATTCTCAATCGATTGCCAAACTGGAATCTCAGTTTGGACAGCTTGCTACTTCATTGAGTAGAAGAGAAGAAGGGAAGCTCCCTAGTCAACCAATTGCTAATCCAAGAGGGATGCAAGCTTCCACAAGCAACCCACACCATGAGCAAGTTCAAGCCATTACCACTTTGAGAAGTGGGAAAATAATTGACAATAAGGTGGGTGAGAAGAAAGAAGAAGAAAAAGTGATCACAAGTCCAAGTGCTGAAATTCCTTATGAGCCCAAGGCTCCTTTCCCACAACGTTTTCTTGAAGCATCTAAGTTGGGGAAGCAAGGGGACAAGTTGCATGACATGATGGAGGTGTTTCGCCAAGTGAAGATTAATTTGCCACTCCTTGATGCCATCAAGCAAATTCCTCCTTATGCAAAATTTTTGAAGGACTTGTGCACTCAGAAAAGGCGTTCTAAAAGCCATGTGCCAAAGAAAGTAATGCTGCCACAACAAGTGAGTTCAATAATTCAGTAGTGTACTCCTCCCAAGTACAAAGATCCTGGTGCTCCAACTATCTCATGCATTATTGGGGAGCACCATGTGGATAAAGCTCTTCTTGATTTGGGTGCAAGTGTGAATTTGCTACCTTATTCAGTTTACTTACAATTGGGCTTGGGAGAATTGAAGCCTACCTCGGTGGTATTACAATTTGCAGACAGATCAACAAAGCAACCCCGAGGAATCATAGAAGATGTGCTCATTAAAGTGGACAAGTTCTACTTTCCTGTTGATTTCATTGTACTTGACACTGAGCCGGTTCACAATCCGAAGAGGCACATTCCTGTGATCCTTGGTCGACCTTTCTTAGCTACTGCTGATGCTTGCATAAATTGTAGGTCAGGGATCATGGATATTTCCTTTGGCAACATGAAGGTTAAACTTAATATTTTCAATGCTGTTGAGAATCCTCCAGATCAGACTGATGTTTTCTTCATGGACTCTGAAGAGGTGATTGAATCTGTAGATGAAGTAAGGGTGCAAGAAAAACAGAAGGAGAAGAAGGTGTTTGAAGATCAAATTTCTACCATGGTGGTAACTTCTGTATGCACTACACTTTCCAAAACACTTCAGAGGGAGCAATTGTTTGGAGTGTCCGACAACTCCACACCATGGTATGCAGATATTGTGAACTATTTAGCCACGGGAAAAGTGCCAAGAGACTGGACCAAGCGAGAACGTGATCGATTCTTCTCTAAAGTTCATCATTACTTTTGGGAGGATCCAGAGTTATTTAAATATTGTCCAGATCAGATTATTCGGCGATGTGTCCCAGACCATGAGTTTCAAGATATTCTCAAGTTCTGCCACTCATTGGCATGTGGAGGCCACTTCAGTGCAAGGAAAACAGCGGCAAAGGTACTTCAATGCGGATTCTTTTGGCCTTCTCTATTTCACGATGCATATGTTTTCTGTAAGACTTGTGATCGTTGTCAAAGATTGGGTTCAATGTCAAGACGTGATATGATGCCAATGAGCCCCATTCTGGTGGTGGAGATTTTTGATGTTTGGGGAATTGATTTTATGGGACCCTTTCCACCTTCTTTTGGCTACGAATATATTCTGGTTGGAGTGGATTATGTCTCCAAGTGGGTGGAGGCCATTGCAACTCGAACCAATGATCACAAGGTGGTAATCAAATTCATGCATGAGAATATTCTGAGTCGAATTGGAATTCCTCGAGCCTTGATCAGTGATGGTGGTACTCACTTTTGCAATAAATTCTTGAGAGGTTTGCTTGCTAAATATTCAGTGACACATAAGGTGGCAACGCCTTATCATCCTCAAACAAGTGGGCAAGTAGAGCTGTCCAATCGAGAAATTAAGCATGTTCTCGAGAAGACAGTGAGACCAGATAGAAGAGATTGGTCATTGCGACTGAGCGAAGCACTATGGGCGTATCGGACTGCTTACAAGACCCCTATCGGTATGTCACCATATCGGTTAGTATATGGGAAAGCATGTCATCTTCCAGTAGA
Source organism: Cornus controversa (assembly GCA_026545225.1). Taxonomy (NCBI): domain Eukaryota; kingdom Viridiplantae; phylum Streptophyta; class Magnoliopsida; order Cornales; family Cornaceae; genus Cornus; species Cornus controversa. Next base: position 30,834,260 of record CM048846.1, on the reverse strand, counting down.
GATTGAGCACAAGGCACTTTGGGCAATTCGAAAATTCAATTTCGATGCAAAAAGAGCTGGGGAAGAGAGGAAGTTGCAATTGAATGAATTAGAAGAGTTTAGGCGTGATGCTTATGAAAGTTCACGAATTTACAAGGAGAGGACGAAAGCATTTCATGATCGACATATCTCACGAAAGTCCTTCTCTCCAGGTGATAAAGTGTGGCTCTTCAATTCCAAGCTTTGGTTGTTTCCCGGAAAATTGCGTTCAAGGTGGGATGGACCATTCCAAGTGATTTCGGTTTTTCCTCATGGTGCCGTGGAAATTCGAAGCATTCGAGATAATACGTTGATGAAAGTTAATGGCCAAAGGTTGAAACATTGTGTGGAAGGATGTTTGCCAAGAAGAGACGTGGAGTCCGTCGACTTGACGGATCCCATCTATCCGACTTAATCCCTTCGGAGAGTCAATCGTCTCCTACGGACGTTAAATAGTAGGTTTTGTATGTATTTCTATACTTTATTTCTTTTAGTTTTCTTTAATTTTAATTTTTGATTCTAAGTTTTCTTAGGTTTTTCTTCAATTTTAGTTGCGTTTTAATGTTTTTTCTTTGAGTTTTTGATGTATAAGTTGCTTCCGGAGAATGCCAAGAGGTGTACCGAGGTATTCGGACTCAAGACGGGTGAAAAATCGTGCTCTCGGTCGACCTTGGGCGATGGAGACTCAAAAATATCAAGTCTCGGTCGAACTTGGGCGATGGAGGGTCAAACAGGCCTTCAGGGGGGGGATCGATCGCCCCAGTCAAGGGGGATCGATCGCCCCATGATTTTCCATGAGGACCAGCACCATCAGGTGGGCGATCGATCGCCCATCCTAGGGGGGATCGATCGCCCAAGCCCAAAACATGGGCTGGCCGAGAGTTCTCCTTATATATGGACACCCACTCCTCCTATATTGCTCCTACATGCATCCTAAGCCTCTTTGAACTCCAATTCAAGTCCTACATCATCCGGAAAACTAATTTCTTCAATTAGTGATTATTATACAAGGATTCAACATTGATCAACATCAACTTCAACATCAAAGAAGATCAAAAATCACTAGTTCTCAAAGGAAGCTCACACTTTTTCAAGTTCAACATCAAAGTAAGTGAAGTTTTTCCTTGAAGAAATTATTCAAATCTTTTTGAGGGCTTTTGAAGACCAAGTTTGGGGGATCAAATTGGTGCAATTACTTGTTCGATTTGGGTGGAAAAATTGCCGAAAAAAGGAGGTTGAAGGTTACAAAAGAATTGTGCTCACCAAGTGTTCGATTTAATTCCTCAACTACACTTTTTCTACTTCTATGGCACCAAAGAGAGCAAGTCACCAAGATGCTTCAAGTTCACGTAATCCTCGCCGAGCGAGGAATGATCCGACCACAGGTTCTTCACGATCTCGCCGAGACGGTATTCAAGAGAGATGGCATCCAAGGGCGTTGAACTATGAAACAACGTTTGACATAGCCGAACTTTATGGTATGTTTCCCGAGACACGATGGGGGATTTCCGACATCCGTCGTCGTCGGTCGGCATCCATTTTTGTTCCACTCTCATCTACCATTTACCCGAGGCTTGTCAAGGTATTTTATCAAAACTTGATGCCGAAACCTGATGAGCGGGATGTGCTTACTTCTTCCATAGATGGAACAATAGTTCGAGTGGACATGTCATCCATTGCCATTGCTATGGGTTGTCCTCATGAATGCCCAGCTGATTTATCTCATATCTACACTCCTTTACCCGACGAGTTGTCGGTGGGCAATATGGTTGCACGATTGTGTGCCAACCAATTCTTCGGGCCAAAAAGGAATGCAGCTTCAAAGTCTTCAATGCCAAATCATTTATGGTTCCTTGACGCTGTGCTACTCAAGAATGTATGTCCAATTGGACATAAAACTGAAAGACGTCAAGAGTTCCTCAGAGCCTTATATGCCATACATTTTGGGCATTGGCTGTCACTCCCACAGATTGTCTGGGGCCAGATGGAGAAATTCTATTCCAAGGTTGTGGCCAAAGTACCAGACAGTGCAAGTGACTGGGAGTTCCCATTCCCTACTATTATTCACCAGTTGCTTGTAACACAGGGGTATGCAGTCCACGAGGACGAGCTTGCCTTTCCACATGACCTTCATTATGGCACGCATGACTGGAACTTGAGTCGATCTCATATGCACCAGAGAGTCATAGCAGCGCCTGGTGAGGTATCTCGGGTGGCCCAAGGAGGAGAGCATGTAGATGTACCACCACCGGTGGACGATCCAGAGGAGATGGAGGCAGAGGAAGAGGAAGTGCATGCACAGGCTGGTGGCCATGATTATCAATACTTAGAAGGGCAGATTGCTGGGTTGACAGCCCAGTTTGGCACCTTACAGACAGAGGTCTCCACACAGTTTGGTGCAATGAGAGCAGAGATGGCGGATCACTTTCGTGACACTCGCCAAGAGCAACTAGAGATGCGGAGGATGATGCGTGCACTGATGCGCCAAGCAAACTTAGATCCGGATGCTCAGTCACCACCACATCCTTGACAGGAAGGTAACCATCTTTTGTATATTATTTTATTTTTAGTTTTTCTATTTAGTTTTTTAGTTAGATTTTTAATCTCAAAAAAAATAAAAAATAAAAAATAAAAAAATAAAAAAAATGAAAAATAAAAAAAAAAAAAATTTTTTAGGATTTTTCTCTTTCATATTTATTTTCACCCATACTATTTTCACTTGATCTTTGGGGTATAGTGGTTTGTTTTGACAGGTTGAATCATCCAAGTTTGGGGGTGTGCTTGCCTTGCCTTCATGCTAGTGATGTCCTCTATTTTCTTTCCACTATTCCATGATCCTGGTATTATCGTTCTTACTCTTCTCTATGTTTTGATTGGTAGTACATTGAGGACAATGTACAGTTTAAGTTTGGGGGTGAGGCGATGCCTATTTGTGTGCTTTATTGCAATATGGGGGGAAATTTGTGTGAAATTCTTCTTGTATTAGGATTTTTATTTTTTTTTATTTTCTTAGTTTTTTTTTTTATTTTATTTTGTTTTATTTTTAGATAGAATGTTTTGACATCATTCAAGGGATTAATACCTTATGTAGGTGCTTAACCTGCAATTTTTGAGTATGTTTTAAATTTTTGAAAACTGTGGTTTAAATTATGTGGTTTTAATCATGGTTTGCAATAACATGTTTTGGAGTAATTAATTTTAGTTTCCTTACATGCACAAACACACTAGCATAGTCTTATGGGGTATAAACTTTGGTTTTGAGTTATTGAGTTACATATGTTTGATATTAAGTAGTATCTCTTGAGAATGAGTACCGATAATGTGTTATACTTGACTTCAATGAAAAAAAAAAAGAAAGAAGAAAAAAGAGTTGAATAAGCAAATCAATTTGATCCTTTTCATGAGTAACCGGGCCTCTATGCCTCAGGAAGCACGGAGTGTTCGCGTCAAAAGTGAAAGGGTGAGAAAAGATGAGCATTGGTTGTCTTGATTTGTAGCCTGACTGATTCGAGTAATTAGGTCTTCGGGGTATCTTAAAGCCTAGTGCCCTAAAGCCATCTGGTTTGGGAGTCACTGACTGAAAGCTTGCTACATGGATCTTTCAGAAAGCTTAATAGATCAAGACATTGCACAACCAATAAAGCAATGAAAAAAAAAAGAATGATGAAAAAAAAAATTTGAAAAGTCATGTATTCATGTTTGGAAGTATGATTTCAATAAGGGGAGCTAGTGAGTTGAAGGGGTATGTGCCTTAATATATTCAGAGCTGAGTTATGCTACATGAGAGGACTGCTAGTTCACTTTACACGAGGGAGCTAGAGTTGATTATTTTGAGATATGTTGATGTGAATTATGTATGAGGACCATTGCTTTGAATTATAGAATTTGAAAATTTGAAATTATTCTTGAATGCAAGTTTGTAACTATATATTGTAATTTTCTTCTTGAATTAATGTTGAAACAGAATTTTGAATGTTTGTGGGTAACATTTCTGGAAACCCTCACGAGACTATACTCGTCCACTAGGGGGAACCTAGGGGTTTAAAGGCTTGTTGCATATGCTAAATGCAATCATTTCTCCCACGAAAGTGGAGTTTGGTAGTTTAGTTAGTATTTGTTAGTTTCCTTTGTTTTAGTTTTGTTTTATTCTATTGCTAAGGGACTAGCAATATGTAAGTTTGGGGGTGTGATAGGCGTTGAATGTTACGCATTCTAGCCTCTTAACTTATGTATTTTATTCTCTTAGTGATAGATTATTTTGTTATTTTACTTTGTTTTAGTGTTTTCTGTATTTTCAGGGCCTTAATGAGTATTTCAGTTAAAACCAAGCTTTTGGGCTTTTAAAGAAGACATCCAAGATGGTGAGATGAAGCCTACATCACGGAGATTCACTCAACCATTTATTTCAACTCAAATCAGCCCAAGAAAGAGGTCCAAGAGAATTACAGTTGCTTAAGAAGGTTTCGGGCCTGAAGCCCAAATCTGCGCATAATGCAGTCTTAATCCCGTTTTGGAAAACGGACCAGAAGGCTTATTTCCGAGCCTCAAATCGACATTATTTTCGCGTGGGGTTGAACGAAATTTGATTCTGCACACTTTTGTATTTCACGAAAATTCCGTGAATCGGACTTCTAGTGGGTCAAAAGTTGGGCCGAAGTCAGCAGGAAAAACCCACCTGATTAGTGCTGCGGGAAACCCTAATTAATTCCTAATTGGATTAGGACTTTGGTGTATTCTCTTGGGGAATAAAGTGAAGACTTGGAGGCTGAAGAGAGAGAGCTTACACACAGAGATTGGAGAGTCTGAGAGGGCTGAAGAGAACAGAACATATTGCAGAGCCATTGGAGAACGAAGTCATACGCGTAATTCAGAAAGATGATGTCTTCTTCCTCAACAGTTGAAGCTTCTTCTTCTACCATGAGCGGCTAGTTCATCCACTAGGGTTTTGATGTAGCCCTAACAAAGCATCAATGGTTTGATTGTTTTAATTATTGGGGACCTTTATATACATGCATAGATTGTGTAATTGTGAGGATTCTTATTAATGAATTGAGCAATAAAAGTCTTGTAAATTCAATCTCAATGATTTCTTATCTTGTCTTAGATATTTAGTTGTTGTTATTGAACTCAATCTCTTTTGTTTTCTGTGATCACGAGAGAGATTATTACACAATGGTAATCACTGAATATATTGTTATGAGCTTTGATGGATTATGCCTAGAGAAGATGAACCATACTGCACCCTAGATTAGAGTAGTTAGGCAGATGGCCCATGCCAATCGAAGATAGTCCATGGCTTAGCCTTAATCATATGTTATCTTCTTGACGGATGAAGGTGAGCTTGTAGCCACCAACACCACTTATGCATGATGTAATTCCCCTATAGTTGATTCAATTGACCATTGATTGTGGAGTTAGTGGTGAAGTCAAACACCCTAGGTTTCTCTCTTATTATCTTCATTATCTGTTTACCTTTGATTTATTTTATTTTATCTTTTTAATTAGTTAAAAATCAGAATTCTTTTCTTATAAATTTAATTAGAATTAGTTCTGTGTTCCAACTCATCAGAACATAATCCCTGAGGTACGATACCCATTCCTTTCGATAGCCCTATTCTGCAAAGAATTCGTTCTATTGCGAAGTGTGGAAAATTTTAATTGGTATACTTTTTGAGTCACACTCACACACGAATCAATGGCCATCATACACCTCTGGAATGTTGCCAGAGCATTACATAACCCAAATGACATACGACGATAAGCAAAAGTACCAAAGGGACATGTGAAAGTAGTCTTCTCTTGACCTTCTGGATCTATAGCCACTTGGGTATAACCAGAGTAGCCATCTAGAAAGCAATAATAGCTTTGACCAGCTAACCTTTCAAGTATTTGATCAATGAATGGGAGTTGAGCTTCCTTCCTTATCATGGAGTTGAGCTTCCTGTAGTCAATGCAAACACGTCAACCTGTGGCAGTACATTGTGGAACAAGCTCTCCCACAGAGTTGGGGACAATAGTAAGAGCAGACTTCTTAGGAACAACTTGCATTGGGCTCACCCATGTGCTGTCAGAAATCGAATAAATTATACCTGCATCAAGTAACTTGACAACCTCTTTCTTTACTACCTCCTTCATGTTGGGATTCAATCGCCTCTGTGCTTCTCTAGATGACTTACATCCTTCTTCAAGATGGATTTTGTGCATGCAAATCAAAGGATCAATACCCTTAAGATCAACAACATGATAAGTGTTCAATTCTATGCATTTGAACCCTCTTTATTGCATACGTTAGTTCTGTTTTTGCGTTTACCGAGATATGTTTACGATATTTTTGTGTTTTTGATGTTTTGCAGGTATTGGAGTAAATGGAGCAAAGTTGGAAGCTTTCTGCAGTCAAGAGAAGAAATCAAAAAATGCAGCCAAGGCATCTCGATCAATCGAGATGTTGATTTCGATTAATCGAAATCTCGATTGATCGAGATCTCATTTCGATTGATCGAAATCTCGATCAATCGAGATTCAATCTCGATCAATCGAGATTCTGCAGAGCCCACTTGGCCACTTGCTCACCTGCTCTCCCACTTGCAACAAAATCTCCCTTTTTGCACGACTGAGGGGGATTGTCTGCCTTGAACAAGACTTTTGGGGGCCTTCTTGATACAAGAGATATATATAATGATATATATATATGGTGGGCCCCAAGGTGGAAAAAGAAGCCCAAAAAGCACCAAAAGTCACATATCTCACATATCTCTCAACACACATTAGAATATCAGAGGAGAGACCTTCGGGAGAGGAAGAGGAGAGCTGAACCAGACCAAGAAGCTTCATTCTCTTCATCAATGGAAGGGTGCAAGGCAACCATGAGCAACTAACTCTTCTACTAGGGTGTTGGTTTCAACCCCTAGCCATGTTAACTTGTTCATCTTTGTAGCTCTTGGGATTTGTAATTAAATGTTGATTATTTAGCCTAGTGATTATGTATACAAATACATCTCTTTTATATATTCATTTGATTTGGAATTTATTCTTGTCTTAGAGTAGATTTTGTCACTTGAATGCACAACATTTGCATATTCCACAAGAAATGCAAATGATGGCTAGATAATGGTGTTTAAATGAATGTGTTATGTTAGTTTGTATAGACCATGCCAAGACAAGGTAGTTTGGATGCATGTAGTGTTCACTTAGAGAGTAGAGTAAGTAGGTAGTTAGTTAGGTTGAAGAGCTATGCTTGTTGAAGATGGATTATGATAGGTTAGCACACACATTGATCTTTTGATATGTCATTGAGGTCAAAAGCCTAATGACATTGTTAGGCATTTAATTAATGAATCCCATGCTTGCTACACTTATGAACATGTGAATGGTTAGTGGTGGAACCCAACCCTAGTTCTCTCTCCCAACTTTACTCTTTAATTTTATTGTCATTTCATTTATGCAATAGTTTTTAAACACAAAATCAAAAAATCTGTTTTTAGAATTAAAGTAGAATTAATCTTCCTTTAAGACAATTGCGACTAGTCCTCGTGGGATCGATACCCTCTATATAGAACCTTATCTACAAAGATTCGTGCTCTTGTGAGTGGTTAAATTATATTTTGATAAAAAGGAAAAAATTAAGCTTACAATATAATTTAGTTCCGACCACATCACTCCACCAAATTGCTTCATAATGTTTATATAAGACCTCTACTAAGCGCTTCTCTTGAATTTCTGTTAGATCAAAGGCAATGATAACAGGAAGAGTTCTCTGTGCCCCCAAAAATACATACTTCAACTTGTCAGGCAACGACTTCAACTCTAATTGTGGAGGGGACTCCAATGAAGGCACTAGGGGAGTGTTAAAGAGAGAAGGGAGTGGCTCGACTGGAATTCTCTAAGGTGGAGTAGTTTGAATAGCATCCACTTCCAGCATAGAATTCACCTCTTCGCACTACTCTTCTTCATAAATTGTCTCATAATCACAAAGAGACTTATATACCTCCAGGGAGTTTCGAGATACAGAGGATGAAATAAATTCATCTACACATTCATCAATCTCATCCATGCAGAATACATCACTCTAATCTGGAGGGTGTTGGATAGCGTTAAAAATATTAAGCTTGACATTCATGTTGCCAAATGAAATATCCATGATCCCCGACCTCCAGTTTATACAAGCATCGGCAATAGCTAAGAAAGGTCGACCAAGGATGACTGGAATGTGCCTCCTTGGGTTGTGAACTGGCTTAGTGTCAAGTACAATAAAATCAACCAGAAAGTAGAACTTGTCCACTTTAATGAGCACATCTTCAATGATCCCACGGGGTTGCTTTGTTGATCTGTCTGCAAATTGTAATACCACCAAAGTAGACTTTAATTCCCCCAAGCCCAATTGTAAGTACATTAAATAGGGTAACAAATTCACACTTGCACCCAAATCAAAAAGAGCTTTATCAATATGGTGCTCCCCAATGATGCATGAGATAGTTGGAGCACCAAGATCTTTGTACTTGGGAGGAGTGCACTGCTGAATTATAGAAATCACTTGTTGTGGCAGCATCACTTTCTTTGGCACATGACTTTTAGATTGCCTCTTCTGAGTGCACAAGTCCTTCAAGAATTTAGCATAAGGAGGAATTTGCTTGATGGCATCAAGGAATGGCAAATTAATCTTCACTTGTCAAAACACTTCCATCATGTCATGCAGTTTGTCCCCTTGCTTCCCCAATTTAGAAGCTTTAAGAAAACGTTGTGGGAAAAGAGCCTTGGGCTCATAAGAATTTTCAGCACTTGGACTTGTGGTCACTTTTTCTTCTTCTTCCTTTTTCCCCACCTTGTTATCAATTATTTTTCCACTCCTCAAAGTGGTAATAGCTTGAACCTGCTCATGGTGTGGATTTCTTGTGGAAGCTTGCATCCCTTTTGGATTAGCAACTGGTTAACTAGGGAGCTTCCCTTCTTCTCTTCTACTCAATGAATTAGTAAGTTGTCTAAATTGAGATTCCAGTTTGGCAATAGATTGAGAATGAGAGTGTACTAGTTGAACTATAGATTGTATTATTGCTGCAGTAGCTTACACTATCTCTATAATAGAATCGAGCTTATCCAATGTTGCTAAGGTGAGTGTCAGCTTGTCTTCAATAGCAGAGATTCTTTGTGCCATAGGAACTTATGTTTGATATTGTTGTTGAGGTACAAAATTCCTAGGTTGGTTGCATTGCTACCCCTTGGTTACTGTAAGAAAAACCAGGATGATTCCTCCATGTAGGATTGTAAGTATTACCTCATGGAGGATTCATTAGTCCAGTGAATGCAGCTTAGACTTGCTCATGTTGAATATCAGAAAATTGTCCAATTGAAGAACAATTATTCACATTATGCATAGGACTAAAACAAAATTCACAAGGGCCTAGCAATGAAAGATTTGAAGTAGAAGGAGCTTGATTGGCAGCCATAATTGCTGTTACCTTTTGTGCAATTAAATCAATGTCGGTTGGCATAGCTTCTGAAGCACCAACCTCAAAAATCCCATCAGTCTTCTTTGTAGTGGCAGGTCTACTAGAACGAGTAGAGGATACGTGTTATAGAGAGTTGTCACTAAGATTTTCAAATAAGGTCCATGTCTCTTCTTCACTCTTCAACATAAAAGTACCTCCACAAGACGCATCAACTATCTGTCTGTTGGCTTCCATCAGCCCTTCATAAAAACTCTATACTAGTTGCCACTTAGGAACTTGATGATGAGGACACTTCCTAAGAAGGTCCTTGAATCTTTCTCATGTCTCATAAAATTGTTCCCCCTCATGTTGGGAGAAACCAGTGATAGCATGTCTGAACTGATTGGTCTTCCATATCGAAAAATACTTCTTGAGAAACTCATGTTGCATCTGAGTCCAAGTTGTGATAGAACCCGCCAGTAGAGAATTGAACGAATACTTTGCTTTATCTTTCAGGGAGAATGAAAAAGTCTCATTCTGAAAGCATCTTCAGAGAAGTTGTGAATTTTGGTAGTTGAGCACACTTCAATGAACTCATCTAGATGCTTGTAAGGGTCTTCTTGAGTCAGCCCAAAATAGGATGGTAGCATCTGAATAATGCTGGACTTGATCTCCTAATTATGTACTGTGACATTAGGCAATTGAAACTGGCTGGTGAAGTGTATGTCTCAGGAACATAATAGTCCTTGAGCAATCTAGCCCTTTCTCCAGCAGCATTAGGAACAAGGTTGTTATTCCTTTCTTCCACCATGTCTTCAATGAATTCTTCCTCTTGCACAATGGTATCTACAGGGATGTTCCTCTGTTGTCTGAGAGTATGTTCAGGTTCAGGATCAAGAGGTATCAAATGATCAACCACAGAATGACGACCTTGCATATATTAACAAAAAGTACCTAAAAAGAAAACAAAAACAAAATTAAAAACAAATTATAAAAATCTCCTAAACTAAAAATCCAATTAAAATTAATTCTGTAAAATCCAATCAATCAAATAAATAATCCCCGACAAAGGCGCCAAAAATTGATTCATGTGTGAGTGCGTCTCAATTAAAATTACCACACTTCGCAATAGAACGAATTCCTTGCAGAATAGGTCTATCGAAAGGGGTGTCGAATCTCAAGGATTATGGTCTGAATGAGTTGGTGTACGGAATTAATTCTAATTAAATTTAGAAAGAAAAGAATTGTGTTTTTAATATTTAAACTAATTAAAAAGCAAAATAAAATAAAATAAAGGAAATAGAGAGTGTAGATAATATGAGATAAATCTAAGGTATTTGACTTCATCACTAACTCCACAATCAATGGTCAATTGAATTAACTATGAGGAATTATACCATGCATAAGTGGTGTCGGTGTCTACAAGCTCACCTTCATCCGTCAAAAAGATAATATATGATTAAGGCTAAGTCACGAACTATCTTCGATTGATATGGGCCATCTGCCTAACTACTCTACTCTAGGGTGCAGTATGATCCATCTTCTCTAGGCATACTCCATCAAAGCGTATAATGATATATTCAGTGATTAACATTGTGTAATAATCACTCTCATGATCACAGAAAATAAGAGAGATTGAGTCCAATAACAACAACTAAATATCTAAGACAAGATAAGAAATCATTGAAACTGAATTTATAAGATTTTTATTGTTCAATTCTATAATAAGAATCCTCTAAATTACACAATCTATGCATGTATATAAAGGTCCCCAATAATTAAAACAATCAAACCATTGATGCTTTATTAGGGCTACATCAAAACCCTAGTGGATGAACTAGCCGCTCATGGTAGAAGAAGAAGCTTCAACGGTTGAGGAAGAAGACATCATCTTCATGAATTATGCGTAAGACTTCATTCTCCAATTGTTCTCCACTCCAAAGCTTTGCAAAGTATATCTTCAATTCTGTCCAAAAGCTCTCTAAATCTCTCCAAGACTCTCTCCAAAATAGCTTTCAATTCTTCACTTTATACACCAAAAGAATACACCGAAGTCCTATTCCAATTAGGAATTAATTAAGTTTTTCCGCAGCACTAATCAGGTAAGTTTTTCCTCTTGACGTTCGGCCTAACTTTTGACCCACTTCGATTCATGAAATTTTGGTGAACTACAAAAGTGTCTAGAATCGAATTTCATTCAATCCACACAAAAATTAAGTCAATTTGATGCTCAAAAATAACACTTCTGGTCCTTTTTCTAAAATGGGATTAAAACTGTATTAAGCGCAGATTTGGGCTTTAGGCCCGTAACCTTCTTAAACAGCTGTAATTCTCTTGGCCTCTTCTATGGGCTGATTTGAGTTAAATTATGAAGTTGAATGGATCCCTTTAATGTAGGCCTCATCTAACCTTCTTGCATGTCATCTTTAAAAGCCTAAAATTATGGTTTTAACTGAAATAATCATTAAGGCCCTGAAAATACAAAAAATACTAAAACGAAGTAAAATCACAAAATAATCTATCACTAAGAGAATTAAATATGCAAATTAAGAAGCTGGAATGCACAACATTTGATGCCGATCAGAGGGAGCATTTCTTCAACAAGCTCATCTATAACATCCCTACAAAAGCACTCGATTTCGTCATTGGAAGTGTGGTGGGATGCATTGAAGATGTTCAACCTTACCTTCATATTCCCGAATGAGATGTCTATCACCCCGGTACGACAATTAACACAAGCGTTAGCTGTAGCCAAGAAGGGACGACCTAGAATGATCAAAATATGTCAAGTAGGTTTTTGGACGGGTTCCGTATCCAAGACTATGAAGTCCACCAAAAAATAGAATTTGATCACTTGAATGATTACATCCTCAATGATACCATATGGTTACTTTACAGAACGATCGGCAAGTTGCAACACCATCGTGGTTGGCTTAAGTTCCCCTAGCCCTAATTGCTTATAAATCGAGTAAGGATATAGGTTAACACTAGCTTCCAAATCAATGAGAGCATTCTCAAATTATTGATTATTAATGATGCTAGAAATTGTCGGGGCACCCGAATCTTTGAATTTAGGAGGGGTGTTATGTTAAAAAATAGAACTCACTTGCTTGGTTAAAAAGACCTTCTTAGGAACTTGGTTCCTAAATTTACGCTTTTGCGTACATAAGTCTTTTAGAAATTTAGCATATGGAGAATTTTTCTTATAGCATCAAGGAGAGGGAGATTAATTTTGACTTGTTTGAAAATCTCCATCATATCCGAAATTTTTTCTCCTTACTTCCCAAAATGAGAAGACTCACTTAGTCTTTGTGGGAATGCAATTTTAGGCTCAAATGAAACTTCTTGATTTGGAGTAGATGATAATTGGGCTTTATTTTTCTTTCCTTTATCTTTTGATGAATTTGGATGTTTGGAAGAAACATTTGGATTCAAAGAGTGCTCACATTCTTTCTCTCTTAGTTTATCAACTTGATTTTCTAAGATCCTACCACTCCTTAGAGTTGTAATTGATTTAGCTTGTTATTGATGCATATTTACGGAAGAAGAAGGCTCATCAATTATGTGTACTCCTTTAGGGTTTGCTACCGATTGGCTCGACAATCTCTCATCCTCTCTTCTATTCAATACATTTACTAGTTGTGCTATTTGGGATTCTAGCTTTGAGATGGATTGAGAGTGGGAATGCAATAGTTGAGTATTGGAATTAAGGTTGCCTAAACCGATCAAAACCTTGTCCTCAAAATTTGGATTTCAAGGTAGAGGTGGTGGAGAGTTTTCTGGGATGGTTATTATCATAGGTTCATTCAGGGCTTTTCCAAGATTGCTAGCCCTCTCACCCATTTAACTAAAAAGGGTATGCCTTTTCATTTGCGATAATTCTTGTTAGATGGCGTTTGATGAGTTGAAGAGCAGGTTGACAACTGCACCTGTTCTAGCTCCCCTTCAGAGTGACATTAAGTACTTGGTATATACCGATGCATCATTGCAGGGTCTGGGATATGTGTGGACATTGCCTTGAAGACCTGGTGACATTATCTCTTGGGAGAGATTTTTTGTTCAGCGACCATAAGAGATTGTAGTATAAGTTCTCACAGGAAAAACATTGATGATTTAGCTGATGTTTTTTTAGTGTGTGTAGTGGTCACACCTACTATCATTTGGAGCGTAATTTCAGATCAGTTTACTGACCCGTAGTGCGTAGAGAATGTGGTTGAGTTGAAATCTGGAGAGGTACCGTTTTATACAGTGGTATAGATGGAGGAGGGCATGATGAGTGAGGCCCACAGTTCTCAGTTTTTGGTACACCCGGGAGGGGATAAGATGTACCAAGACATGAAACGATAGTTTTGGTGGACAGGCATGAAGAGGGACATAGCTATATTTATCTCTAAGTGCAGCACTTGTCAGATAATCAAGATTGATCACCAAAGACCGCCGGGGTCTTTACAACCACTGCCTATACCAGAGTGGAAGTGGGAAAGCATCTTTATGGATTTCATTGTGGAACTTCCCACCTCACAGCGAAATCATGATGCTTTTTGGGTGATAGTGGACAGGCTGACAAAATCAGCACATTTACATATACGCTCGAGTTACACCTCAGAGCAGTATGCGATTTTTTACATTGTAGAGATGGTGAAACTCCATGGTGTGCCTTTGTCCATTATATCGGATAAAGATCCGAATTTTTTTTAAGGTTTGGGATATTTTTTGCACCTCAGTACAGCCTATCACCCTCAGACTAAGAGGGTTAATCCAATTTTGGAGGATATGTTACGAGCATGTGTACTTGACTTCAAAAGTAATTGGGAGAGTTACTTATTGCTAGTTAAGTTTGCCTATAACAATAGTTATAAAAAAACTATTGGTATGACCCATTTGAGGCTCTGTACAGACGTCCATATAGACCGCCGGTTTGTTGGTTGGAAGTTGGAGAGAATAGATTATTGGGTCTTGAATTCATCAAAGACACCTCTGAGAAAGTTGCTCTAATTAGAGACCGTATGAGGACTACACAGAGTAGATAGAAGAGTTATGCTGACGAAGAACTCAAGCATTAGAGTTCAAGGTGGGGGATCAGGTTTTACTCAAAGTTGCTCCCATGAAGGGAGTGATGCGATTTAGGAGAAAAGGGAAGTTGACACCTCATTTTGTAGGTTTTTTTATGATTATTGAGAGGGTTAGGACGGTAGCGTATAGACTGGCATTACCAGACACGATGCACAGGGTGTGATAAGTGTTCAATTCTATGCATTTGAACCCTCTTTATTGCATACGTTAGTTCCGTTTTTGCGTTTACCGAGATATGTTTACGGTATTTTTGTGTTTTTGATGTATTGCAGGTATTGGAGTAAATGGAGCAAAGTTGGAAGTTTTCTGCAGTCAAGAGATGAAATCAGAAACTGTTGCCAAGGCATTTCGATCAATCGAGATGTGGATTTCGATCAATCGAAATTTCGATTGATCGAAATCTCATTTCGATTGATCGAAATCTCGATCAATCGAAATACAATTTCGATCAATCGAAATGCTGCAGAGCCCACTTGGCCACTTGCTCACCTGCTCTCCCACTTGCAACAAAATCCCCCTTTTTGCACGACTTAAGGGGATTGTCTGACTTGAACAAGACTTTTGGGGGCCTTCTTGATACAAGAGATATATATAATGATATATATATATATATGGTGGGCCCAAAGGAGCCAAAAAGCATACAAAAAGCACCAAAAGCCACATATCTCACATCTCTCAACACATACAAATCAGAGGAAGAAGAGAGAGACCTTCGGGAGAGGAAGAGGAAGGGCTGAACCAGACCAAGAAGCTTCATTCTCTTCATCAATGGAAGGGTGCAAGGCAACCATGAGCAACTAACTCTTCTACTAGGGTGTTGGTTTCAACCCCTAGCCATGTGAACTTGTTCATCTTTGTAGCTCTTGGGACTTGTAATTAAATGTTGATTATTTAGCCTAGTGATTATGTACACAAATACATTTCTTTTATATATTCATTTGATATGGAATTTATTCTTGTCTTAGAGTAGGTTTTGTCACTTGAATGCACAACATTTGCATATTCCACAAGAAGTGCAAATGATGGCTAGATAATGGTGTTTAAATGAATGTGTGATGCTAGTTTGTATAGACCATGCCAAGACAAGGTAGTTTGGATGCATGTAGTGTTCACTTAGAGAGTAGAGTAAGTAGGTAGTTAGTTAGGTTGAAGAGCTATGCTTGTTGAAGATGGATTATGATAGGTTAGCACACACATTGATCTTTTGATATGTCATTGAGGTCACAAGCCTAATGACATTGTTAGGCATTTAATTAATGAATCCCTTGCTTGCTACACTTATGAACATGTGAATGGCTAGGGGTGGAAACCAACCCTAGTTCTCTCTCCCAACTTTACTCTTTAATTTTATTGTCATTTCCTTTATGCAATAGCTTTAAACACAAAACCAAAAACCTGTTTTGTTTGAATTAAAGTAGAATTAATCTTTCTCTATGACAATTAACGACTAGTCCTCGTGGGATCGATACCCTCTATATAGAACCTTATCTGCAAAGATTCGTGCTCTTGCGAGTGGTTAAATTATATTTTGATAAAAAGGGCAAAATTAAGCTTGCAATATAATTTAGTTCCGACCACATCAAAATTTTGGCGCCGTTGCCGGGGACTACGGTTTAATTGTCGCCATTGGAAGATTAAATCTGGTTTAATTCTTAGGCTAGAAATTCTTTCATTCTTTTTGTATATATCTTGTTCTTATATCTTAAACTTCTTGATTTTAGGTATACCACATTGCGGGCATCTAAAAGAATTCAAATTGGAACCCTTTGTGAGTATAACTTCAAAAACTGGTGGTTTGAGTTCATTCACATTCTTTTGTATATATTTTTGTTACTTTTGTGTATAGAGGTGTTGTTCAATTGATAATGCATGCTAGGTAGACGGTCATTGTCACTTCCTTTGCTTCCTTGTAATAGTGAACTTGAACGAACACTTAGACGACGTAGAGGAACCTCTAGGGACCCTATTTTGCCTAGGACTGAAAACATGGATCCAAATGAGAGACAACCTCCCGGTCTACCTCCTTTTAATCATGAACAACCGCCTCCACCACCACCTCCTCAAGGAGAGTTGCTTATGGACTTTTACCTTCCGACTACATTTGAAGTACCTTCGTGTATTCAATTTCCGGATGTAGCGGCAAATCAATTTGAAATAAAGTCCTCCACCCTCAACCTTCTTAACAGCTTTCACGGTCTTCCTAATGAGGATCCATACCGGCACTTAGATTACTTCTTTTCCGTGTGTTCCACCATTCGTGTACCACACTTTACGGAGGATGATCTAAAGCTACGTATGTTTCCATTTTCCCTAAAAGATAAGGCTAGAAGTTGGTTCAATTCCCTAGAACCTAACTCAATCCATTCTTGGGCGGAAATGCAAATAGAGTTCTTAAAAAAATACTTCCCAATGGGTAAGACAAGTGATATTCGGCGAGCAATCACCGGATTCACCCAAATTGACCAAGAACAATTCCATGAGACGTGGGAGAGGTTAAAAGATCTCTTAAAATCTTGTCCGCATCATGCTGTCCCAAAATGGCAGCTAGTGCAAAGTTTTTATGATGGGGTGAGTGAGCAACATAGACAAATGATAGACTCCGCGTGTGGGGGTGGGTATCTTTTGAAAAGCCCCGATGAGGCATGAAAACTTTTTCAAACCTTAAGCAACAATTCAGCTCAACGCTCCTCCACTAGGAAAGGGAAGGCCACCCAACCTTGTAGAGGAGTGCATGAGATTTCACGGGTAGATGAGGTAGCCATGCAAGTAGAAGCCTTATCCCAAAAAATGGATTTAATCATGAAAAATGGGCTGCCTACTCCTAACCAATCTGTCCAAAATCAGGAGGGATGTTCGTTTTGCTATAGCACTTCGCATTTTGTGCAAGATTGCCCTATTGCCGGGCAATCTCCCGATTATGCTCAAGAGCAAGCGAATGCCTTGTACGCTAAACAAATGAATGATCCATATTCGAACACGTACAATCCTGGTTACAAGAATCATCCGGCTTTTTCATGGAAGAATCAAGAATCAAGTCCCCCTTTCCAAGGGCAAAATTCTTTTAATCCCCAATCTCAACAGCCGCATTATAGGCCAAACCCTCAACCTTACAATCAAAGATCTAATTACCAACAACCACCACCTCCTCCGAGAAGCCAAAGCTTTGAAGATCGAGTGATAAGCAATCTTGAGGCCAACACCCGCTTATTGCAAACTCATTCTCAATCAATCTCTAAGCTAGAAGCCAATGCTCAATCTATGGCTAGGTTAGAAGCTCAAATCGGGCAACTAGCTAATGCCTTAAATAGAAGGGAGGAAGGTAAGTTGCCAAGTCAACCGGTGGCGAATCCCAAGGGTGTGCATATGATTGAAGATCCATCATCTTCAACTTGTAATGCTCCTCCAGAGCAAGTTCAATCAATCACAACCTTGAGGAGTGGAAAAATCATTAACTCCAAGGTAGGGGAGGAAGAGAGAAAGGAATTTCAAGAGCAACCTAAAAATCCAAAAGAATCCCAATTAAATCCAAAATTGTTGCCGTTAAATCCAAATTTGCAAAATACCCCTTCAAATCCAAAAGGAAAGGCAAGTGAAGTTATGTCACCATCGATTCCAAATCTTGACACCTCTTATGAACCTCCGGTTCCTTTTCCTCAACGATTGAAGGAACCTTCTCATTTCGGGAAGCAAGGAGAGAAAATCCAAGACATGATGGAGATCTTCAAACAAGTAAAGATCAATCTCCCTCTCCTTGATGCTATTCGACAAATTCCCTCCTATGCGAAATTCTTGAAGGACTTATGCACTCAAAAGCGCAAATCTAGGAATAATGTTCCTAAGAAAGTCCTCTTAACTGAGCACATAAGCTCCATTTTTCAACACCAAGCCCCTCCTAAATTCAAAGATCCGGGTGCTCCGACCATTTCGTGCACTATCGGAAATCAATCTTTTGAAAAAGCACTTCTTGACCTAGGGGCTAGTGTCAATTTGCTTCCATTCTCAGTTTATCAACAACTAGGTTTGGGGGAACTCAAGCATACCACGGTTGTGTTGCAACTTGCCGACCGTTCGGTGAAGCAACCACGTGGCATCATTGAGGATGTCATCATTCAAGTGGACAAATTCTATTTTCCGGTGGACTTCATAGTCCTTGACACGGAACCGGTCCAAAATCCGAATCATCATATTCCTATCATTCTAGGTCGTCCATTCTTGGCCACGGCAAACGCTTGCGTTAATTGCCATACTGGAGTGATGGACATCTCTTTTGGGAATATGAAAGTCCGCTTGAACATCTTCAATGCTTCCCACCACACACCCGACGATGAAAGTGAGTGCTTTTGTGTCGATGTAGTGGACGACCTTGTTCAAGAAGCACTTCCTTCTATTCTTTCCACGGACCCCTTAGAGGCATGCCTAAATCATTTTAACCATGACGATTTTGACATTGAGCAATCCATATGTGAAGTCAATTCCATGCTCGATGTTAATACTGTCATGGATTTGCCTAAGTGGAGAGTTCCGAGAGAACCCTTGCCCCCTTTGTCCAAAACTCCCCAAACTCCTTCTTTAATTTCCCCACCACAACTTGAGCTCAAGCCTCTTCCAGCTACACTCAAGTATGTTTTCTTGGGCGCAAATGAGACCCTTCCAGTCATTATTGCTTCCAATCTCACAAATGCTCAAGAATTGGAACTCATAAAGGTGCTCAAAGAGCACAAAGAAGCAATAGGATGGAGTGTGATAGATCTTAAGGGAATAGACCCTTCTGTTTGTATGCATCGCATACACTTGGAAGAGGATGCAAAGACCTCAAGGGAGGCACAACGTCGATTAAATCCAAATATGAAGGACGTTGTCCTGAAGGAGGTGGTGAAGTTACTAGATGCGGGGATCATATACCCCATCTCTGATAGCAAGTGGGTTAGTCCCACTCAAGTGGTTCCAAAGAAGTCTGGTATTACGGTGCAACCTAATGATAAGGGTGAATTAGTTCCCCAACGCACCACCACAGGATGGAGAGTGTGCATTGATTATAGGAAATTAAATTCAGCCACTCGGAAAGATCACTTCCCCCTCCCATTCATTGATCAAATATTGGAGAGATTGGCCGGGCAAAGCTTTTATTGCTTTTTGGATGGATATTCCGGCTATAATCAGGTTGCTATAGACCCGAGGGACCAAGAGAAAACCACCTTTACATGTCCCTTCGGCACATTTGCTTATAGACGCATGCCCTTTGGGTTGTGCAATGCACCGGCAACTTTTCAACGGTGTATGATGTCTATCTTCTCGGACATGGTGGAAAATTTCTTAGAAGTGTTCATGGATGATTTTTCCGTTTTTGGACCTTCATATGAATCATGCCTCCAAAATCTAGCTTGTGTTCTCAAAAGATGTCAAGAAACTAACCTAATTCTTAGTTGGGAAAAGAGTCACTTTATGGTTCAAGAGGGTATTGTCCTAGGGCATATTGTGTCTAAGCGAGGAATAGAGGTTGATAAAGCCAAGGTTGAGCTCATTTCCAAACTTCCTCCACCATCCACGGTGAGAGAGATTCGTTCATTCCTTGGGCATGCGGGCTTTTATCGCCGTTTCATCAAAGACTTTAGCAAGATTTCTCGGCCTTTGTGTCGCCTTCTTGAAAAAGAGTCTTGCTTTACCTTTGATGAAGCGTGCCTTGACGCTTTTGAAAAACTCCGCGCCATGCTTACAACCGCTCCAGTTCTAATCCCTCCAAACTGGACTCTCTCATTTGAGATTATGTGTGATGCATCCGACTATGCCATGGGTGCGGTCTTGGGGCAACGAGTAGACAAACTGCCACATGTCATCTATTACGCAAGTAAAACCCTTTCCGAAGCTCAAATCAATTATACCACAACGGAAAAGGAATTGCTTGCGGTAGTATTTGCATTAGACAAATTTCGAGCTTATTTATTAGGTTCAAAGGTCATTGTCTATTCGGACCATGCTGCCCTCCGGCATCTTTTGACGAAAAAGGACACCAAGCCTAGGTTGATCCGCTGGATACTCTTGTTGCAAGAGTTCAATTTTGAGATTAGAGACAAAAAGGGAACTAAAAATGTGGTAGCTGACCACCTTTCTAGAATTCTTGTTGAATCCCTCCATAATTCCATTCCAGTTTGTGAATCCTTCCCGGATGAACAACTCTTTGTCATCTCTCAAGAAAGTATCCCTTGGTATGCGGATGTGGTTAATTATTTGGCAACCGGTAAAATACCATCTTCTTGGACCAAACAAGAGAAGGATCGTTTTCTCTCCCAATCACGATCATATTATTGGGACGATCCTCAATTGTTCAAATACTGCCCCGATCAAATAATTCGTAAGTGTGTACCCAACAGTGAATTCCAAAGCATTCTTAAATTTTGTCATACACTCGCTTGTGGGGGACACTTTAGTGCTAAGAAAACCGCAGCAAAAATTCTTCAATGCGGATTTTTCTGGCCGACACTTCATCGGGATGCATATTCATTCTGCCGCTCGTGTGAGCGATGTCAGCGCCTCGGCGCGATGTCTCGGAAGGACATGATGCCTCTTAACCCTATTCTTGTCATTGAAATATTTGATGTGTGGGGCATTGACTTCATGGGACCATTTCCACCCTCTACTGGTCATGAGTACATACTTGTGGCGGTGGACTACGTATCTAAGTGGATAGAGGCCGTTGCTACCAAAACCAACGATCACGCAGTCGTGGTTAAATTCATACAAGCTAACATTTTTAGCCGGTTTGGTACGCCTCGGGCCATCATCAGTGACGGAGGTAAGCATTTCTGTAACCGGTTCCTTCGAACCTTGCTTCTCAAATACTCCGTCACACACAAAGTAGCCACCCCCTACCATCCTCAAACTAGTGGCCAAGTAGAAGTATCCAATAGGGAGATTAAGAACATTCTTCAGAAAACTGTTCGGCCTGACCGGAAGGATTGGTCATTGCGACTAAACGACGCATTATGGGCATACCGAACCGCATATAAAACTCCCATTGGAATGTCACCTTATCGGTTAGTTTATGGCAAGGCGTGCCATCTTCCGGTTGAATTGGAGCATAAAGCTATGTGGGCCACCAAGACCTTCAATTTTGACATGAAAAAGGCCGGCTCTAATCAAAAGCTTCAATTAAATGAATTGGAAGAATTGCGACATGACGCGTATGAGAATGCGAAAATCTATAAGGCAAGGTCCAAAGCCTTTCATGATCGTAATATTCGAGTCAAAACATTTTCGCCGGGCCAAAAAGTTTGGTTGTACAACTCGCGCCTCCATTTGTTTCCCGGAAAACTTCGCTCCCGTTGGGATGGACCATTTTTGGTTAATTCCGTCGCCCCCCACGGAGCGGTGGAATTGAAGGACTTGAAAGATGGCTCGATGTTCAAAGTAAATGGGCAGCGCTTAAAAGTGTGCGTGGATGACCAAGTCACCACCGAATACGTGGATGTCGTCACTTTGACGGATCCCGTGTATTTTGACTCGTGAGCCGATCCGGACGTCGCGCCATAGACGTGTAAGGTGGCGACGCCATGGTCGCTATCAAGCTTCCATGGTGTCCCTTTAATCCAAAGTAGGTTTGTATCTAAGCAATGTAGTATCTAATTCCCCAATATCCAAGTCTCTGAAGCATATTTTAAACTGACTGTTTTTGAGCATTTCGATTGATCGAAACCAAGATTTCGATCAATCGAAAATTTCGATTGATCGAAATTTTGGTTTCGATTGATCGAAAAATTGCAGAGATTTGCCAAGTCCAAAGTCCCGAGAGGTGATATTCTTCGATTGCACTTCGATAGGTCTTTGATCGATCGAAACTTTCGATTGATCGAAATGGGATTTCGATTGATCGAACTAAAAGTTCGATTGCATCAATTAAATGTTCGATTGATCGAAGTAAAAATGTGATTTAGGGAAGGAATGTTCGATTGATCGAAGAGACAATCTCGATCCATCGAAGTTAGTTTCGATTGATCGAAGCAAGATTTCGATCAATCGAAATGCACGCGGAGCCTGCACGTGAGCCGAAAATCTATTTAAACCGTTGGGTTTCCCTCCCATTTTAAAAGACCATCCGACTTCTTCTCTCCCTCTGTGCGATCCAAGCCCTCTCCAAGCACTCCCGAGCACTCGATCTTCCATTCCCGATCATCCGCCGCCATCCGACGCAGTCCGATCCGCCGCAAGCATCTGCGCGATCTTCTCTTCGCGGCTGCGCGTGGAGTTTTCTTCGGTTGAGCCGTTCATCTTCTTCCTCACGAGGTAAGTGATGCATGGCTACTTTTTGTTTATTCTCTCGCCATTTTTGATAGTTTTACAGCGGAATAAACATAGTTAGATCATGTTGGGGTGGATGGTTGCGAGTGCGATGTCCGAATCCAGTTTTTGTGGGTTTCGGGGGGGGGGTAGGAATTCAAGCAGGAGTGGGATTTGGCATTTTCTTCATTTCAAACGCTTAGTGTTCGGTGTATAACCGTGGCACCTTCGTTTCGGTTGCGCCCGTTCACATTGCCTCTTCGAGTGCAACTTTTTGCATTTTTGTCAGTACCTTGGACTAGGACTTCATTTTTATTTTTATTCTTTTAGTCTAGTAGTAGTTTAACTTTCTTCTTATTCATCTTTTATTTACGTACCTTTTGGAATCCAGTGCAGACTGTTCCGCGGCCATGGCAAGAGTGAAGAACGCCGCCGGTGCTGTTCGTGACGTGCCCGGGCGAGCCTTCCGGTCTCGGAAGTTCCACCCGGAGCAGGTTTTCGACTTAGCCGAGTTTGAGAGGCGTCCCGACACCGAGTGGACGGTTGCCGAGCTCAGGAGGCGTCGCCTCGATCGGCTATGTGTGCCTCCCACAGACGTGGCACACGAGCGCCTAGTGCAGGTCTTTTACGAGCATATGACCTACTCCTGCACAGCGCCAGATACACTCGAGACTACCGTGGCCACGGTCACGATCACGATTACGCCGAGCCGGATTGCTCATATGCTCGGCATTCCTCACCAGCAGCCGACGAATATGGTTGGCCCGGACGGTCAGCCACTTTATAGAGCCGCGCTCCCAGCCGACACTACGCTCTTCTCGATGGTGATGGACATGTGTGGCGGGGAGTTTACCACACCCCGTCGCAACTGCACGTCCAAATCGATGTGCCCGAGCAGATATTGGTTCCTGGACACCGTTCTCCTCAAGAACGCGTGTCCGCTGCAGCACGTGGCAGAGCGCAGGGGCGACCTCCTCCGTTGCCTCTATGCTTTCCATACGGGCACTTGGTTTTCTGTCCCATCACTTATCTGGGGGCAGATGCACAAAGTTTGGGATGGCCTTGTCAACAAGAGGAAGAAGAGAGCAGCGAGTTGGCAGCTTCCCTTTCCATTCCTGATCGCCGCTTTTCTCAGCAGTGCCAGTATACCAATCAGTCGGACTGACATTCAGTTGGCACCGCCCACCCGCTTCACATCTACTCAGTGGGATCGGGTGAGGCGACACTTAGAGCGACAGGACCATCAGGGTGATCCACCAGACGATGTAGATATGGATGCCCCGGTGGAGATGGATGAGGGAGAGCCAGCAGGGGCTGAGACGGAGGACGAGGAGATGGAGGACGAGGAGATGGATGTCGCTGCAGAGCGGTATGATATCTTAGCGACAGGCTATTCCTGCCTGGCGGCTGACGTAGAGCGGCTCCAGCAGGGTTTTGACGAGCACGTCCAGGTGACGCAGAGTCAGCTGGCGGGTATTCGAACGGACATTTCTTCTCTGGTGCAGGGCCAGAGAGCGATCTTAGATGAGTTCCGAGCCTTCCGGCAGGATCTGCAGTTCCTGTTCGCAGGTCGAGCCTCCACCTCCACTTCTGCTCCCACCGAGCCACCACCACCACCACCCGCCCTCGAGTAGCTGCACTTTATTCACCTTTTATGCTTTACTTTCTGTATTTTTCTTTCTTTATTTTTGATAGGCCATGTTGGCCATGTTTAGTTTCTTTTTGCGTATTCCACCTACATGTACCCTTTGTACTGAAACGCATTTTCATCTATATGGAATACATTTATATTTGCTTTTATGACATGTGTTATCTTTACTGCCTTTTCTTTTTGCTTTCCGTCAATTTATCTGTTCTCTAGACTTTGACTATGTATGTAGTACCACTTGTCTAATTGTTATATGCGATTCAGTTGATGATTTCCGTTTATTACCGCCTGGTTTTAATTCCCAATACTGTTGAGATTGCTTCAACACAGTATGGCGGTAATAAAGAAAGGCAGCCCCTTTGCGTGCTATACGTTAGCGCGCCTGGATAGTCAATATCTTGTCGCATAGACCTCTTAGACAATCGGGAAACACCAGTTCAGACCATTAGATTTACAGTGATATTGGCATTGTCTGTTTGTGCATAAGTATTTCATTATGTTCTATTTATCTACTTTTTGTTCCTCGTAATGCTCGTGGTATCCAGTTGGTATTTTGTGCAGATTTTTCTTGCTTACAGGATGACCGCTGCTGTGGAATTCCATTTTTCTCGCATTCTGCCATCCCGGTAACTTCTTTCCTTGCTCTTCTTGTCCAAGCATTGAGGACAATGTTGCATATAAGTTTGGGGGTGCGGTATGCTATACCACTTGCATATGCATGCAATGTTCAGTCATTATATTGAGTGTCATTGTAGAGCAGTTTTTTTCTGTGATATTTTTGCATGCTTGCTATGATGTCTCGCTTTGTAAAGGAAGATCATTCGAATAAATGTCCGAGGTAAATGCAGCAGGTAGTTAAGAACTTTAACATTGTAAATACCCGCACTTTTGCAAGCTTTATAGTAGGCTAGAGCGGTCTACATTATTGTCCAAACTCGAGCACGTACAATTCTTGCCCTAAATTTGTCCTTAACCGCACAAATTCGCACACATGCAGTTTAAATTGTGGGGTATAAGTCTGAGGGAGAATTTTTGAAAATTTCTGTTTTTATCTGAACATCTTAAAGAATAAGTTCTTCCGGTTGTTGTAAAAAAAAAAAAAAAAAAGAAGAAATAAAAAGAGAAAAATATGCAATAAGCCTTCTCACTAAATAAACCGGATTTCTATGCCTCAAAGCAGGAAATATTCGTGTAAAAGTGTGTAAGGTTGAGCAGTAATAAGCGGATGGCTTGCTTACGCTCATCGCCTTGTAAGCTCGGTTATTAAGTCCGAGGGGTGCTTCTTCGCCTAATGCCCTAAAACCAATTGGTTTGGGAGTCATTGGCCCAATGCCGCTACATGGGCTTACAAGAAAGCAAAAAGAGCTAAGCATTGCACGGTCATCCGCACATGAGCAATCATGAATGTTTTGTGATAATGAAACAGCCGGGTTGAGCATTTTCAATGAGTTTTTCTCTTAAAAACAGATTTGTTCGTTTTCTTCTCCAAATATGACAAAAGCCACACGTTAGAATGCATGTTCACTTTTCAAAGAGGATTTTGGGGTTGGAATTGTTATAGTTGTTCGGGCTGGCCAGCATGTGGGGACTGTCGTTCATTTATAGCTTGTGAAAGTCCATTTTTGCTAATGACCACATAGTTCTGTAATACTTGTTGCATTTGCCAATTGTGAAATGAATGGATGAGCGCCCTTTATCTAGTTGATGACTGAGCATGATTAAACTTTTGTATAAGATAGTTGATTTCATTTTTGTAATATTGTATTGCTAAGGGACTAGCAATATGTAAGTTTGGGGGTGTGATAAGTGTTCAATTCTATGCATTTGAACCCTCTCTATTGCATACGTTAGTTCCGTTTTTGCGTTTACCGAGATATGTTTACGGTATTTTTGTGTTTTTGATGTATTGCAGGTATTGGAGTAAATGGAGCAAAGTTGGAAGTTTTCTGCAGTCAAGAGATGAAATCAGAAACTGTTGCCAAGGCATTTCGATCAATCGAGATGTGGATTTCGATCAATCGAAATTTCGATTGATCGAAATCTCATTTCGATTGATCGAAATCTCGATCAATCGAAATGCAATTTCGATCAATCGAAATGCTGCAGAGCCCACTTGGCCACTTGCTCACCTGCTCTCCCACTTGCAACAAAATCCCCCTTTTTGCACGACTTAAGGGGATTGTCTGACTTGAACAAGACTTTTGGGGGCCTTCTTGATACAAGAGATATATATAATGATATATATATATATATGGTGGGCCCAAAGGAGCCAAAAAGCATACAAAAAGCACCAAAAGCCACATATCTCACATCTCTCAACACATACAAATCAGAGGAAGAAGAGAGAGACCTTCGGGAGAGGAAGAGGAAGGGCTGAACCAGACCAAGAAGCTTCATTCTCTTCATCAATGGAAGGGTGCAAGGCAACCATGAGCAACTAACTCTTCTACTAGGGTGTTGGTTTCAACCCCTAGCCATGTGAACTTGTTCATCTTTGTAGCTCTTGGGACTTGTAATTAAATGTTGATTATTTAGCCTAGTGATTATGTACACAAATACATTTCTTTTATATATTCATTTGATATGGAATTTATTCTTGTCTTAGAGTAGGTTTTGTCACTTGAATGCACAACATTTGCATATTCCACAAGAAGTGCAAATGATGGCTAGATAATGGTGTTTAAATGAATGTGTGATGCTAGTTTGTATAGACCATGCCAAGACAAGGTAGTTTGGATGCATGTAGTGTTCACTTAGAGAGTAGAGTAAGTAGGTAGTTAGTTAGGTTGAAGAGCTATGCTTGTTGAAGATGGATTATGATAGGTTAGCACACACATTGATCTTTTGATATGTCATTGAGGTCACAAGCCTAATGACATTGTTAGGCATTTAATTAATGAATCCCTTGCTTGCTACACTTATGAACATGTGAATGGCTAGGGGTGGAAACCAACCCTAGTTCTCTCTCCCAACTTTACTCTTTAATTTTATTGTCATTTCCTTTATGCAATAGCTTTAAACACAAAACCAAAAACCTGTTTTGTTTGAATTAAAGTAGAATTAATCTTTCTCTATGACAATTAACGACTAGTCCTCGTGGGATCGATACCCTCTATATAGAACCTTATCTGCAAAGATTCGTGCTCTTGCGAGTGGTTAAATTATATTTTGATAAAAAGGGCAAAATTAAGCTTGCAATATAATTTAGTTCCGACCACATCAGGGTGCACAATGTCTTTCATGTCTCTATGCTGTAGAAATTCCTTAGAGATGAGGATACTTTCCAACATATTGTGGTTGCAGAGATTGAGTTGTAGCCAGATACAACATATGTGGAGCAGCCTTACTGTATTCTTGATCATAGGGACCGGGTTCTTCGTTCTAAGACCATTCTGTTAGTTCATGTTCAGTAGAGCCACCATAATGAGGCGGAGTCCACTTGGGAAAGGGAGGATGACATAAAGGCAAAATATCCAAATGTTGTTATTTCAGGTATTGGGGTGAATTCTGAGGACATAATTTCTATTTTTAGGGAAGGAAAAATGTAATACCCATAATTTTGGAGGTCTTTTAATTTTAATTTAAATACTTTATTTCTTTTATTAGTTAAATTGAATTGCTTTATTGGTTGGATTAAATTCTTTGAGTGCTTTAAATATTATGGTATAGTTTACTTTATTTTTATTTTATTTCATTTTATTTTATTTGGACTAGGTCTTTGTGTTTTCTTTATTTTAATTTTGTATTGGGCTAGGGAGGTATCTGGGTTGAGTTGGGCTGGAATGGTTGGGCTAGGTGTACTTATTTTTGATGGGCTAGGGTTTGTTTTATTAATTTTTTCTTTAATTTTACTTAGTCTTAATTAGTTTTCTGAAAAAAATAATAATAATAAAAGAAAAGACAAGAGAGGATTAGGGTTTCTACCGTTAGCTTATGCACAGAACTCAGAGTGTAGACGAAAGAGAGGACGGAGAGAAGGAGCAATCGTGTGGACGGGTTTTGAATCATCAAAGAGGCAAGTTTGACTCTTCTCTTTCCCTTTGAATCTGTATACATAGACTAAATCCTGTAATGTGTAAATGTTTGTTGCATTTTTTTTTAAATCTTTCATTTTGGTATAAAATTGATTTTTATAAATCTGATTTTTTTTCTGTGGATTATGATGTTTGTGAAATTAAATTGGCAATTAAGAATTGGTGTTGATTATTTATTTACACATATATAGATACATGCATACATGTATATGATGAATATAATGATATGTTAAGTTTAAATTCGTGGACGTTTATTGTAGCAATTTGTGGTTTGTTGAGTGATTCTTGCTGGATTAAATTTACCCTTGAACATTTGGGAATGGATCATGGAGGAATTTAAATTTAATTTTTTAAAAATTTGTTGAAGAACGATCACCCTAGAATTTGTGATTTGGGAGTTTTCGTTTCGGAGCATTTTTTATAGGGCTTTTGGTACCAATAGATAGCTTATGATAAGAGAAGAAGATCGGTATAAAATTTGGGTCTAACAGCGACCAGGAAGTGGCCAAAAAGTGGTCGAAAAGGGGCTGTCTACACATATGAACAGTGCACGCAGGCTGGGGGTTGAAATTCTAAAAAAAAATTATTTTTTAAAAATACTTAAATATTTTATAAAATTTCCAAATTTTTATTTTAGATTTTTGGGGGTCAAATAAGGTTGGGTTTTAAATTTCATGTCAAAATGAGCTTCCCTTGTAGTTAAATTGATTTTTAAAGTATGTCTCAAAATTGAGTTTTCATCTTCTTTTATTTGAAAAATATTTTAAAAATTTTAGAAAATTCTCAAATTTTTATTTTAGATTTATGGGGGTCAATTGGATTTTAAATTTCATATCGAAATGAGCTTCCCTTGTGGTTAAATTGATTTTTTAAAGTATGTCTCAAATTTGGGTTTCAATTTTCTTTTATTTGGAAAATATTTTAATTTTTTTAGAAAATACCCAAATTTTTAATTTAGTGTCTTGGGGGTTAAATACACTTGGGTTTTAAATTTCATGTGGAAATGAGCTCGCCTTGTGGTTAAATTAATTTTTAAAGTGCCTCAAACTTGGGTTTTTCACCTTCTTTTATTAAAAAAATATTTTAAAATTTTCAGAAAATTCAAAGAAAATTTAGGTAACCTTATAGGGATATAATACACTTAGGTTTTAAATTTTACGGGGAAAAACCTTGGATCAAATTGATTTATTTCATAAGGTCATAGTTGATTTTGAGGAGGTTCAAATATTCAAAGAACCCAACTCATAATCTAAAATTGATTATAAGACCACATGCATCTCATTTTAGTATCTATGATTGGTTCTTAGCATTTTAGAATAGGACTTGATCTTAATGAAGTTTATTTTCATCCGTCCTTGAGGTTTTAGGCTCATTTTTGCTTTAACAAAGTTGCATTTCAAATGAGGATCAAAACAGTTGACTTATTTAAACTGTATAGTTGACTTTTTCAAGCAGCATGTTTTGGCATTTCTAGAGCACTAAAGTAGAAGACTATTCCATTTCATATAGAATACTATCTTTCTATTTTAGTTTATGAAATTTTATGAAAATGGTGTTTCCAGAGCACTGAGATAAAAGATTGTCTCAAATCATATAGAAGACTATCTTTCTATTTTAGTTTATGAACTTTTATGAAAATGTCATTTCTGGAGTACTAAGATAGAAGACTATGTCCTTTCATATAGAAGACTATCTTTCTATTTTAGTTTATGAACTTTTATGAAAATGGCATTTTTTGAGTGCCAAGATAGAAGGCTATGTCATTTCATATAGAAGACTTTCTTTCTATTTTAGTTTGTGAGATTTGATGAAATAGTCGTCTTATTCATTAGAGAAAGTTGACTCTTGTAGGCAGCTTGAATTTGACACTTTAAAGGCTCAAATAAAGTCGACTGCTTTTCCTCAGATTCAAAATAACGGCTAGTTTTGGACCGCAAATGGCTATATCCTCTTGAGACCCTATATATACCCATTTGTATTGGGGATTTCTGGACAAGATAGAGACTGTACAATGTAGAACCGAGAGTAAAGAAGAGTAGAGGAGAGAGCTAAAGAGAAACCTACCCATGAGCATACATTTGAGAAACTCTTGAATGCATATTTTTGTATTCTACTTGGTAGAATATCTCTTAGGAACCACCATTGAGTCTCATCTTTCATATCATTCATTGTGGTTCATCTTGCATATCTAGAGTTGAGCTTTTCATTTGAAATCTTCATATATAACTCTAGGATTTGAGTGTGTATTGGATATCTATTCATTAAGGAATATTGTTGTATTTGTATTACAATTTCTTATTTACCTTTGAGAGGACGACTAAGTGATGCACTTGGTAAGGAAGCCCAAGTCATGAGCTTGGCAAAAAAGTCTTGGTGATGTTTTCATTGAGTAAGGAAGCCCAAGTCATAAGTTTGGCAAAGAAGTCTTGGTGAGGTTTTCATTGAGCAAGGAAGCCCAAGTCATGAGCTTGGCAAAAAAATCTTGGTGATGTTGTCATTGAGCAAGGAATCCCAAGTAATTCACTTGGCAATTGTACGGTTTGTTTTCCACCATTAAAGAAGGCTCTATAGTAGAAACCTCAAGACGTGCTCTTGAGGCATGGATGTAAGTAAGAGGGGCCGAACCATGTAAAAATCATGGTGTCACTTGGTTTGCATTTCTCTATCCTTAAACTCTTTTATTTGATAGCATTTCATTTGTTTAAATTACATATGCTTTATATATGAATACTATAAGTTTATATGTTTCAATTCATATGAGGAGGATGAGATGAATGCTTAGAGTATTGGTTGAGTTGTGGAATTGATAAAATTATTGATTAATTGAGTATTTGTTTGATTATCTATTTTCCAATCAATTTGCACATCATGTATTTAACAAATACACAATCAACATTTTCATATACTACAAGCATGATGAGTTGCACTTACATGAACACTTACATTTGTTGTATCCACTAGATCATTTAAGTGCATAATAGATAAAGCTTTCTCATTCCCACTTGTTGAATACATAAGTTCACTAAGTGATTGACAAAAGTCCATTTAAGCTAATTTTTGTCAAAACAAGCTAAACCGAAAAAATTTCATCATTTGCCTATTGTCCCTATTCACCGCCCCTCTAGGGACAATTCTTGGGTAACACTTTTGATGACGCTACCGTGAATATGAGATTTATGCATTATTCGTTGGAATAATGGATAGGTTCACACTCGGGATTTGGGCACAAGAAATGAGTATTTTGGCAACTCGAATTTCAGGGTGTGACAGTGGACATACGGATCAAACAAGTGTTGTAGAGTCACCACATTTTGTTAGATCAATCAATTCATTCCTTGGTTCAAGGTTTGAACCTTCTGTTCAACGTCGTGATGCGTTCATGGTCGTTTGGGACATCGAGGTGTTCCCCAGACGATTCCCCTTGACCAAGAGCTTGTAAGGAACTTTGCTCACCCGCCACTAAATCGAATCACAACAGATGCATGTTTTCTTCAAGAACAAACAATCCCACAAATGACGCCAACTGTTGATGCGTGATTCTGGCTCGTTCTGAATAAGAGTGTCCCTTGTAAAAAAAAAGAGAAGTAGTAATAGAAAGAAGTATCGGTGTGGTGCCGACCGGATACACTCCGATGGTCAAGTTAATACTTGACTTTATAGATATGAACGAACGAAAGACTATTTCTGTATATAATTCTCTCATACCTTTTGGTATGCCCCGCTCCTCTTTTATAGGAGAGTGTTTGGTAGTTGCATTCAAGTAGAATAGTCTTTTAGTTGCATTCTCTATTTCAACCACGAGATATATGAAAAGACAAGCCAATTATTCTTATTTTCCAAATGTAGT
This sequence comes from Cornus controversa, assembly GCA_026545225.1. Lineage (NCBI taxonomy): Eukaryota > Viridiplantae > Streptophyta > Magnoliopsida > Cornales > Cornaceae > Cornus > Cornus controversa. The sequence goes on along the minus strand of CM048846.1, from coordinate 30,801,947 downwards.
TTATGTCGTTCTATTGACTCCTTTACATTTTAGATTTCAGTTTAAGGCCCTGTTTGGATTGGCTTTTGAAAAGCGGCTTTCGGCTTTTCAAGCTCAAAAGTTGTTTTGGAGAGTGTTTGGATTGGTACGGCGAAAGAACTTCGGTATCCAAAAAGAGCGTTTAAAGGAAGTTGGGGAGTACCAGCTTCCTAATTTAGCTTCTACTTCTCTTTCTCTTCTGCGTAAAAGGCGAAGCAAAAGCTCCGCCAAACAGGGCCTAAGCTTCTCATATTAATTCTAACTTTTAGATTTCAGTTTAAGTTTCCGTATCAGTTTTATTTAGTGTCCTACGTTAATTAATTGAACCATAGGTTAACATTTTCATATGATTCTAATTAGTTTTATTTAGTGCACTTTATTTATTTATTTATAAGAAGCGTAAATGAAGGGCCTAGCTCTAAAAACACCTTAACCAGCTCTCAAGGCGCAGGGTAGTGAAAACCCAAAGGCAACCTATAAATAGCGCGCACAACAGCCAAAGGCTATTCCAAACAGTCACAGTTTGTTCTCGCTCGTCTCACTCTTCACCCAAAATGGGTAACAACAGGCCAAGGCGATACAGGAACCACCAATCGAATCGAGCACAATCCAGTCGCGCCCATCAATTTCCCGGGTAATCCATTTTTCAGTTCAATTTTAATTCAACTCCATGGTCTTCAATTTTAGCGTCTGATGTCTTAATAATCACTGGTCACTTCCTAATTTTTCAGGGACGACGAGTCTCTCCCAGTCGAACCAGGTACAACTTCTTCACGTTTATGTATATATGTGTAAAACGTGTATTTATGTATTTGTGGATGTGTTTAAGGTGTTTGATATAATGTGTCTGTGGAAGGCAGTTGGGTGTTACGCCTCCTGACAAGCTTCCTTTTATTGCAGCAGCTGAAGACGATCCAACGGTACCCAAAATTCAGCTTGCAATGTGGGTATGTATGATTTTTGTGTATTTATAGTGTATTGTGTAATAAAGGAATAAAGTTGATTCATCGCTGGTTTGTTTGTTCATCAAGTCAGAATCCATTTGTGTGTGTTAAGAAGCATGGTTGTGGTTTATTGCAGTTGCAGAAATGATCTTTTTCTTATTTTTGGCTTTTAAAATCCAATACAGTTATTTAATTGCACTAGTCTTCAGTAACTGTTGCCCATCTTTATGGTTATTGTTCACTTTTTGTGTTTGATAGAAATTGAGGCATATACAATTACTGATTCTTCACCCTAATCAATGAATGTGATGAATATTAATTGTTGTTCTTCCTCTTAAATTGAAAAGTATGCACAGGAACTCCAAGGTAATAAGGTCATATATATACATATATTCATAAAATATAGAAGTCACAAGATTCAGCACTATGAAGTTTTGTTTATGTTTCTATTGAACTCTAAGCAGGACCAAAGCTTGTGCAGAAACTTAGATCCTTAATTCTATTTTGTATAATTCAGTTTAACTCATGATTATTTATCTAATTGGTGCTTTTGTGTTGATTCAGGATTTTGGGCAATGTGATGCGAAAAGGTGCACAGGGCGCAAGCTTTCAAGATTTGGTTTGTTGAAAGAAAGTATCTGTTTAACATGCAAGTTTTGATTATATTTTTTTTGGGTGAATTACTCTAACTTCCCTTGAAGTTTGCCTTTATTATCTACGAATTAAGCTTCTTAAAAAATAACTCTATGACACCCCTGTCAGAGTTAAGAACAACAATGAATTTATCAAACTACCGCAAATAAATTACATTACATTAATTTAACAAAATGCTGATGTAAGCATCAATATTAAAAGTACTAAACTACCCCCACTAATTCTTTCCTAATTTTCTCACTCCACCACCATCGCCACTCTCCACCACCATTGCGGGAACTGCCACTTTCTCAACCACCAATTTTGCCACCCGTGGAATGCACGGCCACTAACCCTCTCTCTACCATCTCTCCACCATCGTGTTCATCACCATCAACAACATACTCAAGATCATCAACCCTACCATCCTCTTCCTCCCACTCAAAATCTTCTTTCCCATCTGATCCGCTTGATTGCTCACCACCATTGCCACCACTGTCACTACCAATTCCTACGCAAAATTTCCCATCGTTGAATCCTAGCCCTATTAGAACATCCCTCTACGAAATCCCTCCCAAAATTAATGGTGTTGGTGTGCAAACATATAATATATACACACATATATTATATGGCTATAACTACCCTAAATCTATAGTTGCCCCAAATCTCTGACCACAACAACGAGAATTACCCCTATGAGTGATAGAGAAAGAGAAGAGAGAGAGGGAGAAACAGAAGGGCGATGGAGAGAGAAAGAAGAGTGAGGTTTCTGAACCTGTGGGAATTTGTATAAGGTTGAAATTCTTATTAGCCAAATTGTCTCTCTAAAGATACTCAAAACTGAAAAGAGCATTGGAATGGTCGATAGATTCCACCAGAGATCACATGACAAGCGTTATCATAAGGCACACCATTCCAACGACAACAATTGGTGCTTTGATTCCAGTTTGTCGGATCAGTGGAAATTGAAAAATTGAATGAGGTTGTTCTTAAATTGGACCAATATTTGATTGAGAGAGGGGGGTGGTGGAGAGAGAGAGTAGCGATGGCGGCGGCGGCGGCGGCGGTGGATAGAAAGGTAGCGGTGGTGGTGGAAAGAGGGACGGTTAGGAGAGAAATAGAGTTTATATATGTTTAATTTCAAATTTTATTATTTATATTTTATATAAATTGATAATTATATATATTCAATATTAAATTAATGTATTTAGTATTAAAACTAAAAATATTACTTATTAGTTATTTGCAATTAAAAGACTTGCCTTTTGAGGAGAAAAAAAATTGCAATAAAAAGGTAAGGTTAAGTGGTCGTTTCATATGATTAATAAGGTTAGTTTTGTCATTTTGTAGCACACAAGGGCATTTCTAGTATTTCAATTTACTTTTTTAACTGGCTTTTAACTTGGTTAACGGTTAATTAACGGCAGGGGTGGTCAGAGTGAAGTCAACCAAACCTCAGGGGAGGTTGACCAACTTTTTTTCACTAGTTTAAGCCGTAGGTAATAAAGGCAAACCTCAGGGGTGGTCAAAGTGTTTCACCCTTTTTTTCATAATTTTTTTTTTTAATAATTTATTTATGCATTCAATCAACAAGACTTTTTCAGATAACGTATTAGTAATGATAGACAAGATTCCTCTTTTCTTGTCCAGGCTGATAGAACATTCTTATCCTATATTCAGCACAAATGCAGCTATGTTCTTATGTTTTCTATGCTAGAGTAATCTTATTATGTCTACCAGATATTGCTAATAATGAAATGAGCAAAATAAAATTATGAGCTATATATTTTTTTAGTAATTATGAGCTATTGGAGTGTTCAGCTTGCACCAAATTTCAGAAAGTATGAACAGTTCTCTTTTTTAAAGCCAAGATGGAGATGAGATGACTTTTATTTAATTTGTCTTTTTTTATCATTTTAATTTTTATGATTATTAAAAGTTAATTAAATTATTCGCAGTATAAGGAATATGGGATTTCACTATGTCTATTCTTAGGAAATCTTTAATCAAAGCATTTGTTCTTATTTCAACAAAAGAAGCATGGGCCTCTTAATAGCAATAAGTACGTAAAGGAGGAATAGATTTTGTTAAAGGGAGATCAGCAAATTAATTTAGAAAGATGAGGGGGCCATACTCCTCGAAGGATGCTTGTAAGTCTGAAATTGCTCCTGGCTGTGGAATTTGCTGATCTTGGAATCCTGTAGAAGTTACAATTCACTCTCTCAATCTCTCTAGAGATAAAAGACCTCTTTGAGAGTGTCTGCAACTTTCTGGTGGCCTATACCACCATTTTTAGTCCATCGAAGACATTTCAAGAATAACTTCCTGCATGAATGTTAAAGTGTGTATTTTGACTCTCCTCAGTCCAAAGAATGTGCAGTCTGATTCCATGCATGAACCTTTCATCATCAAAACGCTCTGCACTTGGGGAAATTATTTTGCTGTCATGGTCCTTGTGACGTCTTAATCACTGTATATCAGACTGCAACAACCTTTATTTGATATTCTATAAAATATGAATGTCCAAGTATCTCAAGACCTTAGAGAATATTTTATCAATGTAATTCAAAGGTGATTATAGTGCTTGATTTAGTAATAATCTGGTAAGATGCCAGCTGCCTTCGGTTATCAAGTCTGAAAACTTTTTTGCAAAATAACAATTTATAACCAATTAGTGCACATTTGAGTTGTGATAATCAAGATTCTTCGATTGCACCAACATGTGTAGGAAGTAAACATCAATCTACCATTTTTGCACTAGTCCAATAATTTATAATTTATGCAGCTCACTTAATTTTGCATGTTATTACTTTTAACCATTAATGATGACTAAACATTTTCATGCAGGAGTTGCGCGTCAGTAATGGTTTTGGAGGCATTGTTTTGAGGTATTAACATAGAATTCATTTGAAAATTTTGCCATTATATGGTTGTGTTCCTCATGGAAATTGTTGTATCTTTTATGTTAAGAATAATGAAATGGATATCTTTGCCATTCTTTGATACCAACTAGGTATTCTGATCTGTTTTAAAAAGAAAAGATTACTTTCTTCCCATCTTCAAGTTGTGTTGAGAAACAAGCCCCCAATCACGTACCACGAAATATTATGATGTGATGATAAGTAAACAAGCACGAAGAAATTTGCAAGAACACCAAGAATTAGACGTGGTTTGGCTAAACAAGCTTACGTTCACGGAGAGCCCGATTTCACTATATAGATTGTAACAGTACAAGTAGAGAGATTGTATCAAGAGCATGCTCAACTCTCAACCCTTAAACCTAATACACCCAATCTCACTCAAAAGGAAATCACAAATTCTAAACAAGAATTCTCTCTCTAAGTGTCCTCTCAAAAACAGTGAGAGTATTCCTTCTTCTCTTCTCACTAGTCTCAACCTATAACATAGGTAACTATTTATAGAGCCCAAAACCCAATCCCTTGGTGGGCAAGGATTACAATTCCTTAGAGCCCAAGACTTCCTTAACAAGTACTTTCCTTCCTTGAGACCAAGACTTACCTTCTAAGAAATTATCTAATAGGACACAACTCTATAATGGAAACCTAATCACAATAGGAATTTGAGCCAACCTAACAAATCTCCCCCTTGGCAAAATTTTTGACAAGTCTTCAATACACGAGACTCCCGTATGCAAATCCACAAACAATCCATCGGACTTTGAAACTCCAGCTACATAACCTGAATCAAGTATGAAACAATACTCACCCTTGATCTGCACGGCCAATGTATTCATACAGCTGTATCTAGTCAACACTATCAAGTGACTTTGGAATGGAGCTTCAATACAATCCTTCTCTAGGCAGGAATTTTCATCTCACCCATGTTTGTTTGGAAATGTGCAATCTGTGTCTTCGATAAATCAAACGAAACACGTCTCAAGATCTTGTTACAATGTGCACCCCGTTTCTTATCCATAATCGAAGTCTAAGTGCCATTGGCACTCCCCACTAGACGATACAAACCTCCACTCTGTTCTCCTCGCATTAACACCATGCAGCCCTTGGTGATCTTCATGACTCCCTTTGCAATGGAGCACTTGCAGCCCATGGAGTCCAATCGGCTCAAGGAAATTAGATTACATCGCAACTTGGGTGCGTAAGCAACATCCCCCAAAGTGCATTCCACCCCATCAAACATTTTTATCTTCACCATTCCCACGCCATCAACGGCACACTTGTCACCATTAGAACTACCATCAAGTTCTTTAAATGTTCATGGAGCAAATATGGTTTAATGAACTCGGATCTAAAAACCACTCATGTTGAGTAAGAGTGTCACCTTTGGAAATTGTGAGAACATTCCCAAAGTTATTATCACAAGCATATGCGATAGATCCATTCTCAGAGTCGCCATCATTCTTCTGCTTTGCAAGTGGACAGTTCTTCTTAATGTGGCCCCACTCATGACATCTGTGGCATTGCTTACCCTTTTCTCCATCCCTTGATCTAGACCTGTTGTTATCACTAGATCCCTAGTTAGTCTGCCTTCCCCTATTCTGCCAACGAGCAACCATAGCCGAACTTGAACTTTCATCAATGGGAGATTTCTTTTTGTCGCTGGACAAGAGAGTCGACTCAACTTCCTCCATCTTCAGCGTATCCTTGCCATACAAGAAGGTAGTCACTATGTTCTCATAGGAATCTGGAAGTGAAGTAAGAAGTAATAGGGCTTTGTCTTCTTCTTCAATTTTCACATTGACCCTTTCAAGTTGATTAACAATTCCATGATATTCATTCATGTGCTTCAAGAGATTTCCGCCTTCCTTTATCTTTAGCTTGTACAAATTCCGCTTTAGTTTAAGTTTAGTTGTGAGACTTTTCGCTAGATAGAGCTTCTCTAGCTTCTCCCACAATTTCGGTGCCGAATCCTCTCCATTAGCATTGTTAATGATGTTATCCCCAATACAGAGTCGAATAGTGCTAACACACATTGACTTTATATCCTGTCAATCATCAACTGACATTTTTTCTGGCTTTCCATCCTTCCCTTTCAACTCCCGCGCTAAGCCTTGTTGAACTAGGATGTCCTTCACCCTCTCTTTCTATAGGGTGAAGCTACCCTTACCATCAAATCTCTCTACCTTGTATTGTGTGGCAATATTACCGGTCATGATTGTCACAAGTGCCCAAGACAAATAACACCCTATTATGAAGAAAAATCTAGACAAGACTTTTATCAAACACCTTGTATACTCTGATACCAAGTTGTTGAGAAACAAACCCCCAATCACGTACCGCAAAATATTACGATGTGATGATAAGTAAACAAGCACGAAGAAATTTGCAAGAACACCAAGAATTATACGTGGTTCGGCTAAACAAGCTTGGGTCCACAGAGAGCCTGATTTCACTCTATAGATTGTAACAGTACAAGTACAAAGATTGTATCAAGAGTACGCTCAACTCTCAATCCTTAACCCTTATACACCCAATCTCACTCAAAAGGAATTCACAAATTCTAAACAAGAATTCACTCTCTATGTGTCCTCTCAAAAACAATGAGAGTATTGCCTCTTCTCTTCTCACTAGTCTTAACCTATAACATAAGTAACTATTTATAGAGCCCAAAACCCAATTCCTTGGGGGACAAGGATTACAATTCCTTAGAGCCCAAAACTTGCGTAACAAGTACTTTCCTTCCTTGAGACCAAGGCTTGCCTTCTAAGAAATTACCTAATAAGACACAACTCTATAATGAAAATCTAATCACAATAGGAATTTGAGTCAACCTAACAAGTTGGATAGTTTGTAACATTTCATATGATTGGCTCTATAATCCTATAATAGCTTGATAAACCTGAACTCTTTCAATCTGCCTTCCTTCTTTATATAATTGGGCTCGGAAGAGTGTAATTGATCAGTCAGTAAAGGCATCGACTTCTGTTAGTCTTTGTTGCTTTCCCTAGTGAAGGGAATTGGTTGAGCTGCCGGTCAATTAGCTTTACATTGTTTCCTCTTATTACTTGTACCAAGTGGTCTATAGTTCTCATATGAACTTAATTTGTATACATCGCTTTTCATGGAATGTGCTATACATATGCACACATATGTTTATGTACATGTTTGTAATTAGTCCACACACAAACATATTTACTATTTTATATTGTCTCCATGTTTTCAGTCCTGCTGGGAATCAATGTGTCTCAAAGGAAGATTATATCTTAATGAAGAGGAAAGGATTAGCCGTCGTGGATTGCTCATGGGCACGCTTGGATGATGTACCTTTCACAAAGCTGCGTTGTGCTGCACCTCGTCTCCGTATGAACATTAAATAATTTAGTCATAGGTTTCTTATATAACATGCTCACCTCTTTGCACTTAATATGCATTTTGTTAGCTAATATATGGATATCTTGTAAATTTCTCATATTGTATTAGTTTAGTATATTGTCATGAGAATTTTTAATCACCTTAAACGTGAACAAGTTAAGCATTAACATGATATAGTGACAAGTGCATGTCTTATGAATTGATTTTACAAACAAATTTGGCTAACAACAAATTCTAGTGTAGACAACCAATATCTTATTATTTTCTTGGTTGCCATTTTTATGTTTTTAATACTATAACAATTTGAGACCAAAGGATTATTCAAAATAACCATTTTGATATTTAGGATTATTAATACGAAAGAATAGAGAGATAGATGATAACGTGATTAGTAAGATTAGACTAGGTTGGACAAAATGAAGACATGCTAGTGGTATTCTATGGGTAAGCAAAAATCAAATAAGTTAAAAAAGAAAATTTTTTAGGATGATTATTAGATCAACTGTCTTATATAGAGGAGAGGACGTTAAAAAAGAAATAAAATATATATATTCACGAAGTTTTGACATCCTTGTTAAGTTGAGTGTAGGGAATGGTGAGACTTCCAAGGTCATTCGCAGAGGTAGCTAGTCTAGCCCGCTGTCCGCCGGAGGGGAGACTAGTGTGCTGCTCGCGCCGGAAACGAGAGGGCTTTGTTTCAAGGCTGAAGATAGGGTATTTGGCAGAGGCGAGATGCTCTACAGGCATGTTTCATGGGGAAGTTTGATAAGCCAGTGGAATCGACTGAGAGAATAGGCGAATGGGTGTCTAGAGCATGAAAGTGGTCAGTGGCATGGGGGTGTCATCCTTGCTGGACACATTTCTTTTATTTCAACTGCCGTCACATGCTAAGGCGATCAGAGTCCTTATGGAAGGAAAGAGAATGTGGGGCGAAGCAACTCTTATGTTAGATGTTTGGTGCTTTAGGGTTGGTTGTTCTGGTGTCTTGAAGGGGAGAAGAGAACGCTGTTTGTTATTAGATGGCTTGTCACTCCATGTTTGGTGTGATTCTCTATTTCGAGCCATTGGAGATGCATGTGGAGGGTTCAAAATGGTTGAAGTTGACCCAAAATGAGATGCTTCGAAGGTAACGATCACTGTTAGAGAGGGTGGTCATATTCCGGAATTCATTTGGGTGGAGGATGAGAGATTGTGCTTTAAGGTGGCAGTGATGGAAGAACTCCTGCTGGAATTACTGCCAACAGTTACATCTTTGGCTGGGCGAGATGAACGACTCCTGATTTTGGAAGATCAATGGTGGAAATCGAGAGCTGAGAAGGAGTTTAGAGAGGAGAATGGGTTGTTGGGAGGTCAAGGAAAGTGGGTAAAGCATGCTCCTGAGGCATGTGGAGGAGGGAGGCAAAATTGGAGGCCACGTGGAGAAGGAGGGTTAATGGTAATAATTGGTGGGAAACAGGTGTAGAAAATATGGAAGGCAAGGTGTGGCTCATACACGTACAAGGAAAACGGATGGTTCCAGAATTATTTTGAAAAATAGTGGGCCAGGTCTTAATACTCTCAATAGGTTTGGACCGCTTAATTTAGGCCCAAACGAGGAAGGTAAGGCAGTAGGAACGGATTGTTTGGAGTTGGGCTGTGCTTTTGATTAGCATGGGGGCTTCCGAAGTGGGTTACCTTTGATGGAACCAGCTATCAGAGCTTCGAGAAGGTCCGACAATAATCTGAATACCGGTTTGTGTGATGCTGGATGAAGGGAGGAAAGCCAATAGCGAAGAGGGAGTGATTACTCTTTGTGTTGGCCTGTTGGGTAGGGCATTCAGTTAAGAGTTCAGATAGACCAAGCGGCAACATTCTTGGCAGATTTATGCTTTCATAGTGGGAGATTCTCAGTTGAATAGCCTAAGGAGATTTTTGAATCAATGAACAGGGACTGTAGTGTTGTTGGCCCTTCTTTGTTGATTGAAGGGCTTCAAACTAGTGTTTCGCCGTATAGTGGACTGAACCAAGGAGATGAGGCTGATTTTTCCTCTCTTTGGAGCTCATCAGATGGGTATGAAAGGGAGGAAGAAATGGAGCTGCCAGTGGATCCTTTTGATTGCTATTGGGCTGTGGTGTTGCAAGCTGACGATGGGGTTTATGGAGAGGGGTTGTACTAGCCTTTAGCTGTGGTGGGGCTTGAAGGAGTTCGGGATGGGTCCATTGTTGTTTCCGATGCGCCGGATGATGCTGCTCTTGTTAAGGCAGGATGATTGACAATGTTGGAGCTATGAGCAAAGATTTGGGGCTGTAATATGTCGAAAATGATGAGAGGGCGTTGGAGATGCTTCATTAGATTGATAGGGGTCAACAAGTGGTGGGATGGAGGAAAGGCTCATCTTGGAGAGGGGAGAGGGAGCTTTGTAGTCTTATCTCCTATGTGAACTACGAAGGAAGGAAGGTTCATGGAATGACCCAGACAAACACAAAGTGGTGAAGTTATCTTTAAAGAAGTGGGGTGCTCAGGCGGTGTGTCTACAAGAGTCTAAGCTTACTTCTTGTTCAGACCGGATTGTTTGGAGCTTGTGAGGAGGTAGGTTTGTGGAGTGGGAGGTGTTAGATGTTGTTGGCGTTGCGGGAGGAATTCTTGTTATGTGGGATAAGAGATGGGTTTCGAAGATGGATGTGTGGAAGGGGAGACACTCGATCTCCTTCCTGTTTTCCTTAGAGGAGGATGGCACTCATTGGATTTTTTCAAGAGTCTATAGTTTCGTTGAGGAAGGGGAGAGGGGCCTTTTATGGGAGGAGCTTGGGAGTGTGAGGAGGTGGGGTAGACTGTGGTGCATAGGTGGGGACTTCGATGTGGTTAGATCCCCAGTCAAAAGATCCCTAGGAGGGAGGTGGATATGGATGGCAATTTTGCCCGCCCTATCGATTCCCGTCCCATCTCGCTCCTAATGGGACAGGTATGGGAATTCTTTTTGTTCTGTAGGGGCCAGTATGAGAAAAAAAAAATTAGAACCACCACGGATATGGGATGGGGTTGGGATTTGATAAAAATCCAGCTCACCCCGGATACAATATTTATTTAATTTACATTTTTGTCATTAGTATATACAAGTCATATATCTCCCAAACCCTAATATGCAATCCTCCCCTAAAGAGACACTGCTTCCTCCATTCGTCCCCCTTTAAAACCTTAATTTGCTATTGGTGGGTGTGCCTCTCTTATGACTCCACAAATGGCAGTCACCATACCCACAACCCTCTCTCTTATGGCGTCTCCACCAATGGCAGTCACCATACCCACAACTCTCTCTCTCATGGTGAAGAAGGAAAAGAAGATGAGGAAGGCAATGATATACTGTTAATACCATTGGCAGTGTCAACGATGTGGTAGGTTTTTCGTCATTGACTCATCTGTGATCTACTACTTCCACGATTCCACTTGCCTTTGTAATATGTATGTGTGTGTAAATACACACGATCTTGCTTGCATATTGGTCTTTTATGGCTTGTTTGGACTGTGTTGTGGAAGGGGATTTGAAAAGAGATAGTGGAAACTTAGGTGGGACGGGGTTAGTTTCCTCCCAATGGGGTGGGGATGGGGTTTGAGAAATGAACCCTTCTTGGGTTTAGGACGGGTGTGGGAGGGCTGTCAATTAAACGGGGCGGGGATGGGTACTCGCCCCGTTGCCGTCCCTAGAGGTGGACCTTGGCTATGGAGCAGTTTTCAGAGTTTATAGATGCTGATCATTTGATTGACTTACCATTGCAGGGTGCTTTGTTTACATGGTTGAGTGGTAGAGAGTCTACCACTATATCCAGAATGGACAGATTCTTGGTCTCGGGTGAATGGGAGGAAAGATTCTTGGACATGGCTCAGGTGGCACTTGCTTGGACGGTTTCAGATCACATCCCTTTGCTCTTGAATTATGGCAGGCTTAGGAGGGGGATGACTCCGTTCATATTCGAGAATATGCGACTTCGGGCAGCAAATTTTAAGGATAGAGTCAGGAGTTGATGGGGTGGCCATGTTGTGAGAGGCAACCCTACTTTTGTGGCTTCCAGCAAATTTCGACTCCTAAAGGAAGACATTAAGAAGTGGAATTGGGATGTGTTTGAAAATCTTGAGTGGAGGAAGAACATGGTTCTTTCGGAGATTGACTGCAAGGAGGGGGAGGAGGGAGCTTTTGGAGGAGGATAGATGTAGGAGGGAGGAATGTAAGGTGGAGATTGGAGGAGATTGTCTACGAGGTGGAGATTCATGGTGCCAAAAATCTATAGCCTTATTGCTTAAAGAGGGGGTCAGGAACACAAAATTCTTTCACCGTACAACTAATGCCTACTGGAATCGCAACCATATTGGAAGAATTCGGGTTGATGGTGAGTTGTTGTGTAAGGAGGACGATGTTAGCAGGGGGGTTACTTCCTTCTATCAAAGGTGTACTCGGAGGTAGTCAGTTGGAGGCTCCCGTTAGATGGTTTGGAGTTTGATTGCATTTCGGAGGTGGATAGAGAGAGGTTGGAGAGACCCTTTGGAGAGGAGGTTCTGTTAGCTCTCCGTAGTTGTAACGGGGACAAGACTCCAGATCCAGATGGCTTTACTATGGGGTTCCTTCAACAGAACTGGGAAGTGGTCGGTAGTGATATTATGACAGCTTTTCATCATTTTCACTCTAATGGTGCATCTTTCATTGTCTTCATTCCTAAGAAGGGGGTGCTACGGATACGAAGGATTTCAAACCTATTAGCTTGGTGGGGAGTTTATACAAGCTAGTAGCCAAAGTGTTAGCCCTTTGCTTGAGGGGAGTTGAAATACCCCCTACAAATTTCACACATGAAGTGACCAGTCTCACACGTAAAACATAAGGGATACTTACAACCGATAGCATACAAGCATAGAATACAAGGATAAAAGAAAAAGAATTTTAAATGCTGAAACGAAAGTCTAACTGAAATAATAAATAACATTAAATAAACATAATACTAGTCTGAACGACACCACTTGGAAGTCCTGTAACTCAAGGGCTCTATAACCAAAAATCATAAAAGTAAATACTGTTCTAGAAAAGATCTAAGTCCCTACACTGAAGTCCGATAAGGAATAGATTACTGCCACGCTCTAGGAACTCCACGTTCTAACCTCGAGGTGGAAACTGTCTGGGACCTGAAATATCAACAAAGTGGGTTAAACCCACAAGCAAGTTTCCTCTACTACCACCCAATCAGAGAACTGGTAAACATACCCTCTATATGAGGACATTAAAATATATAAAAATATACATATCATTTCCTTACTTAACCCCTGTCCCAAAAATAGAAACCATCTTACACACCGTACCAACCCATCCCTTATCACACAAATTATAGAACCTATTTTTTAAGTTCAAACCAAAGGCAATCCTTACATGCCCGAACACTTCATTAAGTAAATACCCTATTAGTATTTGGCAATTTTGACATGCCTCCCTTATATACATATTAAATACCTTATTAGGTAATTGACAATCTTCACCTACCTCTCTTATATATGTCAAATACCCTACTATGTAATTGGCAATCCTCACATGCCTCCCTTATATATGTATCAAATACCCTACTATGTAATTGACAATCCTCACATGCCTCCCTTATTAACCTTAAATACCTTATTAGGTATTGGCAATCCTAACATGCCTCTTGGCAATTCTCACATGCTTGCCTTAAATATGTTAACTACCTTATTATGTAATTGGCAATCCTCACATGCCTCCCTTATTAACCTTGAATACCTTATTAGGTATTGGCAATCCTGATATGCCTCCTGGCAATCCTCACATACCTTCTATATTCCTTTTAATTAAAAATTAACCATACTTAAGAGCATACTAATTACTATAGTGAAAATCCTATCGTCACATGAATTAAATAAACAAATAAAATAAACTTAACATACCATGAAGCAAAACGATTAATCACACTATTTCATATACTGAATTAAGCATTAACATTTACACACAAATATTTATGAATTGCAAAGAAAACAATTAAAGAGAACAATTAAACAATTAAAAATAAATCCCACATAAATAAACCTACATTTCACTATATACATCAAGTGTACCTACACCTAGGTCTAAACTAGGTTTCCGTGCATAAAATGTCTTAAAAAGACTTAATTTATTTTTCGAAAAATTTCTGGAATTTTTTAGTAATTTAAAAAAATATTTCCAAAGCAAAAGAAAATAAAATTCCAACTTTAAAGCATATTTTTTGTACTAATTCTACAACAAGGGTAATTCATTTCATCTTGAAATTAAAAACCCATGTGTATTTTGTCCCTAAAAGATTTATTTGAATTTTCGAAAATTTTCTGGAATTTAAGAGTGGGCTCGGCGAGTGGGACCGGACCACCACTTTTTCGGTCCCCGCCGGTGGTCGGAAAGGGCCTCACGCGCCCCCACACGCCGGCAGTGCGTGTGGGCTTACGCGGGGCTGTTTCCTTCTTCAACCTTAGCCTACTACCTGTTTCACCTAGCCACGGACTGGCATCTTTCCGGCCTTGTTCTAGCCACCTCCGGTCACCAAAAAGTGTATTTTTTATACTAAAATGCTTCCCTTGATCTCTACTTTCATTTGGTACAAAAATCCCCACCTTTCGTAGCCTAAATCAAAAAGGCCCAAATTCAAGTTTTAGGGTTATAAAATTACAAACTCAAATTCCCGTCAAACCACCCAATGATTTACCACCAAACTTACAGGGACTATTCGGGAGAGCAAGATCAACAATTTAATCGGAAGAAAAACCTTCAAAAACGACGTTTACAGTCAACACAAATTTTATGTTTATATATATATATATATATCTGCCTATATACTCATATATACACGTATATACATATGAAAATTTATCCCATAGCTGTACCAAATCCACAGATTTATCACGTTTAATCACACGAAAATTCCTTTAACATGCAATTAAGAAAAAATCCCAAATTACATAAACCTATATGTATATACACGTATATGAATACAATCAAAAAATACAAATATGTATATATATTTACAAGTTCAGAGGGGAAGTGAAGAGATTGAACTTACCTTTTGGTCTTAAACAAAATCACCCTTCTCTCCCTTTTTCTCTGGCGTCTACAGTTCTCTCTCCGTTTGTGCGTAGCAACTCTTGTGCATAGGAACGACTCAACCCTAATTTTTTTTTCTCTTATTTTATTTTCTTTCTAGAAAACTAAAAAACTAAAAATTCCTAAATAATTAAACTAATAAATATAAAATATTTAGCCCACTTATATATAAATATATATAGCCCAATCCAACAGTCTAGCCCAACCTGATAATAATTAAAAATGAAAGAACATGAAGCCCAAAAACCCACATATTTTTTATTTAAAAGAAAAACTACATTTAAAACAAATATTTCACGCACAATTAAAATAAATCAACACCTACCAACAATTCAAACATCCACGTTAAACAAATAAAAGCAAACATTGACAAAATTAACTAAAACATTTAAATAATTAAAACCCAATTAAATAATAAAATCCCAATTTAAATATCCTCAAATTACGGGGTATTACAGGAGTTATTGATGGGGTGATTTTAGAATCTCAGAATGCCTTTGTCGGAGGGAGGCAGCTTCTGGATTCTATATTAATTGCTAGCAAGTGTGTTGACTCCAGAATGTCTAGCAGGATGCCGGGTGTGGTGTGCAAGCTGGATATAGAAAAGGCTCACAACCATGTTAGTTGCATCTTCTTAATGTATATATTAAAGATGATTGGGGTTAGGGATACCTGGAGGAGATGGATTTGGTTATGCATTTCTACGGTGAGGTTCTCGGTGCTCATCAATGGGTCTCCATCGGGCTTCTTTGACAGTTCTCGAGGGTTATGGCAGGGGGACCCACTATCCCCCCATTTCTATTCATTCTGTTTATGGAGGCTCTTAGTAGGCTGATGGGGAGGGCTGTGGAGAGATTATTTTAGAGGCTTCAGAGTGGGGAGGGATCCTCTTAATCAGTTTGAGGTTTCTCACTTCTTATTTGCAGATGATACTATCGTCTATTGTTGCAAATGTGGCGCAATTGAGGTGTTTGAGATGTGTGCTGGTTTGCTTTTAGGCTGTCTCAGGCTAAAGATCAATCTCGGGAAGAGTGAGATTGTTCTGGTAGGGGAGGTTGATAATATAACTAGGTTGACTATTATTTTGAGGGTCGTTCCCTATGACGTACTTGGGGATACCTCTGGGTACATCTTCGAGGAGGGTTTTTGTTTGGGATCTGGTAATGGAGCGGTTCAAGAGGAGGGTAGTAGGTTTGAAAAAGCATTATCTTTCGAAAGTGGGGCGGATAACCCTAGTGAAGAGTTCCCTTTTGAATCTTCCAACTTAGTATCTATCCCTTTTTCAGGTTCCCATCTTTGTGGTGAGGAGATTTGAGAAGCTTCAACAAAACTTTTGTGGGGTGGTATGGGAGATGTTTTCAAATACCACCTTGTGAATTGGGAGCAAGTTTGCTGGCCCATTCAGCTAGGTGGGTTGGGCATCAAGAGGTTAGAGATGTTCAACAAGGCCTTATTGGGCAAGTGGTTGTGGAAGTTTGGGATGGACAAACCAAAGTTGTGGAGGAGGGTCATTGCCAGCAAGTTTGGGGAGTGCAGGGGCGGGTGATGCTCTCTTTAGGTGAGGCAGTCAGCTAGGGTGGGTGTTTGGAAGGCGGCCATTCGGAAAGGGTGGGATGCTTTTTCCAATCATATTCGTTTTAGGGTGAGATGTGGGAATGGGCCAGTTTCTGAAAGGATTTGTGGTGTGGGGACCAATCGCTAGAGTCCACCTATTCGCATCTGTATAGGATAGCTGTGGACAAGGATGTATTGGTTGCTGACTACTATCATCGTGATAGTGGGAGGTTATTTTGGGACATTCAGTTTGTGAGACCTTTCTAGGTTTTGGAATTGGGAGACATTGGTGAGCTTCTGGCCATGTTGTACCATTAGGAGGTTTTTTTTGGGGGGGGAGATCTGATGTTTAGTCATGGGATTTTCGAGGTACATTCTTGACTTACTTTCTACAGGAGCATAATTGATGCTCGAGGGTCTTCTTTCCCTTGGAAGGCAGTGTGGCGCACCAAGGTTCCTCTTAAGGTCACCTTTTTTGGCTGATTGGTAGTTCTACGGAGGATTTTGACTGTTGATAATCTGCAAGGAAGATGAAGAATCAGTCTGTCACCTTTTGCATTGCCCAGTAGCTCGTGATTTTGCTGGGCTATGCTTTTTGGTGTTTTGTGGGTAATGCTGAGTCCCCGCAAAGCATGCTTTAGTAGCACCCCTTTGCTTATGGTGGGGGCTGTGGCGAGAGCGGAACAGGCGATCCTTTGATGGAGTTGAGGTTCCGGCATGGATGCTTATCATAAGAAATAAATGAAAAAGAAAAGTTATATCTAATAAAAGAATATGTATATATATATATATTTATTGATGGAGCAATTGTAGTAAGTGACTCCAATCAATAGGCGAAGTGGTATGAAGTTCTGTATTCTTTATACTTTATTTTTTTGGTTTAGGGTTGGAATTGTAATTTAGTGGGGGATATAGTGTCTTTTGTGGAATCTTTGCTTGTATAGTAGACCTTCTTGGTCTTTCTTTGTTCTTGGGCCGTGCTCCCCTTTTGAGCGCTCTTCAATGAATTTTACATATAATAAAAAAAAAGAAATAGAAAAAACACATTCATGTATCTAAAATGAGAATGCTGAGATGGATGATAGGCCTGACTAAAAGAAATAGGGTTAATAACCAATGTGTAAGCCTAGAAGAGAAAAATTAGGCGTGACACGTATTACTGATAAAATAAGAGAAAGTGGGCTTAGGTGTTTTGGACACATACATCGTAGACTAGTAGATGCAATGGTTAGGAAAATGAGTTAGTTTGCATAGTAGGTAAGAGAAAAGAAGCCGATCAAAACTAACATGGGATGACGTAATTAGAAATGCCTTTAAAAAAATTAATATAATAGGAGACATGACTTGTAATAGAAAAGATCGAAAAAAAAGAATTCATGTGTCCAACCCATTCATATGGGATAAAGGCAAGGATGATGATAATTTCTAGAAGATTTTATAATTAGGATAAGAGTTATTTCCATAGTAGATATTACTTTATTTTTCAAAAACGATAATGAACACAATAGTTGGTATTAAACTTTGATAGGGGTAAAAAGCAATGTACAATCGTTTACAAGCAGCATTTATCATTCATTAACAAAATATTCAGACATTTGGCACAAAAACACTAGAAACTGAAATGCAAGCCAACACGTGATAGTTAAAGGCTATTGCCTAGCATTGGCCCCGTCAATCCATGGTGCTAGGAGGGGTGGAGATCTAACCTCAGACGTTGTTGTTAGCCCTGTCAAGGAGTTTATATCATTGCACCAAGTAGTGACCCAACATCTGACAATTGCCACATGGCATACTTCTATTTCACATGTTTATGATGTCAATAGATAAATGACATCAAAATTACATCAAGTAGGACATGGAACTATGTATGGTTAATCTCTAGAATACAAAAAGTAAGAGTGAGAGCAAGTGCGGGAGCAAGACCCTCAAATTTAGAATTACAATGAGATCAAGAGCGGCTCCTAAGTGTTCACAATGGAGCAACTTTACCGTTGCGCCAAGGCCCACCCTCATGTCCTTATAATATATGATAGCATTTATATACTTGTAATCTGTAACTCGTATACAAGATATATATAGATCCCTTCTTGAATGCAAGGTCCATAGCTCGTAAGATGGTTTGTGGCCTTGACTATGAAACATGGACACATATACAAGATACAAACACAATATGTTGCCCTTCTTGAACGCAAGGTCCATAGCTCGTAAGATGGTTTGTGGCTGCATACAACATTTTATAGGTCTTGACTATGAAACATGGACACATATACGAGATACAAACACAATATGATGCAAAACAATGATCTGACAAATTTTCAAAGAACCTGATACAAATATGGTAAGGACGCAAAGAAGTATGTATATGTGTATATATTTTATGTATCGTGTATGTACATGTGTATAAGATCTAAAATATATATGTATCTATGCATACTTTTAAAATAATAATTTTTTGTCATACTATATACATTTATTATGGTTGAATTTTACTTATAAAAAATTATGGTAAACAAGTACTTTTATAAATCTATCAAATATTATGTATTTTAATTTACAACTTATGATATTAAAATTCGCATGAAAAAGCTGAGAGTTATGTTGCATGGACATTGTTTTTGGACTTAATTAGACATCGTATATTCTCATTATATCTCATTCTTATTTTTTAAGAAAGTCCAAGTATTGTAATTACTTCTCTAACAATTATATTATGCTACAATACTTGAAATATTGTATTTCCATGTTCAAGATGTGTGTCAGACGTGTCATGGAGTCTGTATCAGAACATGTTTGAAATAAATAAATCAAAAAACTATCGGACACGTATTCACATGCACGCAAGAAGTATCAGCCTCCAATACATATACAATAGTGATACAACTCCTTATAGAAACATTGGTACTTCATGGTATGCTGGTGATTTTTACATTATGGGGTTATTATGCCTACTTTACTCATGATCATGCGTGGAATTGTTATTTTGTGTTGTTTCGCAGTTTTTGTATCTAAAATTAACAAATCACACCTGTAATTTCAGTACCATGGTTGGTAGCAGCAAATCCAGTAAATTATGGTCGACCATGTCAGCTATCTTGTGTTGAAGCATTATCTGCAGCTTTATTAATATGGTACCAAAATTTATCCTCTTTAATTGTTCGTGAGTTAATTTCTTTTATTTGGGTGCTAACTGATATGTAGTATTTAGTATCTTTGAGAAATAATCTCTCGTTGTTGAGACAAGCATTCAGATGATGGACCCCATTATGCGGACACTTCAAGATATAGAGAAAAACCTTTGTTTGACCTGACATGACAAAATGCAACACACCATGACATGATTATGGCTATGGGATATAATATAAATCTATTGGCAGACACTAGCCCAATGGACATCTCTTACAAAAGAAAGAGAAGCGGATTCCTTGGTTTCTGAAAGTTTAAAGATTATTGCTTAATATATTTCTATGCTACATGAATTATGAATATTTCAAACATACTTCTTAATAAATTTTCACATGCTTCATGTCTATATAAACTATAATAGCCATAGTTGTTAAAAGGTTGGAGAAGATTTAGACATATTTCTTATGGGGTGGTATGACTAGTTTTGTCAATGAATCAGATTCTACGGTAATCCAAATTTGGTGAGAGACTAGTGATCTGTTATGTCGAATCCTAATAGTTTATTAACTATTGACAAATAATGATCCAATTTGACAATATTACTTCATATAGTAAATATATGGGTAAAGTGCATAAAACACCCCTATAGTTTGAAAAATGTGCAAAAAACCCCCTTCATGTTCACTCTCCACCCCTGTAGATTGTATATTGTGCAAATTAACCCTTCTAACCTGTAAAATTACCTTTATACCCCCAAAATATTTCAGCATAAAAATGTGAAAATATATCTTACTGTAAAAAGACCAAAATTCCCTTGACCAAATTTTCTTTTCTTTGTTTCTTTTTCTTCCACTTTCTATCTCTTCTCTCTTTTCACTACTGCCGGTCTTTTTTTGAAACATCGCTACGCAGTGGAATAGCGGGCTCTAGGACCAACTAAAATGAAGGAAACATGTCTTCACTATTTTCATGAAAATGACTCCGATCCAGGAATTTCAGTGTGGGTTTAGAATTCTCAAAGCCATTTACAGTCTGGAAAGATATCTTTATACGTTTGTAGGCTCCACTATTTCTGTCTTTTCATCCCAAGTAACATAAGATGAAGTGGGGCCAGTTTGCTCCTGATATGAACTGTTAGGAAAATCATCTAGAGCTCCACTACGTTTATCAACAAAAGCTGAATCAAGGGTTGATGACTCCTTGGGTTCATGTTCTTCAGGTTTCATGGAGTTGCTTAGATGGTAACTACATTTTATGTAGCCTTAATAAGAAGAATTTGATGGCTTTCCAATGTCAGATTACAATGTAACATCAAATGTGGAGACAGACTAAGTAGGAGAAGTCTGCTCATCAACATCTAAAGAAGCTATTATATACAGAGTATCTTATATATACACACACACATATATATGCACAAACCCACTGTTCATCTTCCCCAGCACAGTCCCTCGACAGGCCACCACTGGAGCTCCCCTCCACTATGAAGCCATTGAAGACCGACTGAACCACCTTCTCCGAGCACACCGTCCGAGAGAAGACCCATTTTCGGCCACAACTCCTCTCACCATCGCACTGATGGAGACCCATTTCGGCAGTAATTGTGGTTTGTGTTGGAAATCTATAAAGTTACCAGAATTATTTAGGAGATATTCTTGACAGCTAGATATGTGTATAGTTTCCTGATTTTCCTCTCATTTCATGTTTTCTCTAATTGTCAGTTAGAATAGTTGTTTCCCTATTTCTAGGGATTTCCAGATTTTTCGAAGATGATAGAGGAGTCAAATATTCTAATTAGGTATTCTTTTGTGTATAAAGACTATGTATTGTACCTATTAGAAAGTAAGAAAGAAATTAGAACATTTTCTTCATCGTATCAGAGCCAATGCTCTTTGAAAATTAATCTTCCGCTTACGGCCTTCTTTGCCGAAACCCTAGTTCAGAAAAATCGTTAGTCTTCATTGCTGATTATCGGCCTTTATAGCCAAACCCTTCTTTTCCTTCTCTTACATCATCTCTTATTGGGAAGATGTCATTGACCTCCAACAGTTCATCAAAACCTTCCTCTAAAAACATCACTGAGACAGTGGTGAATTCATCAACTTCAGAACTCCAGAACATTAATTCTTCCTATCGATTAAATGGTAGGAACTTCTTGGAATGATCACAGATCATGAGAACACTTCTGAAAGGAAAAGGGAAACTAAGCCATCTGACTCGTACTGGTCCAGACTCTAAAGATCCAAAGTATAAAGCTTGGGATGAAGAAGACTCGATGATTATGACTTGGCTTTGGAATTCAATGGAGCCTAACATCAACGGAAACTATATGCTTCTCCCAAATGCTCATGAAATTTGGGAATCCGCTCGTCAGTCTTACTCCAAAATGCAAGATGCTTCATTACTCTATGAAATCAAGACCAAAATATCATCCACTAAGCAAGGTACACGTTCTGTCATAGATTACTATAATCTTCTGAAAGGTTTTTGGCTTGAATTGGATCACTATCAGAATATTAAGATGAAGTGCAGCGATGATACCGTGACACTCCAAAATTTCGTGGAAAGAGAGAGAAGTTTTGAATTTCTTGCAAGTCTCAATGCAGAGTTGGATCCAATCCGTGTTCGAGTCCTGGGAAAAGAGACTTTACCATCTCTTAATGAGATTTTCTCAATAATTAGGGCTGAGGAAAGTCAAAGAACGGTCATGCTAGATCACTAGGTTGTCGAAGGTTTTGCCATTGTCTCCGCAAAGTCCACCAATGAGGGGGTTAAGTTCAATAACTCAACACTGAATAACAATTCCGGGAATGGAAAACCAGAGTATTCTAGGCCACAAAATCGAGGACTCTGCTGCACATATTGCAAGAAGCCACGCCATACAAGAGACAGCTATTACAAACTCCATGAGAGAGCAACAGTACTCAACCGAAAAGGAGGGTATTAGCGTGGCTAGGCACATTTTACAAATGCAGAGGGATCCCCGCAAGAGAAAACTGACTCCAATGATGGATTTTGGAGAACTCAAGAAGGAGGAAATTGACAAACTCAGAATTCTTCTCAACTCCCTTGATAAACCCTCTAGTATGTGTTCATTGGCTCAATCAAGTAAGTACCCTACTTCTTATGCTCTTAGTGCCTCGGGTTCACAGTTTTCTAGTTCTTGGGTCATAGACTCAGGAGCTACTGATCACATGACACAAAGTCCAACCAGCTTTACCACTTATAGCCCTTGCCTTGGAAATAGAAAAATCATGGTGGCAGATGGCTCGCCCGTGACTGTTGCTGCCAAGGAACAGTATATCTAACACATTCCCTTCATCTAAAAAATATGTTGCATGTTCCGAAATTATCTACTAATCTTGTTTCCATTCATCAAATCATCAAAGACCTAAATTGCAAAGTAACTTTCTTTCCTACACATTGTATTTTTCAAGATTAGGTTACGGGGAGGATGATTGGACGTGCTAAGGAAAGGAATGGACTCTACTACCTTGAGGACATGAGGGGAAGTGTGGATAAGGACAGCCGGTTATCGCTTTCCTGCTCATCAGAAAACTTGTCTCCCAATAAAACTGAGATTTGGCTTCACCATGTTCAACTTGGACATCCATCTTTTAGTTTACTTAAAACCATGTTTCCTTTTCTTTTTAGAAATGTTAATGTTACCAGTTTTCATTGTGATACTTGTGAACTTGCTAAACACCATCGTGTTTCATTTCCTTTAAGTAATTCAAGGTCTTCTAAACCTTTTTCTTTCAGGAGGTATGTGGTTTGTGTCTTTCATTGACGATTGAACTAGAACAACTTGGTTATTTCTCATGAAAGAAAAATCTGAGACGAGTAATATTTTTCAAAATTTTTACAAAATCATAAATACACAATTTGGGGTATCCATTAAAAGAGTTAGGTCTGACAATGCTAGAGATTATTTCAACCACATTCTCTCACCTTTCTTTCAAGAGGAAGGAGTTATTCATTAGTTCTCCTGTGTTGATACACCCCAACAAAATGGGGTCGTTGAACGAAAAAAATGGGCATTTACTCAATGTTACACAGGCCTTGTTATTTCAAAACAATGTTCCAAACTCTTTTTGGGGAGTTGCAGTTTTGACAGCAACTTATCTAATAAATAGAATGCCATCAAGAGTGTTAGGATACCAAAGTCCTATAAATGTACTTTTTAAATTTTTTCCTGACTTCAATGGTTCTTGCAAACTATTTCCAAAATTTTTTTATTGTGTTTCATTTGTGGATATTCACCATCACCACAGGGATAAACTTGATCTTAGGGCTCTAAAATGTATATTTGTGGGATACTCAACTATAAAAAAGGGCTACAAGTGTTGCCATCCAATCACTAGAAAATTCTTCATTTCTATGGATGTAACATTTGTAGAAAAAGAGTCTTTCTTTCAAAATCAAAATCCTCATCTTCTGGGGGAGAGAGTTTCTAGGGAAGATGAGGGGTTTCTTCTAGAATAGCAGCCCACTTTTTCATCCCAAATAGAACTTGAAATACTGCTAAAACCTTGCTGTCGAGCAAGACATTATGCCCGAATCTGATCCTAAATCTGCCCTTGATCCCGAGCCTAAATCAGCAACCAAAAAACCCAAATCTGTCCTTGACGTTGAGTTGGAAAGACGACATCCGGGTGGTCCGAATCCCACTAAACCACTTCAGGTCTATTTAAGGAGGGGAGCACCTGTTTCTAAGCCTAAAACAATCCAAGAATCCGAACCAAAACTGAACCAGGTACTGATTTTCATAATTTTCCAGATTTAAATTTACCTATTGCTGGTAAAAAAGGAACCAGACAATGCACACAACACCCAATTTCCCACTTTGTATCCTTTCATAGATTATCCTCACAACATAAGGCCTTCACCACTTCCCGAAATTCCATTGACATCCCTCAAACACTACAAGAGGCACTTAGGAATAAGAACTAAGTATAAGCTATAAGAGAGGAAATGAATGCACTAGAGAAGAATAAAACATGGGAAATTGTCAATTAGCTTAAAGGAAAGAAACTAGTGGGCTATAAATGGGTATTTACCATAAAATACAAGGCTAATGGGTCCCTAGTGAGATACAAAGCTAGGCTGGTTGCAAAAGGATATACTATACCTATGGAATAGATTATCAAGAGACATTTGCCCCTGTAGCTAAAATGAACACAGTGCGTGTCCTATTGTCCTTAGCTGCTAACTTTGATTGGTGTTTGCAGCAATTTGATGTTAAAAATGCTTTCTTACATGGTGATTTGGAAGAGGAGGTATACATGGAACCTCCACCTGGCTTTGATGACAATTTTGGTGGCTATAAGGTATGCAAGTTGAAGAAAGCACTATGCGGTTTGAAACAGTCTTCTAGAGCATGGTTTGGGAGATTTGCGAAGGCTATGCTAGCAATGGGATATAAGTAGAGCCAAGGGATCATACTCTCTTTATAAAGCACTCGGGCCACAGGGAAAGTTACAATCTTACTTGTTTATGTAGACGATATTATTGTAATAGGGGATGACTCAACTGAAAGAGAGACACTCATGAAAAGCCTAGCACGGGAATTTGAGATTAAGGCACTCGAGAAGTTGAAGTATTTCTTGGGGATTGAAGTAGCAAACTCTAAAGGGGGTATCTTGGTCTCGCCACAAAAATATGTGTTAGATCTCCTCAAAGAAATTGGAAAACTCAGTTGCAAGGCAGCAAGCACACCTATTGAACCAAACCATAGGTTGGGCGAAGAAGAAGATGACAGTACACTTGATAGATGAAGATACCAGAGATTAGTTGGAAGACTGATCTACTTATCCTATACTAGGCCAGATATGGCTTATGCCGTGAGGGTGGTTAGTCAATTATTGCATGATCCTAAGGAGAAACATTTGTAAGCTGTTTATAGGATTCTACACTATCTTAAGGCTACACCAGGAAGAGGGATCTTATTCAAGAAGAATGATGGAATTAATCCTGAAGCTTACATGGATGCAGACTATGCTGGCTCTATAGTCAATATGAGATCCACATTAGGCTACTGTACTTTTCTTGGAGGGAACCTAGTGACTTGGAGAAGTAAAAAGCAGGCTGTAGTTGCAAGATCAAGCTTGGAGGCTGAATTCAGAGCCATAGCACATGGAATTTGTGAACTCCTATGGATAAAAATAGTTCTTGATGATCTAAAAATCAAGTGGCAAGGACCTATGAAACTTTACTTTGACAACAAATTTGCATTCAACATTGCACACAATCCGGTACAACATGACCGCACCAAGCACATTTAGGTAGATAGACATTTCATTAAAGAAAAGATGGACAATGGATTGATTTGTACTCCTTACATATCATCAAAAGATCAGTTAACAGATGTTCTCACTAAAGGGCTGCCTACGTCAAGCTTTCAAGACATCACAAGCAAGCTGGGAATGGAAAATATCAATTCACCAGCTTGAGGGGGAGTGTTGGAAATCTCTAAAGTTACCAGAATTATTTAGGAGATATTCTTGACAGCTAGATATGTGTATAGTTTCTTGATTTTCCTCTAATTGTCAGTTAGAATAGTTGTTTCCCTATTTCTAGGGATTTCCAGATTTTTAGGAGATAATAGAGGAGTCAAATATTCTAATTAGGTATTCTTTTGTGTATTGGACCTATCAGAAAGTAAGAAAGAAATTAAAACATTTTCTTCAGTTTGAAAGTGGGTCATTTGCATAGGATGGTGATGGGTGAAGGTGGCAGCAGTGGCTTGCGGCTGAAGTTGGCGATGATGATGGAGACGGTGGTGCATGGCAGTTCGGTACTGGGAGGAGACCCAGTTGGGTCTTGGTGGCGATCGGAGGTTGAACATGGTGGTGAATCGATGGTGAGGGTGGAGCATGGAGGTCCGGCCGTGGGTCCTCATGGTGGTGGAGTTTATGGTGCAAAGGGCTGTTTGGTGGAAAACATGGTGGCCGGAATTGGGTGATTGGCCGGAGAAGATGACCGGAGTTGGATGAGACCTAGAAGTGGGTCTTCTCGGAGGAGGCTTGGTGGTTCACAATTGTGGGTGGCCTCTCGCAATGGAGAGACTCTTCTTTGTGGTGGGTCTACGGTGGCCGGAGAAGATGGAGGTCCGGTCGTGGGTCTTCACTGGGACTCATCAATGGCAGTGCATGGGGTCTCGTCTTCACAGAGAGGTTGAACCATGATGGTGGTGGGCATTTTGGTCTTCTTACAATAAGATATATTTTCACAATTTTTGTGCTGAAATATTTTGGGGTATAAAGGTAATTTTATAGGTCAGAAGGGTTGATTTGCACATTATACAAACTACAAGGGTGGAAAGTTCACAAGAAGGGAGTTTTTTGCACATTTTTCAAACTACAGGGGTGTTTTATGCACTTTACTGGTAAATATATACATATTATATACATGTATAAGTGCATTATCAAGATTTGTTTCTAATTATGTACTTCATTTATTTTCAAAAATTCCTTGTTGAATATTTCCTATTGAATGGGATGGACGTTTGTTAACATATTTGATTCGAATGAGGAGTCAAGTACCATCTCGTGGCATGGAAGACAATTCTGGAGGGATTGGAGTGAGGTTTCTTCAGCAGTTCAATCAAGCTCTGTTGGGTAAAAAGGCTGTGAAGACATGTGGTGGAATCTGACAGTATCCAGAGGAAGATAGTGGAGCGAAAAGTTGGGGACAATCTCCGGGGGTGGGCCTTTATGGAGGTTACAAGCTCATATGAGGTTGGGCTTTGGAACATCATGAGAAAATGGTGGAGGTACTTCAAATAAATTAGTTCTATGGTGGGCGATGGTCAAAGAGGATCGTGATTCTTGTGTGGGGATATTCATGTGAAGGTAATTTTTGTGGATCTTTTCAGAATTTTCTTGAGTCGAGGAACGTTTGTTATAAATTATGCCTGGTTCTCAGGGAGTGGAGTATTGCTAGGGCCACGGTCATACAAAATTCTTCTTTGGGACCCTTTCTAGTTTTCTTGTTTGGCTGGGTCATGGAGGATGCTTTGAGTTGAAATTCTGGCAAACATGGAATATTTGGAACATGGAACAGCTGGAGTTCGATCATTTTGTAGAATGCTTCGTGTGGTAGATAGATTCAGGTTGCCTAAAAAAGTTATTTAGAAGTTTGAGGTACCTTGTGCTTGTAAAGTATCTTTCTTTGTTTGGATCATTGCCTCGGAGGTAATCCTTAATTTTGGATAATTTGGGTAGGAGAGAAAAGTTCACCCCTACTTGATGCTACATTTACAAGGGGGTCGTGGAGAACACTGACATCTCATCCTTCATTTTTAGGTATTGTGAGAATTGTGGTGTATACTTTTATCTTTGTCTAGAGTGTACTAAGGTTATGCCTTGGGTTCTGCCATAGGCCAGAAGTTGCTCTAACAGTAGAATTTGTTGGGCTTGATGTATTTATGTCTTATGTGGAGTGTTTGGCAGGAGACGGGCAGAGGGAAGGGTGGGCTAGGCCCCCCCAAAATGTTTTTAAAAACTCTATATATGGTACTAAATTATAGTTACCCCCCCCCCCCCCAAATTTTTTTTTAAAGATTTTCTATTTATGGTTTTATGGCTAGTTAAAAAAATTGTTAATTATTATTGTAATCCTTGCTACAACATACTCTTCACCCACACACATACATATATATTGTATTTTTTATCAAGAGAAAAAAAAATGCTCTGACACTTGATAACCTCAACTGTTCTTCTTTCAATTTTTCTTCTCATATGGAGTATCATTTTATAGACATACTCTTAACAATATACATTAAAAATGCCCTAATTTTTTTTACAATTATTTTATTTTTAAAATTTTATTTTATTTTGCTAGTTTGGTCCCCCCAAATTAATATTCCTGGCTCCGCCCTTGGCAGGAGAGGCATACTTTTGAGGATATGGAGTTGTATCAATAATTGATACTTTTCTTTTTTTTAATATCTGGCCAGCTCCTAGATTCTTTACATATTTTTGTACATTTTTCAAGTGTGTTGAGCTTTATAGGAGTCTGGCTTTTGGATCCTTTATATTACTTGTGTACACGGGTGAAGCTCCCTCATGCACTTTGTCTATATTACATTCACTTGTAAAAGGAAAAGAAAAGAATGTCTCAAGCATCCAACATTACACAAACACTTCATTCCACTAGAAGGTACGAAATATGGAATACCTAATCTATCAAAGTGGGTGATGGATGTTATGTCAAACAGCCACGAACCAAGCACAATCATGAAACACGATAGAAACGAAACAAGCACCACACACAGAACACAAGAATTTACGTGGTTCGGTGATGTGCTTACGTCCACGGTGAAGATCTATTTTCACTATGAAAAAATCAGGAGATTACAAATTTCAACCCCAAACCCTTGCTCTCGCTCTCTTACTCTCTTTCTGCGATCTCCAGTGTTTTTTTCTCTTTCTCACACTCCAAACCCTAGATGCCCTTATATACTGGGCTAAAAGAAAGTCCTAAATAGGGTCCAAAACCCACAAGCAAAAAATGGGTCAAAAAATTTTTCTCGGGGGCATTGCCCCCCGAAACCCCATTCCATTAGGCCACACAAAGTCCTTTTTTCAGGTCAAAATCGAGTCGCAACGTGATCGGGGTTGAGACAAAATTCGGGCCACAATATAACAAATCTCCACCTTAGTTCAAATTTCGCCAAACTCCGCAATCTCAACTACTCCTTTCGCATGCCCTTAAGGGCCTTAACAATTGCAAACACCAATCAAGCCCAGTCTGAACTTGATAAGAGGAATGACCTTAGTTATCATATCTGCTGAATTCTCTGTTGTCTCAATCTTCCTTACTGGAACAGCACTATGTGCTATCACATCTCTGATGAAGTGCAACCTGACATCAATATGCTTGGTCTTCTCATGGAACATCTTATTTATAGTAATATGTATAACACTGGTTATCACAAAACACAATTAAATCATCCTGCTACAAGCCAAGATCACTAACCAAGCTTTCAGCCATATAGCTTCCTTCACTGCCTCTGTGACTGCTATGTACTCGGCCTTTGTGGTAGACAATGCAACTGTAAATTGTAAAGTAACCTTCCAACTAATTGCACTCCCACAAAGAGTGAAGACATATGATGTCAAAGACCTCTCTTATCAAGATCTCCACATAATCCGAATCAACATATCCAACAAAGCTCTCAAACGTGTCGCTCCCTCTGTCATAGACAAATCTAGCGTTTGCAGTGCCTCACAAGTACCGCAATATCCATTTCACAGCCTGCCAATGGACCTTCCCAGGTTTATCTATGTATCTGCTCACTACACTAACCGCATGTGAAATGTTTGGCCTAGTGCACACCATAGCATACATGATGTTACCAACTACATTAGCATAAGGAGCATAAGGAACACGAGACATGTGCCCCATCTCCTCCTCGGTTTGTTGTGACAATCCTGCTGAAAGTCTGAAGTGGACTGCCAATGAAGTACTCACAAGCTTTGATGCTTGCATACCAAAGCGTTCCAACACCTTCTCAATGTATTTCCTATGTGACATATACAATCTGCCCGCTCCTCTGTCCTTGTAAATCTCCATACCCAAAATCCTCTTCACGATACTTAGATCCTTCATCTCAAATTCACCACTAAGCTGAGCCTTCAACATGTTGATTTCTGACATGTTTATACAAGCTATCAATATGTCATCAACATAGAGCAACAAGTACAAATACGAACCATTTGAGAGTCTCCTTTGATGCACACAACTATCGAACTCCTATAATAGTCACTCCCAACCATAAAGGTGTCGAATCGCTTGTACCACTGTCTAGGAGACTGCTTCAGCCCATACAAGGACTTCTTTAGTATGAAAAATGGTCTTCCTTTCGTAGAATCTCAAAACCCTCAGGTTGATGCATATAAATCTACTCTTCCAACTCTCCATGCAAGAATGCAATCTTGACATTAAGCTGCTCAAGCTCCAACTCATACAAAGCAATCATAGCAAGTAACACCCTGATTGAGGTATGTTTCACCATAGGAGAAAAAAAATCATTGAAGTCCACCCCTTCCCTCTGTGTATAGCGCCCTTCGCAACTAAGCGTGCCTTAAACCTCGTATCCTTCCACTCCTGGAGTTCATTCTTCTTAAAGACCCATTTACAACCCACAATCTTTTGGCCCTTAGGCTTCTCGACTAGCTCCTAAGTTTGATTCTTATGAAGATACTCAATCTCCTCACTCATGGCAACAGACTACTATGCTGACTCTCCACCTGTGATGGCCTCATGATAAGTCACAGTACTTGCTTATCAATACTCTCTGCCACACTAAGTGTATGAGAAACCAAATCAACATGTGAAAAGCCATTCTTCAGAGGTGGCTTAATCTCCCTCCTCAGTCTGTCTCTAGCCACACTGTACTGCTACAACTATGCATCTTCTTCCTCAACCTGAAACTGCACTTGCTCATCATTCGACTAATTAGGAACATTCTCTAACTTCTCTAACTGAACCTCTAATAGCTTCACCTGCTCACTGACACCCTGAGCTCTAACTAAATCAACTACCTCTTTCTACGTAGTAAGTATCGTAGACTCATGAAAAGTCACATTTCTGCTAACAAGTAACTCTTTCTCGAAGCATTTGGGCACCACAATCTATATCCCTTAATCCCAAGCTCATAACCAAGAATTATGCACTTCTTAGCCCTCAGTTCCAAGCTTTCCCTCATTGACATGAGCATACGCAAGACACCCAAATATTATCAGATTACTACAACTAGTAGGAGAACCAGACCGTACCTCATCCAGAGTCTTGCAATCGATAGCTGCCGATGGAGACCGGTTCATCAAGAAACAAGTTGTGGAAACAGCTTCCCCAAAACACTTTATCTGACCCAACATTAAATAACATACTCGGTGTTCTCTCCAATAGTGTTATGTTCATCCGTTCTGCAATTCCATTTTGCTGTGGAGTTTTACTCACCTTGCGGTGTCTCACAATCCCGTGAGTTTTGCAAAACTCATTAAATTCATCATCACAAAATTCCAATTTGTTGTCTGTTCTCAAGCGTTTAACCTGTTTTCTATTCTATTTTTCAATCAAGGTCTTCTATTACCTGAATATGACAGACCTCATTCTTGTGTTTCAGAATATAAACCCAAATTTTTCTAGAAAATTCATCAATTAGTGTCATCATATATCGAGCACCACTATGTGAAGTAACCTGAGAGGGCCGCAAAGATCAAAATGAATATAATTCTCTGTGCCCTTTGTCCTGTGAATTCCCATACTGAACATCACTCTGCACTATTTTTCGAAGACACAATGCTCACAAAAATCCAATTTTTCAGTTTTCTGACCACCAAGTAGAACCTGCGTACTCAGAACATCCATCTCCTCTCATTCAAATGCCCAAGCCGCATATGCCACAATTTGGTAGTATCTAAATCTGGGTCTGACGTTGATACTAAATGTCGAACCCATGACTATGCTACCCTGCAGCGCATACAAACCATGTTGCTTCAGTCCCTTCATCATCATAATGACTCCATCTTCAGCCTTGTAACTGCACCCGATGGAGTCCAGCGTACCCAGGGAAATCAAATTCTTCTTCAGTTCTAGAACATGTCTAGAACATGTCTGATGTCAGTGTCTTCACTATACGGTCAAACATCTTGATTTGAACTGTACCAATACCTACAACCTTGCAAAACACACTATTCTCCATCAGAACTTCCCCTCCATTAATGGAATGATACGAGGAAAACTAGTCACTGTATGGACAAATGTCATACGAGTAACCCGAATCAAGAATCCACTCATCACCAGAGCCACAAACAGAAATCATGAGAATGTTACCACCATCTGAATCATTACCTTCTCCAACAGCAACATCATCGACTTCATAGGATTTTCCTTTTCCCTTTTTACGCTCCGGACAATCTTCCCTGAAGTGCCTTTCCTTGTGACAAGTGAAGCATTTTAGCTCCTTCAATTTGTTCTTAGACTTAGAACGGCCTCTGCTACCAGACCCTCCCTTTTGATTCGTTCTCCCTCTAACAACCAAGCCCTCTGCCAAACTTTTTGTATTGCCCTCAAACGTTCTTCTCTAAAACTCCTTATAATTCAAAGTTGTCTTCATGTTTTTTATGGACAAATGAGTTCTGCTATATATCATCGTATTGACAAAGTTCTCATACGAGGGTGATAGAGAACACAACAGAATAATAGTGTCACACCCCGATTTCCGACACTCGGATAAGAGCGAGGGAATGGGGTTTGAGCGGTGCTTATCAAACATCAACATACAATTTGCGGAAGCTATCTATGCATACACAATTATGTATGTGTATGCTCATCATAATACGTCCCAATGGGTCCAACATTGGTCTATACATCATATACATACTCGTTCCTGATATCAAGTTGTCAATATACAGTTCAGTCCAGTTTCGATCGGCTGAACCCTGGGCTCAACTGACCTTCAAGTTCCCAACTCTGTTGATCAGCTAGAGGATAGTTTCGGTCGGCTGAAGGGGAGCTTTCGGCCGACTGAAGTCCTTTAGTCATCCGAAATAGGTACCCCATTTGCAAATGTTCAGGATCTCACACTTTCGGCCGGTTGCTGCAGAGCTTAGGCGACCGAAAGTTCGAAAACACCTCAAAACCTAATTTTCACAAGTCCAAATGCATACTCTATGTCCATACACACATTTGCAATCTTAAACATGATTAAAAACTAAACAAATCCACACATTTGAGCCTCATAGGTACAAAGTCCACAAGTTTCCCAACTTCGCTTCAAAACTACCTCCAACATTCATCCTCACAATTGTATACATAAGGAAGCTCAAAAGTCCATCATTCATTCAATTCCCATAAGGTCATACATAATGGAGTTCATAATGTACATAGAAGGTTAAGGAATACAAAATCCTCATTTTCGAATGTCAATCCCACATTTCCATATATAAAAGACTAAAAAGGATCCATTATGCATACATATCTCAAAAATTCAACTCGAGTCAAGTGTGGCAATTACATTTGAAATTCGTAAACATGAGGCGAACCAAATATAAATGCAACACTCCTAGTTATAGTCGACATGCCACAAGCCGGCATGGACTCTACATACATATATCCAAAAAGGAATCTAAAAGAAGCCCAAAAACCCACTCTAGAGCTCTATGCCTCGTCTTCCATCGGAGCTTTATTTGAAAAGAGTTTGGGGGAAGGGGGTGAGCATACAATTACGCCCAATAGGAATGATTCACCCGACTCTACCTTAACTCAGGCAGCCATGCATGAATACATATGAAGTCTCTACATGACAAGTATACATGCTTTTCACTCTTAAAACATGCAAGTTTTAGAAATCATGCATGATATTTCACATTTCAATATATGGCAATTTATACGAAGTCACAACTCACAAGTAAACTCACACCACATATAATCTGAAAATCAATTCAACTGAGGACTTCGCTTGTCATAATCCATAGTAAGGGTTTCTTCGAAACCACAAATTCTGCTTACGCTTTTCGGGCTACTAACCTGACGGAAGCGACACTCGCTTGGCCAAGTTTTAAGTCTTGCACCCTAGGGCTGCAGGCCCTTCTTAATTCTCACACATGCCCCAAAAACTCGCTTTTCACATAAATGCACATTGCCACATAAATGCACAAACTTCACAAGATTATCACAATTCCATCCAATGCAAAACATTTTGTCAAATGAATGCATTTTCTTTCTCAACTCAAGCTTGTCACAATGCAATTCCACTTATCTCATAGAAATCACCACACATAGATTTTCAAGAAAATCTTCTTTTCATGCCTTTACTCTACACATGGAATCAACTTTCACAATGCTCCTCAATGAACACAATTCATAATATGCATTCATAAACATCACCAAGTTATGCACAATACACAATTTCAATATATATCTATATATGCACAAATTCATATTTTCACAAAATCTCAAAATAACATTCATGTTACAATTATATGACCTATAGAATCAAAATAAAGAAGAATTTCACACTCCTACCTCAAATCCTAAGCTTGGAAGCCAAGTTTCGAAAATCTCAGCCCTTTCTACATTGCCAAACATGGACTTTGTTCGGTCCAAAGCGCAACCCTCGCCGAGTAGAGCAAATCCCTTACTCTCGGCATTTCCTAATTCAAAGTATAGGTCTTCTGAAATTTAGAGAGAAGGGAGAGAGATGAAGTGGGAGAGTTAGAGAGAGAGAGAGATTGTTGGAAAATGAAATATATCAGCCCCTCTAGATATTTATATCTCCACTTGGGGGTGCGAAATGACCGAAATGCCCCCGAGTCACTTAACGTATCCTCCCGAGCTCCGTTTTCAATTTCAAAAGCGGCAATGGCTCTGAAATCACTTCCTTAACTCTCTAAATATTTTATTTGGTCCATAACCAAAAATAATATTTTCTCAAAAAAATTTTGAATTCCTGGGCCCACCGGACCTTGACCCAGGGCCTCGTTGACCAAAAAGTCAAATTTTTTCAAGTGTTCTCAAAAATCCCCAAAACCCTAAAACCACTTCCTAAACATGTTTCCCACACTCACAACATGCTAAACATTATTTAAAATGCAATTAGGGCAAAAATGAGGCTTAAAATAGAAACCAATCAAAATTTGACCTGGTCTCTACAAATAGCCTGATCCTGATCCTCTGTTTTAACATCAATATTCTTTAAATCCATGATGACAACATTAACCTCGTCAAGATGGTCTTTCAGAGATGAACCTTCTTTGTGAAATAATGAGAATTTTTGATATGTTTTTAGCAATGTACAGGGATAACATATATAGGCAAAAAATAGCCTAAAAATCTGGGATATATAGCCTACAAATCTAGAAACTAACAGCCTATAAATCTGGAATATAAACTAACAGCCTAGAATACAATCCCATAAAATCAGGATAATAGTTATAGCTGGTGATTCTAACACTCCCCCTCAAGTTGGTGAGTGGATATTTCTATTCCCAACTTGCTAATAATAGATCGAAATGCAGAACCACTCAATCCTTTAGTTAACACATCTCCAAGTTTACCCTCGGTTGACACAAATGGTGTAACAAATCAATCCGCTATTCAACTTCTCCTTTATAAAATGTCTGTCTACTTCCACATGCTTGGTGCGATCATGTTGCATAGGATTATATGCAATATTAATTGCTGATTTGTTATCACAATATAGCTTCATAGGTCCTTTCCATAGAAGCTCACAAACTCCTAATGCCATAGCTCTGAACTCAGCTTCTGCACTTGACCTTGCAACTACATTCTGCTTCTTGTTTCTCCACATTACAAGGTTGCCTCCGAGAAATGTACAATAGCTTGAAGTCGATCTTCTGTCATCAACTGATCCGGCATAATCTGCATTCGTGTATGCTTCCAATGTTAATTCACTGCCTCTTCTAAACAACACTTCGTTTCCTGGAGTTCCTTTTAAGTACTTTAGAATTTGATGTGCTACTTGAAGATGTACTTCTTTTGGATTGTGCATAAATTGACTCACCACTCCTACAGCATAGGCTATGTCTGGTCTGGTATGAGAAAGATAGATTAGTTTGCCAACTAATCTCTGATAGGATTCTCTATCCACCACCGCATCTTCTGGAGCTTCACGAAGCTTGTGATTCTGTTCAATGGGTGTCTCCACTGGTTTCCGCCCTAGTTTTTCTGTCTTAGTTAATAAATCCAGCATACACTTCTGTTGGGATATAAAGATCCCATGTCAAGAGTGAGCCACTTCAATGCCGAGGAAGTATTTTAACCTGCCGAGTTCTTTAATCTCAAACTCTTGCAATAAACACCTTTTCAATGCCTCCATTCCTTGCAAGTCATCCCCTGTTACCACTATATCATCCACATAGACTAACAGAGCTGTAACTCCCCCTGAAGTAGAATGTTTGACAAATAATGTGTGATCACCCTGACTTTGTTTGTAACCCAAAGCTTTCATTATGCTAGCAAATTTGTCAAACCAAGCCCTGGGAGACTGTTTTAAGCCATAAAGTACCTCTTTCAACTTACACACCTTATTCTTTTCTGACTCAAACCCTGGAGGAACCTCCATATTGATTTCTTCATCAAGATCACCATGTAAAAAGGCATTTTTTACATCAAACTATTGCAAACTCTAGCCACGATTAGTTACTAAAGACAATAGGATTCTTAAAGTATTCATTTTTGCAACAGGAGCAAATGTTTCAAGATAATCTATCCCATAGGTTTGAGCATACCCCTTAGCTACTAACCTTGCCTTATATCGTTCAAGTGAACCATCTGCGTTGTATTTCATAGTGAAGACCCACTTACATCCCACTAGCTTCTTTCCTTGAGGTAGTTCCACCAAGTCCTATGTTTTGTTCTTCTCAAGCGCACCCATTTCAACCTTCATAACTTATTTCCACTCTTTACTTCCCAATGCTTCAGAGACAGTTTTTGGGATATTAATAGTATTGAAGTGGATAAGAAAACTTTTATGACTATTCGATAGTTTTTCATAGGACACAAAGTGTGACAATGGATATACAAGTCGCTGAGTACACTTCGTAACACCTTTTCTATTTGCAATAGGAAGATCATAATCATCAACAACAGGCCCATTTCGTTCATAATATTCAGAATTAGGAGTTACCTCAACATTATCGGCACCAGAGATTGGTTCAGAATCAAGAACCTGCATTGGTTGAACAAGGGGTTCTTTCCTCCTTGAATATACCTGCAATGGGCGAGTAGCACTCTGAATCTGTTTATCCTTTGCTGCTGGACTGGGAGTACTTTGTAAAGGAACGGAAACAGATGATGACAGATTGGATAATGACGGATGTTGATTTTGTGAGGATGGGAAGGATGAAAGATCAAGCAAAAACAAATCTCTATCCTTATCTTCCATAAATGGTCTCCCTTTGAAGATAAGGATTTGGAAAGTAATTCGCAGTTTCAACAAATGTTACATCTATAGAGGCAAAGAATCGTTTTGTTGGAGGATGATAACACTTATACCCATTTTGTGTAGAAGAATATCCTAACAAAAACACACTTAGAGCCCTTGGATCAAGTTTTCCACGGTTATTCAAATGAATATGAACAAAGGACACACACCCAAAGGCCCTAGGAACCAGGTGATTTGTTGTTTTGAAGTCAGGAAAAAAATTCGAAAATAGTTGCATGGTACTGTTTTAATTAAGAACTTGAGTGGGTAATCTATTAATCAGATGTGTAGCGGTTAAAACAGCTTCCCCCCAATAACTTTTTGAAATATTTTTTTTTTGGAAAAGAAAGGCTCTGGTAATAGCTAGAAGATGACCATTTTTCCGTTCTGCCACTCCATTTTGTTATGGTGTGTTGACACATGAAGACTCATGAATGACTCTTTTTTCTTTGAAGAATGGTGACAACACTTGATTAAAGTAATCCCTAGCATTATCAGATCGAACCCTCTTTATCTCAACCCCAAATTGGTTTTTTACCATATGGAAAAAATTAAAAGGTGGAACTGACATCTGATTTTTGTTTTAAGAGAAAAACCCATGACACACGAGTACAATCGTCAATAAATGAAACAAACCATCGAACCCCAGAGATATTATGAACTGTAGAAGGTCCCCTAACATTACTGTGAATTAGAGTAAAAGGTATTGAAGATCTTGTATTACTTATTAGAAAAGAAACACATTTATGTTTTGCAAGTTCACAAACATCACAATGAAACGTACCCAAATCAAATTCTTTAAATAAATCAGGAAACATTATTTTAAGAATACTGAAAGAAGGATGACCAAGATGAAGATGATATAATCATATTTTATTTTTATTGGAAAGAGAAGACTCAGAAAGTAGAGACAACTGAATAGGATCCTTAGTGCTATTTTGCCCATTAGGTACCTTTAGAAAGTAGAGTCCATTCCTTTCCCTAGCAAGTCCAATCATTGTCCCCACTCCCCATGCTCTAGTCCTGAAATTTACAAAGTGCAGAAGAAAAAGTTACCATACAGTTCAAATCCTTTGTAAGCTTGTGAATTGAAACTAGATTGGTAGACAATTTTGGCACATGCAAAACATTTTTTAAAACAAAGTTCTGATTTATAACTATATCCCCTCGACTAGTATCTGTAACCAGTGTTCCATCAGTATCAATTTTCTTATTACTAGGACAAGGACTGTAAGAGGCAAACCCATGGGATGATTGGGTCATATGATCTGTAAGCCCCGAAATCCACTACCCAAGTTCCTTTTGAGATTGACATATTATGTGCATAGGACTGAGAGTTACCTGAAAAAACCAAAGAACAAGTACCTGCACCACTCGTAGGTTTCTCTAATGTCCTCAAAAAATATTTCAGCTTCTCAATCTCTTCTTTATTGAACTAGGATCACTCCCGAGAGAATTCTCCTCCTCCTAATTGTGCTGAGGTCAAATGTGTATGTCCTTGCCTTCCTCCTTGATTACTCTTTTCTGTCCAAGAAGTATTTTGAGTATTTGAGGGCTTACCATGGAGTTTCCAGCACCTCTCCTTGCTGTGTCGCAGCTTTTTACAGTAGGTACACCATAAAGAGTCTTTATTACCTGCTCTTGATCCTTCTGACAGCCCATTATTTCCTCCTACTCCACTGAAATAGGCATTCGACTGGTTTGATTTCACAACTCTCGGATTTGCAGCTTTTGTAACCAAAGGCTGAACCATCTGCCAATTGAGTCTCCATCATAACTCCTCTTCGTCCTTCTTCTTCACGAATTATGGCAATTGTTTCATTGAGTAAAGGAACTTCTTCCTTTCCTAACACTTGTACTCAGATAGGATCGAACTCAACATTCAATCCGGCAAGAAAGGTGTAAATTCTCACCTTTTCCATATAACATTTAAGAAGGGTTGCATCATCGCTGCACTTCATCTCAATACACTGATAATGATCCAACTCTTGCCATAGGTTTTGTAAAGCTTGAGCATATTCAGTGACCGAGCAGTTACCTTGTTTGGTAGATAAGATTTTTGTCTTAATCTCATAGATTTGTGCAGCATTGTGGACTTTAGAATAAGTCTGCCTGCAGGACTCCCAAATCTCCTTTGCTGTTGTAAAAAACATGCAAGTATCGTTGACTTCTGGCATCATCGAATTCTATAACTAGGACATCACCATCGAGTCTTCTTTATCCCACGCAGCGAACTTCGGATCAACCAGTTTTGGTCCTATCCCAAGAAGATGACTCAGTTTGTCCTTCCCTTTCAAGAAGGTTTGAACAAACTGAGACCACTTCAAATATTTTTTTCCATTGAGACGTGAACCTGGTTGGATATTCTGGAACTCTCCTGCTGCAGTGTTGACGACTTGCTGATGGTAGATTCAAAAACCTCAGTCATGATTTTGGATAAAAGTAGAAAGAAATCTAGACTCAAGAAGACCAATCTGAAAAGGAAAAAAACAGTTCCGGAAAAATGGCAAAGCAGGCTAGAAAAACAGAACTACAAGAAGGCAGGAAAATGGCAGTTTAGGCCAAAAAAAAACTGGAAGAAATTCCTTTTATGAGGCAATGCAGGCCACAAATTTTCACGGATTCCCAGAGAGCATTTAGCTCTGATACCATGTGAAATAATGGAAATTTTTTATATGTTTTTAGCAATGTATAGGGACAACATATATAGGCAAAAAAATAGCCTATAAATCTGGGATATACAGCCTACAAATTTGGAAACTAACAGCCTATAAATCTGGAATATACAGCCTACAATATCGAGAAACTAACAACCTAGAATACAATCCCATAAAATCAGGATAATAGTTATAGCTGGTGATTCTAACATTCCTGTCTAAAGAGTGAACAACCACTTCTTTAGGTATAAGCGATTCACGAGAGATTTCATCATATTATAGGACTCCAACTTGTTCTATAACCCATTTGTTGTAGTCTCTCCAGAAACTTCTCGCAAAACCTCGTTACTCGGGCACAACAGAATGGGCACTGTGTGCTCTCTCCATAGTGTTATCTTTCTGATCTTTCTTCCACTTTTCTGGCAGTGCATCCCTTTCCTTTAGCGCCTTGGATAAACTGTGTTGAACTAACAGAACCTGCATCCTAACCCACCATAGGTTGAAATCGTTACTCCCGTTAAACTTCTAGATTTCCAGAAACATGGTCGCCACCCCAGCTTCTAACCGAAAGCTCTGATACTAGTTTGTTACAACAAACAACCACGAACCAAGCACAATCATGAAACACGACAGAAAACGAAACAAGTACCACACACATAACACAAGAATTTATGTGGTTCGGCGATGTGCCTACGTCCATGGTGAAGATCCAGCAAAAGTTTTCACTATGTGAAAATTAAGATATTACAAGTTTTAACCCCAAACCCTAGCTCTCACTCTCTTTCTACAATGCATAGTGTCTTTTTTCTCTCTCTCACATTCCAAACCCTAGATGCCCTTATATACTGGGCTACAAGAGAGTCCATCCTAAATAGGGTCCAAAACCTTTTTCTTTCTCAGGGGTGCTGCTCCCGAACCCTCGTGGTTTGGCCCACACAAAAACCATTTTTTGGGTCAAAATTAGGTCGCAACACAACTCAGGCCGAGACCAAATTCAGGCCACAACATAACAATGGATTTCCTCCTAATCTGTGGATTAGGTGGCTCAGATCAAAATCTGCAAAAATTGGCAACTTTCTGGTCAAACCGTGAATTTGACTATGGCTTGTTTAGTTTTACATTGACCTCTTTACCCATGTCTTCCATAGTCAAATTGTTCTTTTTTGACTGCTTTTGGTGCCAATCTTTATCCCTTGAAGTCTTGCACAAAAGATATTGAAGGGACACTTCCAACATAATGCTTTGTTTTGTAGGACGAAAGGAAGAGAAGGAGGGAGTATGTCTCCTTTGTTTGGTATAAGGTAGAGTCAGAGAAAGGAAGGATGGATGGATGGATGAGGCATCCTTCCTAGCCCACAATTTTTGATCCATCCAAAATTGGACAAAAGAGATGATGGAAGAGAAGGATAACTATTGTATATATTGTAACTTGACATTATCACCCTTCAATGTTTTGCATGGTTTTGGACAATGAGGGTATAATAGCAAAAAATTATAAAACTAGTCCTTCCATTGTGGACAATGAGGGTGTAATAGCAAAAAGTTATAAAACTAGTCCTTCCATTCCCTCTTACCAAACAATGAAAGGTGTCAACTGCTCTTCCCTTCCACTCAACCAAACCAAAGGATGGAATGACACCTTCCCTTCCCTACAAATTGGACGAGGTAAACATATATTTGTATATATGCAAACATAGCTACAAATGCGTATACAAAACTGCTTTGGAGACTCTTTGAATTATATGGTTTCTTAGAAATTGTCGTTCTCCCACTCCAAATGCGTTTCTGTTTTTGCTCTATGCTGTAGCAACCAAAATCTGGAAGAAAGAAGATTGCAGAACTTTAACAATCCAGTCAGTCCCCATGTCTTGTAATTTTGAGGGTAGAAAATCTGCCATTGACATCTGAACCCGAGTCCAATTAACATAAATGTGGATGAATGGATACTTTCTTGCATTTTTTCATTATTGACACATTTGCATAGTTTGCAGTCTTTGACGGTTATCATTTGAATATTCTCTCTCTCTCTCTCTCTCTCTCTCTCTCTCTCTTCTGTTTCTGAACTTCAACTTCTAGCAAGAATGATCCCCTAATATTTTACACAGGCAATATACCTAATTTGAGTGTGTAATTGCTGTTATTTGCGTGGTTTCATTCACTTGTATTTTATATTCAATTCTGTTAAACTTGTTGGCAAGAGTTGATTAGGTAATCTATCGACCAATTCAT
Source organism: Cornus controversa (assembly GCA_026545225.1). Taxonomy (NCBI): domain Eukaryota; kingdom Viridiplantae; phylum Streptophyta; class Magnoliopsida; order Cornales; family Cornaceae; genus Cornus; species Cornus controversa. The sequence goes on along the minus strand of CM048846.1, from coordinate 30,759,446 downwards.
TGTTATTTATACATTTCTATCATATGATTTAACAGTGGGGAGGAAGAAACTGCAAATTTATTGCTAGGCAAGTTCAAGTGGGGTCATGCTTTCCTGTCCCTCAACAGGTACTTTGTACATTTTTCTTACAGCATAAAGTTAAGCTTGCAAAAATAATATTTTCTGCTTGGACCTCAGATTTTTTTATTGTGTTGGTGTGTGCATCTGTGTGCTCCTGCAGTTGTGTACAAGCACATTCTTGTAAGATATTTGCTATGTATGTTCTTCCCAACTCTTTCATTCTTTTTTTTACTGTTGGCATATTTGACAAATGCAGGGAACTTCTAAAAGCATACTCTGAATGTGAAAATAGTGCTGACATTATTTCAGTTCAAAATGCTTGGCTTTCCCAACAGAGACAACGGGCCCCAGAGGTTCCACCACTTACAGAAGGTAATCTTCTATACTGCTCAAGAAAATTTTCCTTTACACTTCCCGAAAAGAGGCTGTTTTATAAGCTCTTACTGTTCAGTAGCCTATAGTTCAGGTTTTAAGGTAAAAATATATGTAGCCTAATTGCTGGTGATAAAAACTGAACACTTTTTATAGTCAGCACATTACCCTATTAACAGGTTATATGATCCTCTAATTCAAACCCTGTGAGCTACACTGGTACCTTCAGACAACAATTTCTGATCCAACAGTTTCTTCTTGTTGCTTTAGTTCAATTTTATCATTATGCTTCTCCTAGAGCCATTTCTTTTGATAAATTGTTTATTTAAATTTCTTTTTGTCCAACCTCAATCAAGCCACTGGTTTTTAGTTCTCTCCATTATCTGCATCACCTAAACTCAACTGTATTGCTCATTGTTGTGGATCATTATTGGTCCTCAAAACACATTAAACCATCCGAACCAACTTTTTAATTTTGCTACCTACTCTTGATGCATTTAGTTTTACATTCCCCTTCTTGTCTTTTTACTTACCCATCTTAGCAGAATTATGAACATGTTGCTCCTTGACCGCCCACCATTTTGTATTGTAAAGCATAACTAGTGTGCAGATTTTGTCTTATTTTTTCCCTTTTTCCTTCTAATATGTTGGTGACCTTCCATAAATACACCCCTATTATATCATGCTTTAATTTATGTTGACATTGTTATATTCCCATAACTAGTGTGTAGATTTTGTCTTATTTTTTCCCTTTTTCCTTCTAATATGTTGGTGGCCTTCCATAAATACACCCCTATTATATCATGCTTTAATTTATGTTGACATTGTTATATTCCCATTCTCCTTTTGGATAATTAAACATCCATTGCTGAACAATTATTCTTGGGCATATCTTGGTCATCGCTTTTAATTGCTCTCCTTTTAATACTTGCCTTACTAAGTGTACATCTCTGCACTCTAAATCCAGGTTTTGTAGAACTTTATTATTTTAAAGCATCCGTGTTTAGCCTCACTTAGTCCTTGCGGTCATTGGTGTCATATTTAGTCAATAGGATGAATTAATGAACCTTTTTCTTGTATAAAGTCAGTCATGACACCCATAGAGGCTTCATGTTGACCACTGATAAATACCTGATTGATTTTGTTTTTATCTGTCACTCTAAACATTTCACTGCAGTCATTGCTCTATCTTAAATGTCATTTATCATGTTGATATATCCGTATACTCCTTGCGAAACGGATGTAATCTAGCTTGTGCTTTTCTCTAAATCAATGAGAACACAAGGAGGTTGCTTTTCCTCTGTCTAGATTTCGTATTGTCCGTCTCACTTGAATGCTAGTCGTGTATTCTCATCAGAAAGAGGATATAATCTAGTTGTTTAATGATAGTATCTTGTCTGAAAAATCAAGATGGTCATTATTAGCAATTCAAAAGAAGTTTTAGGTCTTTTATGAACCTAAGAATATGTTCACCATTTTTCTTTTCATTTTTTTTTTTAATTTTTTGGCTGCTATAGGAGTAGACACGGTATCTCAAAGTGGAGATGAGGGCTCCTGTTATGATTCTGAAGACGGACTTCCACCACTCGAAAAGAATTTAAATCATTTGAACTTGGAGGAAAGCGATGACGAAAGTGAGTAAATAGGCGTGACAATTAAGTTGGAACTCATTGCCAGTAATATATATGTATACTGCATCGGTGCACATGTGAAGTTCCCCAAGAATGTGCTGTGTTTGTAACATTCACTCTTATATTTGATCGGTTTGTGTTTTGTGCTCTGAAGATGTATTGGTATTTGATTTAATTACTTGTTTTTTCCCCATTCTATCTATTTTGTTTGCCTTGAGAAAGAGATTGTTATAAGCACGCCTGTTCAGAATATCACTTTCGAGTTTTTTTGGTTTTCCTCTGATGATTACTACTGAATTTCGATCATCTCACTAAAAAAAAAATGAAGAATTATAGTCACTCAAAATGAATTTTGTTCTTCCCTTGAGAAAACTTGTTAGTTATTATGCTTTTTTCAGATGCACTTTATGCCTAAGTTGCTTTGCCAGTTGATGACAAAAGTTTATGTTATGTTGAAAGAGAAGCTAATATGGTTGCACATAAACTAGCTAAGTCATCTACTTTTAGGGCTCAAGGTTTTTATATTTTCGATTCTGTCCCGATTGAAGGAGATGGAGTAGGTTTGTAATGGTTTACTTGATTAGTTAATGAAATTTCTTGGGGAAAAATTTCTGTTGAGTTATAGAAATATATATCTTTAATTATTTTAATACTAGATTTTGTTTCTTTCATTCTTTCTCATTAACTTTTAGATTTTAAAGTAAGAAGTTAAAAATTCGTTCATATAATTAATCTTTTGATTTATCATAATTTTGTTTTGGAATTGGAGTTCTTTTCAAAATTATGCAAAGTAAGCGTTCCACTTGTGCATAATTTTGATAAAAAAATATATATATATATTCTGGAAACTCAACTTAATTTTGCTCATTGGGGGATTGTAAATAACAAGTAACTGTAATAAGATATATATATATATATATATATATATATGTTGACCTCAAGGTTTCAACCCAAGGTTAATTAGATAATTTTGATGATAACAATTTGTTATAGTGATTTAATAAGTTTAATTGAGTTTGTATTTTATAAGGTATCGCTTTATCTTAAATATCTTAAAGGTTTTGAACTTCAAAGCTATTTATAAGAAGATATATGAAGCCATTTGATCATATAATTCAAAGATCAATGACGAAATTGAAGTGAATTCAAGTCACATGATGAAAGAATCCAAAAGTTTAAAAGATTGGGCAAAATAAACTCATACATCTTGAGGTTGGTCTTAACTACACTCATATTTATAATTTGGTAATACCTACACTCATACTCCTTGAGGTTTGATGCATGATTACACTCAATTCTAACACTATATGTATTGTCCACTTGATAGATATAATATCTAAGGTGTGAAACGACCGACTCAGGCCACTTAACATATCCTCCCGGCCTTCGTTTTTTATTTCGAAAACGGCCACGGCTCTAAAATTATTTCCTCAACTCTTTAAACATTTCATTTGGTTCAAAATCAAAAATAAATATTTTCTAAAAATATTTCGGATTCTCGGGCCCACCCAACCAGCGCTTCAGGCTCCGTCGACTCAAAATTCTCAAATTTCATCAAACGCTCCCAGAACTTCTCAAAACCTCTAAACAAATTTTCAAACATGTTTCTCACATCTAAAACATGCAAAACATTATTTAAAATGAATTTATGATGAAAATAATGCATAAAAAAAAAATTAATCAGAAAATTGGACCTGGTCTCTATAACTTTCCCACATTTAAGAAATTTCATCTTCGAAATTAGAACATACCTCAAGTGGTGAATAACTCAGGGTATTTTGAACGGACTTCTTGTTCCCGTTTCCATGTAGCCTCCTCGACTTCGTGATGTCTCCAAAGCACCTTGACCAACGGAATGGTCTTGCCCCGAAGCACTTGATCTCTAGAGTCCAAAACTTGAATTGGCTTCTCTTCATACGACACGTCCTCCTCCATCTCAAGATCTGTCCAATCTAACACATGTGAAGGATTCGACTCATACTTTCTCAACATTGAAACATGGAAAGTATTGTGCACACTTGACATTTGCGATGACAATGCCAAGCGATATGCAACCTCACCCACACGATCCAATATCTCAAACGGACCAATAAACCGTGGCGCTAGCTTGCCTCTACGCCCAAACCTCTTCATGGTGAGACCTTTAGAAAGACATGGTCTCCAACCTCAAATGCCAAAGGTCGCCTTCTATCGACATAACTTTTCTTATAACTCTGAGCGATAACCAGTCGCTGCCTTATCACTTTAATTTTCTTCGAAGTCTCTTAGACTATATTCGGCCCCAAAACAATAGTCTCACCAACCTCTATCCAACAGACCAATGACCTACAAAGTCTACTATACAATGCCTCGAATGGAGTCATCTCAATACTAGCTTGATAGCTATTATTGTATGCAAACTCCACCAATGAAAGGTGATTCTCCTAACTACCACGAAAGTCAAGTGTACACATGCGAAGCATATCCTCTAAAATCTATATAGTACACTTTGATTGACCATTTGTCTGAGGATGGAAAGTCGTACTAAAATGAAGGTTTGTATCAAGTGCCGTCTGAAAATTTGACCAAAACTATGACGTAAACTACGGATCTCTATCGGATATAATGGAAACTGGTACTCTATGCAATCTCAGAATCTGATCAATATACAACCGACTGAGAGAATCTACATCATCGGTCACTCGAGTAGGAAGAAAATAAGCCACATTGGTCAACCTATCCACAATGACCCAAACTGCATCCTGACTCTTCTTTGATCTCAATAATCCTGTCACAAAGTCTATAGTGATGTGTTCCCACTTCCATATAGCCACTGGTAATGGTTACAACAAACCCGTCGATCTCTGATATTTAGCCTTCATTTGTTGACAAGTGAGGCACCTTGCCACAAATTATGCGACATTTTTTTTCACACCTTTCCACCAATACTGTCTACGCAAATTGTAATATATTTTGGTACCACCGGGATACACTGCAAGTTTAGAGCTATGAAACTTTCTAAGAACCTCACCCCTACAAGTCAATGGTACAACCATTTTTCCTTTGAACCTCAAACCTCCATTGGAATGAACAATCCAATCTTCTACCACTTCGCCATCCAAAATTTGAGTGTGAATGCTCTCCATATCACTATCGTGCCTCTGCTCCTCAACCACTCTACTCACTAGAGTTGGTTATGCAATGAATGTGAACAAAGTTGCTAGTTCACCACCCTCACTAAAATATAATCCCATTTCTGAGATGTCTTCCATCATTTTTCACTCTTGGATGGCAATGCTTACCAAAGTACCATGTGACTTTTTGCTCAAAGCATCGAATAGCTTTCCTTGGGTGATACTGAAGATCAAAGTTGTAGTCTTCTATGTATTCCACCCACCTCATTTGCCTCATATTCAAGTCATTCTGTGTAAAAAGGTACTTTAAGCTCTTGTGATCAGAGAAAATCTCAATTTTTTTCTTGTACAAATAGTGTCTCCACATTTTTGAAGAAAAGATTACCACCACTAACTCCAAGTCACAAGTTGGGTAATTCTGCTCATGTGTCTTCAACTGTTGGGAACCATATGCAACAATCCTCTTGGTTTGCATCAACACATCCTAATCCGTCCCGTGAAGCATCACAGTAGATCACATAACCTAAACCACGTTCGAGAATTATCAATATAGGAGCACTAGTCAATCTACTCTTCAACTCCATAAATGAATGCTCGCAAGCATCATTCCACACAAACTTAACTCCTTTACGAGTAAGCTTAGTTATCGGCGCCACTAATTTCGAAAAGTCATTTACAAAGCGCCGGTAGCAACCCGCTAGTCCGAAAAAGCTACGTATTTCAAATACATTCTTCGGCCTTTCCCAATTCATTATTGCTTCAATCTTAGAAGGTTCCATAGAAACTCTTCCTTCTGACACCATGTGTCCAAGGAACTTCACTTCCATTAGCCATAATTCATTTTTTTTCATATTTAGCGTACAAACGGTGCTCCCTCAAAATCTGTAGTACTGCCCTCAAATGGATCCCATGTTCCTCCATAGAAGAAGAGTACACGAAAATATCATCCACAAACACCACAATGAATTTATCCAAGTACACATTGAAGACTCGGTTCATTAAGTCTATGAATGTCGTCGGTGCATTCGTCAAACCAAATGGCATCACTAAAAACTCATAGTGTCTATATTTAGTCCGAAAAGCTATCTTCGGAATGTCCTCATCCCTTACCCTCAACTGGTAATACTTTGACCTCAAGTTAATCTCTGAAAAGCACGTTGAACCATTGAGTTGATCAAACAAGTCATCTATCATTGACAAATGATACTTGTTCTTGATCGTTACTTCGTTCAATTTCCAGTAGTCTATACATAACCGTAAAGATCCGTCATTCTTCTTAGCAAAGAAGATTGGAGCTCCCCAAGGTCATGTACTAGGTTGTACAAATCCCTTGTCTAATAACTCATGCAATTGATCCTCAACTCCTTTAATTCTGCGGGAGCCATACGGTACGGTACCATAAAGATGGGCGTGGTACCGGGAGTAAGATCAATGCCAAATACTACATCTCACGTCGAAGGCAACTCTGTCATATCCCCTAGAAACACATCTAAGAAATCACACACCACCGGTGGAAAACCTCTATGAGTCATAACCTCATCCTCCTCGGCTAATAAGCTAGCTAAGAAGCACCCAATCCCGTCCTGAACACCGGAACCAAGTAGTGATGGTATATAGAAATCATCACGCTCTCCAACGAAATAGAAGCGGTCACTCTCAGGTGTGCACACTATTCACTCTCCTACGAAGACAATCAATCGTGGCTCTAAAACCAATCCATACCTAGAATAACATCAAAGCTAGCCATGGTTAGTAACACAAAATCGAACACTAGCCGACGTCCTACAACCTCAATCTCGCAAGACTAACACACTCTATGTCACACCCTGATTTTTGAGTCACCAGAATTTCCATTCTGAGCCCAAAAATTGAGGGTGAATGTGTTACATGTCATCACCTCACATCAACAACAAGCCTCGATATCGTGATTTGATGCTAAGTTATCACACTCTTAAATCCAAGTCATGACCTATCACGGAAGCTTTAACATTGTTAATAAATTCATCCTTTACCGAGTGTATCACAATGATCAACCAATCTAGGTTGTAATCTCAAAATCAGTAGAAGCATTCATAATACCATTAACATTATACTTACATGTATACATAACAATTCAAGTTCACTATAGATGTCTCCTTATGTGAATAGGCATACACCAGTTCATTTATAACTTTCAGTTCCTGTACCTTTTTGCTCATGCAAAAATACAATTTCATACAATCGAACATTTCGATCGTGTTAAATGTGGGTTTCACACAATTGAAATAGTTCACATAATCGAAGTGCTTGTAAAGATTTTCATCTCTCAGGACTTTGATATCTTGTAATTTTTCGCACAAGCAAAGTTGTGGTTTCGCATAATCAAAAATTTCTTCCCTACAGAAATCCTGCAATCTCACCCTTTGTCTATTCAATTCTGATTTCACATTTTATTCTCATCCTTAGCATGCATGCTCATCACTTCACCAGTTCCTCAATACATCTATTCCCACAAGTTTATACATGAAGAAATAGGCATAAATGAACAATAAACCGTAATTATGCTATGTAAGGGAAGGAAATCCATTTTACAGCATAAACCTCATATTTGTCCTCAATTGGTGTCAAGTGCCAGCTTGGCTCATATATATCAAATCCAATATTTAAATTTGAATTACAAGTTCGATAAATGCCTAAACATGGCATACAAATGCATAATATAAGGAAAGCTACGAAAGGTAATTCCCACGACCCGAGCACTTCAAGCTTCATCAACGACCGGTGCCTTATTTGTAAAAATGGTTGGGGGAGGGGGGTGAGCATCAACATGCCCAGTAGAGATACTCAAAACCAATTTATGCATCGACTTAATGTAACCTACATAAAATGCAAGCATGACATTTCTATGTACTATATGACATACTTCAATATTCGTGAGATGGTATCATGACATGTGACAATGCACATGCTCAAGGGATCTCAATTCAATTTTGTTTTAAACGAAAATGTATATTCAACAATACTCAATTGAAGTAGAAGGCCACATAAGTATCAACATGAATATCACAATTCAACAACAAGACTTAAACACCAAGTCACGTAAGTTTCGAAATCACACAATGGTGGGAGTAGTCGTAGGTCATGGGTCAAAAACTTTTCGAGCAACTTTTCTAAATATTCTTCTTTACGGGTAAAAATCAAGGGTCTAGACAAAACTAATATTCTACTTTATGGGCGATTAACTCGAGGGTCTAGACAAAACCAATATTCTACTTTACAAACTACTAACTTGAAAGTCTTGGCCAAGTTCCGGGCTCGGGGCCATTTTTCATTTCCGACCTACTCCCAAAATCAACAACTAATCACATAGGGTTCAAGTATGGCAACACATACAATTTCAAGTGCATCATAAGTCATTTTATTTTTCACGATAAAACATATTTTTTCCATGCATATAACAATGTAACAATTCCACATTCAAGTGCATCATAAGCCATTTTATTTTTTAAGCTAAAACATGTATTTCCATGCATATATCAATGCAACATTTATAGAAAAGATCATTCTCATGCATTATATCAAACATGTAAAATGCATCATGTAAAACATAATTCCTACAACTCTAAATCAAGTTCATAAGCAATATTTGTCCACAATTGCTAACACTTAGACATATATGCATAATTAATACCTTAATTCACTTTGACATACATGCATACACATTTGAATTTAACTATATCCTCAATTGACAAGAATTAACATAACTAAAGATGCACAATTCACCTCCTAGTACTCCTAAGCATGCTAAATCAATTAACAATCACATCAATTCCTAAAGAATCAATGAGAATGTGGAGAGAACACCCCTACCTCAATTGCTAGCACAATTTACACAATCCCAAATTTACCCAAATCCTAGAATCGACGTTTAAGAGGGAAGAAACACCCCTACCTCAAGTTTAAAGCCTTCTTCTAGCAAATCCTAGAATCACTAAACTTCATGTTTCTCATAATTGCACTTTTCTTCCGTAGAATCGTAGATCGGGACAAGGAGAACAAACTTTCCTTCTTAGATGAAGCTTGAATCCAAACTCCCACAACCCTCAATTTTTGAAACTCTCTAATGGGGGACTTTGAACCCACCAAAGTGAAGAGAAAGAAGATGAGAGTAACTTTCTCTCATAGAGCAAACTCTAAATCTCACTCTAAGGTGTTCAAAATGGAGGAATATGAGAAAGAAAGAGAGCTTGAAGAAAGTCTCTAATGATTGATCTCCCTTTCTCTCTAAATCTGTCCCAACAATATACACTTATGCGTATTGACAACTCACCATGTGCAAAATGACTCTTTTGCCCTTAAGTTACTTAACGTATCTTTTGAGCTTCGTTTTCGATTTCGAAAGCGGCTACAGTTCCGAAATTACTTCCTCAACTCATTAAATATTTTATTTGGTCTAAAATTAAAAATAAATATTTTTTAGAAAATTCCTAAATTTTCGGGCCCACTTGACTTGTTTCCCAAGATCCGCCGAATCCAAAAATCTCAACTTTACCCAAATACTACCAAAACTTCCTAGAACCTCTAAACAAGTCCCAAACATGTTTTTCACATTTAAAACATGCTAAAAATCATTTAAAATGCATTTATGACAAAAATGATTAATAAAATGAAAACTGACCAAAATTGGTCCCGGTCTCTACAAATACTGACGAGCGCCATTAGAGTTAGAATATTGAAAAACAAGGACGCCCCAAACCTATTTGGTAGTTTCATAACTCCCAAATTGCATACTAATGGAAGAATTGGTTGTGTTGCAGAGCCATGTGATAATCTTGTGATTATTGTTATCCTAGTCCTCAACAATAGAAGCAAAGTTTTCATCTTTCTTATCAGTATCCTTAATATGTGATTTTCGATCCCCTATGATGTAGGATCATAGCTTGCGTCCTTTAAGAAAACTGCGCATAAATTGACAACAAAAAAATAGTTGTCTCCATCAAGTGTAATAGAAATGGGGTGAGAAATCTCATTTTGAGCCATTTAAAATTTTTAAATGATCAAATAAGCTGGAAAATTAGAATCAGCCTAAAATTTCAAATGGGGTAGGCCTAGAAAAAAAAATCAGGTACTATTGCTAATGTGGCAGTACTATTGATGTGACAGAAACAATGCTAATATGGTAGCCGACGTGGATACTAATGTGACCGAAAAGGTGATGTGGCAGCTGATATGGATAATGACATAATAGATAATATGGACGATTGAATCTGATGTGGCAGATGACGTGAATGCTGATGTGGCAAAGAAAGCTGAGTCAACACTAACTAGAGCGCGTGGTGACGCGTGTGATGCTGAAAAAATGACCAGAAGGTTTTGGTGGCACGTGGAGGTGTGTGGAAGCTTCGTTTCAGTTGATTTTTGCGACGACTTGATCGTCTGGTCAAGGGCTTCGTTCTGATATGTTCAGAACATCAAACGGTGCCGACACCAAACATAAAATAATTCTCTTTGGATGATTGTTTTGAAACATCAGTAAGAGAGCAATTAAGCAGAATAAAAAAAGGAGGGTTTTGAAAACCCTAGCTATGATACCATGTTAGAATAAGAGAAAGAGACAATAATATTTACAATATATAGTGAGATCATATATATAGGAGAAGAAAATTGGGTAGGTGAGTGAGAGCAAGTTATCCATGGTAAACCCCGAATCATAGGAATTCTAATTTGATATGGAAAAGATGCAATATAAAATATATACTAATATATTCCAACAACATGCAAAAAGAATAAACCATTTTATAAAACCTCAAAATATTATAAATGTAACATCGCTAAAAAAGGAGAATAAATGTTGTAACAAACTAACAAACAAAATTTTTTGATTTTGTAGAAAAGATTGAAGATGGACAATCACAAAAATAATATTTTTTAAAACTCAAAGAAATATATAAAGAACAAGAAAATCCCCATGAAGAGAGAGATAAACCTCCAATTAAAAAGTCTTACAATTTGAAAAAATGTTACAAAGATTTGAACACTCCAATGAAAATAAACCTTTAACAATGCAAGACAAACAATCCGAAATAAAAATTATCAAAAAAGAAATAAAAGAACTAAGACAAGAATACAAATTGGACACTCACATGTATACATCTATGTGTGTATTTTCATTAAAAAAATGGTGGAGAGTCTCCATTTGTACTTTCTATTGCTAGATTCACCGAGAGAGTATTGAATATTACATGAGTATCATACCCCTTACACATTCAATCGATGATGAGTTGATATTTTCTATTATCAAAAGAAATGAAGAGTTTTTATCGATTAAATGTGTAAGGGGTATAATATCACATGAGTATTCTACAATTTCTCAAATTTATCACTTTTTTTTTTAAAAGGAAAAATAAATTCTGATAAAAAAAGAACAAATAAAATAAAAACTGAAGCCTAGGTTGTAGGTTGCGGTCAGACTGTGGTGGCTTCTTCTAACGAGTTTCAATAGTGCCCCAATAATATCAAACTTTTTTTTTAATGCAGGACACCAATAACATCAAACTAGATCCCATATCCCCATGTAATGTAAATACTAGGTCCAATCCACACAAAACCCATAACATGTGGGCTTAAGCCCATTAAAAGTAGGCTTAATGAATCGATACCACGCAGCCCATCTCAGGAGTGGTATCTCTCATCTCTCTCTTTCATCCTCGGAAACAAAAGAACCAAAAACCCTAAAAAGTCACATTCTTTCACTTTCCTCGTAATACAAAACATTCGCACACATTTCTGCATTAAATCGTTTTACTCTCTCTTTTCTCATTTTATTTCTCATGTTTTCTCTGTTTTAGATTTTTTTTTTTGTTTTTTGTTTTTGTTTTTGTGTTTCGTTGCGTTCAGGAAACAGAATCAAGATTTCTGGTTCTTGCTTTGAACGCTTTAATTTGTTTCCACTTTTCGTGTTTTTTGTTTGTGGGTTACTTCGGGTATATATATATGTATGTGTGTGTTCTTTCTAATGGTTGATTTTTTGTTCTGATTAAATAAGGGCTTCGTATCTCCACACCTTTCTTGTAAGGAAGTGTGGATCTTTTTCAGCGTTTGGAGTTCGTGAATCGTCCATCACTGTGAGTACTGACGCAATCTTGTACATTTTTTTTTGGTCTATTGTTTTCTTTAATTTGTATTTTAGTGTCTGCGTGTATTGGGTCTTGAATAACTTGATGGGTGGATAAATCGGGCTCTGTCAAGGTTTCTGTTTCTTTTAAGGGATCTGTTTGTTTTTAGGAAAAATGGTTTCATAAGAAACTCCCACTTTAGGCATTTGTTTGTTTCAATAGAAAATATTCTGCAAGGCATAACTAATTCAGTTGTTGCAAGCATCAGGGTAAGTTGATAATTGAGATAATGTCCATCAAAATGAATATGTACCATTGATATGCTTGTTTCTACTCTGGGTAAAAAATAGGTCAAAGCAAGCGGAGGGTGTGGGGGTGTTTCATCTATCCAAGGGGTGTTACAATTTATGCTCATGGAGATAGGGTTTTGAGATGGTTTGTTTACCTAATATATCTTTTATGAGGTAATTAGTGGAATGTGATGAGAGGCAGTAGCCATAGGATGAGAAGTGGTGGTTGTGGTTTTGTGTGGTTTGGACGACATGTTGATGATCGTTGGATTTAGTGTGTTGATGATGGGAAGATGGCTTTTAACAATTGCGGTGATGGTGCCAGAAATAGTGATAAGGTGGTTTCTGTTTTAATTTTTTATCAATCTTCATCAAAATTATTAGAATAGGTCTGCAAGCAGTTCTTTAACATGTAGGATATTTAGGGTGTGGGTGTCACTGGGGAAAAATGTTTTACAAGTGGCTTATTTGCATGAGTTTTAATTTATATTTTTATTTTATCTTCTTAAGCTAAAAGGTACTGTTTACATCCATCTCAGCAGTGCTTTCAGTTTTTCCATGTTTGACTAATCTTCTTTTGTTTATATGAATTGTTTGAGAGTGGCTAATTGTGTAATAAATTCAATGTTCTAATCAGGGTGGGTTTTTGCTATAATGGAAAAGTTGGTGCATAAGATGTCGTCATCATATCCAGTACTTGACAACCGACCAATTGATCAGTGGAAGGTAACCGAGCTAAAAGAAGAGCTTAAGAGACGGAAATTGACGACAAGGGGTTTGAAAGAAGATTTGGTAAAACGATTGGATGAGGCGATTCGCAATGATTGTGAATCTGCTAAGGAGAACATTGATAATGGGTTTGATGCTGTTTCCCAACCTGAGGTGGTTCCAAAAGATGCAGCAGATATAGTGCCAATTGTTGGTGAAAGGGTTAGGGACACAATAGATCACGGTAATAACAGAAAGGATATTGATGGGGGAATGGTTCAGGTTCTCATTGATGATAGTGCATCATCATTGGGTGAAGAAGATCAAGAAAGAGAAGTAATGGGTGGTACTGATTTTGCTAGTAATGAAGAGCTGATGGTTCATGCCGCTTCTGTTGAAACCGCAGTTACAGTTACTGAGAGTGTGGTACCTGAGATAGAATCGAGTGTTCAAGAGTTTGAAAACAATGAAATCCAGAATGACAGTGAGAATGTGAAGCCCCAGCTAGAGAACAAGGATTCAAAGTCTCCTAATGAAATGGGTGGTACTGATTCTGCTAGGAATGAAGAGTTGGTAGTTCATGCATCTTCTGTGGAAACCACAGTTACAGTCACTGATAGTGTGGTGCTAGAGATGGAATCGAGTGTTCAAGAGTTTCAAAACAATGAAATCCAGAATGGCAGTGGGGATTTGAGGCCCCAACTAGAGAACAAGGATCCAACGCCTCCTCACGATGATGTCAAGCTCAACTCTTCTGATCCAAATAACCAGGTATCTGAGGTCAGCCCTGTTTTAGGGTTTCAAGTAAAATCTGATTCTATTTCTTCTGATTGTGTCTCAATTAATGAAAAGAATGAACTAAAGGATAATATAATTGCTGATAATGTCAAATTAGAACTAGATGTTAAGCATGAAATGGTGCAGCCATCATTCAGCAATGTTCTCGCAGATGGTGGCAAACTACATCCAATGGATGTTGAAGAGCCACGTGAGAACAAGATATCTGTTGAGGAGAGAGATGACAACAATGCTGCAAATAGAGAGATGAGCAAGAAAAATGATAGTGCTGATGTGGGTTCTTCCGAAAAATTAAATCTAGACCGAAGTTCTGGTGAGGATTCCATGGAGGAGGATGCATTAGAGAGTAAGCAAACTGATTCAAAATATAATACTGATGAAGTGGGAGATAGGAGTGAGAAAACTGGAGTACATGCGGTGAAGGAGGATGGTCCTGCTAATGTTATGCGGGTTGATATACCTGCGGCTGAGAAAGACGGTCATGGTGAAAATAAGAATGACCTAGCTGCTTCCACTGTGAAAAGAAAGCTTCATGGTAAGCCTTGATTCTGAAGTCTTTTCTATCTGCTGCATTTTTGTCCAGTGTTGTCTGCATGCTTTTGCATTTTTTTTTCATTTACTTGTATAGTTCTGTATGGTTCTTTGTTAGTTAAAGCTTGTATCTTGAGGTGTGAAGTGTGTCATTGTTGTCTGTTGATTCATTTTAACCAATGCATCAATATGCCTGAATAAAGTTAGCCTAGTTAGGTGACATGCATGGTTTTGCCGATGACAAAGTGAGAGAATGATTAACAAGCATTCCTTGAGGGTATACTAGGAGAAGGGTAGACCAAAACTGACATGGGTTGGGATAGTCAGGGAGGGTATGATAGGTTTAATTGAGGTTATGGCTGGATGGATTGAATGGCGAAACATGATTCATATAGCCATCACCAATTGATGGGAAAAGGTTTCTGTTGAGTTGAGTTCAGTATTTGTTGACAAGTATTTGGGCCTGAAGATGTGTGGATATGTTTTGAGGTTCAGTAGCTAGACTGGGCTGCATTCGATCTAATATTTTCTTCCTGTTTTGCAATTCCATGATTAATGATATGTATGCCAGAATATGTGGTGATGATTCAAATTATCTGGTGCACAGAAGTGAACTGAATATGATATATTTGTGCTTGAGTTTGTTGTGTGAGGGTCTTGCTACATTTTAGTTCTTTATGTTGCACGGATAAGCAATGTTGGGTTTACATCATTGGCTCGTCCTGGATTAAGGAATGTCAAAATGAAGATGTTTGTCTATAAAGCTAGTCTTGTGTTTTTTTTCCACTTATCCAAAAAAAAGAAAAGAAGCCAGTCTAGTTTTTTATATTTGATTTACTGCCTGCTAGAATGAGTAGGGTTGACTTTCAATTAGGGTGTAAAAGAACCAGAGATGACATAAGTAGGATTTGACTTGTCGGTTTTAGTCAAATGTCCTCAGCCTTATGTATTACTTTTTTCATATCAAGCATGTAAGTTAGAAGGATTCTTATATATCGAATCCAGTAAAAGCAGAACAGGATTTATGAAATACAATCTCATATCGTGAAGTTCAACATGGATTTGGATGCCATTTCTGTTAGGACATCCTTAGTTGTGTGAACGAGAGGTTGTTTCAATCTTCTATACAGTCCTAAAAGGGAGGAACAAGTTTGGCCTGCTTGCTTTTGTTACTGAAACTGTTTTTATTTTTCTTTTCTTTTGACAATTTATTAGAGTACATTGATGTGAAAATCATTTATTTCATGGTAATTCTGATTTTTCTTTTCTAGAATTGTCTTAAAATGGCCAGTTCTCAAGGGTAAGGGTCCTGTTGAATCTTCTAGTTTTGAGTGTTTGTGTGTGTTCTATTGACTTGATTGTTTGAAATCTGGAACAAGATTTGGTAGTTTCCTGACCGTGGGCTCTTTTGGGAAAAAGAGGTTTCATAATGTGCTCCGCCAATGAAGTTCGCTGTGTCCTCTCTTTATTTTTTCAAGGACAGGAAAACATTTTTCAAACATGATATCAAACACTCCCTAAAGCATCTGCTTTCTTGTCAAACAATTGCAATCTATGTCTTCCTATAATAACTTTTGCCATTTTTATTTCAGATATTATGAGAGCTATACTTGAGAAATCAGAACTTGTTTCTGAAATATAATCCAAATAAGCAGATGATGAATTCTTATTAATTGAGGTTGCAGAAGAAATAGAAGTTTGAGACAATATAGCAAGAAAGGCAAGAATTTACTCTTGGAGCCCTGGAAGATACGTTACAGGCTGGGGAATATATATATTTTGATAAGTAACAGGCTGGGGAATTAACTTCTGAGAAAGGTGTCTCCAGTTGATTTTGGATTAACTTAACCATAACATCTCCCCCCCCCCCCCCCCCCCCCCCCCCCCAAATATCAATGAGATAGTGCTGGGTGGCTATCTGACCCATCAACCTGTATTTAACTCAAAGAACAATATTAAATTAATAAACTATTAATTATTTAAGTATTGTTCATCTTTTTGTTGTTATTATATGATTTAACAATTCTAAGTAATTTATTCATTAGCTGAATAGTTGCTGCTCGTTTCATTTGGTTGACTCTTGAAGTTTATATGCAAGTCAATTTTAATAACTAAGGAACATGTGGCAACTACTTTGTAGAAAAGTGATACCTAAGAGTCGCCCGGGCATTGAGGGAATTCTTAGCCTTTAATGGCCTAGGAACCCTTCTACCTACCATTGTGTATCAGTTCAGACATGACAAGTCATCTGAACATTTTGGCTGTCTGATAGTTCTTTAGTGTAATGATTCCTCACTTGGCAGTTCATGCCGCACTATTGAAATTCTATAATATCCATTGAAATATGAAATCAGTCTTGGGGTTTCCATTTTCACCAGTTATTTTGCTTACTAAAAAATAGTTTCTTTTGGCCATATGTGTTTAATGAACTGTATTCTCAGACCAAGTAGCAGTTGGTAACAATGAGACTCCAAAGAGGCAACGCAGATGGAACTCTGAAAGTCTTAAAGTTCCTGAGCCGCAAAGAATTAACCTTGCATCTTCTAGTACACCCAAGGACAAATTGCCGTCTGCTACATTGAAAGGCAACTTCTCTAGATCTGACTCCACAGTTAGTGATGATGCACCTGATAAACGTGTTGGTTAGTTGCCATGATTCTTCTAATTTAGTACTAAAATTCACTGCATCTGCATGTGCTTCGGAATCTGAATGGTGTGGTTTCCTTTTCTTTTCACAGTTCCACCATCGCCAAAACCTCCTTCTAATTCTCTCAGAATTGATCGTTTTCTACGCCCTTTTACACTAAAAGCTGTGCAAGAACTTCTGGGAAAAACTGGTACTGTCACCAGTTTCTGGATGGACCACATCAAAACCCACTGCTATGTCACTGTAAGTCTTAATATTGTGTGTGTGTGTTGCGCACATGCATTCTTGTGATATTATAGTCATGATAATTTGTAATATTATCTGGGAACGGGCACGGAAACATGGTTTCTGTAATAAATATAATTTTTTGGTATTTACCATCTTGATGCAGTATTCATCAGTGGAAGAAGCCATAGAGACTCGAAATGCTGTGTTCAACTTACAATGGCCTTCTAATGGAGGACGACTTTTGGTGGCCGAGTTTGTTGATCCCGAGGAAGTCAAAATGAGGGTGGAGACTCCTCCACAGTCTGCTTCCACACCTGTCAGCAGTGGCCCTCCCATACCTGCTGCTCCACCCACCTTGCCACCTCAACCTTCTCCCCATCAACAGGTCCAGAGGCAGCAGCTTCCACCTCCACCCCCTCTTCCACCACCACCACCTCTGTCTAACCCTCTTATGGCAAGGGAACGGCTTCCTCTTCCACCCCCACCTCCACTTCCTGAGAAAGTTGATCCTCCAATTGTCACTTTAGATGATCTCTTCAGGAAAACCAAAGCAACTCCTCGTATTTACTACTTGCCATTGTCTGATGAACAAGTTGCCACAAAACTGAATGCACAGGGGAAAAATGCCAAGCCAGTAGGTGGATTAGACTGATACTGAAACCAGCTCCTATTTGGATTCCTAATGGATTGGTCAGTGTAAAACAATGGTAAGAAGTATCATATGGTGTGACTTGTGGAAACAGGCTTTCCAGGCAAGGCATTGGAAGGGCAGGTTTGTTGATGTACTTGGTTT
The DNA here is from genome assembly GCA_026545225.1 of Cornus controversa. NCBI lineage: Eukaryota > Viridiplantae > Streptophyta > Magnoliopsida > Cornales > Cornaceae > Cornus > Cornus controversa. The sequence goes on along the minus strand of CM048846.1, from coordinate 30,741,181 downwards.
TTTTCCAAGACTACTTTTGGTTGAGCCTGAGTTTAGGTTTGTCACGAATTGGGATGTCTCTTTGTGAGTGAATCAATTCAACTTTTGGTCTGTTCTTGTTTTCCTATTGAACAAAGAGGTTCAACTCCATCGAATTTTTAATTAGTATCTTACCTTTTAATGGATGATATTTTAGTATGGATCCTAATAGATTCAAACTTGTAATCTGTGAAAAATGTAGAAGATACAGATTGGTGGTATCTAAGGAAGCTTCATGGCTATATGCATTGTCATCATTCGGTGCATATATGTTCTCCAATTTCTGGATTATTGTTGTTTTTGTTGATTGCAGGCTGCTTTGGGATGTTGTCAATATCATTCCAATTAAAAGAAGCTATTAAGTTATTATTTGTATAGTCACCATGACCCCAAATTTAAGTTGGGTTGATGTTTTCCATTCTAAATTTGGTTCCAAGAATTTGTACCTCTCATGTAATTTAATTATTTTAATTAAATTAAGACACTATTATTTGTTGTTGTCTTCATTTTAGAAAGGAAAAGAACATGAGATTAGACAGTTTACTATAGTTTATTTAATAATCAAAATAAGACTAGCATACTCTAGGTGCTGCTTCATTGCAAATCCACACCGTCTATAAACCAAAGCACAAAGAAAGGTCCTGTATTATTAGTTTATTTTTTTTGTTATTAAGATTATGAAGCATTGTATTAGTTACTTGAAAATAATTTATTTTTGAGGGAATGCATCATATATATATATATATATAGAGAGAGAGAGAGAGAGAGAGAGAGAGAGAGAGAGAGAGAGAGAGCAAAAAAGCATATTAAACTAAAGTACTTCGAAAAGTGCTGGTATAATATATTTAACTTTTTAAAGATTTTTTTGGCTTATTCTATATCCTATATATGTATTATATCATTCAAAGTATATATAAAAGCATATTAAGCAAAAGTACTTCGAAAAGTGCTGGAATAATATATTTAACTTTTTAAAGATTTTTTTGCCTATTCTATATCCTATATATGTATTGTATCATTCAAAGTTTTAAGAGTGTAGAGTCCTCTTACAAAAGTGTGTATACGTTCTCATAAAAAAAAAATTTGTTGGGCTGAAATCATTTTATTAGGGGTGTGAGGGTACGTTGATGTGTGTGAATTTAGGTGTAAATATAATGGGTGAATCGTAATCGTTTAGATTGATGTTAGAGAGTCAATTTATATCATAGATAGACAGATGTTTTGAACTGTAAAATTGGATTTTATGCAATTTTGACTCTTAGATTGTAGTTTTTTTTTAAGAGAGATTCGAACACAATACTTAAATGTAATATAGATATTGTGAATAATTTATTCATGAGTACTTACCGAGTCTTAAATTTTGTATTATTACGCTTTTATCTCTCTTTTCTTTCTTTCCTAAATTATAATCAATCAAATCATATCAAACAAGGTCACTGAGACAAATTTGAACACTCTTGTAAGAACTTGTTGGAACTAGTGACGAAGCCAAAAAAAATTATATTAAAATTATATTAGATAAGATTAATATTTAATATTTTTTCAAACTATCATAATAAGCAAAACAATAAAAATTTTAACATTAATTGATATTTTTGTTGAGTACATCTACAATGGTCCTTAATGACACACAAAATGATAGTTTCATTATCTACGCTATTAAGTATCTATTTTCCAACATATACGGTCAATCTCTCATCTCTCATCCGATCGTATAATTGATTCTTTACAATATTAATCTAACAACAATATTCATGATGTCTTATTTACAGTGACATTCAGAGTTGGTAGAACAATGTTAATATCACGAGCAAATAAACTAAAGAATATATCTTGTATTTTTTTGTTTCAACCATTTTTTGCAAGATTATTAAATCCCTTTAATCCACCAAACTCTCTACTAGAGCGTACATTTACAATATAAGTCTCAAGTTGATTATTAAATTTATGAGTGCAATTAAAAAAAAATTAAATAAAATTGAGCAAGTCGAATTAGTTTTTGCTTTTCAAAATCAGGTAAATGAATCATCTCGAGAGAAACTTGATTACTTTACTTTTGTTAGAATCCAGTACAAAAATTTATATTGAAGTATTTTCAAAAATTGAGTGGACTATTTTTAAGATTTTAACAAAAATTAGGAGGGTGTATTCAATTAGGATTTTGAAAGACATTATTTAAATGACAGACTTTCATGAATTTTTATGAATTTAAGTAGAATTCATGAATTTCTATAGACTTTTATTACAGACTTTCATGAATTTGTATAAACTTTTATTACCGACTTTCATAGATTTGTATAAACTTCTATTAGAAACTAAACTTGTAATGATTTCTTCAATATATTTTATTTATTTGTATCCTTGAATTATATTTTTGCGTACAAGTAAACCAATGGTTCAAGGGGCAGGTACAATGCAAAATGGATAAGATATCATTTATAATTTCTGTGATTTGAAATTATTCAATAGAATTATTAAGAACCTATACAAAGTTACATATATCTCTCCTCATAACCGTGCAAAGAATGATTAAGAAATATATGTCAATAAAAGTTAAACTTATGATTTTGATTGGACTGAATCATGTTTCTTCTTTTGTTATTTTATTCGTATTATATGTTAAGATAATGCCAAATAGTTATGCTCATGGTAAATGGAATATTTTCATATTTTCTAATTTTTGTCTCATTGTATTAAATATATAGGATATATATGTAAGAGTTATAAAAGAGGAAGTAAAACAAAGACGAGAGTTTGAGCTGATTGGCTTACTTACCGTTTGTATTTCATTATATTGTATTTATAGCAGATTACATATAACAAACTAGAGAAAATTAAGGAGTACAAAATCTATTTTACAACTAACTTTATTCTATTGTTTGAATCAAAACTAAATGAGGAAAATCTGGAGATGGATTGTTGACTGCAACACTTTTGATTTGATCCGATGTCTTCAACTTCTCCCTTGATTACTTAATTGCTCTTCGGCTGATTTCCTTGATTCTGTAATTGTTTAATTTTAGAAGAGAACAAATTTTCCACAAGAGTTTTATATTGCTGAAAAATAATAAAGACATTGGATTTAAAATGCATGGGATACATCCATGTAAACCTACTAAAATCATCGACAAAAATAATATAATAGCGACAACCATCAATTGAAGTTATTGGAGATACCCATACATCGGTATGAACGAGTTGTAAAGGCTTGGTAGAGACTCGGGTAGAATCAACAGAAGGTAATTTGGTAGCTTTTCCTAATTGACAAGAATCGCAAAAATCTAACTTTTGTAAGGACTCAGAGATAGGCAAATAATTGCGCAAATAATCTAAGGTGGACTTGGCAGGGTGCCCTAGGCGATTATGCCAATGTTCTAAAGATGTTTTTATTCCTATTTTGGTAGTGAAACAACGTAGTTTATTGGAAGAGCTCTTGTGGGCAGTAAAGGGATAAAGTGCGTTTTCAACCAGTCCTTGAAGCAGGATACGATCCGTCTTGTTGTCTTTCACAAAAAAATCAGTTCCAGTTAGCACAAAATAACAGTCATTGTCTAAGCATAATTGATTGATGGATAAAAGATTGGCTGAGGCGTTGGGGTAATGAAAAATATGGTTGCGTTTGAAAGAACTATGATCAAATTTGAGAGTTGTACTTCCTATTTTTTTAATAACCAAACCTGAGCCATTGCCAACTAGGACAGTATCATCACCCTCGTAGGAAGCTTGGTTCGTTAAATTTGCTGCATTGGCAGTAATATGAGCATTGACGCCACTATCCGCATACCAGATATTTTGGTTATAGGAATGATTGGCTTCGATAACCATTGCTGCAAGATCAATAGGTGGCAAGCGTCCCTGAAAAGAGAAGTCAAAGCGATGATAGCAATCAAGAGCAACATGTCCTCTCTTACCACACATTTGACAAGTTGGCCTGTCATATGCTTGCTGATTGGTTCGAGTTGTGGGAGGAACCCGGTTACCTTTGTTTGGAAGTAATGGTTTTGGAGTTGTGGTTGGCTGTTTCGGCTTCTTTGGGAAGAAGGGTGCTTTGCCTCTTTGGTTTGCTGCAAATGCATAATGTTGATTAGGTGCCGAGTTGTGTTGTGCTTCAATGAGAGTTTCAAAGCTGAGGAGTTCAACTTGGAAGTCATCGAAGGAAAAATCTTTGTCACAGCATGCAAAGTTGAATGTAGTGATGAAGGGAGTAAATGCTGACCGAAGTCCTCCCAAGAGAGAGCTAATTAGATCTTGATCATCTGTAGCTTTCCCTACAGTTGCAAGTTGATCAATGAGATTTTTTGCTTCCTCCATAAAGTCACTACAAGACCGATTGCCTTGAGTAATGGTCTGAAGTTGTCTTTTTAAAAGAGCAATCCTTGACCGAGAAGTAGATGAGAAACGAGTGTGAAGTGCATTCCACACTTGTTTGGAAGTCTTCATTCCATAAACAGTAGAGATGAGCTTCTCAGTAATAGAAGCTAATAGCCAACTTAGAACACAGGTGTCTTTCTTTAACCACACTGTGTAAGCTGGTTTAGTGGTTCCATTTGAAAGAGTTTTGGATGGAGGAGGAACATCCCCACCCACAAGATCAGCAAGATCATGACTCTTTAGAAAGACCATAAATTGGACACTCTATGGCAAATAGTTGGGATCGACCAATTTTTGGGACATGGGTTGAGCATTAGCTTGAATATGGGGTTGAGGAAGTGTGGTATTGTCATTTGAGTGGGATGCCATTATGTTGAATGCGAAAGCTATTTCAGGATCAGGCGTGTGCCTTTATTCCAGCTGATACCATGTAAGAGTTATAAACAGAGGAAGTAAAATAGAGACGAGAGTTTGAGCTGATTGGCTTACCGTTTGTATTTCATTTTGTTGTATTTATAGCAGATTGCATATAACAAACTAGAGAAAATTAATGAGTACAAAATCTATTTTACAGCTAACCTTATTCTATTGTTTGAATCAAAACTGAATGAGGAAAATCTTGAGATGGATCGTTGACTGCAACACTTCTGATTTGATTCGATGTCTTCAACTTCTCCCTTGATTATCTTAACTGCTCTTCGACTGATTTCCTTGATTCTCTCAACTGATCACCGAATACTCTAACAATATAGACATATTGTTTTTTTATAAAAAAAAAATGCTACTGTGGCGCACACCATAATTTTTACAAAAAAACAAAAGTTATAATAAGAGCAAAATAACTGGTATTCACAAAAATATAGTGACAAGTTTATAACAAGTTTGAAAACAAAATTTAAAGAAAAATATTTAACATTCATTACTCAATATCCTTGTTCTCATTGTTATCATTGTGCCTGATATCTCTTCACATATTCAAAGTTATACTAACTCTCCATTCATTAGCATTATTTCGTTGTTGCTCTTGTATTTGAAAATTTCATTTTCAAAAATTATAAAAGATAGCTCTCTACAAATATATTTTTTTTGCAACTGAATTTTTAGAAAACAATTTTCATAAAACTTACAACAAAACAATTTTTTTTATAACTTTCTACGTTTTCATTTATTTGAAATATAAAACTGTTTTAAAAAAATTAAACTAAAAAGATTCTAAATATCTACTTTTGATGCCCCATAAAATATTTTTCATATGAAATTCTTTATAAAAAATTTTTTACTTTTTATTTTGTATATTTAAAAGGTATATAGACATTTGTTTTATTGTATGTATGACTTGTTAAATAAGTATACATATGAATATAAATATGTACAAGTGTATATAAACATTGTAGCATATTAAATGAGTATCTATATGAAAGTAAATTCGTACAAATGTATATGCATTAATATATAATAAACTGTAAATCCGTACAATACCACCCTCACAAACCCTATTTTGTGTGTGTATGTATATGTGTGTGTCTATATATATATATATATTATTTTAAGAATTGATATATTTGTTTATAGATAAAAAATTCACTGCACCATCTGAAATTCTGTTCTTGGTTTTGGTGTTGCAGTACAAATTGGACTATGCACCGAACTGGATTTTGACATTGATGATATTTGATATATTGATTGTTTTGTTTGTACAATTCGTTTAATTTTGTTTGTACTATGACTTTTTTAAAATCCTGATTGAATAAAAAAAAAGAGAATCTAAGAAGAGAGAGAAAAATCAAGAAAGAAAAAATGAGTGTACCTTGAGATGGGAAAATATTGTTTGTATTCTGCAGAAAAAAAAAGTCCAGGGCTTCAGTATTTATAACTAACACTTTCAAATCCACCAAAATCCAGCACTTTATGAAATCATTCAAAATCTATAATTTTTTGAATACACCTAAAATTTTGTAAACATTTTTAAAATTCTAATTAAATATCTCAAATTTGTATAACTCTTTAAAAGTCTGAATTGAATATACTCAATTTTTAAAATTCAAATTGAATATACCTCATGTGCCCAGATTTCTAAACTCCAGTTCCTTTCACACCCAATGAAGGTTGTTCTCACACAGACACAAATATTTGTAAGCGGCTAAAAATAGTGTGCGACATTTATGCTTCGTGTATAATGGTTATACAGTAGCAACTAGCAAGTACTAAGTCCTAAGTACATATCAGTCGCCAAAACCAAAATTTGACAAATAACCCAATTTTCCTTCCCTTTTACACGGAGAAGAGCTACACAAACTTTCTGCAACTGTAGCGAGTTTGCAAAACTCTCTCCTCTCTCTCCCTCCCCCGCTTTGTTTTCATTTTGACACATACATATCTGCTGTATGTGTAAAACCCAGAGACGTTTCTGGTCCTAGGTTTTATAGAATCTCTCGACCCTTCTCATTCTTGTCAGAAGCTAATCGAACCCTCGTAACCTCTTCAATCCTCTCTCTCTGTCTCTGACCTCATTCTCTGTGATTTGTTATTTGTACTGGTTTGATTCGCCCTTGTTTTCGAGGGTTGGTCCGTGGAGTTTTTACTGATACCAATGCAATTCTTCAGTTCTTTCTACATTTCAGTTCACGCCTCTTCCTGCATTTGCTAAATTTGATAGATACCTAGAGTTCGATTTGTTCGGTCAGAATTGAACTTAGTCCTATATTGATTTTTAGGGTTTGAAGATCAATTATTTTATCAGTTAAAATAAAAAAAATTAGGGGGCTTTCAGTTTGGAGTTCCGTTGTTTCTTTTTCCTTTTACTTTTTGAGGCATTGTCAGGTGGGATGAACAGTCTCTTCAGTGAACAGATACTTGCAGACAAGTTTTCCAAGCTCAACGGTACTCAACAGTGTATTGAAAGTATCCTCCTTTTTTTTTTTTAAAAAAAAATTTCGTATTTTTTTCTTCTTAAGATTTCTATACATTTGTTATTTAACAATATGCATGCTTGGAATTGTTCGATTGATTGGAAGAAGATTTATTGCATATATTTTTCACCTTTGAGTTACTACCATGTGTTTTTATTTTTCCTGATTGGTTCAAGGAAGCTAAATTTGTAGTGATTGATACTTGTTTGCCCGAATTTGATTATATCCGATGGTGACTTGTTGCTGTTTTTGTAGTAATTGATTCTACCCAAATGGGGAATGGCTTTCATTTTTATAGTGGTTTATACTTTGCCTGACGTGGGTAAGATTTTTGATTGCTTCACACTCACTGCATGGGGCTAAGATGTTGTATTATCCATTTTTACCCAAAGTGCAAAGGCTTGAAGCTGAGAATTACAACCTCTTTTAAGTTTCTGTAGCTCAGTTAGGAGTGGATTAATAACGAGACTGAGAGTGACAGGAAACATTTTTATATTGTGGTGTTTAACTTTTTTTTTTTCCTTTTCAAGTGTAATGTAGGTAGCATGAATACTTCTGTACAGGAGTTGTATCCAACTATCCATGTAGGATATGTTTTAGACTCTAGCACTTCTTGGACACTGATAAGCATGGCTCTAACATGTCTGGACATGCCCATATTTTAAAATGATTTCTTTTATTTTCACAGATGTAGTTGACTCTTCAAGGACAGTAGGATACTCTTGGAATGTTTAACGTGCCTTGGATATTGGGATTTAGCGCTTTTAAATATATACATTTTGAAGTATTTAAAGTGTAGACAATTAGAGAAAAAACACAGTTATTGCATATGTAATAATCATTTAAAACCTGAACCATCCTTAAGAATTGAATATGTGAATAATTCGGGTCTCAATGTAGTCATAGGGAAGAGGAGGAGGAACCAAGAAGGAGATGAGTTGTCATAATTATATTAGTGTATGTATATGCAAATTTTATGTGTGTATTGCGTCAACCCATTTCTATGTTTATGCAGCATGGACTAAATAAAATCCATGTTTTACATCTGTTATCTGGGAAGCAGATATAAAAGGATGCTGATATGTGTTTAGATGTTATGGTGACTAGCTGATTTGGCAGAATCCACATTATCTAATTGCTAATTCTTTTTTTTTTCTTTTTCAATTAGCTATATTTTTATGAACTTTTTGGACCAACCCTTATTATTTATTCCCTATGAAGAAAATTGTTTAGTGAACATCATAATGAGGTTTAATTTTTTCGCCTCTCCCTTTTAGCTCTTGGTATTTGCAACAATACTTTATTAATGCTACAGTTAATTAATTCCCACAGGTGTAGGCCACCTCATCCAAAATTCAAATTTCATTAGCTATTAGGGAAAGTTCCAAGGCCTCTAGGACGTGTTTATTTTCAAAATTTGTCATTTGTTAAATTTGTTCTTTCTTCTCCTTGTAGCTTGTACCAGTGCTGTTAAAGAAGATTTCATTTGTTCTTTGTTAAATTTCATTATCTTATCTTACCCAAGTAGAATATCATCACTAAAAGGCACCCTTCATTTTAGGCAGCGTAAGTTCTTTTATGACTGCAAATGCATGTATACTTTTAGATATGGAGAGAGAGGAGGAGAGAGACAGAGAGAGAGGAAGGACTTGTGACTTTCCCTAACTCAAGTTGATTATGAAATTAGATAGATAACTATGCTAATAGTTCAAGCTGATTTTAGATATTATCTACATGCTGGATCATTCTATCTTCCTGCACACAAGTTGGTTCTAGTATCAGTATAATGCCAAATTCATTTTTTAATTTTTTTAAACTGTGATAATATTGATTGAAGTCAATTTTGGGTTGATATTGTTATCCTATACTTGTCGTAGATTTACTCAAATCTTGATTTGTTTTACTGTACATGTGTTGCAATTTTCTATGATGATCCAGTTAAAGAGGCAATCAAATTAATTTATTAGCATCTTTCGTTATGGCATTTTCTCTGTTATCCTTTATGTTGTTGTTTGTTACCTTGACTTTCCTACGTAGCATTGTCACATTGGTGTATTTTCCACCGGAGCAAAGCAGAGCTGGTTGTTGCAACATGGGATAAGCAGTTCCATAGTTCACAGATGGTTCAAAAAGTTCCCCTTCTGTATCTTGCAAATGACATCCTGCAGAATAGCAAGCGTAAAGGAAATGAATTCGTTAGTGAATTTTGGAAGGTTCTTCCTGCAGCAGTCAAAGATGTATTTGAGAAAGGTGATGATCATGGAAAGAATGTGGTGTCAAGATTGGTATGCCCCTTCCATGTTTTGCTTAGGACATTGGAGAAAAATTGGCCCGTTAAATCTAACCTCCCTATTATTCTTGTAATTTTGGAATATTTATTTCCTTTCTGTTTTTTGGAAGATTGTTGATATGACAATTTCCAGCGATCGAAACACTGTTATTTTTATCTGTTAGCGTTTAGGCAGTGTTTGAGGTCAGTCTTGGTGCGATGGTCAAGTGCTCATCTGCCCCCTGCAGTGGGGAGGGTTCAAGTCTTGGAATCAGCCTCTCTAGAACTAGGGGTAATGCTGCCTGCCATCTACCTTTCCCAGACCCTGCCTAATGTGGGAGCCTTGTGCACTGGGGACGACCTTTTAAGTTTAGGCAGTATTTGGTGTAGTAGAAGGGGAAAGAAAAAGAAAGGGTAACATTAGTTATGAGAGAAGAAAAGAATGGAGAGGATAGCGTTAACCTCTCACCGTGTTTGGTTGATTAATGAGGGAAAATAAAGGAAAATATATTGTTAACAGCTAATCATGTTTGGGAAAGGAAACCATTTTATTGAATTTACCACTATACCCTTTTATATTTAAAGGACAAGGGTATTTTGTTTTTGTCCTTCATAAATTTAAGGGTAAAAGCGGTATCATAAAAGTTTCATTGAACTTGTTATCCTTTCCCTCCATTTCCTCCCATTTTTAGGAGGATAGCAAAATCACTGTTGGAGGGTTAGTAAACCCCTCCATTTCCTTCAACGGTTTTGTAACTAACAGAAGATAAGGTTTTCTCATTTCCTTTCTTTTCCTATCCCTCCATTTCCCTCAAAACAAATTTTATTTTTCGATAAGTAAGATTTTATTAGAAGCGCTCAAAAGGGGAGAGTGCCCAGAGAACAAAACTCTCAAAGCAAACTGACCCTTGGTATATTTTCAGGTCCTTTTCTGTAACTATATAGTTTCTGTACCTGTTAGTTTTCTATATCTCTTTCCGGTTGTCAATTAAAGTTTCTATTTTTTTTTTTAGAAAAAAACTAATGATGTTATTCATGAAGTATTAAGAGTTACAATAATGTTGTCTGTTAACCAACTAGGTTGCATCAATTACTTTAAAAATGTGAGTGATGTGGTCTGAATTTCTATATATATATATTTTAAAAATAATTATGTTATTCATGTAGTATTAATATAGGAGTTACCATACTGTTGTCTGTTAACCAACTAGATTGCATCATTTACTTCAAAAATGTGAGTGATGTGGTCTGATCTAATAAACTAATGCTTAGATAATTGGTAGGTTTCTATTTGGGAAGAAAGGAGAGTATTTGGATCCCGATCACGGAGCCTTAAAAATGTAATGCTTGGAGAAGAATTGCCTCCACCCTTGGAGTTCAGAAAAAAACGTTCTCGTTCTGTGAGAATTGTAAAAAGGGATTCACGCTCGATAAAAACGGTCAGAACCAGAGACTCTTCCTCCACCCCGTTCCTTCATCAATTTCGTATAATTTCAGGCATTTATTTCTGCTCATCTGCTTATTAAATTCAAACTATATTGATTCCATGTAAATCATTACCTTGAACACTAGAAATTGACCATTGGAGGCACAGCAGAAAGGATAGTGTCAGCATTTCATTTGGTTCTCAGTGAACATCCTAGTGAAGATGAAGAGATGAGTAAATGCAAGTCTGCTGCCCATCGTGTTAGGAAGATGGAGAAAGATGTTGACCTTGCCTGTAGCAAAGGTAGGCTGATAATGATTTTGCAGCTAGTGTCTGACATGTAGTATTACTGAAATGGTTCCGTAAAAGTTAGCATTCTTGTTTTTATTCTTTTACTCTATACTCTTATGATTCACACATTTGGGCATCTAAAGCTTGGGTATTTTTGTCATTCAGCAAAGGACCCAAAGCGAAAAACTTTGTCCAAAGATCTAGAGGAGGAAGAGACGCTTTTGAAACAGTGTATTGACAAACTGAAGGTAGTTGAATCAAATAGAGTGGCCCTTGTATCTCAGTTACAACAAGCCCTGCATGAACAGGTACTTGATTCCTTTTAACTAATTATAAGTTTCTATTTCAATTATGTGTAAAAAGTTATAACCTTTTCAATGTACGCATTTTTGGACAGTAAGCGCTGTGCAATTCAATGTGCTTTAATTTTGAAAATTTTCAGGAGTCTGAACTAGAGAATGTTCGCACTCAGATGCAGGTATGTATCTGATGAGTATGCCCTTAATTAATTATTTTTTTTTCCCTAGTTCACTTGTTTATTGTTTTCTTTCGGTTTGATAAAGATGGGGCCTGTATTTAGTATGCCAACTGTACAATCACATTTCTCATCCTGCTTGCTTTACATGACTGCATAAAAAAATGGTGTGATTTTGTTTGTCCACTGCATTGTCTAGAAGTACTATATGCCTTTTCAGTTCTTCATAGCACTTGCTAAGATGCTAAAAACTGTCAAAAACCTTTGTTGGGACGGGGAAAAATATGACTTCTGTATTTGGTCAAACAAGAAGTGGAATTGATTCATGAAAGTTTGGGGAAAAGTAAAGAAGTTCAAGTGAAATGCTAAGACCAAAATTATTATCTTTGAATATAGAATTCGTCTGGGACATGTTATTGACATTGTCTCTGCATGTAAAGTTCTGTTGAAATGGTGTCGATTTTCAATTGGAATATTCTGTTTCAACTTTCAACATTGTATTCAACTTATGGAATGTATTATTGTAAACATCATGCAAACAACTTTCAGTACTAGACTATTGTCAAACATGTATTAGCCGATTGAAATTACGAGACTGATGTACAACTGACACATTAGTTTAGCAGCTGACAGTTTGAAGATTCCATGTAATTGCTCTTGTCACTAAATTAGCTGCAAGAAGGCTTGCCAGCAAGAGTTGTTATTTTAGGGGTTGAGCTCCTGGCCACTCTGCTTCTGTACTGGAGCGGTCTAATAGCAACCTGATTTTAGGCATCAGGCTGGGCTCTAGGCTCCATACCTGTACTGAAGTGGTCCAATCGCAACCTGATTAGAAACTTCCAGTGGGACCTGCCACCTGGTGGGCCAGTTACTGGTGTGGCTGAAATCAAGTGATTCCTAGACCACTCCAGTACTGAGTGGTGCTGAACTCTAAAGTTTAAGGCCTTAGGAATAATGATTGGACCTATCATCCTGAACCATTTCACCTGTCATTCTGAACCAGCACGTAAAAGGTATTTACGCCCTTATGACTTCAATCTCCCCCAAAAAATTATGACCATTTTGGAGTTTAGTGGCCATCGTCGAACTGTGCATTCATATTCAGGTCCAATCTTATCAATTCTGACTGTTGACCAAAAAGAGGAGAGAAAAAAGATGAAAAGGCGTTGCCCCAACCGAACTTTGTTACATGTTCATACCAGTTGAATAAACCTTGAATTTTTTTTCTGGCTTATAATTTTTAGAATTTGAACATCCTCGGTAACCAAGAAATCTATTATTTGTGAATGGAAATAAAACCTGTTTTGAGTTTCAAATTATTTGTAAGATGAAAACAAGTGCCTTGTACATCCTATTGAGGCACACCAGTTGGCATAGGTATCTACAAAAGAGGTTTTAATACAGTTAGGACCTCTGCTAAATAATATATGCCAACCAGATGTTGATGTATCAACTTTAATCCGTTTTCAGGTAGCAGAGGTGCAGGCAGAGGAAGCCAGCAACATGCGGAAGCGGCTTGATGATGAAAATTATGTTGCTGTTTCAAAACCATCAACTACAACCCCAACATCAGCAGATGCAAATGCAAAAGCAGGACAAGCACCAAAGAAGACAGCTGCTGCCATTGCAGCTGAGGTTGCTGACAGGCTTGCAGCTTCTAGCTCCTCTCAATATATCATGACTTCTGTTCTCTCTTCATTTGCAGCTGAAGAGGCAAAAAACACAGGACTGACTAAGGCTTCCACACTGTCCAATTCTTTCACATCTCCCATCAATTCAGCTACCTATTCAACACCGAAAGCAGAACAATCCATTCCTGTTTCAGATCCTCGTGCCTTTATGCCAGGACAGCCACCCACTGCTCCACCAAACAATCCATATCAATCAGTTTTGCTGCCTCAACCAACTTTGCAGAGTCGCACCCCCATGTCCCAAGCCCAATACCATATGTTGTCTAATCCACCTTCCCAACATTATTTGCAACCATCAGGAGGGGTTGTGAGTTCATATAGTTACAGTAACATTCAACCCTTGACACAAGGGCCATTCCCACCCACATCCCACATGGTGAGTCCGATGGTGCCATTGACCCAGCAACCGTTGCAGATGACCCAACAGCAACCACTAACATTACCCCACCAGCAGCAACCAATACCTTCACATCAGCAACTATCGGCACCCCTTAGTTTTTGGCCTCTTGGCCCTCTTCAGCCTCCTGGTATGGTGTACTATGCTCATCCTCATCATTCTCAGTGACAAAGTTCTTCAAGTAAATAGTCCAATCAATTGACATGTTTAGGCAGTAGTTTTTTCTGGAGAATTTTTGGAAATTTGTCTGTGCAAATTGGTTGAGTTGAGATACTTGATATAAAGAGGTCTGACAATAATTACATAGGTTTATGCATTTATTGGGCAACTGATAGTGCAGGTGAAAAATAGAAATGCTATTTCCATTGTCAGTCCAAGTCAGATTTAGGGTGAAGGGGCAATCTTAGTGCCCAACATCTTTTGTTGTTGTTGTTGTTGTTGTTGTTGTTCTTGTCGTCGTCATCATCATCATGATCATTGTCTTTATTATTATTTCCTTTTTCTCCTCATCTATTGACAATTATACTTGTAAAATGTTGGTCCTGAGGCAGCTGACAATTCTGTATTTGTAAGTCAAACTGGATAAAACATTGCCTTTCTTATTGGATGATTTCTTTTGATTTGTGGAATGATCTGATTTTACTGTAGTTTGAAGCTCACGAAAGCTATTCCCTTGTAGGCAATGTGTGGTAATTTGGAGAAATTTGGTATTTGAGCACAATGATCTGATTCTTCTCCCTGTTTTCTCTTCATTTCCTCTGTCAATAAACAAACCAATGGGTGTTTTATGCACCTGACATGTCCTGGGTAAGACATGTTTTTTTCCCTCTTGATCAGAATTAGACATGTTGATGTGCTTCAATTTGACTCGTGTGGTTCTGTGGGTAAAGCAGTTTGTATTAGACTTGGGGAATGTCAGCAGCCACACCATTTTTTCATTTTTGGATACTATGTATGGATCCTCGGAAATCAAATAATTTTTTATCAACTAGAAATTCTTTGTATTAAATAATATATAATTTTTTTTGTATGCTGAACATTTTGTAATTCAAATAATTTGTGTTTAGTCCTCTAGAAAAAGAAGGAATAGGACAAATGCTATTCCTATCTCATTGTTTCTTTACCATTCTATTTATTTTTTTGGCCGATAGAGTGAAACAATTCAAATTTATATAGAAGATGAGCTTCACTAGGCATTGCCCATCAAACGGGAACATGTTTGGTTTAATAGTGAAAATAGCTTCTGCATTTCATAGAATTCTTGAATAGTTTTGGATTGTTTCAACATTCATACAGAACACAGATTATTCTCATGCAAGAGAAAAGTAACTCCCACAGCCATAGACCAAAACATACATCAATTGCTTTACTCCAATAAAATCAGAGTCAACATGAATATCATGCATGTAATTTACAGATCGTCATGCATTGCATATTAAGTGTGTAAAACTTCAACATTTCATCACTTTCTTGATAATAAAATCTCTAACAAATAGTGGCAGATGGTACATTATTCCCGATATGGTGGAGAATTTCCTACATTT
This sequence comes from Cornus controversa, assembly GCA_026545225.1. Taxonomy (NCBI): domain Eukaryota; kingdom Viridiplantae; phylum Streptophyta; class Magnoliopsida; order Cornales; family Cornaceae; genus Cornus; species Cornus controversa. The sequence goes on along the minus strand of CM048846.1, from coordinate 30,725,790 downwards.
CATCACTTTCTGGATAGTAAAATCTCTAACAAATAGTGGCAGCTGGTACATTATTGCCGAAATGTTGGAGAATTTCCTATATTTGACTTAATAGCTCCGGGTACAATGAGTCCGTTTGGCATGCGTTTTTGCTGTTTTGTTTGTCTAAAACAGAACAAGTGTTTTGTTATGAGTTTGTTTTCAATAGAATCAAAAACACGTTTGACAAAAAAAATCTGTTTTAAGTGTTTTTTGTTTTTATTTTTCTTGCTACAATTTCTGAAACACAAAAAAAAAAAAAAAAAAAAAAACCAAAACGATGTTTCCAATTTCGGCCCAAAATCTTGAAACGTTTTGACATTATTCAAACACAACGGATGATACCAAACATGCTTTGTTTTTACAATACCAAAACAAAACTACCTTCCGAAGAAAAAAAAATACCAAAACAAAACTGAAAAACAAAAACAAAACACAAACCAAACAGACCCAATATTAATAATACCTGTCCCAAAAGGTCTAATTCCAATTTGTATATGAAGATGGATGGTGCAAAGATCATAAATCAGAAAACCATTCTCAAGAAAATTTAAGATCCACATATAGCAAAGCTTTCAAACTTCATAAGCATAGGCATGTCCCAGTCATTTGAGTGTTTGGGCCATATGTTAGGGTATATTCAACTTTGAAATGATAATCATCAGAATTATTAAGCAGAACACTCACTCATCAGATATCACATAACAAAATGACAACAAATATTACATCAACACTCATTCAGGCAACATATGTTGGCTGCAACCAAGAAGACAATATTTTGTTCATTCATATTCATTGTTGTTTCAAACGGATAATATTTAATCATGTTTAATGAGGTAAGGACAAGAACTCTTAAGACACTGATAGAGAGCGCACAATGTTCGTGATCTGGACCTAGAGGATGTATTGGTCTTGCTAGAGGAACCCAAATTCTCTCCTGTGAAATGGGGTGACTTCCATATGTCATCATTGCATGGCTCTGGAAATCAGAAGGGCCTTAGCTTCATGTTGGCTAGTTTGTTAGCTGATGAAAGGGAAGTCGCACGTAGGGAATTCCCAACCGTAGTTTGTGAATTCTCGAATGTGTTTCCAGAGGATTTGATGGAGTTGTCTCCGAAACGTGAAGTAGAATTCTCCATTGATTTCATTCCTGGTACTACACCTATCTCTATGGCACCGTATCGCACGGAACTGGCAAATTTGAAGGAATTAAAGGATCAATTGGAAGATTTATTAGATAAAGGTTTTGTATGTCTCAGTACTTCACCTTGGGAAGCTCCAGTACTATTCTCTAAGAAGAAGGATGGATCCCTACGACTTTACATTGATTACCGAAAGTTGAATCAAGATACAATTAAGAGCAAGTATCATTTGCCAAGGATTGATGACTTGTTTGACCAACTTAAAGGATCAAGGTGCTTCTCGAAGATAGATTTGAGATCGGAATATTATCAATTGAGGGTCAGGGGGAGGATATTCCAAAGACCATTTTTTTCACCCGCTACAGGCATTATGAGTTCCTAGTGATGCCGTTTGGTTTGACAAATGCATCAGCAACTTTGATTTGATGAATTGTGTCTTTAGGGCCTACCTAGACAAGTTTGTTGTGGTGTTTGTGGATGACATCCTAAAGTACTTGTCATCGAAGGAGGAACATGAGAGTCACTTGAGTATCATGTTGCAAATTTTAAGGGAGCATCAACTTTATGCCAAGTATGAGAAATGTGAATTTTGGTTACTCGAGGAAGAAATAAAGTTTCTCAGGCATGTAGTATCGAAAGGAGTAGTTTTCGTAGATCCTTCAAAGATTGAGGTCGTGATGAGTTGGGAATGACTAAAAAGTGTGTTTGAAATCTACAGTTTCTTGGGTCTAGCAGGTTATTATCGACGATTTGTAAAAGATTTCTCATAACTAGTGGCACCTATGATATACTTAGCCGTAAAGGAGTCAAGTTTGTTTGGAATGAGGCTTGTGAACATGCCTTTTTAGAATTAAAGGGTAGGTTGACCATTGCCCCAATCTTGGTGATTTCTGAATGTGGGTTGGACTATACCATCTATTGTGATGCTTCACGTGACGATTTAGGATGTGTCTTGATGCAAACCGAAAGAGTGGTGGCTTATGGTTCTTGATAGTTGAAGACTCATGAACAAAATTACCCGACACACAATTTGGAGTGAGCGGATGTGATCTTTGCCTTGAAGGTATGAAGACATTAATTATACGGAGAAAAGTTTGATGTGTTCTTCGATCATAAGAGTCTCAAATATCTCTTCTCACAAAAAGACTTGAACTTGAGTCAACGGCGATCGGTGGAGTATGTAGAAGACTTGACTTCAATTTGCAATACCACTTGGGAAAGGCTAACATGGTAGCTGATGCTTTGAGTAGAAATTCGCGGGGTAGTATGGCTGACATTACTATAAGAGAATGGAAAATGATGGAGGATATAACAGAATTGGGCTTGTATTTCAGTGAAGCAGGGAACCGGCCACATTGTTCACTCTTGTTCCTCAACCAACTTTAGTGAGTAGAGTGATTGATGAACAACAACAACAAGACGGTGAAATGGAGACTATTCGTACTTGAATTTCAAATGGTGAGGAAGTGGAGGATTGGGCAATTCACTCTGATAGGGGTTTAAGGTTCAAAGGGAAGATGTTTGTACTTTTGCCTTATAGGGATGATGTTCTTAGAGAGTTTCATTACTCACGATTGGCAGTACACCTTGATGGCACAAAAATGTACCATAATTTGCATAGATAATATTGGTGGAAGGGAATGAAGAATGTGGCACAATTTGTAGCCAAGTGCCTTACTAGTCAACAAGGTAAGGTCGAACATCAAAGACTGGAGGGTTTGCTACAACCATTACCGGTAGCAGAGTGGAAGTGGGAGCATGTTACCGTAGATTTTGTGATGGGAATTCTTAGGTCGAGAAAGGGACACAATGTCGTTTGGGTCATTGTTGACAGGTTAACCAAGACGGTGCATTTCCTCCCTATTTATGCATGTGTCATTTGGGTCATTGTTGACAGGTTAACCAAGACGGTGCATTTCCTCCCTATTCATGTGATCTATGATGCAGATGCTCTTAGTAAGTTGTACATTAAGCAAATAGTCAAACTTTATGGTGTGCTAGTGTCCATTGTATCAGAGCAAGATCCTCAATTTAACTCACGATTCTGGTAGAGTTTTCAGACAACACTTGACATTGACCTACATTATAATACAACTTTTCACCCACAGATGGATGGTCAGTCGGAAAGGAATATTCTAATTTTAGAGGACATGCTAAGGGCTTGTATTTTGGACTTTCGGGATAGTTGGGAGGACAACCTTCCATTGGTGGAATTCGCCTACAACAGTAATGATCGTTTTAGATTAATTGTTTAATTAAAATCAACGTTTTGCAATAGGACGGATCCTTGTAGGATAAGGCTTATTGGAATGGGTTATCGTTCTCAAGGATTGGAAAAAATGATCGATTAAAGTGCTAATTTTAAATTAATCCTCAAATGATTCAAGAAAAACTTTGATGTTATTTAGAACTAAATTGAACTAAAAATAGAAAGACGAGTAAACTTAAGTAGTGAATTCTAATGAGAAATAGTTTTAGGGATATTGTTTCACCACAATCTCCTCACTATTGACCAATTGACATTAAAATTGGGACTTGCAATTCAAGAACACATCATTGGATGACTACAACTCAAACAATGAAATTAGAAACATGCATTCCAATTAATCTAAGTGTAATTCATCTTTAGAGGGCATGACTTGTCTACCTACACTAATTAAAACTAATCTAACCTAAATTCTAGCACAAATAATCTCTCTTTGGCATGAATTATCAAAACTCCAATTGAACTATAAGAATAACCAGAAAATAAAGAACAACCACAGTTCATTGCGTACATGACAAGATTGAAATTCAATTGAGATTATATTTATAGAATTGAGCACAATAATTCCAGTATAAGTATTAATTACTATATCTAATCATGCAATCCATCTTGAGTACAAAAGCCCCCCAATTTTAATACAAATGGATCAATAAAAGAGAGAGAAAGAGTGTTATAACATCTCTAGAAGAGGTGTCTAGCTTTCCATAGATGATTGAATCTTCTTCTTTAAGGTGAATTCTTTAATTTTCATAGCTATCCAAGCTCTCATGAGGTCCAAAATTGCCCAAAATCAACCCCCAAATCAGAAAATTAGATGTAGAGTCCCAAATGAAGAGAGAGAGAGAGAGAGAGAGAGAGAGAGACTTTTAAGTGAGCTTTAGGTTAAAAGGGCGACTAGTCGCCCTTGCCATCTGCATTGGCATAGTTTGGGCCTATTTTGGTGGCCCAATGAGCCTGTGCACTCTTTTTGGGCTTATTTTGGTCTGTCTTTTTAACCCAATCACTATTAGGTGTTAAAATTAGCATGCCTAATAGTTGAAACCCAGTTCTCTTCAATGTTAACTCAAATTAAAGGCCCAATTTGCATTAAATTAGGAACGATTATTGTTAAACTTCTGAAAATCAAATAAAATACAATTCAATATTAAAAACATAAAAGAATCATTACTAAGAGATTAAAATACACAATTATGAGGGCTTGAATGTAAAACATTCGACACTCATCAGACCCCCAACCTTACATATTGCTAGTCCCTTAGCAATACATACAACTAAAAATAAAATGCTACTCTAAGTCCTCTTTTGGGGAAGAAATCGATTGCATTTAGTGCATGCAACAAGCCTTTTAAACCCCTAGGTTCCCCTAGTGGACGAGTGAAGTTTTGTGAGGCTTTACAGAAATGTTACCCTCAAACATTCAAATTTTATTTCAAACATTAATCAAGAGAAGACTACAATGTGTAATTAAAATAATTGCATCAAAGAGTATTTTCAAATTCCCAAATTCCATAATTCAAATTAATGATCCCCACACAAAATTCTCAAATACACTACTCATAGCAATCAACCCTAGCTTCCTCGTGTAAGGTGAACTAGTAATCCTCTATGTGGCTTACCCTAGTTCCAAGCATACCAAGTCACATGCCCTTTTATTTATTGAACCCCCTTATTAAACTTATCATCTATGGCATAGAAACACGACTTCATTTTCTTTTTTTTTTCTTTTTCAATGGTTGTGCAATGTCTCGCTCCATTAAGCTCTCTAGAAGATCCATGTAACAAGCTTTCAGTCAATGACTCCCAAACCAAATGGCTTTAGGGGGCACTAGGCGTTAAGACACCCCTAAGAACTTAATAACTCGAATAAACTAGGTTATGAACCAAGACAACTAATGACCTTGGTCTTTTCTCACCCATCACTTTTTATACGAACACTCAATGCTTACTTCATGAAAATGATCGAATTGATCTTTTTTTTTTTATTTTTTATTTTCTCAAAAGACAAATATAACAACCATGGTGTTTATTCTCATGGGATACCAATTTATATTAAGCACATGTGACCTAGCAACTTAAACTAAAGCATATACCCCACAAGATTATACTAGTGTGTTCGTGAGAAGTGAGGGAGGTAGGACCAACTACCACAAAGTGTGTCAATGCAAACAATGATATGAACCCTTGAAATCAAAACATGATTTCTGAAAATTCAAACATACTCAAAAACAACTATTATAAGACATACATAAAGTATTAATCCTTTAATCAATGTTTAAAACATCCTAAAGATCTTATATTCTAAAAAAAAAAAATTAAACAAAAATTAAAAATGAACTAAATGAACTAACTAAAACATACTTGCTAACTACTTGTGGGGGTGAAATTCTTGCTTAGTCTAATGGGCTGAACTGATGCACAAACGGACCAAGCCTAAGACAATTTAAGCCCAAGCATCAGCAGAAATCCCAAAGGAGCTAGATCAAGAGATAAAGGGCCAAGTCGCCCCACTTAAAGGCTAAAATGACCTAACCCATTTATCAGTCCAAACTCAAAAAGGAGTTACAATTCTTGAGAGTGAAGATAATTGTAAATAAGGGAATTAGAGCCCTAGAAGGATTCCAATTCCAACTTGTATAAATATCCAATGAAATATAAATGAATGGGATCCATGAATCCTCTCTTGAAATCTCTCTTTAAAAAATATTGTGTTCTTAGTTTATATTGGGTGTGTGCATCAAATTCATTAACAATAATTAGTTAAGCAATTTCTTGTACCTATACTTTGGCGCCGTCTGTGGGAATCATTCAATCATTTTCCAAAAATAAAAAAGATCATAGTCATAGTGGACATAAGGAGAAATACTTACGATATTGCAGATCTGGGTAGACCTCTTAGAAATCAAATGGGAGTGCCGCTTATACAGCCAAACCCCCAAGATCCTTTGGCGCAGCCCATTGTTTAGCAATTGACTCAATAGAACGAAGCGCTGCGTCTGTAAATCACTGATCTCTAGGTAAGGGCTCTAGACGACAGTGTAATGAATGGGCCGGATCGAGCAACCAATCATTGATTGCCTCCCATCATAACTAGCCTGATGATAGACATCCTCACCATAATCAACCAATGAAGGCCAGGTCAACCTCGCACAATTTTACCCAGAATGGAGGGCCCAGATACAACGGGAGATTGACCAATCAAGGGTGATCGATCTTGCTATCTAGCTACAACTAGGTTGACTAAGTCTCCCTCAATCGAGAATATAATTAGAACAGAAAGGCCGAGGAGGTTCACCCTGCCAACGTTTGCTACTTTCAATGGGAAGAGAGATTCGATGGAGTACATCTACCAATATCAATAGAAGATGACACTGGATGCTGAAAATGATGCACTCATGTGCAAAATATTTTCATCCAGTCTGGCTGGATTGGCATTACTCTGGTTCAAATAACAACCACCTCGTTCGATATTGAACTTTGATAGACTATGCAAGCTGTTCATGGCCTAGTACGCAGGAAACCAGGAGCAAAAAAGGACAATCTCCTCATTATTTACCATGAGGCAAGCCAAAGGGGAGACGTTAAAATCTTTCCTAACTTACTTCAACTTGGAGATGTCCATAATACATTAGTGTGATCAAACCGCAATAGTGGAAGCTTTTAAGATAACAATCTTTCTAGAATAAGGGTTCCACCGATCCCTAGTAAAAAGCGCTCTGAAAAATATGGGTGACCTAAATTTTGAGCTCAGAAGTATCTAAAGAAACAAGTTGATGAAGCAGCCAGAAGACAGCGATCGACTTTAATCACTATGGCATAACAAACAAAGACCCAAGTTGCTAAGGCAAAACTATCTTGGGCCATTCTCTTGCCTGCACTAGAGATCACAAAAGAGCAAAAAGTTGAGGAGAAGATCACCCCTCTAAAAGTGTATCTGGCCAGACTTTACTATGAAATTAAGAGTAAAGGAATCTTTCGCTCACCTCAAGCCAGGCAACCTCCAGAATAGAGGGAGAAGAACAAACATTGTTCTTTCCACAGTGACTTTGGCCATACTACCAACAAGTGCAAAAGCCTAAGGTAATAAGTGGAGGCTTTAAGGGTAGCTTGTCAGAATATATCATTTAGGAAGAACAAGCCAAACCTTTTGACCAATCCCAATAGAAAGCATATAAACAGCTGAACCTTGTTCCCGTTCGTGTTATTAATGCAATCTATGGTCGACCAACCTCAGATCGAGAGAGCGAATCCGAAAGGTAGTCACACTTCAGAATGCCCAAAAATTTTAGAAGATCAGAGAAATCCACTTAGTACATAATCGTACGGATTCACAGATGAGGACATAAGAAAAATCTAGGTGCTGCATGAGGACCCACTCATGATCAACCTCATTGTCTCTAACTGTGAGGTAAAAAGAGTATTAGTGGATGTAGGGAGCAGCACCAACGTTCTGACACTATTAGTCTTTCAATAGATGGGCCTAGAACTAGAACATGTCAGGCCTACTGCCGAACTACTGATATAGTTTGATGGTAAACAAGTGGTTCCAACAGGGGTGGTGGAGCTCCATTAACTGCAGCAACAAGAACTTTGACTGACGCCTTCATCATTGTCAATTTTAACTCTTTATACAACATGATAATGAGGAGAGGTTGGATACACTGGATGCAAGGAGTCCCCTCTATGCTCCAGCAGTTAATGAGGTGCATAGCGCCAAATGGAAGGGACATGATTGACATCTTGGGAGACCAATTGGAAGCTAAGAAATGTTATGCTCTTACACTAAAAAGAAAGATGATATAGAAAGAATCGGCCAAATAGCAATTACAGAACTCTCTACCAAAGGGTATTTCCCAAGAGTAAGAAAAAGAGAAGTCGACCGAGGAGCCGCTCGAAGAGATAGTGATCATTTTTGATAAAGATCCCACAAATATGGGGACCTCTTTATGCCAAGCAGGTAGAGTGCAGTCAATACAGTTGCTGAAAAAGAATGTTGATATTTTTGCCTGGGATCACACAGACATGCCCGACATAGATCCATTAGTATTATGTCTTGCACTAAATGTCAATCCAAGCCACCTTCATGTGAAGCAAAGGCAAAGAAGATTTGCCTGCGAGAAGAATCAGATCATTATAGTAGAAATAGATCGCCTCTTGTAAGTAGGCTTCATTAGGAAAGTCTAGTTCTCGAATTGGATTTCAAATGTGGTGGTGGTCCAAAAAAAGAATGGCAAATGGCGAGTCTGTATAGACTTTACTAATCTAAACAAGACTTGCCCTAAGGACAGTTTTTCCTACCAAAAAATTATCAAATGGTTGATGCCACTGTACACACAAATTTCGTGTCCGAAAATCTAGGAACGAAATCAGTAACAAATTATCAATTTTATTAATTTAAAAAAAATAGGTACAATTATCTATGAATTTTTATAAAAGAGATAAATTCATCTGATTTGATCTCCTTGATAATCTGGCTTCAAGGGCTACTAGAGCTTGATCTTGAATTGGATTATTGAGATTTCTCTTCAAGTGTTTGTTGTTGAAGAAAATCAATGAGAATTTATGATCGAGGGCTGAAGAAGCTTGATCTCGAATAGTCTTGTTGATGATTCTTTGAATTTGTTGAATTGTTAAGGAAGAACGACACGACTTTGAATGTGCTTATTATTCTTTTTCTTCAAAGCTTTGAAAGTTGGATGAACTTATGTCTTTAGAGCTTCAAGTATTGATTGAAGGCAGAGTCTAACAGAACTTAAGTATTCTATCAAAGTCACCTCTCTTCTCTTCATCCTCTACCTCTATTTATAGACTTCTTGGAGGGATAGATTTGTAAATTTCTTTTCTTCTGATTATTATCTTATAATTATCTTTTATGATAATTATATATATATATATATAATTATCCATTTAACCCATTTTCAAGTGGGCTTGGACGTTTTTAGACAATTTGGATCAACCCATGACTTATTTATTTGTGGTGGGTCTAGGCTTCAAATTATTTGACTCATTGGGCCACATTCCAAAGTGGGCTAAACTGAAGATAAGCCCAAATTATATTTTTGGTCCATCATGTAATTTTTTAATGTCTACAAATTGTCCCCACTTTAAGTCTCGCGCTATATTGAGTTTGTCACGTATTTAGAGGAGGACTTGAAGTATTTAATTTTCTTAAAGTTTTTTTTTCTTGCGAAAATTCAATTGCAAAGAGAATGTATTCTTTGTCAAGTTGAATTGGAGTCTTGAAAACCTTATTACAAATAGGACTTTTTTCTTGTCCAAGCGGAATTGAAGACTTGAGGATCTTATTGCAAATAGGATTTTTTTTCTTGTTCAAACTGACTTGGAGTCTTGAAAATCTTATTGCAAATAAGATTTTTTTCCTTGTCCAATTGAAATTGAAGACTTAAGGATCCAATTGCGAATATGATTTTTTTTTTCTTGTCCAATCGGAATTGAAGACTTAAGGATTCTATTGCAAATAGGATTTTTTTCCTTGTCCAATTAGAATTGAAGACTTGAGGATCCTATTGCAAATATGATTTGTTTTTCCTTATCCAAGTGGAATTAAAGACTTAAGGATCCTATTGCAAATAGAATTTTTTTTCCTTGTCCAATCTGAAATAGGATTTTGTTTTCCATGTTCAAACTGAATTGGAGTCTTAAAAATCCAATGGCAACTGTAATTCCATGAATAGTAACTGTAAGCTCTTCTTTTCATAACTAACTTCTTTCTTTCTTTTTCTTATTCTTTTTTTTCTTCTATTTTTTTCCTTTTTTTTTCCTTCTTCATGCCACTAGATCTTTTTTTTTCTTTCTCTTTCTTCCTTCTTCACCTACCTTCACGCCACTTTTTTTTCTCTTCTTTCTGTGCACTTTTTCTCCGTTTTTTTTTGCCACTGAATGCTGATTAGACGATGACACGACAGGTGACTGGATGTGTTAAAAAATATATAAAGATTTTCATGCTGCTTCCTGGTTTTGAACCTAAGACCTAGTGATAAGTTATTATAAGACCAAGCCATCTCTCCTGGACTACCCCATGTATTGCAAATCTTCGTAACCAAGTATACATGTGGCTGAACTTCAAAAAGAACTATTTTTTTTTCCGGATTAGTTTCTACTTGAAGGCTCTGCTCGAGCTTTGTGTTGCCTCTGGAAATATATAGATCCATTGAACTCATCGAGGAAGATAACTTTACGTGAGTCACTCAACTCTTCTCTTGAAAGCTTCAATTTTCTTTTTGTCAATTCTTGCAGGTCAAATTGCTTCTGTCAGAATATAGAGTTCCAGACGCCATTCATTAGTGCCATTTGGGATCACTTTATTGTCCCTTTGGGGTCCCTTAGTGCACTTTGGTGTCATTTTATTGTCCCTTCGAGTTCCCTTAGTGCACTTCAGTCACTTTATCATCCCTTCGGGGTTCCTTAGTGCCCTTTAGGGTCACTTTATCGTCCTTTTGGGGTCCTTTAGTTCACTTCGGTGTCACTTTATTATTTCTTTGGGGTCCTTTAGTGCATTTCGGTGTCACTTTATCGTCCTTTTGGGGTCCTTTAGTGCCCTTTGGGGTCACTTTATCATCCCTTCGGGGTCCCTTAGTGCACTTCGGTATCACTTTATTGTCCCTTCGGGCTCCCTTAGTGACCTTTGAGGTCATTTTATCGTCTATTCGGGGTCCCTTAATGCACTTCGATGTCACTTTATTGTCCCTTCGTGATCCCTTAGTGCCATTTGGGGTCACTTTACTATCCATTCGGGGTCCCTTAGTGCACTTCAGTGTCACTTTATTATCCCTTCGGAGTCCCTTAGTGCCATTCGGGGTTACTTTACTATCCCTTTGGCTGCAGGCCAAGTCACCATGATGTAGCAGACATCGTCAATATCTTGGCGGCAGGTCAAGTCACCACGGTGCAGCAGATATCGTCAACATCTCGGCGGTAGGCTAAGTTACCACAGTGCGGCAGACATCGTCAATACCTTGGCGGCATACCAAGTTACCATGGTGTAGTAGACATCGTCAATATCTCGACGGCAGACCAAGTCACCACGGTGTGGCAGACATCGTCAATATCTCAACGGCATGCCAGGTCACCTAACTATTTTCTTGTAAGCTTTAATTTTTTTTTTTGTAAAGATAGTTTATGCTCATATCAAGGAGTGGTTATTTTTTTTTCATGCAGACAGTTTATACTCGTGTCATAAGTGTATTTGTTTTTTGTAGACAGTTTATACTCGTATCAAGGAGTGTCATTTTTTTTTGGTAGATTGTTTATACTCATGTCAAGAAGTCTCATTTTTTTTGGCAGACAGTTTATAATCATGACAAAGAGTTTTTTTTTTGTAGAGATCTTATACTCATGTCATAGAGTGTCATCGACAATTTAGGCTCGTATCGGGGAGCACTTTAGCTTTAATTAGTCTTTAACTTTGCAAGACTCAGGAGACAGTTCAAGCTTATGTTGAAAGGTGTGAACCAACTCAACGTCAATTTAGAGATTTCTTTCTTGTTTTATTTCTTCATTATACTTTTCTTGTACTTAAGAAGAAACATCTTCGAACTTGTCTCCCCACCCAGAATGAAGAGGGATTTCATTCGTCATGGTCCATGTAGGAGGATTGAACCTCACCCAATATGCTTTCATTTTGCTACGAGATTCAATCTAGACAGCATCTTCGGACTTTGGTCCCCACACTTTTCCTTCCTCTAGTCTTTTAATTTTTTGAGTCTCTCGTTCCATCTAGAATTGTAGATGATTTTGTTCCTGTTCCTCATTTTGTAGTTTCAGACTCTTACCTTAGTGCTTGTTGACGACATGTTGGGAAGGAATTACTTGAGTTGACATTTGTATATTTTCAAATACTGATTCTTGTGAGATCTTTTTAGAATCATTCCCTTCTTGAGCATTCTTCTTTGGCCTCTAAGTAAGCACGGTATTCTAAACTCTTTTACTTGAAGTCATTTGAGTGGAATTTGATGGATTCCGATACTGCATCTTCAATACAAATCCTCGAGATTCGTCATTTTGGTTATATTTTTGTTTTTCTTGTTTCCTTCTTGGGACTTTTTTTTTTATTTTCATGTTTGATAAAATGTGTAGCTCTTTTTAAAGGACAGACGTGAATTATGCCCCCATGCCAAGGATATTTCATATGAGAGAGTTGGGAATGAGCTTTGTATAGAAGGTTTGCCCCCTGTCCATTCAGTCTTCTATCAAGGTTTTATTGATTTAATGCCTTATTTAATTGAGAACCATCATATGAAGTTATGGAAGGAACACAATGTGTTTCTTGATACAAGTCTTTAGAGACAATGCTTGTAATATAAGATGTATCTATTTCATCATCTGAGTTAGGAAGTATTTCGTATTCCTTTTTAGACTCAACCCCCTTATCTTTAAGACAGTTGTTAGACATATTGGGAAAGGCAAAAGCCTTTGCACACGACTTATTATGCTGAGCTTCATATCATGGGCACGAGTAACCAATTCTTCAAATGTACGAGGCTTGATTCCTTGTAGAATATAAAGAAGCTCCCAGTGTATGCCTTACATACACATTTCGACTACTGAGACTTCAAAAAGACGATCTTTGCAATCAAGATTTAGAGCTTGCCAACGGTTGATGTAGTCGACCACAAGTTCGTCCTTAATTTGTTTAGTGTTAGTGAGTTCTAACATACTTACTATTCTGCGAGTACTGTAGAAGCAGTTGAGAAACTCTCGCTCCATCTATTCCCAACAGTCAATACTCCCAACTTTGAGGTCTATGTACCAATCAAATGTATTCCCTTTAAGGGAACGAACAAATTGCTTGACAAAGAGGTCCCCTTCGGTGCCAGTGTTATTGCAGGTCTCCACAAAGTGTGTAACATGTTGTTTGGGATTGTCTCTTCCATCAAATTGTTAAAACTTTGGCGGTTGATATCCCACTGGCGTTTTTAAGTTGTTAATTATTTTGATGTAGGATTTTGAGTACATGAGAGTGCTTTGAGGGACGCCGCCATACTGCGCTCGGATTGTGTTCATTTTTATTTCCTATAATTGTTGGACAGACAACAAAGCGACTAACAAAATAGGGTTAGTTTCATCAGCCATGTGTCCTGACGCCAATGTGTGACGACGATATTTTGATTGAGCACCTTGAAGAAATAAATTTGAAGTATTTGCAAGCAAATGTGTTGACTTGTCAGGATTTTGGATTTTAAGCTTACTAATTAGCGTGGTGATCTGCAAGTCCTTTTCTTCAACAGCCTTTGTGAGATTTTCGATTGCGTGCGCCATCACTGCCAGTTGGTCTTCCACCGAGGTTGTTCCAGTCATCATAGTCGCAACAATATTTGAATAGGAAAGACCTTGAGGGCCAACCTTCTTTGAAGTGACCGATTGTTCTAAAATCTCTACTAACGACTTCGAGAGCGAACCAACACTAAAGTTGGCATTAGAGACGGAGTGGGGTGAATGTGGTGGTGCCGACCTTTCTGAAACAACATTAGAATTCTTTGTCTCTTGAGGATCAATGGTGTTATCATGTTTAGTTTTCACATCCATTGGTTTAGCAGGATTGGTTTTCACCAAATCTTGTTGATTCTTGAGCGAAACAATTGCTTTGGTCTTGATACGCGTCATAGGACATGCTGAGGTGCTGTTGGCACTTAACAGGTTCCTAGTGTTCTTGTCACTACTTGCGGCAACTTTAGGGTTAGCCATTGTAGTAGCGGTTTCTTTTGAGTTTTTCTTGTTTGTCGTCTGAACCACGGGAGAAGCCATAGATTCTAATGAACAAAGTTTTAGATGTATGATGTAGGAGATAGAGATGAGAGATAGAGATTGTCCCATGGGGTGTGCCAGAAATTTGTACACACAAATTTCATGTCCGAAAATCTAGGAATGAAAATCAGTAACAAATAATTAATTTTATTAATTTCAAAAAAATAGGTATAATTATCTGTGGATATTTACAAAAGAAAGATAAATTCCTCTGATTCGATATCTTTGACAATTCAGCTTCAAGGGCTACTAGAGCTTGATCTTGAATTGGATTGTTGAGAGTTTTCTTCAAGTGTTTGTTGTTGAAGAAAACCAGTGAGAATTTCTGATCGAGGGCTGAAGAAGCCGGATCTCGAACAATCTTGTTGATGATTATTTGAATTTGTTAAATCGTTAAGGAAGAACGACATGACTTTGAATGTGCTTATTGTTCTTCTTCTTCAAAACTTTGAAGGTTGGATGAACTTATGTCTTCAGAGCTTCAAGTATTGATTGAAGGCAGAGTCTGACAGAATTTCAGTATTATGTCAAAGTCCCCTATCTTCTCTTCACCCTCTACCTCTATTTATAGACTTCTTGGAGGAGTAGATTAGTAACTTTCTTTTCTTCTGATAATTATCCTTTATTAAAGGATAATTATCTTTGATGATAATTATATATATATATATATAATTATCCATTTAACCCATTTTCAAGTGGGTTTGGACGTTTTTAGACAATTTGGATCAACCCATGACTTATTTATTTGTGGTGGGTCTGGGTTTTAAATTATTTGACTCATTAGGCCATATTCCAAAGTGGGCTAAACTGAAGATAAACCCAAATCATATTTTGGGTCCATCATGTAATTTTTTAATGTCTACAAATTGCCCCCACTTCAAGTCTCGCGCTATATTGAGCTTGTCATGTATTTAAAGTGGGATTTGAAGTATTTAATTTTCGCAAAGTTTTTTTTTTCTTGCGAAAATTCAATTGCAGAGAGGATGTCTTCTTTGTCAATAGGGCTTTTTCTTTGTCCAAACGGAATTGAAGACTTGAGGATCCTATTGCAAATAGGAATTTTTTTTCTTGTTCAAACTGACTTAGAGTCTTAAAAATCACATATAATCTATCACTAAGAGAATAAAATATGCAAATTAAGAGGCTAGAATGTGTAACATTCAACGCCGATCACACCCCCAAACTTACATAGTGCTAGTCCCTTAGCAATAGAATAAAATAAAACTAAAACAAAGGAAACTACTAAACACTAACTAAACTACTCAACTCTACTTTTGTGGGAAAAACGATTGCATTTAGTATATGCAACAAGCCTTTGAACCCCTAGGTTCCCCTAGTGGACGAGTTATAGTCTCGTAAGGGTTTCCAGAAATGATACCAACAAACATTCAAAATTTCTGTTTAAATATTAATCAAGAAGAAGATTACAATATATGGTTACAAACTTGCATTTAAGAATAATTTCAAACTTCTAAATTCCATAATTCAAAGCAATGGTCCCCTTACAAAATTCACATCAGCATGTGTCAAAATAACTACCTCTAGCTCCCTCGTGAAAAGTGAACTAGCTATTATCTCAGATGGCATAACCTAACTTCTAATATATTAAGTCATATACCCTTTCAACTCACTAGCTCCCCTTATTGAACTCATACTTCCAAACATGAATACAAGACTTTTTCTTTTCTTTTATTTTCATTCTTTTTTTTCATTGCTTTATTGGTTGTGCAATGTCTTGGTCTATTAAGATTTTTGAAAGATCCATGTAGCAATCTTTCAATCAGTGGCTCCCAAACCAGATGGCTTTAGGGCACTAGGTGTTAAGACACCTTGAAGAACCTAACAACTTGAATTAGTCAGAATTCAAATCAAGACAACCAATGCCATCTTTTCTCACCCCTTCATTTTTAACGTGAACACTCACTACTTACTGAGGCAAGAGGTCCGGTTACTCATGAAAAGGATCTAATTGATTTGCTATTCATCACATATATTTCTTTTTTCTCTTTTTTTTTTCATTGAAGTCAAGTAAGACATATCATCGGTACTCATTCTCAAGGGATACCAATTACTATCAAGCATATGTAATCCAACAACTCAGAGCCAAAATTTATACCTCACAAGATTATACTAGTGTGTCTGTGCATGTGAGGAAACTAAAACCAATCACCCCAAGGCATGTCAATGCAAACCATGATTAAAACCACTAGATTCAAACCATAGTTTCCAAAAGTTTAAAACATACTCAAAAATCTCAATTTAAGCACCTACATAAAGTATTAATCCCTTGAATAACATAAAAACATCCTATCTAAAAACAAAACAAAAGAAACTAAAAAGTCTTAAAATAAGAAGATTTCATAAATATTCCCTTCCATTGCAATAAAGCACATAAAAAGGCACCGCCTCACCCCCAAACTTAAGCCATACATTGTCCTCAATGTACACCCAATAGAAGCATAGAGAAGGTAATGCAATCACTCCCCCAAACTTGGATGCGACATCCTATCAAAACAAACCACTACACCCCAACGACCAAGTGAAATAATGGGGGTGAAAATAAATATGAACAGAAAAATAAAAACAAGAAAGAAAGATTTTTTTTGAAACTGATTAAAATAAATTAAAAACTAAATACTGAAAGAAAATAAAAAAAATAGAAACTAAAAATAAAACAAAATACACAAGATAGGTACCTCCAAATCAAGGATATGGTGGTGATTGAGCATCTGGGTCAAGGTTCACTTGGCGCAACAAAGCACGCAACATCCTCCTTATCTCTCTTTGATCCTAGCGAGTCTCTTGGTATTGATCCACCATCTCAGTCCGTAAAGCTCTAAATTGTGTGGATACCTTTGTCTATAAGGCGCCGAACTGGGTAGTTAACCCAGTAATCTGCTCCTCCAGATGACTATAATCTTGTTCGCCAGCTTGTGCATGGACATCTCCTGCCTCAACTTTTATCTCCTCCGACTCCTCCACTAGTGGTGGTACTTCTACAGCTTCTCCTCCCTAGGCCAGTCTGGATACTTCACCTGACGTAACAATGATTCTCTGATACATATGTGATCTACTCATATTCCAGTCATATGTGCCATAGTGGATATTTCTTGGAAAGGTAAGCTCATCCTCATCGATTACATACCCATGTGCCATGAGCAACTGGTAAATAATAGTAGGGAATGGGAATTCCCAGTCACTCGCACTATCTAGTGCCTTCACCACGACCTTCGAATAAAAAATTTCAATCTGGCCCCAAATGATCTATGGAAACGACAACCAATGCCCAAAGTGTATAGTATATAAGGCTCGAAGGGACTCTTGATGTCTCTCTATCTTGTGCCCAATGGGACACATATTCTTGTATAGTACTGCATCAAGAAACCACAAATGACTTGGCATAGAAGACTTGGAAGTAGCATTATGCTTTGGCCTAGAAAACTGGTTAGCACATAACCGTGCAACCAAATTATGCATTAAAAGATCATTGGGTAGAGGAGTGTAGATTTTGGTTAAATCAGCTGGGCATTCATGAGGATAGCCCATGACAGTGGCAATAGTTGACATATCAACATGAACTTGTGTCCTATCCACCGTAGAAATAAGAACTCCTCATTCATCAGGCTTTGGCATCAAGTTCTGGTAAAAGACTTTGACGAGCCTCAAGTATATGGTGGTAGATAATGGAACAAAAATTGAAATAGCTCGACAATGGCAGATGTCAGAAATACCCCATCGTGTCTCGGTTGACGTAGCATAAAGTTCTGCAATATCAAACGTTGCTTAAAAATTTAAATCTCTTGGGTGCCATCTCTCATGTATACTTTCTTGGCAAGGCCTAGAGGTAACCGGTGTCAAATCATGTCATGCTCGTCGAGGATTACGCGAGCTTGATGCGCCTTGGATGTTTGCTCTCTTTGGTGCCATATAAATTCAAAAAGTGTGGTTGAGGAATTAAGACAAACACTTGGCGTGCACAAATAAAGTACCTCATTCAGCCTCTTCTTTCAAAAACTTTTTCACCCCAAATTAAATAATTGAACCCACCAATGACTTCCTCCAAACTTGATCTTCAAAAGCTTGAGAACTTGAGATGATCAACCTAGTTTTGATGTTGTTGATGATGATGATCAAGAATAATTGCTTGTAATAGACCAATATGAGAAATTATAATTCCAATTGATGTAAGAGTCAATGGAGAGCACCAAGTCTTCAAAATTTTAAGTGGATGCACATAACTTGGAGAGAGGACCTTTATATATAGCAAAAATTTGGCTAGCCCATGTTTTGAAGTGGGCGATCAATCCCCCCAAGGGCTGGGCGATCGATCGCCCAGCTGTTACTGATGGTCTTGATAGGTGTTGAATGTTACGCATTCTAGCCTCTTAACTTATGTATTTTATTCTCTTAGTGATAGATTATTTTGTTATTTTACTTTGTTTTAGTGTTTTCTGTATTTTCAGGGTCTTAATGATTATTTCAGTTAAAACCAAGCTTTTGGGCTTTTAAAGAAGACATCCAAGATGGTTAGATGAAGCCTACATCAAAGGGAACCATTCAACCATTTATTGCAACTCAAATCAGCCCAAGAAAGAGGTCCAAGAGAATTACAGCTCTTAAGCAGGTTTCGGGCCTGAAGCCCAAATCTGCGCATAATACAGTCTTAATCTCGTTTCGAAAAATGGACCAGAAGTCTTATTTTTGAGCCTCAAATCGACATAATTTCCAAGATGGGTTGAACGAAATTTGATTCTACACACTTTTGTATTTCACAAAAATTTCGTAAATCAAACTTCTAGTGGGTCAAAATTTGGGCCGAAGTCAGCAGGAAAAACCCACCTGATTAGTGCTGCGGGAAACCCTAGTTTATTCCTAATTGGATTAGGACTTTGGTGTATTCTCTTGGGAAATAAAGTGAAGAATAAGAGGCTGGAGTTGGGGAGAGATTACAGAGATTGGAGAGTCTGAGGGGCTGAGAAGAGAACAGAAACATATTTGCAGAGCCATTGGAGAACGAAGTCATACACAGAAGTCATGAAGATGATGCCTTCTTCCTCAATAGTTAAAGCTTCTTCTTCTACCATGAGTGGCTAGTTCATCCACTAGGGTTTTGATGTAGCCCTAACAAAGCATCAATGGTTTGATTGTTTTAATTATTGGGGACCTTTATATACATGCATAGATTGTGTAATTTAGAGGATTCTTATTATAGAATTGAGCAATAAAAGTCTTGTAAATTCAGTTTCAATGATTTCTTATCTTGTCTTAGATATTTAGTTATTGTTATTGAATTCAATCTCTCTTATTTTCTATGATTATGAGAGTGATTATTAGACAATGGTAATCACTAAATATATTGTTAAGAGCTTTGATGGATTATGCCTAGAGAAGATGAACCATACTGCACCCTAGATTAGAGTAGTTAGGCAGATGGCCCATGCCAATCGAAGATAGTCCATGGCTTAGCCTTAATCATATGTTATCTTCTTGACGGATGAAGGTGAGCTTGTAGCCACCGACACCACCTATGCATGATGTAATCCCCCGTAGTTGATTCAATTGACCTTGATTATGGAGTTAGTGGTAAAGTCAAACACCCTAGATTTCTCTCATATTATCTTCAATATCTATTTCCTTTGATTTATTTTATTTTATCTTTTTAATTAATTAGTTTAAAAATCAGAATTCTTTTCTTAAATTTAATTAGAACTAATTCCGTATTCTAACTCATCAGACCATAATCCCTGAGGTACAATACCCCTTTCGATAGCCTTATTCTGCAAGTAATTTGTTCTATTGCGAAGTGTGGAAATTTTTAATTGATATACTTTTTGAGTCACACTCACACATGAATCAGGTCTTTGAAAATAAAAGGGGGGCGATCGATCCCCCTACTGGGACCTTCTGGAGCCTCTATCGCCAAGGGTTGACCGGGACATGTATTTTTTGCCTAGTGATCACCCAAGGTTGACCGGGACCTCACTTTCTCACCTATTTTGAGTTCGAATACTTTGATACACCTCTCGACATCTCTTGAAAGCAACTAAAACATTAAAAAATCAAACAAAACACACCTAAAATTGAAAGAAAAATTAAGAAAACATGAACCAAAAATTGAAATAAAAGAAAACTAATGAAACTAAAAGATTAGAAATACATACTACCCCACACTTAACATCCGTAGGTGACGATTATCTCTCTGAAAGGATCAAGTAAGATAGATAAGATCGGTCAAGTCGATAGACTCCACGTCTCTAGTTGGCACAACTCCTTCCACCCAATGTTTCAATCTTCACCCATTAAACTTCATCAAAGTACTATATTTTAAACTTAAAATTTTCATATCACCGTGAGGAAAAAACAAAATTACTTGGAATGGTCCATCCCACCTTGAACGTAACTTGCTTGGAAATAACCAAAGCTCTGAATTAAAGAGCCACACTTTATCACCTAAAGAGAAGGACTTTCGTGAGATATGTCTATCATGGAATGACTTTATCTTCTCTTTATAAATGCACAAACTTTCATAAGCATCACAGTGGAACTCTTCCAATTCATTCAGCTGCAACTTTCTCTCTTCTCTAGCCTTCTTTGCATCAAAGTTCAATTTCTGGATTGCCTAAAGTGCCTTATGCTCGATTTCTACTGGAAGATGACATATTTTCCCATACACCAACCAATATGATGACATGCCGATAGGAGTCTTGTAAGCAGTTCGATATGCCCACAGTGCCTCACTTAACTGTAATGACCAATCCCTTTTATCCGGTCTCACTGTTTTCTCTAGAATGTGTTTGATTTCTCGATTGGACAGCTCTACTTACCCACTCGTTTGAGGATGATAAGGGGTTGACACTTTATGTATCACTGAATACTTAACAAGTAATCCCCTCAAGAATTTATTACAAAAGTGAGAACCACTATCACTGATCAAAGCTCGAGGAATTCTGAATCGATTGAAAATATTCTCGTGTATAAATTTGATAACCACTTTGTGATCATTGGTTTGAGTTGCCATGGCTTCCAACCATTTGGAAACATAATCCACACCTATAAGAATATACTTGTGGCCAAAGGAAGGTGGAAAAGACCCTATGAAATCAATTTCCTAGACATCAAAAATCTCCACCACCAAAATTCGGCTCATTGGCATCATATCTCGTCTAGAAATAGAGCCCAACCTCTGACAATGATCACAAGTCTTACAAAAGATATAAGCATCATGAAACAAGGAAGGCCAGAAAAACCCACATTGAAGTACTTTTGTCACCGTATTTTTTGCACTAAAATGACCTCCAAATACTAAATAATGGTAGAACTTAAGAACATCTTGAAACTTATGGTTTGGGACACACCGACGAATAATCTGGTCTGGATAATACTTGAACAATTCAAGATCCTCCCAAAAATAATGATGAATTTTAGAGAAGAATCTGTCACACTCTCTCTTGGTCCATCCTTGTGGCATTTTCTCTATGGCCAAATAATTTACAATATTTGCATATTAGGGCATCAAGTCGTCAGTCACTTCAAACAGTTGCTCATCCCGAAGTGACTCACAGACATGCAGTTTAGCACACCTAAACTTTCTTAGGATTTGACAGAATCAATCTTCTATCATATTGTCTTCCTTATTGTCTTGAATCTCTATTCCTATTTGAGACTCACACTTATCCACATAATCTATGAAGAAAACATCAGTCTGGTGCGGAGGGTTTTCAACATTATTGAAAATATTGAGCTTAACCTTCATGTTGCCAAATGAAATATCCATGATCCCTGACTTATAATTTATGAAAGCATCTGTAGTAGCTAAGAAAGGTCGACCAAGGATAACTGGAATGTGCTTCCTCGGTGATAGGCGTTGAATGTTACGCATTCTAGCCTCTTAACTTATGTATTTTATTCTCTTAGTGATAGATTATTTTGTGATTTTACTTCATTTTAGTGTTTTCTGTATTTTCAGGGCCTTAATGATTATTTCAGTTAAAACCAAGCTTTTGGGCTTTTAAAGAAAACATCCAAGATGGGTGGATGAAGCCTATATCAAGGAGATTCATTCAACCATTTATTTTAACTCAAATCAGCCCAAGGAAGAGGTCCAAGAGAGTTACAGCTGCTTAAAAAGGTTTCGGGCCTGAAGCCCAAATTTGCGCATAATATAGTCTTAATCCCATTTTGGAAAACTGACCAGAAGTCTTATTTTTGAGCCTCAACTTGACATAATTTTCTTGTTAGGTTGAACGAAATTTGATTCTGCACACTTTTGTATTTCACAAAAATTCTGTAAATCAGACTTCTAGTGGGTCAAAAGTTGGGCCGAAGTCAGCAGGAAAAACCCACCTGATTAGTGCTGCGGGAAACCCTAGTTTATTCCTAATTGGATTAGGACTTTGGTGTATTCTCTTGGGGAATAAAGTGAAGAATAAGAGGCTGGAGTTGGGGAGAGATTACAGAGATTAGCGAGTCTGAGAGGGCTGAGAAGAGAACAGAAACATATTTGCAGAGCCATTGGAGAACGAAGTCATACGCATAATTCATGAAGATGATGCCTTCTTCCTCAATAGTTGAAGCTTCTTCTTCTACCATGAGCGGCTAGTTCATCCACTAGGGTTTTGATGTAGCCCTAACAAAGCATCAATGGTTTGATTGTTTTAATTATTGGGGACTTTTATATACATGCATAGATTGTGTAATTTAGAGGATTCTTATTATAGAATTGAGCAATAAAAGTCTTGTAAATTTAATCTCAATGATTTCTTATCTTATCTTAGATATTTAGTTGTGGTTATTAAACTCAATCTCTCTTATTTTCTGTGATCATGAGAGCGATTATTACACAATGGTAATCACTGAATATATTGTTAAGAGCTTTGATGGATTATGCCTAGAGAAGATGACCATACTGCACCTTAGATTAGAGTAGTTAGGCAGATGACCCATACCAATCGAAGATAGTCCATGGCTTAGCCTTAATCATATGTTATCTTCTTGACGGATGAAAGTGAGCTTGTAGCCACTGACACCACTTATGCATGATGTAATTTCCCTATATTTGATTCAATTGACCATTGATTATGGAGTTAGTGGCGAAGTCAAATACCCTAGATTTCTTTCATATTATCTTCACTATCTATTTTACTTTAATTTATATTATTTTACTTTTAATTAGTTTAAAAATCAAATTTCTTCTCTTTATAAATTTAATTAGAATTAATTCCGTATTCCAACTCATTAGATCATAATCCCTGAGATACGATACCCCTTTCGATAGCCCCATTCTGCATGAAATTCGTTCTATTACGAAGTGTGAAATTTTTTAATTGATATACTTTTTGAGTCACACTCACACACGAATAAATTTTTGGCGCCGTTGATTCGTGTGTGAGTGTGACTCAAAAAGTATAACAATTAAAAATTACCACACTTCGCAATAGAACGAATTCCTTGCAGAATAGGGCTATCGAAAGGAAGGGGTGTCGAACCTCAGGGACTGTGGTCTGACTGAGTTAAATTGTTAGGACTAATTCTAATTAAATTTAAAAGAAATAAATTCTGATTTTTAATTCTAAATTAACTAATGAAGCAATTGAACAAAAGCAAGAAAAACTAAGGAGTGTAGAGAATATAAGATAAGTCTAGGGTAATTGATTTCACTACTAACTTCACAATCAATGGTCAATTGAACTAACTATGGGGCATCATATTATGCATAAGTAGTGTCGGTGGCTACAAGCTCACCTTCATCCGTCAAAAAGATAACATATGAGTAAGGCTAAGTCATGGACTATCTTTGATTGGCATGGGTCATCTGCCTAACTACTCTAATTTAAAGTGCAGTATAGTTCATCTTCTCTAGGCATAATCCATCAAAGCTTTTAATGATATATTCAGTAAAAACTATTGTGTAATAATCACTCTCATGATCACAGAAAACAAGAGGGACGAGTTCAATAACAATAATCAAATATCTAAGACAAGATAAGAAATCATTGAAACTGAATTTATAAGACTTTTATTGCTCAATTCTATAATAAGAATCCTCTAAATTACACAATCTATGAATGAATATAAAAAGCCCCAATAATTAGAACAATCAAACCAGTGATGTTTAGTTAGGGCTACATCAAAACCCTGGTGGCTGAACTAGTCGCTTATGATACGCCTTGTTCTCCAATGATTCTCTATTCCAAAAGCTCTTCAAAGCTGCTGCCAAGCCTCCTCAATACAGCCCTAATTCGTCACTATTAATAGCCAAGAGAATACATCAAAGTCCTAATCCCATTAGGAATAAATTAGGGTTTCCCGCAGCACTAATCAGGTGGGTTTTTTCTGCTGACTTCGGCCCAACTTTTGACCCACTAGAAGTTCGATTTACAGAATTTTCGTGAAATACAAAAGTGTGCAGAATCAAATTTCATTCAATCCTAGGCATATATTATATCAATTTGATGCTCAGAAATAATACTTCTGGTCCATTTTCCAAAACGGGATTAAGATTATTTTATGCGCAGATTTGGGCTTCAGGCCCAAAACCTTCTTAAGCAGCTGTAATTCTCTTGGACCTCTTCCTTGGGCTGATTTGAGTTAAAATATGGAGTTCAATGGATCCCTTTGATGTAGGCTTCATCTAGCCTTCTTGCATATCATCTTTAAAAGCCCAAAATTATGGTTTTAACTGAAATAATCATTAAGACCCTGAAAATACAGAAAACACTAAAATGAAGTAAAATAATTAAATAATCTATCGCTAAGAGAATAAAATACACAAGTTAAGAGGCTAGAATGCGTAACATTCAACGCCGATCACACCCCCAAACTTACATATTGCTAGTCCCTTAGCAATAGAATAAAATAAAACTAAAACAAAGAAACTACTAAACACTAACTAAACTACCCAACTCCACTTTCGTAGGAGAAAAGATTGCATTTAGCGTATGCAACAACCCTTTAAACCCCTAGGTTCCCCCTAGTGGACGAGTATAGTCTCGTGAGGGTTTCCAGAAATGTTACCCACAAACATTCAAAATTCTATTTCAACATTAATTCAAGAAGAAGATTACAATACATAGTTACAAACTTGCATTCAAGAATAATTCCAAACTTTCAAATTTCACAATTCAAATCAATGATGCCCATGCATAATTCACATCAACATATCTTAAAATAACCAACTCTAGTTCCCTCGTGAAAAGTGAACTAGCAGTTATCTCATGTAGCATAACCAAGCTCTGAATATATTAAGGCACATATCCCTTCAACTCACTAGCTCTCTTTATTGAAATCATACTTCCAAACATGAATACATGACTTTTTTTTTTTTCATCATTCTTTTTTTTCATTGCTTTATTGGTTGTGCAATGTCTTGATCTATTAAGCTTTCTGAAAGATTCATGTAGCAAGCTTTCAGTCAGTGACTCCCAAACCAGATGGCTTTAGGGTACTAGGTTTTAAGATACCCCGAAGACCTAATTACTCGAATCAGTCATGCTACAAATTAAGACAACCAATGCTCATCTTTTCTCACCCTTTCATTTTTGACGCGAACACTCCATGCTTCTTAAGGCATAGAGGCCCGGTTACTCATGAAAATGATCAAATTGATTTGCTTATTCATCACTTTTTTTTTCTTTTTCATTGAAGTCAAGTAAAACACATCATCGGTACTCATTCTCAAGAGATACTAATTAATATCAAGCATATGTAACTCAATAACTCAGAGCATAAGTATATACCTCACAAGATTATGCTAGTGTGTCTGTGCATGTGAGGAAAGTAAAATTAATCACCCTAAAACATGTTATTGCAAACCATGATTAAAACCACATAATTTAAACCATAGTTTTTAAGAATTTAAAATATACCCAAAAATTGCAAGTTAAGCACCTACATAAGGTATTAATCCCTTGAAAAATGTAAAAACATTCTATCTAAAAATAAAAAAAAAGAAAATAAAATAAAAAACTAAGAAAAGAAAATAAACAAAAATCCTAAAACAAGAAGAATTGCACAAAAATTTCCCCCCATATGCAATAAAGCACATAAATAAGGCATCGCTTCACCCCCAAACTTAAACTGTACATTGTCCTCAATGTATTATCAATCAAAGCATAGAGAAGGGTAAGAAGGAGAATACTAGAAATTCGAAGAATAGTGGCAAGAAAATAGAGCAAACCAATAGCATGAAGGCAATGCAAGCACACACCCAAACTTGGATGTTTCAACCTGTCAAAACAAACCACTATACCCCAAAGACCAAGTGAAATAGTATGGGTGAAAACAAATATGAAATAAATTTTTTTTTACTAAGAGAAAACAATATAAAAAAAAATTAAGAGAAGAAAAATAAAATAAAAAAATAAAAAAAAAATACAAAAGAAAGTTACCTTAAAAAAATCAAGGAGAAGGTGGTGTTGGAACATCTAGGTCATAGCCGGAATGGTGCATCAAAATCAACAACTAGCCCATAATCAATGTGCACTGCCCTCCCCCAAACTTGGAGCACAAAACCCCTCAAAGAAATCATCCCACTTCCATAATTAATTCACACCTCTTATGAAGAAGGAAATATGAAAAAGTTGAAATTTTAATGATGAAGGAGAATAAAAAGTTAGAATTGATGATCTTGATGGTGATGAATGATGATGACCAAGGAGTGTTATGGAAGATTTTTAGAGTGTATTTTGATGTTGGAGAGGCACAAAGAGTCACCGAAGTGATGCATTTTCAAGTGGGAGCATATAAGGCATCATGAAGGAGCAAAAATAGCAAAATAGAACAGATTGGGCTTTCAGGGGCTGGGGCGATCAATCCCCCCAGGGCTGGGCAATCAATCGCCCAGCTGGTTGGTCTCCCAACTTGGGGAAAAATGGGGGCGATCGATCCCCCCTTGCTTGGGCGATCGACCCCCCCGGCTGATGCCTGTTTTGCCCTCCATCGCCCAAGGTCGACTGAGACGTGTATTTTTGGAGTCTCCATCGCCCAAGGTCGACCGAGAGCTCATTTTTTCACCCATCTTGAGTCCAAATACCTCGGTACACCTCTTGGCATCCTCCAGAAGTAACTTATACATCAAAAACTCAAAGCAAAAACATTAAAATGCAACTAGAATTGAAAGAAAACTTAAGAAAACTAAAACTAAAAATTAAAATAAAAAAAAACTAAAGAAAATAAAGTATAGAAATACATACAGAACCTACATTTTAACATCGTAGGGGACGATTAACTCTCCGAAGGGATTAAGTTGGATAGACGGGATCCGTCAAGTCGACGGACTCTACGTCTCTTTTTGGCACACATCCTTCCACACAATGTTTCAACCTTTGCCCATTAACTTTCATCAAAGTATTATCTCGAAAGTTTTGAATTTCCACAACACCATTAGGAAAAACTGAAATCACTTGGAATGGTCCATCCCACCTTGAACGCAATTTTTTGGGAAACAACCGAAACTTTGAATTGAAGAGCCACACTTTATCACCTGGAGAGAAGGACTTCCGTGAAATATGTCGATCATGAAATGCCTTTGTTCTCTCTTTGTAAATTCGTGAACTCTCATATGCATCACGTCTAAACTCTTCTAATTCATTCAATTGCAACTTCCTCTCTTCCCCGGCTCTTTTTGCATCGAAATTAAAATTTTGGATTGCCCAGAGTGCCTTATGCTCGATCTCTACTGGAAGATGACATGCTTTCCCATACACCAACCGATATGGTGACATACCGATAGGAGTCTTGTAAGTAGTCCGATATGCCCATAGTGCCTCACTCAGTCACAACGACCAATCTCTTCTATCCGGTCTTACTGTCTTTTCGAGAACATGCTTAATTTCTCGATTGGACAGCTCTACTTGCCCACTTGTCTGAGGATGATAAGGTGTCGCCACCTTATGTGTCACTGAATATTTAGCAAGCAAACTTCTCAAGAATTTATTGCAAAAGTGAGAACCACCATCACTGATCAAGGCTCGAGGAATTTTGAATCGACTAAGAATGTTCTCATGCATGAATTTGATTACCACCTTGTGATCATTAGTTCGAGTTGCAATGGCCTCCACCCATTTGGAAACATAATCCACACCAACCAGAATGTATTCATAGCCAAAAGAAGGTGGAAAGGGTCCCATAAAATCAATTCCCCAAACATCAAAAATTTTAACCACCAGAATGGGGCTAATTAGCATTATATCACGCCTCCACATTGAACCCAATCTTTGACAACGATCACAAGTCTTATAGAAAATATATGTATCATGAAACAGAGAAGGCCAAAAGAATCCACCTTGAAGTACCTTTGCTGCTGTCTTTCTTGCAGTGAAGTGGCCTCCACATGCCAATGAGTGACAGAATTTGAGAATATCTTGAAACTCATGGTCTGGGACACATCGCCGAATAATTTGATCTGAACAATATTTAAATAACTCTGGATCCTCCCAAAAGTAATGATGAACTTTAGAGAAGAATCTATCACGTTCTCGCTTGGTTCAGTCTCTTGGCACTTTTCCCGTGGCTAAATAATTCACAATATCTGCATACCATGGTGTGGAGTTGTTGGATACTCCAAACAATTGCTCACTCTGAGAAATTTTGGAAGGTGTGGTGCATACAGAATTTACCACCATGGTAGAAATTTGATCTACAAACATTTTCTTTTCCTTCTGTTTGTCTTGTACCTTTATTTCATCTATAGCTTCAGACACATCTTCAGAATCCATGAAGAAAACATTAGTCTGATCTGGAGGATTCTCAACAGCATTAAAAATATTCAGTTTAACCTTCATATTGCCAAATAAAATATCCATGATCCCCGACCTACAATTTATGCAGGCATCAGTTGTAGCTAGGAAAGGTCGACCAAGGATTACTAGAATGTGCCTCTTCGGATTGTGAACTTGCTCAGTGTCAAGTACAATAAAATCAACAGGAAAGTAGAACTTGTCCACTTTAATGAGCACATCTTCTATGATTCCTCGGGGTTACTTTGTTGATCTATCTGCAAATTGCATTACCACCGAGGTAGGCTTCAATTCTGCCAAGCCCAATTGTAAGTATACTGAATAGGGTACTAAATTTACACTTGCACCCAAATCAAGAAGAGCTTTATCCACATGGTGCTCCCCAATAATGCATGAGATAGTTAGAGCACCAGGATCTTTGTACTTGGGAGGAGTACACTGCTGGATTATTGAACTTACTTGTTGTGGCAGCATCACTTTCTTTGGCACATGGCTTTTAGAATGCCTTTTCTGAGTGCACAAGTCCTTCAAGAATTTAGCATAAGGAGGAATTTGCTTGATGGCATCAAGGAGTGGCAAATTAATCTTTACTTGTCGAAACACCTCCATCATGTCATGCAGCTTGTCCACTTGCTTCCCCAATTTAGATGCTTCAAGGCAATGTTGTGGGAAGGGAGCCTTGGGCTCATAAGGAATTTCAGCATTTGGACTTATGGTCACTTTTTCTTCTTCTTTCTTCTCACCCACCTTATTATCAATTATTTTCCCACTCCTCAAAGTGGTAATGGCTTGGACTTGCTCATAGTGTGGGTTACTTGTGGAAGCTTGCATCCCTCTTGGATTAGCAATTGGTTGACTAGGGAGCTTCCCTTCTTCTCTTCTACTCAATGAAGTAGCAAGCTGTCCAAATTGAGATTCCAGTTTGGCAATGGATTGAGAATGCGAGTGCACTAACTGAACTGTAGATTGTACTGTTGCTGCTGTAGCTTGCATTATCTCTATAAGTGAGTCAAGCTTGTCAAATTTAGACAAGGTAAGTGTCAGCTTGTCTTCAATAGCAGAAATTCTTTGGGCCATAGGACTTTGTGTTTGATATTACTGTTGAGGCACAAAAGTCCTAGGTTGATATGACGGTTGCATTGCTGCCCCTTGGTTACTATAGGAAAAATTAGGATGATTCCTCCATGTGGGATTGTAAGTATTACCTCTTGGATGATTCATTGGTCCAGTGAATGTAGCTTGGACTTGCTCATGTTGAACATCAGAAAATTGCCCCACTGAAGGACAATTACTCACATTATGCATAGGACTAGAGCAAAATTCACAAGGGCCTAGCAATGAAGAATTTGAAGTAGAAGGAGTTTGATTGGCAGCCATAATTGCTGCTACCTTCTTTGCAATTAAATCAATGTCGGTTGGCATAGCTTCGGAAGCACCAACCTCAAAAATCCCATTAGTTTTTCTTGTAGTGACAGGTTTGCTAGAACGAGTAGAGGATACATGTTGTAGACAGTTGTCACTAAGATTTTCAAATAAGGTCCATGCCTCTTCTTCGCTCTTCAACATAAAAGTACCTCCACACGACGCATCAACCATCTGTCTGTTGGCTTCTGTCAGCCCTTCATGGAAACTCTGCACTAGTTGCCACTTAGGAACTTGATGATGGGGACACTTCCTAAGAAGGTCCTTGAATCTTTCCCATGTCTCATAAAATTGTTCCCCCTCATGTTGGGAGAAACCAGTGATAGCACGTCTGAATGATTGGTCTTCCCTATCAGAAAATACTTCTTGAGAAACTCATGTTGCATTTGAGTCCAAGTCGTGATAGAACCTACCGGTAGAGAGTTGAACCAATACTTTGCTTTGTTTTTCAAGGAGAATAGAAAAAGTCTCATTCTGAAAGCATTTTCAGAGAAGTTATGAATTTTTGTAGTTGAGCACACTTCAATGAAGTCATCCAGATGCTTGTAAGGGTCTTCTTGAGTTAGCCCAAAATAAGATAGTAGCATCTGAATAATGCTGGACTTGATCTCATAATTCTGTGCTGTGACATTGGGCAGTTAAAAACCTGCTGGTGAGGTATATGTCTCAGGAACATAGTAGTCCCTAAGCAATCTAGCTCTTTCTCCATCAGCATTAGGAACAAGGTTGTTATTCCTCTCTTCTGCCATATCTTCAATTAGTTCTTCCTCTTGCACAATTGTATCAACAGGGATGTTCCTCTGTTGTCTAAGAGTATGTTCAGGCTCAAGATCAAGAGGCATCAAAGGATCAGCTACAGAACGATGACCTTACATATATTAACCAAAAGCACCTGAAAAGAAAACAAAAACAAAATTAAAAATAGAATATAAAAATTTCCTAAACTAAAAATCTAATTAAAATAGATATACTTTTTGAGTCACACTCACACACGAATCAACCATCTGCCCAACTACTCTACTCTAGGGTGTAGTATGGTCCATCTTCTATAGGCATAATCCATCAAAGCTTTTAATGTTATATTCAGTTATTACCATTATGTATTAATCACTCCCATAATCTTAGAAAATAAGAGAAATTGAGTTCAATAAGAATAATCAAGATCTAAAACAAGATAAGAAATCATTGAAACTAAATTTGTAAGACTTTTATTGCTTAATTTTATAAGAAAAATCTTCTAAATTACACAATCTATGAATAAAAAAATTCCCAATAATTAGGATAATCAAACCATTGATGCTTAATTAGGGTTACATTAAAACCCTAGTGGATGAACTAATCGCTTATGGTAGAAGAGACCGTTTCAATTGTTGAGGAATAATGCATCATCTTCATGGAATACGCACAAGACCTTGTTCTCCAATGGTTCTCCACTCCAAAGCTCTCTAAGTTGTTGTTCAAAAGTATTCCCAAAGTGTCTCCAAAAAACCTCCTCGAAACAGCATCTAATTTGCCACTTTATCCCCCAAGAGAATCTATAAAGTCATAACCTAATTAGGAGATAATTAGGGTTTTCCCGTAGCCCTAAACAAGTGGATTTTTTTGCTAATGTTCGGCCCAACTTTTGACTCACTAGAAGTCCGATCCACAAAATTTATGTAAAATATAGAAGTATCTAGAATCAAATTTTGTTTAACTAACGTGAGAATTGAGTCAATTTGACGCTCAGAAATAAGAGTTATGAGCCATTTTCCAAAATTGAATTAAAACTGGATTATGCGTAGAATTGGGGTTCAGGCGTAGAATCTCCTTAAGCAGTTATAAATTCTCTTGGACTACTTCCTTGAGCTGATTTGAGTTAAAATATAGAGTTGAATGGATCCACTTGATGTAGGCTTCATATAACCCTCTTGAATGTCATCTTTAAAAGCCCATAATCATAGTTTTAATTGAAATGATCATTAAGGTCCTGAAAATATAGAAAATACTAAAACAAAGTAAAATCACAAATAATCTATTAGTAAGAGAATAAAATATGCAAATTAAGAGGCTAGAATGTTCAACATTCAACGCTGATCTGGAAGACCATCTGAAACATCTGCTGGAGGCATTCGACACCCTGCGAAAGCACAATATGAGACTAAACTTGTCAAAGTGCTCCTTTAGGGTTTCTTCGGGACAATTCCTAGGGCATATCATAAACCGAACAGGGATATAGGTGAGCCATCTTCAGGTAAATTAAGTACATGAGAAGGCAATGCCTTACCCTCAAACTTGACATATACATTGTCCACAATGTACATGAAAATAAAGCATATAAAGAGGGATAAAGATATTGCCATGGCATTAGGCTAATGAGAAGAAATCAAACCATGATGTGGAGTGAAGCATGGAATGCACCTAAACTTGGAGTCAAAAACCTGTGAAGCACAACACTAAACCAACCAAGTGAAATAAAATCAGTAATAGCGGAATAAGGAATCAAAAACACCACCTTCACATTCCACGTACACAAGTATGAAGTAGAGAACATAACATTATTTAGTAATTGAAATGAGAACTATAAAAGCTAGAAATAGAAGGTGTGGAAAAGAAAAAATGGAAAAAAAAGTTTCCACATGGCTAAGAAACTCCTAAAAAGAACATAAGCAAATACAAAAATAACTATAGCAAAGGACTACCACAATAGAACCACAAAAAGGCAATAAAGGTATAGGTTATGGTGGTGATGGGAGGTATAGAGCAGTGGGGGGAAAAGAGGGTGTAAGAGAAGAAGAGAGAAAAAAATTATTTTTAATGTTTTAAAATCTTTTTTTTAAGGAGGGTGACCCATAGTCCTTCTGGCCAAGAATGGGTTATTTTAAGACCTAAGGGCGACCCTTTGCCTTTAAGGCCGAGAATGTGTTTTTCGAGGTGATTTTTAGGTCAAATGGGTGACCCATCACCTTTAGGGCCGAGAATGCTCTATTTTATACTATTTAAGCCTTTATTTGCACTAAAAATTTCCTAAAAATGACTAAGTATGAAGCTACTTACTCCTATAAGCTAAATAATTAATGTTATGGCTATAAATATGAAATTAATATCTAATGAATCCAAATCCTAAACCAACCAGCTAAAATATGAAAGTGCACACTCTACCCTAATCAATGCAAATTGTTAAACACAAAACAAGAGCAAAAGCAAAAACAAAAGAAAAACACAATCCTAACTACGACTCTCCATTCAAGGTTCACCCTATACCGCATCTCTTGAGGAGATCTAACATTGTCCCCACTATATTGTCCTCATTGTCTTGTGCGTCACTCCAAATAATTTTTAGGCACAACATATCAACATTTTCATGAGGCCTCAAGTAAAACGAATCAATTGAATGCAATTCACAAGATTCAGAAAAACATGACCCTTTACATATTAAACATCTCACTCATAAGGACTTTATGGTTATTTAATTGAAAAACAATTATAAAAGGTGGACTCTAATTAGGACTTAAGTAATCACACTTAATTTCTTCATATAAAGTTTTTGAGTCTGGGTTAAGTAATGATTCCACAAAGGGGGTGTGATCTAGCTCAATTGATTGTATGGGTTAAATATTGGTCATGGGCTGATTTGGAGGTTCCTCTTGGTCTTCACAATTCAAAACATCAGCTATTTGCTTGACTTGAGCTTCTAGCTTAGCTTTGAATTTTGATTATGAATGTAGCAAGTGAGTGTTTTCCTTAAGTTTTCTTAGTGCCGCCAACACTTTGTCCTTAAATCCCGGGCTATAAGTATTTGAATATGAATCATTCCCCAGTATAGAGAAATTCACATTTCTTTGCTCATGATAAAGATCATAATAATGTCCCATGGTAGGATAATCTATCACATGATGGAAAAGTACTAGAGCAACATGCACATGACTTATATGATATAGAAAATTGAGTAGGAGTAGGAGCATGACCAAAAGCTATAAATTGGTCCAATCTCCATGATAATGACTCTAATTCATTGAACACATCCCTTGAATCCACTAAGATTTCCTATATATGCAAAATTATTATCAAAATCACAAGCAAATTGATCTACACATGCCTCCCAAGGATATCCAAAATCAACCAACATGTTTTTTTTTTGAATTTACCAACAACCAAAAAACATACACAACTACTAGAGCTAGCCTAAACTAACTAAACTATCAATTATCAACTACACTAGTAGTAATGCGAGCACAAGAAACAAAAGAGTAAGAAGCTCACAAAAAACCCAATAAATGCCGTTCTTTTTATTCACCAATCACAATGCAAGCCTTGTACTCAAAGCAATAACTAAACGAATGAAGAAATAAAGAACCAAAAAGTCCTAAACTAAGAATCAAAATAGAACTAATGTTTTAATTTAGCACTGTAATCGTTCAATCTAATCCCCGGCAAAGGCGCAAAAAATTGATCATTTGGGATTAATTGTTCAATTAAAATCCACGTTCCACAATAAATAGGACGATTCCTTGTAGGATAAGGCTTATTGGAACGGATTATCGTCGTCAAGGATTGGAAAAAAGAACCGATTTAAGTGCAAATTCCAAATTAATCCTCAAATGATTCAAGAAAGACTTTGATGTTCTTTAGAACTAAATTGAACTAAAAATAGAAAGACTAGTAAGCTCCAATAGTGAATTCGAATGAGAAATGGTTCTATGGATATTGCTTCACCACAGTCTCCTCACTATTAACTAACTGACATAATTGAAATTTTTTAATTCAAGAACACATCATTGGATGGCTACAAGGTCAAACAATGAAATTAGAAATATGCACTTCCAATTAAGCTAAGTGTAATTCATCTTTAAAGGGTATGGCTTGTCTACCTACACTAATTAACACCAATCCAAACTAAATTGTAGCACAAATCATCTCTCATTGGTATGAATTATCAAAGCCCCAATTAGAATGTTCCATTCAAACCCTAATTGCATGATTCTTTCTAATTGAACTACAAGAACAACTAGAAAATGAAGAACAACCACAATTCATTACGTACATGATAAGATTGAAATTAAATTGAGATTGTATTTATATAATTGAGCACAATAATTCAAGTACAGCTATGAATTACTATATCTAATTATGCAATCCATTTTGAGTACAAAAATTTCCAATTTCAATACAAATGGATCAATAGAAGAGAGAGAAAGAGTGTTACAACATCCTTAGAAGAGGTTTTTAGCTTTCCATAGATGATTGAATCTCCATCTTCAAGGTGAATTCTTCAATTTTCATGGCCATTCAAGCTCTCACAAGGTCCAAAATTGCCCAAAATCAACCCCCAAATCAGAAAATTATATTTAGAGTCCCAAATGGAGAGAGAGAGAGAGAGAGAGAGAGAGAGAGAGAGAGAGACTTTTAAGTGAGCTCTCATTAGAAGGGCTACCAGTTGCCCTTGCCATTCTCATGGGCTGAATTTGGGCCTATTTTGGTGGCCCAATAAGCTTGTGTACTCTTTTTGGGCCTATTTTGGCCTGTCTTCTTAGCCCAATCACTATTGGGTCTTTAAATTAGCATGCCCAATAGCTGAAACCCAATTATCTTCAATGTTAACTAGAATTAAAGGCCAAGTTTGCATTGAATTAGGAGCGATTACTGTTAAACTCCTGAAAATCAAATAAAACACAATTCAATATTAAAAATATAAAAGAATCATTACTAAGAGATTAGAATACGCAATTATGAGGGGTTGAATGTAAACATTCAGCACTCATCAAATAATTATCAATCCAATATCGAAATGGCACTGTTTGAGGCTTTGTATGGTATACCTTGTCAGTTACCCATTTGTTGGACTGTGGAAGGAGAGACAATGGCTTTGGGACCCGATTTAGGCTGAGAGATTGCAAAAAAGATCAAGATAATCCGACAATGATTTCTCACAACTCAAAGTTGTCAAAAGTGCTATGCCGACTAGAGGAGACGACCATTGTCATTTGAGGTTATAGATCGTGTTTTTCTCAAGTATGCCCCATTCAAAGGATTGATGTGATTTGGGTGAAGTGAAAAGTTATCTTTATGGTTCATAGGACCTTTTGAAATTTAGAGCGTATTGTAAAGGTCGCTTACCATTTGGTGTTACTACCACAATTGTCAAGTGTACACAATGTCTTTCATGTTTCTATATTGAGAAAATATGAATCGGATCCTTCAGATGTGTTGGATTAGTCGGATCTAAAAATTGAAGAGAACATGACATATGAGGAAAGATCAGTGAAGATCAAGGATTCTAGGGAACAAGTATTACATGGCAAGACCATTCTATTGATCAAAGTGTTATGGAGACACCACAAAGTAGAAGAGGCAATGTGGGAATGGGAGCAAGAAGTTCATTCAAAATATCCTGAGTTGTTCATCGATAAAGATATATCAAAATTTCAAAGATGAAATTCCTAAAAGGTGGGGAGGTTGTAGAGACCAGGTGATTAAGCTTGAGGAAATTGCTTAAGTATGTGCGTGTATGATACATGTGATCTTTTGTGCTTTTGGTACGGGTGTGGGAACTCAAGATGGGTTAGGTGACCCAAGAGACCTTTACGAACTCTTTAAATTAGAGATGGGGGTGTTATGTAATTATTTGAGAGGCCTAGATGATATGTTTTGGGGAAAATTTATAGGGTCGTAGTTTGTCCAAAGTTGCTAGTAACAAAGTGCAATATAGGAGAAGTTGGAGAATTTAATTGCAAACTTTGACTAGTCTTGTAAGATATATATATATATATATATATATATATATATATATATATATTGTAGAGACCGGGACCAAATTTGATCAAATTTCAAAAAATTTCATCATTTTCATCGTAAATATGTTTTAAATGATGTTATAAATGTTTTGAGAGTGTAAAATATGTTTGAAATTTTATTTAAAGGTTTTTGAAAGTTTTTGGAAAGTTTGGAGAAGTTTGAATTTTTGGATCAATGGAGCCCCGGGACGCTGTCCGGGTGGGGGGGATTTG
This sequence comes from Cornus controversa, assembly GCA_026545225.1. Lineage (NCBI taxonomy): Eukaryota > Viridiplantae > Streptophyta > Magnoliopsida > Cornales > Cornaceae > Cornus > Cornus controversa. The sequence continues at coordinate 30,688,460 of CM048846.1, read as the reverse complement.
AAAATTTTTTGGAAAATAATTATTTTTGATTTTAGACCAAATGAAATGTTTAAAGAGTTAAGGAAGTGATTTAAGAGCCGTAGGCACTTTCGAAATCGAAAACGGAGCTCGGGAGGGTACGTTAAGTGGCTTAAGGGCATTTTGATCATTTGAGGCATAGAGGCTATAAAAATCTTGAGATAGATATTTCAACCATTTGGTGAGACCAAGAACATTTACCCACTTCATCTCTATCCCTTCTCTTCATCTCTTTCCTTTCTTTCTTCATTTCGGAGGCCTTAGGGCGTGATTCGGGAGTTATCGAACGAGGACAAGTTGTAGAGGGTGACAAGAGCTTCGGTTTGAACTGAACAAACTCGTGTTTCGGCAAGGTGGAACGTACTAGAAATTTTGGAAAGTGCTTGGAAAGTTTTCAAAGTTAAGGTAGGGGTGTTTTCTCCTTCCTTTCATTGATTCTTTAGGGTTTTCGGGTGTTTCAAGAGAGTTAGCATATATGAGAGACATGGGAAGGAGCTATGGTATTTGGTTTCCTCTCTTTCCTTATAATTCTAGATGATAGAGTAATTCATACTGATATATATGATGTGTGGACTAAGTTTGTCCTATATGTGCAAAAATGAAAGCATGTTTTACAAATTTGACTTTTATGCCTATATAAAATTCTATGCAAAATTGCATGTATATGTTTATGTGTTGTTATGGAAGTAAATGAAGGTTGTATGCATGCTAGTTTAGTGATAGCAAGTATGTGCATTCGGGTAAGCATGATCAAAATAAGCTAGGTTGTGATTGGTAGGCATATGGGAGGGACATACATGATGTGACATGTATGTAACTTGTATGAGTGTTATGCATGACATTTGGGGAAAGTGACATGTTAGATAGCTTAATTATATTTTTTGCATGTTGTATATGTTTAGTTGAGAATCATGAGGCTTATTAGGTTTACTTGAGTCATGACTTGAGTTATGTGCACTTTTGAATGGCATATGTTCGAGAAAATGCATCAAAGAAAGTGATTTTCCATGTGAGTGCATTTGATGATACTTGTGGATGGGAAATGCATGCAATGCAATATGTATGTTGTGCTTGTCTAGCATAGGTTGCTCTTGGTAGGAACTGGAATGAGTGTTGAAGAAATGGAACTATGAGAATAGATACATATGGAAGGTGTGATGAGCTTGTGTTTCCAATTAGCAGGATTTAATTGGTGGAAAATAGATTCCTTTATTTCAATTGGTAGTTTTCAATTGATAAGGAACCGTAGTGACAATCTTGAGGTTAACAGGTGTCAACATGTGATAATCTTGGTGGTTGTGAAAATCTTAGTTCATGAGGTTGAAAAGTTCCGTTAGTGACATTCTGGGAATTTGTAAAGTCCAAGTAATCGAGTTGGTGGCTTAAGTGTGATTTATGAATTGTGAATTCATGTTAAGGTGTGGGTTGTGAATTTGAGGTGCATGTTACATTGCTTCATATTTATGCATGGCTAAATGGGTACCTTTACTTGTTGTATTTTTGCCTTATTGATAATATAAGTATTCAAGCATGCCTTCTAGTGTAGGGATGACATGATACATATCATGTAAGTCGGCGTCGAGTCGATGCTTAGTGATGTGGTCGGAACTAAATTATATTGTAAGCTTAATTTTGCCCTTTTTATCAAAATATAATTTAACCACTCGCAAGAGCACGAATCTTTGTAGATAAGGTTCTATATAGAGGGTATCGATCCCACGAGGACTAGTCGCAATTGTCTTAAAGGAAGATTAATTCTACTTTAATTCGAAAAACAGATTTTTGAATTTGTGTTTAAAAACTATTGCATGAATGAAATGACAAGAAAAATAAAGAGTTTAAAGTTGGGAGAGAGAACTAGGGTTGGTTTTCACCACTAGCCATTCACATGTTCATAAGTGTAGCAAGCATGGGATTCATTAATTAAATGCCTAACAATGTCATTAGGCTTGTGACCTCAATGACATATCAAAAGATCAATGTGTGTGCTAACCTATCATAATCCATCTTCAACAAGCATAGCTCTTCAACCTAACTAACTACCTAATTACTCTACTCTCTAAGTGAACACTACATGCATCCAAACTACCTTGTCTTGGCATGGTCTATACAAACTAACATCACACATTCATTTAAACACCATTATCTAGCCATCATTTGCACTTCTTGTGGAATATGCAAATGTTGTGCATTCAAGTGACAAAATCTACTCTAAGACAAGAATAAATTCCAAATCAAATGAATATATATAAGAGATGTATTTGTGTACATAATCACTAGGAAAAATAATCAACATTTAATTACAAATCCCAAGAGCTACAAAGATGAACAAGTTTACATGGCTAGGGGTTGAAACCAACACCCTAGTAGAAGAGTTAGTTGCTCATGGTTGCCTTGCACCCTTCCATGGATGAAGAAAGTGAAGCTTCTTGGTCTGGTTCAGCTTCTCCTCCCCCTCTCCCGAAGGTCTCTCCTCTTGTATCTTGATGTGTGTTGAGAGATATGAGATATGTGTGGCTTTTTGGTGCTTTTTGGCTCCTTTTTCTCCTTTGGGGCCCACCATATATATATATATATCATTATATATATCTCTTGTATCAAGAAGGCCCCCAAAAGTCTTGTTCAAGTCAGACAATCCCCCTAAGTCGTGCAAAAAGGGGGATTTTGTTGCAAGTGGGAGAGCAGGTGAGCAAGTGGCCAAGTGGGCTCTGCAGCATCTCGATTGATTGAGATTGAATCTCGATTGATCGAGATTTCGATCAATCGAAATGAGATCTCGATCAATCGAGATTTCGATTAATCGAGATCAACATCTCGATTGATCAAGATGCCTTGGGCTGCATTTTCTGATTTCTTCTCTTGACTGCAGAAAGCTTCCAACTTTGCTCCATTTACTCCAATACCTGCAAAACATCAAAAACACAAAAATACCGTAAACATATCTCGGTAAACGCAAAAACGGAACTAACGTATATAAGAAAGAGGGTTCAAATGCATAGAATTGAACACTTATCACACCCCCAAACTTACATATTGCTAGTCCCTTAGCAATACAATATTACAAAAATGAAATCCACTATCTTATACAAAAGTTTAATCATGCTCAGTCATCAACTAGATAAAGGGCAATCATCCGTTCATTTCACATTTGGCAAATGCAACAAGTATTACAGAACTATGTGGTCATTAGCAAAAATGGACTTTCACAAGCTATAAATGAACGACAGTCCCCACATAATGGCCAGCCTGAACAAATATAACAATTCCAACCGCAAAATCCTCTTTGAAAAGTGAACATGCATTCCAACGTGTGGCTTTTGTCATATTTGGAGAAGAAAACGAACAAATCTGTTTTTAAGAGAAAAACTCATTGAAAATGCTCGACACGGTTGTTCATTATCACAAAACATTCATGATTGCTCATGTGTGGATGACCGTGCAATGCTTAGCTCTTTTTGCTTTCTTGCAAGCCCATGTAACGGCGTTGGGCCAATGACTCCCAAACCAATTGATTTTAGGGCATTAGGTGAAGAAGCACCCCTCGGACTTAATGACCGAGCTTACAAGGCGATGAGCGTAAGCAAGCCACCTGCTTATTATTGCTCAACCTTGCACACTTTTACGCGAATATTCCCTGCTTTGAGGCATAGAAATCCGGTTTATTGAGTGAGAAGGCTTATTGCATATTTTTCTCTTTTTATTTCTTTTTTTTTTACAACAACCGGAAGAACTTATTCTTTAAGTTGTTCAGATAAAAACAGAAATTTTCAAAAATTCTCCCTCAGACTTATACCCCACAATTTAAAATGCATGTGTGCGAATTTGTGCGGTTAAGGACAAATTTAGGGCGAGAATTGTACGTGCTCTAATTTAGACAAAAATGTAGACCGTTCTAGCCTACTATAAAGCTTGCAAAAGTGCAGGTATTTACAATGTTAAAGTTCTTAACTACCTGCTGCATTTACCTCGGACATTTATTCGAATGACTTCTTTTAAAAAGCAAGACATCATGGCAAGCATGCAAAAATATCAAGAAGAAAAAAAACTGCTCTACAATGACACTCAAAATAATGATCGAACATTGCATGCGTATGCAAGTGGTATAGCATACCGCACCCCCAAACTTATATGCAACATTGTCCTCAATGTTTGGACAAGAAGAACAAGGAAAGAAGTTACCAGGATGGCAAAATGGGAGAAAAATGGTATTCCACAGCAGCGGTCATCTTGTAAATAAGGAAAACCTGCACAGAACACCAACTGGATACCACGAGCATTAAAAGGAACAAAAAATAGATAAATAGAACATAATGAATAATTATGCACAAACAGACAATGCCAATATCACTGTATATCTAAGGGTCTGAACTGGTGTTTCCCAATGGTCTAAGAGGTCTATGCGACAAGATATTGATTATCCAGGCACGCTAACGTATAGCATGCAAAGGGGCTGCCTTTCTTTATTATCGCCATACTGTGTTGAAGCAATCTCAACAGTATTGAGAATTGAAACCAGGCGGTAATAAACGGAAATCATCAACTGAATCGCATATAACAATTAGACAAGTGGTACTACATACATAGTCAAAGTATAGAGAATAGATATATTGACAGAAAGCAAAAATAAAGACAGTAAAGATAACACATAGTATAAAAGAAAATATAAATGTATTCCATATAGATGAAAATGAGTTTGAGTACAAAGTGTACATGTAGGTGGAATACTCAGAAAGAAACTAAACATGGCCAACATGGCCTATCAAAAATAAAGAAAGAAAAATACAGAAAGCAAAGCATAAAAGATGAAAAAAATGCAGCTACTCGAGGGTGGGTGGTGGTGGTGGAGGCTCGGTGGGAGTAGAAGTGGAGGTGGAGGCTCGACCAGCGAACAGGAACTGCAGGTCCTGCCGGAAGGCTCGGAACTCATCTAAGATCGCTCTCTGACCCTGTGCCAGAGAAGAAATGTCCGTCCGAATGCCTGCCAGCTGACTCTGCATCACCTGGATGTGCTCGTCAAAACCCTGCTGGAGCCGCTCTACGTCAGCCGCCAGGCAGGAATAGCCCGTCGCTAAAATATCATGCCGCTCTGCAGCGACATCCATCTCCTCCTCCTCCATCTCCTCGTCCTCTGACTCAGCCCCTGCAGGCTCTCCCTCATCCGTCTCCACCGGGGTATCCATATCTACATCGTCTGGTGGATCACCCTGGTGGTCCTGTCGCTCTAAGTGTCGCCTCACCCGCTCCCACTGAGTAGATGTGAAGCGGGTGGGCGGTGTCAACTGAATGTCAGTACGACTGACCGGTATACTGGCACTGCTGAGAAAAGCAGCGATCAAGAAAAGAAAGGGAAGTTGCCAACTCGCTGCTCTCCGTATCCTCTTATTCACGAGGCCGTCCCAGACCTTGAACATCTGCCCCCAGATCAGCGACGGAATCGAAACCCAAGTGCCCGTGTGGAAGGCATAGAGGCAACGGAGGAGGTCGCCCCTGCGCTCTGCCACGTGCTGCAGTGGACACGCGTTCTTGAGGAGAACGGTGTCCAAGAACCAAAATCTGCTCGGGCACATCGATTTGGACGTGCAGTTGTGACTGGGCGTGGTAAACGCCCCGCCACACATGTCCATCACGATCGAGAACAGCGTCGTGTCTGCTGGGAGTGCGGCCTTGTAAAGTGGCTGACCGTCCGGGCCAAGGATGTCTGTCGGCTGTTGGTGAGGGATGCCGAGCATCTGAGCAATTCGGCTCGGCATAATCGTGATCGTGACAGTGGCCACGACCGTCTCTAGTGTATCTGGCGCGGTGCAGGAGTAGGTTATGTGATCGTAAAAGACCTGCACTAGGCGCTCGTGTGCCACGTCAGTGGGAGGCACACATAGCCGGTCGAGGCGACGCCTCCTGAGCTCGGCAACCGTCCACGCGGTGTCGGGACGCCTCTCGAACTCGGCTAAGTCAAAGATCTGCTCCGGGTGGAACTTCCGAGACCGAAAGGCTTGCCCGGGCACGTCGCGAACAGAACCGGCGACGTTCTTCACCCTCGCCATAGTCTCGGAACAGTCTGCACTTGATTCCAAAAATTACGTAAATAAAAGATAAATAAGAAGAAAGCTAAACTACGAATAAACTAAAAGAATAAAAATAAAAATGAAGTCCTAGTCCATGGTACTAACAAGAATGCAAAAAAAATTGCTCTCAAAGAGGCAATGCGAACGGATGCAACCGAAACAAAGGTGCCGCGGTTACACACCGTACACTAAGCTTTTGAAACAAAAAGAAAGCCAAATCTCACTCCTACATGAATTCCTACCCCCCCAAAACCCACAAAATCCTATCACCGATATCGCAATCGCACCCATCCACCCCAACATCATCTAACCATGTTTATTACGCCGTAAAACTATCAAGAATGGCGAGCGAGTATGCAAAATGAAGCCATGCATCACTTACCTCGAGAGGAAGAAGATGAAAGGCTCAACCGAAGAAGATCCACTCGCAGCCGCGAAGAGAAGATCGCGCAAGCTCTAGCGGCGGCTTCAGACTGCGTCGGATGGCGGCGGATGATCGGGAATGGTAGATCGAGTGCTCGGGAGTGCTTGGAGAAGGCTTGGATCGCACGGAGGAAGAGAAGAATTCGGATGGTCTTTTAAAATGGGAGGGAAGCCCAACGGTTTAAATAGACTTTCGGCTCACGTGCAGGCCCCGCGTGCATCTCGATTGATCGAGATGTGCATTTCGATCAATCGAGATTTCGATTGATCGAAATCTCACTTCGATCAATCGAAATCAGCTTCGATCGATCGAGATTGTCTCTTCGATCAATTGAAAATTCCTTCACTGAATCACACTTTTACTTCGATCAATCGAACATTTAATTCATTCAATCAAAATTTTATTTCGATCAATCGAAATTTTCGATCGATCGAAGACCTATCGAAGTGCAATCGAAGAATACTGCCTCTCGGGACTTTGGACTTGGAAAATCTCTGTAATTTTTCGATCAATCGAGATTGAAATCTCGATCAATCGAAATCTCGATTGATCGAGATCCTGGTTTTGATCAATCGAGATGCTCAAAAACAGTCAGCTTGAGTTATGCTTCAGGGACTTGGATATTTGGGAATTAGATACTACATTGCTTAGATACAAACCAACTTTGGATTAAAGGGACATCATGGAAGCATGATAGCTACCATGGCTTCGCCACCTTACACGTCTATGGCGCGACGTCCGGATCAGCTCATGAGTCAAAATACACGGGATCCGTCAAAGTGACGACATCCACGTATTCGGTGGTGACTTGGTCACCCACACACACTTTTAAGCGCTGCCCGTTTACTTTGAACAACGAGCCATCTTTAAAGTCCTTCAATTCCACCGCTCCGTGGGGAGCGGCGGAATTAACCAACGGAGGAAAGGGGTCTCTCGAAAATCTCCATTTAGGCAAATCCATGACAGTATTAACATCGAGCATGGAATTGACTTCACATATGGCTTGCTCAATGTCAAAATCATCACAGTTGAAGTGATTTAGGCATGCCTCTAAAGGATCCTTGGAAAGAATAGAAGGAAATGCTTCTTGAACAAGGTCTTCCACAACATCGACACAAAAGCACTCACTTTCGTCGTCGGATGTGTGGTGGGAAGCATTGAAGATGTTCAAACGGACTTTCATATTCCCAAAAGAGATGTCCATCACTCCGGTACGGCAATTAACGCAAGCGTTTGCCGTGGCCAAGAATGGACGACCTAGAATGATAGGAATATGACGATTCGGATTTTGGACCGGTTCCGTGTCAAGGACTATGAAGTCCACCAGAAAATAGAATTTGTCTACTTGAATGATGACATCCTCAATGATGCCACGTGGTTACTTCACCGAACGGTCGGCAAGTTGTAACACAACCGTGGTATGCTTGAGTTCCCCCAAACCTAGTTGTTGGTAAACTGAGAATGGAAGCAAATTGACACTAGCCCCTAGATCAAGAAGTGCTTTTTCAAAAGATTGATTTCCGATGGTGCACGAAATGGTCGGAGCACCCGGATCTTTGAATTTAGGAGGGGCTTGGTGTTGGAAAATGGAGCTTATGTGCTCAGTTAAGAGGACTTTCTTAGGAACATTATTCCTAGATTTGCACTTTTGAGTGCACAAGTCCTTCAAGAATTTCGCATAGGAGGGAATTTGTCGAATAGCATCAAGGAGAGGAAGATTGATCTTTACTTGTTTGAAGATCTCCATCATGTCTTGGATTTTCTCTCCTTGCTTCCCGAAATGAGAAGGTTCCTTCAATCTTTGAGGAAAAGGAACCAGAGGTTCATAAGAGGTGTCAAGATTTGGAATCGATGATGACACAACTTCACTTGCCATTCCTTTTGGATTTGAAGGGGTATTTTGTAAATTTGGATTTAACGGAAACAATTTTGGATTTAATTGGGATTCTTTTGGATTTTTAGGTTGCTCTTGGAATTCCTTTCTCTCTTCCTCCCCCACCTTGGAGTTAATGATTTTACCACTCCTCAAGGTTGTGATTGATTGAACTTGCTCCGGAGGAGCATTACAAGTTGAAGATGATGGATCTTCAATCATATGGACACCTTTGGGATTCGCCACCGGTTGACTCGGCAACTTACCTTCCTCCCTTCTATTTAAGGCATTAGCTAGTTGCCCGATTTGACCTTCTAACCTAGCCATAGATTGAGCATTGGCTTCAAGCTTAGAGATTGATTGAGAGTGAGTTTGCAATAAGCGGGTGTTGGCCTCAAGATTGCTTATCACTCTTTCTTCAAAGCTTTGGCTTCTCGGAGGAGGTGGTGGTTGTTGGTAATTAGATCTTTGATTGTAAGGTTGAGGGTTTGGCCTATAATGAGGCTATTGAGAGGGGGAATTAAAAGAGTTTTGCCCTTGGAAAGAGGGACTTGATTCTTGAGGTTTCCATGAAAAAGCCGGATGGTTCTTGTAACCAGGATTGTACGTGTTTGAATATGGATCATTCATTTGTTTAGAGTACAAGGCATTCGCTTGCTCTTGAGCATAATCGGGAGATTGCCCGGCAATAGGACAATCTCGCACGAAATGTGAAGTACTATAGCAAAACGAACACCCTTCCTGATTGTGGACAGATTGGTTTAGAGTAGGCAGCCCATTTTTCATGATTAAATCCATTTTTTGGGATAGGGCTTCTACTTGCATGGCAACCTCATCCACCCGTGATATTTCATGCACTCCTCTACAAGGTTGGGTGGCTTTCCCTTTCCTAGTGGAGGAGCGTTGAGCTGAATTGTTGCTTAGGGTTTGAAAAAGTTTCCATGCCTCATCGGGGCTTTTCAAAAGATATCCACCCCCACACGCGGAGTCTATCATTTGTCTGTGTTGCTCACTCACCCCATCATAAAAACTTTGCACTAGCTGCCATTTTGGGACAGCATGATGCAGACAAGATTTTAAAAGATCCTTTAACCTCTCCCACGTCTCATGGAATTGTTCTTGGTCAATTTGGGTGAATCCGGTGATTGCTCGCCGAATATCACTTGTCTTACCCATTGGGAAGTATTTTTTCAAGAACTCTATTTGCATCTCCGCCCAAGAATGGATTGAGTTAGGTTCTAAGGAGCTGAACCAACTTCTAGCTTTATCTTTTAGGGAGAAGGGGAACATACACAGCTTTAGATCATCCTCTGTAAAGTGTGGTACACGAATAGTGAAACACACGGAAAGGAAATAATCTAAGTGCCGGTACGGATCCTCATTAGGAAGACCATGGAAGCTATTAAGAAGATTAATGGTGGAGGACTTTATTTCGAATTGATTTGCCGCCACATTCGGAAATTGAATACATGAAGGTACTTCAAATGTAGTCGGAAGGTAAAAGTCCATAAGCAACTCTCCTTGAGGAGGTGGTGGTGGAGGTGGTTGTTCATGATTAAAAGGAGGTAGTCCGGGAGGTTGTCTCTCATTTGGATCCATGTTTTTAGTCCTAGGCAATATAGGGTCCCTAGAGGTTCCTCTACGTTGTCTAAGTGTTCGTTCAAGTTCAATGTTACACGGAAGCAAAGGAAGTGACAAGGACCGTCTACCTAGCATGCATTAACAATCGAACAACACCTCAATACACAAAGTAACAATAATCTATACAAAAAGAATGAATGAATTCAAACCACTAATTTTAGGCGTTATACTCACAAAGGGTCCCAAGTTTACTTCTCTTTGATGCCCGCTATGTGGTATACCTAAAATCAAGAAGTTTGAGAAATAAGAACAAAATATATACAAAAAGAATGAAAGAATTTCTAGCCTAAGAATTAAACCAGATTTAATCTTCCAATGGTGACAATAAAACCGTAGTCCCCGGCAACGGCGCCAAAATTTTGATGTGGTCGGAACTGAATTATATTGTAAGCTTAATTTTGCCCTTTTTATCAAAATATAATTTAACCACTCGCAAGAGCACGAATCTTTGTAGATAAGGTTCTATATAGAGGGTATCGATCCCACGAGGACTAGTCGCAATTGTCTTAAAGGAAGATTAATTCTACTTTAATTCGAAAAACAGATTTTTGAATTTGTGTTTAAAAACTATTGCATGAATGAAATGACAAGAAAAGTAAAGAGTTTAAAGTTGGGAGAGAGAACTAGGGTTGGTTTTCACCACTAGCCATTCACATGTTCATAAGTGTAGCAAGCATGGGATTCATTAATTAAATGCCTAACAATGTCATTAGGCTTGTGACCTCAATGACATATCAAAAGATCAATGTGTGTGCTAACCTATCATAATCCATCTTCAACAAGCATAGCTCTTCAACCTAACTAACTACCTAATTACTCTACTCTCTAAGTGAACACTACATGCATCCAAACTACCTTGTCTTGGCATGGTCTATACAAACTAACATCACACATTCATTTAAACACCATTATCTAGCCATCATTTGCACTTCTTGTGGAATATGCAAATGTTGTGCATTCAAGTGACAAAATCTACTCTAAGACAAGAATAAATTCCAAATCAAATGAATATATATAAGAGATGTATTTGTGTACATAATCACTAGGCTAAATAATCAACATTTAATTACAAATCCCAAGAGCTACAAAGATGAACAAGTTTACATGGCTAGGAGTTGAAACCAACACCCTAGTAGAAGAGTTAGTTGCTCATGGTTGCCTTGCACCCTTCCATGGATGAAGAAAGTGAAGCTTCTTGGTCTGGTTCAGCTTCTCCTCCCCCTCTTCCGAAGGTCTCTCCTCTTGTATCTTGATGTGTGTTGAGAGATATGAGATATGTGTGGCTTTTTGGTGCTTTTTGGCTCATTTTTCTCCTTTGGGGCCCACCATATATATATATATATCATTATATATATCTCTTGTATCAAGAAGGCCCCCAAAAGTCTTGTTCAAGTCAGACAATCCCCCTAAGTCGTGCAAAAAGGGGGATTTTGTTGCAAGTGGGAGAGCAGGTGAGCAAGTGGCCAAGTGGGCTCTGCAGCATCTCGATTGATTGAGATTGAATCTCGATTGATCGAGATTTCGATCAATCAAAATGAGATCTCGATCAATCGAGATTTCGATTAATCGAGATCAACATCTCGATTGATCGAGATGCCTTGGGCTGCATTTTCTGATTTCTTCTCTTGACTGCAGAAAGCTTCCAACTTTGCTCCATTTACTCCAATACCTGCAAAACATCAAAAACACAAAAATACCGTAAACATATCTCGGTAAACGCAAAAACGGAACTAACGTATATAAGAAAGAGGGTTCAAATGCATAGAATTGAACACTTATCACTTAGGCAGGTTCGGTCATCTCTACTGGGCATAGATGAATGATCACCCTGCTCCCCCAAACCTTTTTTAGGTAAGGCACGGATGATAGAGAGGACTTAACGAGTTAAATGGAGCTCAAAGGAGCACTTTTGGATATTTTGGGATACTTTGGTATTTTTTGTGTATGGAGTATGTATATAAATGTCCATGCCAGTTTGTGGCATGTGGACTCTTTTGAAAATTTTATTCTTATAGTTGGATAACTTTTGTATAAATGAATCTCATATGCATACGCCAGGTTGGACATGTATGGAATGTTTTGAACATATCTGTATGGGTTGGTGGGATGGATTTTAATTATGTTTCTATAATTATACTTGAGGTATGATTTGAATAGAATGGATTATTTGGGATGTAAAGATAATGAACTTATGTTTCAATCATATGTTGTATGATGTGTTAATGTTTTTAGATGGAATTGAAGTTAATAGAATTGTTATTGGGGGAAAACTTGCCCAAAGTGTATATTTTGGATTTTATAGATGAAATGTATGGATTTCTATAAGTTTTAATCATGTTTTAAGTTTGATTATGAATTAGTATGGTGGTGTAATATTTTTGGGCTTAAAAAACACAAGTTTTGAGCCTCTGGGAACTTTCAGTCGCCTAGGCTCTGCAGCAGCCGGCTGAAAGTGTGAGGAGAACCAATTTTAGTAGGCTTAATGAGGGTTTCAGTCGGCTGAAAGTACTCTTTCAGTAGGCTGAAACTATTGATAAGCGTTGAATGTTGTACATTCTCGCTTCTTTAGTTATGTATTTTGATCCCATAATTGCACATATTGTATAATTTTTATGTGTTTTCATGTTTTGTTGATTTTAGGTTCTATTCCAAAAATTAGCTTAATCTGACTCTACTATCATTTCAAGAGTGCATTCCAAGTTCAAGACTACATGATAGAATGCTTGCCATAAAGATTAGCGGAATACGTACGAAGCAAAAGTTAATGAAAGTTGAAAGCAAGTTTCCAAAGCATGGAATTATAATACATCGTAATATTATTTAAGATGTATCATAATTACGATGCATCGCCAATCTGCAGAAAACAAGACAGCTGGTAGAAGATATTTTAGCCACTTGCCACTTGTCACCAATCACCTCCAAGAAGCCTTTGCACGTAATTTTTGAAATATTTTGAACTTGATATCAGATGTAAATACAATTTTTAGTCTCATAGTTAGATATATAGTCAGTTTGTAATAAAGAGAAAATATTAGAGATTCTAGAGAGAGAATAAAAGTTCTAAAGAGGGAAAGCTTCAAAGGAGGTTTTGACAAAGCCTTGAAGATCATATGGAGCTGGAATCATCTATATCTATGGAGTGTTTCATCACCAGCATGATCAACTAACTCCTTATCTAGGGTTTGGAGAAAATCCTAGCCATGTAAATATGTCTATTTTGTAATGAATTGGGATTTTGTGTAATTATGTGTATATGTACTTAGCCTTGTGCCTTGTCTTCAATACAAGTTTACAAATTCCATATGATCATGTAGGTTAATTCATCTTTCTTGTCTTAGAATCATTAATTGCTTCACATGATCCTCAAATACTTATAGTTCCATAAGAACTATAAGTGATGGCTTTGTGCTTATTTTCACTTGAACATGTTAATTCTTAGGTAATTAGGTTAATGTAGTTAGGTAGGCAAATTATGCCTATCGAAGATGGATTATCATTAGTTAGGGTTCATGTATCCTTTTGTTGATGTCGTTGTAGGTAGCACTTGCCAAACGTGTCTTTTGTACACATTTTCATACCTTCTCCAATTTAGTACAATGACATGGTTATGAGGCTAGCGGTGTCGTCTAAACCCTAGTTCTTTAACCCTTTCTCAAACCCTTTTCAATTAGTGAATTTTCTGTAATTCAAGTAGGTTAAGCAACCCAACAATCATCGTTTGCTAATTAAATTAATTTTTACTTTTAAACCAACGTAGTCTCTGTGGGATTAACACCCTCTACATAGAGCCCTATCCTACTAAGGATTTGTTCTCTTGCGAGTGGTAAAAATATACTTTGATTGCCCAAACACAAAAGCAAAAAGTTCCACATCAAATTTTTGGCGCCGTTGCTGGGGACTACGGTTTAATTGCTAAAATCATAGGATTGAGTCTAGTTTGATTTTTAACCTAACTCATTCTTTAAATTCTTTATTTGTAATTATTTTTGTTTTTGTTTATTAAGTGTTACATTTTAGGTGTTTATTACTCATTCAAAGTTTCAGGACTTAAGCTTGGACTTTTTGTGAGTATAACATCCAATTTTGTGCACTTAATTGTTTAAATTTTGTTTTTATTTATAAATTAGGAATATTATTCTCACATGCAAGGTAGGAGATCCTTATCATTGCCATTGTTGTCTTGTGATCTTGAACTTGAACGAACTCTTAGACAATAGAGTAGCGTCCATAGGGACCCTACATTGTTTAGAGAACATAGGAGAGAAAACATGCACATAATGATAATATACATGCACAAAAAAATCCAGTCCTTCAACCACCACCCCTCCAGGTGTGGAGGTTCTTAGGGATTTCTATGTTCCAACTACCTATACATCACCATCGTGTATTCGTTTCCCAAATGTGGAGACGAATCACTTTGAAATTAAATCCTCCACCATTAGTCTTCTTAATTGTTTCCATGGGCTACCTAATGAAGACCCTTACAAACACATAGATGACTTCTTGGAAATATGTTCATCCTTCCGGTTGAACAACTTCACAAAAGATGACCTAAGGCTTCGTCTCTTCTCCTTCTCACTTAAGGATAAAGCTAAACAATGGTTCAATTCCTTGGAGCCTCATTCTATTAACTCTTGGGCAGAAATTAATAGGAGTTTCTAAAGAAATACTTTCCATTGGGAAAGACTAGTGATGTGCGAAGAGCTATCATTGGTTTCTCTCAATGGAATGGAGTACCTTCCATGAAATGTAAGAGAGAATAAAAGACCTTTTGCGATCATGCCCACACCATGTTATTTTTAAATGTCAATTGGTACAAGGTTTCTATGATATTCTAGGTGAGTCCCATAAGCAAATGGTAGATGCTAGTTATGGGGGTACATTCTTTCTGAAAAGTCCCGACGAGGTGTGGACTCTTTTCGAGAACTTGAGAGAAAATTCGTCTCAACATTCTTCAATTGAAAGGAAGGGTAAGATATCTGCTCCCTCCAATGCTAAGGCTGAGAGTATCTTTGAATTTCATAAGAAACATGCAACCAAAATGAAGATAGATGCTCTCTCTAAAAAGTTAGACCAAGTTATATTGGCAGGAACTTCTTCCTCTTCTCCTACTCCTCTGAGTTCCATTCATACTCCTACACATGATGTGTGTTCCTTCTGCTCTACTCCTTCTCACTGTATTATGGATTGTCCTCATGCGGGACAATACCCCGAATTTACTCAAGAGCAACTTCGGGTTGGAAAGATCAAACATATGGAAACCAAGGTCATTACCAAATCAAAGACCCTGGGGACCTCAAGGATAACAAGGTCCATCCCATTTCCAACCTAGACCTTATCAACCAAATTGAAGTTTCTACACTACTCCACCACCTCCACCTCAGAATCCAAAATTTGAAGACAAGGTTTTGGCAGCTTTAGGCAACCTTGAGTCTAATATTCAACTGTTGCATTCCCACTCTCAATCCATATCAAAGCTAGAATCTCAAATGGGACAACTATCAAATGCATTGAATAGAAGAGAGGATGGGAGATTGTTGAGCCAACCGGTGAAAAACCTTAAAGGAGTACATGTAGTTAATGAGCATTCTTCTTTCGTGAATATGCATAAAGAACAAGCTCAATCAGTTACAACTCTAAGGAGTGGTAAAATCTTAGAAAAACAAGTGGATAAACTAAGGTCAAAAGAATGTGAGCACTCTTTAAATCCAAAATTTTCTGTTTTAAATCCAAATTTAGCTCATTCGATTCCAAATTCAAATGTTTCTTTCGAACATCCAAATTTTGCAAAAGATAAAGGAATGGCAAATGAAGCCCAATTATCATCAACTCCAAATCAAAAAGCTTCATTTGAGCCAAAAATTTCATTCCCACAAAGACTAAATGAGCCTTCTCATTTTGGGAAGCAAGGAGAGAAAATTTTGGATATGATGGAGATTTTCATGAAAGTAAAAATTAATCTCCCTCTCCTTGATGCTATAAGGCAAATTCTCCTATATGCTAAATTTCTAAAGGACTTGTGCATGCAAAAGCGTAAATATAGGAACCAAATTCCTAAAACATTTCTTCTAACTGAGCCAGTGAGTTCCATCTTTCAACATAACACCCCTCCTAAATTCAAAGATCCGAGTGCTCCGATAAAATTTGAATCATTGGTGATCAAGAATTCAAGAGGGCCCTCCTTGATTTGGGAGCAAGTGTTAACTTACTTCCTTATTCATTTTATAAGCAATTAGGGCTAGGGGAACTTAAGCCAACCACGGTGGTGTTGCAACTTGTCGATCGTTCAGTAAAGCAACCACGTGGTATTATTGAGGATGTAATAATTCAAGTGGACAAATTCTATTTTTTGATGGACTTTATAGTCCTTGGTATGGAACCTATCCAAAACCCTACTCGTCATATTCTGATCATTCTAGGTCGTTCCTTATTATCTACGGCTAACGCTTGCATTAATTATCGTATCAAGGTGATGGACATCTCATTCAGGAATATGAAGGTAATGTTGAACATCTTCAATACATCCCACCACACTTCTAATGACTAAAGTGAGTGCTTTTATATGGATGTTGTGGATAAGCTTGTTGAAGAAGTGCTCTCTCATGGCTTAACCAAAGATCCTATAGAGGCATGCTTAAGTCACTTCAACTTTGATGACTTTGATATCGAGCAATCAATTCAAGATGTAAATGCCATGCTTGATGACAACGTTGTAAATGACTTTACGAAATGGAAGGCATCGATAGAGCCTCTTCCACCTTTTTTAAGTACTCCTCTGATTCCATCCCTTGTGTTTCCTCCACAACTTGAGCTTAAAACTTCGCAATAGAACGAATTCTTTGTAGAATAGGGCTACGAAAGGGGTATCGTACCTCAGGGATTATGGTCTGATGAGTTGGAATACGAAATTAATTATAATTAAATTTAAGAAAAGAATTCTGATTTTTAAACTAATTAATTAAAAAGATAAAATAAAATAAATCAAAGAAAATAGATATTGAAGATAATATGAGAGAAATCTAGGGTGTTTGACTTCACCACTAACTCCACAATCAATGGTCAATTGAATCAATTATAGGGGAATTACATCATGCATAAGTGGTGTCGGTGGCTACAAGCTCACCTTCATCCGTCAAGAAGATAACATATGATTAAGGCTAAGCCATGGACTATCTTCGATTGCCATGGGCCATCTGCCTAACTACTCTAATCTAGGGTGCAGTATGGTTCATCTTCTCTAGGCATAATCCATCAAAGCTCTTAACAATATATTCAGTGATTACCATTGTGTAATAATCGCTCTCATAATCACAGAAAATAAGAGAGATTGAGTTCAATAACAACAACTAAATATCTAAGACAAGATAAGAAATCATTGAAACTAAATTTACAAGACTTTTATTGCTCAATTCTATAATAAGAATTCTCTAAATTACACAATCTATGCATGTATATAAAGGTCCCCAATAATTAAAACAATCAAACCATTGATGTTTTGTTAGGGCTACATCAAAACCCTAGTGGATGAACTAGCCGCTCATGATAGAAGAAGAAGCTTCAACTATTGAGAAAGAAGGCATCATCTTCATGAATTATGCGTATGACTTCATTCTCCAATGGCTCGACAAATATGTTTCTGTTCTCTTCTCATCCCTCTCAGACTCTCCAATCTCTGTAATCTCTATCCAACTCCAGCCTCTTATTCTTCACTTTTTTTCCCAAGAGAATACACCAAAGTCCTAATCCAATTAGGAATAAACTAGGGTTTCCCACAGCACTAATCAGGTGGGTTTTTCCTGCTGACTTCGGCCCAACTTTTGACCCACTAGATATCCAATTTACGAAATTTTTGTGAAATACAAAAGTGCGCAGAATCAAATTTCGTTGAACCCTTTATGAAAATTATGTCAATTTGAGGCTCAAAAATAAGACTTCTGGTCCATTTTTCAAAATGGGATTAAGATTGTATTTGCGCAGATTTGGGCTTCAGGCCCGAAACCTTCTTAAGAGCTGTAATCTCTTGGACCTCTTTCTTGGGTTGATTTGAGTTGAAATAAATGGTTGAATGGTTCTCTTTGATGTAGGCTTCATCTAACCATCTTGAATGTCTTCTTTAAAAGCCCAAAAGCTTGGTTTTAACTGAAATAATCATTAAGGCCCTGAAAATACAGAAAACACTAAAACAAAGTAAAATAACAAAATAATTTATCACTAAGAGAATAAAATACATAAGTTAAGAGGCTAGAATGCGTAACATTCAATGCCTATCACACCCCCAAACTTACATATTACTAGTCCCTTAGCAATAGAATAAAACAAAACTAAAACAAAGGAAACTAACAAATACTAACTAAACTACCCAACTCCACTTTCGTGGGAGAAACGATTGCATTTAGCATATGCAATAAGCCTTTGAACCCCTAGGTTCCCCCTAGTGGATGAGTATAGTCTCGTGAGGGTTTCCAGAAATGTTACCCACAAACATTCAAAATTCTGTTTCAACATTAATTCAAGAAGAACATTACAATATATAGTTACAAACTTGCATTCAAGAATAATTTCAAACTTTCAAATTCTATAATTCAAAGCAATGGTTCCCACACATAATTCACATCAACATATCTCAAAATAATCAACTTTAGCTCCCTCGTGTAAAGTGAACTAGCAATAATCTCATGTAGCATAACCAAGCTCTGAATATATTAAGGCACATACCCCTTCAACTCACTAGTTCCCCTTATTGAAATCATACTTCCAAACATGAATACATGACTTTTTCATTTTTTTTCAATTCTTTTTTTTTTTCATTGCTTTATTGGTTGTGCAATGTCTTGATCTATTAAGCTTTCTGAAAGATCCATGTAGCAAGCTTTCAGTCAGTGACTCCCAAACCAGATGGCTTTAGGGCACTAGGCTTTAAGATACCCTGAAGACCTAATTACTCGAATCAGTCAGGCTACAAATCAAGACAACCAATGCTCATCTTTTCTCACCCTTTCACTTTTGACGCGAACACTCCGTGCTTCTTGAGGCATAGAGGTCCGGTTACTCATGAAAAGGATCAAATTGATTTGCTTATTCATCACATTTTTTTTTCTTTTTTTTTTTCTTCTTTTCCATTGAAGTCAAGTAACACATTATCGGTACTCATTCTCAAGAGATACTAATTAATATCAAGCATATGTAACTCAATAACTCAAAACCAAAGTTTATACTCCACAAGATTATGCTAGTGTGTTTGAGCATGTAAAGAAACTAAAACTAATCACCCCAAAACATGTTATTGCAAACCATGATTAAATCGACTTAATTTAAACCACAGTTTTCAAAAATTTAAAACATACTCAAAAATTGCAGGTTAAGCACCTACATAAGGTATTAATCCCGTAAATAATGTCAAAACATTCTATCTAAAAATAAAACAAAAGAAAATAAAATAAAAAATCCTAAAACAAGAAGAAGTTCTCATAAAGGTTTCCCCCATATGTAATAAAGCACATAAGAAGTTTTCACAAAAGTTTCCCCCATATGTAATAAAGCATATAAGTAGGCATTGCCTCACCCCCAAACTTAAACTGTACATTATCCTCAATGTATACCCAATCGAAGCATAGAGAAGAGTAAGAACGATGGTAACAGAAATTCAGAGTAGTGAAAAGGAAATAGAGCACACCACTAGAATGAAGGCAATGCAAACACACCCCCAAACTTGGATGTTACAACCTATCAAAACAAGCCACTATACCCCAAAGATGAAGTGAAATAGTATGGGTGAAAATAAATATAAAAGAGAAAAATCCCTAAAAAAAAATAAAATATTTTTTTCATTTTTCAAGTTTTTTTTTTCACCAAATAAAAATCTAACTACAAAAAGAAAAATAAAATTAAAAAGAAAAATAAAAGCTAAAAATAAAATAAAATACAAAAGATGGTTACCTTCCTGTCAAGGATGTGATGGTGATTGAGCATCCGGATCCAAGTTTGCTTGGCGCATCAGTGCACGTAGCATCCTCCTCATCTCTAGTTGCTTTTGGCGAGTGTCACGAAAGTGATCCGCCATCTCTGTCCTCATTGCTCCAAACTGTATGGATACCTCTGTCTGTAAGGTGCCAAACTAAGCTGTCAACCCAGCAATATGCCCCTCTAAATACTGATAATCATGGCCACCAGCCTGTGCATGCAACTCCTTTTCCTCTGCCTCCATCTCCTCAGGATCTTCCACCGGTGGTGGTATATTTATATGTTCTCCTCCCTAGCCCCAGACAATCTGCGGGAACAACAGCCAATGCCCAAAATGTATGGCATATAAGGATCGAAGGAACTCTTGACGTCTCTCGATTTTATGTCTAATTGGACATACATTTTTTAGTAGAACAATATCAAGGAACCATAAGTGATTTGGCATTGAAGACTTGGAAGCTGCATTCCTTTTTGGCCCAAAAAATTGATTAGTACACAAACATGCAACCAAATTACCCACTGACAAATCGTCGGGTAGAGGAGTATAGAAATGAGATAAATCATCTGGGTACTCATGAGGACAACCCATGGCAATGGCAATGGATGACATGTGCACCCAAACTACTGTTCCATCTACTGATGAAATAAGCACATCCCGCTCATCAGGATTCGGTATTAAGTTCTGATAAAATACCTTGACAAGCCTCGGGTAGATAGTAGTAGAGAGTGGAACAAAAATGGATGCTGATCGACGATGATGGATGTTGGAAATCCCCCATCATGTCTCGAGAAACATACCATAGAGTTCGACGATGTCAAACGTGATTTCAAAGTTCAAAGCCCTTGGATGCCATCTCTCATGAACACCTTCTCGGTGAGATCATGAAGAACCAATGGTTGGATCATGCCTCGCTCGGCGAGTATTGCGTGAACTTGAAGCACCTTGGTGACTTGCTCTCTTTGGTGCCATAAAAGTAGAAAAAATGTGGTTGAGGAATTAAATCGAACACTTGGTGTGCATAATTAAATTGTAACCTTCAACCTCCTCTTTTCGGCAATATTTTCACCCAAATCAAACAAGTAAACGCACCAAATTGATCCCCCAAACTTGGTCTTCAAAAGCCCTCAAAAAGAATTGCACAATTTCACCAAAGAAAAACTTCACTTACTTTGATGTTGAACTTGAAAAAGTAAGAGCTTCCTTTGAGAACTAGTAATTTTTGATCCAATTTGATGTTGAAGTTGATGATGGTCAATGTTGAATTCTTGTTTAATACTCATCAATTGAAGAAAATAATTTTCCGGTTGAAGTATGACTTGAATTGGAGTTCAAAGAGGTAAAAGATGCAAGTAGTAACAACCAAGTAGGATAGGGAGGCTTTAAATACCAAGGATTTTCGGGCAGCCCACATTTACCCTTGGGTATCGATCCCCCTTGGAGTGGGTGATCGATCGCCCACCTGCTGGTGGGGATCTTCAAGAATTAACATGGGGCGATCGATCCCCCTTGACTGGGGCGATCGATCCCCCCCCTGGATGCCTGTTGGACCTCCATCGCCCAAGTTCGACCGGGACTTGATATTTTTGAGTCTCCATCGCCCAAGGTCGACCGAGAGCATGATTTTTCACCCGTCTTGAGTCCTAATACCTCAGTACACCTCTTGGTATCCTCCGGAAGCAACTTATACATCAAAAACTCAAAGAAAAAACATTAAAACGCAACTAAAATTGAAAGAAAACTTAAAAAAACTAAAACTAAAAATTAAAATCAAAGAAAACTAAAGCAAATAAAGTATAAAAATACATACAAAACCTATAATTTAACGTCCGTAGGGGGCGATCAACTCTCCAAAGGGATTAAGTCAGATAAACGGGATTCGCCAAGTCGACGGACTCTACGTCTCTTCTTGGCACACATCCTTCCACACAATGTTTCAACCTTTGCCCATTAACTTTCATCAAAGCAATTCCAAACAATTGTTCATCTGGAAATAAGTCTCGAATAGGTAATGTATCAATCACCAGCTCAAACTCAATCCGAGATAAATGATCCGCAACCACATTCTCCATCCCCTTTTTGTCTTTTATCTCCAAATTGAATTCTTGCAATAATAAAATCCATCGAATTAGTCGTGGTTTGGTCTCTTTCTTTGCCAATAAATGTCTTAATGCTGCATGATCAGAGTAAACAACCACCTTGGACCCCAATAAATAAGAACGAAACTTGTCCAAGGCAAATACTACAGCTAGAAGCTCTTTCTCTGTGGTTGTATAATTGAGTTGGGCATCAGTGAGAGTCTTACTAGCGTAATAGATAACATATGGCCGTTTCTCTTCTCTTTGTCCCAACACTACTCCAACTGCATAATCAGAGGCATCACACATGGTTTCAAAAGGTAAAGCCCACTTTGGAGATTGCATGATTGGTGCAGAGGATAACAGAGACCGAAGCTTTTCAAAAGCTTGCACACATTATTCATTAAAGATAAAGGGAACATCTTTAGATAACAAATGGCACAATGGTCGAGCAATTTTACTGAAATCCTTGATGAATCTTCTATAAAACCCAGCATGGCCTAAGAAAGATCAAACTTTCCTTACCGAAGTTGGATGAGGCAGAGTTGTAATTAGGTCAATCTTTGCTTTATCAACTTCAATACCTCTCTTTGAAACAATATGGCCCAATACAATACCCTCTTTCACCATGAAATGGCTCTTCTCCCAACTAAGTACCAAATTACGTTCTCGGCATCTTTGAAGCACGAGTGATAAATTGCTCAAACAGTTTTCAAATGATGATCCAAAAATAGAAGAGTCATCCATGAATACCTCCAAGAATTTTGCCACCATGTCAGAAAAGATGGTCATCATACACCTTTGGAATGTCACCGGAGCATTACACAATCCGAATGGCATACGACGATAAGCAAAAGTACCAAAGGAACAAGTGAAAGTAATCTTCTCTTGATCTTCTGGATCCATAGCCACTTGGTTATAACCAGAGTAGCCATCTAGAAAGCAATAATAGCTCTGACCAGCTAACCTTTCGAGTATTTGATCAATGAATGGAAGAGGGAAGTGATCCTTCCTTGTCATAGAATTGAGCTTTCTGTAATCAATGCAAACACACCAACCTGTGGTAATACATTGTGGAGCAAGCTCTCCCATAGCGTTAGGGACAATGGTAAGACCAGACTTCTTAGGAACCACTTGTGTTGGACTCACCCATGTGCCGTCAGAAATTGGATAAATGATGCCTGTATCAAGTAACTTGACAACCTTTTTCTGTACCACCTCCTTCATGTTGGGGTTCAGTCGCCTCTGTGCCTCTCTAGTTGGCTTACATCCTTCTTCCAAATAGATTTTGTGCATGCAAATTGAGGGATCAATGCCCTTGAGATCAGCAACACTCCACCTAATTGCTTCACGATGTTGATATAAGACCTCTACTAAGCTCTTCTCTTGAATTTCTGTCAGATCAGAGGCAATTATAACAGGAAGAGTTTTCTGTGCCCCCAAAAATATATACTTTAACTTGTCAGGCAAAGGCTTCAACTCTAATGATGGAGGGGACTCCAATGAAGGCACTAGGGGAGTGCTAGAGAGAGAAGGTAGTGGCTCAATTGAAATTCTCCATGGTGGAGTATTCTGAATAGCATCCACTTCCAGCATAGAATGCACCTCTTCACACAACCCTTCATCATTAATTTTTTTAAAGTCATAAAGAGACTTACATACCTCCAAGGAGTTTTGAGATATAGAGGATGACACAAATTCCTCTACACATTCATCAATATCATCCATGCAGAACACATCACTCTGATCTGGAGGGTGTTGGATGGCATTGAACACATTAAGCTTGACATTCATGTTGCCAAATGAAATATCCAGGATCCCTGATGATGTGGTCGGAACTAAATTATATTGCAAGCTTAATTTTGCCCTTTTTATCAAAATATAATTTAACCACTCGCAAGAGCACGAATCTTTGCAGATAAGGTTCTATATAGAGGGTATCGATCCCACGAGGACTAGTCATTAATTGTCATAGAGAAAGATTAATTCTACTTTAATTCAAACAAAACAGGTTTTTGGTTTTGTGTTTAAAGCTATTGCATAAAGGAAATGACAATAAAATTAAAGAGTAAAGTTGGGAGAGAGAACTAGGGTTGGTTTCCACCCCTAGCCATTCACATGTTCATAAGTGTAGCAAGCAAGGGATTCATTAATTAAATGCCTAACAATGTCATTAGGCTTGTGACCTCAATGACATATCAAAAGATCAATGTGTGTGCTAACCTATCATAATCCATCTTCAACAAGCATAGCTCTTCAACCTAACTAACTACCTACTTACTCTACTCTCTAAGTGAACACTACATGCATCCAAACTACCTTGTCTTGGCATGGTCTATACAAACTAGCATCACACATTCATTTAAACACCATTATCTAGCCATCATTTGCACTTCTTGTGGAATATGCAAATGTTGTGCATTCAAGTGACAAAACCTACTCTAAGACAAGAATAAATTCCATATCAAATGAATATATAAAAGAAATGTATTTGTGTACATAATCACTAGGCTAAATAATCAACATTTAATTACAAGTCCCAAGAGCTACAAAGATGAACAAGTTTACATGGCTAGGGGTTGAAACCAACACCCTAGTAGAAGAGTTAGTTGCTCATGGTTGCCTTGCACCCTTCCATTGATGAAGAGAATGAAGCTTCTTGGTCTGGTTCAGCCCTTCCTCTTCCTCTCCCGAAGGTCTCTCTCTTCTTTCTCTGATTTGTATGTGTTGAGAGATGTGAGATATGTGGCTTTTGGTGCTTTTTGTATGCTTTTTGGCTCCTTTGGGCCCACCATATATATATATATCATTATATATATCTCTTGTATCAAGAAGGCCCCCAAAAGTCTTGTTCAAGTCAGACAATCCCCTTAAGTCGTGCAAAAAGGGGGATTTTGTTGCAAGTGGGAGAGCAGGTGAGCAAGTGGCCAAGTGGGCTCTGCAGCATTTCGATTGATCGAAATTGCATTTCGATTGATCGAGATTTCGATCAATCGAAATGAGATTTCGATCAATCGAAATTTCGATTGATCGAAATCCACATCTCGATTGATCGAAATGCCTTGGCAACAGTTTCTGATTTCATCTCTTGACTGCAGAAAACTTCTAACTTTGCTCCATTTACTCCAATACCTGCAATACATCAAAAACACAAAAATACCGTAAACATATCTCGGTAAACGCAAAAACGGAACTAACGTATGCAATAAAGAGGGTTCAAATGCATAGAATTGAACACTTATCACCTGACCTACAATTTATGCAAGCATCAGCAGTAGCTAAGAAAGGTTGACCAAGGATCACTAGAATATGCTTTTTTGGATTATGAACTGGCTCAGTGTCAAGTATAATGAAATCAATAGGAAAGTAGAACTTGTCCACTTTAATGAGCACATCTTCAATGATTCCTTGAGGTTGCTTTGTTGATCTGTCTGCAAATTGTAATACCACCGAGGTAGGCTTCAATTCTCCCAAGCCCAATTGTAAGTAGACTGAATAGGGTAGCAAATTCACACTTGCACCCAAATCAAGAAGAACATTATCCACATGGTGCTCCCCAATAATGCATGAAATAGTTGGGGCACCAGGATCTTTGTACTTAGGAGGGGTGCACTGCTGAATTATCAAACTTACTTGTTGTGGCAGTATCACCTTCTTTGGCACATGGCTTTTAGAACGCCTTTTCTGAGTGCACAAGTCCTTCAAAAATTTAGCATAAGGAGGAATTTGCTTGATGGAATCAAGGAGTGGCAAATTAATCTTAACTTGTCAAAACACCTCCATCATGTCATGCAGCTTGTCCCCTTGCTTCCCCAATTTAGATGCTTCAAGGAAACATTGTGGGAAAGGAGCCTTGGGCTCATAAGGAATTTCAGCACTTGGACTTGTGATCACATTTTCTTCTTCTTTCTTCTCACCCACTTTATTATCAATTATTGTTCCACTCCTCAAAGTGGTAATGGCTTGAACTTGCTCATGGTGTGGGTTGCTTGTGAAAGCTTGTATCCCTCTTGGATTAGCAATTGGTTGACTAGGGAGCTTCCCTTCTTCTCTTCTACTCAATGAAGTAGCAAGCTGTCCAAACTGAGATTCCAGTTTGGCAATGGATTGAGAATGCGAGTGCACTAGCTGAACTGTAGATTGTACTGTTGTTGCAGTAGCTTACACTGTCTCTATAAGAGAATCCAACTTGTCAAATTTAGACAAGGTAAATGTCAGCTTGTCTTCAATAGCAGAAATTCTTTGGGCCATAGGACTTTGTGTTTGAAATTGCTGTTGAGGCACAAAAGTCCTAGGTTGATATGATGGTTGCATTGCTGCCCCTTGGTTACTGTAAGAAAAACCAGGATGATTCCTCCATGTAGGATTGTAAGTATTACCTCGTGGAGGATTCATTGGTCCAGTGAATGTAGCTTGGACTTGCTCATGTTGAACATCAGAAAATTGCCCCACTGAAGGACAATTGCTCACATTATGCATAGGACTAGAGCAAAATTCACAAGGGTCTAGCAATAAAGAATTTGAAGCAGAAGGAGTTTGATTGGCAGCCATAATTGCTACTACCTTCTGTGCAATTAAATCAATATCAATTGGCATAGCTTCTGAAGCACCAACCTCAAAAATTCCATCAGTCTTCCTTGTAGTGGCAGGTCTGCTAGAACGAGTAAAGGAGACATGTTGTAGAGAGTTGTCACTAAGATTTTCAATTAAGGTCCATGCCTCTTCTTTGCTCTTCAACATAAAAGTACCTCCACATGACGCATCAACCATCTGTCTCTTGGCTTCTGTCAGCCCTTCATAAAAACTCTGCACTAGTTGCCACTTAGGAACTTGATGATGGGGACACTTCCTAAGAAGATCCTTGAATCTTTTTCATGTCTCATAAAATTGTTACCCCTCATGTTGGGAGAAACCAGTGATAGCACGTCTGAACTGATTGGTCTTCCCTATCGAAAAATACTTCTTGAGAAACTTATGTTGCATCTGAGTTCAAGTCGTGATAGAACCTGCTGGTAGAGAATTGAACCAATATTTTGCTTTGTCTTTCAAGGAGAATGGAAAAAGTCTCATTCTGAAAGCATCTTTAGAGAAGTTGTGAATTTTTGTAGTTGAGCACACTTCAATGAAGTCATCCAGATGTTTGTAAGGGTTTTCTTGAGTCAGCCCAAAATAAGATGGTAGCATCTGAATAATGCTGGACTTGATCTCATAATTTTGTGCTGTGACATTGGGCAGTTGAAAACCTGCTGGTGAGGTATATGTCTTAGGAACATATTAGTCCCTCAGCAATCTAGCTCTTTCTCCATCAGCATTAGGAACAAGGTTGTTATTCCTCTCTTCTGCCATGTCTTCAATTAATTCTTCCTCTTGCACAATTGTATCAACAGGGATGTTCCTCTGTTGTCTAAGAGTACGTTCAGGCTCAAGATCAAGAGGTATCAAAGGATCAGATACAGAACGACGACCTTGCATATATTAGGAAAAAGCACCTGAAAAGAAAACAAAAACAAAATTAAAAATAAAATATAAAAAAAATTTCCTAAACTAAAAATCCAATTAAAATTAATTCTACAAAATCCAATCAATCAAATAGATAATCCCCGGCAACGGCGCCAAAAATTGATTCGTGTGTGAGTGTGACTCAAAAAGTATATCAATTAAAAAATTTCACACTTCGTAATAGAACGAATTCTTTACAAAATAGGGCTACGAAAGGGGTATCGTACCTCAGGGATTATGGTCTGATGAGTTGGAATACGAAATTAATTATAATTAAATTTAAGAAAAGAATTCTGATTTTTAAACTAATTAATTAAAAAGATAAAATAAAATAAATTAAAAGAAATAGATATTGAAGATAATATGAGAGAAATCTAGGGTGTTTGACTTCACCACTAACTCCATAATCAATGGTCAATTGAATCAACTATAGGGGAATTACATCATGCATAAGTGGTCTCGGTGGCTACAAGCTCACCTTCATCCGTCAAGAAGATAACATATGATTAAGGCTAAGCCATGGACTATCTTCGATTGCCATGGGCCATCTGCCTAACTACTCTAATCTAGGGTGCAGTATGGTTCATCTTCTCTAGGCATAATCCATCAAAGCTCTTAACAATATATTCAGTGATTACCATTGTGTAATAATCGCTCTCATAATCACAGAAAACAAGAGAGATTGAGTTCAATAACAACAACTAAATATCTAAGACAAGATAAGAAATCATTGAAACTGAATTTACAAGACTTTTATTGCTCAATTCTATAATAAGAATTCTCTAAATTACACAATCTATGCATGTATATAAAGGTCCCCAATAATTAAAACAATCAAACCATTGATGTTTTGTTAGGGCTACATCAAAACCCTAGTGGATGAACTAGCCGCTCATGATAGAAGAAGAAGCTTCAACTATTGAGGAAGAAGGCATCATCTTCATGAATTATGCGCATGACTTCGTTCTCCAATGGCTTGGCAAATATGTTTCTGTTCTCTTCTCAGCCCTCTCAGACTCTCCAATCTCTGTAATCTCTCTCCAACTGCAGCCTCTTATTCTTCACTTTTTCCCCAAGAGAATACACCAAAGTCCTAATCCAATTAGGAATAAACTAGGGTTTCCCGCAGCACTAATCAGGTGGGTTTTTCCTGCTGACTTCGGCCCAACTTTTGACCCACTAGAAATTCGATTTACGAAATTTTTGTGAAATACAAAAGTGTGCAGAATCAAATTTCATTCAACCTTACGCAAAAATTATGTCAATTTGAGTCTCAAAAGTAAGACTTCTGGTCCATTTTCCAAAACGGGATTAAGATTGTATTATGTGCTGATTTGGGCTTCAGGCTCGAAACCTTCTTAAGAGCTGTAATTCTCTTAGACCTCTTTCTTGGGCTGATTTGAGTTGAAATAAATGGTTGAATGGTTCCCTTTGATGTAGGCTTCATCTAACCATCTTGGATGTCTTCTTTAAAAGCCCAAAAGCTTGGTTTTAACTGAAATAATCATTAAGGCCCTGAAAATATAGAAAACACTAAAACAAAGTAAAATAACAAAATAATCTATCACTAAGAGAATAAAATACATAAGTTAAGAGGTTAGAATGCGTAACATTCAACGCCTATCGCTACCATAACCAATGGCTATGCAGTTATGGTCAAGTTCATTCAAACGAGTATCTTTAGTCATTTTGGAACGCCATGAGCCATATTTAGTGACGGCGAAAATTATTTTTGCAACCGTTTCCTACGAACCTTGCTACTTAAATATTTTGTCACCCATAAGGTTGCTACAACTTGCCACCCTTAAACGAGTGGCCAAGTAGAAGTATCTAATAGGAAAATTAAGCACATCTTAGAGAAGATGGCTTGTCCCGATCGCAAGGATTGGTCACAACGTCTAAATGACGCATTGTGGGTGTATCAGACAGCTTATAAAACCTCAATAGGCATGTCATCGGATCATCTAATATATGGTAAAGCATGTCACTTATCGGTAGATCTTGAGCACAAAGCTCTTAGGGCTATCAAGAAATTCAATTTTGAGAGAAAATTAGCCGACTCTCACCGAAAGCTCCAATTGAGTGAATTGGAGGAATTATAGAATGACGTGTACGAAAGTACAAAAATCTATAAGGCAAAAACCAAGGCCTTTCATAACCGTTATATCCGCGCCAAATCACTCTCTCTTGGCCAAAAAGTTTGGCTTTATAACTCTAGGCTTCGCCTATTTCTTGAAAAACATCGTTCGTAATGGGACGGTCCATTTATCATAAATTCCATCGCTCCCCATAGAGCGGTGGAGTTAAAAGATCCCAAGGACGAAACTCTTTTCAAAGTTAACGGGTAAAGGGTAAAACCTTGCGTGAATAGTCAAATGCAACTGGAATATGTGGATGTTGTCGACTTGATAGATTTCATATATTTGAACATATGACCTGTTCTCACATCTCGCCATAGACGGTAAACTTGGCATCTCCATGGACCTATCATTCTCCACGTGACCCGTTAAATCCAATAGGAATGTATCTAATTTGTGTAAGTTTTGAAATACATGCTTGCATGTATTTTCCCATACTTAGCCAAATTCAACATCAAAGTACCTAAGGTACTTATGATGCATCGTAAGTATAGGAACGATGTATTGTAATTTAACCCCTAATTCAAGTTCAAATCCAAAGCATTGCGCACCTTATGTCGCACTTTTGACGATGCATCGTAAGGGCCATTACGATGCACTGTAATTGACCACGCGATGGCACATACAACCACTTATACATTTGAATCGTGCCTTCTCCCTCTCATTTTTTCTCTCCTTCTCGCAACCAAAGTCTCTCTCTTTCACAACCGAACACAACAAGCCCCACCACCATCATCCACCTTCATCATTTTTAGATTTTTGAAGTGAGAATACAACTTGAACGTACACTTTGAAGCTTCAATTCAAAATTTTGGAGGTAAAGTTTGATTTTCCATAGTTGATTCCATTTGGGTTTAGTTTGATTTGTGGATTATGTGGAACAAATTTGAGGGTTGATTGAAGTATTTGGAGGGTGGAGTTGAGTTATGAGTTGGATTAGTGATAGATTGAATCATTGATAGAGGAGAAGGAACTTTTGATTGTGTTTGAAGTTAGATTTTGAGGTTCCAAAAGGGCTGCCCTGAACAGTGCCCACCACCCATTTGATAAAATTTTTGAACCAAATTTTTGATTCAACATGGTCTAAGCTAAGGTTGCATCCACTCCCATTCGAGATGTCCCGAGGGGAAAGTGGGGGAAATGATATTTTCACCCCGAGCATATTATAGATATGGATGCATTTACTGAGGATCTATATATGGCGTGGTCCTTTCGGGCATTGGAAAAGCATCATTTACTTGGGCTCCTCACTCCTGCTTTTGACATTTATTTCCCCCGGCTCATTCATTTGTTCTACATGAACATGACCTATGATTGCAATGAGCCGGGTGCTTTACGGACTTTTGTTAATGACACCCCTCTTGCCTTCCCAGTAGAGGATATAGCTACAATTACTGGATGTCCACATAGGAACCCGAGGATGTTTATGTGGTAGAGGACCATTACCGATTCCGTGAGCTTGATTTGAGACTTATGGTTTTTAAGATGAATCATGACATGTGCAATAATCGATTAACAAACCCTAAGAACATTTGCATGAGCAAATCTCTCTGCCCCAGACGATTGTGGTTCTTTGATATAATTTTCCAAAAGAATTCCTACCCTCTAGGGTATAGTATAGAGTGTCGGGGAGAGTTCTTGACGACATTATCTGCCCTAAATTCTGAGAGTTGGTTCTCCGTTCTGGCAGTTATTTGGGATGCACAACGTCTGGGGGTAGTTGGTTGCTAAAAATAATCTAAAAGCTGCTACTTTGAAGCTGCCATTCCCTTTTCTAGTGACTGTCATGCTAAGGAAGACGAGCTTCCATTTTGAGACTTCTGAGATCTCCAGTGGCGCTCCTCCTCACTTTACGCTCTAGAGTTGGAGCAAGAGGGTCTCTTACATGAGTAAACTTCCGTGTGAGCTCCAGAGTGAGAGTGACTATGAGGCACCTACGAATAACGCCATGGATATGGACGTCCCGACTGTTGGTGATTTTTCATCCGAGGATATATTGAATGAAGATGAGGTGGAGGATGATATGCCGAGCATGAGCCGAGCAGAGTATGAGTATATAGCCACAAGCTATGAGTGCAGATTTTCAGCAGCTGCAGATATATAGATTTTACAGATCACCGCAGAATGACAAATAAGCGGCTAAACACTTTAGGTGCCAGCATGATAGCTCTTTTGGAGGATTAGGATCGCATCGAGCTACTCCTTAGGGCTTCCCATGGTTCTCACATAGCCTCTACCTCTGCTGCTCCACCACCGCCACCACCATCTCAGCATTAGTTTAGGATTTCTAGTATTATTTGCAGTTTTCTACATTTCAGTTTATTTTCGTTTCAGTACTTGTCTTGTGCCATGTTGGCACCATTTTGATATTTTTGCAACCTTTCTTTTGTATTCCTTAGATTCTGTTGATTATATGAGCAAATTTATGAATAATGGAATATTTGCACTTTCGTTTATGTACATGCGTAATTATTTTATGTCTTTTCAGTTACTGCAATTATTTCACTTTCCAATTCTTGTATAATATGTTTGGTATGTAGTTCACCCTTGTGCAGGTTGAGGAGTGCTAGCGGCAGTCGCTTAAGCGAGTGTTCTTGCACAGTCGCTTAAGCGAGTGTTCTTGCACAGTCGCTTCATTGATTGGTGGAAATCAATCCCAAAAATTAGATGCTTTCCTGCACTAAATGTCCTACTTTTTCATCAATCAATATACCCTTCCAGTTCCAAAATATTTACACTACTGCCATCAACAAATAAATAAAATTATAAACGTAAAGTATTAAAATATTTTTATTAATAATTTTTTTATATTGTCCTACTTTTAAATATTTTTAATAATCTATATACTTATTATAATTATTTCCTATATAATTTTTAAAATTTTGTAATTATGGTTAATTTAATAAGTATATAGATTATTAAAAATATTAATAAAAATAAAATTATAAACATAAAGTATATAGATTAATTGAATAAGTATATAGATTATTAAAAATATTAATAAAAATAAAATTATAAACATAAAGTATATAGATGAATTGAATAAGTATATAGATTATTATTAAAAATATTAATAAAAATAAAATTATAAACATAAAGTATATAGATTAATTGAATAAGTATATAAATTATTAAAAATATTAATAAAAATAAAATTATAAACATAAAGTATATAGATGAATTGAATAAGTATATAGATTATTATTGTTAATTGAGTAAGTATAGAGATTATTAAAAATATTTAAAAGCAGGAAAATATAAAAAAAATATTAATAAAAATATTTTAGTACTTTAAAATATGTTCTTTAATTCAATTAACCATAATTAAAAAATTTTAAAAATTATATAGGAAATGATTATAATAAGTATAGATTATTAAAAATATTTAAAAGTAGTACAGTATAAAAAATTATTAATAAAAATATTTTAATACTTTATGTTTATAATTTTATTTGTTTGTTGATCGCACCAGTATAAATACTTTAAAACTAGAAGGGTATATTGATTAATGAAAAAGTATAACATTTATTGCAGGAAAGCATTTAATTTTTAGGATTGATTTCTACCAATCAGTGGAGCGACTGTGCAAGGACACTCGCTTGAGCGACTGCCGCTAGCACTCCTCGTGCAGGTTTTATCAATCCACTTTTCAGACACGTACCCCGTGTACCCATTTTCCTAAAGCGGTTGATGTTTTGACTTTTTAAAACCCATCAACCACGCCGGTAATATTATTCTAACTTTTCTTGTTTTCAAACATTGAGGACAATGTTTAATTTAAGTTTGGGGGTACAGGCGAACCTGTTTCATTTTCATTTTTGCACATATGTAAATTTTATTTTCATGATAGATATGATATCTTGCCATTGAGGGTTTGAAAATCCAATGACGTCAAAGATGAATACATCTTGTAATTTGGAAATTTGACATCTAGATCCTAAAATTCATGAATTTTAACAAAATTACATGTTAGATTAGAACAGTCCAATTTTTTTTAAAATTTTTAACACTTTACAGTTCCTGTCCTAAATTTGTCCTTAAATGCACAAATGCACGCATACATCTTATTGTAGGGTATACATCATACGAAAAGTTTTGAAAATGTCCGTTTTCTTTTTGAACAGCTTGGAGAACGATTTCATGTGGCATGTCCATAAAAAAAATTAAAAAAAAAAAGAATGAATACAATAAGCCTTCTCACCTATTAAATCGGGTGTCTGTGCCTTATGAAACATGGAGAGTTCGCGTCGAAAAGTGTGCAAAGTTGAGTAATAAAAAAATAAATTGACGGTTGAAGGAAGGTTTCAGCAGACCGAAAGCTCCATTTCGGTCGACTGAAACTACCCTCCAGCCAACTAATAGAGCTGGGAACCTGAAGGTCAGTTGAGCCCAGGGTTCAGCCGACCGAAAGGGGTTTCAGCTAACCAAAACTGGACTGAAAATGGATTTTAACAACTTGGTATTAGGAATGAGTATGTATGTGATGTAAAGACCAATGTGGGACCCATTGGAACGTATAACGATGAGCATATGCATACATAATTGTGTATGTATAGGTAGCTTCCGCAATTTGAATGGTTGATGTTGACTTTCATTGCTCACACCCCATTTCTCTTGCTCTTAACCGGGTATTGAAAATTGGGGTGTAACAACTTAATATCAGAGCATCGTATTAAGGTGAGATTAGAGATGTGATTTGATGACGTGAAAACCTAATGACCCTCGGTTTTCGGTAGTCAAAAAATGGGGTGTCACACACTCATAGTTTTAAAATCTTGCAGTTACAAGTGCATCCAGTCATATCGAGCTTTTGGATTTTGGAAGGATCATGGTCTTTTGATACTCATATCGTTCCTTCAAATTTTTTCAAAGTGTATAGGGACTCTTGATTTACTTCTTTAATTGTACTCTAAGATAAATGGATTCCATCGATGATCCATGACAAGTAGTTATTGCCCTAACAGAAAGCTATGAAAGGAAGACCTTCTCGAAGTTCTTTCTCCTTCTTCTTCCTCAACAACCGAAAACCTTGCAATATCAAGGGCAATAAATTCTAGTTTTGTTAGATTCGATATTATCAAAATATTATACATGACAAAATAGCACAATTAAAAACACATAATAAAATGACATATACTTCAACCTGAATGATCACAACATTAGAAATTTTATAATGAAAGCGAAAGATTGTATACTAGTAAAGAGAATGTTGAAAGAAAGTAAAAGAATACAATATTAGCTTTCTATGTGTGTGTGTGTGTGTATATATATATATATAAATGATTATAATACAAAATAACAATAGTAATAATTTTGGGAATGAAAATTTAAGATTTTCTTCACGTGAAAAGGCCAAATACCTTTTTCAATCTATGCAATAATGTCATGGATAAAAAAGAAATATATTATTGCATGAAATAATTAATAGAAATATTTGAATGGCTCAAACATAATTTATTTTTCTTACTCTTGCTCTTGATGTGAGAAAGAAAATTAAAATAGAGTTTTCTTCTTAATTGATCAGAGCCTGCCTGGCCTTATGCTGGTAAAGTGTTATAAATATAATAAACATAGACCACAAAATAGATAAAGCAAGAGATATATTTCACAGAAAAAATAGTAACTCTTATTACATGAGACCTCTAAATACACACACATTTCCACTGTTGCATGTACGAATCATAATTTCCCAAAGTTAATCACCTCATTTGAATCGTACATTTTCGCATTCTCATGTGGAGACTTCTAAATACACAGCTCACCATTATATGTATATACATGTACCAATCATAATTTGCCAAAGTCAATCACCTCATTTCACTGTCATTGTAAATTTTCACACCTACCATCTTGCATCACCGCGCGTATGGTCCGTATCAATTACATAATTGCACATGAGCGGACCAATTACGCACACATCATATGTCTAGTCACTCGCGCACACGTTATTTTTCCACATGCATCTTCTGTAGGTCATTTAATGGGCGTACCTCGATCGTATGCATAAAGAAATCTATAAACATTATACATT
Source organism: Cornus controversa (assembly GCA_026545225.1). Taxonomy (NCBI): domain Eukaryota; kingdom Viridiplantae; phylum Streptophyta; class Magnoliopsida; order Cornales; family Cornaceae; genus Cornus; species Cornus controversa. The sequence goes on along the minus strand of CM048846.1, from coordinate 30,652,738 downwards.
ATTTAGGCAACGCCCACCCCTATTTCCAATCATCCACAACCATAGATCTAGGATACGTTAATGGAATATAAAGAAAAGGGCACAGGACAATCCTATGCCGTTGGATCATATATATCTATATATATATATATATATCTACACACACTCGGAGAGGTTATTTAGAGAACAGGAGCCGCATCCGTGACTTGTAGCCTGTAGGTCAGTGCAACATTGCAGTTGTCCCACATAAAGGCAGAGCAGCCAAGGTGGTTGAAGAATTACTGTTCTCTCTCTCACTCTCGCTCTTACGAGAAAGTATTCGGTGCCAACCATAAAAGTAACGACATATATTCCTATATATACACACACACAAACTTATGAACTAGAAATCACCTTTCAAAAAAAACAAAAAAAAAAAACTCTGAAGCCCCATGGAATCCCACAACGGACAGGTGGTTCTGATCACGGGCTGCTCCACCGGCGGAATTGGTCACGCGTTCGCACGTGCCTTTGCCGCCGAGAAATGCCTGGTGGTGGCGACGAGTCGGTCACGTTCGTCCATGGCCGACCTGGACAACGACCGGAGGTTCTTTCTCCAAGAACTGGATGTGCTGTGCGATCAAAGTGTACACAAGGTTGTGTGGACCGTGCTCGAACACTTCCGCCGCATTGATATCGTGGTCAACAATGCCGGTGTCCCTTGCATTGGCCCTCTGGCTGAAATCCCTCTCTCACCACTCCAACATACCTTCAATACAAATGTTTTTGGTACAATTCACATGGCATTCTATATATGTGTGTGTGTGTCTATATATATATATATATATTACGTTTTCTTTTCCGAAAGTTCAAGCATGCAAACACTCGTAGATCATGCATGCATACCCATTTACTTCTTTGTAGGATTTATTATATAAGAATGTTTACATATCAAATATTAGTTTATCTTCTATATATATATATATATATATATTCAGTTTCAATTTCCATATTCAGTGTCTTGGTGAAGAATATATTTACAAGAAAAATGTTATTTGTCCCCAATAAGTATTTTAAAATATATTTCGAATTTATGTAGTAGATATATTAGACCACAGAAATTTGGGAAGAATTCCACCAATATTTATAATACTGACTTACATTATCAAAATAATAATATATATATATATATATATAAACTTTTCTCACCGCTTCAACGTATAGCATGCAGCTTTCCGTGTCTATGTAATGGCAAGGTAGTAGCATAACAAGTTCATTATTCCTGCCTTTAACCTTCTTTCTCTTGTTTTAAGCTACACATACACGTTAATATATATATATATATATATATATAGATATCAAACACACAATTAATCATTAATTACTTTTCTACTTTGAGAGGTTTTTATATATAATCGACTATATATGCATATGACATGTTATTTTCCTTCTCCAATCCTTATTGTGATTAATTGTGTGTGTATATATATATATCAAACACACAATTAATCATTAATTACTTTTCTACTTTGAGAGGTTTTTATATATAGTCGACTATATATGCATATGACATGTTATTTTCCTTCTCCAATCCTTATTGTGATTAATTGTGTGTGTGTATATATATATATCAAACACACAATTAATCATTAATTAGTTTTCTACTTTGAGAGGTTTTTATATATAATCGACTATATATGCATATGACATGGTTATTTTCCTTCTCCAATCCTTATTGTGATTAAATTGTGTGTATGATATATATATATATATATATATATATATATATATATATATATATATAGGTCCCATGAGGTTGATTCAAGCTGTCGTCCCTCACATGGTACGCCGGAAAAGGGGGAAGATTGTCAATGTTGGAAGTGTTATTGCCTTGGGCCCTGCACCATGGGCAGGTGCTTATGCTGCATCTAAAGCTGCTATACATTCCATCACTGATACTTTGAGGTTTGTGGAACATTGTTCCTCATCTTATTTATTATTAATTGGTATTATATTTCTTATTTTTAGAAACCACCTTGGTCCCCATCTTCATGAGTAATTATTGATTACTCTCAAGACTTCATATTTATAGAAATTTCACCCACAATTTAGTTGTCTATTTTTAACTCTTTTAAAAAATAATGACAAATAAAAAGTTACTAGCTGTGGCATTCAAAATTTTTCTCATCTAAATGTACCAATATTTTTGAAAAAATTAACCTAACACTTCCTCGCGTGTGCTTAAATTACACAGTGTTCCTCTGTGTTTTCAAAAATTACACCACCACCCCCCTAACATTTATGTTTTCTTTACACTGAGACTTCACTTGACGGTCAAAAGGGTTCATGCGTCGTTAAAAATGGCTGACATCAGCATTATAACATTATAAAATATTCATTTTGCCCTTCAAAAAATGTAAAAGGACCAAGAGATCTAAACCACTATGATATATAGGACAAAAGTACCCACCATTTCAAAGACTACTTTGCCCCTCTCTCTTTACATGTAATGTAGATACACATAAATATAATAACGTCTATCTATATACAGAGAGGGTGAGATAACAGATAACAGAGTGAGCTATTTGGGTGATAGCATGAGAAATCCAGGCCCGAAATAGTCAAGATTGACATTTATGGGGAGTTCAAGAGGTATATGTATAAATTAGATACAAGAGCGGAGTAGGAATTTGATTCTGGGGCATATTAATACATGATAAAATAATTTTTAAGAAGAAAATTTTTAAGAAGAAGAAAAAGGAAAAAAAATATGAGGGTTTGATTGAAGAAAGGAAATGAAAATTTCTTTGAAGAGAATAAATAAGAAAAAAAATTAAAGAAGAAGAGTTAGAAGGAAGAGAAAGAAAGAATTAGAAAATTTTTTTGAAAAAAATAATTTTAGGAGGAGGGGCATTTTGTGTAATTTTATAAACTATATGCATAAAGTTTTAAAAAAAATTAATAGGCCTATGTCTAGGTTTGTACGTGAGTAGAAGTTGTTTCATTCAAATATAAATTAAAAATTAATGAAGAAAAACAAGCTTTAAAGTGAAATGACAATAGTATTATCAGTGTGTGAAATAAATCGAACCTTAGAGAGATTGAGAAACAAGAGATGGACGATTTCAACGGTGTGGAATTGAATTGGGAATGTCTTTGAGATGGATCAGAAAAATCAATGGTAAATTCGCAACAATAATTTTGTTGCAATTTTAGAGATCCTATCCCTTTAATAGTTTTTCTTCTTCCAAGGAGAGGAAGGAAGATGATGAAGAAACGCTATTAGCAGTTGGGGGATTGGAGGAAGGAGGGGCAAAAGTGTCATGTTGCATCTCGTGATAACGTAAATAATTTTATTTAAATGTAATGATTACATGGTAAGTTCACCTTTTCCATTAGCGAAGTTACTCGACATATTCTGATAGGGGTGCAATGTAATTTTTAAAAATAGAAGAAAATATTGTAATTTAATATTTCGTGAGAGGGTGTAAGTGTAATTTTTTCAATATTTTTTGCAATTATAGTTTCCAACCCCTCAACCCTTTCTCTCCCAAAAAGTAAAAAAGTAAATAAAAAGAAACAAAATATAAAAATCAATATATACATAATATGGTGCATGATGCTAACATAGCATCAAAAACTACACTTTTCCACTAAATGATGCCTTGGGGTTTGAACGATGTGGTTGCCCATGTTTCTACAACTTAAAGTCTATATTTTATCTACATAATATTTCCAAAAATATAAGAATAAAAAATAAAAATAAAAATCCACTTAGTTGATTTGAGTTGTATTATAAACATCCGTGCCTTCTAGAGTTCCACCAAGCTCTTCTATGTCTTGACTTCATTGGATTACTGTTTTTATTAGATATAACTATTTCTTTGTATTGTTGGAAAGGATCATTCCTTGAATCCTTTCTACTTTATGTTATTATTCAATTTATATTTTGACATTGCTGGGTCACAAAGACTTATGTTAGCATATTTCATGAATTAAAAGTAGAATCTATAATTTTGTTTTTATTTCTAGTTTAGTTAGAATTTTTCAAAGTTAGTTGGTGTCTAGAAGCTCCCTCTTGGTTATGGTCAACAATGGAATTCAAGCTACATTCCAGAGCAAAAGCGTAATCTTCTACACCAAAGGTATAAAGGTAACTTGACACTATTATGCACCCACCAAAATTCAAGTTCAAGCATTCATACATTAGGGTTTTATTTTTTATGATTCAATTTGGAAAATCCTAATTGAATTGCATATAAAGAGTTTTGAAAACTACCTTTTCTGAAAATTTTCAAAAGTATAGAACTGTAGGGAAATTTAATTGATCGAGGTTCATTGGAGTCGCGCTGATCGATCGACATGTCTTTTAGTCAATCAAGTAGTGTGAAGTAGCAATTTCCTTTTCTTATTAAACGACCCTATTTTGCCTATAAATACACTATTCAAGAGACAAATGGTATCTCCTTTACCTCCCAAAGTAGAAAGTGAAAGTTTGTTCAAGTCCCCTTAGGGAGAAATGGATGTGTGAGTTTCTTGCCAAGAAAAAAAATACACTATTTAAGAACAGATCTTATACACACACCAATATACATAGAGAGACATCTTTGAGAGTTTTTAAGTGCATATTTTTCTTTTAGCATTAATCATCTGCATTAGTTGGTGAGTGTTATCTAAGTATGTTGAGAACAATCATTGAGGAGCATATACAAGCTAGTTCAACACTAACTTCTATTCAATCAAACCGCACGAGATTGATTTTGATGACCGGTAATTGGAAATCGAATCATTGGTTGGAGAAGCGACTTCTGGATTTGTTGACGAGCGAACTCTGTGTCTAGAGACTCGAGTGGAGAGTTTAGTGGATTGGTTTGTGTTAAGAGATTAATGGGTGTTCTTGGGTTAGAGAATTGTTAACCTATTTGTAATAATTTTCTCATAGTGTATTTGGTTTAGCTAGATTAAGTCTCATGATTTTTTCCATTTGGATTTCTGACTTAAAAATATTATTAATTGTCCTTATTCATACATAATAATGCTTTTAATAAAATTTAATATTTAGTTTCAATTTGAATTTAAAATTATGGCAATTTCAGTTAAGATTCATAAAGTAGTTAAAATCAGTTAAAGTCTCAAGCAAGACCTATTCACCATCCTCTAGCTCCAAATCATGAACATTGTGCAGCTCTTGGTCAATGTCTAGTGTTCTGGTCCTTACCTCATTAAGCATGATTAAATATTATTTGTTTGAAATAACAATGAATATGAATGAACAAATTATTGTCTTCTTGGTTATAACCATCATATGTTGTCTAAATGAGTTTTGACATAATATTTGTTGTCATTTTGTTATGCGATATCTGATGAGTACTGTTCTATTTAATAATTCTAATGATTATCATTTCAAAGTTTGAATATACCTTAACATCCGACCCAGACACTCAACTGACTGGGGCAGGCCTAATTATGCTTATGAAGTTTTTTTTTTTTTGATAAGGTAAGTTTGTATATAATATGGATGATAAAATGTACAAGAGAGTTTGAAAGCCTTTTGCTATATGTGGATCTTAAATTTACATGTAGAATCATTTTTAGACTTATGATCTTTGTACCATCCTTCTTCTTATGTAGATTGGAACTCAGACCTTTTGGGATAGATGTTATTAATGTTGCACCTGGAGCTATTAAGTCAAATATAGGAAATTCTGCTATAGCCAGCTTTAATCGTGTGCCTGAATGGAAGTTATATAAGGAATTTGACGCAGTGATCCGAAAGAGAGCCTACTTCTCACAAAGCTCAAAGTCGACTCCTACAGAAGAGCTTGCAAAGAAGACAGTAACAGTGGTCTTGAAGAAGAATCCACCACCTTGGTTTTCTTTAGGCCGTTACTCCACCGTAGCGGGGATAATGTACCATCTGCCACTATTTGTTAAAGATTATATTCTCAGAAAAGTTCATATGGGATTAAGGAAAGGATAATGATGATGATGATTTTATTTTATTATCAGAAAATTAAGTGATGAAATGTTTAAGTTTAAGATTTCACTTACTAAAATAAATAAATAAAAGTTTAAGATTTTATGTTGGGTTTTCAACTATATATATGTAAGTTGTTTCCATGTAAAGGTGGCCTCCAAAAGCATGGACGATCGCGCGCCCACACACTTAATATGTAATGTATGACAATGTGGAAATTACATACATAATGTATCATCTTGTCTCATGATGTTATCGGGTGGGAGTTACTAAGATTGTCCGTTGACCCTAAATCTGACTTGGCCTGACAATGGAAATAATATTTCTATTATTCACATAAACTGTTAGTTGCTCTATAAATACATAAACCTATGTAACCATTGCCTACATGAATTCTCTTTTTTCACTCTTTTCCATCATAAGTCTTGTGTCCTACTGGATTTGATTTTTTGAAATCATTCTTACCACTTCATTCCATGTTAGTTTCGGTCAATCTCTTTGTCTTTTACCTTATATGCAACTCAATCTTTCTCTCTTTACGGGTTCATCTATAGATCGGCGTTGAATATATACATACCACCTAAGTCTACTCTCCCTTATTTTCTCGCTAATAGGAACCACACCTAATTTATCCCTAATCCCTTTATTATTAATCTTATCTTTCTTAGTTATTCCTAACATTCGCATATCTGTCACATGGATACGTTGTTTGTGTTTCTTTTTTGATGCCCAACATTTTGCTCGATATAAGATGGCCGGTCTAATGATTGCTCTATGTATTTTCCCTTTTAACTTATATGATATTCATTTATCCCATAAAACCCCACTAGCTAGCATTCCTCCACTCTGTCCAACCTATTCTAGTTCTAATACTTGCATCCTCATCAATCACTCCATCTTTTTGTATCATTGATCCTAAGTATCGAAAATAATTACATTAAGTAATGTTTTGGTCTTTAATTTTTATTGCTATATTATTATTTCCTAAAAATACTACTAAATTTATATTTCATGTATTCCATTTTACTTCTACTAATTTTTAAGCCATTTGACTCTAGTGTTGTTCGCCAAACCTTTAATTTTATTACTAAAGCTTCCTTAGAACTATCTAATAGCATTATGTCATCAGCAAATAACATACACCATGGAAGCTCTCCTTCAAGTCTTTCGTTATTTCATTCAAGATTATCATAAATAAATATGGACTTAGCACCAAACCTTGGTGTAATCATACTCTTAAAGGAAAATCAATTGTCATCCCACATACAGTATGAACTCTAGTTTTAGTATCCTTATACGTATCCTTAATAAGTTCTATAAATCTTATCGGAATATATTTTCTTCATAGAGCCTACCAAATCATATCTTTTGGAACTCTATCATATGTCTTCTCTGAGTATATAAAAATCATGTGTAGATCTTTTTGCTTACTTCTACACTCTTTTACTAACTGCCTTAATAACAAAATGGTCGGCCTCTATAGTGGATCTCCCTGGTATAAATCCAATTGATTTTTGAACACCGTATATTCTTTTCCTTAGTCTTTGTTCTATTACCATTTCCTATAATTTCATAGTATGACTTATTAATTTAATTCATCGATAGTAATTGTTACAATTTTGTATATCGCCTTTATTATTGTAAATTGATATTATAGTATTTTTCCTCCATTCATTGGGCATTGTACCTTCCTAGATCTAAAATTTTATTAAATAAATTTGTTAGCTGTTGAAGTAAAAATTCGCACGATCCGATTTGTCGTACCTTTATTGCAAAATAGAGGAGATGTGACAGTGTTGACGAGGTGCTAGCTAGGTGGACTCGAACGATCAACATATGATGGAATATAACAGAAGAGTAATTTTGTATTAAAATGTGGTTACCTTTTGATGTGCCCCAACTCTTGTTTATATAGAAGAGTCTTTGGTAGTCATATTGTAGTAGGAGACCCCTTCAGTTACCTTCTCCATCTCGCTTAGTCGAGATGTTAGGAGAAAAGATAGTAAAGTAATTATCTTTATCTTCCAGATGTAACTTATTTAGTCCATTTGACTCATTTCGACTTCCTATCAATCTGAATTTTCTATATCAGTTGCCCTCATTTCCGAGTTTGCTTGCCAAACGTAGGGAATGTCAAGTTGATTATGTTCTTATTTCCTTTTTAATATAATGTAACCTTTTTTAGAGAGTAACTTTTTGCTTGGGAATCGAGCTCAACTGAGCTTATTTTTGTCGTGTTGTGTAGCTTTAAAATCAAGCTAAACATGCCTTATCGTTGTTGTCTCGACCCTTTAACAAGAAAAGTCGTTGTCCCAAGCTTATTGAGCTTACCCCTTTAATAAGGGGAGGTGGTTGTAGCCCCAGACTTCACTCATCCCTTTAAAGAGGTTTGTAATCTCACTCTTTTAATAAAAAAAATTTGTAGTTCCGAGTTTCGTGAACTCACCCATTTGACAAGGGGGTCGTTATAGCCCCGGGCTTCACTCAGCCCTTTTTGGAGGTTCATTACTAAAGGGAACCTCTATGGGGGGTTGTTAGTGATCTAAGGATTCATTCATCCCACTATTTTGAATCAGGTCCATTTAATAAGGGGAACCCCTGTGGGATCTTAGAATCATTCATCCTGCATTTTTTAATAAAAGATCCTTTAAAAAGGGGAACCTCTATGGGGTTTGATGGTTCTGAGCTTGCCCCTTTAATGATAGGAAATTTGTTACTCAACCCTTTAATAAGGGGAGGTTGGCTCTCGACCTTTTAGTAAGGGAAGTTCTGGATGACTCTATGAATGAAAATATGCCCCTGATATTTAATTCTAAATAACTCTAGAAAGCCTCTACAGATGATATCTTATGCGGATCAAACTGTCAAGGTCTTGTCGAGCCAATATGCTCTGGATCCTTAACTGTGGATGACTCTGTAATGCTCCTTTTATGGTGGATAGGGGAGCTCGAGATGGAAACCCATCTTGTAGGTTCTATACTGGCGGAGGACCCGCAATGATGGTCATACCTCGTGACAGGAAACTTGTACCAATTTATTCTTAGTGATACAACCAGATCTTATGGTTCCGGACAATTTCTCTATGAATCCTTATCTTTGGTAAGAGAGAGAAAAGTGTTCATCTTTAGTAAGGTAGAGAAAGAGTTCTCGTCCTTGATAGGAGAGAAAAAAACACCTCTAGTAGGAAAGATATGGAGAGAGAGAGAGAGAGAAAGTATCTCTGGTATGATAGAGAAAGTATATCTGGTAGGATAGAGAGTATCTTTGTTTGGTACCTCTGGTAAGAGAGAGAATACCTCTGGTAGAAGAGAAAAAATATCTCTGGTAGGAGAGAGAAAGTATCTTTGGCAGGATAAAGAAAGTATCTCTGGTAGGTACCTCTAGTCTGATATCGATATGTCTTAGCACAAGTTGACATGGGTTTCTAGTGGATGATGGATCTTAACATGCAAACCCTTGAATCTATAGTGGTAGAGGACCTACGGGAACATAGATCCCCTTAACTGGAGACATGCAACGATCTCTAAATCGAATTGGAGCAACATTTTTTTTAGAAAATTACTCATTTTCCACAGACGGCGCTAACTCTTAAAGCAAAAATTTGTATGATTCGATTCTGCGCACCTTTCCTACAAGATAGTAGAAATGTTACCGTGTCAGCTGGGTTACTACGATGATCAAGTTAGTGCTTGATGGAATATAACAGAAGAGTAATTTTGTATTAAATCATGGCCTACCTTTTGATATGCCTTGACTTTCCTTTTTATAGAAGTGTGTTTGGTAGTTGTATTGTAGTAGGAGACCCCTTCAATTACCTTCTCCATCTCAACTAGGAGAGATGTTAGGATGGATCGTAATGCTAATTACGATGCATCGCCGAAGATGCGTGATATCTTGTGAAATCCCCTAGAATCTCACAAGACCTTTAACTCATTACGATGCATTGTTAAAAGGTTTACGATGCATCACCAGATTCTGATGCATCGTAATAGAGATTATGATGCATCGTGATCACTTGACTATTATAATTGTAAAACTCTCAAGTGACTATCATCAATCCTATCCTTGTCCAACTCCCAACCTATAACATGCATACATTCTCTATAACATTTCTAAACATCCTAGATCATTCACACATCATTCAAATGATCCAAACATATAAATTGAATCTCACACAAAATGAATTTCCAAAAGCGTCATCATACATTTATTCTTTGATTCTCAAGAGTTAACAAATGCCATGTATGGCGATTACATTTGAAATGGTACATATAACTTGTTTAAATGTAAAACAACATCTCTAAATGAGCTACTCAACATGTCACAAGTCAGCATGGACATCTCTATACAAGTCCAAATGATGGAAACCCAAAAGAACTCCAAAAGTCCATGTGCCACTCAAGCCTCGTCCTCCACCGAAGCTTTATCTATAAAAGAATTTGGGGAAAGGGGGTGAGCACACAACTACGCCCAATAGGAATAATCCACTCGACTCTACCTCAACTCAGACAGCCATGCATTAATGCATATGAAGTCTATACATAACTATATGATAAGTATCCATACTTTTCACACTTAAAACATACATGTTTTAAAAATCATGAATGGTACTTCACATTTTAATAAAAAGGCAATTTATATGAAATCGTAAATCAGATGTAAACTCACACCACGTCTAACCAAAAATTAATTCAACTAAGGACTTCAGCTTGTCACATCCATAATGAGGGTCGCTTTGGGACCACATAATTTGCTTACGCTCTACGCGTTGCTAATCTGATGGAAGCGACATCCGTTAGGCCAAGTTTTGGGTCTTGCACCCTAGGGTTCGAAGCCCTTATTAATTCTCACACTTGCCTCAAAAATGCAACTTTCTCACATAAGTGCACATTATCACATAATACACCAAACCTCAAGATTCTCACATTTTTTACCAAATGCATAACATTTACAAGGCCAATGCATGTCAATTCTCAACTCATGCATATTCAATGAATTTCAATCATCTCATGAAAATCACAATACTTGTATATTTCAAGAAAATGTTCTTCTATGCATATACTCCACATATGAAATCAATTCTCACAAAACTTGTCAAATGAACAGAAAATCATAATATTGCATTCATAAACATCAATTGCACATAAAAAAATATATAAATTACAAATAAAACATGCTAGACATTCAATATATATGCAAGAGGGTCATACTTTCATAAGATTCTCAAAACAAAGTTTCATGTTACAAGTATGTGACCTATAGAATCAAAATAAGGAAGAGATTCACACCCCTACCTCAAATATTGAGTCTTAGAAGCTAAGTCCCAAATTTTCATCCCTTTTTACCTTGCCAAATGTGGACTTTGTTTGGTTCACTACTTAGCCCTTGCCGAGTAGAGCAAACCCTTTGCCTTCGGTGTTCCCCAATTCAAAGTCTAACACCTCCGAAATGTAGAGAGAAGGGAGATAGATGAAGTGGGAGAGTTAGAGAGAGAGATATTGTTGTAAAAGTGATAATATCTTAGCCCCTCAAAATATTTATATCTCCTTGGCGTGCAAAATGACCGAAATGCCCCCGAGTCACTTAACGTACCCTCCCGACCTCCGTTTTTGATTTTGAAAGTTCCTACGGTCTCGAAATCACATCATTAACTCTCTAAAAATTCTGTTAGGTCCATACCAAAAATCATATTTTCTCAAAAAAAATTTGAATTCTTGGGCCCACCGGACTGCATTCAGGGGCCCCGTTGACTCAAAAAGTTAAACTTCTCCAAATATTTTTAAAACTTTTTAAAACCTTAAAACAACTTCCCAAACATGTTTTCCATAACCAAAATATGTTAAACATCATTTAAAATGGAATTAGAGAAAAAATGATTATTAAAATAAAAACCGGTCAAAATTGGGACCGGTCTCAACAACCTCCCCACCTTTAAGGAATTTCGTTCTCAAAATTAAAAACATACCCTGAATATTAAAGTGTTATCACTAAACCTTTAGTGAACTCTCTGAACTTCTTTTTTTTTCACTGCTAATAGTTATAAACCTGCCAGTATCCAATACGTGGCTTTCATTCCTTAACCAACAAGATTTTTGGTTATCACCATACCACTTCACTTTACATTCCACAAAACCTCCAGTTACTGAAACATCTCAAACAATGTCCAACCTTACCAATACGGTAGTGCAACCATCATGTCGTGAATCGTCATGACAACTATTATCTCCTAAATTAAGTTCAGAAAAGACCAAAATTATAACCACTCACCTACCAAACTAACACACTTTCTAACTAGTGAAAGTATGCCTACACATCTTTTTCTAGTAACTCATCCTCCTTGAGTTATAATTTTAATATTATTACACACAACAAAGCCATGTACACAAGTCCAAACTCATACTCCACATACATGGCCTAAAGCCAATGTTTTCTAAGGATTTATAACATAATCCTCAACTGGTCCAACCACATTTCCCAAAGAACATGAAACATTAACTCTCTAAGTCTCACAACTGATCTTTAGATCCTTTCAATCCCACCAGTACCACAAGGCACAGTTTATAGGAAAAATAAAATAAATATAAATCTCACTACTTACGCATCACGTCCTTTCCTTGGTTAATAACTAGCCAAGACAAAACTATTAGTATTCATGTCCTCATACTCTCAAAACATCATAACTAGTCGTGTCCCACAAGTAATGCAAATCCCAAGTAAAAATCAAAAACTTCAATCTCTCAAGGTCATACCCCCTATAACGATACATTTATAGACCAAACCGTGTCTAGGAATGAAAATCCCATTTCAACAACATAACACTAGATATTGCGTCTGAAACAATAACAAGTATAGCCTCAGGTGTGTTAAATGGGCAAAACTACCCCTCATTGAAAATCATCAAGTACAAGGGTTTGCCCACTGATAAGACTGTGTCTACAATAACAACAACCAGCAATAATTGTGTCTATAGACTAAACTGTGCCTATACTAACAACCACCAATACTCTCTCATGCTATTCATTTCCAAATTCTGTAACTTTCTAAGAACTCCAAACTGTCTCTTTAGTTACTCCAAAATGTACTAAGACACAGAACCTAAATAGTAGTTTAAAATGGACCTACTCTTATAATCACAACCATTTTCTGTATCATACAACCATATATGAGCAAAAATCTTTTATATTCAAGCACTCCACCTCATTTCCTTACTCGTCGATACCTAACGAGTTAATTTCATAACTACCTAGACCTGACACATTGTAATAGAAGCAGTAATCAAAGAAAACTTGTCCGACTGGGTCATTTCACCTCGTTAGCTCAACCCTGACAATATGTATTTCTTGTTTGCACACCTTCAATTCCCTCAAACCTGTAATCATAATCCATTCCCTATTTTACCATATGAAATCACTGCTTAAGAACTTTTTCAAAGCCCTAGGCTCCTACAACTGGAGTCTATCACAACTGATATATCTCAACTATCATAACCTTACTCAAGCTCAATCCTCTAGTAAAACTCACCAAACTCTCAAAACTGAAATTTCTTAAGTGATAATGAGATGCCCACATATGTCATGTGACATTTGATGCAAACATTTATACACCCCGAACATGCAAATAATTGTCATGTAAATTATGCTAAATACCCACCATATCACATATTGCATATATCATATAAAACTAAACATGTTTTACTAAATGCAACAAATAACTCATGATTTACTACATGATATACTCAGTGAATCAATACTCTAGTTCATAAGTTAAAAAACTCCAATCATACCTTAGTCTCTATGGACCAGTCCTCTAATACTTGGACTGTAGATCAGAGATAATAGGGTTGAACCCCCCTGTGCTCGTGAAACCTGAGCAAGTTATTCTGGATGCAATGGCGGTAATGCCCTAAAACTAGGCTGACCCACTGAAAGTTGAGTGGTACTCTGTTGAGACCCTGTCTCACTATGTACATTCTGTCCTAGATGATAATCCGCTTTGATGTAACCGGTCTAGTAGATGTGATAACAAACATGCTCTACCACTGGTGCCAACTGTATACAGGGACACTCAGACTTGTAGTGACCCGACCACTGATAGTGGTGACACAACACTTTCGATTGTGAAAATCCAATGGGAAAATACACAGATGGTGTCGAGCTAACATGTTGCTACCCTTGAGAAAGTAACATGTTATCTTTGTGCCTCTTCCTCCCCTGACTACCAGGAGATGTCTTAGCATCCTTACCCCAATCTTGGCTTCTCACATCCTCTGATTACCTTTCCTAACCTCTTCTGCTACCAATGTTTCCTCTACTGTCGTAGCGTAACTTATCAAACCTAAAACCAACACTCTGTCCCTTATGGAAGTCCAAAGATCTCTCACGAACTTCTGCACTTTAAGTTCCTTGGTAGGAATCACCTCTGGTGTAAAATGAGCCAAGGATGTGAACTTGGTCCTGTATTCCATAACTATTATATTCCCTTGAATGAAATCATAAAATTCTTGCCTCAAGCCGTCCTTCATCGTTACTAGAAAATACTTGTCAAAGAATAATGCTTCAAACATATCCCAGTCCATTACCTCAATATCGTGGTAATTCTTAATAAACTTCCACTAACGGCTCGCTTCATCAGTAAGGTGATGAGCAACTACTTTCACTCGTAAACCCTCTTCTACCTCCAGTACAGTAAGGAGTTTGTCAATCTCCTTTAACCAATTTTCTGCCACCATAGGGTCGGACCCTCCTGCGTATGATAATGGATTGTGTTTCTTAACATATTCCAACTCCAACATCATCCTACTAGGAGCTGCTCTAGGTCAAGCCTGAGTCTCCTCTTATGTTTCCCTAGCAATTTATTGTATGGTCACAACCATACTTCGCATAAATTGTTGTCCATCAATGGGAACTACTGCCTCTTCACGAGTTTTCTGTGGTGGCATCTTGCTATATTGATAACAAGAAGACACTTTAAAATTCAAAGTATGAATATTCTCGACAAATTCTCTTCATGTATACACAACTTCATGCTAAGTCACTTCATAATAGCATGTCATACCAACAAGTAAGCACATAAGCATATTTCGTGTAATATGTACTTATCCTTCACTTGGACATCATATCCAATACTTATCACACAACTTTTAACTCATCTCACAACACTCAACCATATCACCCCCAAGCATACAAACCATCACCTGTCCATTAACTCGAAAGGAATTCAATCAATCCCAATTCCTTATCTGACTATCTTAATAGTTCACTCGAACATACCCTTTTCTAGAATCTTGGTATCGCAATACCACCAATAGCCTTAGTTAATTGATTGACCTCTAGTTTCCAATGTTCGTGCAATTATTGCAACACTCACATGAATCACCAAACTCTCTATTTGACATTAAGATGTTTCAAACATTTCTTCATAACCCTAGACTCATGCTCTCAAGGTCAATCACAGCATGTCTACCCCAACATTGCAATCTACTCAATTTCAAACCTCTACATAGGTTTACCAATTCGCAAAACCAGAATTCTAAGTGGTGACATATGTCACTACTAGTTTTGCGATGCACAATGAAATACTCAAGTGTAATGTTCAGTCATATGAATCATGTTTGTTACATAGCATATAACATATAAACATGCCTTATCAAATACAATACATACCATGCATGATATGACATATGATGCATCTAAACGAACCAATACCCCAGCCCTCGACTAAAACTCATAAACATACCTCGTCACAAGTATATATATATACTTACAACGCTCACCATGCTTACGCAACATAATGCTAATTTAGTCTACAATTAGTAAGTCATAAAGGCATAAGCAGACAACCATGTTCACCATAAGCAATTTATAATTTCAAGTCTAAATTCTTATGTTTTGAATCTCTAATTTTGAATAAACAAATATTCAAATTCTCACCCTTTGTCCAAGGTATTCCAACCTAGGTCTTTGATAACAATCCGGAGATCATAAAATCCATTCAAATCATGAAGTGATTCAACCTTTACTCGTTGTCCATAGGTATTCAAACTCAGTAGCTCTGTTACAAAGTTGTCACACCGCAATTTTTGACTCCCGGTTAAGAGCGAAGGAAATGGGGGAGAACGGTGTTTATCAAACATCAACACTCCTAATCATAATAGCTCCTTGATATCATGCTCTGATACTAAGTTGTCACACCTCGATTTTTGACTCCCGAAAACCAAGGATGATTAAGCTACTCAAGCACACTTTAATCATCAATATCAATACGGAAGCTTAAATTCATACACGTGTCTATGATCATACATTACAGACTCAACTAACCCCAATGGGTCCCTCACATAATGCCTCTCCCTTACCTAACCACATTTCTATGCCCTAGCTAGCCATATATTACGATGGATCGTCGAAGATGCGTAATATCCTGTGAAATCACTATGAATCTCACTTAAGACCTTCAACTTATTACGATGCATAGCTAAAAGGTTTATAATGCATCGCTGGATTACGATGCATCGTGATCACTTGACTGTTATAATTGTAAAACTCTCAAATGACAACAATTAATCATATCCTTGTCCAACTCCCAATCTATAACACATGTATACATTCTCTATAGCATTTCTAAACATCCTAGATCATCCACACATCATTCATATGATCCAAACACATAAACTAAATCTCACGTAAATTGAATTTCTAAAAGATTCATCATACATTCATTCTTTTGTTCTCAAGAGTTAACATATGCCACGTATGGCGATTACATTTGAAATGGTACATATAACTTGTTCAAATGTAAAACAACATCTTTAAAGGAGCTAGTCGACATGGACATTTATAAACAAGTCCAAACGATGGAAACCCACGTATAACCGGCAATTAATTCAACTAAGTACTTCAGTTTGTCATTTCTATAGTAAGGGTAACTTTGGGACCACATACTTTGCTTACGCTTTATGGGTGGCTAACCCGACAGAAGCGATATTCGCTTGGCCAAGTTTTGGGTCTTGCACCCTAAGGTTTGAAGCCCTTATTAATTCTCACACATGCCCCAAAAATGCGACTTTTTCACATAAGTGCACATGGTCACACAGTACACCAAACCTCAAAATTATCATAAATTTTACTAAATGTATAACATTTACAAGGTCAATGCATTTCAATTTTCAACTCATACATATTCAATGCATTTCAATCATCTCATGAAAATCACAACACTTATGCATTTTCAAGAAAATGTTCTTCTATGCATATACTCCACATATGAAATCAATTCTCATAAAACTCCTCAATTGAACACAAAATCATAATATTGTATTCATAGACATCAACTACACATATGCAATATATAAATTCCAACTAAAACATGTTAGACATTAAATATATATGCAAGAAGGTCATACTTTCACAAAATTCTCAAAACAAAATTTCATGTCACAAGTAGGTGACCTATAAAATCAAAATAAGGAAGAGATTCACACCCCTACCTCAAATCTCGAGTCTTGGAAGCGAAGTCCCAAATTTCCAGCCCTTTCCACCTTGCCAAATGTGGACTTTGATCTGTTCACTACGTAGACCCTATCGAGTAGAACAATCTCTTTGCCTTCGACATACCTAATTCAAAGCCTAACACCTCCAAAATATAAAGAGAAGGGAGAGGGATGAAGTAGGAGAGTTAGAGAGATAGTTATTACTGTAAAAGTGATAATATCTCAACCCCTCTAGATATTTATATCTCCTTGGGGTGCAAAATGATCGAAATGCTGCCGAGTCACTTAACATACTCTCCCGACCTCCGTTTTTGATTTTGAAAGTTCCTACGGTCTCGAAATTACTTTCTTAACTCTCTAAATATTCTATTTGGAGAATAACAAAATTTATATTTTCTCAAAAAAAAATTCAGATTCCTAGGCCCACCAGACCACATCCCGATGCCCCGTTGAGCCAAAAAGTCAAACTTCTCCAAATATTTTTAAAACTTTTTAAAAACTTAAAACAACTTTCCAAACCTAGTTTCCATAACTAAAACATGCTAAACGTCATTTATAATGCAATTAGAGCAAAAATGATGATTATAATAGAAACTGGTCAAAATTGGGCCCGGTCTCTACACAATATTTGATTTATATTCTTATTATTAATCATGTAATTGAAGTCTCAGAGTGAGCATGAAGTTCTACATCAACCATGCGAATGTTCTTCAAGGGATGAAGTTTGAATCTTCGGAAGAAGGCATTAATGGTCTGAACAAGGATTTGATCGATTGAAGTTTTTAGATAGTTCTGATTGCATGAGAACATCATCAATCACGTATAAGAGTCACCCAATCCAGGTAAAGTGGTCATAACACATATTTCAAACTATGAGGTTCCAACCTTAAATAGAGGAGTTTTTAAGCAAAAGTTGAAAATATTCAAAGTTGGACTGGTCCAGCTCAAGCCCCGGACCGATCCAAGAGGTATTAGGATTTATTTTTCTATAGGCAGAAGCTTGGACCAATCCAAGGAATCGGCTAGACCGGTCCATGCCTTCTGTTGGCAAAAATTGGCTTTGTAATGTCCTATTTTCACCCAGATTTAACTCTGAAATTTCCTTAAACTTTGTGACTTGATTCCTATTGATTTTAATTTTTTTTCAAGGAAAATTAGGTTTTTTAATCTCTATAAAAACCTCATATAATTTCTCTCTGATTATGTTTTCAATAGACTAAAAAATCATATTCTAGAGAGAGAAAGCTTTGAGATATTTTTCTAGTAAAGAATTTTTTCCTAAATTCTTTGTTTATATTTTTCTAGAGAGAAAGATATTTTCTTGATCAAGTTACTGGATTGGTTTCTTCTACAACTGTTCGTTAGTGAGGAAGGAGAAGAAGATCGTGTTTTGAAGGGGACAAAATACTTGCTAAGTGTTCATGTTCTTCCAGTTACCCTTCTGCAAGGATTTTGACGTTAATTAGGAATCTGCAGCAATTGGACAAGGGAGTCGCAATAGTAAGCCTAAGGTGTTTTGCATCAAGGTCTTGTCAGAGTGGAATCGGTGTGAGTCTGGACAGAGTCTATTATACTTTGCTTCAATGATAGTGGATTTGGTTTTCTAGGGCTACAAGCATCTCCTATGGTTTTTTCCCGATCTAAGTTTTTCATGTATATCTAGTACATTCATTTACTTTACTGCACTTATTTTATTGGGCAAATTACACTTACCTCCCCTTTAGATTGGATTTATTATAGTTACTTCTTCTCTAGGTTGGCATATTACACTTACCCTCCTTCTCAGTAACAGATGTTAATGAAAAATATAAAATTACCCTTATGTCATTTACACTTACCTCCCCTCTAGACTGGCTTATTGCACTCACCACCCCTGTGTTTTGTAATATTACACTTACCCCCCTCTAATTTGGATGTTTGTAACAAATACCCTCTTATTGTCAGCAACACTAACTATTTGCGATGGTCAATGCTAGCGTAGTCAAATTTGAAGATTTATATGACAAAAATACTCTTCAAATATTTACAGAAAAACTTTTGTCCTATGTTGCTTGTGCAAAAAGACAAATCCAACCCCAATTAAAGAAAATACATAGATCATTTTCTTCTATATATTCGTATTTCATCTTTTCTTTCTCTCATATCCATCAATATATCCTTTAGTTTTAGTCCTTGTTCGCTTTTGATTATATCGATTATCAATTCAGATAATGATGAATGATGAAAACTAATAGATTTTGGAGTGTCTCTTTGTTTCAAGTGTTTCACAGACACTTCGAATAAAATGGAATGAGTTTTGGTCTTTTGAAACATTTTAGCCTTTAGGATTTATGTATAATGTAATTGTGACAAAATAGTTTTTAGTTAAAATTATTTATATAATAATAAGGGCGCAATCATAATTTCACATTTTCGTAATATAAATTTTCAAATTTGGCCACGCCCACATTGACCATCGCTGACAGTTAGTGTTGCTAACGATAAGTAGGTATTTGTTATAAACGTCCAAATTAGATGGGAGTAAGTGTAATAGTCCAAAATACAAGGGTGGTGAGTGTAATAAGCCAATCTAGAGGGGAGGTAAGTGTAAATTGCATAAGGGTAACTTCACATTTTTCGTTAACATCTGTTTCTGAGAGGGAGGTAAGTGTAATATGTCAAACTATAGGGGAGGTAACTGTAATAAAACTAATCTAGAGGGAGGTAAATGTAATTTGGCCTTATTTATTTACTTGCTTTGTGGGATTGCTTTAATTTCAATTGGACTGAAAATTGGATAATCTGAAAGATTAAGTAAAAAGTGAGTAAACTTAATCACCCCCCTCTAGGTTTTAAATCTAACTTTTGTAACCGCTTTTGTACCGTGCAACTCACTCTTATCTTGTATTACCTTTTGTATCTGATTATTCCACTACCACATCAATTGATTGACATGGTTGATGATAAAGTGGATGATAGGAGTGACTATAAGAGATAAGGTTCCTAATGAGTGTGAGAGAGAAAAATTAGGTATAGCACCCATTTGTGAAAAAATTAGAGAGAGTAGATTGAGGTGGTTTGGACACACATATCGGAGACCTAGTGATGTGCAGGTGAAGTGAGGAAGACAAGTTGTAATAGAATGCAAGAGACGGAGAGGATGAACAAAACTAAAATGGGATGGGGTTATTAAAAATGACTTTCAAAAATTAAATTTGGTAGGAAAAATGGTATACAATAATTCATATGGTCAACCTTATTCATATGGCACTAAGATAAGGATGATGTCAATTGATTGGACTATTTACTTTGAAGAACTTTCACTAAGAATGATGAGAGTGGGCATATATAGTACACCATACTAGGTGGCTGAAAAGGCTCAAGAGGTAAACTTGCTGAGTTGAAGAAGGTATTTGTTGCTGCTGAGTTGATATATGCAGATGAGTGGTGGGGTAACGTTAGTGGTTGCTGTTGAAAAATTTGCAATTGTTGCTGGGTAAATGGAACCACATGTGGTGTCAAGGGTGGAATGTTATTATGTTGCGTTTGGTACGCAGAAATGAAATGGAATTAAATGCCCATTCCAACTATTCCTTTGTTTGGTATGAATTTTAGTGTGAGAATTGTCATTCTCTTGGAATGAAAATTTATTTTCAAAAATGAAAATCCATTCCATAATTAAACCTACGAAATGGGCATTCCATTTCTAGTAAGATTAAAAAAAAAATCACATGACTAGAAAACCCTTCACCTCTATCACCACGACCACCACTACCACTTCCACCACCACAGTGGCTCTACCACCACCACCACTACCACTGGCTCTACCACCACCTCCACCTCCATATCACCATATTCCTACTCCACCACACTATCACCCTGATATCGCCACCTTCCTCCACCACCATCACTGCCTCCGCTGCCACCACATCGTATCACCACCACCTCCGCCACCACTTTCCTCCACCACACCACCACCGCCACCCTCACCACACCACACCACTGCCACCACCTCCACATCGCCGCCACCACCCCTACTGCACCACCGCTACATCACCACCTTCCTCCACCGCCACCCCCATCACACCACTCCACCAGCTTCACATCGCTGCCACCACCCCTACCACACCACCGCCACATCGCCACCTTCCTCCATTGCCACCCCCACCACACCACTCCACCATCTCCACATCACCACCTTCCTCCACCACCACACCTCACCACCACCTCCACTGTCACCACCTCCACATCGCCACCTTCTTCTACCACGACATATTTATTGGTTTAATTTATTTGTCACTAGAAAGGGTATTTTAGAGAATTTGATTTAAAATTTATTTCATTCCCACCTCATTTCATATTTGCGGCCAAACAATAGAATGAGAATGGTCATTCCATTCCATTCCCATTCTCATTCTATTCCTAACTTCATTCCATTCATTTCCATTCACGCGTACCAAACGCAATATTATTTTAACTGATCCTATAATCAGTTTTGAATGTTATTGATCGCAAATAATTAATGTTTGGAAGGTAGGTTAAGAGAAGTATATGGTATTGGGCTGGGGACATATGGATTGTTTGGTGGTGCATTCAGTGGCTGTCCTATTTTTGCTTTTACATTTGCATCTACTGATGTTGGGGTTGTAGTTGATGGTCTTGAAACAGCATCATTTTCATCATCAAGGAGCTTAAAAGGGATTAAAAGTGATACATTAACATCAGGTTGCCTACTTCGATGCATCGCCGCTTCTATGCATCGACATTATAGTCAATGCATCGATTTTTAAAAAGTCCCATTTTCTATCGATTCCAGCAGCCTTCGCACCTTGTGTCGATAGATGGTCGATGCATCGACCAGATTGATACATCGAAACTTCTACTTTGATGCATCGAAGTAGCCAATTCGATGCATCACACTGAATCACGTGACTGCATATGTAGTCACTTAATTTTGAATTCCTCTTCTCTCTTTCTCATTTTTCTTTCTCTCTCACGAATCCTTCTTCTCGTTCTCGTCTGAAAAAACCCAAGAACACCCACAACCCTCACAAAATATCAAGATCACCAGTTTATTTTCAAGCTCGAGCATCCTTAAAGGTGATCCTATGCGTGGACACCCTTACATGGCCAGTTTCCACTTGTACTAGGTAACGGACTTTATTTGGAGCTTTAAGTGTTTGTATTACATTTGTGACATAATATGGTGTGGGTATAGATATTAGGATTTTTGGGTGAAATTTTGGGGGAAGTTGTGAGCATTTTTCATTCTATTCGAGATTGGGGGTCTATTTGACACATTTATGTTGACTTGTTGTGGAGTTGGAAACCCACCACTAAAGGCTGCCGAGCACTTTACTTACTCAGTCCTTTAGGACGAGTTTGAAATCCATTTTTGTGTAGAGATGGTCCGAAACAAGGCTCCTATAGGAGTTATTCGGGATGTCCCGAGTCGATAATGAAAGAATTGAGGATTTATACCCGAAAGTTTAATAGTGGCTTCAGATTTTGAGGATGACCGCTATGCTCACGGGAGTATCGATGCCTTACGGGACCGTGGTCTCCTACCCTTGCTATCTCCTACAGTTGATATAGCTTACCCACGGCTTGTACAAGCTTTTTATATGTACCTCAGATATGATTGTGCAAAGCCCAGGATTTTGAGGACTACTGTCGATGGCACGGCTCTTGCCATTACTTCCACCACTATTGCAGAGGTCACCGGGCTGCCCCATGTGTAACCCGAGTTTGTTGAGTTGGGTGAGGACCATTTTGTATTCCAAGTGCTTCCCTAGGACCTCACACTCTCTCACATAGTGAGAGAGTTATGTAGGGGGCATTTTACCAATTACAAGAACAATGCCACAAGCAAATCGTTGATACCCCGGCGTTGGTGGTTTTTGGATACCGTATTTTATAAAAATGCTCACCCTTTTGGGCATTCTATCGAGCACTGGCATGAGTTCTTAGAGGCCCTCTATGTTATAGAAATCGGGTGCTAGTTTTCCGTGCCCGCTTTGATTTGGGGCCAACTTCACAATACTTGGGACCAACTGATTCGAAAGCTAAATAAGAAATCTTTGTCGATGAAACTTCCATTCCCCTACCTCATTACCGCCTTTTTGAATAGGGTGAGTTTTGAGTTTGAGGACTCTGAGATTACTAGTGGACCGCCACTGCATTTTTCTCTCCAGAGTTAGAGAAAGATGGTGGCCTATATGTCCGCCTTGCCCAGAGTAGCCCCCGAGGTGGAGGCAGGTGATAATGAGGAGGAAGATGTCAGTGGAGACGAGATAGAGCTGGATGTTCCTAAGGACCATGAGGAGGGAGAGGATACTTCAGAGGAGCCTAAGGTTGATGTACCAAGCATGAGTGCTGAGGACTATGAGTACCTCGTTGATGGTATAGCTTGTCTGACTGTCAATGTAGTGCGTCTTCAGACAGACTTTGATACGCAGTTTCAGGCTGCTATAGAGGAGCGCCGTGTGGCAGTTGAGCACCGAAGACAAACAGAGGAGTGCTTAGATACTCTTACTGCTAGCGTCCATGCCATTTTGGATGGGCAGGACTGCCTTATGTGACTATTCAGTCGATCTCGTGTTAGGGATCCTTCTGCCTCTACTTCTGTACCACCACCACCGCCCCCTCAACCCTAGTTATTTGTGGTTCTTGTATTTTTGTTTTACGTTTCATTTCAGTATGTTTTGTTCTTTACAATCATTGAACTGTACAGTGCCATGTAGGCACTATTTTGTTACTTTTGGTTGATGTATTCCATAAATTCCTGCATCTATACTTACAAATGTTTGAATTAATGGAATGTTAGCACTTTTTATCATCTCTGTATATTTCATTTGTTACTTTTGGTTGATGTATTTCCATTTGAGGACGTGATACCCATAATGTCATCGATAAATGGATCTTGTAATTAGGAGTTTTGATGTGACATCCGAAAATATTTGAACTTTTGAAAATTTGTGTTAGGTTAGAATTGTCTACATTTTTGTTTAGTCCTAGAATATGATACAGTTCTTTTCCTAAATTTATCCTTAATGGCACAAACACGCACGCATACATTCAATTGTGGGGTATACGTCGTTTGGAGAATTTTGAAAAACGTTTGTTTCTATTTGAATTCCTTGAAGAACGAATTGCTTTAGAAAATTTAAAAGCTAAAAAAAAAAGAGAGAAAAAGAAAACAAGAAAATAGAATAAAATTGGCAATAAGCCTTCTCACTCATTAAATTGGGCCGAGTGTTCGCATCTAAAAGTGTGTAAGGTTGAGCAATAAAGAAAAAATTGGCTCATTTGAGTTCGTAGCCTAGTGAGCTCAGTTCTTAAGTACGAGGGGTGTTTCTCCACCCAATGCCCTAAAATCGTCTGGTTTGGGAGTCATTGACCCAACACTGTTACATGGGCTTACTAGAAAGCTTAAAGGACTTAGGCATTGCACGGCCGATAGTGCTTTATGTTTGTAAATATTTTTGTAGCTATTGTTATGCTTTGGTGATCTATTTCAAAAAGTTGTTATTTTAAGAACGGATGTTTTCCTTACTCTCCATTAACGACAATAAACCACACATTTAAGTGTATGTTCACTTTTCAAAGAGGATTCTACAGTTTGCACTTGTATGTATATTGGATTGACCATTATGTGGGGACTATCTCCTAATTCAGATTTTTGATTGTTATTTCTATTGATGTCCATATAGCTCCATAATACTTGTTGCATTTGTCATTTTGAACATCAATTGGGGTATTGCTCTTCTCTAGATAATGACTAAGCAAACCACCATTTTTGTATACTTTTGTGAATTTAACAAGCGTGTTAAACCCAATGAGACTTCACTCATCTACTAGACGTGTCTAGGGGTTTAAAAAGGTCGTTGCATTCGCTAAATGCAACCGTGTTTCCCACGAAAGCGGAATTATAGTAGTTGCGTTATTTTATTTCATTTTGTATTGCTAAGGGACTAGCAATATCAAAGTTTGGTGGTGTGATAAGCATTGAATGTTATACATTCTTGCGCCTTTACTTATTATTTGGATCTCATAGCTGCACATATTGTATAGTTTTACGTGTTTTTATGTTTTTGATTGATTTTAGGTTCAAACTCAGAATGCGACATAATTTGACTCCTTTATCAGTTCAACAATGCATTCCTATGTCCTGCCATGCTTCATGGAAAGTTCACATTAAGGAATAGTGAATGGCATATCAAGACCAGAGTTAGAAAGTTAAAGAGTTGAAGATCTGCAGAAGAAGGAGAGATCGATGCATCGAAGTGCCTACTTCGATGTATTGCAGCTTTGATGCATCGAAGTCCCTACTTCGATGCATCGCCCAAACCTGTAAAAGATATTTTTCTATAAAAATTTTCTTCACTTGCCACTTGTCCAATTTTGCTTTGATAAAGCCCTGAATGGAATTTCTATGATATTTTGAGCCTCAAATCAGTTATATAGCTAGGAAATATGTAACAAAACACACAATTCTTGTAATAGAGAGCATATATAGAATTCTAGAGAGAGAAAATGAAGTCCTAGAGAGGGAAAGCTTCAAAGAAGGCTTTGTAAGGCCTTAAAGACCATTTTGAGCATGGGACCATCTCTGTCTATGGAGTGCTTCCAGCCCACCATGAAAAACTAATCATTCTCTAGGGTTTTGACAAACCCTAGTCTTGTAAATATGTTCTAACTTCAATGAATTGGGAATTTTTATGTATTTTATGTATATGTTTCTTGCCTTGAGCCTTGTATTAATATAAGTTTACAAACTCTTTATGTTCATGTGTTGCAATTTATCTTTTTGTCTTAGAATGCTTAAAATCCGCACATGATCTTCAAACACTTATAAGTTTCACAAGGACTACAAGTGATGGCTTGAGACTAGTTTTCACTATAACATACATAGCTAGATTTGCATAGGTCATGCTTAGAGACAGTGATTTTACTACATTTATGTAATTAGGTAAGTAGGTAGATAGGGAAATCACAGTTTTCGAAGATGGATTATAGTATATTAAGTTGTATGTATTCTCTATAGCGACGTCATTGTAGGCGGGACTTGTCAACACGTCATTTAGTACACATTAACCTAAATTCCTCCAATTTATTAAAAGTGTGATATACTACGAGGCTACTGGTGAAGTATAACCCTAGTCTTTACACTTCTATCAAAACTTTGTATTTAAATTATATTTTATACTTTCAAATTAGAGTAAGAAAATAACCAACACTCGGTTGTGATTTAAACAAGAACCAACCCTCAACCTTTAGCGAGTTATACCTACGTAGTCTTTGTGGGATCGACACCCTCAACTTAGATCCCTATCCTTCAAGGATTCGTTGTATTGCGAGTGATAGATTTATAAATTGTGAGTAGCGCACCAGTAAAAGCACAACATGTAACATATTGTGCAGTCCATTCAAGTCCACATTTCGTAATCAATGCATCAACACAAAACATGCTTTAACAACTACATGTCATGCTTCCTAGCATTCTAGTCAAAGCTCATATTTTCATTTATTTCGTGGCATATGCATCAAATCTAACTTGACAACCACATACAAAAAATCATGCATTGAGGCACATTCCATCATATTTATAATATATGACATAATCAAAATCAGATTCAAAATCCACACAAGTTACGCATATCACATAGGTTATACGTAAGACTCAAATTGCTCTTTTTCTTGGAATTGTTCACACACACACACACACACACACACACACAATATATGTACCGAAATCCCATATCTCAAGTCCTAGTTATTTTAGGGCTACTAACATGCCGGTAATCAACCCTCTTGGCAAGTTCAAGGTCTTTCAACCCCCGGGGATATGTTCCCCATCTACTTTTTCATGAGCCCCTTCCGAAACACAACCCCCTACTCAAACAAAATATGTCACATTTTGCATATACAATCACAAATCTCGATGCATTGCACCCATCTCATGCCCTAGCTAAATTCTAGCATGTCAAATAAGAATCATAAGACATAAACATAAACTTAACCCCCAAAACTAAATTTTGTCATTTTCCCCAAAATCCCACACATGCTATGCATATTCTATTTTGCACATATAATCAATTCATGCATTATAACACACATACCAATCTTTTCAACTCAAAAGAAACTCATTTATCTCCATATAAAACAAGAACTTGATCCTAGAGAATTTATACATCATGTATCACATGAAAAATATTCATTTTATGCCAAGAAATGAAATTAAATTTGAAATTAGAAGACACAACACACACCCCTTACCTCAATAGCTATAGTCTCAAGCTATCCCACACTTTCACCAACATGAAATTTGTCTAACTGCGACTTTACTCGGTTTCAAGTGAAGCCCTTGTTGCATAAAACACACTTCCCTTCTTCAATGTCTTTCGAATCAAACCCTAAGGCCTTCAAATCTTAGAGAGAAGGAGAAGAACACAAAGAGGAGAGAATGGAGAGCTTGGGCGGTTGTTTAGAGAGAGAAATAGTGGTTAAAATATCTATCTCTTGATATTTATAAGCTCCACGCCGTAAAAAGACTAAAATGCCCTTACTCACTTAACGTACCTTCCTGACCTCCGTTTTTGAATCTGAAAGAAGATGTGGACTCGAAATCACTTTTATGTCTCTCTAAATATTCCAATTAGTCTATAATCAAAAATAAAATTTCTCAAAAAAATATCTAGATTCCCAAGCCCACTCGACCCCTATCCTGAGTCCCGACGACCCAAAATTTTAGAATGAGCTTAATGGCTCACAAAACTCTTTGGGCTTCTAAATTAGTCCCTACATATATAAATCATACTTAAAACATATGCAAAACATTTAAATTTCTATTTTAGAAAATAAATAAATAAATCTCTACAATATCCCCACCTTATGAGATGTCGTCCTTGAAATAAGAGATACCTTGTGAAAGAAATAAGTTCGGGTGCTTGGATCGAACTTCTTACTCTCGCTCCCAAGTAGCCTCCTCTAGTCTGTGTGTCTCCACAAGACCTTGACCAAAGGAATGGTCTTGCCCCTTAACACTTGATCTCTAGTGTCAAGAATCTCCACAGGTTGTTCTTCCTACAACACATCTTCCTTAACCTCAATGTCTGCCCAACCCAAAATATGTGATGGATCTAGCTCATATTTTCTCAACATGGAAACCTGAAAGATATTGTGAACTCCCTCTAATTGTGGTGGCAAAGCTATCCGATAAGCCACTTCACCAACGTACTCCAATATCTCAAAGGGTCCAATAAATCTTGGCTGTAACTTGCCACTCCTTCTGAATCTCATCAACCCTTCGCGTGGAAAAAGCTTGATAAACACACGATCTCACACCCCAAATGACAATGGTATTCTCATCCGATTGGCATAGCTTTTCTGTCTACTTTGTGTTGTGATCAACGGTTGACAAATCAACTTTATATTTTTCATTGTCAACTGTCTCCCCTACCTCGGTCTAACAAACTGATGACCTACGCGGCCTACCATACAATGCCTCAAAATGTGCCATTTTTATGCTAGTTTGGTAGCTATTGTTATAAGCAAACTCCACCAACAGCAAATAGTCTTCCCAATTCCCTCCAAAATCCAAGATACAAGCTCTGAACATATCCTCCAGTATCTAAATTGTATGCTCTGACTGACCATCAGTCTGAGAATGAAAAGCTATACTGAAATGTAACTCCATATCAAGGGCTAGTTGGAAACCTTGCTAAAATTATAAAGTGAACCTAGGATCTCTGTTTGAAATGATAGACACTGACACTCCATGAAGCTTCACAATCTACTCTGCATATAATTTACTAAGTTTCTTCGCACCATCCATGACTCGAATAGGTAAAAAATGAGCCGTCTTAGTCAATCTGTCGACTATGACCCACACGGTATCATGTCCCCTCTATGACCTCAGAAGTCCTGTCACGAAATCCATTGTGATATGCTCCCATTTTCATTCCGCCATTGGCAATGGTTGTAATAAACCAACTAGTCTTTGATGTTCGGCTTTCACTTGTTGGGAAGTAAGACACTTAGCCACAAATTCAGTCACATCCTTTTTCATTCCTTTCCACCAATACTGTCGCCTTAGGTTGTGATACCTTTTCGTCCCACCGGGACGCACCATAAGCCTAGAATTGTGGAATTATTAATGAATACCCTCCCTACATAGGACAGGTACATACATCTTCCCTTTAAACCATAAACTCTCATCCTTATGCAAAGACCAACCTTCCACAACCTCACCACCCAAAATCTAAGTGTGAATAGCTTTCATCTTATCATCTTGCCCTTGTGCTTCAATTAACCCACTTGCTAGAGTCGATTGAGCAACAAGGCTAACAAGGTAGTCATTTCACTATCATCATTGAAGTACAAGTCCAAATCTGCTATATAATCCATCATATTCCATTCTCGAATGACAATGCTAGCCAACACCCCATGTGACTTTCTACTCTAAGAATTGGCTACGACATTGGCCTTTCCTAGGTGATACTGAAGATCAAAATTATAATCTTGCATATAATCTACCCACCTTTTTTGCCTAGAGTTCAAATCCTTTTGAGTGAAGAGTTATATGAGACTCTTGTGATCGGAAAAAACTTTAAATTTCTCCCCGTACAAGTAATGTCTCCACCCCTTCAATGCAAAGATAACCACCACCAATTCTAAATCATGAGTCAAGTAGTTTTGCTTGTGAGTATTTAGTTATCGTGACCTATGATGTGATTTCAATTCTACTTAACCACTCGTAATAGAACGAGTCCTCGTAGGACAGGGCTATATAGAGGGTGTCAAACCTCAAGGACTTGCAAGGTTGAATTGTTATGTTACTTAGTCTTTGAATTAATCTAAAATAATTGGAAAATAATTGTTGATATTTGATCTTGAATTTAATTGAGAAAATTAAAGCTATTTATAAATTTATGTTATGAAATTTAATCAGGAAGAGAAGGTCCTGAGAATTGACTTCACCACTAACCTTCTGACAATGACAATTGTACTAATTTGGGACGTTTAATCTATGCATTCAGAAAAGAATGGCTACAAGCCCAATTCAGTTCTATCAAGGGGATTCGTTCTACATACAATTAAGCATAACTCGTCTTCGCTTAGCATGGCCTATACATCTGATTAACTAATGATATGATAACTCATCTTTGCTTAGTACGAATTATCAAAACTCTAAGTTGAACGATTTGTGAAAACTATTGTATAACCCGTCTTAACAAAATCACAGAAATTGAAAAGAACCAACCCTAATCATGCAAATTTACATTCATTTTACAAGAACAAGAGTTAATATGCAATGAAATAATTCATTAAAATTCAAACTAATAGCACAGTTGTTGTGTAAGTCTTGGTTATACAATCAATGCACAAATTAAATCATTACCAAATCAATATATAACTAAAACATTGAAAGACAGGTTAGGGCTATGTCACTTCCCTGGAATGATGTTTTAGCCACTCATGATCGGAGGTCCAGGCTTGAACGATGATGAAATCTCCATCTTCTTGCTCGTATCGTCATGAATCGCCTTTGTCTATATCTCTGTGTTTCTTCTCTCCACAATCCTAGTTTCTCACTTTTCTCCCCTTTTGTCCGTTTTAGGAAATTTTCATGAAATATGAAATTATACAGAATTGAATTTCTTTCGACCCACGCGAAGTTTTGGTCATTTTGACAATCGTGTACGGAGTTATGGTTTGAATACCAAAACGGGTCCAAAACTTTTTACACCTTTGAATTGGCCCAATCTTCAATGTGAATAGGCTCGTGCTCATTTTCTTCATTTAAATTCATTTCCAGCCCATTTCTTCAGTCCATTTAGTTTAGATTTTCAGTATAAACACATCTCATGGGTCAAAGTCTAGCTTACTACTAAAATAGCACCGTCTGTAGCCCGATTGCACCATTATTAATCAGAATTACCCTTAATCACCTGAAATCATGAAAGGATTAAAATTATTAACAAAAACATGAAATAAATATTACTAAGATACTAATTCATATAATTTTAAGGGCATTGAATATGCAATATGCACTGCTTATTACACCCCCCAAACTTACATATTGCTAGTTCCTTAGCAATACAGAACTAAAAATAAAATAAAACACTAAACTACTTCCTCTTTCGTGGGAGATCTAGTAGCATTTAGCATATGCAACAAGCTTTTTCAACCCCTAGTGGACGAGTGAAGTCTCGTGAGGGTTTCCAGAGATGTTACCCACAAACATGCAAAAATTTATGTTTCAAACATTGATCAAGATGAAGACTACAAAATGCAGTTAAAAGACTTGCATTCAAGAATACTTTCAAATCCCAAAATCACATAATTCAAAATAATTGTTCTCACACAAAATTTACATCAACACAACTCAAAGAAACCAACTCTAGCCCCCTCGTGAAAAGTGAACTTGCATTCATCAATGTGGTTTAACCTAGCCCTAGGTGAGCAATTACAAATTCCTTCAATTCATTAGATCCCCTTATTGAATTTATCACTCAAAACATGAACACGTGCAAAAAAAAATAATTCTTCTTTCTTTTATTTTTATTTTTATTTTTGATTTATGGTTGTGCAATGCCCAGGTTTATTAGGCTTTCGAATTGATCCATGTAGCAAGCTTTCAGCCAGTGACTCCCAAAACCAAATGGCTTTAGGGCACTAGGTTTCATGATACCCTGACGGACCTAATGACTTGAACCAAAACGGCCACAAACCACAAACTAACCACTTACGCAATACCCAGGTTTACTAGGCTTTCAAATTGATCCATGTAACAAACTTTCAGTCAGTGACTCCCAAACTAAATGGCTTTAGGGCACTAGGTTTCAAGATACCCCGACGGACCTAATGACTTGAACCAAAACGGCCACAAACCACAGGTTATTTATGATATATATATATATATATATATTTACTTACAAGTGTAGTATGCTTAAAAAGTTTATTCTCAAGGGATACCAACTTATATTCAGCACACATAACTGATAACTCAAAGCCACGTACATACGTTACCAACTCTGCTAGAGTGCATGTGAATTGTGAAAAGAACTAGAGTCAACCACTCCAAGTCATGTTAATGCAAATAATGACTTAAACCACTGCATTCAAACCATAGTTTCTAGAAAGTTTACACATACTTTACAATTGCAAGTCAAAAACCTACATAAAGTATTAAACTCTTGATTGATGTTAAAACAAAACAACCTATAAAAAGAAAACTACCACACAATTCCTAAAAATCAATAAAAATTTTCCTAAAACATGCCACTACTTCACTTTTATATTTAAAGCACATGAAATGCATTGTCTTACTCCCAAACTTGAATTGTACAGTGTCCTCAATGTACGCTAAAGAGAAACATATATGAGAGGTAGAATGATATTACCATGAATAATGGAATGAACAGATAGCAAACCAATAGCTCGAAGTTAACGATGGTGTTCCCCCCAAACTTGGATGCAACAACCTGTAAAAATACACCACTATACAAGCCAAGTGAAATGAATGGGGCAATAATAAGGGAATTAAATAACTAAAATGCATAAAACAAGCAGCTAATTGTTTTTTTTTATTATTCATTCTTTGAACTGGTGGTTCCCAATTTTTGAAGATGTATATGTGATAAGATATTGATTATCCAGACACGCTAACGTATAGAGTTCAAAGGGGTTGCCTTTCTTTATTAAAGTCATATTGTGTTGAAGCAATCTCGACAGTATTGGGTATTGAAACCAGACTTTAATAAACGAAAATCATCAACTTTATCAATCATAGTGCAAATTGTAAAATTGGTACTACATTCATAGTCAGAGAATGAAGGGTTGTACCGAATCGGGTTGAATTTTTTTTTTTTTATGCAATGAACAAAAACACAAAATCACTAAAAATATATTCTCATTATCCCTTCTACCTTTTCGCTAGATACCTCTGCCAATTGCCAATTGGGACCATCAACTACAACCTCAACATCAACAGAAAATTGTTCAAAATAATATTAGGGGTGCAAGTTCGGTCAGGTTCAACCCAAACAAAATCCGATTGTGGGTTACTTCGGTTCAACCCGATCGGGTCGGGCGGATTAGTGGTTTGACTCGTTTCCCCCTCTCTGTCTTCTACTGAACCAAATGTTTGATTGCATAAAATGGGTTGTCAAGCCTCTTTTTTTCTTGATTGTTTACAAAGCCACAAAACCACACTAATAAATTAGACCCTATAATCAAATCAAAGCAACAATGTTACATTGTTTTAATTTTCTTAAATTTTATGCCATTCTTCTTGTTCCCATTGATGCCCATTGGTCACCTAGAAGTTCTCCTCTTATTTGTCTTTCTATTTCTCTGATAACTAATATTGTTGCTCTTTGGTTTTTCGCTCTCTCTCTATTTTCTACAGAAATTTGTCACGTTCCCTTCAAAGTTATTTACACAATAGTTACATACCTCTTCATTTTTCCAATGATATTTTAAATTTGCTACATGAATCATACTATTTACCCATTTATTTATTACTTCAAGTTTATCTATTATACAATCTAGATTAAATTTTATACTTGAATCATATATAGGCCAACGGTCACCGTTACGTGGTCCAGTATCATCCTCTGCTATGAAATTAATGCATCACTTTCAACATGTGGAAGCGCATTGGTGATGAAAACTATGTTGCTGTTTCAAAACCATCAACTACAACACCACCATCAGCAGATGCAAATGCAAAAGCAGGACAGCCACTCAATGCTCCACCAAACAATCCATATCTCTCAAGCCCAACACCATATACTTCCTAACACTAACTAATTGCAATCAATAACATTCAAAACTGATTATAGGATTAGTTACAATAATAGCATTCCACACTTGACACCGCATATGGTGCCATTTACGGACTAAAATCCTCTTCAGTGAGATATTTTTCTCAATTTTCCCAGATTTCTAACAATTGGTGGTAACTCATGTTGTTACAGTGGATGATATCAACATCACCCATTTTGTAACGTGTTTTACTGGTAATTTATGTCATGAATTAGAACAACTTGAGCACCACTAACTGTTATAAACTTTGTCACCAGATGAAATTGCGAGAAACACCTCACATGAGTCCGGCATTTACCCAGCAACCATTGCCAGATTTTTCAACAGCAAACACTAATTGACTATTGTGTGGTTCTGTGGGTTTGTTTTAGACTTGGGGGGATGTCAGCAGCCACACCATTTTTTTTCATAAAGTAGAGATTTCATAAATTA
Organism: Cornus controversa; assembly: GCA_026545225.1. Taxonomy (NCBI): domain Eukaryota; kingdom Viridiplantae; phylum Streptophyta; class Magnoliopsida; order Cornales; family Cornaceae; genus Cornus; species Cornus controversa. Next base: position 30,618,074 of record CM048846.1, on the reverse strand, counting down.
TACACAAATACATAGAGAACACAGATTATTCTCATGCAAGAGAAAAGTAACTCCCACAGCCATCAACTAAAATATACTTCAACTGCTTTACTCCAATAACATCATGAGTCAACATGATACATCATGCATGTAATTTGCACATTGTCATGCATTGCATATTAGGGGGGGGGGGGGGGGGGGGGGGGGGGGGGGTGTGTGTGTCCATGAATTTTGAGATTACATCTACATGGAAACAACTTACATATAGTTGAAAACTCAACATGAAATCTAAAACTTTAACATTTCATCACTTTGCTGATAATAAAATCTGTGACAAATAGTGGAAGATGGTACATTATCGCCGATAAGGTGGAGTAACGGCCTGAAGAGAACCAAGGTGGTGGATTCTTCTTCAACACCACTGCTACTGTCTTCTTTGCAAACTCTTCTGTAGGGGTCGACTTTGAGCTTTGTGAGAAGTAGGCTCTCTCTCGGATCACTGCTTCAAATTGCTTGTATAACTTCCATTCAGGCATCCTATTAAAGCTGGCTACAGCAGAATTTCCTATGTTTGACTTAATAGCTCCAGGTACAATATTAATAACATCTATCCCAAATGGTCTAAGTTCCAATCTGTATAAAAGATGGATGGTACAAAGATCAGAAATCAGAAATTATTCTACAAGAAAATTTAAGATCCACAGATAGCAAAGCTTTCAAACTTCATAAGCATAAGCCTGTCCTCGTCATTTGAGTGCTTGGGCTAGATGTCAGGGTATATTCAACTTTGAAATGATAATCATCAGAATTATTAAACATATCACTCATCAGATATCATATAACAAAATGACAACACCCTCATTCCGGAGGACATATGTTGGCTATAGCCAACAACAAAACTTTTTGTTCATTCATATTCATTTTTGTTCCAAGAGGATAATATTTAATCATGTCTGATGAAGTAAGGACTGGAACCCTAAACCCTGATAAAGTGTTGCACGATGTTTTTGATCTAGACCTAGAGGATGGTGAATAGGTCTTGCTTGAGACTAACTGATTTTAACTACTTTTTGTATCTCAACTAAAATTACCAAAATTTTAAATTCAATTAAAACTCAATATTATTTAATCCATCATGCTAATTAACATATGAATCAAACAATAATAAATTAAAGCAGTATTAAGTATGAATAAGGACACTGAGATTTTTAAGTGAAAAACCCAAATGGAAAAAACTACAGGTCTTAATCCAGATAAACCAAATCAACTATGAGAAAGAAGTATACGAATAGGTTAACAATTCCCCAACCCAAGAACACCTAGTTATCTCTTGACACAAACTGATCCACCAAACTCTTCATTCGAGTCTTCAGGAACAGAGTCTGCTCATCAACAGATCCATAATCCACTTCTCTAACTAGTGATTCGATTTCCAATGACCAGTCTTCCAAATCAATATCGGTTTGATTGAATAGAAGTGGTGTTGAACTAGCTTGTATAAGCTCCTCAATAATTGTTGTCAACGCACTTAGATAACACTCATCAACTAATGCATATGATAAATGCTAAAAGAAAAATATGCACTCAAAAACACTCAAAGATCTGTCTCTCTATGTATATTGTTGTGTATATAAGATTTGCTTTTGAATAGTATATTTATAGGCAAAATAGTGTTGTAAAGAGAATAGGATTTTATAGTGTGTTAAGAAGAAAAGGAAACTGCTTCTTCACACTGCTTTATTGATCAAAAGACATGTCAATCGATCGACGTAAACTCTAGAAGATTACAATTTTGCCATTGAATGCAGCTTGACTTCCATCTTCAACCATGACAAAGAGGTATCTTCTAGACACTAACTTTTTAAGGGCAACAATAATAGGATGCACAAAGGATTCAAGGAATGATCCTTCACAACACAACAGAGAGCACTACAATACTTATATCTAACAGGGTAAAGTGCAAAAAACACCCCTGCTATACACAAAATGTGCAAAAAACACACCTCCAGTTGTGTACGTGCATATAACTCCCTACAGTTTGGAAATTATGTGCAATTAACCCCTTCCGGCAGGTTACCGTTCAAAATTGACCGTTGGAGCTTTAAAATTTTTATTGAAAACCAAAAGTACCCTCCGTTTGCTTTAAAAAAATAATTATTTTATTTTATTTTAGTTTTATTATCCCATAAGGGCATTTCTTTAAAACTTTTTTGAAAACCCGAAACTACCCTTTTCTTTAAAAAAACTTTCTTTTTATTGTTCTTTATTATCCCATAAGGGCATTTTAGTCATTTACTAATTCTGGTACAGGAAAATTGTCAATTTGTCCTTATTTGAGCAATTCTGAAAATGCAAGGGTGTTAATTGAACACTAGGGGGTATTTGCACATTCTGTATATAGCGGGGTGTTTTTTGCACTTTACCCTCTAATAAAAATAGTGATCCAATGAAGTCAAGACATAGAAGAGCTTGGTGGAAAAGGCAAGGTAGTTTCTTATGCAACTTCAAATCAACTAAGTGGATTTTTTTTTCTTTCTATTTCTTATTTTTTAATAAATATTATGTAGATAAGAGACAAACTTTAAGTTATAGAAACAGAGGCTACTACATCGTTCAAACCCCAAGGCATCACTAGTGCTCAAGTGTAGTTTTAGATGCAATGTGAGTATCCTGCACCATAATATGTATGCATTGATTTTTATATTTTGTTTCTTTTTATTTATTTATTTACTTTTTGTTTTTGGAGAAAAAAGGGTTGAGGGGTTGGAAACTATAATTGCAAAAAATATTGGAAAAATTACACTCACCCCCTCAAGTACGCTTAAAGTACACCTTGTTCCCTTGTGTTTCCAAAAATTACACTACATCCCTGTTAGAACATGTTGGGTAACTGCGTTAACAAAAAAGGTGAAATTACCATGCAACCCTTACATTTAAATAGAGATGCGAAATGACACTTTTGCCCCCTCAATGTCTTTGAAATCCCCAAGTTGATCGAGTCGAATTTGCAGGACTTGCCGCACCCACCAATCGAGCCCACCAATTTCGACCTCATTGTCATCGGCATCGGCCTGATGGAATCCATCATCATAGTCGCTGCTGTCGAAAAACCGTCCACCTTGACCACAACCCTTTCTGCAACAACCACCTTCTTCCTCCAACCCCCCTCCTCTCATCTCCATCATCCATCCGTCCTCCACCTTGACCGCAACCCCATTGTCCACCTCCACCTTGATCACAAACCCTCCAATCCCGACGTAGATAAGTACTATGTACAGTTTCTTCATCATCTTCCTTCCTCTCCTTGGAAGAAGAAAAATGGTAAAAGGGTTAAAATCTCTACGATTGCAACAAAATTAATGCTTCGAATTTAGGGTTTCCCACCATTGCTTTTTCTTGAACCATAGCAAACCAATTGCATTGATCTTTAAGCTCTTAGAGAGACATCCCCAATTCGATTCTCAATCATTTAGACAATTCACACATTGATAATACTTTGTCATTTCACTTTAAAGCTTGATTTTCGTCGGTATATTTAATTAGATTTGAATGAATCAATTTCCAGCAATGTACACACATACATGTACATATATAAAAGTATATATACATGTATGTAATATACACATACCTCTCGAACTCTCCGTAAAGTTCAACCTCAACTTGGCCAGATCTAGATTCATCATGCTTACAACCAAATAGCTCACTTTGTTGTCTGTTTATCTCACTTTCTCTCTATATATATAGATATATGTTATATTTATGTGTATGTATATGTAAAGAGAGAGAGGGGCAAAGTAATCTTTGAAATGGAGGGTATTCTTGTCCCATAGTAGAATGGTTTATGCCTCTCCTGTCTTTTTACTTGTTTGAATGATAAAATAGACATTCCATAATGTTAGAATGTTGATGTTAGTGACTGTCACAACAGGGTCTCAGTGTAATGAAGACATAAATGTTAGGAGGTGGCAGTGTAATTTTTGGAAACACAGTGTAATTTTAAGCGCTCGTGAGAAGGTGATTGTAATGTTTCCAAAAATATTTGGTGCATCTGAGGATGGGGGCGAAGGGGGTTTCCTAAAAATAAGAAACATAATACCAATTAATAATAACATGAGCAAAAATATCCCACAAACCTCAAGGCATCAGTGATGGAATGTAGAGCAGCTTTAGATGCACCATAAGCACCTGCCCATGGTGCAGGGGTCAAGGCAATAACACTTCCAACATTTACAATCTTCCCCCTCTTCCTGAGTACCATATGAGGAACCACAGCTTGAGTCAACCTCATGGAACCTATATCACATATAATGACATTAAGGATGCGAGAAGGAAAATAACCATGACATACGCATAAAAGCAAACTAGTGTCATAGAGTCAATTATATATAAAACCCTCTTAAAGTAGACAAAACTTGGGGAAAGCTATTGAAACTTAACCACCGTCACACCAGCAACCTCCCCCCCCCCCCCCCCCCCCCCCCTTCCCTTCAAAAAAAATCTATTGAAGACAATTGAGATACATGTGTGATAGTCTGCCTAAAGTGAGAACAAAATGATAGTGTATTATATATATAAATGTGTGTGTGTGTGTAGCTTAAACAAGAAGAGAAGGTTAAGGGAATGAATAATGATCTTGTGGTGCTACTATCTTGTCATTATAGAATGTGGTAAGGCCTGTTTCCAAGTGGGCATGTCATGCTGAGAAACATGAGATGAAACTACATCGATCTCCATATTTAGAATTAACAGCATGGAAGAGAGCATGTCCTGCAGGATAATGAAAACCTGCAGGAAACACAGTAAGTGTCCATAGAATCAATACAGTTTAGTTAGAAAGGTGAAATTCACACTCCAATAGAAGTCTCCGGCACTCCAAAATATGTGACAATAACAGATAACATATAACAGGGAGCGGAATGCTGGACTCTCTTTTGAAGTGCAAATATTCATTAGTTAAAATGCAATAACTTAGCAGGTAGTATAGAAAGAAGTTAGAGTGATCAGTAGTTCAAGAGAACTCTACCAAAGCAGCTTGAAGGAATAGATGATTTTGTCTAAAGATAGTGCTTGGCAACTGCATTAATTATCTTTTAAATTTAGTTCTTCAAATAGATTTTTGGCCTGAACTTTCAGTAGTGACAATCATCTACATGTAGATTTGAACCACTGTAAACACACAGCATGTCCAACTGAAGTGCTAAAAATTCTTGTTGCCAAAGGCAGGTTAGGCAATCAGTGATCAGATCGATGCCGATGCTTTGCTGCCTGAGCATTCCCCCAACACTTACTATTTGCCTCTTAGCAATCACCCCATTCCTAGAGCTTCTGGTGTGATTAAGTTCTGATGCAGAGCAAGTGGAAGAGAACTTTCTTCAAACAGTTGAACATCCGAAGAAGACTAGACTGAGATTGCATTACTAGGGCCAGCATTGTTTATGGGTGTTAAGTCATTTATTTAAGTCGTAAATCTATCTTAATTTTCCTGTTTAATGTTTGCCTTAAGCTCTAGTTAGGATATTTTTTTCATTTTGCTTCTATTTTGTACGTCATCTGCCTATTAAGCGAGTCATGTGACTTTTTAAGGGTTGTTTTGTCATTTTTAGTGTCTTATATTCTGCTGGACAAAATAGTAGCTCTTAGATTGTATTTATATGAAGGGTTAGGATTGCATCTTTGCTAGGCATCCCTTGTGGCTTATAAAAGGGTTCCAAAGAAAGATGGTAGTTGGAGAATGTGTACCGACAGTAGAGCCATCAACAAAATTACTATGAAATACAGATTTCCCATTCCTCGGTTAGAAGACATGCTAAATCATCTTTCGGGAGCCAAAGTGTACTAAAAAATTGATCACAAAAGTGGATACCACCAGTTTGGAATTCACCTCTAGGATAAGTGGAAGACAGCTTTCAAAATTCGTGAGGGGTAGCATGAATAATTGGTTATGCCGTTTGGTTTGTCAAATGCACCAAGCACTTTTATGCGCGTGATGAATCATGTGCTGAAACCTTATATCGGGAAGTTTTTCATAGTGTTTTTTTTATGATATTCCAGTATATAGCCCTTTCGAAGAAAAACATCTTGAACACTTACAAGTTCTCTCGACTACTCTAAGGGAGCAAAAATATTCATAAACTTAAAAAGTGAAGCGTTATGACAAATAATGTTTTTTTTGGAGTATGAAGTCTCCTCAGGGGGAATCCAAGTGGATCAGTTCAAAATGCAAGCTATCATTGAGTGGCCAAGTCCAGCAAATATTCACGAGGTTCGAAGCTTTTATGGTTTAGCCTCATTCTATCGTCGTTTTATCAGGAATTTCATCTCACTTGTAGCATCAATTACGAGTTGCATGAAGAAAGGACCATTGAAGTGGACTGATGAAGCTGAAGAAAGTTTCCAGTTAATTAAGAAAAAGCTTTCCAAAGCTCTTATACTTGTTCTACCAGATTTTGACAAAATCTTTGAAGTCCACTATGATGCTTCTAAGATCGGCATTGGAGCAGTGCTTAGCTAAGAAGGGAGACCAGTGGCGTTCTTCAGCAAGAAGTTAAGTGGTGCAAGGTTGAAGTATTCTATGATGTGGAATTATATGCTATTGTGCAGACACTCCACCATTGGGAACATTATTTGATTCAAAAGGAGTTTGTTTTGAATTCTGACCATGAGGCTTTGAAGTACATAAATGGGAAGCAAACGTCAAACAAGAATTTGGGAAATCTAATTCGAAATCACGTTGGGAATAATTTAAAACAATGGGATTAGGTTCTCTCTCATGCAGAATTTGCTTTTAATAAGTCCAGAAATCGAACAACTACGATGAGTCCATTTGAGATTTTTTATGGGAGGATCTGAACAACGTTTTAGATTGGGTTCTACTTCCAATAATAGGTCGTGCAAGTTCTAAAGCTGAAGAATTGGTGGACCAGATCAAAGAATTCAGCGTGTGAAGTACTTGAAAGGATTAACAACAATGCATACAGGTTGAAGCTTCCCGGCCACATCAAGACATCTAATGTTTTCAATGTTCGTCATTTGGTTCCTTATCAAGGTGACTCTTCGAGCAAGGATGATGCTAACTCGAGGACGAGTTTTCTCTCACCCGGAGGGACTGATGCAGAGCAAGTGGAAGAGAACTTTCTTCAAATAGTTAAACATCCTAAGAAGACTAGACTATTTTTGCATTAATAGGGGCAACATTGTTTATGGATCTTAGGTCATTTATTTAATTCATAAATCTGTCTTAATTTCTAGTTTAATGTTTGCCTTGAGCTCTAGTTAGGATACTTTTGTCATTATGCTTCTATTTCGTAAGTCACGTGCCTATTAAGTGAGTCATGTGACCATTTAAGGGTTGTTTTGTCATTTTTAGCATCTTTTTATTCTGCTGGAAAGAATAGTAGCTCTTAGATTATATTTATATGAAGGGTTAGAATTGAATCTTTGCCAAGTCATCCCTTGTGGCTTATAAATGGGTTGTTCTAAGTTGAATTGGGAAACTTTTTGGTATTGTCAATATATTCAGCTTGCTACAGCAGCTTTCTATCTCTCCCTTTCTTTTGGGATTGAGTTGCGAGTGTTTAAGTTATTCTCTAGCTTGATCAAGCTCTTTGTTTTCCCCTTCTTATAGATTTTATTCCCTCTTTCATAAACTGATAGCATTAAGTTTTGGGTAAGTTCATTTTGCTCATACTGACAATCGTCAACATTCTGTTCACATAAGAATTACAGTATTTGGACATCATCTAGATACCAGAGAAGGTGAAATTGAAACTGACATACAAGTCAAAGAGGGTCTCATTAAAGAATCAAATATGCATCAGGATGTGTAGGTTATAGAATCAGCAATGGCGCTCAGGACAATTGGTTTCTGTTAATCACGAGTAAATAGGATAGTGGTATTATGAGTTGTTCCAGTGGAGCTGCTATTTTAAGGATCTTCCCTAGCATGGAACTGCGTTCGTTGTTGCCTGTATAACTCTCTAGGGCAGAGATTTTTCAGTTGTAGCAAAGAAAGAAACTTCATAGAAGTCGAAATATGAAGAAATAGATATGCCTAGCTACTTTATTCTATGGATAAAGGATCTAATTGATAGAGGAAGCACCGTAAAGATTAATAAATGAGGTTTGGGGCTGATACAATAATAACTGCTTACTTATGTTATGATATGAGTTCAAACTTAGGAATCAACTTATATAATGGAGTTGATCCACTAAGTTATAGCAGCGGTAAGCCCCTTGTACGTGTCTGATTCCTTAGTTGACATCAGCCCTCCCCCCTAACTAGCTTTAATTTTCATTAGGAAGCGAGAGCTAGTTTGACCAGCCCATTGATCCTAACCCTCAAAATCGAAGAGCGAGCCGACAGCGGCTGAGGTAAGCATTCTGGTCTTAAGCCAATCAGTCCGAGTAGGGAACAAGCATAGAGGCATCGGTGTGATTGATTTCCCCTTACGGCCTTACTCTTTCTCTATAAAAGACATACTCATTGAGACTGTGCATGCAAGGATGCTTTTTTAGTAGTGCATTCTAGCCGCAAGGAGAGAAGTTCACGGTATTTGATTTTCACATAGTACTGTCAGCATGATGTAGACGGTCTAGTTGAGAGTGTCAATGGTATCAAACTATATGGTCCACTACTTGGAGTATTAGATGACCTTAAAACATGCAGAAGATAGAACAGTTGTTAGTATATGACATACATTTTCCTGATGCACTCAATAGGCATTGTTCTGTGACACTATAAATCAATTCTATGACCTAACTTGGAAATGGAAAGGGTCAAATTACCAGTGATATTCATCCTACAATTTCCAGTTTAAGGATATGCAACAAGTCTAGGATAAGACCAATCGCCTCATTCCATAATTTATTCTGATACTAACTGTCTGAAAGGATTTCATGAAGGAAATTGCTATTTCTGCAGCCTCCTCTGGTTCATTGGTGGAATCCACCAACATGATTCATGAAGGGAGTCTTCAGGAGCAGCCATTTTAGCTGCCAATTTTTAACAGCCCATCTTTTCATAAATAAGAATAGTGACAAACTCTATTCAAGATTTACATTCAAAATTAAAAGAAAACTGATCCGGATGCAAACAAATTTTAATTCAGATTAAACCAACAACGAACAGCAGTAAATATCATTAATTAATGCTCAAACTTAGAACAATAAACTACATTCAGTTAATCTGAACATAAAAATATTAAGATGGGCAAGTAGATTATAGACAAACTTGATGTACTATGTTACACTGCTGTCAAAACAAGTGCATGCTTTAGCACAGCCAGATCCAATACAATAATAGGCGGCATGACTGTAAATTACTTTTTCTATCAGTATAGTAACCCCTTTATTATTCGTCAGTTTAGACACTTCTTTTTTGGCAATATTTCGATAATGTGACCAAAATAACATGTGGATTTCTTTTCTTTTCGTTTTTAAAGAAAACACTCTAAGTAAAGCAGAATATAGTTTACACATCACCTTAATTTGGCTTTATGTTTCAAACACCATATATACATGTAATGTTCATTCTTGAAGCCTTTACAATTTATAACTATAAATATGGATGTTGTTATAGATTTAGAACATGGATACAGAAAGCTGTTAGGTTGAAGTGGTGAGAAAAGTTCTTATTCTTCACCAAGACTCTAAAGGTCATGATATTTGATGTGTAAACATTCTTAGAAAATACTGGAAGAAAATAGAAAGGCATTTTTGTTCCCATAGATAAGCATTATCCTGAAAGAAATACAGACAGTTCACGTGCCCTGTTCTTTGGTGACATTCCATCTAAAAGTGGAAAATAAAGCATGGTATATTTTAGGAATAGCTAGTATTCCCTCATAAATTCAGTCAATTCAGGTACCTAAGCATGATGAATCAAAAAAACTACTGTACAATAGTTGGCCAAACAGTCCAAGTGAGTGGGATAAATGGAAAACTGAGTGGCATACTTCATTTCAGTGACCTCCCCTGTCAGAATTTGTTGGCTAAATGGTCCTAAATAGGAATGCAGAATAATTATATTACCCTCAACTTATTATAGTACTTTCCTAATGACAAAAAGCAAAAATTAACATCTACTTATAAAGATTATTGTGCCCTCAAACCATTCCTTTCAACTCTCTTCTTTCTTCTCCATCTATTTTTCTCTCTCCTCTCCATCCCTCTCCATTCTCTTCACCATCTCTCCCTCTCTTAAACTTTCTCTCCCACCCAAATGAAACACGAACATGGATCATCTCCAATATTTTTTCTCTCCAATCCTAAGTCTAACGGTTAGAAAAATACCACATCACCATTTGTGTTTGGATTAAGTTGTGTATAAAATCATAACATAGTGCGTAGTTACACAAGTGATAACATGACAATTTTATCATTGGATATGATTTGAAGATGCTTGGAGAAGATCCAATTCCGTGAAACAACCAATTAATAACATAAATCAGTGTGAGTGCATTGAGTGTAGTGGAATTCAATATATACTATATATTTTTATTTTTGCTTCAAAAGTTCAAGCACACACACTCACAAATCACAATATTGCCCCTAGAGGCCTCAAATTCTCAATGAATTCAATATAGAGTTGAGCGAATGAAAAAGCATAAGACAGACATCAGCACAAAAGGGGAATCAAATCACATGATCAAACACTAATATATAGAATGAGATGTGAATTGTACCAAAAACATTTGTACTGAAGGTATTTTCAATTGCAGAGAGAGGGATTTCAGCCAGAGGACCGATGCAATGGACACCGGCATTGTTGACGACGATATCAATGCGGCCGAAATGTTCGAGCACGGTCGACACAGCGTTGTTCACGCTTTGATCGGACAGCACATCCAGTTCTTGGAGAAAGAACCTCCGGTCGCGGTTCAGGTCGGCCATGGACGACAGTGACCGACTCGTGGCCACCACCAGGCATTTCTCGGCGGCGAAGGCGCGTGCGAACGCGTGGCCAATCCCGCCGGTGGAGCAGCCCGTGATCAGAACCACTTGTCCGTTGTGGGATTCCATGGTGCTTCAGATTTGGAAGATGATTTCAAGTTCATATATAGTATGCGTACGTCTATAATCTGTACATATATATAGATATATATATATATATAGAAGCTGGATTCTGGGAACACTTTGGCGGCTCTGCTTTGTGTGGGACAAACTGCATTGTTTCACTTACCGATAAGGTTTGTCACTATTACACTGCCATCGTCATTTCCAATCAATTTGGTCCTAACTCTATTGGGATCTCCAAACTTTTTCAAATTTTTGTTTACAGTCTCCCAAAAATAAGTATTTTGTGAATAAATTTAAATTGTAGCAACTAAAACTCATTAAAAAAATTAGTTGGCCTTCCCATTTTTTTTTTTTTTTTTCAAGACACTGATTTATTGGCTTCAAAAGTAGTGAATTTTGAAATAAATATAATTTGTATATTCTTGAAATTCATAGAAATTTTGGTTTGAATATTTTTAACCTTTATTTTAAAGTTCAAATTTTGTGAAACAAAAAATAGTTCATTATTATAGTAGTCTTTATTATAATATATTGTTACTCCATTTACATTTGTGTAACATATGTATAATATCCACTATTTGAATTGAAGGGAGAAAAAAGAAAAATTACATTAATGTCTTATCATCTTCAATAAAAATATAAAAACCTTCTTTATCAAACATTTTTGTTAGATTATATTTACTAGAAAAAGAAACTAGAATCACATATTAGTCTCCTTGAGTCTGGGGAGAAGAAAAAACTTGACAAAAATGCCAACAAGAACATTTTTTCAATGGTACCATTCATGATAATATTTTTAGTTGTCACTTGTTAAATGACAAATTATAGCTACTTCTTATACAAGTTATTAAAGTGTTTTTTATTTTGTTCTTGATAATCGTATTTTATAATATAAAAAAATGTGATATTTTGTCCACTTAAAATGATATATATTTTTTCTTAATATTTCATCAATGTTATTATCAAAGTACTCAGTTATTTTTCAAAAATTTGAAAAAGTGAAACAATTGCTAAAGAAAAATTAATTCTTTAACAATGTTTTCTCTACCACTTCTCTTTTTATATGTAGCTTATCACTTTTTTCTTTATGTTTTTTTCTTTCTCATATCAATTTTCCATTTCTATTTATTTAAATTGTATTTTTCTCATTCTTTGACTACATTTTCCTCAATATAAAGAAAATTATATTATAACTGATTTATATACCTTTAAAACTTTAATTACTCAGCCCCGACTGCCGAGTCTCTAGATCACCACATAATCCACTTGGCACATGCAGTCCCGTCTTAGATGAAGAAAAGATTAGTTAACAATCGATAAATGATATTGTCAATTGTTAAGCATTCTTTTTTTCTTTTTAAATTATAATAAATAATTTATATATGTATATATATAAATAGAGCACTGATATGTTGTAACAAGGATTACAACATCATGGAGAAAATTAATTTCCAAACCTGTCTTATTTTTATGAAAAGTTCAATCTGAAAATATAAATCTATAGGAGTATAATTTTTCTGAAAAAAATCAAAGTATAATCAAGTACTTAATGATAATCACGAATTTTCTTAACTCTGTACCTGAAGCTTTAAATTATCATAAAAAATTAAAAAAAATGAAAATAAAAAGAGACTAAATATTTACGCCTAAAATGGGCCACATGACACGTGTCACAAAGGGTGGATGCCACGTGGACAAGTATATGGGGAGCTTAAGAAAAAACATAAAGCTGAGTGTAAAGCATTTTAACTAGGGATGCCATGAAGATGTACGGAAGACAGGAAGCGCATCCCAAATGGCAATGATATGATGCCCACACTTGGCTCTTCATAAGAAGGAGCCATAACAGTTAAAATTTAGTCATTTGCTAAACCCAAATCTCAGCAGCCGATTAGAATGCAACAAATCCGCTCCTAATCCGATTAGAATACAACAAACTCGATCCCGGACGGGACGGGACGGGACAAGGTGGGTTAAGAACTGATACACATCCCAAACCGTGGGCCCTCTATAATCAAATAATTTTAATCAACAGGAAATTCTTTGTACCAAAACAATATTTTTGTCTCTAAAAATCGTTTTGAAGTCTTCCATTGATGGTTTAAGAACTGATACAATATCCAGTAAGAGTTCAAATACACTCCACAGCCATAAATTAAAACATACTTCAAAAGCTTTACCTTATAATAAATACCAAGAATCAACATAATACACCACGCATGTGACTTGCACATTGTCATGCATTGTAATGTGTGTGTGTGTATATATATACATATACATATATATATATATATCTATATGAGTGGGGCCAGTGGGGATGTCCATGCATTTTGAGGCTAAAACTTCAACATTTCATTATCTTCCTGAGAATGAAGTCTCTAACAAATAGTGGCAGATGGTACATTATTGCCATTATGGTGGAGTACTGGCCTGAAGAGAACCAAGATGGCGGATTCTTCTTCAGCACCACCGCTACTGTCTTCTTTGCAAACTCTTCTGTAGGGATCGACTTTGAGCCTTGTGAGAGGTAGGCCCTCTCTCGGATTGCTGCTTCAAATTGCTTGTATAGCTTCCATTCAGGCATCCGATTATAGTTGGCTATAGCAGAATTTCCTATGTTTGACTTAACAGCTCCAGGTACAACATTAATAACATCTATCCCAAATGGTCTAAGTTCCAATCTGCAAAGTAATATAGATGGTACAAAGATCACAAAATCAGATAACCTTTCAACATGAAAATTTAAATGTAATTCATACTACAATTTCTCAATAAACCTAAAGATGGCAGAAGCAAAGCATATGTTGGGTTGAGACAGAGATCAATTTAATCATTCAGAGTTGTATATTGTTCCAAACTGACAATATTAGATTATGTTAATTATAAATTGAATAATTTATAGGAGAGAGGATTCAAGAAATGATTCTTCACAATACAAAAGAGGATATTACAGTAAATGTTTTGTTGAGTTGAGTTAAACTTGCAAAGTATTATAAAAAATAATATCCAGCAAAAACAGTCAGATAATGAAGTCAAGAGATAGAAGAGCTTGGTGGCACCCCGGAGGGAAAGGCAACTTCTGTTGTGACCTCAGATTAACTGAGTGGTGAGTGGAGTTTTTTTTTTTTTAACAAAAAATATTTGGTGTATGTGCATTGGTGTTACCAATTAAAATTAATATGGGTGACAATATTACACAAACCTCAAGGTATCAGTGAGGGCATGTAGAGCAGCTTTAGACGCAGTGTAAGCACCTGACCATGGTCCAGGGCTCAAAACAGTTACACTTCCGATGTTTACAATCTTCCCCTTCTTCTGAGATACCATGGAAGGAACCACACTTTGAATCAACCTCATGGAACCTATGATTGCACATACAATAACATCATAAATACAAGAAGGGAAAAAACTATGCTGTCCGTAAAAGCACACTAGTCATGCAATCAGTTAAGGATAAAACCCTCTCAAAGTAGAAAAAGGACCAAGGGAAAGCTAAGAGAGACAACTAAGATGCATGTGTGACAGTGCCTCAAGTGAGAATGATTGATATTAAAGAGGGTGTAACATAAGTATTTAAGAATTAACATGCCTCGTCACGAGTAGCTAGATATCAGTCGAACACATGTAATTATCAGGATGACGGTAAGATTTAAACTCAAGAACTTACATGCTTTGATACCATGTTAATAGCTACTCTAAAAATTTTAACTATTAGAGAGTGTGTAACTTAAGTATTTATATACTCTGACAAGCCGTGCATATGATTAATATGTAACTTAAAGGAACAGGAATATGATAAAAGCATGAATAATGATCTTGTGGTTTTACTATTTTGCCATTACAGATGTGGTAAGACTTCTTTCTGAGTGGACCATCATGTCAACAATATACCAGGACAAATTACATTCAATCTCCAATTTTAGATTATAGTGCATGGAAGATAGCATTTTTGGCAGTCATAACAAAAGGCTGCAAGAGATTCATTAGCATTCATAGAATCAGTACAGTTTAGTTAAGAGTGATAAATTAGCAAGGGGTATTGCAATTTTGATAAAACTTGGAAAAATCATCAGGAACATCAATTTTCATGCAATGGAGAATATGAATGAAGTGTAAGTTCCTAAAACCAATATTCGGGATTTAGCACCAAAAACCTGATGCTATGGATCCAATGTGTCAGAAGCCATGAGCCATACTTCTTATCAGAGTATGAATTAGATAGAATAAGCAGGAAGGCTGATGATCTTTTCCTTTTAGAGGTCAAATTCTGGAAGAATCTAGAAGTGGACACAGATTCTTAGCTCAAAACACCATAACCATAACATTCTAGTACTAAATTTTCATTTTTTTTATGGGAAACAAAATCATGGAAAGGAGTGGGTTAATTAAATTGAAGAAGCCTTTATCAGAATAAACGTGAAGTTGGAAAAATATCATTATAATTGAAACACTGTAGTCTACAAGACTGGTTGAGGTGTTAATGGTGCCGTCCTATATCCCGAAAACGGCGTCTTGAAAAATGAAACTCCTTATTTTATTGGGTACAAATTTTCTGGCTTCAAACACAGTAAGAGGAGTGGGTTTTCACAACATTTCCCTGATGCCAGAGGCAACCTAAATCCTATGTATCTCCAAAACTAAAAGTGTCCTGGTAAGGCAATACTTAGAAAAAATTTACGTTAATAGTTAGGTTGAAAAAGGATTCCAACAGCCTACTTAATCCAAGACCCCAATCATGGGGGCCAACATAGGCCCTCACGAACTATGACTGCTTAAGGACAGTCTCTTGGTTCCAACAGAGTGATCAAAGACAATCTCTTGGCTCCAACAGAGAACGAAGGGGATATTTATCTAATCTAAAAGGCAGCTAGAGAACCAAAAATCCACTTGTCTACTGAGCTTTTAAGGTTCTAGTATTTAGACATAGGTGATTTCTGCCACACCCCTGATTCGTGATGCGTTCCAGGCCTATTTAATAGTAAATTCAAAATTAATAGAAAATTTTATCTGCATACAGGAAATATTCACTCATATGTAACATAAACATTTAAAAAGAATAAATCATCAATCAAAAGCAGTAAAAAACTAAATATCATAAATTGATGCACAAATTTAGTTAGAACTATTGAGGATTTAAATATTTAAGTTGCACCCTCTCTAATAGCTTAAGCTTTTAGAGTAGATGGTTGTTAACATGGTATTAGAGCAGGTTTTTGCCGCAGGCAAGGTCCTGAGTTCGAACCTCACCATCACCGTCACCCTAATTAAAATTGAAGAACGTGTTGGACCAAAAGAAGGCCACACGTGAGGGGGCGTGTTGAGGATTTAAATATTTAAGTTGCACCCTCTCTAATAGCTTAAGTTTTTAGATTAAAGATTCAGATCTGACCTTTACAACTTAGGGATGGATATACACTACACAGACAACTTGATGTACCATGTAAAACTACTCTGAAAGCAAGTCTATGCTTTAGCCTTTAGTAGAGTCAGCCTGAATGCTAAGAAAGTCAGACTAAATACCCATATCACCTTAATCTGGATTTATGTTTCAAGTATTATATTCCATGTAATGTTTCAGTCCTAAGGCCTTTTACTGTTTTACCATTTATAATTGCTACAATTGGTGTTATAATATATATGGCAAACTGCTGCATTATAAAAGTCGTGAAAACCTTATTCATCACTAAGCAAGACTCAGAAGGGCAGAAGAGATGTATAAAGACAGAAACAAAACACAGAAGATAAACAGCTGCAGTTATTGAAGAATATGATATCTGATGTACAAACATTCTTAAAAAGAGTGGAATTCGGCAGTCTGGCATCAGCATTTAGCGTAAAATGAAGGCAATTGGTGAACCGAGATTTTCAATAAATTCCAAGAAAATTTGGAATAGCAGTGTCGCTCTAAGTGATGAAAGGATGCATGCAAAAAACGTATTCTGCTGGCATATGTTGTTTTGTAATTGAAGACATTAAAAAAGAACAGAAAACATTTCCATTCTAACAGATGAGCAGTGGCCGGCAAGAAATATAGGCAGCTCATGTGCCCAGTTTTCTGGTGACATTCCAACAAAAAGTGGAAAATAAAGCAAGGTCATTTTAAGGATAGGTAGTGCTCTTTCATATATCCAAACAATTGGGTACCTAAGCATGATCCATCTGAGTTGGATAAGTGGAAACCTAAAAAGCTAAAGGTGGTTGTGTCATGTTGCTCCAAGTCATTGTAAGCTGCCTTATTTCCTACAGATGCCATTGAATACAATTTGTCTGATCAGAACTTATGTATGCCACTTCTGTGGGACTTGTCAAACCAAGCATTCGACTCCCTATCTAAGGAGAAATTATTAGATAGTCTAAGACCATATGCCACTTGGTGATTTAGTCCAATCAAAACCCATGTTCAGATTTCTAAGATTGCAAATGTGAATTTCATGCTAAATCTAAACACAAGAAATTGAAATTCTATCAAGCTAGTAAAAAAAAAAAATCCAAAACTAAACCAAAACAAGTAACAGATCGAAACATCAGCACAAAAAGGACAAGTCATATAATCAAACAGATAAAATGCGATATAAATTGTACCAAAAACATTTGTATTGAAGGTTTGTTCAAGTGCAGATAGAGGGATTTCAGTAAGAGGGCCAATGAATTGGACCCCAACATTGTTGACGACGACATCGATGCGGCCGAATTTTTTGAGCACGGTCGATAGAACAGTGTGTACACTTTGATCAGACAACACATCCAGTTCTTGAAGAAAGAAGTTAGAGTTGTTGTCCAGGTCGGCCATGGACGACAGTGACCGACTCGTCGCCACCACTAGGCATTCCTTGACGGCGAATGCACGGGCAAGCGCATGGCCGATGCCGCCAGTGGAACAGCCCGTGATTAGAACCACCTGTTTGTCATGGGGTTCCCCAGGGCAGGGGAGTGATTTGAAATTCTTATATGTATATTATAAATACACACATGCACACTACTATGTTGTTTTATGGGTATGATTGTAGCTGTCTATTAAAGTAGTTGGTTGGGAAGAGATAGATATGAATTGTGTACTTGCAGCTATACAAAGTGTATACGTTAGGGGCTGAAATGGGAACTAAAATCCTCCAATATTGTAGAGGTCCACTGCACCAACCGGTTGGTGATTTACACCAACATGTGATGGATTCCACCATTTGCCCGTGACCATGATGATCCCCACTTGATGTTGCCAATCATCATCATGTATTTGAAAAAATTATTAAATTTAAGAATTCCACCACTAATAACTCCCTATTTAATTTTATCTCTTAAAATAGCATAAAATAGAAGTTTATGGTTTGTGGAATTCCTATAAATATAGAATCTCCGGGGTATCCATAATTACTCGTGTATTTGGTCTTTAACGTTCCGAACACTCACTTGATAGTTCACGAGTGAATATTGAATTAACTGTCATACCACGTCATTGGTATGCTCACTCAATAAAAATATATCATTTAAAAAAATTTGTTTGATCTACCAGAAGATATTGGGTGAGTCGAACATACTATGTCATTGGTATGTTTACCCAGTGAAAATTTCATTTTAATATGTTGAGAGTAATTTTTATATGTAGGTGAGACCAATTTTATTGGATGGTGCATTTTTATTGGGTAGATGTACCAATGATGTAGTATGTCTTGCTCACTCAATCTTTATTCCTCTCTTACATATAAAAACTGCTCTCAACAAACTGAAATTGTGTTTTTTTATTGGGTGGGCACACCAATCACGTGATACGTTCGACTCACCCAATATCTTCTTGAGACTAAGGCTAATCACAATGTTGTTTTGGACACTTATTCTCACGGTACCTTGTAGTGCAATCTTACTACATCTATTTTGAAATTTAACGACTTTAAATTGTAAA
Organism: Cornus controversa; assembly: GCA_026545225.1. Lineage (NCBI taxonomy): Eukaryota > Viridiplantae > Streptophyta > Magnoliopsida > Cornales > Cornaceae > Cornus > Cornus controversa. The sequence goes on along the minus strand of CM048846.1, from coordinate 30,599,185 downwards.
TTTCATCACTATAACAATAAGATTTTCACAAAGAGAACTCACCAAAAAAAAGAGTAGAGAAATTCATCTTTTTAAAGTTGTGAATTAAGTTAAAAGTACAAAATGATATCATTCAAAAAAATAAACAAGTGACGTGGCATATTTGTGCTACATTGGATTCGCACCGTGGGTACCCCATCATGGAAAGAAATAGGTTCTTGTCCGAATCAAGATACTCTTACATTTATTTAAGCATGTGTTTACACCCAAAATTACATTTTTGGTCGTACTTGGTGTGTAAGCGACTTGCCATGGATGACTTGTCTTCTCAACAGTTATTGAGTTAGTTTTTGGATGTTAATGAAAGAAAACTAGTGAGAAGATAAGTTGCTTCCTAACTGTCAAGTAATTGGATCATTATCCTCTCCAGTTAGAACTCTCCTCAAGTCACTCTAATGCTGAAGCTTGTTACAATCAGTGGTAACTCCCGTTACTACAATGAGCGACACCAATAACTAGTAACTCACGTTACTAAAATGAATGACAATTAGATAACATTGATATCACTCATTTTAGTAACGCCAATCATCAATGGAAAGGATTTTTACTCTCAAGTAGTTATGGCGAAAAGAAAACTGACTGGAAGAAATCACAAGTGTTATGGTAGAAAATTAACTCTTTGGAAACTAGTATATATAGAAGACTAGAAGAATAGAAGAGCTCTCTCCTGAGACAAGATCAAATTTCATTTTCCGGCTTTTTACTTTTTTTTATATACTTTATTTCTTGCCCTTTACATTATTTGTTTCTTAGATTGAGTTTTCTTTTTGCACTAAGAGTAGTATAGATTAATTATTTTCTTTAATTAGCCTTGTACTTGAACTCCAATTTAATCAAATCTCAAATTTTCAAAGTCGTTTGTATTTTTTTGTCATACATTTCTTTACTGTTAAAGTTCTTGTTAGTTGTTACAAAATAGAAAGAACACAATTTGTCTAATCAGAACTCATGTAAGCCACTTCTGTGGGACTTGTCAAACCAAGCATTCGACTCCCTATCTAAGGAGAAATTATTAGAGAGTCTAAGACCATATGACACTTGGTGATTCAGTCCAATCAAAACCCATGTTCCGATTTCTAAGGTTGCAAATGTGAATTTCATGTTAAATCCAAACACAAGAAATTGAAATTTGATCAAGCTTAGTAAAAAAAAAAGCCAAAACTAAACCAAGACAAGTAACAGATCGAAACATCAGCACAAAAAGGACAAATCATATAATCAAATAGATAAAGTGCGATATAAATTGTACCAAAAACATTTGTATTGAAGGTCTGTTCAAGTGCAGATAGAGGGATTTCAGCGAGAGGGCCAATGCATTGGACCCCAGCATTGTTGACGACGACATCGATGCGGCCGAATTTTTCGAGCACCGTCGATAGAACACTGTGTACACTTTGATCGGACAACACATCCAGTTCTTGAAGAAAGAAGTTAGGGTTGTTGTCCAGGTCCGCCATGGACGACAGTGACCGACTCGTCGCCACCACCAGGCATTCCTTGGCGGCGAACGCGCGTGCAAGCGAGTGGCCGATGCCGCCAGTGGAACAGCCCGTGATTAGAACCACCTGTTTGTCGGGGGTTTCCATAGGGCAGGGGAGTGATTTGAAATTCTTGTATCTATATTATAAGTACACACATGCACGCTACTATGTTGTTGTTTTATGGGTATGATTGTAGCTGTCTATTAAAGTAGTTTGTTGGGAAGCGATAGATAGGAATTGTGTACTTGCAGATATACGAAGTCCTCCAGTATTGTAGAGGTCCACTGTACCAACCGTCGGTTGGTGATTTACACCATGTGATGGATTCCAACCTTGGAAGCATTGATACGAATATAAGACACGGATACGATATGATATGGATATGGTGATATGACAAATCTCAAAAAAATAGAATACGGGTACGACAAGATACGGCAATATAAAAATAAAAAATTATATTTTTATATATACAAAAAATAGAGTTATTAATATTTCTTTATAAAATATATTGATTAACAAACAAAATAAGAGTTAAAATCATATTGCATAATTTGCATAGATAAATTTTATATTAAATTATGATATATATCTCAACACATCTTTTTTAAATAAATTTAAACTTTTCTTAACAATTATACTATGATATTATTGTACATTTTAATGTTCAAAACTTGTTAAAAATGTGTTGTGAAGTATTTGAGAAGTATTGGATACATTGTTAAAGTATCTAAGAAGTATCGGATACGTGTTAGAAATAAAAATATATATTTTAAAATTATGGATACGTTTAGGAAGTATCGAACACGTATCCGCGAGTATCCGAGGAGTATCGGTATCCAATAAGTATTCGATACGGGTACGTTACTCTTGTAAAAGTATCCGTGCTTTCTAGATTCCACCATTTGCCATGACCATGATCAACCCCACTTGATGTTGCCAATCGTATTTGAAAAAAGTATTAAATTACATTGAAATTCGGTTGAAAAATCCCACCACTAATAAATTCCTATTTAATTTTCTCTCTTAAAATAACATAAAATAGAAGTTCATGATTTGTGGAATTTTTATAAATATAGAATCTCCGGGGTATCCATAATTATTTGTGTATTTGGTTTTTCGAATACCGAACACTCACTTGATAGTTCACGAGTAGATATTGAATTAACCGTCATACCACGTCATTGGTATGCTCAATTAATAAAAATATATCATTTAAAAAAATTAATTTGATCTACCAAAAGATATTAGGTGAGTCGAACATATTATGTCATTGGTATGTCTATTCAGTGAAAATTTCGTTTTAATATGTTGAGAGTAATTTTTATATGTAGGTGAGACCAATTTTATTGGATGGTGCATTTTTATTAGGTAGATATACCAATGATATAGGATGTCTTGCTCACTCAATATTTATTCCTCACCTACATATAAAACTGCTCTTAACAAACTGAAATTGTGCTTTATTATTGGGTGGGCACATCAATCACGTGATATGTCCGACTCACTTAATATCTTCTTGTGACTAAGGCCAATCACAATGTTGTCTTGGGCACTTATTATCGCCGTACCTTGTAGTGTAATTTTACCACATCTATTTTGAAATTTAACGACTTTAAATTATAAATTTCATCACTATAACAATAAAATTTTCTCAAGGAAAACTCACCAAAAAAAGGTAGTGAAATTCATCTTTTAAAGTTGTGAATTAAGTTGAAGTACAAAATGTTATCATTCAAAAAAAAAAAAAGCAAGTGAAGTGGCATATTTGTGTTACATCGAATTCGCACTGTGGGTACTCCGTAATGGAAAGAAATAGGTTTTTATCCGAATCAAGATACTCTTACATTTATTTAAGCATGTGTTTACACCCAAAATTACCCTTTTGGTCGTAATTGGTGAGAGGATAAGTTGCTTCCAACCTGCCTGGTAATTGGATCATTATCCTCTCCGGTTAGAACTCTCCTCAAGTCACTCTAATGTGACTCCCGTTACTACAATGAGTGACACCAATAACTAGCAACTCACGTTATTAAAATGAGTGATATTAGATAACATTGATATCAGTCATTTTAGTAACGGAAATCATCAATGGAAAGGATTTTTACTCTCAAGTAGTTATGGCGAAAGGAAAACTGACCCGAAGAAATCACAAGTGTTATGGTAGAAAATTAACTCTTTGGAAACTAGTATATATAGAAGACTAGAAGAGTTCTCTCCTGAGACAAGATCAAATTTCATTTTCCGGCTTTTTACTCTTTTTTATATACTTTATTTCTTGCCCTTTACATTAATTGTTTCTTAGATTGAGTTTTCCTTTTGCGCTAGGAGTAGTATAGCTTAATTATTTTCTTTAATTAGCCTTGTACTTGAACTCCAATTTAATGAAATCTCAAATTTTCAAAGTCGTTTGTACTTTTTGGTCATACATTTCTTTACTGTTAAAGTTTTTGTTAGCTGTTACAAAATAGAAAGAACACAAAGAAGAGAGTTATTCATTTTCTTTTACAATCACCTTATTCCTTTGGTTCTCTCACAGCAGAAAAAGAAATATGGTGAGTTCTTTCTAGCACGTCCGCAATCAAGATTGAAAATAAAATTTTATTGCCAAACAACATTTAATTACGGTTGTATTATTATTATTATTATTATTATTTTTCAAGGTTTCGTTTGCCTTTTGCTCATCAAGCAGAGGGGTCAACGACTTTTTAATGGCGTAAAACTACTAATTACACATGGAGAATTTTTTATTTTTGTCCGGCCCATATATGAGCACAATTTGGTGTAGCCCATATATTTAAACAAGTTAGATCCATTAAAATAAATTAAATAATATATATAAGCCTATATGTAAAATACATTATTCATTATCAAAATGAAAAGCTCAAACGAAATTGGCCAATATTCCTGTACACATTAAAAAATTACAAAATGAACTCAATATAATTTTGGTTTATCTTCTGTTTATCCCACTTTAGAATGTGGTCCAATAAGTCAGATAATTTGAAGCACAGACTCACAACAAATAAATGGATAATGGGTTGATCTAAATTGTATGAAAAGTCCAAGCCCACTTAAAAATGGGTCTAATGGATAATTAAATAAATAAATATATATATATGTGTGTGTGTGTGTGTGTGTAATTATCAACGAAGATAATTATTATGTATATATTGGATAATTATCACAATTATCACAAAAGATAATTATAGGATACTTATCAGAATAAAAGAAAGTTACAAATTTACTCTTTCGGTGAGCCTATAAATAAAGCTCCAGGAGTGAGGGAAAGGAGGACTAGAATATTCTCAGAAAAAGCTGAAATTCTGCAGAAGTTTTCACTCAAAATTCAAAGCTCCAAAGCACCTAAACTTTGAAGAAGAAGAATAACAAGCACATCATCCACGTGCCATTCTTCACCAAAATTTCAATCCAATTCAAGATCAAGCTCTTGCAGCCCTTGAAGCCGGATCACCAAGGAGATCGAATTAGAGAAATTTATCTTTCTTTTGTAAAGATTCACAGAGAATTGTACCCATTTTTCTTAAATTAATAAAATTGTTTATTTGTCACTGATTTTCGTTCCTAGAATTTCGGACACGAAATTTGTGTTTACAAATTTCTGGCATGCCTGGTGGGACCATCTCTGCCTTTCATCTTTGTCTCCTACATCATACATCCAAAACTCTGTTCATCAAAATCTATAACTCCTCCTAAGGTTCAGACGGCAAATAAGAAAAACTCAAAAGAAATGGCTGCTGCAATGGCTAACACCAAGTGTTGATTATATCACGTGTGAATTTGAGAAGGTTTGACTAACGTAAGGGTATACGAATTGCTTATGTGTAACATGATTATATGCTTATGTTTTCTTAGCATGCCTTTGTGGACTAAATTGACATGGTGTGTGTAAGCATGAAGAAATTTGAATAAGTATGAATGCTTGGTTCTAAAATTTTCTTGTTGTACATATAGAAAGAAATGTCTCCAAGAAGAACGTGAGACATAGGCACTGATGCTCCTCAGGAGCAAACATATGGAATGCAAGAGAAAAGGAGGTTCAAGCATTGCCTAGGGTTGCCTTGAGTCGCCAAATGGTGGCAATGAAGGAATATGTGAAATTTAAGTCGCTTACCTTTGATTGCACACGAGACCCATTTATGGCAGAGGGTTGGATTGACCAAACTCATAAACTCATTATTGTTCTTGCAATCGATGAGGATTTGAAAGTGGGAGTGGCAGCACTTCACTTGCAAGGAGAAGCGGATCGGTGGTGGCAATTTATAGGGAATGTCCATAACACCGAGACTATGGACTGGGAAACCTTTAAGGGGTTATTTTTTGATAAGTTCTTTTTGACTTCAGTGAGAGACCAAATGAGGTAAGAATTTGTAGATCTAGTCCAAGGAGACTTAGATGTTATGGGGTACGAGACCAAATTCACATTATTGGCTCGCTTTGCCCCGGAGATGGTGATGAATGAGGAGCTAAAGGTGAAAAGGTTCGTGAAGGGACTAAAAACCTCTATCAAAAAGAGAGTATCTATTTTAGGTTTGAGGACCTACAATGAAGTGCTTAACAGAGCCTTAATGGCTGAAGAAGACAATAGAGACACCCAAAGGAAATGGGACTCTAAACAGCAAGCGAAGAGCACGGGGGCATCTTTGGGTGGTCAAGGATGGAAGAGGAATAGGGAAGGTAAGTCAGGTTTCCAGGGGTAGCAACAAGCTCGCCTGATACCTTCATTGTCCTTGCCTACCAGATCCTTACGATCTTCTGTGGTGTGCTATAATTACCATTAGATTGGCCATTTCAGTAAGGAGTGCCCATAGGGATATACAGTGGCACCAGTGCTAGCAGGGATAGTGGGGGAAAGGGTGTGCTTCTCTTGTAAATAATTTGAGCATGTGAAAGCTAACTGCCCATGAAGACAGGTGATATAGAGTGGTACAGGGACTTAGTAGAGAGCTAGGCAGACCACTACGGTTCAATTTGGCTTTAGGGCATTACTGCCACCACATCCAGCATAGTCAGTACAAGGATCATGAGTAGCGAGGGGTTCCACGCCTGCTTCTAGTTAGCAGTCAGGCTTACAGGGGACTGGCCAGCAGGGTCAGCAGATATAGGGCCATGTTTTCACACTCGCTCCAATAGAGGATGGATCGGGATCGTTAGTGGTCAGAGGTATTTTCTTGGTTTCTAACTCGTGGCTAGGGTGTTAATAGATTAAGGGGCATCACATTCATTCATATCTCTTCCATTTGCTTGTGCCTTAGGACTAAGGGTGTCATCACTGGAGTCACCATTGACCATTGATACACCAGTTAGGGATAGGGTTACCCTGGATAAAGTATGTCGATCTTGCGAGATCGAGGTTGCTAGGAGTCGACTAGTTATCGACTTTGTGTTGCTAGACATGACCACTTTTGATGTCATTTTATGTATGGACTCGTTATCTACATTTAGAGCCATGATTGATTATTTCCGTGGAGAGTGACAGTGTGCATACCTGAGGGTGATTGCTTTTACTTTGTGGGAGAGCAAGATGATTTTTACGTTACATCTTTGCTTAGTTTTGGTGTGTGGGACGGGGTTGGATATTTCTTAGCTAGCTTATTAGTCAAGGAGGATGAGATTGTGACTAGTGTAGGATTTCCACAGGTGGTTAGTGAGTTTTTAGATGTGTTTCTAGGGCACTTGACAGAGTTGCCTCTGATGAGAGATGTGGTATTTAGCATTGATCTTACTCCTGGTACCGCGCCTATCTCTATGGCACCATACTGGATGGCATTAGTAGAGTTGATGGAGTTTAAAGATCAATTGCAAGAGTTGTTGGATAAGGAATTTGTATGACCTAGTACATCACCCTGGGGAGCTCCAGTCCTTTTTGCTAAAAAGAAGGACGGAGCTTTACGGTTATGCATAGACTACCGTAAGTTGAACCAAGCAACTATTAAGAACAAGTACCCTTTGCTAAGGATAGATGACTTGTTTGATCAGCTTAAGGGTTTGACTTATTTTTCAAAGATCGACTTGAGGTCAGAGTATTGCCAGTTGAGGGTAAGGGAAGAGGACATTCCGAAGACAACTTTTCGGACTAGATATGGCCACTATGAGTTTTTAGTGATGCCATTTGGATTGATGAATGCACCGACAGTGTTCATGGATTTGATGAACCGGATATTTAGGGTGTACTTGGATAGGTTTGTGGTAGTCTTCGTGGATAACATTCTTGTGTATTCTTTTTTTATGGAGGAGCATGAGATCCACTTAAGGACAATGTTACAGACTTTGAGAGAGCACCAATTATATGCCAAATTCAAAAAATGCAAATTTTGGCTAATGGAGGTGAAGTTCCTAGGACACGTTGTGTCGGAAGGAGAAGTATCAATAGACCCTTCTAAGATAGAAGCGGTAATGAATTGGGAGAGGCCTAAGAATGTATTCAAGATACATAGCTTCTTGGGATTAGTAGGATATTATCGGCGTTTCGTGAAAGACTTTTTGAAGTTAGAGGCGTCGATGACTAATCTTACTCGTAAAAGAGTTAAGTTTGAGTAGAACGAGACTTGCGAGCTGATAGGCGTTGAATGTTACGCATTCTAGCCTCTTAACTTATGTATTTTATTCTCTTAGTGATAGATTATTTTGTGATTTTACTTTGTTTTAGTGTTTTCTGTATTTTCAGGGCCTTAATAATTATTTCAGTTAAAACCGTGATTTTGGGCTTTTAAAGAAGACATCCAAGATGGTGAGATGAAGCCTACATTAAGGAGATTCACTCAACCATTTATTTCAACTCAAATCAGCCCAAGAAAGAGGTCCAAGAGAATTACAGCTGCTTAAGAAGGTTTCGGGCCTGAAGCCCAAATCTGCGCATAATGCAGTCTTAATCCCATTTTGGAAAACGGACCAGAAGTCTTATTTCCGAGCCTCAACTCGACATTATTTTCGTGCGAGGTTGAACAAAATTTGATTCTGCACACTTTTGTATTTCACGAAAATTCCGCGAATCGGACTTCTAGTGGGTCAAAAGTCGGGCCGAAGTCAGCAGGAAAAACCCACCTGATTAGTGCTGCGGGAAACCCTAATTAATTCCTAATTGGATTAGGACTTTGGTGAATTCTCTTGGGGAATAAAAGGAAGACTTGGAGGCTGAAGAGAGAGAGCTTACACAGAGATTGGAGAGTCTGAGAGGGCTGAGAAGAGAACAGAAATATATTGCAGAGCCATTGGAGAACGAAGTCATACGCGTAATTCAGAAAGATGATGTCTTCTTCCTCAACAGTTGAAGCTTCTTCTTCTACCATGAGCGGCTAGTTCATCCACTAGGGTTTTGATGTAACCCTAACAAAGCATCAATGGTTTGATTGTTTTAATTATTGGGGACCTTTATATACATGCATAGATTGTGTAATTGTGAGGATTCTTATTAATGAATTGAGCAATAAAAGTCTTGTAAATTCAATCTCAATGATTTCTTATCTTGTCTTAGATATTTAGTTGTTGTTATTGAACTCAATCTCTTTTGTTTTCTGTGATCATGAGAGAGATTATTACACAATGGTAATCACTGAATATATTGTTATGAGCTTTGATGGATTATGCCTAGAGAAGATGAACCATACTGCACCCTAGATTAGAGTAGTTAGGCAGATGGCCCATGCCAATCGAAGATAGTCCATGGCTTAGCCTTAATCATATGTTATCTTCTTGACGGATGAAGGTGTGCTTGTAGCCACCGACACCACTTATGCATGATGTAATTCCCCTATAGTTGATTCAATTGACCATTGATTGTGGAGTTAGTGGTGAAGTCAAACACCCTAGGTTTCTCTCTTATTATCTTCATTATCTGTTTACCTTTGATTTATTTTATTTTATCTTTTTAATTAGTTAAAAATCAGAATTCTTTTCTTATAAATTTAATTAGAATTAGTTCTGTGTTCCAACTCATCAGAACATAATCCCTGAGGTACGATACCCATTCCTTTCGATAGCCCTATTCTGCAAGGAATTCATTCTATTGCGAAGTGTGAAAATTTTTAATTGATATATTTTTGAGTCACACTCACACACGAATCAATTTTTGGCGCCGTTGCCGGGGATTATCTATTTGATTGATTGGATTTTACAGAATTAGTTTTAATTGGATTTTTAGTTTAGGAAATTTTTATATTTTATTTTTAATTTTGTTTTTGTTTTCTTTTCAGGTGCTTTTAGTAATATATGCAAGGTCGTCGTTCTGTGGCTGATCCTTTGATACCTCTTGATCCTGAGCCTGAACGTACTCTTAGACAACAGAGGAACATCCCTGTTGATACCATTGTGCAAGAGGAAGAAATAATTGAAAACATGGCAGAAGAGAGGAATAATAACCTTGTTCCTAATGCTGATGGAGAAAGAGCTAGATTGCTTAGGGACTACTATGTTCCTGAGACATATACCTCGCCAGCAGGTTTTCAACTGCCCAATGTCACAGTACAGAATTATGAGATCAAGTCCAGCATTATTCAGATGCTACCATCTTATTTTGGGCTGACTCAAGAAGACCCTTACAAGCATCTGGATGACTTCATTGAAGTGTGCTCAACTACAAAAATTCACAACTTCTCTGAAGATGCTTTCAGAATGAGACTTTTTCCATTCTCTCTGAAAGACAAAGCAAAGTATTGGTTCAACTCTCTACCGGCTGGTTCTATCACGACTTGGACTCAGATGCAACATGAGTTTCTCAAGAAGTATTTTCCGATAGGGAAGACCAATCAGTTCAGAAGTGCTATCACTGGTTTCTCCCAACATGAGGGGGAACAATTTTATGAGACATGGGAAAGATTCAAGGACCTTCTTAGGAAGTGTCCCCATCATCAAGTTCCTAAGTGGCAACTAGTGCAGAGTTTTCATGAAGGGCTCACAGAAGCCAACAGACAGATGGTTGATGCGTCATGTGGAGGTACTTTTATGTTGAAGAGTGAAGAAGAGGCATGGACCCTATTTGAAAATCTTAGTGACAACTCTCTACAACATGTGTCCTCTACTCGTTGTAGCAGACCTGCCACTACCAGGAAGACTGATGGGATTTTTGAGGTTGGTGCTTCAGAAGCTATGCCAACTGATATTGATTTAATTGCACAGAAGGTAGCAGCAATTATGGCTGCCAATCAAACTCCTTCTGCTTCAAATTCTTCATTGCTAAGCCCTTGTGAATTTTGCTCTAGTCCTATGCATAATATAAGCAATTGTCCTTCAATGGGGCAATTTTCTGATATTCAACATGAGCAAGTTCAAGCCACTTTCACTGGACCAATGAATCCTCCACGAGGTAATACTTACAATCCCACATGGAGGAATCATCCTGGTTTTTCTTACAGTAACCAAGGGGCAGCAATGCAACCATCATATCAACCTAGGACTTTTGTGCCTCAACAGCAATATCAAACACAAAGTCCTATGGCCCAAAGAATTTCTGCTATTGAAGACAAGCTGACTCTTACCTTGTCTAAATTTGACAAGCTTGATTCTCTTATATAAACAGTGCAAGCTACTGCAGCAACAGTATAATCTACAGTTCAGCTAGTGCACTCGCATTCTCAATCCATTGCCAAACTGGAATCTCAGTTTGGACAGCTTGCTACTTCATTGAGTAGAAGAGAAGAAGGGAAGCTCCCTAGTCAACCAATTGCTAATCCAAGAGGGATGCAAGCTTCCACAAGCAACCCACACCATGAGCAAGTTCAAGCCATTACCACTTTGAGAAGTGGGAAAATAATTGACAATAAGGTGGGTGAAAAGAAAGAAGAAGAAAAAGTGATCACAAGTCCAAGTGCTAAAATTCCTTATGAGCCCAAGGCTCCTTTCCCACAACGTTTTCTTGAAGCATCCAAATTGGGGAAGCAAGGGGACAAGCTGCATGACATGATGGAGGTGTTTCGCCAAGTGAAGATTAATTTGCCACTCCTTGATGCCATCAAGCAAATTCCTCCTTATGCAAAATTTTTGAAGGACTTGTGCACTCAGAAAAGGCGTTCTAAAAGCCATGTGCCAAAGAAAGTAATGCTGCCACAACAAGTGAGTTCAATAATTCAGCAATGTACTCCTCCCAAGTACAAAGATCCTGGTGCTCCAACTATCTCATGCATTATTGGGGAGCACCATGTGGATAAAGCTCTTCTTGATTTGGGTGCAAGTGTGAATTTGCTACCTTATTCAGTTTACTTACAATTGGGCTTGGGAGAATTGAAGCCTACCTCGGTGGTATTACAATTTGCAGACAGATCAACAAAGCAACCCCGAGGAATCATAGAAGATGTGCTCATTAAAGTGGACAAGTTCTACTTTCCTGTTGATTTCATTATACTTGACACTGAGCCGGTTCACAATCCGAAGAGGCACATTCCTGTGATCCTTGGTCGACCTTTCTTAGCTACTGCTGATGCTTGCATAAATTGTAGGTCAGGGATCATGGATATTTCCTTTGGCAACATGAAGGTTAAGCTTAATGTGTTCAATGCCATCCAACACCCTCCAGATCAGAGTGATGTGTTCTGCATGGATGATATTGATGAATGTGTGGAGGAATTTGTCTCATCCTCTATATCTCGAAACTCCCTGGAGGTATGTAAGTCTTTTTATGACTTTGAGAACATTAATGATGAAGGGTTGTGTGAAGAAGTGCATGCTATGCTGGAAGTGGATGCTATTCAAAATACTCCACCATGGAGAATTCCAATTGAGCCACTACCTTTTCTCTCTAGCACTCCCTTAGTGCCTTCATTGGAGTCCCCTCCAGAATTAGAGTTGAAGCCTTTGCCTGACAAATTGAAGTATGTATTCTTGGGGGCACAGAAAACTCTTCCTGTTATAATTGCCTCTGATCTGACAGAAATTCAAGAGAAGAGCTTAGTAGAGGTTTTATACCAACATCGGGAAGCAATTGGATGGAGTGTTGCTGATCTTAAGGGCATTGATCCCTCAGTTTGCATGCACAAAATCCATTTGGAAGAAGGATGTAAGCCAACCAGAGAGGCACAGAGGCGGTTGAACCCCAACATGAAGGAGGTGGTAAAGAAAGAGGTTGTCAAGTTACTTGATGCAGGAATCATTTATCCAATTTATGACAGCACATGGGTGAGTCCGACACAAGTGGTTCCAAAGAAATCTGGTCTTACCATTGTCCCTAACTCCATGGGAGAGCTTGTTCCACAACGTACTGCCACAGGTTGGCGAGTTTGCATTGAGTACAGAAAGCTCAATTCTATGACAAGGAAGGATCACTTCCCTCTTCCATTCATTGATCAAATACTTGAAAGGTTAGCTGGTCAGAGCTATTATTGCTTTCTGGATGGCTACTCTGGTTATAACCAAGTAGCTATGGATCTAGAAGATCAAGAGAAGACCACTTTCACTTATCCCTTTGGTACTTTTGCGTATCGTCGTATGCCTTTTGGATTATGTAATGCTCCGGCTACATTCCAAAGGTGTATGATGGCCATCTTTTCTGACATGGTGCAAAAATTCTTGGAGGTGTTTATGGATGATTTCTCTATTTTTGGATCATCTTTTGAACATTGTTTGAGTAATTTATCACTTGTGCTTCAGAGGTGTCGAGAACGGAATCTGGTACTTAGTTGGGAGAAGAGCCATTTTATGGTGAAAGAGGGTATTGTATTGGGCCATATTGTTTCAGAGAGGGGCATTGAAGTTGATAAAGCAAAGATCGACCTAATTGCAACTTTGCCTCATCCAACTTCGGTAAGGCAAGTTCGATCTTTCTTAGGCCATGCCAGGTTCTATAGAAGATTCATCAAGGATTTCAGTAAAGTAGCTCGACCATTGTGCCATCTGTTATCTAAAGATGTTCCCTTTATCTTTGATGAAGATTGTGTGAAAGCTTTTGAAAAGCTTCGGTCTCTGTTATCCTCTGCACCAATCATGCAGTCTCCAAAGTGGGCTGTACCTTTTGAAATCATGTGTGATGCCTCTGATTATGCAGTAGGAGCCGTGTTGGGACAGAGAGAAGAGAAACGACCACATGTCATCTACTACGCTAGTAAGACTCTCTCTGATGCCCAACTCAATTATACAACCACAGAGAAAGAGCTTCTAGCTGTAGTGTTTGCCTTGGACAAGTTTCGTTCTTATCTATTGGGGTCCAAGGTGGTTGTCTATTCTGATCATGCAGCGTTGAGACATTTATTGGCAAAGAAAGAAACCAAACCGCGTCTTATTCGGTGGATTTTATTGCTGCAAGAATTTGATTTGGAGATAAAAGACAAAAAGGGGACGGAGAATGTGGTTGCAGATCATTTATCTAGAATCGAGTTTGAGCCGGTAATCGATGCATTACCTATTCGAGACTCATTCCCGGATGAGCAATTGTTTGAAATCAATTTGATGAAAGTTAATGGCCAAAGGTTGAAGCATTGTGTGGAAGGATGTGTGCCAAGAAGAGACGTGGAGTCCGTCGACTTGACGGATCCCGTCTATCCGACTTAATCCCTTCGGAGAGTCAATCGTCTCCTACGGACGTTAAATAGTAGGTTTTGTATGTATTTCTATACTTTATTTCTTTTAGTTTTCTTTAATTTTAATTTTTGATTTTAGTTTTCTTAAGTTTTTCTTCAATTCTAGTTGCGTTTTAATGTTTTTTCTTTGAGTTTTTGATGTATAAGTTGCTTCCGGAGGATGCCAAGAGGTGTACCGAGGTATTCGGACTCAAGACGGGTGAAAAATCGTGCTCTCGGTCGACCTTGGGCGATGGAGACTCAAAAATATCAAGTCTCGGTCGACCTTGGGCGATGGAGGGTCCAGCAGGGCATCAGAAGGGGGATCGATCGCCCCATTTAAGGGGGATCGATCGCCCCATTGTTTTTCAAGAAATCACCCACCAGCAGGTGGGCGATCGATCGCCCATCCTTGGGGGGATCGATCGCCCAAGCCCATGCGTGGGCTGGCCGAATATTTTTGCTATAAATGGACTCCTTATCCTCCTATGTTGCTACTACTTGCATCCTAAGCCTCTTTGAACACCAATTCAAGTCCTATATCATCCGGAAAACTAATTTCTTCAATTAGTGATTATTATACAAGGATTCAACATTGATCAACATCAACTTCAACATCAAAGTGGATCAAAAATCACTAGTTCTCAAAGGAAGCTCACACTTTTTCAAGTTCAACATCGAAGTAAGTGAAGTTTTTCCTTGAAGAAATTGTTCAAATCTTTTTGAGGGCTTTTGAAGACCAAGTTTGGGGGATCAATTTGGTGCAATTACTTGTTCGATTTGGGTGGAAAAATTGCCGGAAAAAGGAGGTTGAAGGTTACAAAAGAATTGTGCACACCAAGTGTTTGATTTAATTCCTCAACTACACTTTTCCTACTTCTATGGCACCAAAGAGAGCAAGTCACCAAGATGCTTCAAGTTCACGTAATCCTCGCCGAGCGAGGAATGATCCGACCACAGGTTCTTCACGATCTCGCCGAGACGGTATTCAAGAGAGATGGCATCCAAGGGCGTTGAATTATGAAACAACGTTTGACATAGCCGAACTTTATGGTATGTTTCCCGAGACACGATGGGGGATTTTCGACATCCGTCGTCGTCGGTCGGCATCCATTTTTGTTCCACTCTCATCTACTATTTACCCGAGGCTTGTCAAGGTATTTTATCAAAACTTAATACCAAAACCTGATGAGCGGGATGTGCTTACTTATTCCGTAGATGGAACAATAGTTCGAGTGGACATGTCATCCATTGCCATTGCCATGGGTTGTCCTCATGAATGCCCAGCTGATTTATCTCATATCTACACTCCTTTACCCGACGAGTTGTCGGTGGGCAATGTGGTTGCACGATTGTGTGCCAACCAATTTTCTGGGCCGAAAAGGAATGCAGCTTCAAAGTCTTCAATGCCAAATCATTTATGGTTCCTTGACGCTGTGCTACTCAAGAATGTATGTCCAATTGGACATAAAACCGAAAGACATCAAGAGTTCCTCAGAGCCTTATATGCCATACATTTTGGGCATTGGCTGTCATTCCCACAGATTGTCTGGGGCCAGATGGAGAAATTCTATTCCAAGGTTGTGGCCAAGGTACCAGACAGTGCAAGTGACTGGGAGTTTCCATTCCCTACTATTATTCACCAGTTGCTTGTATCACAGGGGTATGCAGTCCACGAGGACGAGCTTGCCTTTCCACATGACCTTCATTATGGCACGCATGACTGGAACTTGAGTCGATCTCATATGCACCAGAGAGTCATAGCGGCGCTTGGTGAGGTATCTCGGTTGGCCCAAGGAGGAGAGCATGTAGATGTACCACCACCGGTAGATGATCCAGAGGAGATGGAGGCAGAGGAAGAGGAAGTGCATGCACAGGCTGGTGGCCATGATTATCAATACTTAGAAGGGCAGATTGCTGGGTTGACAGCCCAGTTTGGCACCTTACAGACAGAGGTCTCCACACAGTTTGGTGCAATGAGAGCAGAGATGGCGGATCACTTTCGTGACACTCGCCAAGAGCAACTAGAGATGAGGAGGATGATGCGTGCACTGATGCGCCAAGCAAACTTAGATCCGGATGCTCAGTCACCACCACATCCTTGACAGGAAGGTAACCATCTTTTGTATATTATTTTATTTTTAGTTTTTATTTTTCTTTTTATTTCTCTTTTTTGTAGTTAGATTTTTATTATGAAAAAAAAAAAAATTTGAAAAATGAAATAAAAAAAAATATTTTATTTTTTTTTTAGGATTTTTCTCTTTCATATTTATTTTCACCCATACTATTTTCACTTGATCTTTGGGGTATAGTGGTTGTTTTGACAGATTGAAACATCCAAGTTTGGGGGTATGCTTGCATTGCCTTCGTGCTCATGATGTCCTCTATTTTCTTTCCACTACTCCATGATCCCGGTAATATCGTTCTTACTCTTCTCTATGCTTTGATTGCTTGTCCATTGAGGACAATGTACAGTTTAAGTTTGGGGGTGAGGCGATGCCTATTTATGTGCTTTATTGCATATGGGGGAAATTTGTGTGAAATTCTTTTTGTATTAGGATTTTATTTTATTTTATTTTCTTAGTTTGTTTATTTTATTTTATTTTGTTTTATTTTTAGATAGTATGTTTTGACATGATTCAAGGGATTAATACCTTATGTAGGTGCATAACTTGCAACTTTTGAGTTTGTTTTAAAATTTTGGAAACTGTGGTTTAAATTAAGTGGTTTTAATCATGATTTGCAATAACATGTTTTGGGATGATTAATTCTAGTTTCCTTACATACACAGACACATTAGCATAATCTTATGGGGTATAAACTATGGTTTTGAGTTATTGAGTTACATATGCTTGATATTAATTAGTATCTCTTGAGAATGAGTACCGATGATGTGTTATACTTGACTTCAATGAAAAAAGAAAGAAAAGAAGTGAAAAAAAAAGTGATGAATAAGCAAATCAATTTGATCCTTTTCATGAGTAACCGGGCCTCTATGCCTCAGGAAGCACGGAGTGTTCGCGTCAAAAGTGAAAGGGTGACGAAAGATGAGCATTGGTTGTCTTGATTTGTAGCCTGACTGACTCGAGTAATTAGGTCTTCAGGGTATCTTAAAGCCTAGTGCCCTACAGCCATCTGGTTTGGGAGCCACTGACTGAAAGCTTGCTACATGGATCTTTCAGAAAGCTTAATAGATCAAGACATTGCACAACCAATAAAGCAATGAAAAAAAAAGAATGATGAAAAAAAAAAAAAAAAAAGTCATGTATGCATGTTGGGAAGTATGATTTCAATAAGGGGAGCTAGTGAGTTGAAAGGGTATGTGCCTTAATATATTCAGAACTGAGTTATGCTACATGAGAGGACTGCTAGTTCACTTTACACGAGGGAGCTAGAGTTGATTATTTTGAGATATGTTGATGTGAATTATGTATGGGGACCATTGATTTGAATTGTGGAATTTGAAAGCTTGAAATTATTCTTGAATGCAAGTTTGTAACTATGTATTGTAATTTTCTTCTTGAATTAATGTTGAAACAAATTTTTGAATGTTTGTGGGTAACATTTCTGGAAACCCTCACGAGACTATACTCGTCCACTAGGGGGAACCTAGGGGTTTAAAGGCTTGTTGCATATGCTAAATGCAATCGTTTCTCCCACGAAAGTGGAGTTAGGTAGTTTAGTTAATGTTTAGTAGTTTCTTTGTTTTAGTTTTGTTTTATTCTATTGCTAAGGGACTAGCAATATGTAAGTTTAGGGGTGTGATAGGCGTTGAATGTTACGCATTCTAGCCTCTTAACTTATGTATTTTATTCTCTTAGTGATAGATTATTTTGTGATTTTACTTTGTTTTAGTGTTTTCTGTATTTTCAGGGCCTTAATAATTATTTCAGTTAAAACCGTGATTTTGGGCTTTTAAAGAAGACATCCAAGATGGTGAGATGAAGCCTACATCAAGGATATTCACTCAACCATTTATTTCAACTCAAATCAGCCCAAGAAAGAGGTCCAAGAGAATTACAGCTGCTTAAGAAGGTTTCGGGCCTGAAGCCCAAATCTGCGCATAATGCAGTCTTAATCCCATTTTGGAAAACGGACCAGAAGTCTTATTTCCGAGCCTCAACTCGACATTATTTTCGTGTAAGGTTGAACGAAATTTGATTCTGCACACTTTTGTATTTCACGAAAATTCCGTGAATCGGACTTCTAGTGGGTCAAAATTCGGGCCGAAGTCAGCAGGAAAAACCCACCTGATTAGTGCTGCGGGAAACCCTAATTAATTCCTAATTGGATTAGGACTTTGGTGAATTCTCTTGGGGAATAAAAGGAAGACTTGGAGGCTGAAGAGAGAGAGCTTACACAGAGATTGGAGAGTCTGAGAGGGCTGAGAAGAGAACAGAAACATATTGCAGAGCCATTGGAGAACGAAGTCATACGCGTAATTCAGAAAGATGATGTCTTCTTCCTCAACAGTTGAAGCTTCTTCTTCTACCATGAGCGGCTAGTTCATCCACTAGGGTTTTGATGTAACCCTAACAAAGCATCAATGGTTTGATTGTTTTAATTATTGGGGACCTTTATATACATGCATAGATTGTGTAATTGTGAGGATTCTTATTAATGAATTGAGCAATAAAAGTCTTGTAAATTCAATCTCAATGATTTCTTATCTTGTCTTAGATATTTAGTTGTTGTTATTGAACTCAATCTCTTTTGTTTTCTGTGATCATGAGAGAGATTATTACACAATGGTAATCACTGAATATATTGTTATGAGCTTTGATGGATTATGCCTAGAGAAGATGAACCATACTGCACCCTAGATTAGAGTAGTTAGGCAGATGGCCCATGCCAATCGAAGATAGTCCATGGCTTAGCCTTAATCATATGTTATCTTCTTGACGGATGAAGGTGTGCTTGTAGCCACCGACACCACTTATGCATGATGTAATTCCCCTATAGTTGATTCAATTGACCATTGATTGTGGAGTTAGTGGTGAAGTCAAACACCCTAGGTTTCTCTCTTATTATCTTCATTATCTGTTTACCTTTGATTTATTTTATTTTATCTTTTTAATTAGTTAAAAATCAGAATTCTTTTCTTATAAATTTAATTAGAATTAGTTCTGTGTTCCAACTCATCAGAACATAATCCCTGAGGTACGATACCCATTCCTTTCGATAGCCCTATTCTGTAAGGAATTCGTTCTATTGCGAAGTGTGGAAATTTTTAATTGATATATTTTTGAGTCACACTCACACACGAATCACGAGCATTCCTTTATGGAATTGAAGCATAGATTGACTAGTGTTCCAATTTTGATTATTCTCGATTCCCGAGGCCCGAAAACTGAGGTGTGAACCCCGTGAGATCACCCTCATGACATAACCATCACCTGATCATACAACCTCAATTTCCTATTATTTTTACGAAAATTGGGCATGACCCATTCTAAATAATCAGCTCCTGGCATGTTATACCTGCTTTACAATTCATATGGACACTTCTAGGCACGTGTCCCCCCAGCATTTCTACAATATGCATAATAGAATCAAAAATACATGTCTCAGTCCTTGAATGTCCGTATTATATACATACAACACATGAATAAAATATAACTGAAGGAACTGAGTCTACATAATCGCTCCATACATTTAATCCAAATGTAAAGCATCTATCTACCCACTATCCTGGACATACCTTAGATTCTAAGAAATCTAATAACTACCTCTACAACCGGTGCTGTCAGTCCCTTAACTAACTCCGTAATCAGTAATACCTGCAAAACTTAGGAGAGGATGAGCTCAAAGGCCCAACAAGATATGTAGAACCATACTATCATCGCTGCAGCAGGTCGATCCTCACATATTCTCAAAAATATACATGCACTTAAATATATCACAATATTTAAGACCATGCCCCACCTAGCATGCATGAACCAATGATGTATATGGCTACTCTAGCATATATGAACATACAAAACCCACTACACATGATTTTAGAATTCATTTTCAACATGCTGGGAAGTAGTAAACATTCAGCACCGATATGTATATAGAACATATGTGTCAAAACATTTACATAAATAATGTAAATCAACAAACACATCTTCTACTCATCAAGTAGCTCACCTCAAATGTAATATAGATGCATTTAAACAGAAAACATGCTTAACAAATAAACACATAAGCATAAAGGTATTTTCACCTTCCACGGTCATAATCCGATACATAATACAAGCATCTAGGCTTGCATACTCTCACTCTCGGTCCTCATCCGATACCCCACATAATTGGCCCGCTCCGAAGATCATGTGACCTAGGACAACTCCGATAACCATCCTATGACCTGGACCACTCCGGAAGGTCATTTTACCCTGGCAATGTATAGGATTGCCATTATGTGAGGGGACAGCTCTGAGGCTCACATTCGTTGGATATACTCCAATTCCAGGCATTAAGCCTGCGCATGGCGGGTCCACTCTGAGGGCCATACGTGTTGGACACACTCCGATGGCAATATATTGGTTTGCCAAATTGTGAGGGGGCAACTCCGAAGCTCACAAATGTTGGACATACTCCGATTCTAGGCATAAAGCCCTTGTATGGCGGGTCCACTCCGAGGGCCATACATAGTGGATGATTATACCACTTCTCGTGACACGGTTGGACCACTCCGAAGTCCCGTGCACCTCTTTTTGCATTAATTTTCCCGCAACCTCCCATGTATGCAATGTGGATGCATACGTAATCCAGCATTTTATTTTATGTTATCCTAATGCCCCAGCTAGTATATAAGTACATAGCATGCATTTCTATCTACCTAAACCCACATATAACCACGTATATGTCATTTCCCTCCTATACATGCAATATGAATGCATATATACACAGCATAATACTTTCGTGCTTCAACCCATGCTTATGAATGCTAAAAAGAAGTATCTAGCATGCTTTTCATCACATTCCAACACATATAGCACACACATGTTCCAAGACTTGCATATCACCTCGCATATGCAAAACAATTCACTTCAGCACATTTTTATCATGCTATAACCAATGCACACATTCGATATATGAATAAAGTTAGCATGCATCTCATATCCACATTCCCACATATAAACACATATATGTCCAATCCTGCATATAAGTCTTATATGCACGTATACTAAAATAAATACGATCATGCTCTCATCCAATGCATATATTCACTACAAGTAGCTAACATGCATTCCAATCACAATATATAAACACATATATATTACGTCACCCACATATGTAATAAGAACATATAGACTCCTAGCATATCATAGTCATGCTTTGCAAATGCCCGCCAAAAGTTACATTAATACTTAGCATGCATTTCTATCACTGCAACCATATATGTAATCATATATATATATTTACTGAACATCATGCATAAGAACCACATATGCATACAAGACAACACGTAGCTAAACAGATATTATTTAGCATATTTTTCATAGACTTTAATCTATACATACATGCATATCACAATGCAAATAGGCGATAAATTTAACATGTTATCGCTCCCAAACCCATATATGTATACACACACACACACACACACATATATATATATATATATATCCTCTCACATCCCATGTATGTACAACATCCACCTATACCCACATATATATATAAGCACCTATATATACATGTATATACACATACCACATATGATCAAATTAAGACATATGTAAATTACTCAACATAAATAAAATATACGTAAGAGATAGAGGCAAGAATCAACTTGCCTTAGGTCCTGCTTTTACTGTGCCCGCGCCTACAAAGTGGTCCATCTCCAAGTTCGGTCCAGTCCTGTGTCAAAGTCCACACGACAATCCTCTGAACCATTTCCTTGCCCTTTCTAATTTTCGATCCAACCCAAAATACGAGCCATAACATCCTGTTATGCAAGACCCTCAAACCAACATCAAGGCCGGCATCACCAAACCATCCAATCGAAGCTCCAAGCTTCGGCATTATTGTCGACCCCAAAGCCGAACTCATCAAATCAGAACCATGGCTGCTACTCCAAGTAACCCCCATGCAATGCCCAGCTAAGACCAACTGAGACCTTCTGATATTCAACCCCCGTGGTTACCTCCTCACGGCCCAACCGCGAAACCATCCATTCGGCAGTTAGCCTCTAACCGACCACCAACTTAAATCAATCATCAACCCATAAATTTGTAGGTCTCCAACATTGCAGCCCAAAAATATGGTTGCTCAAACAACCCAACAACTACATACTAGACAATCCACAACCAAATACAACCCAGCTATCTGTCGAGTCTCATCCCGAATCCCAATCAAGAACTACCACCATGGAAGCCCAACCAAAACGTAATCAAAGGTGAGCCAAACAGCCCCCAACCGAGCCACCAAACTAAACTCAAAACCAGCCACAATCCAAAACCCAATTCCAAAATTTAGCCGGAACCAACAACCACAAAGACCGAACCCACAGCCAACCACCATCCGGTCACCCAACATGGAAGACCCATTCATACCCAAAGACCCACAAAACTGAGCACCACCAGCTTTTATTGAAGCCCCGTCAACACTCCAGTCGAACCACCTGAAAACCCAGCCATGAGAGTCGCACACAACCCAACCAGCAAGGGCCCAGTCCGTGACCGTCGGCCACCATGGCTGTCCGACAGCCAACTTAGAACCACCGTCAGTGCCATCATCGATCAAACCCTCCACCGGACCAGCCGAGCTCAGCCCACAAACCCCAGCCATGAACAACCCCCCATTCGCAAACAGCACTCAGCCAAATCGTACAACCCCACATCACCGGCAACACCACCTCCACCTCTTCGGCCACTGCGAATAGCCGGTAGCCATAGCCACCACCAGCGCTGAGATCGGCGGCTCCTCCTTCCCCCGGTTTCTCTCTCGATCTCCCGATCTCTCCTTCTCTCTTCTCAATTTTCTCTCTCTCCCTGATTTCCTCTTCTTTTCCTTTTTCTTTTCTTTTCTTTCTTTTTTTCTTTTCTCTTTTCTTTCCTCTTAACCGAACCAATAATGTGGTCTTCCCTTTGGTTGACCACTTTTGGTCCACACATTATTCATATATAAACATATATATAATATATGCTACACAATACATGTAATTAAGCATGTGCACCCATATTTCTTCATAATTGCATCTAAGCCCACCATATATTTATAATTAAATATAAATATTGGTACTATGTATATATATATTTAGATATATATATATACATATACATACACCTTCCACTTGTTTGGAAATCTCTATATCCACACTTTTCTGAATTGTAATTAATCTGAAGAAAATTTAATCGAGTCAAAATCCGCCCGAAATCGGTCAAAATAATTCCGGTCCTTACATAAATACTCGGTGGCGGAGTTGGAATGGTGTGGGAAGTGTCTCGGTTGCATGATTTGGTCAAGAATCATGTTAGGGTATTGGGTTGAGTCCGAGAGATGAACTTATGATTATTGCTTTCATTTTAAATTATAAAGCATGATTTGTGTTTAATGCATCCCTATATGTATATGCATTGTTGTGAATAAACATAATGTATGTTGAATGATACATGTATTGTAATGACATGCATCCCTGTAGGTCATGTCGAGTCGGCACTTAGGTGGGTTGGGGTATCTCTATTGAGCCGCCGTGGTACTCACCCCTTTATTATAAACTCTTTTACAGATAAGGCACTGATGACGGATGGGACTTGAGTGTCCAAGTAGAACTCTAGTAGTATTTTGCTATCATTTAGATGTTGTGCATTTTGTGGCTATCCATGCTGGCTTGTTGCATGTGACTCCTTTTTGAGTTGTGGTTATATTTTGGACAAATGTAACTTTGATGTATGTATTAGATTATGAGCTTATTGGGTATGAAAAGGCAACAGATTAGTTGATGTAATGCTCGTGGTAGCATTTAGTTCATATGATGATATTTTCATTATGAATGGATTATGATTGTAAATGAGAATGATTCATTTTGATGTATGATCTAATCATGAGTATGATTTTTAAGTATGTGATTGATGTTGGTACCTTCCAATTATGTTATGGTTCATGTATGAGAGGTCTAGGATGATAGAATGTGGATTGGGCTCCAAATGGACCATCTATAGGGTTGTTGGAGGACCTGTGGAGGGCATTTCAATAGTGCAAAATGCCCATTTTGCATGATTGAAACCCCCATTTTGATCGTGCGAAGTGGTTGCGAATTGTTGTGAATTTTAGGGTTCAGACAGGAGTAATTTTGCACAATTGAAACCCCTATTTCGATCGTGCGAAATAATGCAGGTCTTGAGTCCCAAAAGGGTAAAATTTTTGCACAATCAAACATATTTTTGCATAATCGAAACACCAGTTTTGAGCAATCAAAATCCCATTTTCGCACAATTGAAGTTACTATTCACAGCAAACTCAAAAATCTGTCCAAACTTCAATTCGACGTAACTTCTTTGTTTTAAATCAGAATTGAGTGTGATTTTTTTTTAAATTGAGTAATTTTGGTTTCTCTATCTAGTGGTGCAGGTATCAGGTTTAGATTCCAATGGAAGTGAGTGATTCATGAGAGTATGGATAAGAAAATCCCCACTAAGGTGATATGATTTGATGCAAGGCCCATTGGGATTGGATGAGTTGGAGTTATGTGCACCTATGTCCAATAATAGAGTTAATCTTTTATGATAATTTGAGAGTAATGAGGGTTCTTTGGGCTTAATGGAAGGGTTAACCTCCGGTCTTCCGGGAGTCAGAAAATTGGGGCGTTATAGCATGGTATCAGAACTTGATACTATCACATGAGTGTGGTTAAGGTCGTTCATAGGGTTGAGTGAATGGGTTGACACTCGGGATTCAGGGTTGGTCTGGGGGAGTCCCAGTGGTCCAGATTCCGAGGCATGACAGAAGAAGAATATATAAGAATGTCATCCACGAATACAACCACAAACCTATCCAAGTACACTCTGAATATCCAGTTCATCAAATCCATGAACGCTGCCGGTGCATTTGTCAATCCTTTCCCTCAACTGGTAATACCCCAACCTCAAGTCGATCTTTGAAAAATAAGTCGAACCTTTAAGCTGATTAAACATCCTTGGTAAAGGATAATTGTTCTTAACCGTTACTTGGTTCAACTTACGGTAGTCTATGCATAACCGTAAAGATCCATCCTTCTTTATTAGCAAATAGGACCGGAGCTCCCCAATGTGATGTACTAGGTCATACAAATCCCTTATCCAACAATTCTTACAACTGATCTTTCAACTCCTTCAACTCAGCCGGTGCCATTTGGTACGGTGCCATAGAGATATGCGCGGTACCCGGAGCAAGATCACTGCTGAACACTATATCTCTCATCGGAGGTAACTTTGTCATGTCCCTCGAAAACACATCCACAAACTCACTAACTACCAGTAGAAATCCTCCATTAGTTATAATCTCGTCCTCCTTGGCTAATAAGCTAGCTAGGAGATACCCCGTCCCATACACCGGAACTAAGCAAAGATGGAATGTAGAAATCATCCCGCTCTCCCACAAAGTAAAAGCAATCACCCTCAAGCGTGCACACCGTCACTCTCCTACAGAGACAATCAATCTGGCTCTAAATGTAGATAGCCAATTCATACCTAGAATGACATCGAAAGTGGTCATGTCTAGTATCACAAAGTCAAACACAAGTCGACGCCCAACAACCTCGATCTTGCAAGACTAACATACTCTATCCAAGGCCACTCTACCCCCAACAAGCACATTAATGGACAATGGTGACTCCAATGATGACAATCTCAACCCCAAGGCACAAGAAAATGTAACAGATATGAATGAATGCGATGCTCTTGAATCTATCAACACCCTAGCCCACGAGCTAGAAACCAGGAAAATACCTCTAACCACTAACGATCCCAGTATGTCCTCTGCCGGAGCAAGCGTGAACACATGGCTTCGTGTCTGCTGACCCTACTGGCTAATCCCCTGTAAGCCCAACTACTGACTAGAAGTAGGTGTGGAACCCCTTGTTACCCCGAGATCCCTAAACTGACTGTGATGGTTGAGGCAATGGTAATGCCCTAAAGCCAGACTAAACTACAGTTGTCTATACCGACCTTTGTTGAGATACTAAACAACTCTAAGTCCCCTGCCTCTGCGGGCAGTTAAACCTCATGTGTCCAGGCAGCTCGCAATTGAATCATACATTTTCCTTTACTGTTTCTACTGGCACCGACGCCACTGTATATCCTTGTGGGCATTCCCTGCTAAAATGGCCAATCTTTTGGCAATTATAGCATACCACAGATGATTGTAAATATCCAGTAGGCAAGGCCAATGAAGGTACCGGGAGAGTTTGTTGATGCCCCTAAAAACTTGACCTGCCCTCCATATGCCTCTTTTTTCCTTGATTACCCAAAGATGTCCCTATACTCTTTGCTTGCTATTTAGAGTCCCATATTCTTTGCATGTCTCTATCATCTTCTTTAACCACTAAGGCTCTGTCAACAACCTCATTATAGGTCCTCAAACCTAGAATAGATACCCTCTTCTGATAGAGGTTTTCAGCCCTTTCACAAACTTCTTCACTTTTAATTCCTCATTCATTACCATCTCCGAGGCGAAGTGAGCCAATGATCTAAACTTGGTCTTGTACCCCATAACATTTAAGTCCCCTTGGACTAGATCCATAAACTCCTGACTCATTTGGTCACTCACCGAAGCTAGAAAGAACTTGTCAAAAATAACCTTTTAAAGGTTTCCCAATCCATGGTCTCAGTGTTGTGGACATTTTCAATAAATTGCCACCACCGATCTGCTTCCCCTTGCAAGTGAAGTGTTGCCACTCCAACTTTCAGATCCTCATCAATTGCAAGAGCAACTTTGAGTTTATGAGTCTGATTAATCCAAGTTTTCGCAGCCAATGAATCACGTGTACCATCAAATATAGGCGGCTTGAATTTCACGTATTCCTTTATAGCCACCATCTGTCGACTTAATGCCTGAACCTCTTTTTCCCTGGCTTCCCAAGCCATCCATCTCATAGTATCTACCATGTCGCATATGAATTGTGTCCCATCTGTCAGCTCCTGAGGAGCATCAGTGCCTATGTCTCACACTCTTCTTGGAGGCATTTTTTTATATACAGAACAAAAAAATTTAAGACCAAGAATTCACACTTCTTACACCACTTTCACCATGCTTACACACGCCATGTCAATTTAATCCATAAAGGCATGTTATGAATGTGTAAGTATAAAATCATGTTACACGTAAGCAATTTGTAAACCCCAAGTCCAAACCCTTGGTCCAATCCTTAACCTCAAGAAATCACTAAATCAAGTCTCACCCTTCGTCCTTAGGTTTTTGAACCAAATGCTCTGATACCAATCTATCACGTCCCCTGAAATTCGGACTACCAGGACCCCCGCGGGCCGACCCTAAATTCTGAGTGTGAACCCGTTCACTCAACCACATGAACAATCCTAACACTAATCTCACCTTGATATAAAGCTCTGACACCACGTTGTCGCGCCCCGGTCCCCCGACTTCTGAAAAAACTGGAGGTGACTTTCGTCCATTATGCCCAAATGGATCATCTTTACCCTTAAATATCATGGGAGCTTAACTCTTTTCTTGTATATAAACGTACACAACTACACCTTATCCAACCACAGTGGGCCCTACATCAAATCATATCACCTTAGTGGGAATTTCATTTATTCACACTCGTGAATCACTCATTTCCAGGACTCAATGCTTCGTGTGATTGAAACCTAAAATTGATACCTACATCATTTGATAGATAATCCAAAAATACTCAATTTCAAACAAAACCACGCTCAATTTTGAATTAAAACGAAGAAGTTATGCCCGATTGAAGTTTGGGCAAATTTGGGAGCATGCTGTGAATAATGATTTTGATGTATCGGCCAAAAACCACTCTCAGGACTTTTGGTGTTCATTGTGCAAAACGCAATAAAATAATATGTTCTGGTTTTGTTGTTAAGCTATCAAGGCCTTGTCTAATTTAATTCAAAAAGAATTTGTTTTATTTATTTTATACTGAATTGCTGAAATTAAATGACATAAATAAATGATAGATTCTAGAGAGAGAGAGTCCTAGAAATTGACTTCACCACTAACCTTCTAACAATGACAATTGTATTAATTTGGGATGTCTAATCTATGCATTCAGAAAAGAATGGCTACAAGCCCAATTCAGTTCTATCAAGAGGATTTGTTCAACATACAATTAAGCATAACTCGTCTTCGCTTAGCATGGCCTATACATCTGACTAACTAATGATATAATAGCTCATCTTTGTTTAGTACGAATTATCAAAACTCTAAATTAAACGATCAATGAAAACTATTGTATAACCTGTCTTAACAAAATCACAGAAGTTGAAAAGAACTAAACCCTAATCAATGCAAATTTACATTCATCCTACAAGAACATGAGTAAATATGCACTGAACTAATACATTCAAATTAAAACTAACAGCACAGCTATTGTTTATGTCTTGGTTATACAATCAATGCACAAAATAAATAATTCTCAAATTAATATACAATTTAAATCATTGAAAGACAGGTTAGGGTTACGTCACTTCCCCAGAATGGTGTTTAGCCGCTCATGGTCGGATGTCCAAGCTTGAATGATGATGAAATCGCCATCCTCTTGTTCGTATCGTCACGAATCACCTCTATATTTCTCTCTGTGTTTCTTCTCCCCAGAATACCCTAGTTTTCTTCCTTTTCGTCATTTTTACTTTGTGAAACAAAACCAATGGGACACCTGGCCTCCCCAAAGTGGCAAGTGCGCATAAGAAAATGGCACTTGCGCCTCACAAAGTGGCATTTGCGCCAAAAAAGTGGCTGCTACGCAAATAGGGCAGAAAGTTATTGAAAACGTCCGTTTTATAAAATTTTCGTGAAATATGAAATTGTACAGAATTGAATTTCCTTCAACCTAAATGGAGTTTGGGTCATTTTGACAATCATGTACGGAGTTATGGTCTGAATACCAAAACAGGTCCAAAACTTTTTAGGCCTGAATTGCCCCATTCTTCAATGCGAATAGGCCCGTGCTCCTTTTCTTCATTTAAATTTATTTCCACCCCATTTCTTCAATCCATTTAGTTTGGATCTTCAATATAAACATATCTCTCATGGGTCAAGCTTCAGTGATAACTAAATGAGCACCATTTATAGCCCGATTTTACCATTATTAATCAGAATTACCCTTAATCACCTGAAATCATAAAAAGATTAAAATTATTAATAAAAATATGAAAGAAATATTAATAAGACACTAATTCATATAATTTTAGGAATATTGAATATGCAATATTCATTGCTTACATTTGGTTTCTAAACATCTTACAGGTTTTTCGATGCATCAAAACTATCATTTCGATGCATTAAATGCCCAGACTTGGAGAAAATCCTATAGCTATGCATTTGCCTCTTTTTGGCATTCTAAGTCCATTCAACCACCTAATCCACTCATACAACATTCAATTAACATGCTAAAGCTATTGGCATCATTCAAAAACTAAAACTCAAGCCCTCTCTCAAAACATGTCTCAAAACCATCAATCTTGCAATTTTCATTCATCAACTCAAACATACATACATTCCATAATTTACTCAAAATTCCCACAAATGAAATCATAACTCAAGAGAAAAAGGCCTTGTAATCCCATACATCTCAAAAACATACATTTTTCTCAAAAAGTACTTATCATCCATAAGAGTTCCAAGTTCATAGTAATTACAAGAATTCATGCAAAAGGCTTTATTGCAAAATGCTTATCATGCCCCAATACCAGCTCTCGGGAATCGAGGGTGAACAATAAAGATTCCACCCAGTTTACGTCCGTAAAACTGCTAAGCATCCGAAACCTAACTTCCTGTGCATTTGGAATTTTAGTGTGATACTTAGTCCATTAGAAAGAGGGTCTAAAAAAACTCAATTTAAAAAAAAATCACACTCAATTTTGATTTAAAATGAATAAGTTATGCCCGATTGAAGTTTAGGGCAAATTTCAAGGTATGCTATAAAAAGTAACTTCGATCCATCGAAGTGATGACTTCGGTCCATCGAAGTGATGACTTCGATGCATCAAAGTGATGAGTTCGATGCATCGAACATGTATCGTCCAAGTATTGTCCAAAAATAGCTCTCGGGACTTTTACATTTCTAAAATTCTGCAGGTTTTTTGATGCATCGAACTAGGGACTTCGATGCATCGAACTGGATGCTTCGATGCATTGAATTGCCCAAAAGCTGAAACTTTGCAAATGGTCATTTTTGACCTTCTAGATCATTTCTACCATCATAATTCATTCCAACAAGTCCCAAATCATATAAGAAAGGAGTTTACATCATTCACCAGTCCTAAATCATGCTCATAATCAAATGATGCACCAATATGGGTCATTCTTCCTCATTAACACATTTTATTCAAAAATGAAACTATCCAACAACTATTTTAGTCCATCAAACAAAACTAGATTCTCTTAACAAGCATTACATTAACAAGTCCATTGTCTTATCATATTTAACAAGCTCATAGTCCAAGCATACACACAAGTTACATTTGCCCAAAATATAACTACAACTCAAAGAGAAAGATCTCATGCCACAATCCGGCATGGATAGCCACAAAAAATACAATATCCAAAATGTATCAAAATATTACAAGAGTTCCACTTGGACACTCAAGTCCCATCTGTCATCAGCGTCTTATATATAAAAGAGTTTAGAATAAAAGGATGAGCACCACTACGTCTCAATAGAGATACCCCAACCCACCTAAGTGCCAACTCGACACGACTTACATGAATGCATGTCACTACATTACATATATTATCCAACATATACCATGTTCATTCACAAGCAATGCATATATATAAGAATGCATTAAACACATAGCATGCTTCACGATTCAAATGAAAGTAATTTCATACATCGGTCTCACTCTCGGACTAACCCAATACCCTAACATGATTTTTGACCAACCACGTGACCAAGACACTTCCCACACAATTACGGAATCCATCACCGAGTATTCTCTACTCCGAGGTAATTGGACCATTACAGAATTTACCACCGAGTATTCTCTACTCCGAGGTGATCGGACTGCTTCAAAATCTGTCATTGAGTATTCTCTACTCTGAGGTGATTAGATTATTTCAGAATTCGTCACCGAGTATTCTCTACTCCAAGGTGATCGAACCATCACCGAGTATTCTCTACTCCGAGATGATTAGATAATTTCAGAATTCTTCACCGAGTATTCTCTACTCTGAGGTGATTAGATAGTTTCAGAATTCTCTACCAAGTATTCTCTACTCCAAGGTGACTTAACCACTCCAATGTCCACACCGAGTATTGACCTACTCTAGGCAATTCGACCACTTTTTTCCGTTTTCTCACAACGGCCCCATATATGCATTTCAAACATATAAATAACAAGCATTTAAGATTCATGCTTCACAATACATACGCTAGTTATAAAGGAACATTGCATGCATTCATATTCATCTTACATATGCTCACAAAATCCACATAAGCACATATTTGTCATGTTTCACCAATGCATACATTTTCTATATAAAGAGGGCATGCATTCTAACTCATACACATCACATAACACAAAAATGCTCATTTAATACATTTTCACAAAAGTGTACCAAACCTAGCATACAAGTGTTCATGCTTGTTTCTCTCCCTTATTCACCCTTCTCATCATGCATAATACCATATACATTCCCATTGCACATAAGAGACTAAAGAGAGTAGAAAACACTCACATCCCACCCTCTTACCACTCTAAGACATGCAATACACAACCCTAGCTCTCACCATTTATCCCAAAACTCTAGAATTGACAAGTAAATGAGAAGGAAAACCCTACCTCAAAAATGAAGGCCTTCCAAGCACTTCTCAAAATTCCAACAACACCGAACTTACTGAACCATAACTTTGATCGGTTCAAAGGGAAGCCCTAGCCGTCTCCTACGTATCTCCCTCCTTCAACGAGTCTTGAATCCAAACCGAACGGGTCTGAAATGTAGAGAGGAGAAGAAGGAAACATCTAGAGAGGGAGAGATCCATGAGAAATGGCTGGGACTCTCTCAGCCATATGTTTTAAAAGCATCTAGGGTGCTAAAAGACCAAAATGCCCCCGGGCCACTTAACGTACCCTCCCGGCCTCTGTTTTCAATTTCAAAAACTCTTACGGCCTTGAAATTACTTTATCCACTCTCTAAAAATTTCATCTAAGCTATTTCTAAAAATAAATATTTTTTAAAATTTTACAGATTCTCGAGCCCACTTAAGTCACATCCCGGGCCCCAATTTGACAAAAAAAGTCAAACTTCTCCAAATCTTTCAAAAACTTTCCAAAACCTTTAAAACACTTCCCAAACATGTTCCCCACATTCAAAACAAGTTAAACACCACTCAAAATGCATTTATGGCAATTATTATGCGAAGAATGCAAATGCCAAAATTGGTCACGGTCTCTACAATGCTACTAGAGTTCCACTTGGATACTTAAGTCCCATCTGTCATCAACCCCTTATCTGTAAAAAGAGTTTAGAAGAAAGGAGTGAGCACCACAGTGGCTCAGTATAGATAGCCAAACCCACCTAAGTGCCAACTCGACACTGACCTAAATGAATGCATGTCACTAAATTACACCTATCTTCCAACATATATCATATTCATTCACAAGCAACGCATATATCCAAATGCATTAAACAAGAATCATGCTTCACAATCAACAATGAAATCAATTTAAAACACTTGTCTCTCCCTCAAACTCAACCCAATACCCTAGTATGATTCTTGATCAACCATGCGACCTGGGACATTTCCCACACAATTTCAAAATTTATCACCAAGAACTCCATCCTCCAAGGTGATTAAACTATTTCAAGATTTTCACCGAGAACTTTATCCTCCAAGGTGATTAGATAGTTCTGAAATATGTCATTGAGAACTCCGTCCTCCAAGGTGATTAGACCATTCAAGATTCTCACCGAGAACTCCATCCTCCAAGATGATTAGATAGTTTCAAAATACATAACCGAGAACTCTATCCTCCAAGGTGATTAGACCATTCAAGATTCTCACCGAGTATCCACCTACTCCCAGGTGATTTAATAGTTTCAGAATACATCACTGAGAACTCCGTCCTCCAAGGTGATTAGATAGTTTATGACCATCACTGAGCATTTGTTGCTCTAAGTGAACAGGTTATTCTACCACTTTTCTCGTTCTCCTCACAACAGTCCTATATATGCATTTT
This sequence comes from Cornus controversa, assembly GCA_026545225.1. Lineage (NCBI taxonomy): Eukaryota > Viridiplantae > Streptophyta > Magnoliopsida > Cornales > Cornaceae > Cornus > Cornus controversa. Next base: position 30,565,825 of record CM048846.1, on the reverse strand, counting down.
GAACATATAAAGATCAAGCATTCAAAATTCATGCTTCACAATACATAAGCTAGTTAAAAGGACACTTAGCATGCATTTCACCTCCACAAGACCACACGTATGGTTACCTATACATGTAAAGCCTAGCATACAATCCACATATGCTTATAAATTTCACTTAAGCACATTTTAGTCATGCTTCACCAATGCACACATTTTATATATAAAGATAGCATGCATTTAACTCACATTCCATCACATAACATAATTATGCTCATTATACCACATTTCCACACAAGTGCACAAAACCTAGTATATAAGTGTACATGCTAATTTCTCTCACTCATTCACCCCTCATATCATGTATACTACCATACATAAACCAATTGCATACAAGAAACTAGATATAAGTTGAAAGACACCACATCCTACCCCTCTTACCTCTCTAAATCATGCAATACACATCTTTAGCTCTCATCGTTTCTCCCAAAACCCTAGAATCAATAATTAAATGAGAAGAGAAACCCATACCTCAAGTTTGAAGGCCTTCCAAGCACTTCACCAAATTTCTAGCACTGTGTATCTTATCGGAACACGCATTTGTTCAGTTCAAATCAAAGCCCTTGTCATCCCTTACGTATCTCCCATCTTCGGTGAAACCCGAATCACAACTAAATGCTCCCAAAATTTAGAGAGAAGGAAGAGAGGAGAAGAGGGAAGAAGATGAGAGAGAGATAGAACTATGAGAATGATTGACCCTCTCTCAGCCACATATTTTAAATGGCATCGAGGCGCGCAAAATGTCCAAAATGCCCCTGGGCCACTCAGCGTACCTTCCTGGACTCCGTTTTCTATTTCAAAAACTCCTACAGTCTTGAAATCACTCCCTCTACTCTCTAAACATTTCATCTAAGTCATTAATAAAAATAAGTATTTTTTTAAAAAATTCAGATTCCCGAGTCCACTTAGACCTCATCCAGGGCCTTGGTTTGACCAAAAAGTCAAACTCTTTCAAATCTTCTAAAAACTTACCAAAACTCTTAAAACACTTCCCAAACATGTTCCCCACACTCAAAACATATTAAACACCACTTAAACTACATTTATGGCAATTATGATGCAAAAAATACAAACTGGCCAAAATTGGTCACGGTCTCTACATTCTGTAAGGACCAAAATTATTTTGACCGGTTCCGGGCGATTTTGGACCGGACCAATTTTTTTTCGAATAGATTAAAATTCGAAAGGATGTTGTATATATATATATATATATATATATATATATGGATTATATATATATATATATGAAGATGGAGGATAAGGTTATATATATATATATATACGGGAATATGTATATATTTTGTACTTAATGAGAGTGTGTATATATATATATATATGCACATGATGGGTCTATATGTAATTATAGATAAGTAAAGAGGGACCTTTATATTTATATGGGTAAGTGTGGGAAAATACATGTGAATACATGTATTTTGTGTAGGGTGTGGTATATTATATATATATATAATATGTGGACCAAAATGAAGAGAAGAGAGAGACCACATGTGGGTTAGCAAAAAAAGAAGAAAGAAATAAAAGAAAAGAAAAGAGAAAAGAAGAAAAGAAGAAAGAAAGAAAAGGAAAAAGAAAAGAAAAGAGGAGAAAAGGAGATCAGGAAGGAGAGAGAGAGAACCCAAGAAGAGTGAGATCGGGAGAGGAGAAACCTAGAGAGAAGAGAGAGGCGACGGTTTTAGCACCGGCAGTGGGCCTTCAGGTTCACGAATGTGAGATCGGCTGGGTGGAGCTCCGGCAGCGGCTGGGCTGGCGGCCAAGGGGCTCGGTTTACACGGGTGTTACAGTTGAGAATTTTGGTGACAGTCCGACGGTGGCTCGGTGTGGTGGTCCTCGATGGACTATTTTGGCCTACTCTATGGGCTGTTATGTGTCAAGTTGGTGGTCTTTTGGTCTTGGAAAAGATGGAAAGTGATGGTGGTTTCAGCGGTGGAGCTAGGTCCTTCATGGCTGGGCTGAGGGAGACGGAGGTGGTGGTTTCGGCTTGGATCGTTGGGTCCATTGAGGTGAGTCGATTGGGTCCAATTGTTTTGGGACTTTTTGGTGACTGTGAAAGATGGGTTTGTTTCCATTTATTTTTGGGATGGTGGTTGGCTGTGGGTTCGGCCCTTGTGGTTGTTGGTTTTGACTAAATTTTGGAATTGGGTTTTGGATTGTGGCTGGTTCTGAGTTCAGTTTGGTGGCTCGGTTAGGGGCCGTTTGGCTCACATTTGATCATAATTGGTTGGGCTTCCATGGTGGTAGTTCTCGATTGGGATTCGGGATGAGACTCGGCAGATTGCTGGGTTGTATTTGGTTGTGGATTGTCTAGTATGTAGTTGTTGGGTTGTTTGAGTAGCCATATCTTTGGGCTACAATGTTGGAGACCTACAAATTTATGGGTTGGTGATTGATTTCGATTGGTGGTCGGTTAGAGACTAGCTGCCGAATGGATGGTTTCGTAGGTGGGCTGTGAGGAGGTAACCACGGGGGTTGAATATCAGAAGGTCTCAGTTGGTCTCAGCTGGGCATTTCATGGGGGTTGCTTGGAGTAGCAGCCACAGTTCTGATTTGATGAGTTCGGCTTTGGGGTCGACAATAGTGCCGAAGCTTGGAGCTTCAATTGGATGGTTTGATGATGTCGGCCTTGATGTTGGTTTGAGGGTCTTGTATAACAGGATGTTATGGCTCGTGTTTTGGGTTGGACCTGAAATCAGAAAGGGCAAGGAGATGGTTTAGAGGATTGTCGTATGGGCTTTGACACGGGACTAGACCGGACTTGGAGATGGACCGCTTTACAGGCGTGGGCACAGTAAAAGCGGGACCTCAGGCAAGTTGATTCTTGCCTCTATCTCTTACAAATAATTTTGTTATGTTGGTTAATTTACCTATGTCCCTAAATTTGATCATAGGTGGCATATATATATATATATATATGTGTGTGCATTTATATATATATATGGATGTTGTATAGGTGTGGGATGTGAGGATATATATATATGTGTGGGTATATATGTATATATATATATGCGTGGGTTGGAGAGTGATGGCATGTTAAAATTTATCGCCTATTTGCATCGTGATATGCATGTGCAGTATTGATTGAAATCATGTAAAAAGTATGCTGAATCATGTACCTGTTCAGCTATGTGTTGTCCTGTATGCATATGTGGCTCTTATGCATGATGTTCAGTATATATACGTGATTATATGTATGGTTGCAGTGGTAGAAATGCATGCTAAGTACGAATATGGCTTTGGCGAGCATTTGAAAAGCATGAAATATGTTAAGTGTTTTATATGTCCTTAATGCATATATGGTGATGGAATATATTTATGTAGTTATATATTGTGGATGAAAAGCATGTCAGTTGCTTGTTGTGAATGTGTGCCTTGAGTGGAAGCATGATTATATTTATGCTAGTATAAGTGCATATAGGACTTATATACAAGATTGGACATATGTGCTATTTATATCGGTTGATATGATTGTATGTTTATAAATGCCCTTGAGAAATTTATAAACATGTTGGAATTGATTTGTGAATTTGGGAAAAATGTGAAGAACATGTGGTTATGTGAAATGTGGAGGTGTGAAGCATGTTCATTGCAAATGCATATGATGCTTAAATGGAAACTTGTATGAGTGCATTCTTAAATACCTCATTGGTTGGAAATGATGAATGTACATTTGATAAAGTTATGGGATTCATATTCATTGGTATGGTGAGGGAGGCAAGCAATGTGAACAGTGGAATCCATTCGGTAAAATGGCGAGGTATTCCAGTAAAGGTAACCCTCGTGAGGTATTCCGGTCAAGGTACCCTCATGGATTGATGTGTAGTGAGGTATTCCAGTAAAGGTAACCCTCAAGAGGTATTCTGGTAAAGGTAACCCTCTATAGGTGGGATTGGTTGTCCACGGGAATTGGAGACCAATATGTGGGAAGGATGAGGGAGTTGTGCATGTCATGTTGCATTCTACCTTGCTTATGATGTGGTTGTGTTGTATGCATAAATTCTCTACATGTTAAATGTGTTCAATTGCATTTGAGATGTGCTACTTGATGAGTAAAAGATGTGGTTATTGATTTACATTGTTTATGTAAATGTTTTGGCATATATGTTCTGTATACATATTGATGTTGGATGTGTACTGCTTTCAAGCATGTTGAAAATGATTTTTAAAATCATGCGTAGTGGATTTGGTATGTTCATATGTGCTAGAGTAGCCATATACATTGTTGGTTCATGCATGCTAGGAGGAGCATGGTCTTAAATATTGTGATATATTTAGTGCATGTATATTTTTGAGAATATGTGAGGATCGACCTGCTGCAGCAGTGATAGTATGGTTCGGCATATGATGTGGCTAAACTCGAATTAAATTATAAGCTTAATTTTGCCCTTTTTATCAAAATATAATTTAACCACTCACAAGAGCACGAATCTTTGTAGATACGGTTCTATATAGAGGGTATCGATCCCACGAGGACTAGTCGCAATTGTCTTAAAGAAAGATTAATTCCACTTTAATCCTAAAAATAGGTTTTTGAATTTTTGTTTATAAACTATTGCATGAATGTAATGACAATAAAATTATAGAGTAAAGGATGGGAGAGAGAACTAGGGTTGGTTTCCACCACTAGCCATTCACATGTTCATAAGTGTAGCAAGCATGGGATTCATTAATTAAATGCCTAACAATGTCATTAGGCTTGTGACCTCAATGACATATCAAAAGATCAATGTGTTTGTCCACCTATCATAATCCATCTTCAACAAGCATAGCTCTTCAACCTAACTAACTATCTAATTACCCTACTCTCTAAGTGAACCTACATGCATCCAAACTACCTTATCTTGGCATGGTTTATACAAACAAACACAACACATTCATTTAAACACCATTATCTAGCCATCATTTGCACTTCTTGTGGAATATGCAAATGTTGTGCATTCACATGAAAGAATCTACTCTAAGACAAGAATAAACTCAACATCAAATGAATATATAAAAGAAATGTATTAGTGTACATGGTCACTAGGCTAAATAATCAACATTTAATTACAAATCCCAAGTGCTACAAAGATGAACAAGTTTACATGGCTAGGGGTTGAAACCAACACCCTAGTAGAAGAGTTAGTTGCTCATGGTTGTCTTGCACTCTTCCATTGATGAAGAAGATGAAGCTTCTTGGTCTGGTTCAGCTTCTCCTCTTCCTCTCCCGAATGTCTCTCCCTTGATAATCTGATGTGTGTTGAGAGATATGAGAGATATGTGGCTTCTTTGTGCTTTAAGGCTCCTTTTTCAACCTTGGGGCCCACCATATATATATATATATCAATATATACACCCTTTATATCAAAAAGGTCCCCAAGGGTCTTGTTCAAGTCAGACAATCCCCCTAAGTCGTGCAAAAAGGGAGATTTTGTTACAAGTGGGAGAGCAGGTGAGTAAGTGGGCAAGTGGCTTCTGCAGAATCTCGATCAATCAAGATTGGATCTCGATTGATCGAGATTTCGATCAATCGAAATAAGATCTCGATCAATCGAGATCATCGAGATCATCATCTCGATTGATCGAGATGCCTTGGCTGCAATTTCTAACTTTTCTCTTCAGCTGCAACAAGCCTCAAACTTTGCTCCTTTTACTACAAGACCTGCAATACATCAAAAACACGAAAATACCATAAACATATCTCGGTAATCATAAAAATGGAACTAACATATGCAATAAAGAGGATTCAAATGCATAGAATTGAACACTTATCACACTCCCAAACTTACATATTGCTAGTCCCTTAACAATGCAATATTACAAAAATGAAATTAACTATCGTAAACAAAAATTTACTCATGCTCAGTCATCAACTAGATGAAGGGCGATCATCCGTTCATTTCACATTTGGCAAATGCAACAAGTATTACAGAACTATGTGGTCATTAGCAAAAATGGACTTTCACAAGTTACAAATAAATGACGGTCCCCACATAATGGCCAGTCCGAACAAACATACCAATTCCGACCCCAAAATCCTCTTTGAAAAGTGAACATGCGTTCTAACGCGTGGCTTTTGTCATATTTGGAGAAGAACAAGAACAAATCTATTTTTAAGAGAAAAACTCATTGAAAAAACTTGACACAGTTGTTCATTATCACAAAACATTCATGATTGCTCATGTGTGGATAACCGTGCAATGCTTAGCTCTTTTTGCTTTCTTGTAAGCCCATGTAGCGGCATTGGGCCAATGACTCCCAAACCAATCGATTTTAGGGCATTAGGTGAAGAAACACCCCTCGAACTTAATAACCGAGCTTACAAGGTGATGAACTTAAGCAAGCCACCCACTTATTATTGCTCAACCTTGCACACTTATACGCGAACACTCCATGCTTTGAGGCACAGAAATCCGATTTATTGAGTGAGAAGGCTTATTGCATTTATTTTATAATATATATTTTTTTTTACAACAACCGGAAGAACTTATTCTTTAAGTTGTTAAGATAAAAATAGAAATTTATAAAATTCTCCATCAGACTTATACCCCACAATTTAAAATGCATGTGTGCGAATTTGTGCGGTTAAGGATAAATTTAGGGCAAGAACTATACGTGCTCATATTTGGACAAACATTTTTCTTTGATTAGCGCTCCTCTTACAATACGCTGACTCTTGTGGATGTTGAGTTGTTTCGCCTGGATGACGACAGATAAAGAATTCCCAATAGTAGGGATATGTCACTGAAAGTGATTGGTGTAAACAGTCAAGGTTGCTACCTTTGACTATAGATATGGATAGATTGGTAGGTGTTTGCCAATGAGTATAGAGGATGAGAGTAGGTTGGTTTGAACCACTCTAGATTTTGTGTTCTAGTATGTGTGTATACTAGGGGGACTGGGCCGTGTTTCACACTTGCTCAGGCAGAGGAAGTATCGGGACCGTGTATGGTCAGGGGTATTTTCTTAGTATTAGCCCGAGGGCTAGAGTATTGATTTATGCATCATATGTCATATCATGCATGGTATGTGTTCATTTGATTAGCATGTTGTGTGTTATATGCTATGTGGTATATGTAATTCATGTAATTGAGCATTGCACTTTAGTGTTTCATTTTGCGTTGCATGGCTAGTAGTGACGTGTAGTCACCTAGGAGTTCTGGTTTTGAGGATTGGTAAACCTGGGTAGAGGTTTGAACCCGAGTGGACTGTGATGTTGAAATAGACCGGTAGTGATAGACTTTGAGAGTAGGAGTCTGGAATTGTGGAGAAAGGTATGGATTACCTTGTAGTTTCCCAAACCAAGAGTTTGGTGATTCAAATTTGCGTTGTAATCATTGCACAACGATGAGGACTCGGAATTGACCTAATTTTTAGAGTCAGTAGACATGTGATGACTTAGATGTCTGAAGAATATAAGACATTTGGATTATGTGCATTATGATGCATCTTAATACCTAGTTGCTGAATAGTGCAATGGTGATGCATGTAAGGATTTGTGGGGTCCTAGGCGAAACAGTCAGGATCTTGGAGTGTCAAGTGAGATGCTGGAAAGGAATGGAAAGTAGTCCACAACAATGGACAGGACTGGATGATTTGTTTTGACAAGTGCACTCCTTATGTGCCTTGACCTCAGTGGTGTGCTGTGATATGCGCACGATAGATGCAGTTGGATCATAGTGTGGATATGTTGTTAAGAGAAGGAAGGGTTGATAGTGGATGAGGATCCTAACATATGGTATCTGAAGTGAGGATAATTTCTTACCATGAAGGGGAGAGGTGGGCGCAGTGGACGTGTAGACGCAGTGGGCTACGGCCATTGTATGGCTGCTGTTTGGCTACTGTAGGTGACCTCAAACTTTCATTGGTAAAGGTTGTCTAAAGTGAAGTGCTGATATGAAAGGAATTCTCTTTAACTATCAACTGATTCCTTGGTGTGAAAGACGAAAGTGGGAAATGGTTCTCCTCTTGAATAATGAGATTGTGAAACCAGTGGGATGTGAGATCCTGGACTTGGCATTGGATTCCAGTGGGTTGTAGTCTATGAGACTGGGCAGGATTGTGTGGCTTGCTGCGACAAGTACACTGTTGTGTTATTTTTATCGGCGAGTACACTGTCATGTGCCTTGCTGGTGAGTGCGCTTGTGATGTGCACTGGATTGACGTGGTTTGTGTTGTGATGATGCCCAGGATATTGGACTAAGCCCGGGAATGGTATGCCAGAGATTGAAAGTCATGTTTAATAATAAAGGAATGACTTTGAGTATTGATGATCCTGGATTATAGGGGATGTAGCACTGTGAGTGATTGGTATGATTAGTCAAAGGTGTTGCCTTAGACTCAGAATAGAGATGGACTGGATAGGTCTTGAGGTAGAGAGTGTGGACTCTAGGAAACAAGCACTTCAGAGGTTTTCGTGAGTGAACCGTACATGGGCTTAGGAGTCACTCAGCCATGTTACGGAAGTGGTTATATTGCCTTATGGCAGTTGAGACGCACTGATTGTGCCAGACTTGAGTGTTATGAGTTAGGTGTTGCAAGAGTAGCACCTGGGGTATGTGGAGAGAGAAAGTGACGATCATTGGCGAGAATGACGTCTGGTAAGGACTGGTTTTGGAAAGGCCATGACTATGCTAATTTCGAGGACAAAATTCCTTGAAGGAGGGGAGGTTGTAAGGACCGAAATAATTTTTGACCGGGTCCGGGTGATTTTGGACCGGACTGATTTTTTTTTGAATAAATTAAAATTTAGAAATATGTTATATATATATATATATATATATGGAATTATATATATATATATATATGAAGTTGGAGGATATACATATATATATATGGGAATATATATATATATGCACCTGGTGGGTCTATATGTAATTATAGATAAGTAAAGAGGGACTTTTATAATTATATAAGTTAGTATGGGAAAATACATGGAATACATGTATTTGGTGTAGGGTGTGGTATATTATATGTGTATATAATATATATATGTGATATGGGGACCAAATAAAAGAAGACCAAGGGAATGGTCGGCTGAGAAGAGGAGAAAGAAAAGAAAAAGATAAAAAAAGAAAAGGAAAAGAAGAAAAGGAAAAAGAAAAGAAAAAGGAGAGAAGAGGAGATCGGGGAGAGAGAAGAGAGGGAGAAACTGGGTGAGATCGGGGAGAAGAGGCGCCGACGGCAATGGCCGACCAGCTTCGCCTGGGCGGTAGCGGCTGACGGCGACAGCGGCGGCTGGTTGCAGGTTGCTGGCCGCGAGTGGGGGGTGTTCGCAGCCGAGCTGTTCGCGAAGGGGGTTTCGCGGCTGGAGCTCGTTGGTTCCGGCGAGTGCTGGGACGATGTGGGTTCGCTGGCGGTGGGCCGGCGACGGCGGCTGATGGCGGCTGTGTGATGGTTTTCTGGCGTGGGTGAGGCTGGGACCATTCGGCTGGTAGATCTGTTTTCGGTGGAGTTGGATTTCGGCAGTGGGTTCCCTTGGTTCCGGTTATGGCAGCCGAGTGGTGGTGGTGATGGTGCTGGCGGTCTGGTCGGCTGGATCGCCGGGTCCCATGGTGTTCGGCTGGAGCAAGGTAGAGCCTCGGATGAGTTTTCCACGGCTCGGTTGAGGTGGGTGCTGGTTTGGCTTTGGGTGATTCTCGGTTGGGATGGCTGAGGCTAATTTATAATTGGGTTCATGGTTTGGCTGAGTTCGCTTCCATAGTTATTGATTGGGAGGTGGTCCGGTAGTGCAAGGTTCAGCTGGGATAATGACATGGATGGTGGTCGGAAATTGATGTCCGGCCATGGTAATGGAGGAGCGTGGCTCACGGGTCTGTGGAGTTATGGCTTCATGGCTGTGGTGAATTTGGATAAGGTTTGTAGTTGATGGGTTCGAACTGGACTCCTATGGTTCAGTTGTGGTGCTGGGTTTTCACAGTTGAGGTGAGGGTCTATGGTGGTACCCATGGCTTCATGGACAGCCGCGATTGGTGCTTACGGCTGGGTTAATTTTGGATCAAGGATGGTGGGGCTTCCATGGTTGTAATTCTCGATTGGGATTCGGGATGAGACTCGATAGATAGCTGGGTTGTATCTGGTTGTGGACTGTCTAGTATGTAGTTGTTGGGTTTGTTTGAGCAACCATATATTTGGGCTGCAATGTTGGAGATCTACAAATTTATGGGTTGGATTGTGAAGAGTTGGGCCTTATATTGTTTTGAGATTTGATAATCTACTGGAAATGGGCTGAAATAAAGTTGGGCCTAAAGATTTGGGTTTGGTTCCCAATTAAATAAATTTGGGCTGAACAGGGAAATTAGGAGGAAAATGGTTCAGCGGATCGTTTGTGTGGGTTTTGACATAGGACTGGACCGGACTGGACTTGGTAGAGGCCGACTTGCAGGCACGGAACAGTTGAGAGCTGGACCTAAGGCAAGTTGATTCTTGCCTCTATCTCATACAGATATTTTATGTATGTTGAGTAATTTACATATGTTATTAATTTGATCATATGTGGTATGTGTATATACATGTATATATAGGTGCTTATGTATATGTGGGTATAGGTGGATGTTGTACATACATGGGATGTGAGAGGATATATATATGCGTGTGTATATATATGTATGTGCGGGTTTGGGAAGCGATAACATGTTAGATTTATCGCCTAATTGCATGGTGATATGCATGTATGTATAGATTAAAGTCTATGAAGAGTATGCTAAATAATACATGTTTAGCTATATGTTGTCTTGTATGCATATGTGGCTTTTATGCACGAGGTTCAGTATATATATAGGTAATTATATATATGGTTGCAACGGTAGAAATGCATGCTAAGTATGAATTTAACTTTTGGCGAGCATTTGAAAAGCATGAAATGTGCTAACTGTCTTATATGTTCTTGATACATATGTGGGTGACGTAATATATATATATATGTGATTATATATTGTGATTTGGAATGCATGTTAGCCACTTGTAGTGAATACATGTGTTGAATGAGAGCATGACTGTATTTATGCTAGTATGTATGCATATGTGATTTATATGCATGATTTGACATGTACGTGTTTACATGTAGGTTTACGTGAATGAAATGCATGCTATCTGTTATAGAAAATGTATGCATTGGCTATAGCATGATAAAAATATGCTAAGTTGGAATTGTGTGCATATATGAGGTGTTATGCAAGTCTTGGAACATGTATGTAATATATGTGTTGGAATGTGAGGAAAAACATGCTATGTACTTCTTTTTAGTATTCATAAGCATGGGTTGAAGCATGAAAGTATTATGCTGTGTGTATATGCATCCACATTGCATGTATAGGAGGGAAATGACACATACGTGGTTATATGTGGGTTTGTGTAGAGAGGAATGCATGCTATGTACTTATATACTAGCTAGTGCATTGGGATAGCATAAAATGAAATGCTTGGTTACGTATGCATCCACATTGCATATATGGGAGGTTGCGGGAAAATTAACGCAAAAAGAGGTGCACGGGACTTCGGAGTGGTCCAACCGTGTCACGAGAAGTGGTATAATCATTCACTACGTATGGCCTTCGGAGTGGACCCGCCATACAAAGGCTTTATTACTAGAATCGGAGTATGTCCAACATTTGTGAGCTTCGGAGTTGCCCCCTCACAATTTGGCAAACCAATATATTGCCATCGGAGTGTGTCCAACACGCATGGCCCTCGGAGTGGACCCGCCATGCTAAGGCTTAAAGCCTGAAAATTGGAGTATGTCCAATGAATGTGAGCCTCGGAGTTGTCCCCTCACATAATGGCAATCCTATACATTGCTAGAGTAGGATGACCTTTCGGAGTGGTCCAGGTCATAGGTTGGTTATCGGAGTTGTCCTAGGTCACATGATCCTCGGAGCGGGCCAATCATGTGGGGTATCGGATGAGGACCGAGAGTGAGAGTATGTGCAAGCTTTGATGCTTGTCTTATGTATCGGATTATGACCGTGGAAGGTGAAAAATACCTTTATGCTTATGTGTTTATCTGTTAAGCATGTTTTCCTGTTTAAATGCATCTTTATTGCATTTGTGATGTGTTACTTGACGAGTAGGAGATGTGGTAGTTGATTTACATCGTTTATGTAAACGTGTTGACATATATGTTCTATATACATATTGGTGCGGAATGTGTACTGCTTTCAAGCATGTTGAAAATGATTTCTAAAATCATGTATAGTGGATTTTGTATGTTCATATGTGCTAGAGTAGCCATACACATCATTGGTTCATGCATGCTAGGTAGAGCATGGTCTTAAATATTGTGATATATTTAAGTGCATGTATATTTTTGAGAATATGTGAGGATCGACCTGCTGCAGCGGTGATAGTATGGTTCTACATACCTTGTTGGGCCTTTGAGCTCACCCCCTCCCAGGTTTTGCAGGTATTGCTGGTTTTGGAGTCAGTTGGGGAAACTGACAGCACCGGTTGCAGAGGTAGTGTCTAGATTCCTTAGAATCTGATGCATGTTCAGGATAGTGGATAGATAGATGCTTTACATTTGGATTAAATGTATAAAGCGATTATGTTGGTTCAGTTCCTTCAATTGTATTTATTCATGTGATGTATGTATTTAATACGGACATTCAAGGACTGAGGCATGTATATTTATGATTGCATTATGCATGTTGTAGAAATATTGGGGGGACACGGGCCCAGAAGTGTCCATTTTTGTTGTTTAGATATAAATGCTGGGGGGACACGTTCCCAGAAGTGTCCATATAAATTGTAAAGTAGGTATATCATGCCAGGAGCTGATTATTTAGAATGGGTCATGCCCAATTTTCATAAAAATAATAGGAAATTGAGGTGGCATGATCGGGTGATGGTAATAGCGTGAGGGTGATCTCACGTGGTTCACACCTCGGTTTCTGGGCCTTGGGAACCGGGGCGTGACAATTTACCTCGGACATTTATTCGAATGGTCTGCCTTTAAAAAGGAAGACATCATAGCAAGCATGCAAAAATATCAAGAAAAGAAACTTGCTCTACAATGACAATCAATAAAACAACTGAACATTGCATGCATATGCAAGTGGTATAGCATACCGCACCCCCAAACTTATATGCAACATTGTCCTCAATGTTTGAACAAGAAGAACAAGGAAAGAAAGTACCGGAACTACAGAATGCGACAAAAATGGTATTCCAACAGTAACGGTCATCCTGTAAATAAGAAAAACATGCACGGAACACTAACTGGATACCACGAGCATTAAAAGGAACAAAAAGTAGATAAATGGAACATAATAAAATAAGTATGCACAAACGGACAATGCCAAGATCACTGGACATCTAAGGGTCTGAACTGGTGTTTCCCAATTGTCTAAAAGGTCTATGTGATAAGATATTGACTATCCAGGCACGCTAACGTATAGCATGCAAAGGGGCTGCCTTTCTTTATTAACGCCATACTGCGTTGAAGCAATCTCAACAGTATTGGGAATTGAAACCAGGCGGTAATAAACGGAATAGAGAATAGATATATTGACAGAAAGCAAAAATAAAGACAGTAAAGATAACACATGGTAGAACAGAAAAAAAATAACTGTATTCCATAAATGAAAATGAGTTCAGTACAAAGCATACATGGATGTGGAATACTCATAAAAAGAAAGAAAGCATGGCTAACATGGCCTATCAAAAATAAAGAAAGAAAGAAAAAGAAAAGAAAATACAGAAAGTAAAATAGTAAGTGCAACTATATAGAGCTACTCGAGGGCGGGTGGTGGTGGTGGCTCGGTGGGAGTAGAGGTGGAGGTGGAAGCTCGGTCGGCGAATAGGAACTATAGGTCCTGCCGGAAGGCTCGGAACTCATCTAGAATCGCCATCTGACCCTGTGCCAGAGATGAAATGTCTGATCTGATGCCCTCCAGCTGACTCTGCGTCACCTGGACGTGCTCGTCAAAACCATGCTGGAGCCGCTCAACATCAGCTGCCAGGCAGGAATAACCCATCGCTAGGATGTCATACCGCTCTACAGCAATATCCATCTCCTCCTCCTCCATCTCCTCATCATCAGACTCACCCTCGGCAGGCTCTCCCTCATCCATCTCCACCGGGGCATCCATATCTACATCGTCTGGTGGATCACCCTGGTGGTCCTGTCGCCTCACCCGCTCCCACTGCGTAGATGTGAAGCGGGTGGGCGGTGCCAACTGAACGTCAGTATCACTGACCGGTATACTGGCATGACTGAGAAAAGCTGCGACCAGGAAAGGGAAGGGAAGCCGCCAGCTCGCTGCTCGCCGCATCCTCTTATTGACGAGGCCGTCCCAGACCTTGAACATCTGCCCCCATACCAGCGACGGGACAGAAAATCACGTGCCCATGTGGAAAGCATAAAGGCAACAGAGGAGGTCGCCCCTGCGCTCTACCACGTGCTGCAGAGGACACGCGTTCTTGATGAGAATGGTGTCCAGGAACCATAATCTGCTCGGGCACATCGATTTAGATGTGCAATTATGACTGGGCGTGGTGAACGCCCCGCCACACATGTCCATCACGATGGAAAATAGTGTAGAGTCTGCTGGAAGTGCGGCCCTGTAAAGTGGTCGACCGTCCTGGTCAACCATATCGGGAGGCTGCTGGTGAGGGATGTCGAGCATCTGCGCAATCCAGCTCGGCGTAATGGTGATCGTCGTGGTGCCCACGACCATCTCCAATGTGTCCGGCGCTGTGCAGGAGTAGGTCATGCGCTCGTAGAAGACCTGCACTAAGCGCTCGTGTGCCACATTAGTGGGAGGCACACACAATCGGTCGAGGTGACACCTCCTAAGCTCGGCGGCAGTCCATGCGCTGTCGGGATGCCTCTCAAACTCGCCCAGGTCAAATATCTGCTCCGGGTGAAACTTCCGAGAACGGAAGCTCGCCTGGGCACGTCTCGAACAGAACCGGGGCATTCTTCACCCTCGCCATGATCTCGGAACAGTCTGCACTTGATTCCAAAATTACGTAAACAAAAAGAAAATAAAAGGAAAGCTAAATTAAGAATAAAAATGAAAATGAGGTCCTAGTCCATGGTGCTGACACAGGTATTCAAAAAATTCATTCTCAAAGAGGCAGCTTGAGCGGATGCAACCGAAACGAAGGGCCGGGGTTGCAAATTGTACAGAAAGCATTTGAAACAGAGAGAATGCAATATCTTACCCCTACATGAATTCCTACCCCACCCGAAATCTGCAAAATTTCACTATGAACATAACAAGTGCACCATTCCACCCAACATCATCTGTCTATGTTTATTACGCCGTAAAACTATCAAAAATAGCGACAAAGGAAGCAAAATATAGCCATGCATCACTTACCTCAAGGTGAAGATGATGATCGGTACAAAAAAAATGAAGACCCAACTCGCAGCCGTGAAGAGATGAGCGCGGGTGTGCTCGCAGAGATCTTGGACCACTGCGAACGGCGGTGGATGGTCGGGGATGGTCGATCACGTGCGGGATGGTGCTTAGGGAAGCTCTGGATTGCTCGGAGAAGAGAAGGAAGTCGGATGGTCTGAGGAGGAAATGTGGAAATGAGAGGGAAGCCCAACGGTTTAAATAAGAACTCGGCTCACGTGCAGGCATTGCGTACATCTCGATTGATCGAGATATGCATCTCGATTAATCGAGATTTCGATTAATCGAAATCCAACTTTGATCAATCGAGATCAGCTTCGATCGATCGAGATCTCTCCTTCGATCAATCGAGACTTTCTTCACTGAATCGAGACTTTAATTCGCTCAATCGAAATTTTACTTCGATCAATCAAAATTTCACTTCGATCAATCAAAATTTTGATCGATCGATGACCTATCGAAGTGCTATCGAAGAATACTACCTCTCGGGACTTTGGACTTGGCAAATTCTCTGCAATATCTCGATCAATCGAGACCAAAATCTCGATCAATCAAAATCTCGATTGATCGAGATCTCAGCTTCGATCGATCGAGATGCTCAAAAATAGTCAGCTTGAGTTTTGCTTCATGGACTTGGACTTTTGGGACTTAGATACTAAATTGCTTAGATACAAATTTTAACTTGGATTAAAGGGACATCATGGAAGCATCATAGCTACCATGGCTTCGCCACCTTACACGTCTATGGCATGACGTCCGAATCGGCTCACGAGTTAAAATATGCGGGATCCGTCAAACTGACGACATCCACGTATTCGGTGGTAACTTGGTCATCCACGCACATTTTTAAGTGCTGCCCATTTACTTTGAACAACGAGCTGTCTTTCAAGTCCTTCAATTCCACCGCTCCGTGGGGAGCGATGGAATTAACCAACGGAGGAAAGGGTTCTCTCGAAACTCTCCATTTAGGCACATCTATGACAGTAGTGATATCGAGCATTGAGTTGACTTCACAAATGGATTGCTCAATGTCAAAATTGTCACAGTTGAAGTGATTTAGGCATGCCTCTAAAGGATCCTTGGAAAGAATAGAAGGAAATGCTTCTTGAACAAGGTCTTCCACTACATCAACACAAAATCACTCACTTTCGTCTTCGGATATGTGGTGGGAAGCATTGAAGATGTTCAAGCGGACTTTCATATTCCCGAAAGAGATGTCCATCACTCCGGTTCAGCAATTAACGCAAGCGTTTGCCATGGCCAAGAATGGACGACCTAGAATGATAGGAATATGTCGATTTGGATTTTAGACCGGTTCCGTGTCAAGGACTATGAAGTCCATCGAAAAGTAGAATTTGTCCACTTGAATAATTACATCCTCAATTATGCCATGTGGTTGCTTCACCGATCGGTCGACAAGTTGCAACACAACCGTGGTATGCTTAAGTTCCCCGAAACCTAGTTGTTGGTAAACTGAGAATGGAAGCAAATTGACACTAGCCCCTAAATCAAGAAGTGCCTTTTCAAAAGATTGATTTTCGATGGTGCACAAAATGGTCGGAGCACCCGGATCTTTGAATTTAGGAGGGGCTTGGTGTTGGAAAATGGAGCTTATGTGCTCAGTTAAGAGGACTTTCTTAGGAGCATTATTCCTAGATTTGCGCTTTTGAGTACACAAGTCCTTCAAGAATTTAGCATAGGAGGGAATTTGCCGGATAGCATCAAGGAGAGGGAGATTGATCTTTACTTGTTTGAAGATCTCCATCATGTCTTGGATTTTCTCTCCTTGCTTCCCAAAATGAGAAGGTTCCTTCAATCTTTGCGGAAAAGGAACTGAAGGTTCAAAAGAAGTGTCAAGATTTGGAATTGATGATGACACAACTTCACTTGCCTTTCCTTTTGGATTTAATGGGATGTTATGCACATTTGGATTTAAAGGAAAAACATTTGGATTTAAATGGGATTCTTTTAGATTTTTGGGTTGCTCTTGGGATTCCTTTCTCTCTTCCTCCCCTACTTTGGAATTGATGACTTTACCACTCCTTAAGGTGGTGATTGATTGAACTTGCTCTGGAGGAGCATTACAAGATGAAGATGATGGATTCTCAATCATATGAACACCCTTAGGATTCGCCACCAGTTGACTTGGCAACTTACCTTCCTCCCTTCTATTCAAGGCATTGGCTAGTTGCCCGATTTGAGCTTCTAACCTAGCCATAGATTGAGCATTACCTTCCAGCTTAGAGATTGATTGAGAGTGAGTTTGCAATAAATGGGTATTAGCCTCAAGATTGCTTATCACTCTTTCTTCAAAGCCTTGGCTTCTTAGAGGAGGTGGTGGTTGTTGGTAATTGGATCTTTGATGGTAAGGTTGAGGATTCTGCCTATAATGAGGCTGTTGAGATTGGGGATTGAAAGAATTCTGCCCTTGAAAAGAGGGACTTGATTCTTGAGGTTTTCATGAAAAAGCCGGATGATTCTTGTAACCAGGATTGTACGTATTTGAATAAGGATCATTTATTTGTTTAGAGTACAAAGCATTCGCTTGCTCTTGAGCATAATCGAGATATTTCCCGGCAATAGGACAATCTCGCATAAAATGTGAAGTACTATAGCAAAATGAACATCCTTCCTGATTTTGAACAGGTTGACTTGGAGTAGGCAGCCCATTTTTCATGATTAGGTCCATTTTTCGGGATAAGGCTTCTACTTGCATGGCAACCTCATCTACCCGTAAAATTTCATGCACTCCTCTACAAGGTTGGGTGGTCTTCCCTTTCCTAGTGGAGGAGCGTTGAGCTGAATTGTTGCTTAGGGTTTGAAAAAGTTTCCATGCCTCATCGGGGCTTTTCAAAAGGTATCCACCTCCACACGCGGAGTCTATCATTTGTCTATATTGCTCACTCACCCCATCATAAAAACTTTGCACTAGCTGCCATTTTGGGACAGCATGATGCGGACAAGATTTAAGAAGGTCTTTTAATCTCTCCCACGTCTCATAAAATTGTTCTTGATCAATTTGGGTGAATCCGGTGATTGCTCTCCGAATATCACTCGTCTTTCCCATTGGGAAGTATTTTTTTAAGAACTCTATTTGTATCTCCGCCCAAGAATGGATTGAGTAAAGTTCTAAGGAATTGAACCAACTTCTAGCTTTATCTTTTAGGGAGAATGGAAACATACGCAGCTTTAGATCATCCTCCATAAAGTATGGTACATGGATAGTGGAACACTGATTCGTGTGTGAGTGTGACTCAAAAAGTATATCAATTAAAATTTACCACACTTCGCAATAGAACGAATTCCTTGCAGAATAGGGCTATTGAAAGGGGTGTCGAACCTCAAGGACTATGGTCTGACTGAGTTGAATTGTTAGGACTAATTCTAATTAAATTTAAAAGAAATAAATTATGATTTTTAATTCTAAATTAACTAATGAAGCAATTGAACAAAAGCAAGGAAAACTAAGGAGTGTAGAGAATATAAGATAAGTCTAGGGTAATTGATATCACCACTAACTTCACAATCAATGGTCAATTGAACTAACTATGGGGTATCATATCATGCATAAGTGGTGTCGGTGGCTACAAGATCACCTCCATCCGTCAAGAAGATAACATATGATTAAGGCTAAGTCATGGACTATCTTCGATTGGCATGGGCCATCTGCCTAACTACTCTAATCTAGGGTGCAGTATGGTTCATCTTCTCTAGGCATAATCCATCAAAGCTTTTAATGATATATTCAGTAAAAACCATTGTGTAATAATCACTCTCATGACCATAGAAAATAAGAGGGACGAGTTTAATAACAACAATCAAATATCTAAGACAAGATAAGAAATCATTGAAACTGAATTTATAAGACTTTTATTGCTCAATTCTATAAGAAGAATCCTCTAAATTACACAATCTATGAATGAATACAAAAATCTCCAATAATTAGAACAATCAAACCAGTGATGTTTAGTTAGGGCTACATCAAAACCCTGGTGGCTGAACTAGCCGCTCATGATACGCCTTGTTCTCCAATGATTCTCTACTCCAAAAGCTCTTCAAAGCTGCTACCAAGCCTCCTCCATACAGCCCCAATTCATCACTATTAATAACCAAGAGAATACATCAAAGTCCTAATCCAATTAGGAATTAATTAGGTTTTCTTGCAGCACTAATCAGGTGGGTTTTTCCTGCTGACTTCGGCCCAACTTTTGACCCACTAGAAGTTCGATTTACAAAATTTTTCTGAAATACAAAAGTGTGCAGAATCAAATTTCGTTCAACCTTACGCTAGAATTATGTCAATTTGAGGCTCGGAAATAATACTTCTGGTCCGTTTTCCAAAATGGGATTAAGATTATATTATGCGCAGATTTGGGCTTCAGGCCCGAAACCTTCTTAAGCAGCTGTAATTCTCTTGAACCTCTTCCTTGGGCTGATTTGAGTTGAAATAAATGGTGGAATAGATCTCATTGATGTAGGCTTCATCTAACCCTCTTGCATGTTATCTTTAAAAGCCCAAAATCCTGGTTTTAACTGAAATAATCATTAAGGCCCTGAAAATACAGAAAACACTAAAACAAAATAAAATCACAAAATAATCTATCACTAAGAGAATAAAATACATAAGTTAAGAGGCTAGAATGCTCAACATTCGATGTTGATCAAACACACAGAAAGGAAGTAATCTAAGTGCCGGTATGGATCCTCATTAGGGAGACCATGGAAGCTATTAAGAAGATTGATGGTGGAGGACTTTATTTCGAATTGATTTGCCGCTACATCCGAAAATTGAATACATGAAGGTACTTCAAATGTAGTCGAAAGGTAAAAGTCCATAAGCAACTCTCCTTGAAGAGGTGGAGGTGGAGGTGGTTGTTCATGATTAAAAGGAGGTAGTCCGGGAGGTTGTCTCTCATTTGGGTCCATATTTTCGTTCCTAGTCAATATAGGGTCCCTAGAGGTTCCTCTACGTTGTCTAAGTGTTCTTTCAAGTTCAATATTATAAGGAAGCAAAGGAAGTGACAATGATCGTCTACCTAGCATGCATTAATATTAGAACAACACCTCAATACACAAAATAAACGATAATATATACAAAAAAAAAATGAATGAACTCAAACCCACTAATTTTAGACTTTATACTTACAAAGGGTTCCAACTTCAATTCTTTTAGATGCCCGCTATGTGGTATACCTAAAATCAAGAAATTTGATAAATAAGAACACGATATATACAAAAAGAATGAAAGAATTTCTAGCCTAAGAATTAAACCAGATTTAATCTTCCAATAGCGACAATTACACCGTAGTCCCTAGCAACGGCGCCAAAATTTTGATGTGGCTAAACTCGAATTAAATTGTAAGCTTAATTTTGCCCTTTTTATCAAAATATAATTTAACCACTCGCAAGAGCATGAATCTTTGTAGATACGGTTCTATATAGAGGGTATCGATCCCACGAGGACTAGTCGCAATTGTCTTAAAGAAAGATTAATTCCACTTTAATCCTAAAAATAGGTTTTTGAATTTTTGTTTATAAACTATTGCATGAATGTAATGACAATAAAATTAAAGAGTAAAGGATGGGAGAGAGAACTAGGGTTGGTTTCCACCACTAGCCATTCACATATTCATAAGTGTAGCAAGCATGGGATTCATTAATTAAATGCCTAACTATGTCATTAGGCTTGTGACCTCAATGACATATCAAAAGATCAATGTGTTTGTCCACCTATCATAATCCATCTTCAACAAGCATAGCTCTTCAACCTAACTAACTATCTAATTACCCTACTCTCTAAGTGAACCTACATGCATCCAAACTATCTTATCTTGGCATGATTTATACAAACAAACACAACACATTCATTTAAACACCATTATCTAGCCATCATTTGCACTTCTTATGGAATATGCAAATGTTGTGCATTCACATGAAAGAATCTACTCTAAGACAAGAATAAACTCAACATCAAATGAATATATAAAAGAAATGTATTAGTGTACATGGTCACTAGGTTAAATAATCAACATTTAATTACAAATCCCAAGTGCTACAAGGTGAACAAGTTTACATGGCTAGGGGTTGAAACCAACACCCTAGTAGAAGAGTTAGTTGCTCATGGTTGTCTTGCACTCTTCCATTGATGAAGAAGATGAAGCTTCTTGGTCTGGTTCAGCTTCTCCTCTTCCTCTCCCGAATGTCTCTCCCTTGATAATCTGATGTGTGTTGAGAGATATGAGAGATATGTGGCTTCTTTATGCTTTAAGGCTCCTTTTTCAACCTTGGGGCCCACTCTCTCTCTATATATATATATATATATATATATATCAATATATACACCCTTTATATCAAAAAGGTCCCCAAGGGTCTTGTTCAAGTCAGACAATCCCCCTAAGTCGTGCAAAAAGGGGGATTTTGTTGCAAGTGGGAGAGCAGGTGAGCAAGTGGGCAAGTGGCTTCTGCAGAATCTCGATCAATTGAGATTGGATCTCGATTGATCGAGATTTTGATCAATCAAAATGAGATCTCGATTGATCGAGATCATCATCTCGATTGATCGAGATGCCTTGGCTGCAATTTCTAACTTTTCTCTTCAGCTGCAACAAGCCTCAAACTTTGCTCCTTTTACTACAAGACCTGCAATACATCAAAAACACAAAAATATCGTAAACATATCTCAGTAATCATAAAAATGGAACTAACATATGCAATAAAGAGGATTCAAATGCATAGAATTGAACACTTATCAGCATACCTTGTTGGGCCTTTGAGCTCACCCCCTCCCAGGTTTTGCGAGTATTGCTACTTTTGGAGTTAGTTAGGGGACTGACAGCACCGGTTGCAGAGGTAGTATCTAAATTCCTTAGAATCTAATGTATGTTCAGGATTTTAGATCGACGATTTACATTGGATTAAATGTATGAGACGATTATGTTGATTTAGTTCCTTTAGTTGTATTTTATTCATGTGATATGTGTATATAATATGGACATTTAAGGACTGAGACATGTATATTTTTTATTTTATTATGCATGTTGTAGAAATACTGGGGGGACACGTGCCCAGAAGTGTCCATTTTTATTGTTAGATATAAATGCTGGGGGGGACACGTGCCCAGAAGTGTCCATATGAATTGTAAAGCAGGTGTAACATGCCAGGAGTTTATTATTTAGAATGGGTCATGCCCAATTTTCATAAAAATAATAGGAAATTGAGGTTGTATGATCAGGTGATGGTTATGTCGTGAGGGTGATCTCACGGGGTTCACACCTCAGTTTTCGGGCCTCGAGAATCGGGGCGTGACAGAATGGTATCAGAGCACTAGGTTGGAATACCTAGGGACGACGGGTGATGGACATATCATGTGTATGGTTGAGAAGGTTAGATTATATAGCTAATACCAGAATGTTATGAGAGCACTAGGTTGGAATACCTAGTGGCGACGAGTAAGGGTTGAGGATTTGAGGAACTTTGGATTGATGTTAAAGCATTAGGTTTGAAAACCTAGGGTATCAAAGTCGTAGGTTCAAATACCTAAGGATGGATGGTCAAATCACATGATGGTTTGGAGATAGGCAATGGTTAGTAGTTGTCTAAATGATCGGTTTGATTACCTATGGATGATAGTGGAATGATTTGCTCGGTTCGAGCAATCCTAATGAAAGATCAAAGTGTTGGTGTGTGAAACTAGTTTTGATTAGTAATAACTCCCAGAATTGGTTTAGTTTAGACCTTTGATTTGGTGATTGAGTCTCATTAGTGAGCAATGAAGAGATACCGCAAGGGATGTTGTGAGTATTTAAGTCCTTACAGACACTTAGGGGCTTATGATGTGTTGTTGGTAAGTGTATTGTCGAGGTTGGCAATTGGTATTGAGATGAGATACAAGGAAGGCATATTGTCGGGGTTGGGCTAACTGGGAAATGTGGCCTGGCCAGACATTTTTCTTGGATTAGCGTTTCTCTTACAATACGCCGGCTCTTGTGGATGTTGAGTTGTTTCATCCGAATGACGATGGATAAAAAAATTTCCAATAGTAGGGATATGTCACTGAAAGTGATTGGTGTAGATAGTCAAGGATACTACCTTCGACTACAGATATGGATGGATTGGTAGGTGTTTACCAATAGGTACAGAGGATGAGAGTAGGTTGGTTTGAACCGCTCTAGATTTTATGTTCTAGTATATGTGTATACTAGGGAAACTGGGCCGTGGTACTATGTTTGCTCAGGCAGAGGAAGTACCGAGATCGTGTATGGTCAGGGGTATTTTCCTAGTATTAACCTGAGGGCTAGAGTATTGATTTATGCATCATAGGTCATATCATGCATGGTACGTGTTTATTTGATTAGCATGTTGTATGTTATATGCTATGTGATATATATGATTCATGTAACTGAGCATTGCACTTTAGTGTTTCATTTTGCGTTGCATGGCTAGTGGTGACATGTAGTCACCTAGAAATTCCAATTTTGAGGATTGGTAAACCTGGGTAGAGGTTTGAACCCGAGTGGACTGTGATGTTGAAATAGACATGTGGTGATAGACTTTGAAAGTATAAGTCTGAAATTGTAGAGAAAGGTATGGTTTACCTTATAGTTTCCCAAACCAAGAGTTTGGTGATTCAAATTTGCATTGTAATCATTGCACAACGATGAGGACTCGAAATTGACCTAATTCTTGGAGTCAGCGGACATGTGATGACTTTGACGATGCATTGGCGATGCATCTCAATGCCTAGGTTCTGATTAATGCAGTAGTGATGCATGGAAAGATATATGGGATCCTAGACGAACTAGTCAGGATCTTGGGGTATCAAGTGAGATACTGGAAAGGAATGAATAAACACCCGGGAAGTCGAAGACATCCGTTAGGATTAATGGACGAGTAAGTCGGATTCATTCTTTAGGAAATGAGATTGTGAAGTTAAGGGCATGTAAAACCCTAATCTTGGCACTAAATGCCAATGGAATGTAGTTCACAAAAATGGACGGGACTGGATGATTTGTTTTGACAAGTGCACTCCTTGTGTGCCTTGACCTCAGTGGTGTAATGTGATATGCGCATGATTGATACAATTGGACCATAGTGTGGATATGATGTTAAGAGAAGGATGGGTTGATAGTGAATGAGGATCCTGACATATGGTATCTGAAGTGAGGATAATTTCTTACCGTGAATAGGGAGAGGTGGACGTAATGGACGTGTAGACGCAGTGGGCTGCGGTCACTGTATGGCTGTTGTTTGGCTACTATAGGTGACCTCAAACTTTCATTGGTAAGGGTTGTCTAAAGTGAAGTGCTGATATGAAAGGAATTCTCTCTAATTGTCAACTGGCTCCTTGGTGTGAAGGATGAAAAGGGGTAAATGTTTCTCCTCTTGAGTAATGAGATTGTGAAATCAGTGGGATATGAGATCCTGGACTTGGCATTGGATTCCAGTGGGTTGTAGTCTATGAGACTGGGCAGGATTATGTGGCTTGCTGCGGCAAGTACACCGCTATGTGGTTTGTATCGGCGAGTACACTGTCATGTGCCTTGCTGGTGAGTGCGCTTGTGATGTGCACTGGATTGATGTGGTTTGTGTTGTGATGATGCCCAGTATATTGGACTAAGCTCGGGAATGGTATGCTAGAGATTGAAAGTCATGTTTGATAATAAAAGAATGACTTTGAGTATTAATGATCCCGGATTATAGGGATGTGTCACTGTGGTATGATTAGTCGAAGGTGTTGCCTTAGACTAGGGATAGTGATGGATTAGATAGGTCTTGAGGTAGAGACTGTGGACTATAGGAAGCAAGTGCTTCTGAGGATTTCATGAGTTAACCGTACATGGGCTTAGGAGTCACTCAGCCATGTCACGGAAATGGTTATATTGCCTCACGGCAGTTGAGATGCACTGATTGTGCCAAACTTGAGTGTTATGAGTTAGGTGTCACAAGTGTAGCGCCTAGGGTATGTGAAAAGAGAAAGCGACGATCATTGGCGAGAATGACGTCTGGTAAGGATTAGTTTTGGGAAGACCATGACTATGCTAATTTCAAGGACGAAATTCCTTGAAGGAGGGGAGGTTGTAAGGACCGAAATTATTTTGACCAGTTCCGGGCAATTTTGGACTGGATCGATTTTTTTTCGAATAGATTAAAATTTGAAAAGATGTTGTATATATATATATATATGAAGATGGAGGATAAGGTTATATATATATATACGGGAATATGTATATATTTTGTA
Source organism: Cornus controversa (assembly GCA_026545225.1). Taxonomy (NCBI): domain Eukaryota; kingdom Viridiplantae; phylum Streptophyta; class Magnoliopsida; order Cornales; family Cornaceae; genus Cornus; species Cornus controversa. The sequence goes on along the minus strand of CM048846.1, from coordinate 30,540,196 downwards.
CATGATGAGAGTGTGTGTGTATATATATATATATGCACGTACCCAGAAGTGTCCATTTTTATTGTTAGATATAAATGCTGGGGGGGACACGTGCCCAGAAGTGTCCATATGAATTGTAAAGCAGGTGTAACATGCCAGGAGTTGATTATTTAGAATGGGTCATGCCCAATTTTCGTAAAAATAATAGAAAATTGAGGTTGTATGATCAAGTGATGGTTATGTCGTGAGGGTGATCTCACGGGGTTCACACCTCAGTTTTCGGGCCTCGAGAATTGGGGCGTGACACATTCGGTGTACCTCGAGTCATAATTAGTGATAATGGTTCCCATTTTTGCAACAAATTATTTACAAGCTTAATGTCCAAATATGGGATCACCCATAAGGTGGCCCTATTTTATCACCCCCAAACCAATGGTCAGGTTGAGGTATCCAATAGGTAGATCAAACATATGTTAGAAAAAATGGTTAACCCCACAAGGAAGGACTGGAGTCTCCGCCTCCAAGATACTTTATAGGCATATTGTACTGCTTATAAGACTCCTATAGGAATGTCTCCATATCGCTTGGTTTATGGAAAAACATGTCACTTGCCTATCAAACTCAAACACCAAGCTTATTGGGCTATCAAGGCCATGAATTTGAACTATAATAAAGCTGGAAAGCGTAGATCACTTGAACTAGATGAGTTGGAGGAAATCAGAAATTATGCCTACAAGAGTTTGAGGATTTATAAAGCTAATACTAAATTAGAACATGACAAACGAATTCTGAGAAAAGATTTATCCCCAGGACCGAAAGTTCTTTTGTATAACTCCCGTCTTGAATTGTTCCCTGGGAAGTTGAGGTCACAATGGTCTGGTACATACTATGTCCACCATGTTGCTAGTCATGCTACTATTGAGGTTTAAGATCCCAAAAATGAAAAGTTATTCAAAGTCAATGCTTAACGTCTAAAGCCTTTTTCTTGAGTTAGAGGCTCATAAAATTGAAGACGTTCTCCTCATCGATCCAGTCTATTCAGATCGACCTTTTTGGGGTACTATCTCCTTTGCATCTGGCTGAAGACATTAAACTTAGCACTCCTGAGAGGCAATCCCACCGGTTGATTTTAGAGTACATTTAGTTATATTTCACTCCTACTCGATAGCTCTATAGCTGTTTAGTTGGTTTGCTACTTAGTTTAGGATTTTTGTACACTCTATCTAGATATGTTTATATTCTGTTTGGGTGTACGATCTTTGATTAATATGGTTATAAATCATTTAGTCTATATTATTATGTATTGCATCTTTGCAAGGACTGTACTTCTACCACACCAAAACAATTACGGTAATTTGTTCCAATATTTTTCTCTCTATCTCCAACGATACATTGTTTATTTTGTTACTATCCTTTTAACACTAGGAACAGTGGTTTATTTTGTTTGGGGGTGGGGTAGATTTATCAAAACGCGTGCTTCTTTTGATCTAAAATAGAGATTTTTTCAATTTTTTCAATATATATATATATTGTATTTGGCAGTATAGTACCTTTACAATGATAAGATTGGATTAACTTATGATCCACTTCATAAAATCAAAGAGATGTTAATGTTTAGATCTAACTTGAACTTATTATTAGGGTAATATAATGATAGACGTTATTGTATCACGAGCATTTAAAAGCAAAAATACTTTTTGCACAAAAGTCGCACTTTGCAATTCTAATTGAAAAGTGAGTAACCTCCTGATAATCTGGAAGATCTAATAGTGGAGACTTAGACCTTGTGAGCTTTCATGCCTTTCACCTTTGTAGAGAGTTTTTATGCTAACTCCGAGTCACAAGATGACTCAATTTTCTTGGATACCGTACTAAAAATTGTTGTTAGTTTCATTATCTTTCATTTTGGTTATCACTAAGAATGAAATCACTTCGAAGAAACATAGGTCTTGTAATTTATTTTTCTACTATAATATAATACCATAACCTTTATTTCTATTGTTAGTTCCTGACGTCCCACAAGCGACCCTCATGAACAGGGGGCATCTGATGGGGTGTTTGACTCCTAATATGAAACGTGTAACGTGGGATGATAGTGCTAAGGTGACATGGATGAAAATGATGCTTGCCAAGACTGGTTATCTTCGAGTGGGAAAGGGAAACTGAAGAGACAGAGTTTTACTATGATACGTCCTCACTTGGTCACTATAAATACAGGATGGTTCATATACCAAGGTACGCAATTAATACCCTTTGAGTTCCTTTACAGCATTTAAAGCCCTTCCGATTTCTGACTTGATCATCGGAGCGTAGTTGACCGGCACAGTGCCAGTGCCCTTTCGATTACTCTTCTCTTGTCATTTTCTACAGGTTGATGTTTGACCAGTTCGGGGTGGATTTTTGCTTCATCACTCACAAAAATTCCAGATTTTATAGGTTAGACATCCCTACCTCAATTTCAAAGAGCTTCCAAATGTTTTCACCAACTCTCACTAAAAACTCAACTTTCTCCAAAATTGATTTTGGATGGATCAAACTCGAGCCCTCATTGCATAGATCATTTCTCTCTTCTTCGGCGTCGCCCAATTCCTGGCCTAACATTCTCAATTTCAATGGAGAAGTGAAGAAGAAGATGTAGAGATATACATATTGTATCTATATTGCTCTCACGGCTGCTGAAGAAAATGAGAGACTGTATTGCTGAATTCTCTTTTTGCCATTTATAGACCTAGTGTCCTTATTTACAAAAATGTCACTAGTCTCTCCTGAACCCTTCTCAGGCTCCGTTTTCAATTTTTGTAACTCCGATTGACACTAAATTGACTTTCTAACATGTCAAATATTTTATTTAAGCTACCCTCCAAATTTGTGTCATTCCGACATTTTCAGATTTTTTGAGCCCGCGTCTCGGGTCAAACGAACCCAAAAAAGTCAACTTTTGCCAAACGCTCTGAAAATTTTTCCAAACCTTAAATAAGTTTTCAAAATATGTATTTTACATTTAAAACACATATATAATCATTTAAAGCATTAATATGACAATAAATAAAATTAGAGGAAAATCGGCCAAAAATGGTCATGGTTTTTACAAGCTACCCAACTTAAAAAGATATTATCCTCGAAATCAGGCCATACCTGAAGGAAACGAGTAGGGATATTTAAAATGAACTTCCTGCTCTCGCATCCAAGTAGCCTCCTCAACATTGTGGTGGTGCCACAGAACCTTGACTAAAGGAATGGTCTTACCACTCAAAACTTGCTCTCTAGAATCAAGAATCTAAACTGGCTTCTCCTCACAGGTGACATCCTCATCGACCTCGACATCTACCCAAATTAGAACATGCGATGGATCAGGTTTGTATTTTCTAAACATCAAAACATGGAATATGTTGTGAACCTTTTCCAACTACAGTGGCAAAGCCAATCTGTAGGCCACCTCACCGACACACTCAAAGATTTCAAATGGTCCAATGTATCTCAGCGACAACTTGCCACTCTGCCCAAAATGTACCAATCCCTTTTATGGCGAAACCTTAAGAAACACGTGGTCTCCCACCTCAAAGGATAATAGTCTTCTCCTCCAATCGGCATAACTCTTTTGTCTACTCTGAGCTGTCAACAATCGTTGTTTAATCAACTTGATCTTTTCTGCAGTCTCATATACAATATATAGCCATAAGGTTATAGTCTCGCCCACCTAAGTCCAACAAACTGGAGATTTACAAGGTTTTCCATACAACGCCTCAAATGGTGCCATCTCAATACTGGCTTGATAACTGTTGTTGTAACCAAACTCCACAAGTGGCAAATGGTCTTCCCAACCACTGCCCAAATCCAAAAAATAAGCACGAAACATATCCTCCCATATCTGAATAGTACGCTCTGACTATCCATTAGTCTAAGGATGGAATGTTGTGCTAAAATGCAACTCAGTGTCCAATACTGTCTGGAATCCCTGCCAGAATCTCGACGTAAATCGTGGATCCCTATCTGATATAATGGAAACTATATCATTGCCCTTGTTTAATCTCAGAAGACTCATCACATAGTCCATGGTAATATGTTCTCATTTTCATTCCGCCACTAGTAATGGTTGCAACAACTCAGCTGGCTTTTGATTTTCCGCCTTTACTTGTTGATAAGTAAGGCATATCGCCACAAACTGTGCCACATCTTTCTTAATACCTCACCACTAATATTGGCATCTCACATTGTGGTACATTTTTGTTCCACTAGGATGAACTGTAAAATGAGAATAATGAAATTCCCGTAATACATCATCATGGCAATCAGAAGGAACTACCATCACTTCTCTAAATCGTAGACCCTTATTGGAATGCAAGGTCCAATCCTTTACTATCATACCACTAACAATCTGTGAGTGAATGACCTCCAACTCACTATCTCATTTTTGTGCCTCAATCACCTTGCTCACAAGCATAGGTTCAGCTACCAAGCTAAACAACGTAGCTGACTCACCATCATCAATAAAATACAATCCCAACTCTAAGAAATCTTCTGTCATTTTCCATTTCTGAATGGCTATGCTAACTAAGGTCCTATGAGACTTTCTGTTCAACGCATTTGCCATTACATTTTCTTTTCCTGGATGGTATTGTAAATCAAAATTGTAATCCTCCATATACTCAGCCCATCGTCTCTGTCTCATATTCAAGTCCTGTTTGGAGAAAAGGTACTTGAGACTTTTGTGATCCAAATACACTTCGATTCTCTCGCCATACAAGTAGTGTCTCGACCCCTTTAAAGTAAAGATCACTACAGCTAGCTCCAGGTCATCTGTAGGATAGTTATGCTCGTGAGTCTTTAATTATCTAGACCCGTAAGCAATTACAACGTCACATTACATCAACACAACCTAGCCCACTCCTGAAAGCATAACAATAAATCACATACCCCAAGCTACACTCGAGTATCACCAAAATAGGAGTTGTAGTTAACCATTTCTTCAATTCACAGAAAGCAAACTCACATGCCTCATTCCACACAAACTTCACACCTTTACGAGTGAGTCGTGTTATAGGTGCTATAATACTAGAGAAGTCTTTCACAAACCTCCAATAGTAGCCCGCTAAACCAAGAAAACTACGAATCTCAAAGACACTCTTCGAACTCTCCCAACTTATCACGGCCTCAATCTTAGATGGATCAACTGAAACTCCACCTCTAAAAATAACATGCCCAAGGAATTTCACCTCTTGGAGCCAAAACTTGCACTTTTCATACTTTGAGTACAATTGGTGCTCTCTAAGAATTTGCAAAACTGTCCTCAAGTGAAACTCATGCTCCTCCTCTGAAGCGAGTACACAAGTATATCATCCACAAACACTACCACAAAAGTATCAAGGTACGCTAAACCAAGAAAACTACGAATCTCAAAGACACTCTTTGAACTCTCCCAACTTATCACGGCCTCAATCTTAGATGGATCAATTGAAACTCCACCTCTAGAAACAACATGCCCAAGGAATTTCACCTCTTGGAACCAAAACTCGCACTTTTCATACTTTGAGTACAATTGGTGCTCTCTAAGGATTTGCAAAACTGTCCTCAAGTGAAACTCATGCTCCTCCTCCGAAGACGAGTACACAAGTATATCATCCACAAACACTACCACAAAAGTATCAAGGTACTCATGAAATAAGCAGTTCGTCAAATCCATAAATGTTGCTGGTGCATTAGTCAAACTGAATGGCATTATAAGGAATTCATAGTGTCCATACTGAGTATAGAAGGTTATTTTGTGGATATCCTCATCCTTCATCCTCAATTGGTAATAACCTGGCCTTAAATCAATTTTTGAGAACTAGTGAGGTCCCTTCTATTGATCAAATAGGTTGTATATCCTCGGCAATGGATACTTGTTCTTGATTGTCACATGATTCAACTTTCGATAATCAATGCACAATCTCAAAGAACCATCATTCTTTTTACCAAACAACACCAGTGCTCCCTACGATGATGCACTTGGTCTAACAAAATCTTTAACTTTCAAATCATCTAATTGACGCTTTAATTCCACCAACTCCGCTAGTGCTATCCAATATGGTGTCATAGAAATGGGCCTTATAGCGGGTATAAGATCAATCCCAAACTCTACCTCTCTTTTGGGAGGCAAATTTGTCAAATCCTTGGAAAAAACATCCGTAAATTCACACACCACTATCGGATATATTACTTTTGGCATCTCCTCTCCCTCGGCCAAAAGGCTAGCCAAGATAAAACTATATCACTCTCAACTTCTAATGCCATAACATGGTGAAGTATAGGAGTCACTCCGATCTCCCACAAAATAAAAGCAATCGCCCTCAAGCATGTAAATTGTCACTCTCCCTCTAAAATAGTTTATCATAGCATGAAACTTCGATAACCAATCCATCCCTAAGATGATGTCAAAACTACTCATATCAAGAAGAATGAAATCAAACTCAAGTGTCCTCCCAGTTATCTCAATAGCACATCCCCGGCACACTCTATCAAGAACCACTATACCGCCCACTAGCGTATCAACACAAACTACTTTACCTAGTGGAGTAACCTCTAGCCCAAGTGCCCATGCAAATGATGTAGCAATAAACGAATAAGATGCACCTGAACCAATCAATACACGTGCCCAAGAACTATATACCAAAAATATAGCTCTAACCACTGAAGGTCCTACTGAGGTGTCTATGGATGTCACTTCATATACCCTGCCCTGAGCCCTATGCTCCTGTGCTCCACTAGTCCGAAACCCTAACTTCTGCGCGGATGCACTAGGGATAGATCCCCTCACTGGTCTCGCACTCTATGCATATATAGCTGACTGCAATGGAGGTAATGCTCTTTAGCCCGACTGTATGGTCACTGTCTGTACCAGCCTCTGCTAAGCACCCTGACCACCCTAAGCATTTCCACCCCGTTGTGGACACTACCTCATCATATGCCCCTACTGCCCACAACCATAGCAAGTCATTGCACTAGGCGGCATCATAGACTGACTCTACGGTGCTGTCATAGGTGTTATTGAAAGACAATCTACCTTGTAGTGCCCTGGTTGCTTATACTTGTAGCACACCCTCTTTAGCCTAATAGATGTAAAAGGCAAAGGAATGGTAGGTGTAGAACATGACATCAACTATTCTACTAAACCCACTATATGAGAAAAACTACCCTTGAACTTCTTCCTTACATGCCCTTCCGAAGCCACTGTCTAAGCCTTGCTTTGTCTCAATGCCGCTCTCTTCTCTTGCCTATCTTTCACTTCAACTTCTGCCATCAAGGCCTTTTCTACCACCTTGGCATATACTTTCAATCCCAAAATTGACACATAAGGTCTCACCGAATGATAAAGGCCATTAACGAACCTCCATGTCTTCTCTTATTCATCTCTCACTACTTCGGGTGCAAAACGTGAAAGAGAAATGAACTTGTTTTCATACTCCATTATAGTCATACCATCATAAACCAATTCCTCAAACTCTTTTCTCAAAGCCCTCCTCTTTGGTTTCGGAAAATAATGCTCAATGAATAGAGTCTCGAACTCTTCCCATGGCATCGTCTCAACATCGTGTCGGTTGCTCAATAATTTTCACCAAAGTTTAGCTCCACCCAAAAACAAGTATGTACAAAGAATAACTTTCATACCATCATTGGGCGTGGACATCATTTTCAAGTGCTTCTCCACTTGCTCTAACCAATTGTCTAGGCTATTAACGGATCTAAACTACCCTCAAAGCGTGGAGGCATCAATTTCTTGAATCGAGTTATAAACTTGAATTGTCGCTCAACCTCATTCTCTTCCGGTTGCACTACTGGTTGTTGTACCTCATTAACGACTATTCTCATAAAGTCTCAGAGAGTTGCGGTCATTTTATTAATCAAGTGATCTCCCTCAAGAACCTCACCCCCCACTGCCCTTCCTCAATGTCTAGGCAGCATATTTTTATCTATTCAAGATATAGGTCAACACAACAAGTTATCACATGTTATGTAATTAACATAATCAAACTACTACTCATATAATAACATGTTATCACTTTCACATGAAATATATAGACATGCTTTTCAACACACATTTAATCACATAAATATGTTCTCAAGTCAACACATAACATATAACGGATAACATGTGTTATAATATAAGCACTTCACATTTTTATCATGTAAGCACATTTCATACGCACATAAGTTCTCGTATCAACTATGTTATGTCTACATGCATTTTTAGGTTATCAAACTCAAAGGTTCTAACCAATCATGAAACTTCACGTGATACAACCCTTACCCGACATCCTTAGGTATTTGACCTAGTTAAGCTCTAATAACAAGCTATGTTTTGATACCAAGTTGTCATGCCCTAAAATCTAAACCACTGGGACTTCCCTGGTTTGAGCCCGAACTTCGAGTAGTGAGGTGTCACAATTGCCTGATCGTCACTCCACAACCCAGACAACCATGACAAATTACTACCAATATCACCCTCGGTGCATACTCGAACCACCGAGGTCATTACATGTTTGTCACATGCATATATGATAGGCGTTGAATGTTACGCATTCTATCCTCTTAACTTATGTATTTTATTCTCTTAGTGATAGATTATTTTATGATTTTACTTCGTTTTAGTGTTTTCTGTATTTTCAGGGCCTTAATGATTATTTCAGTTAAAACCAAGCTTTTGGGCTTTTAAAGAAGACATCCAAGATGGTGAGATGAAGCTTACATCAAGGAGATTCACTCAACCATTTTTTTCAACTCAAATCAACCCAAGAAAGAGGTCCAAGAGAATTACAGCTACTTAAGAAGGTTTCGGGCCTGAAGCCCAAATCTGCGCATAATACAGTCTTAATTCCGTTTTGGAAAATGGACCAAAAGTCTTATTTTTGAGCCTCAAATCGACATTATTTTCTCATAAGGTTGAACGAAATTTGATTCTGCACACTTTTGTATTTCACAAAAATTCCGTAAATCGGACTTCTAGTGGGTCAAAAGTTGGGCCAAAGTCAGCAGGAAAAACCCACCTGATTAGTGCTGTGGGAAACCCTAATTTATTCCTAATTGGATTAGGACTTTGGTGTATTCTCTTGGGGAAGAAAGTGAAGAATAAGAGACTGAGTTGGGAGAGAGAACAGAGATTGGAGAGTCTGAGAGGGCTGAGAAGAGAACAGAAACATATCGCAGAGCCATTGGAGAATGAAGTCATACGCATAATTCAGAAAGATGATGTCTTATTCCTCAACAGTTGAAGCTTCTTCTTCTACCATGAGCGGCTAGTTCATCCACTAGGGTTTTGATGTAGCCCTAACAAAGCATCAATGGTTTGATTATTTTAATTATTGGGGACCTTTATATACATGCATAGATTGTGTAATTCAGAGGATTCTTATTATAGAATTGAGCAATAAAAGTCTTGTAAATTCAATCTCAATGATTTCTTATCTTGTCTTAGATATTTAGTTGTTGTTTTTGAACTCAATCTTTCTTGTTTTCTGTGATCATGAGAGAGATTATTACACAATGGTAATCACTGAATATATTGTTATGAGCTTTGATGGATTATGCCTAGAGAAGATAAACCATACTGCACCCTAGATTAGAGTAGTTAGGCAGATAGCCCATGCCAATCGAAGATAGTCCATGGCTTAGTCTTAATCATATGTTGTCTTCTTAACGGATGAAGGTGAGCTTGTAGCCATCGACACCACTTATGCATGATGTAATTCCCCTATAGTTGATTCAATTGACCATTGATTGTGGAGTTAGTGGTGAAGTCAAACACCCTAGATTTCTCTCTTATTATCTTCAATATCTATTTTACTTTGATTTATTTTATTTTTCTTTTTAATTGTTTTAGTTTAAAAATCAGAATTCTTTTCTTGATAAATTTAATTAGAATTAATTCCGTATTCCAACGCATCAGACCATAATCCCTGAGGTACGATACCCCTTTCGATAGCCCTATTCTGCAAGGAATTCGTTCTATTGCGAAGTGTGAAAATTTTTAATTGATATATTTTTTGAGTCATACTCACACACGAATCAATATAGCCCACAATCCAGACATGCATTCAAATAAAACAAATATAAAGTCTTTATATGAGACCGGTATTGCTTCACGCCAACTCTATCGCTGGGGAGACTCCACCAGCTCTTTTCCATTTCTTGAAAAATATTAATTCTCATGGGATGAGCAACCACACGCTTAGTAGGAATGTCTAAAATACAATTTTACAAGTCCAGTGAATACCACATAAACATACATTTGCATTTAATCATGTTAAGCAAATATTCGTGCATCACAACCATATCATAACCAATTTATAATGCAACATGATATGCACAACTCTCTTATACTCACCACACATCTAGTGGACTCTGCTACTGTAAGGACCAGAATTATTTTAACCGGTTCTGGACCATTTTTTGGACCGGATTAATTTTTTTTTTTTGAATTAATTAATTTTGGAAAAATGTGGATATACATGTGTATATATATATATATATGTATATGGAATTATATATATATGAAGATGGAGGATGTAGTTATATATATATATATGGGGATATATATATATAGTTATGGTGGGTATATTTATATTAATTTATAATAATATTGTGGGCTTATATGCAATTATAAGGGGATGGTGGTGCACAAATATAATTATGTGGTTGTCATGTATATAAGTATGTATATATGCATGTATGGTAGTGTATACATATATTAATATATGGTGTATAAAGAAAGGATAGAAGATAAGAGAAATGGGTGGTCAGCTGAGAAGGAGAAAAAAAGAAGAGAAAAGAAAAGAAAGAAAAGAAGAAAAGAAAAAGAAAAAAGAGAAAAGAGAGAGAAATCGGGAGAGAGAGAGACCAAAGGAGAGAAAGGGGGGACTCGTTTCGGCGGCCCTAGCAGCGACGATGGAGGTCGTTCCCGGTGGTGGTGTTGACAGCGACTGCGATTGGGCTATGAGATGGTGTGTTTCACGGTGGTTGTTGGTGGTCCGATTTTGGGTTGAGCTCGACTGGTTCGGTGGGAGATTGGACTGGCGATGGTGTCAACGATGGTTCTCGACTGGTTGTTCGACGGCCATGGCAAGGTGGTCGACGGTGGAGACACGATTGAGCCGTGTTTGGTGCAGCTACAATGACTGATCGTGGTGATGTGATGGTTGCAGTGGCATGGGGTTGTGCATCTTTAGTTTAGGTTGTACTCACGGCTGGGTTCGATTGTGGCGAGATGGTACCGTGAGGCTTCGGGTCCGGTTCAGGTAACCTGGTGGCTGGCCAGGTTCAATGGTGGTTCAGCCATAGCAGTGAGTCAGCTGGCTCGCGATTTTGGGTGGTTTCAATTGAGTTCGGGTGGAACAAGATGGAGACTCGACTGAGTTTTCCACGGCTGGGTTTCGTGGTTGTGGCTGGGAATAGCCTATTAGGTGGTCTCAGTGTGGCCATGGGTGTGGCGTGGTGGTCGACGAGGCTCGGTTTGGCTGGGTTCTGTCACGCCCCAAAAATCTGGACCACCGGGACTCCCCCGAGCCGACCCAAATCCCGGGTGTGAACCCGTTCATTTAAACCCCAATGAACCTCCTCATATTTCCCAATTACCGCGGAAGCTAATCATACACATGTAATTTCCTATGCGTACACTCATCATTATCCATCCCAATGAACCCCACATTGATCCATGCATCCATGGCATTCCATTTCCACTCTTAAATCATGAAAAATCATAAATTTCTACATTTTTAAGGTTTCTGAGACTTTGAGGCGCCTCAAACTTGAGTTTGAGTCGCCTGGAACTTCCAGAAGGGTTAAATTCATCAAAAATATACTTTGAGGTGCCTCAAACTCCACTTTGAGGGGTCTCAAAGATTTCCAGGTGCCTCAAAGTGGACTTTGAGCTGCCTCAAACTTTTCCAGGCGCCTCAAAGTGGACTTTGAGCCACCTCAAACTGCACCAGGTCCGAAATTTTGATAGCACTCCTCAACCTGACTTCAAATGCTAGTATCTCACAATCCGTAACTCTGTTTGCCCTAAAATTTGACATGGATCATCCTCAAGATGTCTAGTTTCTAACCCAATTTGAATCATTCAAAAATACCAACCACAACTCAAGTTATACTCAAATTAGTGGGGGTAGGTCAGATTTCCAACCCTTGCACCAAAACATGCATATCTTTCTCAATATAAGTCGAAACAAGGCCCATGACCTATCAAATGAAGCTAACACAATCCTCTTTCCATATATATACATTGTGCAAAATTACAAGTCACAAAACATATACACCAAAAATTTAGATTTAAGTGCATGAAACCGTAAAGCACCAATAAAACATATTTTCAGAAAACAAATGGTCTTTACATATTCATATCATGCATATGGTCCACAATCCAGACATGCATTCTAACAAAACAACATAAAGTCTTTAAAAGGACCAAAACCACTCCACGCCAATGTACTATTGGGGAGTCTCCATCACCTCCTTTCCATTTCCTGAAAAATGTTAATCCACATGGGATGAGCAACCACAAGCTCAGTAGAAACATTTAAAACATAATTCCACCAAATCCGTGAGTACCATGTAACCATACATTTTGCATTTAACATATTGGAAATTCATGCACACACACAACCATATCACAAACAAGGTAGAATGCAATATGATATGCACGACTCCCTCATCCTTTCCACATATTGGTCTTCAATCCCCATGGACAACCAATCCCGCCTATAGAGGGTTACCTTTACTGGAATACCTCTTGAGGGTTACCTTTACCGGAATACCTCTTGAGGGTTACCTTTACCGGAATACCTCACTACACATCAATCCATGAGGGTACCTTGACCGGAATACCTCACAAGGGTTTCCTTTACCGGAATACCTCACCGTTTTACCGAATGGATTCCACCGTTCACATTACTTGCCTCCCTCACCATACCAATGAAGATGAACCCCACAATTTATTCAAATGTACATTCATCATTTACAACCAATAAGGCATCTAACAATCACACTTAAATAATTTCCCATTTAGGCATCATATGCATTTACAATGAACATACTTCACACCTCTACATTTCACATAACCACACAATTTATCAAACACATGGAAGTCACCCTCACAATTATACATAAATCCACCAATATAAATCCATAAATCAACCCCAACATGCTCATAAATTTCTCTAAGGCATTTATAAACATACCATCATATCAACCAACATTATTCGCACATTTAATGATATAAAATAGCATGCTTGAATATTGAGGAACATCTATTTACTCCACATAACCAATTGGTTGTCATAGACAACCAATATACTCACAAGAATCCCAAATTTTATGAGTTAAACATCCCTACCTCAAATTGGAAGAGCTTCCAATTGAATTCTCCCAAATCTCACCCAAAAGATCAACCTTCTCCAAAAATGATTTTAGACCGATCAATCTCAAGCTCTCAATGCGTAGATCGTTTCTTCTTTCTTCGGTGAAATCAAACTCTCACCCGAAGCCCCTCAAAATTCATGAAGAAAGGAAGAAGATGAAGAAGTTATGCATATATATATATATATATATATATATAGATGCTTACACGGCTGGGAGAAGAGAGTGAGAATGGTTGAGTTCTCATGGCTATTTATAGCCTAAATGACGTACTCATAATTACAAGTATGCCATCACCTTTTCACTAAACCTTCCCGGGCTCATTTTTGGAGTTTCGTAACTCCGATTGACACAAAATCAATTCTTTTGCGCGTCAAATATTTTATTTAAGCTACCCTCAAAATTTGAGATCATTCTGAGACTTTTGGATTTTCTAGGCCCACGGGGCCCGCGCTCCTAGGTTGAACAGACCCAAAAAAGTCAACTTTTGTCAAACGCTCCAAAAACTTCTCCAAACCTTAAATAAGTTATCTAAACATGCATTTTACATTTAAAACACATATACAATCCATATAATGTCTTAATATGACAATTAAATGAAAATTTAAAAAAATTGGCCAAAAATGGTCACGGTCCTTACAGGTTCTCACTGGTCGGTTGTGTATGACCTCCAAATGGGTTCTCATGGCTGTGTTTCGGGTGGCCTCTACTGGTGGTGTTGACTGGTCTCGATTAAGCTGCACATGGTGGTTGCTAGTGGTGGTTTTCCGGCAGTGGGGGCTGGGTTCTCATGGCTATTCGGATAGCCTACTTTGATGATGAGGATGGTCACAATTTGGGTTTCGGTTAACTGTGTTGGCTGGTCTTGGTGGTAGTCAAGTTGGTGGTTGCTTGATGATGATGGTGGTGGTGTACATGGCACAAATTGGGCTACTAGTGTATGGTTTAGTTTATGGGCCAAACTTGGTTTATTGATTGGGGCCTTGTATGAGCCACTTCAATTGGTGGCAAATTGTGGAGATGAATTTGGTTGAAGATGTGGGTTGAGACATCATGGATTGAGATGTTTGGGCTTGAACTTGGAATTGGGTTATGATAAGGATTGGACCAATTTAATTTGGGAGCCTTTTTATTGATTTGTATTTGGACTAGCATGGTGGGATTGATTATATGGGCTTTGACTGTAGGTTAGACCAAGCATAGAAACAAAAAGAGAAGAAAGTGAGTTCATATGTGGTTATGACACAGGACTAGATCGGGCTTGGTATGGACCGCTTGGCAGGCGCAGGCTTAGTGAAAGCGGGACTTAAGGCAAGTTGATTCTTGCCTCTATCTCCTACGTATCTATTTTAATTACGTCGTTAATTTTATATATGTTCTTTAATTGTTCATATATGGTATTTATATATATATATAGGTGCATATATATATATATATAGATGTGGTTATGGTATATGTGTATATACGTAGGATGTGAGAGAATATATATATATAGGTGTGTATATATATATAATTAGGATATGAAAGCATACTAGATTTAAATGCTTATGAACATTGTGATATGTATATGTGTAGATTGAGCCCATGTCAAACATGCTAAATTATTTATGTTTAGCTATGTGCTATTGCGTATGCATAGGTGGATTTTATGCATGGATTGGAATATATATGTGATTATATATTGGGTAGTGGTAGAGATGCATGCTAAATATGATAATAGCATCAATGAGCATTTGAAAAGCATGATTATGATGTGCTAAGTGTCATATATGTGCATAATACATATATGGATGACTGAATATATATGTGGTTATATATTGTGGATGAAAAGTATGCTAGTTACTTGCAGTAAATGCATGCCTTGAATGGAAGCATGATTATATTTATGCTAGTATACATGCATATAGGACTTATATGCAGGATCGGACATATGCGTGATTATATGTGAGATTATGTGAGTTAAATGCATGCTATCTATATATAGAAAATGTGTGCATTGGTGAAGCATAACGAAAATGTGCTTAAGTGAGGTTTATGAGCATATATGAATTATATGCTAGATTTTTACATATATAGGTGAATATATGTGTGGCTTGGTGGAGATGAGATGTAGGCTATGTTCCTTTATAAGTAGCTTATGTATTGTGAAGCATGAATTTTAAATACTTGAATTATATGTTTGAAATGTATATATGGTGTCGTTGTGAGAAAACGGGAAAGTGTGGTTGAATTACCTAGAGTAGGTCAATATTTGGTTATGGTTGTGGTCATAAAGTGGGCAAATCACCCAGAGTAGGTCAATACTCAGTCACGGTGAGGGCATTGGAGTGGTTACGTCACCTTGTAGTAGGTAAATACACGGTGACGGTAGTCTACTCACCTTGGAGTAGGTAAATACTCGGTGGGGATTCCAAAAAGATGCCCAATCATTTTGGAGTAGGTAAATACTCGGTGATTGAGGTTTATTCACCTTGGAGTAGGTCAATACTCGGTGAGAATTCAAAAAGGGGCCAAGTCATCTTGGAGTGGGTAAATACTCGGTGACGATGGTCTATCCACCTTGGAGTAGGTAAATACTCAATGGCGGAGTTGGAATGGTGTGGGAAAGGTCTTGGTTACATAATTTGATCGAGAATCATATTAGAGTATTTGGTTGAGTCCAAGAGAGAGACAAGTGTGTGAATTTGCTTACATTCCCTATTGTGAAGCATGTTATGTGATTAACGCATTCTTATATATATATGCGTTGCTTGTGATTGAACATGATATATGTTGGGTATTGATTGCTTCTAAGCATGTTGTACGGATCAAATGCATCTTAATTGCATTTGAGATTTGCTACTTGATGAGTAGGAGACGTGGTAGTTGATTTACATTGTTTATGTAAATGCTTTGACATATATGTTTTATATACATATTGGTGCTGGATGTTTACAGCTTTCAAGCATGTTGAAATGATTTCAAAAATCATGTGTAGTTGGCTTATATGTTCATATGTGCTAGAATTGCCATACACATTATTGGTTCATGTATGCTAGGTAGAGCATGATTTAAATATTGAGATATATTTAAATGTGTATATTTTTGAGAAAATGTGAGGATCGACCTACTGCAGCGGTGATAGTATGGTTCTACATACCTTGTTGGGCCTTTGAGCTCACCCCCTCCTAGGTTTTGCAGGTATTGCTGATTATGGAGTCAGTTAGGGGACTCATAGTACCAGTTGCAGAGGTAGTGATTAGATTCTTTAGAATTTGATTTACGTCTTGGATATTAGCTAGATGTTGTACATTTGGATTAAATGTAACTGGACATTGTATATTGGATAATTTATCCCAATTGTACATTTTATTTGATCTATGTATATGAGACGGACATTCAAGGACTGTGACATATATTTTTTTTATTGTATTATGTATGTTGTAGAAATGCTGGGGGGACACGTGCCCAGAAGTGTCCATTTTGATTTTTAGATGTGAATGCTGGGGGACACGTGCCCATAAGTCTCCATTTGAATTTAAAGTAAGAATAACATATCAGGATCTGATTTATTAGAATGGGTCATGCCCAATTTTTGTGAAAATAATAAGAAATTGAGAATGTATGATCAGGTGGTGGTTATAGCGTGAGGGTGATCTCTCGGGTTCACACTCGGGATTCGGGTTGGTCCGGGGGAGTCCCGGCGGTCCGGGTTCCCGAGCGTGACAGCTACCCAGGATCATCCAATACCACATAATCGAGGTTCCTTTACCAGATTACTTCATCATAGGACTCTATTTTTAGGCAGTATCCTATTACAACTAATTGGAGCTCCCGTACCAGATCACTCCATTGGGTTCCTTTACCGAATTGCCCCACGAAGGTCCCATTTATCGGATTACCTCGTCACTCCTCACAAGGGCTTAACTGCTCAAGTGAGCTCACCACCCTCACCACATGCCTACCCAAGGATGAAGATGGAATCTCACGTGCTCATAGCAATTATACATATGTAATTGGAAAACAAAATAGCATTTAATGATCATGCTTGTACAATTTTCAAATAAGCCCTAAAATGCATTCACATTATAGATATCTCATATTTCTTACATTTCATATCATTAACATGGGCAATTAAACATACTCAACACTTATACATTCTTATAAGACATTTTCAAAAACACATAAGTGTCACCTTCACACATATACATTAATATACATAATTCTTCACAATTCCATCCACACATGCTTATATAGTCATCCAAGCCAATTATACACATGTAATTACATCTATGAACATTGATAATTTATTAAATGGCATAATTAAGCATGTTTTGGTATTGAGAGACCACTAATTACACCCACATAACTAATTGGTTGCCAAGACAACCAATATACTCACAAAAACCTCAGATTTTATGGGTTAGGCATCCTTACCTTAATTTGGAAGAGCTTCCAAATGTTTTTCCCAATTCTCACCAAAAAATCAACTTTCTCTAAAATTGATTTCGGATGGGTCAAACTCAAGCCCTCAATGCGTAGACCGTTTCTCTCTTCTTCGGCATTGCCCAATTCTTGGACTAAACTTCTCAAATTCAATAGAGAAGTGAGGAAGAAGATGTAGATATATACATATTATATGTATATTGCTCTCATGGTTGTTGGAGAAAATAAGAGAATGTATTGCTGAATTCTCTCTTTGCCATTTAAAGACCTAGTGTCCTTATTTACAAAAATGCCACTAGTCTCTCCTAAAACCTTTCCGGGCTTCGTTTTTTATTTTTGTAACTCCGATTGACACGAAATTAACTCCGTAGTGCATCAAATATTTTATTTAAGCTACCCTCCGAATGTGGTGTCATTCTGACGCTTTCAAATATTTTGGGCCTACGAGGTCGCATCCCGAGTCAACTAAAGCCGAAAAAATTATCTTTTGTCAAACGCTCCGAAATTTTTTTCAAACCTTAAATAAGTTTTCAAAACATGTATTTTACATTTAAAACACATATATAATCATTTAAAATATTAATATGATAATAAATGAAATTAGAGAAAAATCGGCCAAAAATGGCCACGGTTCTTACATCATGACTATCTAGACACTTTTATGGTAGTGTTTGTAAATGACATACTTATGTACTCATCTCAAGAGGAAGAACATGAGTTACATTTGAGGACAATTTTGAAAATTATTAGAGAGCACTTATTGTATGCTAAGTATGAGAAGTGCGAGTTTTGGCTCTAAGAGGTGAAGTTCCTTGGACATGTTCTAAGTGGTGGATGCGTTAAACAAAAAGTCTCATGGGACTCTAGCTAGCATAGCCATATGAGAATGAAAAATGATGGAAGATTTTTCAAAGTTGGAATTATATTTTAGTGATGATGGTAAACTAGTTACATTCAGCTTGGTAGCTCAACCTATGCTTGTGAGCAAGGTAATTGAGACACAGAAACTGAATGGTGAGTTAGAGGTCATTCGCTCACAGATTGTTAATGGTACGGTAGTAAAGGATTTGACCTTGCATTCTGATGGGGGTCTATGATTCAGAGGATTGATGGTAGTTCCTTCTGATTGTCATGAGGTTGTATTATGAGATTTTCATCACTCTCATTTTGTAGTTCATCTTGGTGGTATAAAGATGTATCACAATTTGAAACACCAGTATTGGTAGCGGGGTATGAAGAGAGATGTGGCACAATTTGTGGCAAGATGTCTTACTTGTCAGCAAGTGAAGGCATAGCATCAGAAACCAGCTGGGTTATTACAACAGTTACCAGTGGCAGAGTGGAAATGATAACACATCACTATGGACTTTGTGACAGGACTTCCAAAGTTGAACAAGGGTAATGATATAGTTTGGGTCATTGTGGATAGACTGACTAAGACAACACATTTCTTGCCTAAGAGGTTGACATATGATGTGAGGAGACTTAGTAAGCAGTATGTGGAGCATGATCAATTATGATGTATCGCAAAAATGAGGGGAATGAGTTGTCAAAAATAGTGCTTTTTGCACCTTGTTATGATGTTTGGGCGATGCATCGTAGATTACAATACATCGTAATCTGGGTTACGATGCATCGTAATATGTAGATGCTGAGTGAGATGAGATGGACTGAAGTGAGAGAATAGGTGTGCATGGTGTACATGTAGGGTCTTATTATTAGAATAGTCATTGAATATGATGATATTATTGTACATGATAATGATTTCGCTGATTTATAAGATGATGACCTAGATTGATTAGTCATTGTGATGTTACGGGTAGGCGTTGATATAATGATAATGAAAAGGCTTCCGTGACAAGTAATGATCTTGGTGGTCCAGATAGGAGCTAAGGGTGGTAAATGGTAGTCTGCCATAGTTGTCTGGATCGTGGGATGACGATCAGGCGATCATGACACCTCAATACCTCAAAGTTCAGGCTTGGACCGGGGGAGTCCCATGATAGGCGTTGAATGTTACGCATTCTAACCTCTTAACTTATGTATTTTATTCTCTTAGTGATAAATTATTTTGTTATTTTACTTCATTTTAGTATTTTCTGTATTTTCAGGGCCTAAATGATTATTTCAATTAAAACCAAGCTTTTGGGCTTTTAAAGAAGACATCCAAGATGGTGAGATGAAGCCTACATCAAGGAGATTCACTCAACCATTTATTTCAACTCAAATCAGCCCAAGAAAGAGGTCCAAAAGAATTACAATTGCTTAAGAAGGCTTCGGGCCTGAAGCCCAAATCTGCACATAATACAGTCTTAATCCTGTTTTGGAAAATGGATCAGAAGTCTTATTTTCGAGCCTCAAATTGACATTATTTTTGGGTGAGATTGAACAAAATTTGATTCTGCACACTTTGGTATTTCACGAAAATTCTGTAAATCAGACTTTTAGTGGGTCAAAAGTTAGGCCGAAGTCAGCAGGAAAAACCCACCTGATTAGTGCTGTGGGAAACCCTAATTTATTCCTAATTGGATTAGGACTTTGGTGTATTCTCTTGGGGAATAAAGTGAAGAATAAGAGGCTGAGTTTGAAGGAGATTACAAGGAGAGAGAACAGAGCTTGGAGAGTCTGAGAGGACTGAGAAGAGAACAGAAACATATTGCAAAGCCATTGGAGAACGAAGTCATACGCAGAAGTCATGAAGATGATACCTTCTTCCTCAACAGTTGAAGCTTCTTCTTCTACCATGAGTGGCTAGTTCATCCACTAGGGTTTTGATGTAGCCCTAACAAAGCATCAATGGTTTGATTGTTTTAATTATTGGGGACCTTTATATACCTGCGTAGATTGTGTAATTCAGAGGATTCTTATTATAGAATTGAGCAATAAAAGTCTTGTAAATTCAATCTCAATGATTTCTTATCTTGTCTTAGATATTTAGTTGTTGTTATTGAACTCAATCTCTCTTATTTTCTGTGACCATGAGAGAAATTATTACACAATGGTAATCACTGAATATATTGTTATGAGCTTTGATGGATTATGCCTAGAGAAGATGAACCATACTGCACCCTAGATTAGAGTAGTTAGGCAGATGGCCCATGCCAATCGAAGATAGTCCATGGCTTAGCCTTAATCATATGTTATCTTCTTGACGGATGAAGGTGAGCTTGTAGCCACCGACACCACTTATGCATGATGTAATTCCCCTATAGTTGATTCAATTAACCATTGAATGTGGAGTTAGTGGTTAAGTCAAATACCCTAAATTTCTCTCTTATTATCTTCACTATCTTGTTTACTTTGATTTATTTTATTTTTCTTTTTAATTAATTTAGTTTAAAAATCAGAATTCTTTTCTTATAAATTTAATTAGAATTAATTCCGTATTCCAACTCATCAGACCATAATCCCTAAGGTACGATACCCCTTTCGATAGCCCTATCTGCAAGGAATTCATTCTATTGCGAAGTGTGGAAATTTTTAATTGATATATTTTTGAGTCACACTCACACACGAATCAATTTTTGGCGCCGTTGCTGGGGATTATCTATTTGATTGATTGGATTTTACAGAATTAGTTTTAATTGGATTTTTAGTTTAGGAAATTTTTATATTTTATTTTTAATTTTGTTTTTGTTTTCTTTTCAGGTGCTTTTGGCTAATATATGCAAGGTCGTCGTTCTGTAACTGATCCTTTGATACCTCTTGATCCTGAGCCTGAACGTACTCTTAGACAATAGAGGAACATCCCTGTTGATACCATTACGCAAGAGGAAGAAATAATTAAAGACATGGCAGAAGAGAGGAATAACAACCTTATTCCTAATGCTGATGGAGAAAGAGCTAGACTACTTAGGGACTACTATGTTCCTGAGACATATACCTCACCAGCAGGTTTTCAACTGTCCAATGTCACAGCACAGAATTATGAAATCAAGTCCAGCATTATTCAAATGCTACCATCTTATTTTGGGCTGACTCAAAAAGACCCTTACAAGCATCTGGACGACTTCATTGAAGTGTGCTCAACTACAAAAATTCATAACTTCTCTGAAGATGCTTTTAGAATGAGAATTTTTCCATTCTCTTTGAAAGACAAAGCAAAGTATTGGTTCAATTCTCTACCGACTGGTTCTATCACGACTTGGACTCAGATGCAACATGAGTTTCTCAAGAAGTATTTTCTGATAGGGAAGACCAATCAATTCAAACGTGCTATCACTGGTTTCTCCCAATATGAGGGGGAACAATTTTATGAGACATGGGAAAGATTCAAGGACCTTCTTAGGAAGTGTCCCCATCATCAAGTTCCTAAGTGGCAACTAGTGCAGAGTTTTCATGAAGGGCTCACAGAAGCCAACAGACAGATGGTTGATGCGTCGTGTGGAGGTACTTTTATGTTAAAGAGTGAAGAAGAGGCATGGACCTTATTTGAAAATCTTAGTGACAACTCTCTACAACAAGCAATGACAAAAACACTAGGAACCTGTCAAGTGCCAGCAGCACCTCAACAGGTCCTGTGACGAGTAGCAAGACCAAAGCAATTGCTTCGCTCAAGAATTAACAAGATTTGGTGAAAACCATTCTTGCTAAACCAATGGATGTGAAAACTAAACATGTTAATACCATTGATCCTCAAAGGGCAAAGAATTCTGATGTTGTTTTAGAAAGGTCGGTGCTACCACATTCACCCCACTCTGTCTCTGACGCCAACTCTAGCGTTGGCTCTCTTTCGAAGTCGTTAGTACAGATTTTAGAATAATCGGTCACTTCAAAGAATGTTAACCCTCAAAGTCTTTCCTATTTGAATGTTGTCGCAGCTATGATGACTGGAACAACCTCGATGGAAGACCAACTGGTAGTGATGGCGAGCGCGATCGAAAACCTTACAAAAACTGTTGAAGAGAAGGACTTGCAGATCGTCGCGCTAATAAGTAAGCTTGAAATCCAAAATGCTAACAAGTCAACACATATGCCTACGAATACTTCAAATTCATCTCTTCAAGGTGCCTAATCAAAAGATCGTTGTTACACATCTGCATCAGGACACATGGCTGACGAAACTAACCCTGCTTTGTCAGTCGCTTTGCTATCTATCCAACAATTGCAAGATATAATAATGAACACAATCTGAGTATAGTATAGCGGTGCCCCTCAAAGCACTCTCGTGTACTCAAAACCCTACACCGAAAGAATTAACAACTTAAAAACGCCAGTGGGATATCAACCGCCAAAGTTTCAACAATTTGATGGAAGAGGCAATCCCAAACAACATGTTGCACACTTTGTGAAAACGTGTAATAACGCTGGCATCGAAGGAGACTCTTAGTCAAGCAATTTGTTCGTTCCCTCAAAGGGAATGCACTTGATTGGTACACGAACCTCAAAGCTCAGAGTATTGACTGTTGGGAGCAGATAGAACGAGAGTTTCTCAATCGCTTCTATAGTACTCGCAGAATAGTAAGCATACTAGAACTCATTAACACTAAACAAATGAAGGATGAGCTTGTGGTCGACTATATCAACCGCTGGTGAGCTATAAGTCTTGATTGCAAATACAACCTTTCTGAAGTCTCAACTGTCGAAATGTGTATACAAGGCATGCACTGAGAGCTTCTTTATATTCTACAAGGAATCAAGCCTCGTACATTTGAAGATTTGGTTACTCGTGTCCATGATATAGAACTCAGCATAACAAGTCGTGGTGCAAAGGCTTTTGCCTTTCCCAATATATCTGACAATTGTCTTAAAGACAAGGGGGTTGAGTCCAAAGAAGAAGATGAAATACTTTCTAACTTGGACGATGAAATAGGTATATCTTACGTTACAAGCGTCGTCTCTAAAGACTTATATCAAGAAATACATCATGTTGCTTCAGTAACTTCATCTGAAAGTTCTCAATTACATAAGACACTGAGTCAAAAAAACATTGGTAGAAGACTGGACAGACAGGGGGCAAGCCCTCCATACAAAGCTCATTCAATCTCTCCTCAAACAACTTCACATAGAAATGATCAAAAAATTGTGTTCTCGTGGAGGCCAAAAAAGAAAGTTCAAGATGGGAATAGTCTTGCAAGGATCTCACAAGAATCATTGCCCAGAAACACACGAGTGATGTCTCAAGAGTCACTTTCTCGAACTATCTCTAACAATCAGCGAAACGAAGGTCTCAAAGAAGAAAGTGAGGAACAAGAACAAAATCATCTACAATCCCAGATAGAACGAGAGGCTCAAAAAATCAAAAGACTAGAGGAAGAAAAAGTGTGGGGACCAAAGCCCGAAGATGTTGTCTGGATCGAATCTCACAGCGGAATCAAAACATACTGGGTGAGGTTCAATCCTCCTACATAGACCATGACGAATAAAATACATTTTCCTTCTGGGTGGGGAGACGTGTTCGAAGAAAATGTCTTTTTTCAAGTACAAGAAGAGTATAATAAGGAAACAAAGTAAGAAGAAAATTTCCAAATTGACGCCGAGTTGATTCACACCTTCCAACACAAGCTTGGAATGTCTCCTGAGTCTTGCAAAGTTGAAGACTAATTAAAGTTAAAAGTACTCCCCGATATGAGCCTAAACTGTCGATGATACTCTATGACACGAGTATAAACTATCTACAAAAAAAAGGCACTCCTTGACACGAGTATAAACTGTCTACCCAAAAAAAAAAAAAAGATGACACTCCTTAACACGAGTATAAACTGTCTACCAAAAAAAAGAAAAAAACACTCATGACACGAGTATAAACTGTCTGCATGAAAAATAAAATAAAATAAAATAAATAACCACTCCTTGATATGAGTATAAACTATCTTTACAAAAAAAGAAAAAAAAAATTTGAAGCTTGTAAGAGAAGAGTTGGGTGACTTGCCGCCGAGATATTGACGATGTCTGCTGCATCATGGTGACTTGGCCTGACCTTGAAGGGACAATAAAGTGACACCGAATTGCACTAAGGGATCCCGAAGGAATGATAAAGTAACCCCGAATGGCACTAAGGGACCTTGAAGGGACAATAAAGTGACACCGAAGTGCATTAAGGTGCCCTGAAGGGACAGTAAAGTGACCCCGAAGGAACAATAAAATGACACCGAAGTACACTAAGGGACCCCGAAGGGACGATAAAGTGACACCGAACTGCACTAAGGCACCTCGAAGGGACAATAAAGTAACACCGAAGTGCACTAATGGATCGTGAATGGATAATAAAGTGACACTGAAGTGCACTAAGGGACCCCAAAGGGACAATAAAGTGACCCTGAATGGCACTAAGGGACCCCGAAGGGACGATAAAGTGACATCGAAGTGCACTAAGGGACTCCAAAGGGACGATAAAGTGACACTGAAGTGTACTAAGGGACCTCGAAGGGACGATAAAGTGACACCAAAGTGCACTAAGGGACCCCAAAGGGACGATAGAGTGACACCGAAGTGCACTAAGGGACCTCGAAGGGACGCCAAAGTGCACTAAGGGACCCCAAATGGACAATAAAGTGACCCCGAAGGGCACTAAGGGACCTCGAAGGGATAATAAAGTGAAGTCGAAGTGCACTAAGGGACTCCAAAGGGACGATAAATTGACACCGAAGTGCACTCTGGGACTCCAAATGGACAATAATGTAACACCGAAGTGCATTAAGGGACCTCAAATGGACAATAAAAGTGACACCGAAGTGCACTAAGGGACCCCAAAGGGATGATAAAGTGACACCGAAGTGCACTAAGGGACCCCAAAGGGACAATAAAGTGATTCCGAAGGGCACTAAGGGACCCCGAAGGGATGATAAAGTGACACCGAAGTGCACTAAGAAAGGACCCCAAAGGGACAATAAAGTGATCCCGAAGGGCACTAAGGGACTCCAAAGGGACGATAAAGTGACACCGAAGTGCACTAAGGGACTCCATAGGGACAATAAAGTGACATCGAAGTGTACTAAGGGACTCCAAAGGGACGATAAAGTGACACCGAAGTGCACTAAGGGACAATAAAAGTGACACCGAAATGCACTAAAGGACCTCGAAGGGACGATAGAGTGACACTGAAGTGCACTAAGGGACCTCGAAGGGAGGAAAAAGTAACACCGAAGTGCACTAAGGGATCTCGAATGGACAATAAAAGTGACACCAAAGTGGATTAAGGGACCCCGAAGGGATGATAAAGTGACACCGAAGTGCACTAAGGGATCTCGAAGGGACTAATGAATGATGTCTGGAACTCCATATTCTGAGAAAGGAGATTTGACCTGCAAGAATTGACCAAAAAAAAAAAATTTAAAACTTGCCAAGAAAAGAGTTGAGTGACTCACGTAAAGTTGTCTTCCTCAATGAGTTAGATAGATCTATATGTTGTCCCAAAGGCAACACAAAACTCAAGCAGAGCCCACAAGTAGAAGCTGATCTGAAAAATAAATAAATAAATAAATTTAAACGTTCAGTCACATATATACTTTGGTTCAAGGAATTATAACATATGGAGTTAGACAGGAGAGATGGTGTGGTATTGTAATAGTTATTCTTGAGTCTCAGGTTCGAAACTAGCGGGCAACAAAAGTAAGTTGTTATATTTTTTTTACAATTACCATTTAGCATATGTGGAGCACTCACAGTGAGACAACTACTTTAAAGAAAGATTGCATGGAGAGATGACAACAATAAAAGAAGGAAAAAAAATCCAGCACCTCCTGGAGAAAGAAGAGAAGAAAAAAGGTTGGGGGGGGAAGCACTTGGAAGAAAGAAGAAAAGAAAAGAAAAAATCAGCGCTCGAAAAAGAAGAAGAAAAGAAAAAAAAAATCAGCGCTTGGAAGAGAAGAAGAAAAAGAAAAAGAAAGAAAGAAGAAAAAAAAAAGGAAAAAAAAAAAGGGGGCAACAGTGGCGGCTATAGAATGGAAGAGAGAAAAAGAAGGAAGAAAAGAGAAAAAAAAAAGGGGTTCAAGTATGGAAAAAAAAAAGGCAAAAGAAAAATGTGTTATAGATGGGAGATGCTAAAGTGCATCATACATCTGAGTTTTGCTAACATGGGCCATCAGCTTGAAAATTTATTAATGTATATGATCTAAATTATGCCTACAGTGTATATGGGAGATGCTAAAGTGCACCTTGCCTTTGGGTTTTACTAACATGAGCCATCAGCTTGAAAATTTATTATATATCTATGTTCTACGTGTACAGTCATGACGCGTAACAGAGAGAAGAAAAGAAAAAAAAAAGTGCAGTACCCAAAAAAAAAAAGAAAAAAAATCTTTACCTTTTTGTTGACGAATGGGAGTTGCAGTAATAGTTCGTGGAATTTCTCGCATTCATTCTCTGATGTGAAGGGTCTGAGGCGTTAGTTACGTATATATAACAGTGAAAAAAATCCTTTTGGCAATAGGATCTTTAAGACTCTAATTTAGATTGGACAAGGAAAAAAAAATTCTATTTGCAATATGATTCATGTGTGAGTGTGACTCAAAAAGTATATCAATTAAAATTTTTCACACTTCGCAATAGAACGAATTCCTTGTAGAATAGGGCTATCGAAAGGGGTATCGTACCTCAGGGATTATGGTCTGACGAGTTGGAATACGGAATTAATTTTAATTAAATTTATAAGAAAAGAATTCTGATTTTTAAACTAAATTAATTAAAAAGTAAAATAAAATAAATCAAAGTAAATAGATAGAGAAGATAATATGAGAGAAATCTAGGGTATTTGACTTCACCACTAACTCCACAATCAATGGTCAATTGAATCAACTATGGGAAATTACATCATGCATAAGTGGTGTCGGTGGCTACAAGCTCACCTTCATCCGTCAAGAAGATAACATATGATTAAGGCTAAGCCATAGATTATCTTCGATTGGCATGGGCCATCTGTCTAACTACTCTAATCTAGGGTGTAGTATGGTTCATCTTCTCTAGGCATAATCCATCAAAGCTCTAAACAATATATTCAGTGAATACCATTGTGTAATAATCGCTCTCATAATCACAAAAAACAAGAGAAATTGAGTTCAATAACAATAACTAAATATCTAAGACAAGATAAGAAATCATTGAGATTGAATTTATAAGACTTTTATTGCTCAATTCTATAATAAGAATACTCTGAATTACACAATCTATGCATGTATATAAAGGTCCCTAATAATTAAAACAATCAAACCATTGATGCTTTGTTAGGGCTACATCAAAACCCTAGTGGATGAACTAGCCGCTCATGGTAGAAGAAGAAGCTTCAACTATTGAGGAAGAAGATATCATCTTCATGAGTTACGCGTATGACTTCGTTCTCCCATGGCTCTGCAAATATGTTTCTGTTCTCTTCTCAGCCCTCCCAGACTCTCCAATCTCTGTAATCTCCCTTCAACTCAGCCTCTAAGTCTTCCCTTTATTCCCTAAGAGAATACACCAAAGTCCTAATCCAATTAGGAATAAATTAGGGTTTCCCACAGCACTAATCAGGTGGGTTTTTCCTGCTAACTTCGGCCTAACTTTTGACCCACTAGAAGTCAGATTTAAGGAATTTTTGTGATATACAAAAGTGTGCAGAATCAAATTTCGTTCAACCTTTCGCAAAAATTAAGTCAATTTGAGGCTCGAAAATAAGACTTCTGGTCTGTTTTCCAAAATGGGATTAAGACTATATTATGCGCAGATTTGGGCTCAGGCCCGAAACCTTCTTAAGCAGCTGTAATTCTCTTGGACCTCTTTCTTGGCTGATTTGAGTTGAAATAAATGGTTGAGTTGATCTTCTTGATATAGGTTTCATTTAATCATCTTGGATGTTTTCTTTAAAAGCCCAAAATCCTGGTTTTAACTGAAATAATCATTAAGGCCCTGAATATACAAAAAATATTGAAACGAAGTAAAATAAAAAAATAATCTATCACTAAGAGAATAAAATATATAAGTTAAGAGGCTAGAATGCGTAATATTCAACGCCTATCACAATAGAATCCTTAAGTCTTCAATTTCACTTGGACAAGAAAAATGATATTTGCAATAGGATCCTCAAGTCTTCAATTTCACTTGGACAAGAAAAAAAAATCCTATTTGCAATAGAATCCTTAAGACTTCAATTCAAAAATCTTGTTTACAATAGGATCCTCAAGTCTTCAATTCTGCTTCGACCAAGAAAAAGTCTTATTTGCAGTAAGATTTTAAGACTCCAATTCAACTTGACAAAGAAGACATCCTTTCTGCAATTGAATTTTCGCAAAAAGAAAGAAAAACTTTGCAAAAATTAAATACTTCAAGTCTCGCTTTAGATACGTGACAAACTCAATATATTACGAGACTTGAAGTGGGGGCAATTTGTAGACATTAAAAAATTACAAAATGAACCCAAAATATAATTTGGGTTTATCTTCAGTTTAGCCCACTTTGGAATGTGGCTCAATGAGTCAGATAATTGGAAGTTAATCTAAATTGTCTAAAAAGTCCAAGCCCACTTAAAAATGGGTTTAATGGATAATTAAATAAATAAATAAATATATATATATATGATCGGCATCGAATGTTGCTCATTCTAGCCTCTTAATTTATATATTTTATTCTCTTAGTGATAGATTATTTTATGATTTTACTTCATTTTCGTGTTTTCTGTATTTTCAGGGCCTTAATGATTATTTCAGTTAAAACCGTGATTTTGGGCTTTTAAAAATGACATGCAAGAGGGTTATATGAAGCCTACATCAAAGGGATCCAATCAACTCTTTATTTTAACTCAAATCAGTCCAAGAAAGAGGTCCAAGAGAATTATAACTGCTGAAGGGTATTTCGGGCCTGGAATCCAATTCTGTGCTTAATACAATTTTAATCCCATTTTGGAAAATGGCCCGAAACTCTTATTTTTTTAGTGTCAAATTGACTCAATTCTCACCTAGGATGAACGAAATTCGATTCTGGACACTTTTGTATTTCACATAAATTTTGTGAATCGGACTTCTACTGGGTCAAAATTTGGGCCAAAAGTCAATAGGAAAAACCCACCTGATTAGTGCTGCGGGAAAACCTAATTAATTCCTAATTGGATTAGGACTTTAATGTATTCTCTTGGCTATTTAAAGTGACAAATTGGGGCTGTATTGAGAGGCTTGGCAGCAGCTTTGAAGACCTTTTGGAATGGAGAATCATTGGAGAATAAGGCGTATCATGAGCGGCTAATTCAGCCACCAGGGTTTTGATGTAGCCCTAACTAAACATCACTGGTTTGATTGTTCTAATTATTGGAGATTTTTGTATTCATTCATAGATTGTGTAATTTAGAGGATTCTTCTTATAGAATTGAGCAATAAAAGTCTTATAAATTCAATTTCAATGATTTCTTATCTTGTCTTAGATACTTGATTATTGTTATTGAACTCGTCCCTCTTGTTTTCTGTGATCATGAGAGTGATTATTACACAATGGTTTTCACTGAATATATCATTAAAAGCTTTGATAGATTATGTTTAGAGATGATGAAACATACTGCACTCTAGATTATAGTAGTTAGGCAGATGGCCCATGCCAATCGAAGATAGTCCATGACTTAGCCTTAATCATATGTTATCTTCTTGATGGATGGAGGTGAGCTTGTAGCCACCGACACCACTTATGCATGATATGATTCCCCATAGTTAGTTCAATCGACCATTTATTGTGAAGTTAGTGGTGAAATCAATTACCCTAGACTTATCTTATATTCTCTACACTCCTTAATTTTTCTTATTTTTGTTCAATTGCTTCATTAGATAATTTAGATATAAAAATCAGTAATTTATTTATTTTAAATTTAATTAGAATTAGTCCTAACAATTCAACTCAATCAGACCACAGTCCCTGAGGTTCGACACCCCTTTCGATAGCCCTATTCTACAAGGAATTCGTTCTATTGCGAAGTGTGGTAATTTTAATTGATACACTTATTGAGACACTCACAACACACGAATCAATATATGTAATTATCAACAAAGATAATTATTATGTATATATTGGATAATTATCACAATTATCATAAAAGATAATTATAGGATAATTATTAGAATAAAAAGAAAGTTACAAATTTACCCCTCCAATGAGCCTATAAATAAAGGTTCAGGGGTGGGGGAAAGGAGGACTAGAAGATTCTCAGAAAAAACTGAAACTCTGCAGAAGTCTTCACTCAAAATTCAAAGCTCCAAAGCACCTAAACCCTGAATAAGAAGAACAACAAGCACATCATCCATGTGTCGTTCTTCACCAAAGTTTCAATCCAATTTAAGATGAAGCTCTTGCAGCCCTTGAAGCTGGATCACCAAGAGATCGAATCAGAGGAATTTATCTTTCTTTTGTAAAGATTCACAGAGAATTGCACCTATTTTTCTTAAATTAATAAAATTATTTATTTGTCACTAATTTTCGTTCCTAGAATTTCAGACACGAAACTTGTATGTACAATTCCCTTTAAGGATCCAACTCATGAGAAGCCCATTTATGTAAACAATGAAAGAAAAACCCTAATCTCATTTTCTAGTTCCCATCGACCCACATGATACCCTACCCACTCATCTCTCATTTTGCCTCTCATCTCTCATTTTTTACAAAGATTGACGACCGACCTCTCACTTCAGCCCTCCAGTATTTCATATTTTTTGAGACATCAATGAATGATTGGTGAAATAAATTACAAAAAAAGAATAATGCACAACCATCGATGATTTCAAACAACCTCAAGGTATGCATACATATATATAGCCATGCATAAGATTTGTTTTTATGTATATATATACATGAATAAGTCATGTATGATATTTATATATATATATATATATATGAGATTGAAATGTGTATACATATATGGTGGGCAAATGAGTACTAGCTGAGCTCAAACTCGTCGATATCTTGTTCAGCCGAGCTCGAGCTTGGCTAGGCAAAGCTCACCTGAACACCTCCCTAACTATGGCGATCTGAGCCCGAACGTGCTGAAGTTCGACTTGGCTCATTATAGCCCTATCAGTTGGTTACAATATTTGGTGATTTAAATTGTATTATCAAACCAAAGGTTTGTAGCCTAACGGTATAACCACCCCATCCGCAAAGAGGAGGGGAGGAATCGAGCTTCGGTGTTGGAAAAAAATGTGTGTGAGTTCTCCAATTAGAAAGAAAAAAATTATATTATCAAATACATTCAATTGTATTAAAGTTATATAGTTGATTCACCCCTCCTCACCAAATAAATCTATAATTTATTTTAACATCTTATAGTTTACCTCTTTAACTTTGCTTAAAATTTATATTAGTTTTTGTCGAAGGAAGATAGAAGTTTTATCACGTGATGCCCCTTTTTTATGTTTCAACCCTCAGGCTCAATTTGGATTGAGGGATTTGGAAGGATATGATAGTAATTTAACTCATGTCCCATAAATATGAAAGGATATGATAGTAATTTAGTCGTTATCCTTTCTCCCCTATCTTATCCAAACAAGAATGCTATTATCTCCTTTCTTTTCTCTACTATTTATCCAAACATGAACAGAGTTTTTTGCTATCTTCTCTTCTCTTTTCTTTTCTCTCATAACCAATGTTATCCTCTCATTTCTTTTCTCTCACAACCAATGTTATCCTCTCATTTATTTCCTCTCGTGTCTATCCAAACAGAGCCTCAATCTCTATCAAAGTAAATTTCTTAATACTAACATCACACTCCTACTCTAACTAATAGTCTTTTTTTTGGCCCGACAAAATAGTAAAAATATTATTGAATGAAGCAACATGTCCACATGTTGTGAAAGTTACAAAAATATATGTAGCAAAAGGCTAATACATTTGTTAGAGCTAAGGTTGTAAATGAACTTAGCCGAGCTGAGCTTTGACATGTTCAAGCTTGGCTAGCCATAATCAGGTAGGTGTTTGGACTTGGCTCATATTCGGGCAAGCTTGGCCTAGCTCGGCTCGTACTTATTTTCCCACATATATAAAAACTTTTTTAATCTAAGATATATATATATATATATATAATACATATACATGACCAATTCATGTATTTTTAATCTCATATATGTATGGCATATTCATGCTTATATGTATAATTATGCATTCTTTGAGGTTGTTTGAAATCGTCAATAGTTGTGCATCATTTTCCTTTCATAATTTATTTCACTAGTCGTCCATTGATGTCCTCAAAGAATAAAAATACTGAAGGGCTGAAGTGAGATATTGACCATTGAACACTGAATTTTTGCTGCTGTGATGGCACTAGGACATCCCTTATTTGACACTGCCTACATCCTGTTAGGTAGTGTTGCATACCCACCCATTTATACCCAATCACTTTCCCATCCAGATCTAATGTGGGACAATACCCTCTAACAGTAGGGCACCATATGATCAATTGGGTCTGGGAAATGAGATCGGGGTTTTTCTTTTGTTGTTTAAATAAATGGGCTTTTGATCAGTTAGATCTTTAAAGGAAATATGGGCCAATCTTAGTTAGGCTTTTCATTTGATAATAGGTAATGTATTTTACATATGGGGTTATATATATTATTTCAAATTTTCTAACTTGTTGACATATATGGGTTGGACCAAATTGTTTATATATATAGGCTCGACCAAAAAGTTACGTATGATTTAGAAACAAGCTTGTTCACGAGCCTAACCTTGTTTAGGCTCGACTCGTTACTAGCTAAACCATTCCAAAATGAATGTTCAAGTTTGACTCGTTTGTTAAATAATCGAGTCCAGGTAAAATCCGAACTATTTATAAACAATTTGGTTCATTTGCAGTTGCAGCCCTAGTTAGAGCTATCTATACATACGTGGTTAAAGTTCCAAAAGAGCAACCCATCTTTGTTTCCACACACAACACATAGAGACTTGGTTTTTCTTCTCTCCCACATATACTACAAAGTGAATCTTCCACCACACCGCAGATCTTTAGTTGTTGCATCACACGTAACCTCTCTTGACAAGCTTATCACAAGAAGAATTGGATTTTCCTTGAGAGTTATTATCTTTTACATCATCTTCCAAAGTTGTGACACACTAAACCCAATATGCAAGAGGGACCATTGTACAAGATGTACTGCATTTAAAATTGATCATTTGTGTGTGAGAGAGAGAGAGAGAGAGCGAGCTTTTCCAAACTAGGTGCATAATGATCAATCAGGATATGATCCCCTGTCTATCCGACTCAAACTATCAAACCAATTTTATGTGTTACACAAATGTTTCCTTTTGAATTAAACAAAATCAATTGACATTATAAAATGATATCATGTATCACCAAATCATGTGGTCTAATTGTATCTTTTCTATTTTTCATTGAAAGATTGAGGGTTCAATTTTTTTATATTTTTTTTGTTGATAAGTTAAATTTGTATAGAAGAGAGAACATTTATGCTATGTTTGTTTACATAGAAACAACAAGAATGGAAAAGATTTTTAGAGTTGGATAGCTGAAAAAGAAAAAATTTGTGAGAAATAACTTTCCATAACCACCTAACTTTCTCATTAATTTTTTCTAAAAAAAATGCAAGTTTTTTGATTTCTTGAGAGAGTTTTATAAATTTACAAGAATGTTCTTTTTTTTCTTGCAAGTTTAATGCATTCCAAACTATAAAATTGTAATTTCCTATAACTTTCTAAAAACTTTCAATCTAACTAAATGAATAGAATGTTGAAAAATTTATTTTTTCGCTATTAGTTTATATCTAACCTAACGTGTAGAGACCGTGACCAATTTTGGCCGATTTTGTATTTTTTGCATCATTAATACTATAAATGAATTTTGAGTGGTGTATGAAATTTTTTGAGTGTGGGAAACATATTTGGGAAGTGTTATTAAGGTTTTGGTATGTTTTCGGAAGATTTGGAGAAGTTAGACTTTTTGGTCAAACTAGGGCCCGAGATGCGACTTAAGTGGGCTCGGGAATCCAAAAATTTTCTAAAAATATTTATTTCTGGGAATGGCTTCGGTGAAATGTTTATATATTAAAGGAAGCAATTTTGAGATCATAGGAGTTTTCAAAATCGAAAACGGAGTCCGAAAAGGTGCATTAAGTGGCCCAGTGATATCTTGGTCTTTTAGCTGCCTAGGGACCTTAAAAGGTCAAATCATGCAGATATATGTCATATTCCTCATTTTCAATCAGCTGCTCTCTCTCTCTCTTCTTTCTCCCTCTGCTTTCTCTCTAGCTTTTGAAGGCTTGAGGCTTTGATTTGGGATTTATCGAATAAGGGAGATACGTAGGGGACAACTTTGGCTTTGATTTGAACCGAACATCTTTGTAGTTTGGCAAGGTTGACATTGCCGATATTTTGAGAAGTGCTTGGAAGGCCTTCATTTTTGAGGTAGGGGTCTCTCTTCTCATTTAATTGTCGATTCTAGGGTTTCGGGAGAAACGGTGAGAGCTAGGGTTGTGTATTGCATATTTTAGAATAGTAAGAGGGGTGGGATGTGGTGTATTTCTATCTCTCTTTAGTCTCTTATGTACAATGTGTATGCATATGGTAGTATACATGATAGAAGTGGTAAATGAGGGAGAGAAACAAGTATGAACACTTGTATGCTAGGTTTTGTGCACTTTTGTGAAAAATGTATTAAATGTGCATATTTGTGTTATGTGACGTTTTGTGATTTAAAATGCATGCTTTTTTTTGTATAGAAATGATATGCATTGGTGAAGCATGACAAATATCTGCTTTAGTGAATTTTGTGAGCATATGCGACTTATGCTAGGGTTTACATATATAGACAATTATATGTGTGATTTGGTGAATATGAAATACATGCTATGTTCCTATATAACTAGCTTATGTATTGTGAAGCACAAATCTTAAATGCTTGATATTTATATGTTCAAATTGCATATATGGGGCCGTTGTAAGGAAACGGGGAAAAGTGGTCGAATTGCCAAGAGTAAGTCAATACTCGGTGAGGGTGTTTGAGTGGTTAAGTCACCTTGGACGAGGTAAATTCTCAGTGATCGGGATCTAACTACCTTGGAGTAGGTAAATACTCGGTAGGGATTCCAAAAAGTTGCCCAATCACTTTGGAGTAGGTAAATATTCAGTGATTGTGGTTTACTCACCTTAGAGTAGGTAAATACTTGGTGAAAACCCAGAAAAAGAAAACGGGCCAAGTCATCTTGGAGTAGGTAAATACTCGGTAGGGATTCCAAAAAGTTGCCCAATCACTTTGAAGTAGGTAAATATTCAGTGATTGTGGTTTACTCACCTTAGAGTAGGTAAATACTTGGTGAAAACCCAGAAAAAGAAAACGGGCCAAGTCATCTTGGAGTAGGTAAATACTCGGTGACGGTGGTCTACCCACCTTTGAGTAGGTAAATACTCGGTGGCGGAGTTAAAATTGTGTGAGAAGTGTGTCGGTCACATGATTTGGTCAAGAATTATATTAGGGTATCGGGTTGAGTCTGAGAGGGAGACAAGCGGATAATTATTGCTTTCATCTTTAGTTGTGAAGCATGACATGTGTTAAATGCATCCCTGTATATATGTATTGTTGTGAATGGACATGATGTATGTTGAATGATATGTAAAACGTTGTGACATGCATTCATGTAGGTCGTGTCAAGTCGGTACTTAGGTGGGTTAGTAGAATTTTTGCTATATGTTTGATATTGTATATATTGTGGCTATCCATGTTGGCTTGTGGCATGAGACTTATTTTGATGTTGTAGTTATACTTTGGACAAATGTAACTTTATGGTATGCATGGATTATAAGCTTGTTATCTATGAAAAAGACTATGGACTTACTGTGCAATGCTTTTAGGGAGCATTTTGTTCCTTTTGATGGACTAATATAGTTGATGGATATTTTCACTTTGGATGAAATGTGTTTATGAGGGAGAATGACTCATATTGGTGCATGATCTGATTATGAGCATAATTTAGAACTTGTGAATGATGTAGACTCCTTTTGTGTATGATTTTGTTGTTGTAAGAATGGATTTTGTTGGTAGAAAGGGCTTAGAAGGTCAAAAATGACCATTTACAAAGTTGTAGTTTTTGGGCAGTTCGATGCATCGAACTGCTAGGTTTGATCTATCAAAGCTTCGATGCATTGAAGTTCCCAATTCGATGCATCAAAAAACTTATAGAATTTTGGAATGTAAAAATCCCAAGAGCTATTTTTGGTCGATACTTGTTTGATGCATCGAAGTCATCACTTTGATGGATCGAAGTCACTTTTTACAACGTGCTTCAAAAATTATCCTAAACTTCAAATGGGCACAACTTCTTCGTTTTAAATTGAAATTGAGCATGATTTTTTTTTGAAATTGAGTATTTTTAGATTCTCTATCCAATAGTGTAGGTCTTAGATTCAATTCCAAACACACGAAATTTTGAGTCTTGGAAGTGAGTGATTCATAAGAGTGCGTAAAAATAAAATCCCCTCTAAGGTGATATGATTTGAGGTAGGGCCTATTGGGATTGGATAAAGTGGAGTTTTGGACATCTCTATGCAAGAAAAGTGTTAAGCTTCTATGGTGATTAAGGGTAATGAGGGTCCATTGGGCTTAATGGACGGGTTAATCTCCGGTCTCTTGGGAGTCTTGAAATCAGGGCGTTATAGAATGGTATCAGAGTTCTAGGTTAGAATACCTAGGGTTGAAGGGTGAGACTTGATTTTGTGATTACTTGAGGTGAAGGATCGGAACATAAGGATTTGGAGTTGACGTTGTAAATTACTTATGTGGGATTTGGTGTGCTTACATTTTCATAACATGCCTTTGTGGAGTGAGAACGGTGTAAGAGTGTGAATTATTGGTTCTAAATTTTTCTTGTTGTGTATATAGCAAAATGCCACAATAAAGAGGGCGAGACATAGGCGCCGACCACAAAATACCACCAACCACAAAATACCACCAACATAATAAACACTGCGAGACATAGGCACCGATGCTCCTCAAGAGCCAACAGATGGACGCAATTCATGCGTGACATGGCAGATACTATGAGAAGAATGGCTAGGGAAGCCAGGAAAGAGGAGGTTTAGGCTTTACCTAGAGTTGCCTTGAGCTAACAAATGGTGGCTATGAGGGAGTATGTGAAATTTAAGTTGCCTACCTTTGATGGTGCACATGATCCACTAGTGGTAGAGAGCTGGATTGATCAGACACATAAACTCATGGTTGCTCTTGCAATCGATGAGGATTTTAAAGTGGGAGTGGCAGCGCTTCTCTTACAAGGGAAAGTGGATTGGTGGTGGCAATTCATCGGGAATGTCCCCAACATTGAGACCATGGATTAGGAAACCTTTAAAGGGTTATTTTTTGATAAGTTCTTTTCAACTTCGGTGAGAGACCAGATGAGGCAAGAGTTCATAGACTTAGTACAAGGGGACTTAGACGTGATGGGGTATGAGACCAAATTCACATCATTGTCTCGCTTTGTCCTGGAGATGGTGATGAATAAGGAACTAAAAGTGAAGAGGTTCGTGAAGGGACTAAAAACTTCTATCAGAAATAGGGTATCCATTTTAGGTTTGATGACATACAATGAAGTGGTTGACAGAGCCTTAATGGCTGAGGAAAATGACAGAGACACCTGATGTGGCCAAATTTGTCTTTATTTTTGTAGCTTACTATTGCCTATCAAAATATAATTTAAACCACTCGTAAGAGAACGAATCTTTGTAGATATGATTCTTTATAGAGGGTATCAATCCCACGAGGAATACATGGATGAATTGCACTATTGAGAGAGAATTTTCAATTTAATCCTAAAAATAGAAATTTTGATTTGAATTTAACACTACTTTGTAGAATGTAAAAACATTAAAAGTAAAAAGTTTGTAAAGTTGAAAGAGAGAGAGAGAACTAGGGGTGGTTTCCACCTCTAGCCATTTGACATGTCCAAGTATGTAGCAAATGGGATTTTCTACAAGTATATGCAATACAATGTCATTAGGCTTGTGGCCTATAATGACATATCAAAAGATAAACATGATTTCTAACTAAACATAGCCCATATTTAACAAGCATAGTCCTTCAACCTATCTACTTATCCTACCTTCTAAATGTACCTACGTGTATCCGAACTACCCTATCTTGGCATGGGCTATATAAGCAAGAAACATCACATTCTATTAAAAATCATTCAAAGCCATCATTTACATTTTTTGTGAAAGTTGTAAATGTTGAGCATTCAAAATGAAATATTTCTACTCTAAGACAAGATGAAGAAATAATATCAAATGAATATATTGAAGAGGTCCACAAATATTATACAAAACACTAGGCTAAGTAATCAACATATAAATATAGATCCCAAGGTTGCTACAAAATGAACAAGTTACATGGCTAGGGGTTTCAACCACACCCTAGATGG
This sequence comes from Cornus controversa, assembly GCA_026545225.1. Taxonomy (NCBI): domain Eukaryota; kingdom Viridiplantae; phylum Streptophyta; class Magnoliopsida; order Cornales; family Cornaceae; genus Cornus; species Cornus controversa. The sequence goes on along the minus strand of CM048846.1, from coordinate 30,501,104 downwards.
AAAGTTAGTTGATTATAGGAGACTTGCAATCCTCCATGGCCAGAGATATGAAGCTCCAAAGGTCTGGTTCAGCACTTCCTCCTCTCCTCTCCAAGTCTTCTTTTCTTTTTTGCTTAAAAACATGCATATATGTCCATCTACTAGTGTCCTTGGGTCCCACCTTGCCTATATATTTATATAATCCACCTAATATATGTATGCTTTCTTCATATGTCTCTTTGAAGTCAAAAAAATCCTCCAAAAGGACGTGCAAAGGTCATTCATGAATGCAAGTGGCAAGACAAGTGAACAAGTGGGCAACTTGCAGTCTATAGAATCTTTATTGTGCAAAATTGAAGTTTCTCACAATTGAGATTTCAATCATGCGAAATTGAAGTTTTGCACAATCGATATTTCGATTGTGCAAAATTATCATCTCGATCATGCGAAATGCCTTCATGAATTTCTTGATTTCTTCACGTCCACAGCATTTGATCGAAAACATCGACCTTTTTTGGGACAAAACCTAATATTCAACAAAAATACAAAAATAGCATAAAAATACCAAGGTAAACATAAATGCGGAATCAACATATGCAATTAAGAAGGCTTAAATGTGCAACATTTAATGTTTATCAACACCCAAAGGATATAAGACTCTAAACAGCAAGTGAAGAGTGCGAGGGCATCTTCGGGTGGTGAAGGACGAAAGAGCAATAGGGAAGGTAAGTCAGGTTTCCAAGGGCAGCAGCAAGCTCGCCCGGTACCTTCATTGGCCTTGCCTATCGGATCCTTATGATCTTCTGTGGTGTGCTATAATTACCATCAAATTGGCCATTGCAACAGGGAGTGCCCACAGGGATATACAGTGGCACCTGTGCCAGTAGGGATAGCGGGGGAAATGTGTGCTTCTCTTGTAAATAACCCGGGCATATGAAAGCTAACTACCCACGGAGGTAGGTGATACATAGTGGTACAGGGACTCAGTAGAGAGCTGGGTAGATGACTACAGTTCAGTTTGGCTTCAGAGCGTTACCTCCACCATAACCATCACAGTCAGCACAGGCATCACGAGTAGCAAGGGGTTCCACACTTGCTTCTATTCAGCAGTCAGGCTTACAGGGGACTGGCCAGCAAGGTCAGTAGACATGGGGTCATGTTTTCACACTCACACCAGCAGAGGACATACTGGGACCGTTAGTGATTAGAGGTATTTTCCTAGTTTCTAGCTCGTGGGCTAAGGTATTGATAGATTCAAGTGTATCGCATTCATTCATATCTGTTGCATTTGCTTGTGCCTTGGGGCTGAGGGTGTCATCACTAGAGTCACTATTGTCCATTGATACACCTGTTAGGGGTAGGGTTACCTTGGATAGAGTATGTCGATCTTATGAGATCGAGGTTTTGGGGCATCGATTGGTGTTCGACTTTGTGTTACTAGACATGATCACTTTCGATATCATTCTAGGTATAGATTAATTGTCTCCATAGGAGAGTGACAATGTGTTCTCATAAGGGTGATTGCTTTTACTTTGTGGGAGAGCTGGATGATTTCTACGTTTCGTCTTTGATTAGTTCCAATATACGAGATGGGGTTAGATATTTCCTAACTAGCTTATTAGCCGAGGAGGATAAGATTGTGACTAGTGGAGGATTTCCACTGGTGGTTAGTAAGTGTTTGAATGTGTTTTCGGGGGACTTAATAGAGTTACCTCCAATGAGAGATGTAGTGTTTAGCATTGATCTTGCTCCTGGTACCGTGCCTATCTCTATGGCACCGTATCGGCTGGCACCAGCTGAGTTGAAGGAGTTTAATGATCAGTTGCAAGAATTGTTGGATAAGGGATTTGTAATATCCCGCTCCAACACATGGTATGATATTGTCCACTTTGGGCCTGAGCCTGCACAGTTTTGCTCTTGGGTTTTACCCTAAAAGGCCTCATACCATTTGAAGAGAACACACTACATATAAGCACATCCCGTTCTCCACACCCAAGCGATGTGGGATTGAACACCCTGTACCCTGTTAGTGTGGTAGCTAAGCCCAGTGTCTGTCTTCGCACCCGCCCACTCACACCCGTTCACAAGGGTTACTACAATCCACCCCCTACGAGGCCCAACGCCCTCGTTGGCACACTTCCGGTTGGGTTCAGGCTCTGATACCAACTATAATACCCCGCTCCAACACATGGTATGATATTGTCCGCTTTGGGCCTAAGCCCGCATGATTTTGCTCTTGGGTTTTACCCCAAAAGGCCTTATACCATTTGAAGAAGACACACTACATATAAGCACATCCCCATCTCCACACCCAGGCGATGTGGGATTGAGCAACCTGTACCCTGTTAGTGTGGTAGCTAAGCCCAGTGTCTGTCTTCGCACCCGCCCACTCACAGCCGTTCACAAAGGTTACTACAGGATTTGTACGACCTAGTACATCGCCTTGGGGAGCTTCGGTCCTATTTGCTAAAAGATGGATGGATCTTTACAGTTATGCATAGACTACCGTAAGTTGAACAAAGCAACGATTAAGAACAAATATCCTTTGCCAAGGATAGATGACTTGTTTGATCAGTTTAAGGGTTCGACTTATTTTTGAATATCGACTTGAGGTTTGGTATTACCAGTTGATGGTAAGGGAAGAGGAAATTTTGAAGACAACCTTTTGGACTAGATATGGCCAGTATGAGTTTCTAGTGATGCCATTTGGTTTGACGAATGCACCGACAGCGTTCATGAATTTGATGAATCGGATATTCAGAGTGTACTTGGATGGGTTTGTGGTGGTCTTCATGGACGACATTCTTGTGTATTCTTCTTCTATGGAGGAGCATGAGATCCACTTAAAGACAATATTACAGATTTTGAGAGAACACCGTTTGTATGACAAATTCAAAAAATGTAATTTTTGGTTAACAGAAGTGAAGTTCCTAGGACACGTGGTGTTAGAAGGAGGAGTATCGATAGACCTTTTTAAGATAGAAGCGGTAATGAATTGGGAGATGCCTAAAAACGTATTCAAGATACGTAGTTTCTTGGGTTTGGCAGGATATTACCAGCGTTTTGTGAAAGATTTTTTGAAGTTAATAGAGCCGATGACCAAGCTTACTCATAAGGGAGTTAAGTTTGAGTGGAACAAGGCTTGCGATCATTCCTTTATGGAATTGAAGCATAGATTGACTAGTGCTCCAATTTTGATTATTCTTGAGTGCGATTTGGGTTATGTCATCTATTGTGACACTTTACGAGACAGTTTGGGATGTGTGTTGATGCAAACTGAGAGGGTTATTGCATATGATTCCCGACAGTTGAAGACCCATGAACAGAATTACCCGACTCATGACTTAGAGTTGGCGGCAGTAATTTTTGCTTTGAAAATGTGGAGGCATTATCTCTACGGAGAGAAGTTTGAGGTCTTCTCCAATCATAAGAGTTTGAAGTACCTTTTTGTCAAAAAAGACTTGAATATGAGACAGAGGAGATAGGTTGAATACATGAAAGACTACAACTTTGATCTTTAGTATCACCCGAGAAAGGCTGATGTGGTTGCCGATGCATTGAGCTGGAAGTCACATGGCACTCTAGCTAGTATTGCTATTCGAGAGTGGAAGATGATGGAAGACATCTCAGAAATAGGATTGTGCTTTAGTGATAGTGATGGACATGCCACTTTGTTCACACTTATAGTGCAGCCAGCTCTAGTGATTAGGGTGGTGGAGGAGCAGAGGCATGACAGTGAGTTGGAGAGTTTTTCACTCGGATTTTGGGTGGCGAGACAGTGAAAGATTGGGTCATCCATTTAGATGGAGGTTTGAGGTTCAGAGACAGGATGGTGGTTCTATTTGTTTATAGGGATTAGGTTCTGAGGGAGATTCATAGCTCTAGACTTGCAGTACATCCCGGTGGTACCAAAATGTACCACAATCTTTGTAGACAGTATTGGTGGAAGGGTATGAAAAAGGTCATCGCACAGTTTTTGGCAAAGTACCTCACTTGTCAACAAGTGAAGGCTGAGCATCAGAGACCAACAGGCTTATTGTAGCCACTACTGGTAGCTATGTGGAAGTGGGAACACGTCACTATGGACTTCATGATGGGGTTGCCTAGGACCATGAGGGGTCATGACGTAGTTTGGCTCATTGTGGATAGATTGAGCAAGGTGGCTCATTTCCTTCCTATTTGAGTGACGGATGATGTGGATACTCTTAGTTGGTTGTACATTGATTAAATTTTGAGACTACATGGAGTGCCAGTTTCCATTGTGTCTGACAGGGATCCAAGATTCACGTCATAGTTTTGGCAGAATTTTCAGGCTGCTACACTTGATACGGACCTCCATTTCAGTACGACTTTTAATCATCAAACAGACAGTCAGTCAGAGTGTACCATTCAGATCTTGGAGGATATGCTTAAGGCATGTGCACTTGATTTTTGAGATAGTTGGGAGGATCAACTTCCATTGGTGGAGTTTTCATACAATAATAGCTATTAAGCTAGTATTGAGATGACTCCATTTGAGGCTTTGTACGGTAGACCTTGCAGGTCACTGGTTTGTTGGGCAGAGGTCGGTGAGACAATGGCATTGGGGCTAGATATAGTCAGGGAGACTACAGAAAAGATAAAGATCATATGGTAGCGTTTGCTTACGGCTCAGAGTCATCAGAAAAGTTATGTCGATAGAAGGCGGAGGCCTTTAACATTTGAGGCGGGGGACCATGTCTTCCTAAAGGTCTCACCACGACGGGGTTTGATGAGGTTTAGGTGTAGTGAGAAGCTAGCCCCACAGTTTATCAGTCCATTCAAGATATTGGATCGAGTTGCCGAGATTGCATATCGTTTGGCATTGCCACCGTAGTTATCAAGTGTGCACAATACTTTTCACATTTTGATGTTGAGAAGGAATGAGCTGGATCTTTCACATGTGTTAGATTAGATAGATCTTGAGGTGGAGGAAGATGTGTCTTACGAGGAGAGACCGGTATAGGTTTTGGATGCTAGGGATCAAGTGCTTCGGGGCAAGACCATTCCTTTGGTTAAAGTCCTTTGGAGACATCACGAAGTCGAGGAGGTTACATGGGAGCAAGAACAAGAAGTTCACTCAAATTATCCTGAGTTATTTTTTACTTGAGGTATGTTTCCCTTAAGGAGGGGAGGTCGTAGAGACCGTGACCAATTTTGGTTGGTTTTGCATTTTTTGCATCATTAATACTATAAATGCATTTTGAGTGGTGTATGAAATGTTTTGAGTATGTGGAATAGGTTTGGAAAGTGTTATTGAAGTTTTGGTAAGCTTTTGAAAGATTTGGAGAAGTTTGATTTTTTGGTAAAATCAGGGCCCAATATGCGACTTAAGTGGGCCTGAGAATCCAAAATTTTTTTGAAAATATTTATTTTTGGGAATGGCTTAGGTGAAATTTTTATAGAGTAAAGGAAGTGAGTTCGAGACCGTAGGAGTTTTTGAAATCAAAAATGGAGTCTGGGAAGGTGCGTTAAGTGGCTGGGGGTATTTTGGTCTTTTTGCTGTCTAGGGACCTCAAAAGGTTAGATCCTGCAGAGATATTTCATATCTCTCATTCTCACGCAGCTGCTCTCTATCTTCTTTCTCCCTCTATCTTCTCTCTAGCTTTTGAAAGCTTGAGGCTTGGATTTGGGATTTGTCGAAGAAGGGAGATACGTAGGGGACAACTAGGGCTTCTGTTTGAATTGAACATCTTTGTGGTTCGGCAAGGTTGACATTGCTGAGATTTTGAGAAGTGCTTGGAAGGCCTTCATTTTTGAGGTAGGGGTCTCTCTTTTCATTTAATTGTCAATTCTAGGGTTTCAGAAAAAACGGTGAGAACTAGGGTTGTGTATTGCATATTTTAGAATAGTAAGAGGGGTGGGATGTGGTGTATTTCTATCTCTCTTTAGTCTCTTATGTGCAATGGGTATGTGTATGGTGGTATGCATGATAGAAGTGGTAAGTGAGGGAGAGAAACAAGCACGAACACTTGTATGCTAGGTTTTGTGCACTTTTGTGAAAAATGTGTTAAATTAGCATATTTGTGTTATGTGATATTTTGTGATTTAAAATGCATGCTTTTTTTATATAGAAATGATGTGCATTGGTGAAGCATGACAAATATCTGCTTTAGTGAATTTTGTGAGCATATGCGACTTATGCTAGGGTTTACATATATAGACAATTATATGTGTGATTTGGTGAATATGAAATACATGCTATGTTCCTATATAACTAGCTTATGTATTGTGAAGCACGAATCTTAAATGCTTGATATTTATATGTTCAAATTGCATATATGGGGCCGTTGTGAGGAAACGGAAAAAAGTGGTCGAATTGCTAAGAGTAAGTCAATACTCGGTGAGGGTGTTTGAGTGGTTAATTCACCTTGGAGGAGGTAAATTCTTGGTGATTGGGATCTAACTACCTTGGGTAAATACTCAGTAGGGATTCCAAAAAGTTGCCCAATCACTTTGGAGTAGGTAAATATTGGGTGATTGTGGTTTACTCACCTTGGAGTAGGTAAATACTCGGTGGAAACCCAGAAAAAGAAAAGGGGCCAAATCATCTTGGAGTAGGTAAATACTCTGTGACGGTGGTCTACCCACATTGGAGTAGGTAAATAGTCGGTGGCAGAGTTGAAATTGTGTGGGAAGTATGTCGCGAACATAATTTGGTCAAGAATTATATTAGGATATTGAGTTGAGTCTAAGAGGGAGACAAGCGTATAATTATTGCTTTCATCTTTAGTTGTGAAACATGACATGTGTTAGATGCATCCCTGTATATATGCATTGTTGTGAATGGACATGATGAATGTTGAATGATACGTGAAACATTGTGACATGCATTCATATAGGTTGTGTCGGGACGACACTTAGGTGGCTTGGGGTATCTCTACTGAGCTGCTGTGGTGATCACCCCTTCTTCTAAACTCTTTTTGCAGATAAGTCACCGATGGTAGATGGGACTTGAGTGTCCAAGTGGGACTTTAGTAGCATTTTTGCTATATTTTTGATATTGTATATATTGTGGCTATCCATGTCGACTTGTGGGATAAAACTTCATTTTGCTATTGTAGTTCTATTTTAGACAAATGTAACTTTATGGTATGTATGGATTATAAGCTTGTTATCTATGAAAAAGACTATGGACTTGTTGTACAATGCTTGTAGGCAGCATTTAGTTCCTTTTGATGGACTAATATAGTTGATGGATATTTTCACTTTGGATGAAATGTGTTTATGAGGGAGAATGACTCATATTGGTGCATGATCTGATTATGAGCATGATTTAGAACTTGTGAATGATGTAAACTCCTTTCTTGTATGATTTGGGGGTTGTAAGAATAGATTTTGTTGGTAGAAAGGGTTTAGAAGGTCAAAAATGACCATTTACAAAGTTGTAGTTTTTGGGCAGTTCGATGTATCGAACTGCCAGGTTTGATCCATTGAAGCTTCAATGCATCGAAGTTCCTAGTTTCATACATCGAAAAACCTGCAGGATTTGGAATGTAAAAGTCCCAAGAGCTGTTTTTGGTCGATACTTGTTCGATGCATCGAAACTTCGATGCATCGAAGTCATCACTTTGATGGATTGAAGTCACTTTTATGTGAAATTTGGTGTGCTTACATTTTCATAACATGCCTTTGTGGAGCGAGAACGGTGTAAGATTGTGAATTCTTGATTCTAAATTTTTCTTGTGCATGTAGCAAAATGCCTCCATGAAGAGCGCGAGGCATAGGCGGCGACCACAAAATACTACCGACCACAAAATACCACCAACCACAAAATTACCACCAACATAATAAACACTGCCAGAACCACTAGAACTCATTAACAAAAGCCACATTCATTGTCCAAACATAAAATACCACCAACCACAAAAAAGCCACCAACATAATAAACACTGCTAGAACCACTAGAACTCATTAACAAAAGCCACATTCATTGTCCAACCATAAGATACCACCAACCACAACATACCTCCAACAAAAAATAGATGACAAAAAAGTACCACACTATACCAAATAACCAAAAATAGTACCACCCTACAATTAGGTCTAGTTCAAACAAAAGTACCTACAATTAGGTCCAGTTCAAACAAAACTAACTAACTGAAAATGCAACTTGTAATGAATATCTAACCTGCAACAATTAGGTCCAGTTCAAACTTATTAGTAACTAATTGAAAATTTTAGTGCTTTAAATAAAAAATTCAAGAATTTGTAATGAATACCTAGAACAACCAGTCTTGGGTATCTTAGGTACCATGTAGCATGTCAAGAATATAGATTGAGACATATTGATAACTTGTGAAGAAGCCAAAATTAATTGTCAGGACAATTCAAACACAAAAATCAAACACCTTATAAAGTTATATCTCACTGTTGATCCCATTAGCTATCACTGGGATATCAGTCAAGTTCCCTACACCAATGTCAACATTGCCATTACACCCACTATCAATCCTTCCACTACCACCACTTCTAGTGCCACCCCTACCACTGCCCAATGCACTCCTACCACTACCACCCTTACCACTGGCCAATGCACTCTTTTCACTGCCACCCTTACCACTGCCCAATGTACTTCTTTCTCTCACAGAACCCCTACCACTGCCCAATGCACTGATTCCTCTCATAGAACTTGTCATAGTCCCATTCTTGCTCCTAAAACTTATGCCACCACTACTAGCCTCTCTCACAGAACCTCTCCCAGTCCTAATCTTGCTCCCAAGACTTGTGACACCACTACCTCTCCTTCTCACAGTACCACTGCCCAATGCACTTAAACCACTCCCAACACCTATGCCAAGACCACTGACAGTCTCATTTCCACTTCCAACAACTTCATTATCAACCTTATAAACATACAAAACTCCAATTTTTGGAGTTTTGGGTCTGCCTCTTTTGTTTGCAGGTGGTGTAGGTTGTGTTCGTTCATTCCTACAGGTCCTTGAGTTATGACTAGTTAATTTGAATCTTCCATAAATAATGTGAGACCTTTGTTTGAGTGCATTCCTAAAACTTGATAAAGCTTCATTAGAAGCTCTCCTCCTTACTTTCTTTGGCTTTCTTGGTGGTTTTTTAACTATAGGAGGAATTAAAGGAACTACACCAATTATTTGTTTTATGTTCCTCAATGTCAATGGATTGGTGCATATGACTTCAAGAATGTTTCTCTATGAAAGTAAGGGTCAACATAATCTTCTAGACTCCCTCTTATCTTGATTATAGATGCACATGCATGCTTGCATAGGATACTTGTCACTTGCCACTCCCTACAAGTACAAGGTTTCTCTGCCAAATCAACAGTCTCATTCATACCCCCGTCTTCAACCTCTGATTCGTGTGTGAGTGTGACTCAAAAAGTATATCAATTAAAAATTTCCACACTTCGCAATAGAATGAATTCTTTGCAGAATAGGTCTATCGAAAGGGGTATCGTACCTCAAGGATTATGGTCTGATGAGTTAGAATACGAAATTAATTCTAATTAAATTTAAAAGAAAAGAATTCTGATTTTTAAACTACTTAAAAAGATAAAATAAAATAAATCAAAGTAAATAGATAGTGAAGATAATATGAGAGAAATCTAGGGTATTTGACTTCACCACTAACTCCACAATCAATGGTCAATTGAATCAACTATGGGGAATTACATCATGCATAAGTGGTGTCAGTGGCTACAAGCTCACCTTCATCCGTCAAGAAGATAACATATGATTAAGGCTAAGCCATGGACTATCTTCGATTGGCATGGGCCATCTGCCTAACTACTCTAATCTAGGGTGCAGTATGGTTCATCTTCTCTAGGCATAATCCATCAAAGCTCTTAATAATATATTCAGTGATTACCATTATGCACTAATCGCTCTCATAATCACAAAAAGTAAGAGAGATTGAGTTCAATAACAACAACTAAATATCTATGACAAGATAAGAAATCATTGAAACTGAATTTACAAGACTTGTATTGCTCAATTCTATAATAAGAATACTCTGAATTACACAATCTATGCATGTATATAAAGGTCCCCAATAATTAAAACAATCAAACCATTGATACTTTGTTAGGGCTACATCAAAACCCTAGTGGATGAACTAGCCGCTCATGGTAGAAGAAGAAGCTTCAACTGTTGAGGAAGAAGGCATCATCTTCATGAATTACGCGTATGACTTCGTTCTCCAATGGCTCTGCAAATATGTTTCTGTTCTCTTCTCCGCCCTCTCAGCCTCTCCAATCTCTGTAATCCCCCCTCAACTCTGCCTCTAAGTCTTCACTTTATTCCCCAAGAGAATACACCAAAGTCCTAATCCAATTAGGAATAAATTAGGGTTTCCCGTAGCACTAATCAGGTGGGTTTTCCTGCTGACTTTGGCCCAACTTTTGACCCACTAGAAGTTCGATTTACGGAATTTTCGTGAAATACAAAAGTGTGCAGAATCAAATTTCGTTTAACCCCAGGCCCAAATTATGTCAATTTGAGACTTGAAAATAAGACTTCTGGTTCATTTTCCAAAATGGGATTAAGACTGCATTGTGCCCAAATTTGGGCTTCAGGCCCGAAACCTTCTTAAGTAGCTGTAACTCTCTTGGACCTCTTCCTTGGGCTGATTTGAGTTGAAATAAATGGTTGAATGAATCTCCTTGATGTAGGCTTCATCTAACCATCTTGGATGTCTTCTTTAAAAGCCCAAAATCATGGTTTTAACTGAAATAATCATTAAGGCCCTGAAAATACAAAAAACACTAAAACGAAGTAAAATAACAAAATAATATATCACTAAGAGAATAAAATACATAAGTTAAGAGGCTAGAATGCGTAACATTCAACGCCTATCAACCTCAAACAAAGATTTTCCAGCAAGGTGAGCCAAACATTTTTTTGAATACTTCCTATTAATATTTAGCTATTCTGCTACATTTGGATATAACAATCTCTCTTTATTGTCCATGTACTCCCTCTTTGCTTGAAACTTCCTCAATAATGACTTACGAATCATCTCAAACATTATTATGATTGGCTTATCTCTTGCTTTTAATACGTGTAAACTCCATGATTCAATATATTATTGCTATTTAGGTCACACTTTGCAAATTATGTGTACTTACACTTAGCCCACAAGTGATATGGGTTCTTAACCAACCGATCATATGCCTCAGTGTTGATTTGCTTGATATTGTCTTTATGAATCTCAAAGTCTGTAGTTGTGAAAGAATTTGTAGCATTCCACACCTCTTGCTTCAACTCCATGCCTGAGAACTTCTTTTTGAAATTGTCATACATGTGCCTTACATAGAATCTATGATTTGACCCATCACTAAGTTTCTCAAGTGAGTCAACCAAACCCTACAAAATAAATTTAAATGTCAATATTTGTACCATATTAACAAAATGAGTCATTATAAAGTAAAACAGTTTGGAAAGATACCTTTTGTTTATCTAAAATAAATGTTATTGCTTTGTGGGGGATAATAAGATGCATAAGGTTATCTATGAACCATTCCCAACTGTCCTTTGTCTTTGCTTCCATAACAACAACTGCAATGGGATAGAAGCTATTGTCCCCATCGTTAGCAACAACACTTAGTAAATGTTGATTGTAAGGAGTTTTCAAGAAACACCTATCTAAGCCAATGAAAGGCCTACAACCCTCTTTAAACCCTTTCCACATTGCATCCAGTAAGAAAAACACTCTTTCAAATCTTGTAGACTTCCCATCTGGCTCTAAAATGCCTGTACCCTAGCCACACTTCCAGGGTTTATCTGCAATACCAATTAGCAATATTCTCTGATTTTTGAAAATTGGTCCTCATGGTTACCTTCAATCATCTCCAAAGCCTTCCTCTTTGCCCAATAAGTTTTGTACCTAGTCATATCAAGCTCCAATTCATCAAAAATATGTCCCCTAAAAGCAGTATTTTTCCATTCAGGGTCCCTCGTAAACTTATGCTCGTACATTTTTGCAAGAATGGTGGAAGTTACTTGTTTGCTTCTCTCAACTTTAGATCATTTGTGTTCAAAATTGAATTTTTTGATCTCAAAGGCTCTAGTTGCTTTTCTCTTAGAGGCATATATCCTCCACCCACACTCATTCTCACATATACATGTCACCCTTGTAGATTCATTTATAACAAACTTGAAGTCATATTTGTTCTTCACAGAATGCTCTCTCAATACTATCCTGAATTCTGCAACTTTAGCAAACTTCATGCCCACTGTCAATGTCTTTTCCTTCTCTATGTCCCTCTTAGAAATAAATTCAGGGTGTTTGCTATAACTGATCTCATCATCTAATTCATTATGGACACTCCATAGTTCATCACTTGGTGCATAAACTGAGACATCAACCAACTCCTTACTATGCCCCCTATCAATTTCATCAACATTAATTTCATCTCTATCACATTCAATGTCAGGATTCTGCATATTTTGCTCACCACTTATAGGCTACACTTCTTTAATGTTATGCATATTCTGTCCACTTGCAAGATGCATTACTTCACTTAATTCATTCTGGAATGTTGTCCACACTTGATGTTCATTATTCACATTATCATCATTACTGATATAGATCTTAATCAAACCAAAGTTTTTGTGCCACATCATTAATTATCTGTAATAAGTGGTTATGGACAGGGTCTCTGTAAAACATCTTACTTCCAGTACCCAAATGAAGGTTCTCTATAATGTCTTCCAATTTAAAGAAAGACATCATATCTGGGTCCACATTTTCAAGTAGAGTGATGTCACCACCAACATAGTTGTTATGCTCATTGATATAATCCGAATGACGAAGCTGAAGTATATATCTTTTCATCATTTACTAAACACCCAAAATGAACAACAAATCACCAACCACAATTATATATCTGTCATATACTTGCTTCGTATATCAGAGCAGGATCTATAGATCTGTCATGCAATATACATGATTGCACACTAAAAAAATACTGTTAGATATGTAATAAATAAACAAACAAGGACCTAACATCACAAGACTTTCGGGATCACCAAAATAAAATAAAAACAAAAAGAAACAAAAAATAATTATACACAAGACTTTCGGGACCACCACCACTATCAATGCAAATAGACAAGAATCTTTTATATCAATGCAATTTTAGCCACAAATAATGAATGAAATACAAAACCCTAAAAAAATCCTAACTTTATGGCATGCACTCGGGTCCACTATACTTACAAACCCTAATATAATGGAGACAATCAAATCCTAATTTAAAGGAAACCATACGAATCACACAAACAAACAAGAAACTTTGATATTAATGCAATTTCAATTAAAAAAATGATTAAAATACAAAACCCTAAAAAACCCTAGCTTTATGGCACATAATCAGGTCCACCATACTGACAAACACTAATTTAATGGGAGATAATAGAATAAAAAATGGGCCACACAAACATATATACTAAATCTACTACAAAATCAAAGAGAGAGAGAGAGAGAGAGAGAGGTTAGATCACATACCACACAATAGTGAGTCTTGAGGGTTTTAGAAAGAGAGTCTTAAGCGTCTTCTGAGAGATTTGAACACTTCTAAGTTCTAACAACTAATAAGTAACAAGATTTTATATAGATTCATCAATTAGGTTAGGGTTTCAAAAAGAGTTTGGTTTGAACAGGTTAGAATTGTATAGAATAGAGGGTTTTAGAAGGAGATTCTGGTTCAATCGATCAGGGTTTCAGAAGGAGATTACAAGTTCAATTGATCGAGGGTTTTAGAATGAGATTCTAACACTTAGCTTTATTTGTTCAACTAAGAGAGAGAGTTTAGGGTTAATCATCTAAAACTTCGATATGTTTTTGCTGGTGTTGTACAAAATGACTTCATTTTGGGACATGTCCAAAATGGTCATTTCACTTGAAGTTATTTTTTTATATTATTTTATTATACTAATACATGTTTATTTTAGTCTTTTGGCATGTAGAGATCCTTATTTGCAAAATTTTATAACATGGAGGGTGTTTTTTTTAATACATATGGGGTATATACACTATATGTATATCATAGGGGGGTTTTTCGTACTTTACCCTTCTTTTTTTTCTAATTGGAAGAAGTCCAAATCATAAATTATTGCCAATTTCTAAGACTAGGACCAAATTTGAGATGAGTATCAACATTGATGGAATAGATGGTTATAGGATTCATGCCCATTTAGGCAGAGAACACACACATTAGGTTGCATGAGATTCTATAGGCTCAACTTATCTTTAGTTCTGAGTTTGTCCTTGATAGCTATCCACAGGCAAGAGGAGTGTTTGGGAATATTTTGGTTGAATCACACAAGGCAGTGCTAATAAATTTGAGGGCAATTAGGAGAAATATGGTTTTGACGGTATGTGGGAGAAAATTTTGTCAAGAAGGAGAGTGTTTCCATGTGATGAAATCATCTTCTGATGGCGCCACCACCAACATCTCCACAACTAACACTAGTGTATTTTAGCTAATGAATCCCATAGTTATGGTGGTTGCAAAAATTCCAGCCTCAGTAACCATAATTTGTGCTCTGCCACCACCGTCCTCACCCTCACCACCAGCACTCACACCCCACAACCATCACCACAGTATTTGGGCAAAACAACCACGCCGACATTCTTGTGGTCAGTGTTGGCTACAAGATTGGTTAGGATATAGTAGTGGAACTGAGGTTTAGGATGGCGGCAACGGTAGTGACGTCGTGGTTTAAGGCTAGCGTGATGGTGTTATGTGTGGTTCATGGCAGCCACAATGTTGGTTTGGGTTTAAGGGTATTGAGATACGTGAGAGAGAAATGGTAGGAGAAAGGAAAATGATGGATTTATTTATGAAATTACATTAATAACCATATTTTTTATGACGTGGCAGAATTTGGTAAACCTTTATGTCATAAAATATGAGGAGAAAGCTTCCCCCACAAAGGCAGTGGCGAGGTTAGCTTTCACATATATATGTATATAACACCTATTTTTTTCCTAATGTAAAGGACAATACTTATCTACTCATCAGTGAGTAGGTAAGCCCTCCTGACCACCTATGTAGTTTAATTATACAGTGACACATAGCCTTTAATTACAAATCCAAAAGAGAGTAAATAAATAAAATAAATCAGATCGATCCAACTTTAGACTTCTTCACTTTCCTTTTCTCTCACTCAATCCAACATTCAGTCCTCTGGCTCCTCTCCACTTTTCTTCTTCCTCTCAAGCTCCATTGGACATCATATTGGTACTTTACACATCGCTGGCTTGGATTTTTTTATACAATGAATCTTTCAATCTGGTATTTATACATACTGGTATATGTTCAACAACTTCACTATTAAGTTGAATTAGGGTTTTGAGATTAAAGGGCATTTGTTTTTGGGTCTAATGCATTCCTTTATTGGTTTAAGAATTGGGTTCTTGAAATTGAAAGGTAATGGGCTGTGGTTTGACTCTATTCTATCACTAGTTTACAAATTTTAGTCTTTGAGATTAAAAGTATTTGTTTATGGTTGTCGTAGTCTAAATTCTTTGCGTGTTCTTCCTTTGCTAGTTAAAATATATGGAGTTTTGAAGTGGTTCATGATTTGTATTTGTTTCTTTACTAGTGTTTCTGGATTTGGGTATTTGAGGTTCGAAATCTGATTACTTCTTTACAGATATGGGTATCTGGGTTTTGTGTATGGATTCCATTATTGATACAAAAATTGATGTGAATAAAAGATCGAAAGGGAGGGGTAAGAGAGAGATGCAAGTAGCTATTGAGTAACTATTCCATTACTGATACAAAAATTGAGATTAATAGAAGATAATAAGAGCAAGATGAAAAGAAAGAAGATATGAAGCTATAGATGGCCTCATAGGGCTTGTTAATTTGTAGCAGGTTTTGAAAAAAAAAATTATAGCCAGTTAATTTGAAGATTTTGATTCTTTTCCCGTAGTCCAAGGATTTCACTAAATTGACAACTTTTCTTAAATGTATTTAAATGATTACCTTCTTTTAAAATGCTGACACATTCCATCCTAGCTTTCCATGTGGTAACTTCTCTTATATCTTGGTCATTGATGAAAACACATGCCTTATCTTCTCCTCTATGATAGCTCGTGATGGACGTCTAATCGTCCTTTCATAATTTGAATTTTGAACTTTATAACCATATAATTATAACTTCTTTAAATTCAAAACTTCCATAAATTCAAACATGAAAACACACACACACACACACACACATATATTGCACGCTTTGTGGGAGCCAGGAGAGATTTTGAGTCTCAATATTTGCAGGGAAGAAAGTATGGTTTTGAATATGAAGAAGAATAAGACATATTTTTCTGGCAAATATTGAAACTCAAAATCTCTCCTGGCTCCCACAAAGTGTGCCCCTAAGCAGAGTTCTTCATCAAATCTTCCTTCAAAATTTAACAAACCTAAGTCTCAAAGTCATCAAACCCAAAAACTCCTCCAAACCCTTGATAATTCTCAAATCAACCATCAAGATTTAATCTCCATTGACTCTTCTATGACTAGTTTGGGCCCTTGTTTTATTAAAGAATTTCTTGTAGATTTATTCAAGTTTTACCCTATGACCGATGAAGGACTTCCTTACACCTGGAATTTTTCTCTTGTCACTTCCATGGGCAAAAAGGTTAAAACAGCATTCTCACTTCGTTCATGGCCTAAAGTAGAGAAAAGTTCAAAAAGTTGGGTTACTAGACTATCCAACGATAAAGATATATTAGCTGAATGGAAAAGGCAAAGAATCTATGATGCCATTCAGCTTAGCACGACTTCCATGGTATTGGATAAGACTCTCATCTTTCCTGCCTTATTCTTTTGGTCGAATGTCACAAATGCCCTCCATCTTCCTTATGGTATGATGTCTCCTACTTTAAGGGACATTTGTTGTATCACAGGTTTAAAACCTTTTGGTAATAAAGTTAATGCTTTGTTAAAATTTTCAAAGCCTTTCCAGTTTCCAATTAAAAGCACAGGCAGTAAGAAATTTATAATAACCTATGGTGAGTTTCTTAAACATTGCAAGAAACATTCAGGAGTCATTTTAGAATAAGAACATATCGCATTCCTAATTTATTGGTTGTCTAAACACCTCTTTTGTGTTTCTTTTGCCAAGTTAGCAGAGATTTTGTAAATGTGGCCATGGCTTTGGCCGAAGGAATTGACTTAGGCTTAGCTCCATTAGTGTTGTCCCATCTGTATAGAGGTATCAATGATCTTCTAGAGCATCATTTTAAAAGGGTTGGAGGTCTAGTTTGAGTCTTCCAGATTTGGTTAAAGATATACTTTCTTGGTCTTTCTCTTCCTATAGAGACTGAGTCTGATCAACCACTTATTTCCTACAGTTACTTGGATGCTCCTGTTTCTAAGTTAACATTTTCAGAAGTTTTTCACTTGTTTTATAACAAGTTTGAACAAATCAGCAACACTCAGATCAATCCTTTTTCAACTTATCTAATGGTTCCCTCTTGGCTTACTCCATTTCTTGGAGTTTCGATAAAAAATTCTGTAGAAGAATGGCAGATTCTTTGGGCCAAATTCTTGATTCCTTGTGGTTTGCATTTTAGTCTGGTTGCACCAAAATCCAAGAACAGTCGTTGTGAGGTTGAATTCTATAATCTAGCTTAGCTTGCCAGACAATTTGGATTGACCCAATGTATGCCTCTTCTGTTATATGAATCCAGTAATAGAAATTTCAATAGAAGACTTCAGTTCACTGAAGAATATCATTTCAACAAAGTATCTAGTTGATTTGAGAGAAAGAAAAAAACACTTCATGTAATACCCCGCTTTAACACATGGTATAATATTTTTCCGCTTTAGGCCCAAGCACGTACGGTTTTTCTCTTAGGTTTTACCCCAAGAGGCCTCATACCATTTAGAGCGAACACACTACATATAAGCACATCCCTTTCTCCACACCCAGGCGATGTGGGATTGAGCAATCCTGACATGCCACGGCAATCCACCCCGTGGGTGATTACACTTCAACTTTGCTGGATATATTGAAAATTCGAAGTCTTCTATTGAGTTTGATGATTGATGGCACCAATACATACCTCCACCAGGAAGGTGAATTGTATTTTAGTAGTTCAACAACTATTCATCTTCTTCAAGCCTTTATCTAGTAAGAAAGACATTCATGTGGAGTTTGAAGGTAATACCTTATTTAAATTTTTAAGGTGAGTTAGTGAACGTGAAAAGATTTCCTCCACCAATGATAATTCCCAAACTGAGAATGAAAGTGAAGAAGAAGAAGAAGAAGAAGAAATAGATGAATTAGCCAAATCTAAAGGAAAAGGGGTGGTTGGCCAAAAAAAGAAGAAATTTCATGCACCTCAAATAGTCTACTTTGACAGTGAAAGTGATACACTCCAAGACTCAGAAGGAAGCTCTTTTTCAGGAACTTCCTTTTTCTGTAGTGTCAAAGAGAGTTTTCAAACATCCAAGCACAATTTCCAAATAACCCACCAAGACCATAGGAATAACAGACTTGGTAAACACCTGTGAACCTTTCATTTGAACATATTTATTTATAGACTGATAATTCCTCTTTCTTCATACAGGGAATACCTTCTGGAGTTAACTTGTTGAATATTCTTCCTCACAAATAGGAAGAATTAGATGGAATAAAACTCTTAGGGCCTAACGATGTAGATACTGGAATCCAAACCACTGTTTTGTTTTTGCTCCCATGACTTCTACTGTAGTTTGTATCCAGACTCTTCTAGTAGGTGGCTCTTCCACTGGTCCTACTCCCTCTCTTTCGAAGGTAACTTCCAATTTCAACTTTCCTTTTGTTTTAAATTCTAATTCTCATTAAGATGTTGTGGTAGGTTGCCCCCACTATTTCTACCTCAACATCTATCATAGGCCAGAGAAAAGCGCTTCCAACTCTTGGGGAATTTTCAAAGCTATTTAGAGCTTAATTTTAGAAGGAAACACTTTTACTTCTAGTGCTAGGATTCCAGTTGCACCAGGACCCTTAGAAGACGCGCTTGTAGTAGCCAAGTTAAAGTTGCTGGAATTTTTTGAAAATAATCCAAATGAAGTTCTTTATTTTCACCATGATCTGTTTGCAGCTGTGAATACTTTATTAAAGAACCCCTATTTCTCTATTGATATCAAAGTGGCTTTGAACAATTTGCAATGCTAACTTTTATTCCTTGTTGACAATGTGGCTTCTTTCACTTCATTTATCATAGTAGATGAGCAACAACTCCAACAAAGAGAGACTTCTGAGAAGACCCTCTAGTATAACATGGAGCTTTATCAACAACTTATGGCCAAATCTCAGAAATTGGCCAATAACAAAGAAACCTTATCAAAGGAAATGAACAAAATACAAAAAGTGATGAAAGCCATTGAACAAGAGCAAAATGCCCTAGATCAGCAAGCAAATGTTATTTATAATGAAAGTGATGAAAGTAAGAACTTTAGTTGACTAGTGATCTCACTCAAATCCAAGAATCCAAAACCAAAGCCACAAATCAGCGTGAACAAGCCAAACACATATGGACTGAGTTCAGAGATAAATATGCTTCTATCTAACCATATTTCTAGCCTTTCTAATATTTTGTTATTCTTTTGAATGGGAATTCTCCTATAGAAGTATGCCTGAACATATTTTTTTTGATGGCATGTTGTTGAACCTTTTAATGCAAATATATGCCTTTACTTCCAAAAATCTTTTATTTATAATGAAAGTGATGAAAGTAAGAACTTTAGTTGACTAGTGATCTCACTCAAATCCAAGAATCCAAAACCAAAGCCACAAATCAGCGTGAACAAGCCAAACACATATGGATTGAGTTCAGAGATAAATATGCTTCTATCTGACCATATTTCTAGCCTTTCTAATATTTTGTTGTTCTTTTGAATGGGAATTCTCCTATAGAAGTATGCCTGAACATATTTTTTTTGATGGCATGTTGAACTTTTTAATGCAAATATATGCCTTTACTTCCAAAAATCTTTTATTTAGAATACTATTTACAAGGAAATGAATAAAACAAATAAATTGGCTGAAGAACATTTTTTGAATTAAATGTCATTGGCCAATTCTTGAAAAGAAAGAAGTTCGTCAGGATTTACATATTTAGGAAAATTTGATAAATATTATGACCGAGTTGTTCATGTTGGCCAAAAGATAGTTTAATTTCTTAACAAAATCTTTTATTGCTTTCCAACCTTCCTCACAAAAATTGGAAATTTTTATCGGCTCATTAATCAACCGATTCCATTTCTTATTTCTCCCATGCTTCATATATGGAAAAAAGATATCTTTTCAAATATACTCCATTAATAGGTATTGGATGAAGTTCTCCATCTAAATCCCTTAGCCTATATGCTCCCCTCCCAAGAACTTGATGGACCAAAAAAGGGCCTTCCAATTTTGGAAACTTCACCTTCCAAACCAAATCTTCTTTAGAGAAACACTTTTTTATAACTCTTTTATTATATGCTTTCATAACCTTTTTCTTTTGGACAACAATATGATCTAAAGCATTTAATCGTACCTCATTAAGATCCTCCAATTCCACCAACATGGGTTGGTTGTATTATACTGGATTCAATTTATTTTGGAGGGCAATCCTTGTAGACTTGACTGTCACTTCCATTAGAAGTACAACATCATGTCCATAAGTTAACTTATATGGTGTAATGCTAGTACTTGATCTCTTTGAGTTTTGATAAGCCCACAATGCCTCTGAAAGGAGTTCAATCCATCTTTGAGGGTGTTTTCTTATCATCTTTTTATGATTCCAATAAGGACCTTGTTGGACGATTCTGCCTATCCATTTGCTTAAGCATAGTATCGTGTTTAATTTATTAACTTTATCCCATATTCATCGGCAAAGTCATGGACCATTCTACTAATAAAGGAAAGTCATCTATTAGTAGTAATAGTTTTTGGTATACCAAAACGATGAATTATATGTTTATTATTAAAGTCTATGACTATTCCATGAGTGCATAAAATTAATAGGATGGCTTCCACCCGCTTATTAAAATAATTAGTAGCCACCACTACAAATGTATGGCCCGCCGATGATGGTGGTCTCACTTTCCTAATGAAGTCCATGGCCTAACCCCTAAAAGGCCATGGATTTACTATCAGCTGCATTTCGATGGCAGGTACTCTTTAAAAAAGTCTCTGTCTTTGACAAGCCTGACAACTCTTAGCAAACTCAATACAATCATTCAAAATCCCCTTCCAATAATAGCCATATCTTTTAATTAGCCATCTTATCATGATACCAGTTTAGTGTGCTCCACATATTACATGATGAACCTCATCCATTACCAGCATCAATTCCTTCTTGCTAATATATTGCAACAGGAGTATGTCTTCCATACTTTTTTTGTAAAGATCTTTGTCCAATAATAAGAATTTTGGAGCCATTCTCCTAATCTTCCTATCAGCCTCCACATTTGGGTTTTATAAGAACTAGATAAGTGGCAGCCTCCAATCTTCCAAATCAAACTCCTCCACTTATATGGCATATGATTCAGCCATTGATTGACTCCGTTATTCACACGATGGAAGTATTCTTTTCTCAATGATAGTCAAATTTTCTTCCATATCTGTAGAAATTCTTATTTTAGAAGCTACCTATGTAAGGTCATTTAACTTCATATTCAAATATCTCAGCCAAAATTTTAATTAAACATCACTAAATTGTCCAATCAATTGCATAGCCAGAGAGTGAAAATGTCTGAGCTTCCAATTTAAGCATTTATATTCATTAGAAATTTGGCTAAGTACCAAGTTGGAATCCCCAATAATCTGCACATTTTTGGCTTCCGTTTCCAGTAAAATTTCCAAACCGATAATCAATGCTTCGTACTCGACCTGATTATTAGAACATTTGAAATCAAGGAAGAAATAAAATGATGTTTTCTCCCTTTTAGAGAAATTAAAACAATTCCCGCTCTAGTTCATTCACTAGTGCTTGACCCGTCAAAGAGGAGAGTCCAATGTATGAAGTCTATAAAGGAATTACCTATTTCATTTTTTGTCTCTGGTTCTATATCAACACATGGGTGATCAGACAAGAAATCGGCCAATGCTCTTCCTTTAATAGCCTTTTGTGGAATGTATTTAAGGTTGAATTATATCAATCCTAATGACAATTTTCCTATTCTTCCAATAATTATTGGGTTTGATAACATATACTTAACGAGATCTGTTAGGCACACGATATAAACAACAACTGGAGGCATGTATGCTCTTAAGTTTATGGCAGTGAAGTACAATGCAAGACATAACCGTTTAATTGGTGTATACTTAAACTCAACCAAAGTAAGTGCCTTACTTAGGAAGTATACTGCTTGTTCCTTCCCCCATTCATTTTATTGACCTACTAAAAGTGTACCAATTGATTCTTCCATGGTTGATAAATATAACTTAAAGGGACATTTCTTATGAGGTGGCATCATCATAGAAGGGTGAGTCAGATACGTTTTGATTTCCTCAAAAGCTCTTTGATATGGAAGTTTCCACTTGAAGTCTTCAGCATTTTTCAATTTTAGTAAAACTTAAAAAACATGAACCCTTCTAGCACAATTAGAAATGAACCCACAGAGGAAATCTATCTGGTCGATGAATTTCTATAGCTTTTTCTTGTTATTGGGGGTTGTGATTCCAATATTGTCACGCCCAATTTTTGACTCTCGGAAACCGAAGGTAAACCCATCCATTAATCCTAATGAACCCCTCTTTTCCTCTTAAATACCATGGAAGCTTAGCCCTATTCTGGGCAAAAACATGCCCAACTCCACCTTAATAAACCTCAATGAGCCCTACATCAACCCACATCTCCATAGTGAAAATTTCATTTATTCACACTCATGAATCACTCAGTTTCAAAACCTAACTCTTGGTATGATTGAAATTTGGTACTAAAACCTACACCATTAGATAGAGAATTTAAAAATACATGATTTTATAAAAAATCACACTCAATTTTGATCTAAAACGAAGGAGTTACGCTCGATTGAAGTTTGGGTGAACCTGAAAGGTTCCCAAGATACCTGTTGTTCCTTCAGTTGGTTGGAGGATAGTTTCAGCCAGCTAAAACTGGACTTTCAGCTGATTAAGACCCTCGTCTAGCCTGCTAAAACCTGGTACCCATTTACAAACATTCAGGAACTTACACTTTCAGTCGGCTGCTACAAAGCCTAGGAGATCGAAAGTGCCCCGAAGCTCAAAACTTGTATTTTTCAAGCCCAAATGCATTCCACCACTATACCAATCCATAATCAAAATAGACATTTTTGGGCACGTGTCCCCCAAATGGCCATTTTAATGCCTTTAATTTCCATCTATAAGCTTTCATACATCATGCAATATATAAAAGAAACATAGCTCCATCATCCTCATCCTTACGTCCCAATCCATCCATTTCATTCAAATTGCATTTCATTTACTTGAAAATGTCCATACATAGCTATAATGTGAAAAGGGGTCATAACTTTACATTCCACACATTCCAAAACTATAAGTTTGATCCAAATATATATCTCAATGTATGTGGTTTCCAAGTTTATAGTCATTACAAGAATTTCATGCACAGAGTCCAAAATGCTAAAAAATCTACTATAACTACAACAACAAAAATTACCATGGCACACGCTAGAATGGATAGCCAAATCCATCACATCCAAAATGAACAAATACGCTATAAGGAACCCCGCTTGATCATTCAAGTCTCATCCGTCATGGGTACCTTATTTGTAAAAAGTTTGGGGGAGAAGGGGTGAGCATTTCAACAGCTCAGTAGGAATACCCCAACCCACCTAGGTGCCCAACTCCACCTTAATCAACCTCAATGAGCCCTACATCAAGCCACATCTCCATCGTGAAAATTTAATTTATTCACAAACATGAATCACTCAGTTTCGGGACCCAACTCCTGGTATGCTTGGAATTTGGTACTAAAACCTATACCATTAGATAGAGAATTTAAAAATACTAAATTTTAAAAAAGACCACACTTAATTTCAATCTAAAACAAAGGAGTTATGCTCGATTGAAGTTTAGGCGAACCTGAAAGGTTCCCAGGATAGCTACTATTCCTTCGATCAGCTAGAAGATAGTTTTAGCACTTTTAGCTGGCTAAAACCCTCCTTTAACCTACTGAAACTTGGTACCTATTTACAAACATTTGGAATCTTGTACTTTCGGCTAATCAAAAGTGCCCAGAAGCTCAAAACCTGTGTTTTTCAAGCCCAAATGCATTCCACCACTATACCAATCCATAATCAAACCTAAAACATGATTAAAATATATTGAAACCAGTAAAAATCTGTAAATCCCTTTTATAAATCCAAAATAGACACTTTTGGACACGTGTCCCCCCAATGGCCATTCTAATGCCTTCAATTTCCATTTACAAGCATTCATTCATCATGCAATATATAAAAGAAACATAGCTCCATCATCCTTACATCCTAATCCATCCATTTCATTCAAATTGCATTTCATTTACTTGAAAATGTGCATACATAGCTACAACATGAGAAGGGGTCATAGCTTTACATTACATAGATTTCAAAACTATAAGTTTGATCCAAATATTAATGTTAAACCATTTGGCTTCCAAGTTTATTGTCATTTCTAGAATTTCAAGCATGGAGTCCAAAATGCTAAAAATTCTAATATGACTACAACTATGCAAATTACCATGCCATATGCCGGCATGGATAGCCAAATCTATAACATCCAAAATGAACAAAAATGCTACAAGGAACCCCGCTTGATCATTCAAGTCCCATCCATCATGGGTGCCTAATCTGTAAAAGTTTGGGGGAATATGGGTGAGCATTTGATCAGCTCAGTAAGAATACCCCAACCTACCTAGATGCCGACTTGACACTAACCTACATGAATTCATGTCACTACACTTCATGTCATATAGAACGTTCACAAGTTCATTCATAAGCAATGGATATATAAGAATGCATTAAAATATATATCATGCTTCATAATTTAATCACACAAGTATAAAGATAAACTCTCTCTTTCTCTCTCTCTCTGGTCTTACTTGATACCCCAACATGATTTGGACTGCTCCAACAGATCATGTAAGCTTAGACACCTTCGATAACAAGTGCATGATTTGGACAACTCTGATAGTGTTATGTTTCTTTGGCAATACGTTGGTTTGCCTTAAGGTGAGTGGACAACTCCGACAGTTCACCAATGGAGGATATACTTCGACAACAAGTGCATGACTTAGACATACTCTGACAGTGTCATGCATCTTTGGCAATATGTTGGCTTGCCTTAAGGTAAGTGGACAACTCTGATAGTTCACTAATGGATATAATCTAACTCTATGCCTTAACCTCGGTATAATTGGAGCACTTAGAAACTCATACCTCCTTGGGCAATAATGCCAATTACTTAACATAGTCAGACAACTCTGACATCCTATACACATTCCGTTTTCTCTATTTCCACCCAATTACCCCATACATGCATTTTAAACATATAGTGTCTAGCATATCATTTCATGTTTTTCAAATACACAAGTTATTTTTAAAAGTACATAGCATGCATTTCACTCCACATAACCACTCATATAATCACATACATGTCAAACCTAGCATATAAGTCACATATAATCACATATATGTCAAACCTAGCATATAAGTCACATATGCCTATAATCTTCAACTTAGCATATATTGATCATGCTTCACCCAATGCATACATTTACCACAAGTAATTAGCATGAATTTTACATCACATTACCAACACATAATCACCTACATGCTCATCATTTCACATAGTGGTACATGCACACAAAACCTAGCATATAAGTATACATGCTCTCATTTTCACACATTTGCAATTACAAGTCCCTCATGGTATACACATCATAAGGCATATAAAAATAGCATAGAAGAGACTCAAGGAAAGGAGAAAAACCTCAAATCCCACCCCTCTCACTGCTCTCATTCTTGCAATACACAACCCTCACTTCACCATTTCACCCAAAACCCTAGATTCGACAACTAAGCAAGAAGGAGAACCCCAACCTCGAATTTGGAAGACTTCCAAGTAACTTCCAAGAATCCAACAAAATTTCATCTTATTGAAACTCAAGTTTGTTCGATTCAAACCAAAGCCCTAGTCGTCGCCTACACATTTTTCTTCTTCGACGGGTCTCAAATCCAAGCCCAATACACTAAAAATGTAGAGAGAAGGTGGAGGGATGAAGTGGGAGTAATATTGAGAGAGAAAGTGGCATGAGATATGGCTGGAATGTCCCATCCTTGATATTTAAAATATCTAGGGCGCATAATTGACCAAAATGCCCTCGAGCCACATAACGTACCCTCCCAACCTCCGTTTTCAATTTCAAAAGCTCCTACAACCTTGAAATCACTTCCTTAACTCTCTAAAAATTTCATCTGGCCTAAAATAAAAAATAATTATTTTCTAAAATTTTCCAGATTCCTAGGCCCACTCGGATCGTACCTCGAGACCTCGTTTGACCAAAAAGTTAAACTTTTTTAAATGTCCCAAAAACTTGCCAATACCTCTATACAACTTCCCAAACATGTTCCCCACACTCCAAACATATTTATCATTACTTGAAATGCATTTATGGTAATTATGACACGAAAAATGAAAATCGGCCAAAATTGGTCACGGTCTCTACAAATATCTCCTTAGCTTTATTTTTGTCTACTTCAATGATTATTTGGTGGATAAGGGAACCAAGGAAGTTCCCAATAGAGACACCAAACAAACACTTCTATGGATTCATCTTCAACTTATGATTTCACATGCGTTAAAAGGATATCCTCAAGTTTTCCAAGTGTTGTTGTTTGTTCGATAATTTGATAAACACATCATATATATTTACTTCCATGAATCAGCCAATCATATCATGGAAGATAGTATTCATTGCTCTTTAGTATGTTGCTCTAGCATTCTTAAGCCCAAATGACATCACCACCCATTCAAAGGTTCCAATAGATCCTGGACACCTGAATGCTATCTTTGGAATATCTCCTTCAGTGATATAAATATGGTTGTAACTGGAATCTCTATCCATGAATGATAAGATATGATTTTTAGCAGCTGAATTTATCAACTAATTAGCCACTAGTGATAAGTACATATTTCGTATGAATTTTATCTCTAGTATTATGTTTGTTAGTACTTTATTATATTTTATTTTAATCAATAAATGTATTTTTATGTATTCTTAGGTCATTGAAGATTTTCACTCAAAAGAAGATTATTTCATCAAATAAAGATTTGAAAGACCCATTTGCGCATGCTTCACTGTTCAAGTCATAACTCTTAGCTCGATTGTCAAAATAATAAAAGCCTAAACTTTTTGAAAAGTTGATTCATAGAAGAGCATTTTTAAATTTCATGAGAAAGTCCAAATTCAGACATTTAAGGGGTCAAAATTCCATGACAAGTCAGTGGCAAAAATCTGGGTGAATTTGATATTGCAAATATATATTTTAACTTTCATCAACCTACATCAAGGCCCACCTCAAATATGGAGTAATTGATTAGTCTAATTTGCCAAAAGTCCAAGCCTACTTGAAAAGATCAAATGATAATTATACTAATTATCTTAATGATATATATGCATATATATACATATATATCTATTTATATAATTATTATAAATTCAAGATATTTATCATAAATTGGTACACTTGCGAGTTATAAAATTTTAAAACAACAACAGCTGGCATAGGATACTTGTCCTTAGGAGTAGTCATTTAGATTTCTGAGATCTACACAAACTCTTAACTTGCCATTTTACTTAACTATAGGTACTATGTTGGAAATCCATTCAACATATCTAGTAGTTCTAATAAACCCTGCCTTCAAAAGCTTTTTGATCTCATCTTTGACTTTTAAACTGACTTATTGAGACATTCTTCTTAAGGGATACTTGTACAGCTGATAACCCTTTTTTTTATCAGTAATTGATGTTGTACCAATTCTCCTGAAAGGCCAGGCATCTCTTCATATGACCAAGTGAAATAATTCTTATATTCCTTCAATAATGTAATTAACTCCTCCCTAAAGGTAGGTTCCAATAACCCATTTATAAAGGTGGGTTGAGGTTCATCTTTTGTACCTAAATTGATTTCCAATAAAGGAGAACTTCAGCCTTTAAGTCATCAAATTTTGCTGGTGCAAACTTCAAATCTTCTAACTGGATAACGTCTAGCTTAGCCCCATATTCCTTATCAATTTTGGTCATATTGGCTAAAAACAGTTAAAATTTCCTCATAATTTTATGCTTCCCTTGCCATTTTTTGGTTAGATACACCTTCAATGTAGCCAAGTATCCTTTCACCGCTCGACTCCTTTCTTCTTAAGTTTAGTTGTCTTCTATAATCATTAAGTAAGGTAATGATGCACATCGGCCTGAGGAAGAACATTGGGCCTTGACATTTCCTGAAAGAGTTCCTTAACCTCATCATGGTTTAAGGTCCTTTTTATTGTGTCTAATTTAGGTCGATCTTTATGATCCCTTCTAATAAATCTAATAGGGATGAGTTACTCATCATAAAATTGAGCATCTGCATGATATACTTTAGCTACAAAAGGCTTAGTATCCTCTTCCACTATCTTTACTTTGTCTTCATCCCAAAAGATTATGATCTGACAGAGTGTGGAAGGGATGCTACAATTGGAATCTATCCACTCTTGGCCTAATAACAAATTATAGGCTGCTATAGATTCTATTATAAAGAATGTTATCATTGAAGTTTTATCCCCACTGTCAATTAAAATGGAAGTATCCCTTGCATTTGGACAAATCCTCGGGTAAAGCCACTAATAGTTACGTCACTTGGAATAACATCTTCTGCTGTCTTACTAAGTGTCCTCATAATGTTCATGAGACTACATTAAGTATTGAACCATTGTCTACCAAAACTTTTGGTAGAGGCCTTCCTTCCACCAGAACTTTGATATACAAAGGCCTGAGTTGCTGTGTCATTCCATAAGCGATTTTCTCCACTTCCACTTTTTAGGAGTGGAAAGAATTTTGTCCTGCACTTTCATCGACTTTTCTGCTTCAGATATCCTGGTTTATTTTTTCTCTTCCTTAGTAATGTCCTCTATCTGGATGTCATCATGATTTTTTACCAATATCACTTCTGGTGGACTTCCCTCTTCATCTTTCAAAATTGTAACTTCATGAGAAAAATCCTCTTCTACATCTCCCTCCATTGATGTTGGTTGACCTAGTTTTGGTTCAAACACTAAGGGTAATATAAGAACCATACTACAAGATACCTCATTAGGGTGACCCCCATAATAGATTCTTTTCTAGTTGGAAGATTGTTGTGATAACTCATCATGAGACTTTTTTGGTACCACCTCCTTAGGGGTTGCTTCCAACAAAGAATTTGTAAAGACCGTGACCAATTTTGGTCGATTTTGTATTTTTCGCATTTTAATTGCCATAAGTGCATTTTGAGTGATGTTTAACATGTTTTGAGAGTGGAAAACATGTTTGGGAAGTGTTTTTAAGGTTTTGGAAAGTTTTCGAGAGAATTGGAGAAGTTTGACTTTTTGGTCAAATCGGGGCCCGGGATGCGACTTAAGTGGGCCCGGGAATTCAGAAAATTTCCAAAAATATTTATTTTTAGGAATGGCTTAGATGAAATGTTTAGAGAGTTAAGGAAGTGATTTCGAGACCGTAGGAGTTTTCAGAATTGAAAAAGGAGTTCGGGAAGGTGCGTTAAGTGGCCTAGGGGTATTTTGGTCTTTTCGTGACCTAGGGACCTTAAATGGTCAAAATCTGCAGAGATATTTCATATCTCATGGCTGCTTCTCTCTCTATATTGCTCCCACTTCTTCTCTCTTCCTTCTCTCTAGGTTTTGGAGGTCTTCGGCTTAGATTCAAGGCTTGCCGAAGGAGGGAGATACGTAGGGGACGGCTAGGGCTTCCCTTTGAACCGATCAAAGTCATGGTTTGGCAAGGTTGACATTGCTGGAAATTTGAGAAGTGCTTGGAAGGCCTTCATTTTCGAGGTAGGGGTGTTCTTTCTCATCTACTTGTCGATTCTAGGGTTTCGGGTGAAGTGGTGAGAGCTAAGGTTGGGTATTGCACGTTTTAGAGATGTAAGAGGGGTGGGATAAGGTGTTCTTATCCTTCTCTTGAGTCTCTTGTATGCAATAGATGTGTATCTCCTAGTATGCATGATGTGAGTGACAAATGCATGAGGATGTGGGAGAATGAGAGCATGTATGCTTATATGTTAGCTTTTGTGCATATATGTGGAAATGTGTTATGTTGGGCATATATGTGTTATATGTTGTAAGTGAGTTAAATGCATGCTATATTTGTATAGAAAATGTGTGCATTTGTAAAGCATGATTAAAATGTGTTTAAGTGAAGTTTGGTGAGCATATGTGGATATTATGCTAGGTTGGCATGTATAGGTAAATATATGTGTGGTGTAGTGGAGATAAAATGCATGCTACATGTTTTTATTAATTAGCATGTGCATTGTGAGGCATGAAATTAAATGCTTGATGTTTATATGTTCGAAATGCATATATTGGGGCCGTTGTGAGGAAACGGGGAAGTGTGGTTGAATTACCTAGAGTAGGTCAATACTCGGTGAGGGCGTTGGAGTGGTTACGTCACCTTGGAGTAGGTAGATACTCGGTGATGGTGGGTTACTCACCTTGGAGTAGGTAAATACTCGGTGGAGATTCTAAAAAGGTTGCTCAATCGCCTTGGAGTAGGTAAATACTCAGTGATTGTGGTTGCTCACATTGGAGTAGGTAAATAGTCTGTGAGAATTCAAAGAAAGGGGGCCAATTCACCTTGGAGTAGGTAAATACTCGGTGACGGTGGTCCATCCACCTTGGAGTAGGTAAATACTTGGTGGCGGAATTGGAATGGCATGGAAAAGTGTCTCGGTTTCATGATTCGGTCAAGAATTATGTTGGGATGTTGGGTTAAGTCCGAGAGAGAGACAAGTGTATGATTATTGCCTTCATTTGAATTATGAAGCATGATATGTGTTTAATGCATCCCTATATGTATATATGCATTATTGTGAGTGAACATGATGTATGTTAAATGATATGTGAAATGTTGTGACATGCATCCATGTAGGTCGTGTCGGGTCGGCACTTAGGTGGGTTGGGGTATCTCTACTGAGCCGCAGTGGTGCTCACCCCTTTATTATAAACTCTTTTTACAGATAAAGCACCGATAACGGATGGGACATGAGTGTCCAAATAGAATTGTAGTGGTGGTTTTGCTATCTTTTGGATTTGTGCATTTTTGTGGCTATCCATGCCGGCTTGTGGCATGTGACTTCCTTTTTAGTTGTGGTTGTATTTTGGACATATTTACGGTTTAGTTTATGTATTGCCTATGGCGGAACTTGGTTCATGTGATGATGCTTCCATTGTAAATGAATGGTGTTTGTGGAGGATAATGATTCATTTTGATGTATAATTCAATTATGGATATGATCTTGATTGTGAGATTGATGTTGGAACTTTCCATTTATGTTGTTAATCTTGTTTGAGGGGTTCTAGGATGATAGAATGTCGATTGGGCTTCATGTGGACCATGTATAGGGCTGTTGGAAGTCCCAGAAGGTGCATTTCGATCAATCGAGATTTAATCTCGATCAATCGAGATGCCTATTTCGATCAATCGAAGTCCCCATTTCGATTGATCGAAAGGGTGATGATTTATGGTGATTTTTGGAGTCCAGGAAGGAGCAATTTCGATCAATCGAGACCCCTATCTCGATCAATCGAGATATTGCAGGTCTGGGGTCCCAAGAGGGTGAAAATCTCGCTTGAATTTCGATTAATCGAGATTTCATCTCGATCAATCGAGATTACTATTCACAGCTTTTTCTAAAACTTCATTTCGACATAATTTCTTCGTTCTAGATCGGAATTGAGTGTGGTTTTTTTTTAAACTTGAGTATTTTTGGATTCTATATCCAATAGTGTAAGCCTTAGTTTCAGATTCCAAACACAAAGTTTTGAGGCTCGAAAGTGAGTGATTCTCAAAGGAGTGGCCAAGTAAATGTTCACTAAGGTGTATGATTCGACGTAGGGACCATGGGGATTGGTTAAGATGGATTTTTGTGCATTCAAATGCAAGAATTGGGTTAAGCTTCCGTAGTGAATGAGGGTAGTGAGGGTCTATTGGGCCAAATAGACAGTTTAACCTCTGGTTCTCCGAGAGTTAGATATCGGGACATTATAGCATGGTATTAAACCTTGATACTAATGCATGAGTGTAAGTGTGGTTAAGGGTTCATAGGGTTGAGTGAACGGGTTCTCACTCGAAATTCAGGGTCGATTCGGGGGAGTCCCGGCGGTCAGGGTTTCGGGGCGTGACAGAATTTCTAAACTTGGAAGAGTCTGCCACTTCAATTGGGGTGTCTGCTGGTCTCTCCCTCTAGTTTGCTAGAGGTTGAACAACTCTCTTCTAAAATGACTCTTGCTTTCTCCATTCCTCATTTTTGCCCTTCTGCGTTGCCATCTTCGCTTTTGGGTGTGAGTCATGTGTTGCAAATTTGAATTTTCATAACTTGAAAACTTTGGATGATTAACTCTCCTCCATTATTAGAAAATATCGAAGGTGGTTTCACCATCTTTGGACGAATAACCCTTATTTCTTTCTCAACCTTCAGAGGGGATATTTGGAGGAGTATAGGGGTATCTCCCATAATTCCTTCTTTGAAAATGATGAGATTTTTCCCTTTCAACTTCATTTCTTAATGGAAACTGAACTCATTCTATAACAAGCCTCCTATGTTGAGGCGAGAGCTTCCATCAACCTTTTCTCTAATTCTTCAACCCTTTTTTTTAATTAGAATGATGGCATTCCTTCTTCTAGTTTATGTTTTCCTTTATTAGAATAGGAAACATTTACTTCTTTCTCTTTCTTAGGCTGATTTGGAATTATACTGATAACATTGCTGGAAAAGGATTTCCATCAACTCTCATGACTTCTGATTTGTTAGAAAACTATTGCTTGCCATCCTTAATTAAATTATGCATCGTATTTTGAAAAACCACACAATTGTTAGTAAAATGTGTCATTGAATTATGAAATTTGCAATAGTCCTTCCCAACTATTTCATTATTCAAAAGAAGTTTGTGCCCTATAGTAAGAGTCAACTATTTGTTAGCTAGTAATAAATCAAAATTTTGATCAGCTTTAGTGAGATCAAAGGAGAAACCTTTACTAGACTCAGCTACTACTTTCTTGGCCGAGCTAGATGCTACCTGTGCAACCAATTTTGGCCTAACTAAAGCCATGCATATATAATGTTTATTAATTTTTATTTCTTCCATATTAACCTCAAATTCACCACTTGCTTTAGTAATAAAAACTTCATAATTGGGATCATGATAATATGTGCCCTTAGAAAAATTCTTTCTTACCTCTTTCCTCCTGTAATAGTCCTTCATACTTGGCTACTTAGCTAGCTAAGTCAAACAAATCTCAGAACTTTATCCCTTCAAATTTATTGTGGAGTTCCAACTCTAACCTATTAAGGGCTAGTTTCACATAGTCGCTGTCTAGAAGGGCCACATGACATCTATGCCTTGTCCTTCTAAACCTTACAAGGAAGACTTCTACAAACTCTCCTGGAAGTTGATTGAGTCTAGATAGATTGGCCACAGACACTTCTGAATCTAATCTATAAAATTGATTATAAAAAATTTCCTCAAAGTGTTGCCAACTATTAATAGAGTTAGAAGGTAAGTTGATATACCACCTAAAAGCATAACTTGTTAATGAACATGGAAAAAGACCCACTTTGAGCTATGGATTGGCTGTTGCTTTTCCACATTGGAATGTAAATCGACTGATATGCTCAATCATGGATTGTTCTCTTTCCTCACTAAAGGTATAAAACTTAAGTGGTCTAAATCCTCTAGGGTATTCTATATCATCTACAAAGTTTGGGAATGGCTTCCTATATCTAAGTCTACCATTCCTCCTTGTAAGGACAAATTCTCATTGGAAGAAATCCAAAAAATGGTCAGGATCCACATTCATAGGTTGAGATAAACATTGATTATCAGGCCAACCCTGAGGTTGATTAGACATTGCCTACCCCCCAAAATGCCATTGCAAGTGCATTTGTGTCTGCCAAAAGGTTGTTCCTCCAGCGTATACGGTTTCCTCCATGATCAGGGAGGTTCTCTTCAGGGAGGCTGCCCCCTAAATTGTAAAGATGACGCTACTATAGCCTTTCGATTGGATACGTAGAACGAACTTCCTACTTTCGCTCCCAGGTAGCCTCCTCAATATTGTGATGATGATTGATGCCACAAGACTTTGACAAAAAGGATGGTCTTATCCCTCAAGACTTGCTCCCGAACATCAAGAATCTGAACAAGTCTCTCCTCATAGCTGATATCCTCACCAACTTTGTAAGAACCGTGATTATTTTAGGCCGATTTTTTATTATTTCATTTATTGTCATATAAATATTTTAAATGATTATATATGTATTTTAAATGTGAAATACATGTTTGGGGACTTGTATAAGAAAGTTTTGGGAGCGTTTGATAAAATTTTAGTTTTTCGAGTCAGGTGGCCCTAGGACACGGGTCCGGTGGACCCAAAAAGTCAAAAAGTGTCAGAATGACACCAAATTTTGAGATTAGCTTAAATAAAATATTTGATGAGTTATGGAATCAATTTTGAGTCTGTAGGAGTTATCGAAAGTGAAAACAGAGCTCAAAAAGTTATGGTGAGTGACTTATGGCATTCTTATAAATAGAGGAGGCAAGGTATATAAATATAAAGGAGGATAATACAACATTCATTCTCTCATTCTATTTAGCCGATTGAGATATATATATATATATATATATATATATATTCATCTTATTCATTATCCATTGAAATTGAGAGGTTTGGGGTGAGAATTGGAAGACGCCAAAGAAGAAAGAATTGGTCTATGCATCGAGGGCTCGAGTTTGATCTGTTTAGAGTCAATTTTGGAGAAAGTTGATTTCGGTAAAATATTAGAAAAATTATTTAGAAGCTCTTGTAAATTGAGGTAGGGATGCCTAACTCATAGAATTCAGGGTTTGTGTGAGTATATTGGTTGTCTATGGTGACCAATTGGTTATGTGGGTATAATTAGATGTCTTTTAAGATTAAAACATCCTAGATTATACTATTTAGTGAATTTTAAATATGAAATAATGTAATTACATGTTTATAATTGTTTTAAATGATTATCTAGTATGTTGAATGTGAATTATGAGAAAATCATATGTGGTCATGTGTATATGTGAATGTGACACTTATATGTTTGATAAATTGCCTTGAAATCATGTTTAGATGTGAAACTTGTTTAATTGTCAATATAAATGATGTGGAATATGAAAAATATGATACATGTTCAATGTGAATGTATATGAGGTTTATTTAGAAAATATGCAAGCGTGACAATTAGTACTATGTTACTTTGAATTGTATGCACACGCGTAGCATGAGCATATAAAATTCATTGGCAAGCATATGGTGAGGGTGGTGAGCTCAATTGGATGGTGAATGACAATTGGTGATGTAATCGAGGTAGGAGCCTCGTGGGGTAATCCAGGTAGGAGCCCCGTGGAGTAATCTAGGGAAGAGCTCCAATTAGGTGGAAGAGGATAATCTAGTAAAATCAGAGTACTATAATGAGGTGATCCAGGTAAGAGCTACACTTAGATGAGATTGTATTACCTAGGGAATTGGAGTCAAATGGTTGTGTGGAAAGGATGAGGGAGTTATGCATATCATATTGCATTATATATTGCTTATGATATGGTTGAGATATACGGATATTTGTGTAACATGATTAAATGCAAATGTATTTTATGTTGTATTCACAGAACTTTTAGAATTGTGTTTTAGACATTCCTACTGAGCATGTTGTAACTTATCTCATTAGTATTAACTCTTTTTAGGAAATGGAAATGAGGTGATGGAGTCTCCCTAACGGGGAGTTGGCGTGGAAAGGATTGGTTTCATTTAAGACATTTAATATTTTATTTGAATGCATGTCCGGGATGTGGACTATATGCATGTGGTGAACATGTATAAGAACTCTTATGTTTTGAGAACATGTTATGATTATGCTTTATGATTTCAAAGAGACTTATGTATACATGTTTTGAACGATAGAACCACGTAGTGGAATTGATTTGCTTATGCATGTATATATGCATGGTAGTTATGATAATGATTATGCGTCCACTTGGAAATGAGATTATGGTTTATATTAAGTGACCATCTATGATATTCCGGTGAGGAATTGATGTATTTATGTATAAAGATTGTTTTTGCTGATTTATTAGATGATAAGTTGATCATTGTGATGTTCCGGTGAGGAATTGATATGATACGAGTACTTAGGCTTTCAAGATAATTAATGATCTCGGTGGTCCGAATAGGAACCGAGGGTGATGATGGTAGTTTTTCATGGTTGTCCAGGTCGTAGGATGACGATCGAGCGATCATGACACCTCACAACCCTAAAATTTGGGCTTAGACCGGGAGAGTTTTGGCAGTTCAGATTTTGGGGAGTGACAGCTTGGTATCAGAGCATAAATAGGTCGAATACCTAAGGATGAAGGTGAGGGTTAAATCATGTGTGGATTCAGAACGGTTAGAACCCTTGAGTTTGATAACCTAAAAATACGTGTAGACATGACATAGTTGATATGAGAACTTATATGCATAAGAAATGTGCTTATATGATAATATGCTAAGTGTTTATGTGATAACATGTGTTATATGTTATGTGTTGACTTGAGAACATGTTTATGTGATTAAATGTGTATTAAAAAGCATGTCTATATGTTACATGCATAAGTGATAAGATGTTATGTTACGTAATAGTTTGATCATGTTGGATACATAACATGAAATAACTTATTGTTGTTGACCTATATCTTGACTATATAGAGTTATGCCACCTAGACGCCGAGGAAGGGCAGTTGGGGGTGAAGCCCCAGAGAGAAACCATTTGGTCACTAATATGACCGTGGCCCTTAGAGACTTTGTGAGGACTGCAGTTAATAAAGTGCAACAATCAGTAGTGCAACCA
This sequence comes from Cornus controversa, assembly GCA_026545225.1. Classification (NCBI taxonomy): domain Eukaryota; kingdom Viridiplantae; phylum Streptophyta; class Magnoliopsida; order Cornales; family Cornaceae; genus Cornus; species Cornus controversa. The sequence continues at coordinate 30,464,002 of CM048846.1, read as the reverse complement.
GAAGAGACTAAAAGTGAGAGGCGTTTCAAATTTATTACTAGGTTTAAAAAGTTGATGCCTCCTAATTTTGATGGAAGTTCAGATCCGTTGATAGCAGACAATTGGTTGGAACAAGTAGATAATCACCTAAAGATGATGACTACTCTTGAAGATATGGTAAAAGTGATTCTTGCTACATACTTATTTTCGGGTGGTGCTGAATTATGGTGGAAGTCGGTGAGTGATTGACACGATGTTGAGATTATGCCGTGAGAAGAGTTTAAGAATCTATTCCTTGAACATTATTTTCCAAGGCCAAAAAGAATGGCACTTAGGAAGGAATTAGAGGAACTAGTTCATGACAGCATGACCGTAACTAAATATGAGAACAAGTTCATTTCTCTTTCATGCTTTGCCCCCGAAGTGGTGAGAGATGAGGAGGAAAATACATAGAGGTTTGTCAATGGCCTTCATTATTCGGTTAGACCATTTGTTTCTATTTTGGGTTTGAAAGTGTATGTCGAGGGGGTAGAAAAGGCTTTGATGGCTAAGGCCAAGACAAAAGATCGGCAAGAGAAGAGAGAGGCTTGGAAGCAAAACAAGGCTTTGACGATTGCTTTAGAGGGACACGCGAGGAAGAAATTCAAGAGCAGTCCTTCTCATTTGGTGGGTTTAGTGGGACAGTCTACGGTATGTTCTACACCTATCACTCCTATGTCTTTGGGATTTACTAGGTTAGAAGTGGTGTGCTTCAAGTTTAAGCAATCGAGGCATTACAAGACAAATTATCCTTTGAGAGCACCTATGAGTCAGTGTAAGAATCGTGACCATTTTTTATTGGATTTCTTTTTATTTCATTTAAATGCATATAATGATTAAAGGATTATAAATGTGTATTAAATAAAAAAATACATGTTTAGTGACTTGTATAAGTGTTCGGGAAAGTTTTGGGAGCGTTTCACAAAAGTTGACTTTTTGGGTCAAGTGGGCCCAGAACGAAGGTTTTGCGGGGCCCAAAAAATTTGAAAGTATTAGAATGATACAAAATTCGAAGAGTAGCTTAAATAAAATATTTAACGTGTTATGCAGTTGATTTTGAGTCAATCGGAGTTACCAAAATTGAAAACAGAGTCGGGGAAGGTTTTAGGAGAGACTAGTAGCATTGTTGTAAATAGATGTTCTAGGTTTATAAACAGAAAGAAGAGAAGACATACAGAATTTCATTCTCTCATCAGCTGTGAGGAGCAATATAGATATACATATATATCTCTACATCTTCTTCTTCACTTCTCCATTAAATTGGAAGGGCTTGAGGACTCGAATTTAATCCATCTGGAATCAAATTTGGAGAAAGTTAATTTTTTTTTTTTGTGAGAAATTGGGAAAATCATTTGGAAGCTCTTTCAAATTGAGGTAGAGATACCTAACCCATGAAATTCGGGACTTTTGTGAGTATATTAGTTGTTTATGTCAACCAATTGGTTATGTGGGTATAATTAGATGTCTTTCAAAGTTAAAGCATGCTAGATTATACCACTTAGTGATTTATCAAAGATTAATGATACTATTTTATGTTTATAATTGCCTTGGATGATTATATAAGCATGTGTGAATTAAATTGTGAAGAAATTATATCTATTCATGTATATGTGTGAAGGTGACACTTATGTGTTTGTGAAAATGTCTTGAAAGCATGTTTAATTGTCTATGTTAATAATGTGGAATATGGAGAATGTGAAACATGTACAATGTGTTCACATATGGGGCTTATGTTGAAAATTCTACAAGCATGATCATTAAATGTTATTTTTCCTCAAATCGCTTATGGATAAATGTCATGAGTATGTGCAATCCATCTTCATTAGTGGGTAAGCATGTGGTGAGCTTAATTGGGTGGTTAAGTCCTTTGAGGAATGATGAGGTAATCTGATAAAGGGAACCCTCATTGGGGAATCCAGTAAAGAAACCCAATGGAGTGATCTAGTAAGAGAGCTCAAATTAGATGTAATAGGATATTCTATAAAATGGAGTCCTATGATGAGGTAAACCAGTAAAAGAGCCTCGGTTAGGTGGTATTAGATGATCTTGGGTAGTAGAGTCCAATGGATGTGTGGAGAGCAAAAGGGATTTATGCATATCATTTGCATTTTACATTGCTTATGATATAGATGTGTTATATGGATGTTTGCTTAGTATGATTAAATGCAAATGTATGTTTATATGGTATTCACAGAACTTGTGAAATTGTGTTTTAGACATTCCTACTGAGCATGTGGTTGCTCATCGCATGAGTATTAACTCTTTTCAGGAAATAGGAAAGAAGTGGTGAAATATCCCCAACAGTAAAGTTGGTGTAGAACGAATTTCAGTTTCATCTAAAGACTTTATGATACTTTATTTGAATGCATGTTTGGGCTATGGAATGCATGAGATGAATATGTAAAGTCTAATTATGTTCGAGAACATGTTATGTTTGTGCTTTATGATTTTATACATTGTAGGCATAGTATTAAGCATGGTAGTATGGTAGACATTAACAAATGATGATCCTTCATTTATGTTTATTTCTACATGTATAAACTTGTGAGAATAGTTGTGTTGATGCTTTAGTAAAATTAGGAGTATGTATCCCAATAATGTGAAATTGGACCTAAAATTGACAGAGTGTGAGATTGCAGGATTTTCTACAGAGAGTACTTTTGATTGTGTGAAATCACTATTTCGCATGATTAAAAGTTTTGATTGTGTGAAATCACACTTTTGCATGTGCGAAAAATTTCAGAGTGTTAAAGTCCTGAGAGTTGAAAATGTTCGTAAGTACCTCGATCAATCGAGAATTTTGATAATGCGAAATCACAATTTCGATTGTGCAAAAATAGGTTTTTGATCATGCGTGAACTAGATTTTGATTAATCAAAAAATTGCAAGAATTGAGAATAACAAATGGACTTGTTCATATGTATTTTCATTAAAAGGTCTCTATAATGGACTTGAATTGTTTATGTACGCATGTATGCATGATATTAAAGTTATAAAGAATGCTTTCACTAATTTTAAGATCACAACCTAGATTTGTTGATCATTGTGATATATTTGATAAATGACGAATTTATTGATAAAGTAATGGCTTCCACGAAAAATTATAACCCGCGATTCAAGGCGGGACAACTTGGTGTCGGTAACGATATCAGATGGTACATGATGGTAACTTGTCATGGTTACTCGGGTCATGGTATGACGATGGGGTGATTATGACACCTCATTACTTGAAATTTGGACTCGGACCAGGGGAGTTCCAGCTGTCTGAATTTTGGGACATAACAGTTTGGTATCAGAGCATAGCTTGCTGTTAGAGCTTAACTAGGTCGAATACATAGGGATGACAGGCAATGGACAGATCACGTGTAATTTCAATACAGTTAGAACCTTTGAGTTTGGAAACCTAGAAATGCATGTAGACATGACATAGTTGATATGAGAACTTATGTGCATGTGAAATGTGCTTACATGATAATATGCTAAGTACTTATGTGATAACATGTGTTATATGTTATGTGCTGATTTGAGAACTTGTTTATGTGATTGAATTTGTGTTGAAAAGCATGTCTATATGTTACGTGCGAGGTGATAACATGTTGTTATATTGTATAATAGTTTGATCATATTGAATAAATAATATCTTAAATAAATAGAGATATGCCGCCTAGACACTGAGCAAGGCCAGTTAGGGGTGACATACCCGAGGGAAGCCATTTGGTCGCTGATATGACCACGGCCCTTAGAGACCTTGTGAGGGCTAAAGTTAATGAGGTACAACACTCAGTAGTGCAATCGAAGGAAAGTGAAAGTGAACGGAATTTAGTACATCACTCGATTCAAGAAATTAATGCCTTTAAGTTTTGAGGGAAGTTTGGATTCGTTAATAGTGGACAATTGGTTACAATAAATGGAGAAGCACTTAAAGATGATGTCTGTGCCCGATGATGGAATGAAAGTAATTCTTGTTACTTATTTATTTTCGAGTGGAGTTGAACTTTGGTGGAAGTTAGTGAATGATCGACATGATGTTGAGATGATGCCAGAGGAGGGGTTAAAGACTCTATTCCTTAAGCATTATGTTCCTAGGCCAAAGAGGAGGGCGTTAAGGAAGGAGTTTGAGGAACTTGTTCATGACGGCATGACCATTTATGAATATGAGAACAAGTTTATTTCCCTTTAACATTTTGCACTCGAAGTAATGAGTGATTCGTGTGTGAGTGTGACTCAAAAAGTATATCAATTAAAATTTTCACACTTCGCAATAGAACGAATTCCTTGCAGAATAAGGCTATCGAAAGGGGTATCGTACCTCAGGGATTATGGTCTGATGAGTTGAAATACGGAATTAATTCTAATTAAATTTAAGAAAAGAATTCTGATTTTTAAACTAATTTAAAAGTAAAATAAAATAAATCAAAATAAGATAGATAATGAAGATGATAGGAGAGAAATCTAGGGTGTTTGACTTCACCACTAACTCCACAATCAATGGTCAATTGAATCAACTACAGGGGAATTACATCATGCATAAGTGGTGTTGGTGGCTACAAGCTCACCTTCATCCGTCAAGAAGATAACATATGATTAAGGCTAAGCCATGGACTATCTTCGATTGGCATGGGCCATCTGCCTAACTACTCTAATCTAGGGTGCAGTATGGTTCATCTTCTCTAGGCATAATCCATCAAAGCTCATAACAATATATTCAGTGATTACCATTGTGTAATAATCTCTTTCATGATCACAGAAAACAAGAGAGATTGAGTTCAATAACAACAACTAAATATCTAAGACAAGATAAGAAATCATTGAAACTGAATTTACAAGACTTTTATTGCTCAATTCTATAATAAGAATCTTCTGAATTACACAATCTATGCATGTATATAAAGGTCCCCAATAATTAAAACAATCAAACCATTGATGCTTTGTTAGGGCTACATCAAAACCCTAGTGGATGAACTAGCCGCTCATGGTAGAAGAAGAAGCTTCCACTGTTGAGGAAGAAGGCATCATTTTTCTAAATTATGCGTATGACTTCGTTCTCCATTGGCTCTGCAAATATGTTTCTGTTCTCTTCCCGTTCGCTCTTCAAAGCTGCTGCCAAGCCTCCTCAATACAGCCCTAATTTGTCACTTTAAATAGCCAAGAGAATACATCAAAGTCCTAATCCCATTAGGAATTAATTAGGTTTTCCCGCAGCCCTAATCAGGTGGGTTTTTCCTACTGACTTCGGCCCAACTTTTGACCCACTAGAAGTCCGATTCATGGAATTTTTGTGAAATACAAAAGTGTGCAGAATCAAATTTCGTTCAACCTACGCCAAAATTAAGTCAATTTGAGGCTCGAAAATAAGATTTCTGGTCCGTTTTCAAAAACTAGATTAAAACTGTATTATGCGTAGATTTGGGCTTCAGGCCCGAAACCTTCTTAAGCAGCTATAATTCTCTTGGATCTCTATCTTGGGCTGATTTGAGTTAAATTATGGAGTTGAATGGATTCCTTTGATGTAGGCTTCATCAAACCCTCTTGGATGTAATCTTTAAAAGCCCAAAATCCTGGTTTTAACTGAAATAATCATTAAGGCCTTGAAAATACAGAAAACACTAAAACAAAGTAAAATCACAAAATAATCTATCACTAAGAGAATAAAATATATAAATTAAGAGGTTAGAATGCGCAACATTCGATGCCGATCACACCCCCAAACTTACATATTGCTAGTCCCTTAGCAATAGAATAAAACAAAACTAAAACAAAAGAAACTAATAAATACTAACTAAACTACCCAACTCCACTTTCGTGGGAGAAACGATTACATTTAGCATATGCAACAAGCCTTTAAACCCCTAGGTTCCCCCTAGTGGACGAGTATAGTCTCGTGAAGGTTTCCAGAAATGTTACCCACAAACATTCAAAATTTTGTTTCAACATTAATTCGAGAAGAAGATTACAATACATAGTTACAAACTTGCATTCAAGAATAATTTCTAACTTTCAAATTCCACAATTTTAAAACAATGGTCCCCATGCATAATTCACATCAACATATCTCAAAATAATTAACTCTAGCTTCCTCGTGTAAAGTGAACTAGCAATCATCTCATGTGACATAACTCAGCTCTGAATATATTAAGGCACATACCCCTTCAACTCATTAGTTCTCCTTATTGAAATCATACTTCCAAACATGAATACATGACTTTTTCATTTTTTTTATTATTCTTTTTTTTCATTGCTTTATTGGTTGTGCAATGTCTTGATCTATTAAGCTTTCTGAAAGATTCATGTAGCAAGCTTTCAGTCAGTGACTCCTAAACCAGATGGCTTTAGGGCACTAGGCTTAAAGATACCCCGAAGAACCTAATTACTCAAATCAGTCAGGCTACAAATCAAGACAACCAACGCTCATCTTTTCTCACCCTTTCACTTTTGACACGAACACTCCGTGCTTCCTGAGGCATAGAGGCCCGGTTACTCATGAAAAGGATCAAATTGATTTGCTTTCAACATATTCTTTTTCTCTTTTTTTTCTTCTTTTTTTCTTTTCTTTTCTTTGAAGTCAAGTAAACACATCATCGGTACTCATTCTCAAGAGATACTAATTAATATCAAGCATATGTAACTCAATAACTCAAAACCAAAGTTTATACCCCATAAGACTATGCTAGTGTGTTTGTGCATGTAAGGAAACTAAAACAAATCACTCCAAAACATGTTAATGCAAACCATGACTAAAATCACTTAATTCAAACCATAGTTTTCAAAAATTTAAAACATACTCAAACATTGCAAGTTATGCACCTACATAAAGTATTAATCCCTTGAATAACGTCAAAACATTCTATGTAAAAACAAAACAAAACAAAAGAAAATAAAGAAATAAACTAAGAAAATAAAATAAACAAAAATCCTAAAACAAGAAGAATTTCACACAAATTTTCCCCATATGCAATAAAGCACAAAAATAGGCATCGCCTCACCCCCAAACTTAAACTGTACATTGTCCTCAATGTACTATCAATCAAAGTAAAGAGAAGAGTAAGAACGATAGCACCAGGATCATGGACAAGTAGTGGCAAGAAAATAAAGTAATCCAATGAGATGAAGGCAATGCAAGCACACCCCCAAACTTGGAAGTTACAACCTGTCAAAACAAACCACTATTCCCCAAAGACCAAGTGAAATAATATGGGTGAAAATAAATATGAAATAGAAATTTTTTTTTTTTAACTGAAGAAAGAAAGAAAGAAAAAACAATATGAAAAATAAAATAAAAAAGAAAGAAAAAAAATAACAATACAAAAGATAGTTACCTCTGAAAAATCAAGGAAAATGTGGTGCCGAAGCATCTAAGTCATGGCCGGAATGGTGCATCAAAATCAACCAACTAGCCCACAGTTAATGTGCAATGTCCTCCCCCAAACTTGTAGCACAAAACCTCTCAAAGAAATCCAACCAATTTTTCAAACAAAGTCTACTTCCTTGTGAAGAAAAACTTGAGAAAATTAATCATTTAATGAGGATGGAGAAAAATAGATTAGAATAGATGATGATGGTGATGAATGATGATGATCAAGTAGTGTTATGAAAGATTTTTAGAGTGTATTTTGATGTTGGAGAGGCACAAAGAGGCACCAAAGCTTGAAATTTTGGGTTAGAGAAAGTAGGGCATGAAAGAGGGTCTCAAAATAGACAAAACGGATCAGATTGGGCCTTCAGGGGCTGGGGCGATCGATCCCCCTAGGGCTGGGTGATCGATCGCCCAGCTGGTTGGTCTCCCAGCTTGGAGAAAAATGGGGGCGATCGATCCCCCCTTGCTTGGGCGATCGATCCCCCCAGCTGATGCATGTTTTGCCCTCCATCGCCCAAGGTCAACTGGGACGTGTATTTTTGGAGTCTCCATCGCCCAAGGTCGACCGGGAGCTCATTTTTTCACCCGTCTTGAGTCCAAATACCTCGGTACACCTCTTGGCATCCTCCGAAAGCAACTTATACATTCAAAACTCAAAGAAAAAATATTAAAACGTAACTAGAATTGAAAGAAACTAAAGAAAAACATAAACTAAAAATAAAAATAAAATAAAATGAAAATAAAAATAAAAGAAAACTAAAGAAATTAAAGGATAAAAATACATACTAATCCTACAATTTAACATCCGTAGGAGACGGTCATCGACTTCAATTGAAAGTTCACCCAATGCCATATCTCTTGAGGAGATTTAACTTTGTTCCTCCTATATGATCCTCACCTCCTTATGTTGAACTTAAGGTAACCGGAATGGTCTCATTAGCTTCAAAAAACACATCTCTCTGTCTTGACAAAAGATGTTTCAATTTTACCCATGGAGGAGACTATAATAATGGCATCGGAGGAGTGCTAGAAAGAATAGGCAATGGCTCAATCAAAATCCTCCAAGGTGGAGTATTTTTCATGGCCACTACATCAAGTAAATCATTCACCCCCTTAGTGGACTTCTCAACATCATGTGATAGAGCAACCGAATCAACTTCTTCAACATAATCATCAAAGTCATCCATGAAGAAACAATCACTCTCATCTCAAGGATGTTGAATGGCATTAAAAGTTTTCAAGTTCACCTTAGGCTCATGAGAAATTTCAGCATTAGAACTCTTGGTTACCTCTTCTTCATCAAGTTTCTTCTCCCCCACCTTGTTGTCAATTATTTCTCCACTTCTAAAAGTGGTGAGGGCATGAACTTGTTCATGATGTGGGTTGCTTGAAGAAGAAATATTGTTAAGGACATGAACCCCTCTTGGGTTGGCAACTGGTTGGCTTGGTAGTTTCCCCTCTTCTCTTCTACTCACGACATTGACAAGTTGTCCAAACTAAGATTCTAGTTTGGCAATTGACTGAGAGTGAGAATAAACTAGTTGAGCAGTGGATTGAAGTGTTGCTGCAGTGGCTTGCACTGTCTCTACAATAGAGTCAAGCTTCTCAAGTTTTGCTAGGACAATTATCATCTTGTCCTCAATGGCTGAATACCTTTGTGGCAAAGGAACTTGTTCTTGATATGATTGTGAAGACACATAGTTCTGAGGTTGAAAATTGAGCTGAATTGCTGCCCCTTACTCTTGTGGAAGATCGACAAACTGCCCAATTGAAGGGCAATTATTCACATGATGCATAGGACTCAAGCAAAAATCACATGGCTCAAAAATAGGATAATATGAAGATGGATTAGGCACTTGACCAACCGCAATAAGTTGCACCACTCTCTGTGACACAGCATCCACAATGGTAGACATAACATCTGTAGAACCAATCTCAAAAATATCATCTGTCCTCCTTGTATTGGATGGTATGCTCAAACAAGATGAAGACACATGTTGCAAAGAATTGTCACTGAGATTCTCGAACAAAGTCCATGCTTCATCTTCACTTTTTAACATAAAAGTACCCCCACATGATGCATCCACCATCTGTCTGTTACTTTCTGTCAGTCCCTTATAAAAATATTGCACTAACTGCCACTTTGGAACTTGATGATGAGGACACTTCCTAAGAAGGTCCTTGAATCTCTCCCATGCCTCAAAAAATTGTTCCCCCTCAAATTGAGAGAAACCAGTGATAGCTCATCTGAATTGATTGGTCCTCCCTATCAAAAAATATTTTTTCAAGAACTCATGTTGCATTTGAGTCCATATAGTGATAGAGCTCACCGGTAGAGATCTGAACCAATACTTGGCCTTCTCCTTCAAAGAGAATGGAAAGAGTCACATCCGAAAAGCATCTTCTGAGAAGTTATGAATTTTTGTTAATGAGCAAACTTCTAAAAATTCATCCAAGTGCTTGTACGGATACTCATAAGTCAACCCAAAATAGGATGGCAACATATGAATGATATTGGGCTTGATCTCATAGTTCTGTGCAGTGACATCAGGCAATTGAAAATCAGCTGGTGCATTATAAGTCTCTGGGACATAGTAGTCTCTGATCAATCTCGTTTTTTCCACAACAGCATTAGGCACAATATTGTTGTCCTCACTATTCCCACACATACCATCCATGATGTCAATAATCTCTTCCTCTTGCTCAATGGTATGGTGATTGAAGTACCGGAAAAGAAAATAAAAAATAAAAAAAAATTAGATTAGTAACAAAAAATAAAAACTCTAAACTAAAAAAAAAAAACAAATAAAAAAATTTAAACAAAACAAATTAGTACTACAAAAGAAAAAAAATAAATAAAAAGAACAAAAAATAAAAATAAAATAAAAGAAAAAAAATTTCTTAAACTAAAAATCCAATTAGAACTAATTCTAAAAATCCAAACAATCAAATAGACAGTCCCCGGCAAAGGTGCCAAAAATTGATTCGTGTGTGAGTGTGACTCAAAAAGTATATCAATTAAAATTTTCACACTTCGCAATAGAACGAATTCCTTGCAGAATAAGGCTATCGAAAGGGGTATCGTACCTCAGGGATTATGGTCTGATGAGTTGAAATACGGAATTAATTCTAATTAAATTTAAGAAAAGAATTTTGATTTTTAAACTAATTAAAAAGTAAAATAAAATAAATCAAAATAAGATAGATAATGAAGATGATAGGAGAGAAATCTAGGGTGTTTGACTTCACCACTAACTCCACAATCAATGGTCAATTCAATCAACTACAGGGGAATTACATCATGCATAAGTGGTGTCGGTGGCTACAAGCTCACCTTTATCCGTCAAGAAGATAACATATGATTAAGGCTAAGCCATGGACTATCTTCGATTGGCATGGGCCATCTGCCTAACTACTCTAATCTAGGGTGCAGTATGGTTCATCTTCTCTAGGCATAATCCATCAAAGCTCATAACAATATATTCAGTGATTACCATTGTGTAATAATCTCTCTCATGATCACAGAAAACAAGAGAGATTGAGTTCAATAACAACAACTAAATATCTAAGACAAGATAAGAAATCATTGAGATCGAATTTACAAGACTTTTATTGCTCAATTCTATAATAAGAATCCTCTAAATTACACAATCTATGCATGTATATAAAGGTCCCCAATAATTAAAACAATCAAACCATTGATGCTTTGTTAGGGCTACATCAAAACCCTAGTGGATGAACTAGCCGCTCATGGTAGAAGAAGAAGCTTCCACTGTTGAGGAAGAAGGCATCATCTTCATAAATTATGCGTATGACTTCGTTCTCCAATGGCTCTGCAAATATGTTTCTGTTCTCTTCCCGTTCGCTCTTCAAAGCTGCTGCCAAGCCTCCTCAATACAGCCCTAATTTGTCACTTTAAATAGCCAAGAGAATACATCAAAGTCCTAATCCCATTAGGAATTAATTAGGTTTTCCCGCAGCCCTAATCAGGTGGGTTTTTCCTACTGACTTCGGCCCAACTTTTGACCCACTAGAAGTCCGATTCACAGAATTTTTGTGAAATACAAAAGTGTGCAGAATCGAATTTCATTCAACCCCCGCCAAAATTAAGTCGATTTAAGGCTCAAAAATAAGATTTCTGATCCGTTTTCAAAAACTAGATTAAAACTGTATTATGCGTAGATTTGGGCTTCAGGCCCGAAACCTTCTTAAGCAGCTATAATTCTCTTGGATCTCTATCTTGGGCTGATTTGAGTTAAATTATGGAGTTGAATGGATTCCTTTGATGTAGGCTTCATCTAACCCTCTTGGATGTAATCTTTAAAAGCCCAAAATCCTGGTTTTAACTGAAATAATCATTAAGGCCTTGAAAATACAGAAAACACTAAAACAAAGTAAAATCACAAAATAATCTATCACTAAGAGAATAAAATATATAAATTAAGAGGTTAGAATGTGCAACATTCGATGTCGATCAGTGAGAGATGAAGAGGAAAAGATGTAAAAGTTTGTTAATGGCCTTCATCTTTCGGTGAGTCCATATGTGTCAATTTTGGGATTGAATATATATGCCGAGGTGGTAGAGAAGGCCTTGATGGTAGAAGTTGAAGTGAAAGATAGGCAAGAGAATAGAGAGGCGTTAAGGCAAAATAAGGCTTTGACAATTGATAGGTGTTGAATGTTACGCATTCTAGCCTCTTAACTTATGTATTTTATTCTCTTAGTAGTAGATTATTTTGTTATTTTACTTTGTTTTAGTATTTTCTATATTTTCAGGGCCTTAATGATTATTACAGTTAAAACCATGATTTTGGGCTTTTAAAGATTACATCCAAGATGGTTAGATGAAGCCTACATCAAAGGGAACCATTCAACCATTTATTTCAACTCAAATCAGCCCAAAGAAGAGGTCTAAGAGAATTATAGCTACTTAAGAAGGTTTCGGTCCTGAAGCCCAAATCTGCGCATAATACAATCTTAATCCTATTTTGGAAAATGGACCAGAAGTTTTCTTTTTGGGCCTCAAATCGACTTAATTTTTGAGTGGGATTGAATGAAATTTGATTCTGCACACTTTTGTATTTCACGAAAATTCCGTGAATCGGACTTCTAGTGGGTCAAAAGTTGGACCGAACGTCAATAGGAAAAACCCACCTGATTAGTACTGCAGGAAAACCTAATTAATTCTTAATTGGATTAGGACTTTGGTGTATTCTCTTGGGGCATAAAGTGAAGAATTGGAGGCTGAGTTTGGAGAGATTACAAAGCTTGTAGAGTCTGAGAGGGCTGAGGACAGAACAGAAGACATACTTGCAGAGCTATTGGAGAACAGAGTCATACGCATAATTCATGAAGATGATGCCTTCTTCCTCAACAGTTGAAGCTTTTTCTTCAACCATGAGCGGCTAATTCATCCACTAGGGTTTTGATGTAGCCCTAACAAAGCATCAATGGTTTGATTGTTTTAATTATTGGGGACCTTTATATACATGCATAGATTGTGTAATTTAAAAGATTCTTATTATAGAATTGAGAAATAAAAGTCTTGTAAATTCAATCTCAATGATTTCTTATCTTGTCTTAGATATTTAGTTGTTGTTATTGAACTCAATCTCTCTTATTTTCTGTGATCATGAGAGCAATTATTACACAATGGTAATCACTGAATATATCATTAAAAACTTTGATGGATTATGCCTAGAGAAGATGAACCATACTGCACCCTAGACTAGAGTAGTTAGGCAGATGGCCCATGCCAATCGAAGATAGTCCATGACTTAGCCTTAATCATATGTTATCTTCTTGAGGGATGAAGGTGAGCTTGTAGCCACTGACACCACTTATGCATGATGTAATCCCCCATAATTGATTCAATTGACCATTGACTGTGGAGTTAGTGGTGAAGTCAAATACCCTAGATTTCTCTCATATTATCTTCACTTTATATTTTACTTTGATTTATTTTATTTTACTTTTTCATTAGTTTAGTTTAAAAATTAGAATTATTTTCTTTTAAATTTAATTAGAATCAATTCAGTATTCCAACTCATCAGACCATAATCCCTGAGGTACGATACCCCTTTTGATAGCCCTATTCTGCAAGGAATTCGTTCTATTGCGAAGTGTGAAAATTTTTAATTGATATACTTTTTGAGTCACACTCACACACAAATCAACAGTTGCATGCGAAGATGAAGTTCGAGGATGGTTCTTCTCATTTGGTGGGTTTAATGGGATAGCCGATGACATGTTCTACACCTACCATTCCTTTTCCTCTAACATCTATTTGGCCAGAGAGGGTGTGCTACAAGTGCAAGCAACCAGGGCACTACAAATCAGACTGTTATTCGATAGCACCTATAAGAGCACCTCAAAGTTAGCCTATGATACCGCCTAGTATGATGAGCAACAGGGGCATATGATGAGGCAGTGCCTACAGCGGGGTGGAAATGCTCAGAGTGGTTAGGGTGCTCAGCAGAGGCCAGCGTATATAGTGACTGCATAGTCAGGCTTTAGAGTATTGCCTCCACCACAACCAACTATATCTACACAAAATGCGATACCTATGAGGAGATCTACCCCTAGTGCATCCACGCAACACTCGGGCTTTCGGGCTAGTGGGGCATAGGATCAGAGGGCATAGGGCAGGGTATTTGTTGTGACACCCACAGACACCTTAGAGGACCCTCAGTGGTCAGAGGTATATTCCTAGTGTATAGTTTTTGGGCACGTGTATTGATTGATTCTGGTGCGTCTTATTCATTTATTGCTATATCATTTGCATGGGCACTTAGGCTAGAGATTAGTCCATTGGGTAGAGGATTTTGTGTTGATACGCCAGTGGGCGGTACAGTGATTCTTGACAGAGTGTGCTGGGGGTGTGCTATTGAGATAATTGGGAGGATACTTGAGTTCAATTTCATTCTCTTAGACATGAATAGTTTTGATATCATCCTTTAGATGAATTGGTTATTAGAGTTCCATGCTAGATAGACTGTTTAGAGAGAGAGAGTGATTATTTGCACAACTGAGGGTCATTGCTTCTGCTTTATGGGAGATCGGAGTGACTCCTATACTTCTCCATGCTATGGCATTAGTAGTCAGGAGTGACAATGTTTTATCTTGGCTAGTCTATTGGTCGAGGGAGATGAGATGCTGAAAGAGATATATCCGGCATTAGTGTGTGATTTCTTAGATGTATTTTTGAAGGATTTGACAGATTTACCTCCCAGGAGAGAGGTAGAGTTTGGGATTGATCTTATACCTGGTATGACACCCATTTGTATGATACCATATCGAATGGCACCAACAGAGTTGGTGGAACTAAAATGTCAATTAGATTATTTGAAAGCTAAGGGCTTTATTAAACCGAGTGCATCACCGTGGGGAGCACCGGTGTTATTCGCTAAAAAAAAATATGGTTCTTAGAGATTGTACATTGATTATAAAAAATTGAATCATGTGACAATTAAGAACAAGTATCCATTGCCAAGGATAGATTACCTATTAATCAATTGAAGAGAGCTCACTACTTCTCAAAACTTGATTTAAGGTCGGGATATTACCAATTAAGGGTGAAAGATGTGGATATCCATAAAATGGATTTTTGTATGCGGTATGGACATTATGAGTTCTTTGTAATGCCATTCAGTTTGACTAATGCACCAGCGACATTTATAAATTTGATGAACCGTGCATTTTATGAGTACCTTGATACTTTTGTGGTAGTGTTTGTAGATGATATACTTGTGTAATAATCTTTGGAAGAAGAGCATGAGTTACATTTGAGGGAAATTTTGCAAATCCTTAGAGAGCATCAATTGTATGCTAAGTATGAAAAGTGAGAGTTTTGGCTCCAAGAGGTGAAATTCCTTAGACATATTGTTTCTGGAGGTGGAGTTTCAGTTGATCCATCAAAGATTGAGGCCATGATGAGTTGGGAGAGTCCGAAGAGTGCCTTTAAGATTCAGAGTTTTCTTGGTTTGGCGAGCTATTACTAGAGGTTTGTGAAAGACTTCTCTAGTATCGCAGCTCATGTGACATGACTCACTCGTAAGGCTGTGAAGTTTGTGTGGAACGAAGCATGTGAGTTACCCTTTCATGAATTAAAGAAGTGGTTGGCTACATCCCTTATTTTGGTGCATCCAAGCATGGCTTTGGGTATGTGATTTATAGTTATGCTTCAGGGAGAGGGCTAGTTTGTGTACTGATGCAATGTGACAGAGTAGTTGCTTATGGGCCTGGGCAATTAAAGATTCACGAGCATAATTGTCCTACATATGATTTGGAGTTAGCGGCTGTGATTTTTTTCTTGAAGGGGTGGAGACACTATTTATATGGTGAGAGATTCGAGGTGTATTCGAATCACAAAAGTCTCAAGTACCTTTTCTCCCAAAAGGACTTGAACATGAGACATGATTCGTGTGTGAGTGTGACTCAAAAAGTATATCAATTAAAATTTTTCACACTTCGCAATAGAACGAATTCCTTACAGAAATGGGTTATCGAAAGGGGTATCGTACCTTAGGGTCTGACGAGTTGGAATACGAAACTAATTCTAATTAAATTTATAAAGAGAAGAAATCTAATTTTTAAACTAATTAAAAAGATAAAATAAAATAAATCAAAGTAAATAGAAAGTGAAGATAATATGAGAGAAATTTAGGGTATTTGATTTCACCACTAACTCCACAATCAATGGTCAATTGAATCAACTATGGGGAATTACATCATGCATAAGTGGTGTCAGTGGCTACAAGCTCACCTTCATCCCTCAAGAAGATAACATATGATTAAGGCTAAGTCATGGACTATCTTCGATTGGCATGGGCCATCTGCCTAACTACTCTAATCTAGGGTGCAGTATGGTTCATCTTCTCTAGGCATAATCCATCAAAGCTCATAACAATATATTCAGTGATTACCATTGTGTAATAATCTCTCTCATGATCACAGAAAACAAGAGAGATTGAGTTCAATAACAACAACTAAATATCTAAGACAAGATAAGAAATCATTGAGATCGAATTTACAAGACTTTTATTGCTCAATTCTATAATAAGAATCCTCTAAATTACACAATCTATGCATGTATATAAAGGTCCCCAATAATTAAAACAATCAAACCATTGATGCTTTGTTAGGGCTACATCAAAACCCTAGTGGATGAACTAGCCGCTCATGGTAGAAGAAGAAGCTTCCACTGTTGAGGAAGAAGGCATCATCTTCATAAATTATGCGTATGACTTCGTTCTCCAATGGCTCTGCAAATATGTTTCTGTTCTCTTCTCAGCCCTCTCAGACTTTCCAATCTCTGTAATCTCCCCTTAATCTCCCTTCAACTCAGCCTCCAAGTCTTCACTTTATTCCCCAAGAGAATACCCCAAAGTCCTAATCCAATTAGGAATTAATTAGGTTTTCTCGCAGCACTAATCAGGTGGGTTTTTCCTACTGATGTTCGGCCCAACTTTTGACCCACTATAAGTCCGATTCACGGAATTTTCGTGAAATACAAAATTATGAAAAATCAAATTTCGTTCAACTACTTGCGAAAATTAAGCTGATTTGAGGCTTGGAAATAAGACTTCTGGTCTGTTTTCCAAAACGGGATTAAGACTTTATTATGCGCAGATTTGGGCTTCAAGCCCGAAACCTTCTTAAGCAGCTGTAATTCTCTTGGACCTCTTTCTTAGGCTGATTTGAGTTGAAATAAATGGTTGAATGAATCGCCTTGATGTAGGCTTCATCTAACCATCTTAGATGTCTTCTTAAAAAGCCCAAAATCATGGTTTTAACTGAAATAATCAATAAGGCCCTAAAAATACAAAAAACACTAAAATGAAGTAAAATAATAAAATAATCTATTACAAAGAGAATAAAATACATAAGTTAAGAGGCTAGAATGCGTAGCATTCAACGCCTATCAAGACAAAGGCGATATACGAGTTGAGTATATAGAGGATTATAATTTTGATTTACAATACCATCCAGGGAAAGCAAATGTAGTGGCGGATCCGTTGAGCAGAAAGTCTCACAAGACTCTAACTAGCATAACTATACAGGAAAAGAAAATGATGGAAGATTTATCAGAGTTAGGATTGTATTTCAGTGATGATAGCGAGCCAGCTACGTTGTTTAGCTTGGTGGCTCAACCTATGCTTGAGAGCAAGGTGATTGAGGAACAGAAATGACATAGGGAGTTAGAGGCCATTCACTCACAAATTGCTAATGATACAACAGTGGAGGGTTGGTCCTTGTATTCCGATAGGGGTCTACAATTCAGAGGATTGATGGTAGTTCCTTCTAATTGTCGTGATGATATATTATGGGAATTTATCATTCTCATTTTGCAGTTCATCCCGTGGCACCAAAATGTACGATAATGTGAGATGCCAATATTGGTGGTGAGGTATGAAGAGGGATGTAGCATAGTTTGTGGCGAGATAATTTACTTGTCAACAAGTAAATACGGAATATCATAAACTAGTTGGATTGTTGCAACTATTACCAGTGGCAGAGTGAAAATAGAAACATATTATAATGGATTTTGTGATGAGTCTTCCGAGATCAAACAAAGGAAATGATACAGTTTGGGTCATCATGGATAGATTGACTAAAAGACTTATTGCCTATAAGATTGACAAATTATGTGATAAGGCTCAGTAAGTAATATATAGAGTAAATTATGAGATTACATGGGCTTCTAGTATCCATTGTATCAGATAGGGATCCATCATTTACTTTGAGATTCTAGTAGGGATTCCAGACAGTGCTAGACACAGAGTTTCACTTTAGCATAATGTTTCATCCTCAAATCGATGGACAGTTGGAGCAGACTATTCAGATATTAGAGGATATGCTTCGTGCTTGTATTTTGGACTTTGGAGGTGGTTGCGAGGACCATTTTTCACTTGTGGAGTTTGCGTACAACAATAGTTATCAAGCCATTATTGAGATAACACCATTTGAGACTTTGTATGACTGACCTTATAGATCTCCAGTTTGTTGGACTGAGGTGGGCGAGACAGCAGCCTTAGGGCCAAATATTGTGCATGAGACCACTGAAAACATCGAGTTGGTTAGACAGCGATTGTTGATAGCTCAGAGTTAACAAAAGAGCTATGCCAATAGGAGGCGGTGACTATTATCCTTTGTGGTGGGAGACCATGTGTTTCTTAAGATTTCACCACGAAAAAAATTGATGTATTTTAGGCGTAGTGGTAAGTTATCTCCTAGATACACTGGACCATTTGAGATCCTTGAGTGTGTTGGTGAGGTAGCTTATAGATTGTTTTTGCCACCACAATTGGAAAAATGGTTCACAATGTATTCCATGTTTCGATGTGAGGAAATACGAACCTGATCCATCTCATGTTCTGAGTTGGGTAGACGCTGAGATCGACGAGAATGTCACCTATGAAGAGGCCACTTCAGATTTTTGATGCTAGAGAGCAAGTTTTGAGGATTAAGAACATTCCTTTGGTCAAGGTTTTGTGACATCATTATAATGTTGAGGAAGCTAGCTGGGAGCAAGAGCAGGAAATTTGTTCTAAGTATCTGGACTTGTTTCCTTCAAGTATGGCCTAATTTCGGGGACAAAATCCTTTTAAATTGGGTAGGTTGTAAGAACCATAACAATTTTTGATCGATTTTCTTTTTATTTCATTTAAATGCATACAAATGACTTAAATTATTATAAATATGTTTTAAATGCAAACTACATGTTTGGAGACTTGTAAAAGTGTTTGGGAAGGTCTTGGGAGTGTTTGGCAAAAGTTGAATTTTTCGGGTCAAGTGGTCCCAGGACGTGGGTCCCGAGGGCCCAGAAAATTTGAAAGTATTAGAATGACACCAAATTTGGATAGTAGGTTTAATAAAATATTTAACGCGCTATGGAGTCAATTTCAAGTCAATTGGAGTTACCAAAATTGAAAAAGGAGTCTGAGAAGGTTTTAGGAGAGATTAGTAGCATTGTTGTAAATAGATGTTCTAGGTCTATAAATAGAAAGAAGAGAATACGTACATAATTTCATTCTCTCATTCTTGCATCAGTTGTGAGGAGTAATATATATATATATATATATATATATATATATATATAT
Source organism: Cornus controversa (assembly GCA_026545225.1). Lineage (NCBI taxonomy): Eukaryota > Viridiplantae > Streptophyta > Magnoliopsida > Cornales > Cornaceae > Cornus > Cornus controversa. The sequence continues at coordinate 30,444,529 of CM048846.1, read as the reverse complement.
ATATATCTTCTTTTTCATTTCTCCATTGAATTAAAGGGGCTTGGGGCAAGAATTAGATGACACTGAAAAAGAGAAAAATGGTCTATACGTTAAGGGCTTGAGTTTGATCCATCTAGAATCGAATTCAGAGAAAGATGATTTATTTTTTGTGTAATTGGAGAAATCATTTGGAAGCTCTTCCAAATTGAGGTTGGGATACCTAACCCATGAAATTCAGAATTTTTGTGAGTATATTGGTTATTTGTGGCAACCAATTGGTTATGTGGGTATAATTAGATGTCTTTCAAAGTTAAAGCATGCTAGATTATACCACTTAGTGATTTATCAAAGATTAGTGATACTATTATATATTTATAATTGCCTTGGATGATTATATAAACATGTGTGGATTAAATTATGAAGAAATTATGTGTATTCATGTATATGTGTGAAGGTGACACTTATGTGTATATGAAAATGTCTTGAAAGCATGTTTAATTATCTATGTTAATAATGTGGAATGTGGAGAATGTGAAACATGCACAATGTGTTTGCATGTGGGGCTTATGTGTAAAACTCTACAAGCATGGTCATTAAATGTTATTTTGTCTCAAATCGCTTATACATAAATGTCATGAGTATGGGTAATCCATCTTCATTCGTGGGTAAGCATATGGTAAAGGTAGTGAGCTCAATTGGGCAGTTAAGTCCTTTTAAGGAGTGACAAGGTAATCTGGTAAAGGGAACGTTGTGGGGCAATCCAGTAAAGGAACCAAATGGAGTGATTCGGTAAGGGAGCTCCAATTAGATGTAATAGGATACTATATGAAACGGAGTCCTATGATGAGATATACAGGTAAAGGAGCCTCGGTTAGGTGGTATTAGATGATCCTAGGTAGCGGAGTCTAATGGATGTGTGGAGAGCAAGAAGGAGTTGTGCATATCATTTGCATTTTACATTGCTTATGATATAGATGTGATATATGGATGTTTGTTTAATATGATTAATTGCAAATGTATGTTTATGTAGTATTCATGAAATTTGTTCGATGGAATGAATGACCAATTCCATTGGCATTTTGATAGTACTATGATACAAGTTCAATCAAGCATAAGCTTTGATTGATCAAAATTCCATTTTTCTTAATTGAAGTGAATTAATCGAAGGGTGCAGTTTGATTAATCGTACAGACATAAAATAGTATTTTTCAAAGAGACTTTTGTATGCATGTTTTCAATGATAAACCCACGTAGTGGACTTGATTTGCTGATACATGTATGTGTGCATGGTAGTTATGATAATGATTATGCTTCCGCTAGAAATGAGATTATGGTTTAGATTAAGTGACCATATGTGACATTCCAATGAGAAATTGATGTATTGATTTATAAAGAATGATTTCGCTGATTTATGAGATAATAACTTAGATTATTGATCATTGTGATGTTTCGGTGAAGAATTGATACGATATGAGTACTAAGGCTTCCGTGATAAGTAATGATCTCAGTGGTCCGAATAGGAACTGAGGGTGATGATAGTAGTTTGCCATGGTTGTCCGAGTCATGGAATGACGATCAGGCGATTATGACATCTAACTACCCTGAAGTTCGGGCTAGGACCGAGGGAGTCCTGACGGTTCAGATTTTGGGGCATGACAAACCTCAACGTCTACAGTAGAAGTGGGTGTACATGTGGCTGATTCATCGGTTGATTAGCCATAACTGCATTAGGTATAAGATTAGGTGGCACAAAATTAACTTGTATTCCACTTGTGTATAATTGATTATATCCCACTTAGACACTTGTCCCTTTTTTATTGGCCAATCCACATGTCTCTAACTTACCACGTTCTACACTCAATACTTCTTCAAAGGTTTATTTTTATGTTTCAACTCTTGCTTGCAACTACCATGTGGCACTCTTTCATTTGTGGTTACCAAATATGGTGTAAACAACATCAGTACTTTATCAAGTCCGTCCACGTGGACAGCAATCTAACAATTGACCTAACTTGGCTTTCACTATAAATATAACTCATTTATGACTGAGTAAAGGTCCTTCACCAAAACACACAAGCATTCATATTGTCCTCAATAAACTTCAGCACTCAGTTTATTTCGAAGCTTGCTCTTGTAGTGTAGCTCCTGCAATTATTATTTTCACTCTTTCAATATGCAAGCTAGTAGTTAATGGTTAAGTTAGTAGTTGTTACTTCAAGGAGCATTACCTTTGGGCCTTTATGATAAAGTGTAACTAGGACAAAAGCCTTTTAATACTTAAGAAACTGTAACTGATCTTCATTTGCTAATAACATAGGGCTGTTAATAATGAGAAGGTTAGATTTATCTTAAAAGTGTTATTCGGTCTTATATCTCTCTCAATCCCAACAAGAAAACACCAAAAATAGCACTTTAAGAAAGTCAACAGAGCCTTTTGATTAAGGCCGAAGTGACTGAACTCGTGAGAGGTTAATTCATACTCTCCACAATCACCAGAGTTAGATAGGGAAAACTATAAGGTCGTCTCGTCCTAAGCAATTAGAAATATTTGTTTGGCTCCCAATAGCTCGGCCAAGACCAACTTAATTAGCTGCAAATTTGGACTTATACGTCTTGGCACACCCGTATGCAAGAGAATTGCAGCTGTACCATTGAGACACTTTGAGCTAAAAACTATCGAGAAAATATTTTATTTTGAGTATAATTTTAACATTTTTATATTGTTTAAAATAAAAAACCTTTGTTCCTTTAACCACGCACCAAATCAAACTCATAAGAGATTAATTTGGACAGTAACAGAATGTTACACCAAACTGGTAGGTGTACAAAGTGTGATAGAGAGAGTCGGTCAAGATTACAACTATTACAACTGAAGCACACATACATTGAAATCCCCCTTTTTTTTTATGAATACATACATTCAGATCTTTCGTCAACACACCAGTTGGAAGTTAAACATACAAATTAAAATATACATCTTTCAATAGATGAGACATTACATGCATGCCACTAGAAATTCCTTTGCCACATTTAAGCCACATAAAATAATGTCCTCACTAGTTCTGGCCAGAATCGGTGGCCGGAAAACTGCCAGGGTGAATCTTCTTACTCTTTCCATGTTTACAGTCACCATTTTTTTTTCCTTGGATGCTGCCTTCTTCGCTTCTTGCTCTTTCCTCCTCTATTCTCTTAAATTTCTCCTCGTAGCGCTTTTGCTGCAAGTAAACTCCGGCGAAACTAGCACCAGTGGACAACATGGTTGGAAAGGTTGATTGGGGGAAAAGAAAAGAAAGGAAAAAATGTGGATGATGGAAATGGAGAGTCCCCTTAGGAGGGAATTTGTAAAGCACAACACAATGTTGCCTTTGTGAACAAGCTATCACCAATTGTATGTCTTATGGTTGACGATTAATATTGATTATATCATATTCTACAAGGAGGGTTTAGAATATATATAATAGAAGTGGGGTTACATCTAAAGTGGTTATCTTTTTAGGCGGCTCTCTTGTGGCTCAGCCATTACTACCAAAAAAAAAATGTGCCACTTCAGCTAAGATATTGGGAAGAAATGGTTGTTGCATGGTTGGACATTAATTAATTGGCTTAGTTGTCAGCATATTCATCAAGTTCTTGCATTCATTTCAATTTAAGAATCCCTAATTCTGATAACTAAATGAATTAGTCCTTGGAGGGTGTGCGTGTTTGGTAACTAAATGGTTATCTTCAGAAATTTTATGTCAACTCAGCTATCCCATGGGCGTTTCGGTGCATATTTCAAAATCATTTAAAATTACTTTCAAATATTAGAATTTCATATATAGTTATAAGATCATTCAAGCAAATTCACATGGAACTTTAAAGGATTCAATAGGTCAAGTAGCAGCAGTAGAAATAATCAATAATCCCCTATAACTACGTACATAAAGCAATCGAACAACCACTCAAATCCACGCAGAACTTTAAAGGAAAATTTAGCGTTCGAGTCCTGATTGGGCTTTGCATGTTCGTTTGATCTTTCGAAAAAAATAAAAAATCAAACACAAATCTAAGATCGACTTGCAAGTTGCCAAGGTAAAAGGCCGGGAATGATTAGAAAAAGAAAGAAAAAAAAATCATTAACGCAACGCATGTTATGTGTGAAAATGATATGTGAAAAAGTGTAAGAAAAGTTAAAACAACAACCAAAGAATGCCACAACAAATTGTATAAAGCACCGTTGAAATCATTGAGTTCAAAGCAAGAGCGAGAAAGAACACTGGAAAACAGTAAATATAGGTTGAAATGTCTATCAATAGAGTTTTTAGTCATAAATAATTTTTTGGTAAATTATTCTCACCTCTTTTAAAATTTTATCTAATTATTCTGGGATTGAAGTTCTTAAAATATAGTGTTCAACATTTTTCTATATTCAGTTGACTTTGTTTCAGTTACCCTGCCGTTAACTATCAGTCAGCTCCGTTAAAATCAATTAACAAAAAAAAAATCAAAATGTTAAAACTACCCTCGGTGGCGATAGTGGTGGTGTGACATTGATGGAGAAAATATATATATATAAGAAATTGAGATTATTTTTGTACAAAAATATTATAACTTGTGAGTACTTTTGTAATTGTATATTAGATGTGATTTTGTTTAATGGATCGTTAGTCTGACAATAGTGTCATAGTAATTTTGCAAAAATTTTAATTTAAAGGTAATTAAGTCAAACTTCAGAGTAATTTATTCCATTTTTTTTTTTAAGAAGAACCGGTGACAAATTATTTGGCTTTGGATGTGATTTTGTTTAACGGATCGTTAGTCTGACAAGAGTGTCAGAGTAATTTTGCAAAAATTTTAATTTAAAGGTGATTAAGTCAAACTTCAGAGTAATTTATTCCAATTTTTTTTTTTTTTAAGAAGAACCGGTGACAAATTATTTGGCTTTGGAGTTTTGGGTCATAGATTTTTTTTTGACCCAACGAAGTTTCTTTTTCCTGTCTTGGTTAAAATTAACTTGTTTCTTGTAGTACTATGTAACATACACAAAATCTATATAACATACGAATAAGAAGCAATCTTTGGTCCAAAGGTAATTTTTGGACAAATTAGCCAGATATGTGCCGTTTGTTCCAATGGACTCAAACCCTTAAACTTCCATGTGGAAGGAGGAGAGATAATATCAGGGATAAGCTCTTTCATGGTATTAGTTAACAACCATGTTATTGAGTTTAAATTTTCATCTTAACAAAACTAATAAAAAATGTAGAATCATCCTTAAGTCCAACTCAAAGAGTGCAGACTAGGGTGAACTCCATTCTCAAACCTCCAAATTAACCACATTCCAAGGGAAAATCCATACCCTGAAGAATTATGTAACCAAGTGCAGAACATCAAATTTGTACTTAATTCAAAACAAATTCTACAATTTTTTCAAAATGACGCCAACTTTATTCATTAAGTTTGTAGACTAATTAAAATAATAAGCAGTTAGTTATTGTCAGAGTTGTCATATTCATGCCTTTTGATAGAAATAAATATTGCTAATAAGTTAGTAACCCATACCATTATTATTATACATCAAGTGAAGCCACTATCTTTTCTTTATGGAGGTGGCATATACCATATCTGCAAACTTGTGGACTCCTAAAAACAGTTATCAGGATGATTTTAAATCCAATTGCTTTATGAAGTAATGCTTTATAGACTTAATTTTAATATTATTACTAAGAATGTACCCGCCACACATTCATCCTTTTATAACTTGCATAAAGTTTACTCTTTACTTTTTGATAAGTTGGTTTGGCTGGCTTTCACGCCACCAATGTATAAACATCTACTCTCTCCTTTCTCCGTCACATATTAATTCTCCACCTTTTTATTTTTGACTATTCCAAAATAATTGTCTCACTCCAAATTTTTGACGATTCAAAAATAATTGTCTCACTTCAAAAATCATTATATATCTTTTCAAACATTTCCGATTTATACTTAACTTATAAATGTCATGTGAACCCACCATTGAACTTTAAATGGGTAGATTAGGAAATTCATTTACAACCAAACAATAAACAAATATTAAAACCTACTCTCTTAAAAAGTCAAATTTTTAAAAAGAGACATTTAAATTGGGATAGAAAGAGTAATAATTATGTCAGATTAACAAAGGTATAAAGACCATGAGCATTTTTGGCCGATTTTCTTTTTCCTTTCATTAATTGACATATAAGTGATTTAAATTATTGTATACATATTTTAAATGTGAAATACATGTTAGGGGACTTGTATGAGGGTCCGGGGAAGTTTTGGTAGCGTTTGAGTTAATTTGAGATTTTTAGGTTGGTGGGACCCGGGACGTGAGTCAGGTGGGCCCAGTAAACCAGATAATTTTTGAAAAATAATTATTTTTGAGTTTGAAATATTTGGAATATTAGAAGAGTTAATGAATCGATTCAGGACCGTAGGAGTTTTCAGAATTAAAAATGGAGACCGAGGAAAGTACGTTAAGTGACTAGGGGTATTTTGGTCATTTGGCGAGGCTAAGTCTATAAATGTAATAGCCTGCTCCACCTGATGGTATGATATTATCCATTTTGGGCATAAGCCCGCACTATTTTGCTCTTAGAATTTACCCCAAAAGGCCTCATACCATTTAGAGAGAACACACTACATATAAACACATCCCCTTCTCCACACCCAGGCTATGTGGGATTAAGCACCCTGTAGCCTACCAATGTGATAGCTCACCCAGTGACTCTCGTACCAGTCCACAAAGGTCACCATAATCTACCCCCTAGGAAGCTCGACGTCCTTGTCGGCACACTTCCGACCGACTCCGGCTCTGATACCATTTGTAACAGCCCGTTCCACCTGATTGAAGTGACCCTTGTGGGCTGGTGTGATATGGGCGGGTGCGAGAGACACTGGGCAAGCTACCACATTGCCAGGCTATAGGGTGCTCAATCCCACATCTCCAAATGGTATGAGGCCTTTTGGGGTAAAACTCAATAGCAAAATCGTACAGGCTTGGCCCAAAGTGGACAATATCATACCATGTGATGGAACAGGATATTATAAATGGTATCAGAGCCAGAGCCCAATCAGAAGTGTACCGATGAGGACGTCGGGCCTCCTAGGGGGGTAGATTGTGGTGACCCTTATGGGTGGCTGTGATGTAGGCAGGTACAAGAGACATTGGGCAAGTTACCACATTGGCAGGCTACAGGGTGCTCAATCCCACATCGCCCGGGTGTGAAGAAGGGGTTATGCTTATATGTGGTGTGTTCTTTCCAAATGGTATGAGGCCTTTTAGGGTAAAACCCAAGAGCAAAACTGTACGGGGTAGTCCCAAAGTGGACAATGTCATATCATATGATAAAGTAGGCTGTTACATCCAAGGGGGCTAGGTGGATTGTGGTGACTCTTTTGGGCTAGTGCGAGGGACACTAGGCAAGGTACCACACTAGTAGGCTATAGGGTGTTCAATCCCATATCGCCTAGGTATGGAGAAGGAAATGTTCTTATTTGTAATGTGTTCTCTCTAAATGGTATGAGATCTTTTGAAGTAAAATCCAAGAACAAAACCGTGCGAACTAAGCCCAAAGTGAATAATATCATACCATGTAGTAAAGCGGGTCGTTACAAGTTGTACCAGAGCTGGACCCACCTGGAAGTGTGCTGACGAGGACGTCGAGCCTCCTAGGGGAGTGGATTGTAGTAACCCTTGTGGGTGGGTGTGATGTGGGTAGGTGCGAGAGATACTAGGCGAGTTACCACACTGGTAGACTACAGGGTGCTCACTCCCACATAGTCTGGCTGTGTAGAAGAGGATGTGCTTTAAATGTAGTGTGTTCTCTCCAAATGGTATGAGGCCTTTTGTGAAAAAACCCAAGAGCAAAACCGTGCGGGCTTAGGCCTAAAGTGGACAATATCATACCATGTGGTGGAGTGTGCTGTTACAAATGGTATCAGAGTTGTAGCCTAGCCGGAAGTGTGCCAATGAGTACATCATGTCACACCCCAATTTCCTACTCCCGAGAACCGAGGGTGAATAGAAAGATTCCACCCGGTTCACGTCCATAAACCGCTAAACAATCGGAACCTAGATCCCTGTTCATTTGGAATTTGAGTGTGGTACTTAGCCCATTTGAAAGAGGCTTCAAAAATATTCAATTTAAAAAAAAAAGCACACAAAGTTTGATTTAAAATGAAAATGTTATACCCGTTTAAAGTTTGGGGCAATTTTCAGGACATGTTGTAAAAACTGACTTCGATCCATCGAAGTGATGACCTCGATGCATCGGGGTTTTGGTGCATCGAACAAGTATCGAGCAAGTATCATCCAAAAATAACTCTCGGGACTTTTACATTCCAAAATCTCTACAGGTTTTTCAATGCATCGAACTGGCAACTTCGATGCATTGAAGCTTCGATGCATCGAACAACCCAGAAGCTGAAACTTCGCAAATGGTCATTTTTGACCTCCTAGGTCATTTCTACCAACATAATTCATTCCAACAACCTCCAAATCATAAAAGAAAGTAGTTTACATCATTCAAAAGTTCTAGATCATGCTCATACCCGAATCATACACCAATATAGGTCATTCTCCCTCCTAGATACATTTTATCCAAAAAATGAAACTATCCAACAACTATTTTAGTCAATCAAATAAAACTAGATGCTCTTAACAAGAATTACATAAACAAGTCTATTATCTTATCACATTTAACAAGCTCATAGTCCAAGCATACACATAAGTTACATTTGTCCAAAATATAACTACAACTCAAAGAGAAAGATCTCATGCCACAAGCTGGCATGGATAACCACAACATATACAATATCCAAAATGTATCAAAATATTACAAGAGTTCCACTTGGACACTCAAGTCCCATCTGTCATTGGCACCTTATTTGTAAAAGAGTTTAGAATAAATGGGTGAGCACCACTGCGGCTCAGTAGAGATACTCCAACCCACCTAAGTGCCGACTCGACACGACCTACATGAATGTATGTCACGACATTACATGTATCAACCAACATATACCATGTTTATTTACAAGCAACGCATATATATAAGAATGCATTAAACACATAGCATGCTTCACAATTCAAATGAAAGCATTAATCATATGCTTGTCTCTCTCTCTCGGACTCAACCTAATACTCTAACATGATTCTTGACCAAATCATGTAACCGAGACATTTCCCAAACCATTCCAACTCCGCCACCGATTATTTACCAACTCCAAGGTGGGTAAACCACTGTCACCGAGTATTTACCAACTCCAAGGTGGATAAACCACTATCACCGAGTATTTACCTACTCCAAGGTGACTTGGCCCCTTTTCTTTTTCTGGATTCTCACCAAGTATATACCTACTCCAAGGTGAGTAAACCACAATCACAGAGTATTTACCTACTCTAAGGTGATTGGGCAACCTTTTAAAATCCCCACCGAGTATTTACCTACTCCAAGGTGGTTAGACCCCGATCACCAAGAATTTACCTCATCCAAGGTGACTTAACCACTAAAACACCCTCACCGAGTATTGACCTACCCTAGGCAATTCGACCACTTTCCCCCGTTTCCTCACAACAGCCCCATATATGCATTTCGAACATACAAAGATTAAGAATTTAAAATTTATGCTTCACAATACATACGTTAGTTATAAAGGAACATAACATGCATTTCATATTCATCAATCCACACATATAATCATCTAATTGTGAATGAAATACCCCCAGAAAATTTTGCGCATGAGGTGGCCAGTCTTATACACAAAACCTGGGAGATACATACAACTGGTAGCAACAAGCATAGAATACAAAAGACAGACTAAAATAAATTCTAAAAGCTGAACAGAAAATTCCACTGAATTGAAATAACTGATAAATAAATTGTTATATGCCTGATAATACAATTTGGAAGTCCCGTAACGCAAGGACCCCTTAACCAGAATAAATACAAGTTTAAGACTCTAATTTAAAACCAACAATCAAAACCTCCAAAAGAGTTCATAGTCTAACCCTTGAATAAGAGTATAGGTTTCTACCCTGTGACCGATGAGAAGAGATGTCTGTCACAACTAACCCTAAAACTCTATCCTTGCAGTGGAACCTGTCTGAAACCTGAAATATCAACAAAGTGGGTTAAACCCACGAGCAAGTTCTATCTACTACATCCCAATCAGACAACCAATATACATACCCTCAGTATAAGGGACACAAAAGAAAATAATAGATTTAACATACAAGCTATTCTTATTCCAGTTTCATGTTTTCAAAACAACAGTCATTAATTATAATATTCCACCCAAATCCTTATTATGCAAAAGTGATCACATTTCTGAAGTTCAGTAGAAATAAACATAACATGAAATAATATCAAGTTTAAGCAATCCTAACATGCCATCATTTAATTTTTTGATACCTTAATAGGTATAGATATATACATACTAGTCATTTCCTATTTAGTTCATATTTTTAGATGTAAAATTATCTTATACATTGTTCCAACAAACCCTTATCATCCAACAATGAACACATTCTTAAGTTCAAAATAAAGAAAACATATGCATACATGTATAGATACCTTATTAGATATGGGCAATCCTGACATGCCAAATAAAATGTATAGATATCTTATTAGGTATGGGCGATCCAGACACGCCAAATAAAATGTATAGATACCTTATTAGGTATGGACGATCCTGACACGCCGGGCAATCCTGACATGCCAAATAAAATGCATAGATATCTTATTAGGTATGGGCGATCCTGACACACCGGGCAATCCTTACATGCCAAATAAAATACATAGATACCTCATTAGGTATGAGCGATCCTGACACGCCGGGCAATCCTTACATGCCAAAATGAAATGCATAGATACATTCCAATATGCAATATAAAATAACAAGGTGCATTATGATTTAAATTTGCACAAACCGTTATTTCAAATCATCCAACATGAAATTATCATCATAAGACAAATCGTTCACAAGTAGACTATAATCAAGTATTTGATGGGCATTTATATCCTTAAAGAAAATTACATTCAAGTAAATCAAATAACTCAAACATCCATTAAAGAAGCAATTTCCCAATTCAACCTTCAATGCACCCAAATATATGAGGGAGTCTAAACCTAACTTTTATCTAGGTTTCTGGGCATATTCTACTGCTAAGAACCCTATTAAATCATGCTGGAATTTCTTAGAATTTTTGAGATTTTTAAAAATATTTTTTTCTAGCAAAAAGAAAGTAAACATAAATTGAGGCATACTTTCACAACCAACACAATCACAAGGGAGACTCATTTTCACATGAAATTTAAAACCCAAGTGCATTTTAATCCTATAAAGTTACCTAAATTTTTCTAGAATTTTTTGGAATTTTAAAATATTTTCTAAACATAAAAGAAGGTGAAAAACCAACTTTTAGACACTTTAAAAATAAATTGAACAACAAGGAAATATTATTTTGAGTTAAAAATTTAAACCCAACTGTATTTATCCTCCAGAGAATTACAGTAAAAATTTGGAAATTTTTTGAATTATAAAAGTATTTTCTAAAATTACAGAAAGTGAAAAACCCAACTTTTGGACACTTTAAAAATCAATTGAACAACAAGGAAAGATCATTTTGAGTTGAAACTTTAAACCTAAGTATATTTAACCTCCATAAAGTTACAGTAAAAATTTTGGAACTTTTGTAAATTTCTAAATATTTTCTAAAATTAAAGACGTTGAAAAACTCAGTTTTTAGACACTTTAAAAATTAATTTAAAGACAATGGTAAATCATTTCGACATGAAATTTAAACCCCAAGCTCCTTAAGTTCCCAGTAAGTTGTCATAAAATTTTGGAAATTTTTAGATTTATAAAAGTATTTTTAAAAAATGATTTTCCGAATTTTCAAGTTTTTCCAAAAATTTCAAAAATTCAAAACAAATAATAAAATAATTCGGAATGGGCCCATATCGGACCCAGAGGTGGGCCCCCGAGAGTGGGGCCCAAAAATATCTTTCCGGCCACCGGCCGTATCCGACACTTGCGGCACGCTCTACCACGGGCCAGTGGTGCTGGCCCCACACTTTTTTTTTCTTTCTTTCTTTCTTCTTTCTTCTTCCCACGGCTGAAGCTTTAAAGCTCAACAATGGTGGCCGAACTTTCTGACCATTTTCCGGTCACTTTCGAACACCGAATCGCACGTATGAATCTACCATTGAACTCGTCTCGATCTAAGCTACGCATTGGTACCAAATTCACGCCCTCTCATGGCCTAAATCAAAAACGCCCAATTTCAAGTTTCGAAAATCTAAAATTTTAAACTCAATTTTCCGTCAATCTACCCAACGGTTCATAACGAAACTTTCAAGGATTGTTCTAAGAAGTAAGATCTACCTATTGATCGGAACAAAATCCCTAAAAAATGATAAGCACAGTAGACCCAAATTTCATGTTCGTATATATATACACCCGCCTATACAATCATATATACATGTATATACATATGCAAAAATACCCTGAAACAGTACCAAAATTCCAAAATCCTAATGTTTAATTCACAGAATTATTCTTAGCATGCAAAATCATTAATTTCATAATTAAATGCATACAAATTTCTAGCAACATATCTATACAATTAGCATAATTAATTCTCACAAAATTTATCAACAGAAAAAAAAAATTATATACAAATTTCCAAAATAAACACAATCCTCAAACCTAGACTATGCATATGGATTCAAAGGGGAAGAGAAGAATCAAACTTGCCTCTTTGACGATTCAAACACTCATTCACCTGAACTCCTTCTCTCTTTCGTTTACTCTCCTGATTTTTGTGCGTAATGCAAACGGCAAAAACCCTAGTTTCTATTATCTTTTGTCCTAATCATTTTTATTCTATTATTAATTTTTTTTTTCTAAAAACTAATTAACTAAAAATAATAATAATAATAACCATAATAATATAACTATAACCATGGCCCAACAACTTAAGCATATCCTTAGCCCAACCATTCCAGCCCAGATTCCTCCCTAGCCCAATCCAAAGCATTTAAAATATTTAAATCAAATAATACACAATCAATAAACAATTCATATAAATTGATAAAAATAAAAATAGAGCAATTCACATGAAATGAAAGAATTTATAAAGACAACCAATTCACATAAAATAATAATTGTATAAAGACCTAACAATTCACATGAAATGATAAAATGCATATAAAGGCATTCCACATGAATTGAAAAATAATAATAATAATAATATAAAGAAATTTAAATTCTTTAAAATAATAGACGTCCAAATTCTTCGGGGTATTACAGTGAAAGTCCTAGCATAAGTTACATATGTTCACAAAATTCACAAAAGCACATATTTGTCATGCTTCACCAATTCATACATTTTCTATGTAAAGAATGCATGCATTTAACTTATAGGACAACACATAACACATACATGTCACATATTTGCACATAATTACACAAGTACACAACATTAAGCACATAAGCATTTATGCTCTAATTCTCTCACATTTTCATGCATTTGTCCCTCACATCATGCATACTAGGAGATATATATCTATTGCATACAAGAGACTCAAGAGAAGAAGAAAACACCTTATCCCACCCCTCTTACATCTCTAAAACATGCAATACACACCCTTAGCTCTCACCACTTCACCTAAAACCCTAGAATCGACAAGTAAATGAGAAGGAGAACCCCTACCTCAAAAATGAAGGCTTTCCAAGGGAAGCCCTATTCAAAGGGAAGCCCTATTCGTCCCCTATGTATCTCCCTTCTTTGGCGGAGCTTGAATCACGCCCGAAGGCTTCCAAAATCTAAAGAGAAGGAAGAGAGGAGAAGAGGGAAGAAGAAGAAAGAGAAGATCAGCTGTGAGAATGGTTGCTTCTCCCCTAGCCACATGTTTTAAAATGGCATCTAGGGCGAAAAAGGCCAAAATGCCCCCGGATCACTTAACGTACCTTCCCGTACTCCGTTTTGGATTTCAAAAACTCTTACGGCCACGAAATCACTTCCTCTACTCTCTAAAAATTTCATCGAAGTCATTACAAAAAATAAATATTTTTAAAAAAATTTCAGATTTTCGGGCCCACTTAAGTTGCTCCCGGGCTCCAATTAGACCAAAAAGTCAAACTTATTCAAATCTTTTGAAAACATTCCAAAACCCTTAAAACACTTCCCAAACATGTTTCCATAATTGAAAACATGTCAAACACCACTCAAAATGTATTTATGTCAATTATAATGTAAAAATGCAAAACCGACCTAAATTGGTCACGGTCTTTACACGTCGGGCCTCCTAGGGAGGTAGATTGTGGTGAGCCTTGTGGGTGAGTGTTATGTGGGCTAGTACGAGAGGCATTGGGTGAGCTACCACACTGGCAGGCTACAGGGTGCTCAATCCCACATCGCTTGAGTGTGAAGAAGAGGATGTGCCTATATGTAGTGTGTTATCTCCAAATAGTATGAGGTCTTTTGGAGTAAAATTCAAGAGCAAAATTGTACGGGATGGGCCCAAAGCGGACAATATCATACCATATGATGGAGCGGGCTGTTACATCCAATGGGGGTGGATTGTGGTGACCCTTGTGGGCAAGTGTGATGTGGGCGGGTGCGAGATACTAGGCAAGCTATCACACTGGCAGGCTACATGGTGCTCAATCCCACATCACCTGGATGTTGAATGAGGAAGTATTATTTGTATGTTTGTTACCCTTCAATGACATAACACGTTTTAAAGCCATGATGGTTGTGAACCCATTATAACTCCACCATTAAGCATGCTTAGTAAGGAGTAGTACCAAGATGAGTGACCCCCTGTGAAGTCTCTGGTCCAAGGGAATCAAAAGCAGAGAATATTATGTCGAGATAGGGTGGGGAGTTACAGTAAATAGCTGAAATAACATTTCAGTCACTTATTTCTCTCTTTCTAACAGCTAGCCATTGATGTTCCATTTTCTCTTTACACTTCTCCTTACTTCTCTCTGGATTTTGAGGGAGTTAGAGCTTGATTTAGAAAACACCGAAGAACATGAAGTTGTTTTACACCATAAGGGCTCGAATTTGATTGGAGCAAAGTTGATTTTCGGCAATCTTGAGTTCGGTGAAATTTGGGAGTTTTGTTTAAAATTCTTCTAAAGTAAGGTCATCCGTTGTGGGGCTCTCCCCAAAGGCTCTTTATAATTCAATTAGGGAGAGCCACATCAGCGTTTCCGAATTGTAGAGATTATAGTCCTCTAGTATGGTACCACTCTATATTATTATTTTAATATTTTTTTTATAAAAATAATTTTATACAAAAATTTAAAACTCAATTATTTCAATTGTTTGCGATGAATAAATTTTCATTTTTTCTTCAAATGTATTTATTGACAAATAAAAAAAATTACATATTTTTTCGCACAAATAAAGAAATAAAATTAAAAGACATTATATATTTTTCTCACAAATAAAGATAAAATAAAAATACATTACATATTTTCTCACAAATAAATAAATAAATAAAATAAAAAACATTATATATCACCATCCTCTTGATCTAATTCTATTATTTTAAATATTTTTTCCTCACAAAATAATTATATGTTACATTATTAACTAATTTTATAATTTGATATATATAATAATCTTTAAAATAATTTTTTTATATTTAAGACAATTGATTTAATATAATTCTAATTAAAATAGAATTTAAACAGAGAAAGATAAAGACACAAAAAGAGAGAGAGGAAAAGTCGAGAGAGGAGAGAAATTAAATAAATAAAAAAAAATAGATGGAGCCTGCTTGTGCTCTCTACATAAGTCCTATATGTAGAAAGTCTGCAAAAAAAAAATACATGGGGCCCATATTTGAGAAAGCCTCACACCATCTCAAAATATTCTCTACATCCATTATAGAGAGCACTACAATGGATGCCCTACGGTAGGGATGCCTAAACCATGAAATTTTGAATTTGTATGATATATTGGGTGCGTATGGCATCCAATTGGCTACATGTATATAATTGTGTATTTTCAAAGTTAAAGTATGCTATATTATGAAATAGAATGAATTCTTACCATAAATAGATCTGATTATGTGTTAAAAATATTATAAGTGACTATATAACATGTTATATGAAAATTGTAAAGAATTTATACATGTTTTATGTATACATGTGAGTATGGCATCTAAGAGTTTGATTAATTGCCTTAAAGAGCATGATTAGATGTGAAACATATTTTTATTGTTGAAATAAATGCTTTGATATGAAAGAATGGGACATGAGCATGAAAATATGAATTTTTCATGCATTGCATAGACATGACCATGATGGTGTATGTGAGGGGGAATAGGAACATTGAATGGACTGACTAAGGAGTTCGAATATAAAATTGAATGGATTGACTATTGGGTTCAAGTGTTCAAAAAAAGAGGGAAAGGATGTCTGATGGCCCGTCATTGGAGTCCAAATTCTAAGTTGTGTGTGTGGGTGAGACACATGGGAGGGACATGACATTACGCATATAAAGCACTGATCGAGAAAAAGGGCGAATATTTTTCTTTTTGCAGAATCATGGTTCATCGAAATAATCGAACCCCTTGATGTATGAAAGATTATGTAAATAAAAAAACTTTATCCTCTTGAATGCATATATGATTGCATGGAGAATATGGGATTCAAAGATCATATACCTGATGGGGATAATTTTCTAACCCCTTAGTCTTCACCAATTGGTGAAGCAATCGATCTCTTTAGTGTACTGCACGTAAGAATCACCATTATGACCCTCGAGGTTGATTCTCTAAAAATCTAGTTCTTGTGGGAGAACCCTAGGTTTGTGAACTGATTTCTATGCACTCTTGATATGAGAGAGAACATGACATATTTATAAAATAGTCTCTCCCAAGTCAAGTTTTCATTTCCATATAGGTACAATCTCACGTGAGGGTGTAGAACGTGTTTTGTTGATGATGGGATACTCGATTTGCATGCCGATCAAAAAAGTGTTGCCCTTTACTCAAATGTCAATTTTGGACTTCCCTTGTGTCAAAGCATTATGTAGAGACCGAGTCCAATTTTGACTGGTTTCTATTTTAATAATAATTTTTGCTCTAATTACATTTTAAATGATGTTTAGCATCTTTTAATTGTGAAAAAAAATTAGGGAGTTGTTTTAAGCTTTTGAGAAGTTTTGAGAATATTTGGAGAAGTTTGACTTTTTGAGTCAACAAGGCCCTAGGACGCAGTCCGGTGGGCTTGGGAATCCAAAATTTTTTTAAAAAAAATATTATTTTTGCTTATAAACCAAACAAAATATTTAAAGAGTTAAGGAAGTGATTTCGGACCCATAACTACTTTTGAAATAAAAAAAACGGAGGTCGGGAGGGTGCATTAAGTGACCTGGGGTGTTTTGGTCATTTTGCACCCCAATATATTGTAAATATCTAGAGGGGCTGAGATACAGTCATTTTTAAACAACTTTATCTCTCTCTAACTCTCTCACTTCATCTCTCTCCCTTCTCTCTACATTTTAGAAAGGTTAGGCCTTGATTTGAAAGTTCCCAAAGAATGATAGATTGCTCTACTCGACAAGGGCTACACATTGGACCGAACAAACTCCCCATTTGGCAAGATAGAAAGGCCTAAAATTTTGAAAATTTCAAGGACAAGCTTGGGATTTGAGGTAGGGGAGTGAATCTCTTCCCTATTTTGATTTTATAGGTCACATAATTGTGACATGAAATATTTGTGAACTCATTTATGTAATGTTGACTTGTGTGATGAGATTATTGTTGCCTAGCATGTTCTAGATTGATTTATGTGATATGCATATGTTAAATGCTATATTTGGGTTCGTATTGAGTCTTATGCACAATTGCATCATAATTGGGAGTTGACCTAAATTATGAGATAAACGCATGAAATGAAATTTTTCTTAAAATGCATTGGTTGTGATTTCCATAAAATGAGAAATTTTTATTGTGATAAGCTTGAGCTGAAATTGTTATGCATAAATTTAACATATGTCATGCATTGAGGAAATTTGGTAAAAATCTTGATTTTATGTATTTATGTGATAAATGTACATTATGTGAAATTTGTGATTTTTGGGGCATGTGTGAGAATTAAAAAGGGCCCAGAGCCTTAGGGTGAAGGCCCAAAACTTGGCAAAGCGGATGTCGCTTCCGTCGGGTCAGCAACCCGTAGAGCACAAGTAGAGTTTGTGATTTTGAATAAACCCTTACTATGGAATTGTGATCATCTGAAGTCCCTAGTTGAAGTAATTTTTGAGTATACGTGATATGAGTTTATTTAAATGTTACGATTCCTTATAAACTATTTTGTGATTGGAATGTGAGACATCACACATGATTTCAAAATTTTGGGTGTTTTGAGCATAAAAAACCATTGAGGCATGGCTTGTAGACACTTAGAGATTTTATGTGCATTCATGCATGGCTAGTTGAGTCAAGGTAGAGTCGGGTGGATCAATTCGACTGGGCATAGTTGTATATTCACCCCCTTCCCCCAAACTCTTTTCAGATAAAGCTCCAATAGAGGACGAGGCTTGATTGGCTTAGAGGGTCTAAGTGGACTTTTGACTTTCTTTTGGAATCATATATATATAAATATCCATGTCGGCTTGTGGCATGTGGACTAGTTTATTAGAAATATTTTCTTTATATTGATTTATCTTGATGTATGTAGATTTCAAATGCAATTGCCACATGTGGCTTATGTACACTTTTGAGGAAATAAATGTATATGGCTTTTGGTTGGAACTTCAATGTTTATGTTCATGAATATGATTAGTTGGAGAATCAATGCACATTTTTGGACTATGTGGCATGTGTTATGGACCATTTAGGATGTTTAGAATCCTATAGCGAGTGTATGATCATTGAGCGATAAGGAGTGGGCATGAAATTGGCTTTTTGTAAAATTGTAGGATTCTGTAAAGAGAGAATTTTGATTGTGCGGAACCCAAGATTTCACAGATGCGAAAAATTGCAGAGTGTAAAGTGGCCAAAAGTCCCAAGAGTTGATGTTTTGCTTCGACAGTACTTCGTAAGTACTTCGCATGATTGAACATTTTGATCATGCGAAGATGGGACTTCGATTGTGCGAAATGCACATTTCAATTGTACAAAAATAGTGATAGCTAGTGTTGTACAAATGTGTCCATGTGTGGGGCCTTAGTTAGCAATTGATGTTGGGTCATATGTAGGTACACATATGTATATAATTAAGCTTCCACAAGTTTAAAGTATTGATGTGAGGCGATAATATGTAACCTACACACCCTCGGTTCTTGGGAGATGAAAGTTGGGGCGTGATCACTTGGTATCGGTGCATGATAACCATGTAAAGTTAATGATGAGTGGTTTGAATGTTGATTTCACCGTTCACCCCTCATTTTCCTCGCTCTTAACCGGGAGTCAAAAATTAGGGCGTGACACATTAAATGCACTGATTTCATTGTCTATTTAGGCATTCCATCTTGTCAAGTCCATCTCAGAGCATGCTTGTGTGTCGAACAAGCTACATAAGTCAATCCGACCACAATGGAGACCAAGGGGGCCATGGTACACCACCCCTATATATATATATATATATATATAGAATGGCTTACTGATTGAATAGGAAATAATTATGTGAGTTAATAAATATTTAATTGTTGATTTGGATTAATTGATGCTTATACATCTATATCTAATTATGCGTAGAGAGAAAATTTTGTATAATTAACACGGGTGTTGTTTGTTAAGGCAACACAAGGTGTAAAGACAATATATGGTTCAACCATTCTTGAGTTGGAGTGTAACCATACTTATAAAGTGGAATTAAGTTATGGTCAATAGATAATTGAAATTTAAGGTCATGGGATGATCGGGCCAATTTATAATCCATTGTAGCCAATAAGAGTTTGGATCCTTAAATAAGATCCTCACTTCTAGCCCACTAGGATGAGTTAAAACCAACTGGGTTGTTAAATGTGAGTTGATTTAATGTGCTAGGGGCATTTGCAATTTAATTACATACTAAGGGTACAAATGAAATTATATATAAATATATATTAAATATTTTAATATCCTGGAATGTATATTAATATATATACAATTTAAATATATACATAATATCTTATTTTTTGTAGGAGAATATAAGATATGAATGTGTATATACTTTCCTTTTATATGAAGATATGATTTACCATATCTTTCATATATGGAGAGGAAAAATTGACTCTGGAGAGACTCTCCTATAAATATGTTATGCTCTCTCCTATATCAAGTGTGCGTAGAAATCAGTTAACAAACTTAGGGTTCTCCCACAAGAACTAGGTTTCTAGAGAGTCAACCACAAGGGTCATGACGGTGATTCTTACGAGCAGTACACCAAAGAGATTGATTGCTTCACCAATTGTTAAAGACTAGAGGGTTAAAAAATTAATCCCAGTAGGTATATGATCTTTGAATCTCATATTCTCCATGTAATCATATTTGTGTTTAAGAGAAAAAAAAATTGTTGTTTACATAATCTTTCATACATCAAGGGGTTCGATTATTTTCGATAAACCACGCTTCTCCAAAAGAAAAATATCTGCCATTTTCCCATCAGACCCGACACCGATCTACATGAAATGCAATATAGTATCCCTATAGCTACATGGCATACTCAATGCTCATATCCACCTCTTCCAATGCAATTCATGCATGTCAACATTTTATCATGCTTATTCAATAAAAAAAACATATAAGCATACAAACGTTTGTAATCGTTGGTCAAACTCTGAAACACACATGATTGACCACACTCTAAGTGTCATCTGGTATTGGTCAAACTCTGATAACTCAAGTATGATTGACCAACTCCGAGTGTCATACAAGTACGTGGACAAACTCGAATTCTTAGGCATTAGCCTATGATTGGTCAAAGTTTGAAGATCATGCACATATGGACAACTCTGATTTATAAAGAATTTAGCAATTTATACATGTGCATTTAGCCACATAACTTCACAACTAACATTTTATCATGTATACTTCACATTATCAACCATATTACACTACCATGCTAACACATGCCCAACATACATATTAGAATGCATGTAATTCCATACATAAGGAATTACCAAGAAAATTTTTGTGAAATTTCTTTCTTTAATGGATTTTCTTAAACACATGACATTCAAAGTGTATACATGTTATCTCTTGGCTCAAAAGTAACATTAATGAACCTCATGTGTCCCCAATTAACACATATATATAATTTCATCATATAACACATGAGAATCAATCTTATCATACTTATTACAAGAAGGAAAGCTAGAAATTTGACATCCACAACCTTCTTAAATCACCTAAGCATGCTAAACAAACCAAATCACCACCAAAAAATGGCTAGAAAGTTGGCGGAGTGGGCTACGCGTGCTGCTAGGTTTTCCCCCAACTTGTGTGCTTAAGAAGAAAATAAAGAGGGTCGCGCCATTCCCACGTGCACTGCCAAGGCGTGGGGACTGTGAGCCTTGTTTCGGTGGCCAACGAGGACCAAAAAAGGAATAGTTTGGTCCCACTCACCGAGCCCAACCTCTAGGCCCAGTCCAAAAAATAAAAAAAAATTAAAATTTTAAATGGTACAAAATAGGAAAAATATTTTAAAATATCTAATAAATTTCAGAAAATTTCTGAAAAATAAAATGAGCATTTTAGGACAAAATATGCATAGACTCATGGATTAGAGCTAGGTTTAGTTACACTTTTTTTATAGTTAGCTAAGTAGGCTTTAATATGTTTGGACATTTTGTATTATTTATTTATTCTTCTTTTCTTTGCAATCATATGTGCATGTTGTTAAATGGTTGTTATTTTATGTCAATATAAGGAATTATTCTGATTCGGTTGTTTTATAATATTTTTTGGTTTTATTTTAGTTATTTATCTATGTGGTTATTGGTGTTTTCAGTAAATTAACAATCATGCTTATAAGTATATTGTATTTTTATTTAAAGGTGAATATAGGAAGGCATGTCAGGATTGCCTAATACCTAATAAGGTATTTGTAAATTATATGTGAAGGCATGTCAGGATTGCTTAATACCTAATAAGGTATCTATAAAATACAGATGTAGGGATGTCAGGATTGCTATATACCAATAAGGTACTTATTTAATATGTGTTCGGGCATGTAAGGAATGCCTCTGGGTTGAACTTAGAAGATGTGTTCTATATTTATTGTAATAACAGATGGGTTTGGTATGGTGTAGGATAGTTTTATGTTTTTAGAGATAGGAGGTTAAATGAGAAAATGATATACCTATATATCTTTATATTTTATTGTCCTTATATAGAGGGCATGTTTATCAGTTCTCTATTGGGTTGTAGTAGAGGAAACTAGTTTGTGGGTTTAACCCACTTTGTTGATATTTCAGGTCTTAGGCTAGTTCCACCTCGAAATTAGAGTGTAGAGTTCGTAGAGCGTGGCAGTTATTTGTTCTTACCAGACTTCAGTGTAAGGACTTAATTCTCTTTTAATATTTTTGGGACGATGTTATAAAATATTTATCTTTATTCTTCTTGGTTAAGGGGTTATTGAGTTATGGGACTTCCAAGTTGTGCTATTCAGACTCGTATATTGTTTATTTTACATTATTTATTATTTCCTTTAGAATTTCTTTTCAGTATTTATTATTCATTTTCTTTTGTCATTTTCATTTTGTGCTTGTATGGAATCAATTGTAGGTATTCTTTATGTTTTATGTGTGAGACTAGACGCCTCATAAGTGAAATTATAGGGAGTAATTCACAAACATGCACCATATATTGTCCATAACCAAATGGAACCTCCCAAATCACCATTTCCTCATATCAAACATTCCCACAATTGCTATATAACATAAATAAAATTCAAAATCGCCATTTCCACAATCCTAACATTCATTTATTCTTTTCGCAACCTCAATATACTCATTCAACTACTTGACCTCAAAATCTATAATTAACTCAATCATCATCCCACTAATACAATGCATAAATGTATGGGAGAAGTCCCTTACATGCCATATTCTCACATACATATGAAAAATTGAGAGATTTCTCATAGATGCCTCAAAAATAATTTCCATACATTCATCCATTATCCATACTATACATATGTAGTTATAGAGCATATTCATCTATATGTTCCCAAAACATTAAAATGTTATATACATAACCCAAAAGATACATTTAGTCCACATTCCGGACATGCATTCCAAAATAGATACTAAAGTGTGTCCCCAAAAACCTATCTATATAGTTCACACGAACTCATTGTTGGGGAGACTCTGCAATCCCCTTGTCATACCATGAAAAGAGTTTGTATGTACGGGATAAACTCTTGTATGCCTAGTAGAAATGACTAAAACATAATTTCTAAAGTTTTATGAATACCACATACCATGCAACCTTATCACACACATATATCACGTAATCATGTTAGGCACAAAACTCATACTTTAACATTCATATCATGTATCATATGCTTTGTATGCATAATGTCATGTCCTTCCCATGTGCCTCACACACAACTAAGAATTTAGACTCTAATAAAGGCCCATCTGATATCCTATTCTTTTTTTCTTGAACACCCTAACTCCATAGTTGGTCCATTCGATTTTATACTCGAACTCCTTAGTCGGTCTATTTAGTATTCCTAAACCCTCTCACAAACACCCTCATAACTATGTATGTGCATTACATGAACAATTCATATTTCATGCTCAAGTCGACATTCTTCCATGTCAAAGCATTTGTTCAACAATAAAAACATGCTTTACAACCAATTATGCTCTTTAAGGTAATTAAACAATCACATAAATGTCATACCCACATATATACTAAAAACATGTATGATGAACCTAGAGGGGGAGGGGTTTATAGGTTCTTCAATTTTTCTTCCTAATATTGCAAGTTTGGCTGTCACATGATGGACACACAGATTTATAGAGGAAACCCTAAGGTGGGGAAAAAATCTCTTCGAACTGAGCTCCACTATGTCTGAAAAAGTAGTACAGTAATTCTCTCAATCACACACCCAACTCACAACATAGTTCGCTCCAGCACTCACCCAGTTCACAGCCTCCCTAGTCCTAAACCACTCTCACCAAATCTCACAATAGTTTTTTCGCTCTCAATCCTAACTTGGGCTTTCCAAAGCCCAAGCTATCTCACCTCAATCTCACCATAATCACTCACACTCCCCCTATCCAAAGTATCCCAATACTTAGACTATAAATAGTGATGATGGGCTGGAAGCACTCCATAGACAGAGGTGAATCCATGCTCAAAATAATCTTCAAGGCCTTACAAAGCCCTCTTTGAAGCTTTCCCTCTCTAGAACTTTACTTTCTCTCACTAAAATTCTATATATGCTCTCTATTACAAGAATTGTGATATCTCTATCTATTACATATTTACTAGCTATATATCTGACTTGAGACTCAAAAGATCACTGAAATTTTGTCCAAGGCTCCTTTTAGAAAAATTTAGACAAGTGACCAAGTGGAGAAAATATCTTCAAAATAATATCTTCTACAGGAATTTTTGATGCATCGAAGTAGATACTTCGATGCATTGAAGCTTTAATACATCAAAACTGTAATTTCAATGCATCGGTCTTCCAATACTCTATAATCTTTCAATTCTTCAATTTCCCGACTCTGGTCTTGACACGCAATTCACTATTCCTTGATGTATCTCTTCAATGAAGTACAATCGAAAAAAAGAATGCATTCTTAAACTGATAAAAGAGTCGAATTATGCCAAATTCTGAATTTGAGCCTGAAATCAACAAAAACATAAAAATATGTAAACCCTATACAAAATATGCATCTATGGGTACATAAGTAAAGGTGCGAGAATGTATAACATTTAACGCTAATCATACGCTATGTTGTAGTGGGAATTATCAGTAAGTTTTAGTCTAACCCTGATCTAGATGACTAGATTGGATTATATGCTTGTCTATGGAGGTGATGAGTTAGTTCCAGTTGGTTATACAGATTCAAATTTTAAATCAAATAAGGATTCTAGAAGATCTACCTCAAGATTTGTGTTTACACTTTATGGAGAAGTATAAAGCAATCATGTATTGCTGATTCAACCATAGAGGTTTAATATGTTGCAACTTCTAAAGTAGCAAAGGAAACCCTTTGGTTACGAAAATTTCTCTCTGATCTAGGAGTTGTGCAACATGTAAGCTCGCTTATTGTACTTCATTGTGACAATAGTGGAGTTGTTGCTCAAAGCAATGATCCTAGAAACTATAACCATGGGAAATACATTGAGAGGAAGTATCATTTAATCAGAGACATAATACAGTACGAAGACGTAGTGGTCGCTAAGATCACATCGAAGAACAACCTTGTTAATCCATTTACTAAAATGTTGTATATCAAAGTGTTTAATCGACATTTGGATAGCATGGGAGTTAGATGTGAGGGAAACTGGCTATAAAGTGAAAGTGGGAGATTGTTGGAATTGTATGCCCTTTATAGCACCAATTGAGATGTAATGACATTGGTTTATTAATAAGAATCCATTGCTTATCAAAAACACTATTGATTTATTATGAATGTTATGTATTGATTCGATTCAAGACTCAAATCGTAGTGTCCATTGACTACGCAATGATTTAGTGTGTGCATGGTATGGTTACCAAATTCGGGAGCACAAGTCACTTATATTGTGTTATCATAAAATATTTTTTTCATTCAACAATAGCAGATGAACTCCTTATTGATAAAGAACAGAACAGGATCGCCGACAAGTCATTATCACAGTAATTGTGAGGCCCTCATTACAATTACTACTTGTCAGTGTTATGCCAAATGTTATCCTCCAGTATTAAGGAGTGATGACACTTTGATATATACAGTGGGCCCCATGGTCTAAAATTCAAGTACGTTGGATGTTGGTTGATCATGTGCTTTGGAACATGCTACCAAGATTTACATCTATGCTTGCTAATTTATTATGTATTGATTAGTTTAATCAATAGTAAATCCAAGCGTTTGGTTTAACTTTAATAAAATAGATATGCACCTTGACAAAGTTCATAAGTTTTATTGAAGGTTTTTTTATTAAATATAAAATAATGAAGTAACTTAATAAATATTCAATTGTTGATTTGGATTGATTGACACTTATACGTCCATATTCAATTGTGCGTAGATGGATAATTTAGTATAATTAACACGAATGTTGGTTGTTGAGGCAACACAAAGTTAAAGGCAACACATGGTTCAATGATTCTCAAGTTGGAGTACAACCACACTTATATAGTGGAATTAAGTTGTAGTTAATGGATTATTGAAATTTAGGATCATGAGATGACCAGGCCAAAATATATTCAATTGGAGCCAATTAGAGTTTATGTCCTAAAATAAGATCCTCACTTCTAGCCTACTGGGTCGATTTAAAACCAAATAGGTTGTTAAATGTGAATTAATTTAATGTACTAGAAGCCTTCGTAATTTAATTACATGTTAAGCGCACAAATGTAATTATATATAAATATATATTGAATATTTTAATATCTTGGAATAAATATATATATATATATATATATTATTTTCTGTAGTGATAATATAATATATGGAGTGTGTATATATTTTTCTATTATATGAAGATATGATTCATCATATCTTGCATATATATAAAGAAAAAGTTGACTTGAGAGAGATTACTTTATAAAAATGTCATATTCTCTCTCATATTGTGTGTGAAAAAATAGTCATAAGACTAGAATTTTACAATTACAACAAGAATAGTCGTAGGAGATTACAAGAGATGAATCAATTCACAAACTTAGGGTTCTCCCACAAAAATTAGACTTTTAGATAATCAACCTCAAATTTCATAGTGGTGATTTTACGAATAGTACACCAAAGATATCGATTGCTTCATCAATTATTAAACACTAGAGAGTTAAAAAATTATTCTTATCAACGTACACATGCAATCTCCGAATCCCATATTCTATGTGGAATCATATTTGTCTTTACCTGTTACAACAGTTAGTTTGATATGGCATTACGGTGTGCCTTTGGGTTGGGATTTCCCTTGCGTAGGGCTTTGGCTCTCTTGTACGAGCTTAACGCTTTTTCGTTCTCAGTCTAATTTTTTGGGTGTGTACATTTGCTTATTAATATACTTATATTTACCTTTAAAAACAAAAAACACAAAAAAAAATCTCGTATAACAATTGGGTTTGTACATTTGCCTTTTAATATACTTACATTTACCTTTCAAAAGAAAAAAAAAAACCTCTCGTGTAACTATTTTCCCTTGTAAAAACTCTGGTCATTCCAGTGATAACCCACTGCTGTAGCTTTCCAATTTAATCTCTTGTCACTCTTTTACTTCTTCATGTCGTTGCAAAGTGACAGCCACATATCATGTCACTTCCGGGTGTAACACAAACACATTAAAATTGTGTAAAAATTAATGGAATCCAAATATAATTCATTCCACATAATTCATGAGATGATAAGATGAAGCAGACCCATTACAAACATTGGTGAAA
Organism: Cornus controversa; assembly: GCA_026545225.1. Classification (NCBI taxonomy): domain Eukaryota; kingdom Viridiplantae; phylum Streptophyta; class Magnoliopsida; order Cornales; family Cornaceae; genus Cornus; species Cornus controversa. The sequence goes on along the minus strand of CM048846.1, from coordinate 30,416,986 downwards.
ACATTTTATTTTGAGTACAATTTTCTCATTTTTTTATAGAAAAAATAAATAAATAAATTGTTCCATTAACTAAGTACCAAGGGCGAACTCATAAGAGATTAATTTAAACAGTAACAGAATGTTACACCAAACTTATTGGTTTTAGGTCAAGATCATAACTCCTATAACAGAATGTTACACCAAAAAGTGGTAGGTTTTAGGTCAAGATCATAACTCCTATAACTGAAGCACACAAAAAAGGAGAGCCCGCGCACAGAGACTTAAAATATACATCTTTCAATAGACGAGACATTACATGCATGACACCAGAAATTTCTTTGGCACATTTAAGCCACAGAAAATCGTGTCCCTCACTATTTCCCGGCGGAATCCGAGACCGGAAAACCGCCGGGGTGAATTTTCTTACTTGTCCCACGATTAAAATCACCAGTTTTCTTTTCTTTGACATTGTCCCCTTCCCTTCTTGCTCTTTCCTCCTCCATTTTCTTAGATTTCTCCTCGCAACGCTTTTGCTGCACGTAAACTCCAGCAAAACTAGCACCGGTGGACAACATGACTGGAAAGGTTGATTGGATAAAAAGAAAAGAAAAGAAAGGAAAAAAGTGTATGTCAAATGTTGATGGTGGAAATGGAGACTCCAAGGAGGGAATTTATAAAGCACAACACAAGCTATCACTACTTGTTTGTGTCTAATGGTTGATGATGATGATTAATTTTGATTACATGGAGGGTTTAGAACGCATATATGGAGATAATAGAAGTGGGGGTTACATCTAAAGTGGTCATCTTTTTAGGCGGCTCTCTTGTGGCTCAGCCATTATTACCAAAACAATGTGAAGAAATGGTTGTTGCATGGCTGGACATTAATTAGCTTAGTTGTCAGCCTATTCATCACGTTCATAAATCGCATTCATTTCAATTTAAGAATCCCTAATTCATATAAGTAAATGAATTAGAGTCCTCGGAGGGGGGGGTGTGTGTTTGGTAATATTAAAAGACTGAGTCCTAATAAGGACAGTATTGTGATTGCGCGTGCATTTGCTTGAAGTTTTGTAAAAAAAAAAATAGTTTAAAGGTGCATGTGGATTAAAACCCTCTGTAAAATCTAAGATCGACTTGCAAGTTGCAAAGCTAAAATGATTGACTAGAAAATAAAAAATAAAAACAGTAAATATAGAATGCCACAACAAATTGTAGAAAGCACCATTGAAGGGCTATTGAGTTCAAAGCAGGAGTGAGAAAGAACACTGAAAAACAGTAAATATAGATTGAAATGTCTATCAATAGAGTTTTTAGTCATAAATAATGTTATTGAGTTTAAATTTTCATCTTAACAAAACTTTAAAAAAAAAAGTAAAATCATCCTAAAGTGCAACCCAAAAAGAGTAAAGATTAGGGTAATGAATTCCATTCTCACACATCCAAACCACATTCCAAGGGAATCATCCTAAAGTCCAACCTCATTAATTATGTAACCAAGTGTAGCACATCAAATTTGTACTTAGATACTCAAAACAAATTCTACAAGCTCTCCGGTGGCGATGTTTGTTACAATCAGTGGTGACGGATACTATTACACTGAGTAACACAAATCACTAGTAACTTAAGTTACTGAAATGGGTGATACAATAACTTATTTTAATAACGTTTGTTAATAACAAATATTGTTCACTGAAGAGACTACTGAAAATACTAAATGGAGAAGAATTTCAGACTATTTTTCAAAATGAAGCCAACTTTATTCATCGAGTCTGTTGACTAACCAATATAATAACAAGAAGTTATTGTTGCAGAGCTGTCATATTCCATGACTTTTGAAAGAAACCAATAAATATTGCTAATAGGTTGGTTACCCATTCCATTATTGTACATGAAGCTAGTGAAGCCCACTATCTTTTCTTTATGGAGGTGACATACATACATATATATATATATATATATATATACACACACACACACACACGTACATACATACCATCTCTGCAAGCTTGTGTACTCCTAAGAACTTTGTTTACTAATGAATGCACTTGTGATATTCAATTCATTATGTTATCAAGTCAATTTTAAATTCAATTGATGTATGAAGAAATGCCTTATAGAATTTTAATATTATTACTAAGAATGTGCCCTCCACACATTAATCATCCTTTTAACATACATAAAGTTTAGTCTTTACTTCTTGATAAGGTCGTTTTGTGACTTCATGCCACAATGTATATAACCATATAATATTATGTCAAATTAACAGAGGCCTAATCTTTCCATTTAGAGTGAATTGTATATGAATTTTAGAGTTCAAAGCCAATTGCATTTGAATTTTTGAGCTTTAACCGTTATCTTATAAAAACATTCATGGTAGTGAGGCATATATCTTAGATCAACTACATAGTGGGGAATTAATTATATTTTTGTTGAACTTATTGTCTAGTGGACCATATTCAAGTAAAATACTAATAAATTAATCTATAATGACTTTAATTAACTCCTATATTTTAGTCTCATGGTATGATTTCATTAATCTTCACTCTAGTTTGGCCAATTTAGGTTACAAAATTTTTATCCTCAAGGTATTGAAAAATCGCAGATTTTCTAATTTAATTTCAATACATGTCCATTTTTTTCTTTACAATTGATTTCACAAATGAAAAGTTGAGAGTGTTTGTTGCACATGTAAGGATATTTTCATCAAAACAAACAAACAATGTGTTACGTGCTAGGAAGCACAGATATTTCTACAATAGTAACGTATCTGTATCGTGTCCGTATCCGATACCGATACCGATACCCCTCGGATACTTCTGGATACGTGTTCAATATTTTCTAAATGTATCCATAATTTTAAAATATATTTTTTTATTTCTAACACGTATTTGATACTTCTCAAATACTTTAACCACATATTTGATACTTCTCGAATACTTCAAAACACATTTTTAACAAGTTGTGAACATAAAAATGTAGCTTTTTCAACAATAATATCATATTATAATTGTTAAGAAAAGTTTAAATTAAATTCATTATAAAAAAAAAAGTGTTGACATACGTATTATGATTTAGCACAAAATCCATCCGTGCTAATTATACAACGACCTTAACTCTTATTTGGTTTGTTAATGATGATATTTTATAAAGAAATGTTAATAACTCATTTTTTGCATATATAAAAATATAATTTGTTATCTTTATATTGTTGTATCATGTTCGTATTCGTATCATTTTTTTTTAGATTTATCGTATCACCGTACTCGTATCGTGTTGTACTCGTGTCTCGTAACTGTATTCATATTTCTTAGATTACATGCATTGCACCCAACCACTTTAATTAAGATCAAAATTTTCAATTTCGATTTGTATATAAGAGGGGAATAATTTATAACTTTTAATAAATTAATAGTGTTTGTTGTCAAAAAAAAAAATAATAATAATAATAGCCGACCATATATTTTGCAACATTTTGAGAGTGAGGAGTGCTAGGATCCTTCCACAGTCGCTTTATTCATTGGTGAAAATCAATTAGAGTAATTAATGTATTTTTGTGTAATAAATGTCCTACTTTTTCATCCAACAAAATGACCTTCTAGTTTTAAGATATTTACACTAATGTCATCAACAAACAAACAAAGCTATTGTAACCAAAAGAAAATTAAATAATAATTTTTTATATTAATCCATATACTTATTATAATCATTTTCTATATATTTTTTAAAATTTTGTAATTAATTAGTACATAAAAATACTTTATGAATCTTGGTTTCTAATTTAGTTAAATAATATATTTTTCTTTTAAAATTGAAGAATCATTTTATGAATACTCTAATTGATTTTCACCAATGAATAGAGCAATTGTGGAAGGACAGTCGCTTAAGCGACAATCGCTAACACTCGTCAGCTTTGAGAGTTTAGTTCAATTTGGTGGAGAAGAAAACTAGGCTGAGAAAGAAAGAAAGATACGAGTGTCACACTACCGAGGCCACTTTTCAGGAAACAACATGACAACCATTATTAGGTATGTTTTCACCACTTAAAACATTACAACTATTATCATGGTCATCATAAATCTATTTGGTGTAATCGACTAAAAGGGATTTTTAAACCATTTTCAAGCAACCACCTTCTAAAAACACTTTTTCAAAAAAAAAAGTAACCTAACATATCTTAATTCGTCCTTTGTGGTAATCCCATAAAAAATTCATCATGACTCTTCTCATACTTTGGAAACATACCATCATTGTATCAAGTAGGGTTGCAAATGAATCGAGCTGAGTCTAGTTTGACCCTGCTTGAGTTCAAATTCATTTGTTTGTGAGCTCGCTTGGGCTCGTGACGAGCTCAAAAAGCTGAGTTCGAGCTCGAACTCGTCATTATTTTGAAAAGCTCGGACTCATCTCGGACTCGACTCATTTAATAAAAAAATTCGTTCGAATTTGTATTCAAGATCATTTTAGCTTGTTCATGAATATAATTACGAGCTTACAAGCCAAAAATGAGTTCTAAACGAGTTTTGTTCATGAACATAAATGAGCTTATGTTCACGAGCCTAGACGAACCAAGTCTAATATTGTTCGAACTCAACTCGTTCATTAAACGAGCTTCAAAATCGAGCCAACTCTTAACGAGCCCGAACTCGAACTGTTCACGAGTAGCTCGGTTCATTTGCAGCCCTAGTACCAAGTGTTGTTAGTTTGTTCCTAGAATTTACTCCAAGAGTTTTGATTGACCCTCATCATGGCTACCTTCAATATTTAGCTCATGGTTCGCGGAACCTATCAGTCCGGAGTGAATTGGTCAGTTCGCAACTGCTGATACTGGTTCGGGCCAGTATACTGGTTGGCATTTGGATTCACATTAGAACCAACAAATCGATAATTTTTAAAACTGTATCGGACGCTTAAGCTCTGATTCGAAACAGTGATGTCACGCTCAAATTACCTGATTTTAGCGTAAAATGATTCTCTTCGGTAGGCATAATCGTACAAGATTGTGTGGTTGATTAATGGGGCCTTTGATGGTTGAACTTTGACAAAGACCTTTCTTCTTTTGGATATCAGAAACAGTAACTCCAAGATTGTCTGCTTGGTCCATTTCTTGAACAATGCTTATTTTTTTAGAATAGCTTGATTGGTTGATCAAATAGGGAAAAAAAATGTTGTTAATAACCATGAACATGAGTTAATTATATTATTTTATTTATTTTTTCGTTACTTATCTAAACACCACAAAAGGGTTAGAGCTTTTTGTCAAATTGTTGTTGAACCATCTATACACGCTTTATTTGAAAAAAATTACATTCATGTGTTTGGTAAGCTAAATTTTGTAACTCTTAATATTGAATTTTAAGTAAAGTATCTATATTTTAAGTAACTTATTTTTCTTAGATAATTTTATATTTTATATTCTTAATAAAAACAATCCTATCCCTTCTTTTATAAAGTTATGTTATCAATATTACATTTAACTATCTTTGTCTTTGTACGATTTAAAATCATTTTATCTATCCAATCATTTAACGATTTTGAGTGTATTGTAGTGCCGTAACCATGAATATATATTAGTTATTAAATACAATAATATTTTATTAAATGACATTATTGCAAAAATAACAATAAAAGTTCTTTAAAAAGAATTGTTACCAAACAAATTTAAAAACAATTTAATTATAAAAAATAATTTATATAATGTATCATAAACCCTAACATAATTTTTTTTTACCAAGAACAGTTTTATGACAGTTGTACCTGCAAAAGCAATTTTTTTATTCTATTGTCAACACCAAATATAACTATCTTTTAAAATTTTTCTTCAGCTTAATGTTTATCCACACGGACTTCAACGTATCATCATAATTGTTCTGAAAAGCGGTTAGGTCAGTCAGTCAGCGAATACCGGCCCACCACATTGACTAACTTATTCCGATTCAAGTGAGTCCAACAATTCTGGCCTACCATTTTAACGAATGTGGGCCATCATGTGAATAAATAAATAAATTAAAGATGGACCGCCATTAATAATGAAGAAAAGATATTAATCCTGTCCGTCGGGCTCTTCCTCACCATAAGGCCAAGAGAACCCTACAGTCCAGTAACTGTCTCTTTCTAAATTAAAACTCTCTCTCTCTCTCTCTCTCTCTCTCTCTCTCTCTCTCTCTATATATATATATATATATATATATCATTTCCTTAACCTTGATCCAAAATTCTTCAGTCAATCTGTTCAAATGGCACAATGGGTCCAGCTCTAGGCAGGACAATAAACAGTTAACACCTATTTCAAATTATAAAAAAAATTATATAATATTAAAAAAAACTAAAAAATGATCAATCCCTTTTTGAGAACGTGGTCTCAAGTTAGAACCCTAACATATTCTCTCTCTAATCTCCGTACATATTCTTGCTACCCAATCTCCATACCAAAACCCTAATTTCCATCATATTTGTCCTCTTTTCTACCTCTCAACTGAAATTTTTTTTGGACTTCCTCATAAATTGGTCGAGTCCTCCAATCTCATTTGACCTTGAGTTTCTCGACGAATAGTGTCACGCCCCAGTTCCCGACTCCCGAAAACTAAGTGTGATTATGTTTACCGAGTCATAATCCCTTTCGATATCATACTTTGATACCAATATTTTATCTCAACACTCTTACTATGGTATTATGCTCTGATTCTAAGTTGTCAAGCTCCAAAATTCGGACCGCTGGAACTCCCCCGAACCGACCTCGAATTTTGAGTGTGAGCCCGTCCGTTAACCCTAACGAACTTTTCTATCTCGTATAATACAGCGGAAACATACCATTTCAAATGTACACATATGTACGTGCACTTCAGACCATACTAACCTCAATGGGCCCCTCAAACATTCCATTGCATCTCTCTATAAAAATGTAGAATCCCTATATTTTGATGCATCGAAATAAGGATTTCGATCATCAAAATGATAGTTTCGATACATCATACATGTATCCACTATCTATCGACTAAAACACACTCTTGGGACTTTTGACATTCCAAAATTCTGTAAATTTTTCGATGCATCATACTTGTGATTTTGATGCATCTCGAGATCGATGTATCGAAATGGACATTTGGATGCATCGAAATGCCCAAACTAGTGCACTTGCAGAAAATCCTGCAGCAATGCATTTGCCTCTTTTTGGCATTCTAAGTCCATTCAACCACCTAATTCACTCATGCAACATCCCATTAACATACTAGAGTTATTAGCATCATTCATAAACCAAAATTCAAGTTCCCTCTAAAAATCATGTCTCAAAATCAACATTCACAACATTTTCATTCCCCAACTCATGCTTTCATACATTCTATACTTCATTAACTCATAACGTACAGACAAGAAGTCATAACTCAAGAGGAAAATGATCTTGTGACCCCATACATCTCTAAAACATACATTTCGCTCAAAAGGTACATATCATCCATAAGATTTTCAAGTTTATAGTCATTATAAGAATTTAAGCATAAGTTTAGAAATACTACAAATTCTACCATAACTACAACTAGGTCATTACCATGCCACAAGCCGGCACGGATAGCCAAATGTATCAAAACATCCAAAAGTAGCAAAATACAAGTGGAACTTCTCTCGGACACTCAAGTCTCATCGTTCATCGGTGTCTTATCTGTAAAAAGAGTCTAAGAGAAAAGGGTGAGCACCACGGTGGCTCAATAGAGATACTCCAACCCTCCTAAGTATCGACTCGATACTGACCTACATAGAATGCATATAAATACATTAAATGCCACGTCAACAATCTCACAAATAAATCAACAAATGCAATTAAAGAGGATTACATATTTCACGAATCATGTATAACATGATCAAAATAAAAGCATTAAGGAATGTAAATGCTCTCTCTCTTAGTCCTCATCCGATACCCTACATTATTGGTCCACTTTGAGAATCATGTAACCTTGGACACCTCCGATAGCCATCTTATGACCTGGTCCACTCCGAGGGGGTCATTCTATCATAGCAATGTACATGATCGTCATTACGTGAGAGGACAACTCCAAGGCTCACAAATCTTGGACACTATCCGATTCTAGGCATTTAAACCTTAATATGGCGGGTCCACTCCGAGGGTCATCCGTAGTGGATAATTTTACCACATTTCACAACACGATTGGACAACTCTGAAGTCCCGTGTAACTCCTTTGCGTCTTGTTCTCGCAACCTCCCGTATATGCAACATGAGTGCATACATACATAACATTTTATTTTTATGCTTTACTCATGCTCATTGATACTAAAAAGAAGTATACGATATATATCCCATCATAACATACTACATATAGCACATATATGTAAAACATGCATACAACACCACGTATGTATATAACTTCAAAACTAGCATACTTTACTCATACTTCACCGAATGCATATGTTTAGTACATAGAACTAGGATGCATTCAACAACCACATTTACACATATTATCATATATGTGATACATGATACACACTTTTGCATATATATACCTAATTGAGCACATAACACTTATATACACAATTTTTTTCACTCGCGCACTTTAACTCACATTCCATACCCAACACAAGGTATGCCATTTTTGCAAAGACGGAACTCAAGATAAGTAGAAGACATAACTTCCCACCCCTCTCACCATTTGAAAACATGCAAAAAACCACCTACATCTCTCCCCTTCACCCGAAACCCTAGAATGAACAAATAGAAGAGAAGAAGAACCCCTACCTCAAAATTGAACGCCTTCCAAGCACTTCACCAATTTTACAGTGCTATTTACCTTATCGGATCATAACTTTTTTTGGTTCAAACCGAAACTCTTGCCGTCCCCTACGTATCTCCCTTCTTAGGCAGATCACGAATCACACTAAGAGACCTCTGAAACTTAGATAGATGGAAGAGGGACAAAGAAGAAAGAGGAAGCAGTTGACGTGAGAGTGAAAAATATGAAATATCTTTGCAGAATCTGACCTTTAAGGCCCCTAGGCCTCGAAAAGACCAAAATGCCCCTCGGGTCACTTAATGTACCTTCTCGAACTCCATTTTCAATTTCAAAAACTCCTACGGTTTTAAAATCACTTCCTCTTCTCTCTAAATATTTCATCTAAGCCATTCTTAAAAATGAATATTTTCTAAAAATTTTTAGATTTTCAGGCCCACTAGAATCGCTTCCTAGGCCCTAATTTGACTAAAAAGTCAAACTTTCTCCAAATATCTCAAAAATTACCAAAACTCTTATAACACTTCACAAACATGTTCCCCATACTCAATATATGTTTAACATAACTCAAAATGCACTTATGACAATTATGATGCAAAAAATACAAATTGGCCAAAATTGGTCACGGTCACTACAACCTCCCCTTCAAGGAATTTCATCATCAAAATTAGAAACATACCTCAAATAGAAAACAACTCAGGGCATTTTAAGCGGGCTTCTTGTTCTTGCTCCCACGTAGCCTCCTTGACTCTATGATGCCTCCAAAGGACCTTAACCAATGGAATGGTCTTGACCCAAAGCACTTGTTCCCTACAATCCAAAACTTGTATCGATCTTTCCTCATAAGACACGTCCTCCTCCACCGCAAGATCTGTCCAATATAACACATGTGAAGGATCCGGCTCATACTTTCTCAACATGGAAACGTGAAAAATATTGTGTACACTTAACAATTGCAATGGCAATGCCAAACAATATGCAATCTCACCCATACAATCCAATATCTTGAATGAATTGATAAACCGTGAGGCTAGCTTCTTTTTACACCCAAACCTCATCAAACCCCATCGTGCTGAGACCTTCAGGAAGACATGGTCCCCTACCTCAAATGCTAAAGGCCTTTGCCTTCTGTCAGTATAGCTTTTCTGATGACTCTGAGCCGTAAGAAAATACTGCCTTATGATCTTGATATTTTTTATAGTCTTTCTGACTATATCTGGCCCCAAAGCCATTGTCTCACCGACGTCTGTCCAACAAACCGGTAACCTACAAGGTCTATCATACAAAGCCTTAAACGGAGCCATCTCAATACTAACTTGGTAGCTATTATTGTATGCAAACTCCACCAATGGAAGGTGATCCTCCCAACTGCCTTGAAAATCAAGTGCATATACTCTAAGCATATCCTCCAAGATCTGAATGGTACGCTCTGACTGACCATCTATCTAAGGATAGAAATTTGTACTAAAATGGATGTATGTATCAAGTGCAACCTGAAAACTCTATCAAAACAACAACGTGAATCTCGAATCTCCATCAGGCACAATAAAAACTGGCACCCCATGCAGTCTCAAAATCTAATCAATGTACAACAAACTAGAGTATCCATATCATCAGTTACTCTAATCAGAAGGAAGTGGCCACCTTGCTCAATCTATTCACAATGACCTAGACCACGTCGTGACTCCTCCTCGTCCTAGGTAACCCCATCACAAAGTCCATAGTGATGTGTTTCTACTTACACATGGCTACCAGTAATGGCTACAATAAACCTGTCGGCCTTCACTTGCTAAAAAGTGAGGTACTTCGCCATAAATCACGCGACGTCTTTTTTCATGCCCTTCCACCGATACTGTATATAAAGGTTGTGGTACATTTTGATACCACCAGGATGCACTGCAAGTCTAGAGTTATGAAACTCCTTCAGAACCTCATTCTTATAAGCCAAAGGAACAACCATCTTACCTCTAAACCTCATACCTCCGTCTGAATGGATAACCTAATCCTCCACTTACTCGCCACCCGAAATGCAAGTGTGAATGCTCTCTAACTCGTTGTCATGCCTCTGCTCCTCAACTGCCCTACTCACTAGAGTTGGTTGTGCTATAAACGAGAACAATGTGGCCTGTCCACCACTCTCACTAAAGCACAATCCTATTCCTGAGATGTCTTCCATCATCTTCCATTCTTGAATGGCAATGATAGCCAAGGTAACATGTGATTTCCTGCTCAAAGCATCGACAACCACATTAGCCTTTCCCAAGTGATACTAAAGATCAAAGTTGTAGTCTTCTATGTATTCAACCCATCTCCTCTGTCTCATATTCAAGTCCTTTTGTATAAAAAGGTACTTCAGGCTCTTATAATCGTAGGAAATCTCAAACTTCTCTCCGTAGAGATAATACATCTATGTTTTCAAAGCAAAAATTACCGCCGCCAACTCTAAGTCATGAGTTGGGTAATTTTGCTCGTGGATCTTCAACTATCGGGAACTATTTGTAACAACCCTCTCTGTCTGCATCAATACACATCCCAAACCATCCCGTGAAGCGTCACAGTAGATGACATAACCCAAACTGCACTCGAGAATAATCAAAATCGGAGCACTAATTAATCTATGCTTCAGTTCCATAAATGAACACTCAAAAACATCATTCCACTCAAACTTAATTCCTTTACGAGTAAGCTTGGTCATTGGCATCACTAACTTCGAAATTCCTTCATGAAACGCCATTAATATCTTGCCAGTCCCAAGAAGCTACGTATCTCGAATACATTCTTAGGCATTTCCCAATCCATTACCGCTTCAATCTTAGAGGGGTCTACCGACGCTCCTCTTTTCGACACCACATGTCATAGGAATTTCACCTCCGTTAGCCAAAATTTGCACTTTTTGAATTTGACGTACAAATGGTGTTTTCTCAATGTTTTCAACACTGTCCTCAAGTGGATCTCATGCTCCTCTATAAAAGAAAAGTACACAAGAACTTCATTGACGAAGACCGCCACAAGCCTATCTAAGTATACCCTCAATATCTAGTCATCAAATCCATGAACGCTACCAATGTGGTCGTCAGTCCAAATGGCATCACTAGAAACTCATAATGGCTATATCTAGTCTAAAAGGCTGTCTTCAGAATGTTCTCTTCCCTTACCCCCAACTAGTAATACCCCGACCTCAAGTTGATCTTCAAAAAATAAGTCGAACCCTTAAGCTGATCAAACAAGTCATCTATCATTGACAAAGGATATTTGTTCTTAATCATTGCTTGGTTCTATAGTAACCCTTGTGGACGGGTATGAGTGGGTGGGTGCGAAGACAAACACTGGACTGCGTTATCACACTGACAGGGTACAGGGTGCTCAATCCCACATTGCCTGGGCGTGAAAAAAGGGATATGCTTATATGTAATATGTTCTCTTCAAATTGTATGAGGCCTTTTGGGGTAAAACCCAAGAGCAAAGTCGTGCGGGCTCAGGCCCAAAACAGACAATATCATACCATATGTTGGAGCAGGGTATTACAGGTTCAACTTACAGTAATCTATGCATAACTATAAATATATGCCCTTATTTTTAGCAAATAGGACCGGAGCTCCCCAAGGTGATGTACTAGGTCGTACAAATCCCTTATCTAACAACTCTTGTAATTGATCTTTCAACTCCTTCAACTCTACTAGTGCCATCCGGTACGGTGCCATAGAGATAGGCACAGTATCAGAAGCACGATCAATGCTAAACACAACATCTCTCATCGGAGGTAACTCTGTCAAGTCCCCCAGAAACACATCCAAAAACTCACTAACCGCTGGTGAAAATCCTCCACTAGTCACAATCTCATCCTCCTCAACTAATAAGCTAGCTAGAAAATATCCAACCCCATCCCATACACCGAAACTAAGCAAAGATGGAACGTAGAAATCATCTCGCTCTTCTACAAAGTAAAAATAGTCACCCTCACGTGTGCACACTGCCACTCTCCTACGGAGACAATCAATCATGGCTTTAAATATAGATAACTAGTCTATACATAGAATGACATCAAAAGCGGTCATGTCTAGCAACACAAAGTCGAACACTAGTTGACTCCCAACAACCTCGATCTCGTAAGATCGACATAATCTATCTAGGGTAACCCTACCCCCAATAGGCGTATCAATGGACAATGGTGACTCCAGTGATGACACCCTCAACCCCCAAAGCATAAGCAAATGCAATAGATATGAATGAATGCGATGCCCCTAAATCTATCAACACCCTAGTCCATGAGCTAGAAACTAAAAAAATACCTCTGACCACTAATAGTCCTAACATATCCTTTGCCATACCAAGCATGAAAACATAGCCCCTTGTCTGCTGACCTTGCTGGCCAGTCCCCTGTAAGCCCGACTATTGACTAGAAGCAGGCATAGAACCTTTCGCTACCCAAGATCCCTGAACTGATTGTGCTGGCTATGGTGGTGGTAATGCCCTGAAACCAGATTGAACTATAGTTGTCTGCCCAATCCTCTGTTGAGTCCCTATACCACTCAATTTCCCTTGTCTCTGTGGACAGTTGGCCCTAACATGGCCAGGTCACTTGCAATGAAAACATACCCATTCCCCCGCCAATGCCACTGGTACCAGTGTCTTTGTTTGCCTCTGAGGGCACTCATAACGATAATGGCCAGACTGCTGGCAATGGTAGCACACAACCATAGATCGTGCAGATCCGGTAGGCAATGTCAATGAAGGTACTCGGTGAGTCTATTGCTGCCCTTAAGGACCTAACATGCTCTCTCTATTCCTTTTTCTTCCCTGACCACTCGAATATGATCCTGTACTCTTCACTTGCTATTTAGAGTCCCATATCCTCTGGGTGTTTTTATCATCCTCCTCAACCACTAAAACTCTGTCAACAACCTCACTGTAAGTCCTCAAGCCTAGAATAGATACTTTCTTTCTAATAGAGGTTTTTAGTATTTTCACAAACTTTTTCACCTTTAACTTTTCATTAGCTATCATCTCCAGGGTAAAGCGAGCCAAGGATATAAACTTGGTCTCGTACCCTATAACATCTAAGTCCCCTCGGACTAAATCCATGAACTCTTGTCTCATTCGGTCCTTCACCAAAGCCAAAAAGAACTTGTCAAAAAATAACCCTTTAAAGGTTTTCTAATCCATGGTCTCAGAGTTATGGACATTTCCAATAAATTGTCACCATTGATCTGCTTCCCCTTGCAAGTGAAGTGTTGCCACTCCAACTTTTAGATCCTCATCGATGGTAAGAGCAACCATGAGCTTATGAGTCTGATCAATCCAAATTTCTGCAACTAATGGATCACGTGTACCATCAAACGTAGGCGGCTTAAATTTCACATATTTCTTCATAACCACCATCTGACGGCTCAAGGCAACCCTAGGCAATGCCTAAACCTCTTCTTCTCTGGCTTCACTAGCCATTCTCTTCATGGTGTCCATCATGTCATACATGAATTACATTCCATCAGTTATCTAAAGAAAAGCAGTAGCGCCCCCACCTCGCCCTCTTCTTGGAGGCATTTAGCTATATGCATAACAAGAAAACTTTAAGATCAAGAATTCACATTTCTTACATCTTTTTCACCATTCTTACATACGCCATGTCAATTTAGTCCATAAAAGCATATTATGAAAGTGTAAGTATATAATCATGTTACACGTAAGCAACTTGCAACCTTAAGTCCAAACCTTACGCCTAAGCCCTTAACCTCAAGTGATCACTAGATCAAGTCTCACCTTTCATCCTTAGGTTTTTGAACCTAATGCTCTAATACCATTCTGTCACTCCCTGGTTCCTGACTCCCGGACATCAAGTTGATTATGTTTACCGAGCCACACTTCGAGCCATAATCCCTTTTGATATCATTCTTTGATACCAAGATTTTGCCTCAACACTCTTACTATGGTACCATACTTTGATACCAAACTATCACACCCCAAAATCCGAATAGCTGGGACTTCCCCGGATCGACCCCGAATTTCGAGTGTGAGCCCGTTAGTTAACCCTAACGAACCTTTTCTATCTCATAGAATACCGCAAAAGCATACCTTTTCAAATGTACACATATGAACATGCACTGCAGAGAATACTAACCTCAATGGGCCCCTTAAACATTCTCTTGCATCTCTTTATGAAAATGCAAAATCCTTACATTTCGATGCATTGAAATGAGGATTTTGATGCATTGAAATGATGGTTTTGATGCATCGTAAGTTCGATACATCATATATGTATCGACAATCTATTAACTAAAATACACTCTCGGGACTTTTGAAATTCCAAAATCCTACAGGTTTTTTGATGCATCATACTTGTCATTTTGATGAATCTCAGGATCAATGCATCGAAATGCCTAGACTGGTACACCTGCAGAAAATCCAGCAGCTATGCATTTGCCTCTTTTTGGCATTCTAAATCCATTTAACCACCTAATTCACTCACGTAACATCCCATTAACATACTAGAGCTATTAGCATCATTCATAAACCAAAATTCAAGCTCCCTCTAAAAATCATGTCTCAAAACCAACATTCATAACATTTTCATTCCCTAACTCATGCATGCATACATTGCATATTTCATTAACTCAAAATGTCCATACAAGAAATCATAACTCAAAAGGAGAATGGTCTTGTGACCCCATACATCTTTAAAACATACATTTCGCTCAAAAGGTACATATCATCCATAAGATTTGAAAGTTTATAGTCATTATAGAAATTTATACATAAGTTTAGAAATGCTACAAATTCTACAATGACTACAATTATGTCATTACCATGCCACAAGCCGGCACGAATAGCCAAATGTATCAAAACATCCAAAAATAGCAAAATACAAGTGGAACTCCTCTCGGACACTCAAGTCCCATCATTCATCGATGCCTTATTTGCAAAAAGAGTTTGAGAGGAATGGGTGAGCACCACGATGGCTCAGTAGAGATACCCCAACCCTCCTAAGTGTCGACTTGATACCAAACTACATGGAATGCATATAAATATATTACATGCCATGTCAAAAATCTCACAAACAAATCAATAAATGCAATTAAAGAAGAATGCATATTTCATGAATCATGTTTAACAAGTTCAAACATAAAAGCATTAAGGAATGTAAATACTCTCCCTCAGTCCTCACCCGATACCCTATATGATTGGTCCACTCCGAGGGGGTCATTCTATCATGGCAATGTGTAGGATTGGCATTACGAGGAGACAACTCCGAGGCTCATAAATCATGGACATTTTCTGATTCTAGGCATTTAAACTTTAGTATGGCAGGTCCACTCTAAGGGCCATATGTAGTGGATAATTTTACCACATTTCATAACACTGTTGGACTCCGAAGTCCCGTGTAACTCATTTGCGTCTTTTTTTCGCAACCTCCCGTATGTGAAATATAAGTGCATACATACATTGCATTTTATTTTCATGCTTTACTCATGCTAATTGATACTTAAAGGAAGTATACGATATATATCCCATCACAACATACTACATATAGCACATATATGTAAAACACATGCATACAACACCACATATATAAATAACTTCAAAACTAGCATATTTTACTCATGCTTCACTGAATGTTTACGTTTAGTACATAGAACTAGCATGCATTCAACAATCACATTTACACATATAATCACACATATGTGATACATAATACACACTTTTGCACATATACACAAAATTGAGCACATAACACTTATGTACACAATTTCTTCCACTCGCGCACTTTAACCCACATTATATACCCAACACAAGGTATGCCATTTTTGCAAAGATGAATTTTAAGAGAAGTAGAAGACATAACTCTCACCATCCTAAAACATGCAAAACACCACCTACATCTCTCCTATTCACTCGAAACCCTAGAATCGACAAATAGAAGAGAAGAAGAATCCTACCTCAAAATTGAAGGCCTTCCAAGTACTTCACCAATTTTATAGCAATGTCTACCTTACCAGATCATAACTTTGTTTGGTTTAAACCGTAGCTCTTGTCGTCCCTTATCTATCTCCCTTCTTCGGTGGATCACGAATCACACCCGAAGACCTTTGAAACTTAGAGAGAAGGAAGAGGAAGAAAGAAGAGAAAGGGATCATCTAGCGTGAGAGTGAGAGATGAATATCTTTACAGAATCTGACCTTTAAGGCCCCTAGGCCGCGAGAAGACCAAAATGCCCCTCGGGCCACTTAACGTACATTCCCGGACTCCGTTTTCAATTTTGAAAACTCATACGATCTTAAAATCACTTCCTTTTCCCTCTAAACATTTCATCTAAGATATTTCTGAAAATAAATATTTCTCAAAAAATTTCAGATTCCCAGGCCCACTAGGGATCGCATCTTAGGCCCCAATTGACCAAAAAGTCAAACTTTCTCCAAATGTCCCGAAAACTTATAAAAAATCTTATTACACTTCCCAAACATGTTTTCCATACTCAATACATGTTTAACATCACTCAAAATGCACTTATGACAATTATGACGCAAAAAATACAAGCCGGTCAAAATTGGTCTCAATCATTGCAAAGAGTCTTGGAAGATTGCCAACTCAAGACCTCCCTATCCTTCAAAAAAGGTAGTAGATCCATGATCTGACCAGCGATGATCTAGTTTGAAATTAGGCTGCCAGCTATTGCCTTGGAGGCAAGAGTGAGAAAGAAATTAATGAAAATTCAATATCGATCTACAAGGACCCAATTTTTTTTTTTTGGAACAAGTGAGTACCCAAATTCTTCAAGTACTGCAAAAAGAAAAACTTCTGAAGATTGCAAGTGTTGATGGAAAAATGTATCGAATTTGAAGAACGAAATGATCCAAAATTAGGGCTTTTGTATACCTCTTCTTTGTTGTTGAAGATTTGAAAGAGGTTATCAATTCAAAAGATGAAAGTTTATAGCAATTATGGTGATTGATTTCTTGCATACTTCGCATAGTGATACTTGGAGGAGAAGATGAAGATAGAGCCATGGGCGTGATTGTGGAAAGAGAGTATGGAGATGAGAGCGAGATAGACGAGAGAAAAAAATGATCTTTCAGATTGATCTCATAAGAAGATGGGTATAGTCCATCTTTTAGACAAGTGTCTAAATTTTATTTAGTCATATCAGCTAGCAGGAGAAACTTCATTCACCCATGGGTGTGACTGTGGAGAGAAAGTATGGAGATGGGAGCGAGATAGACGAGTGAAAAAGAAAACTTTCAGATTGATCTCGTAAGAAAATGGGTATAGTCCATCTTTTAGATATGTGTCTAAATTTTATTGGGCCATATCAACTAGTATGACAAACTTCATCCACCCAGGGCAAGATCCAAGCATTGTCCATTCACGTGCATATAAATATCAACTAGTGTGCAATAATTTTTCTTCAAAAAAAGATACGTCATTTTGGCTGAACCAAATAGCCGAAATACCTAAAAAGTCTTTTTATTACCATAAGATATATCTACATGGGACCTATACTAGTCTCAGATATGGATGACAAACTGCCCTTCCCTATTTGACATAAATTTAGAAAGTCTATAGAGTTTTAAGACAAATGAGAGTGATTTTCTCCCATGCGGTTGTGGGACGGGGATGGGGACCTATTGTAGAGAACTTGGTTATGTGGAAGATATGTGTTTGTCCCATTTTGTCCCCAATGGGCTTACGATCCCACATTGCCTGGATGTGGAAAGAGGATGTGCTATATATGTGATGTGCTCTCTCCAAATGTATGAAGCTTTTTGGGGTGAAACCCAAAAACAAAACCGTGCGAGCTTAGGCTCAAAACAGATAATATCATACTATGTGGTGGAGCGGGTCATTACACCTATACTAGTCTCACACAAGGATGACAAAATGCCCTTCCCTGTTCATGATTAATTTTGATTATATCTTATTCTATAAGGAGGGTTTAGAACACAAATAATAAAAGTTGGGGTCATATCTAAAGTGGTCATCTTTTTAGGCGGCTCTCTTATAGCTCAGCCATTACTACCAAAAAGATACGTTATTTTGACCGAAACAAATAGCCGAAATACCTAACAAGTTTTTTGAAAGCCATATGATGTATTTGTATTGGACCTATACTAGTCTCACATGGGGATGACAAAATGCCCTTCCCTATTGATGATTAATTTTGATTATATCTTATTCTACAAGGAGGGTTTAGAACACAAATAATAGAAGTGGAGGTTACATCTAAAGTGATCATCTTTTTAGGCGGCTATCTTGTGGCTCATCCATTACTACCAAAAAGATATGCTATTTTGACCGAACCAAATAGCCGTAATATCTAACAAGTCTAATAGCCATAGGATGTAATTGCATGGGACCTATACTAGTCTCACATAGGGATTGCAAAATGCCCTGCCCCTTTGAGATAATTTTGGAAGACTCTAAATAGTTTTAAGACAGTTATAGTGGTAATTTTCTCCCACGGTTGCAGGACGAGGATGGGGACAGGCATAGCCCTCCCACCCCGCCCCGCCTTGTTTTAAGTTATATATTTACCATATTATGTTTATATATTATACACATACAAAATTACCCTTATATAGTTATATATATAACCTTTGAATTACGTGTTCAAATCTTATTGATGGTACATATATAAATTACCATGAGCCATATCACGCAAGGATGTAAAGACAAAAAAAAAAAAAAAAGTACAATTACAATTATACAGCTAGTACTCTACAAAATTCGTACCCGCCTTGCCCAAAACCCGTTGACTAAAATGAGGGAGCTTTTTTCTAAACAGAAATAGGGTTGGTCACCCTTTCATTTTCTTTATTACTTTAAAAATCATTTTTCTTTCAAGAATTTTCCATCAAAACCTTGTTCAACATTTTACACCCATAAAAATGATTTGATATGCCTGAAAATTTGATTCACATAAAACTTCAACTTTGTCAAAATAATAATTTAAAATTTGGTATCTATTTATGCAAAATCAAATTCTTTCAATGATATAAAATCTACAATTCCGACTTCTGGATATGAGGTAGAAATATTATCGTCAACTCTTGGAATTAATTGCGGGTATTCGAAGAATCCGTCCATGACACCTGTGCAACCACAAAAAATCTAAAGATAAAAATAAAAATTGGAACACTTGGAAATTAATGATCAAGCTCAATTTATTTTTTGGTTGACTTGCACATGAGCATTAATGCAGGTAGGTCAAATCTAATTATAATCATGATATGACCATATTTTATTGAATATATGATGTAACACAAATAGGGTGAGCTCTTTGTTAGATACAAATTTGCCTAATTCTTCTGTCACTATTTTCATCCCTAGAAATTAAAGAGTCAATATTAGTCAACACATTATATCCTAAATTAAAAAATGAAACAAACGTGGCTAGGTGCATCTATCGATTCTGTCCACATTCTCTAATCTCTATCATATATATATATATATATATATATATATATATATATATATAAACTTTCATTACATTTCAATTTATCTTTACAACGAAAATGGCAGCTATCTCTGAAGTCTTATCTCACCTCTGCACCATTACCATAACCTACTTCACTATGCTAATTCTCGATTTAATAATTTTAATATGTTCGATCACTGGAAATGTCAGCTACAACAACCGTTCCATCACCACCACCCAATACCTCAAACTCATCGAAAAAAAAAATCCGGCCAGTCGATACAAGATCGGAGTAAGAGTGGAACCATCGGAATGCACCGTATGTTTATCGATGTTCAAGGAAGAAGAGGAGATTAGGAGATTGAAATGCAACCACACATTCCACAAGGATTGTCTTGACACATGGCTGCAGCAGGATTGGGCCACCTGTCCACTCTGCCGGAGGAACGTCTTGCCGGAGGAGATCGTCGTTAAATATCGCCGGCGGCGGAGAAACCACCAAGAGCATGACGAAAGTGATGAGGAGTTTTCTTTCTTGTTTTCTCCATTACATGGTAATAATTTACATGGACTGCTGTAGTTTCACTGTATCAGACATGACATATATATATATATATATATATATATATATATATATATATATGCTGTCCTTTGTGTGCGTGTGCATGTGTCTCTGTATATATAGTATATTTGATAGGTAAATATAATACGTAGGAGCCTAATGTATGCATGTTTCAAGTAAACTTCCATGAGATGGAATACACACATGCACCATTTTTGATGCCTTTGTTTTGATTTAGTTGTTCTATATATCTTTCTCTAGCTATGTTTATTGTCCCTGAAATTTATAAATAGATAGAAAAATAAAATAGAGAACTGCATATGAGAAATTTAAGCTGTAATTGAATTAATAAAGCTTATAGCACTGACAAATTTGCATCAAAATAAAATTAAGGATCATATTGGTCAAAATTGCATTTAGAATCCCTGGTCTATCAACCTGTTGCAGTGTATCAGTCGTATATTTTGAGGCCAATTAAATTAATCACATAAATTAGATAATTAAGATGATCAAATTAAAGTGAACCATATTTTTTTTTCTTTTCTTTCTTTTCTTTTTGTTTTTCATCTGATATGAAACAATGAACCTTTCTAAAAGTCAAACTCACAGTTTTGACCCAGCGGGAAAAGGCAGTCTACTAATATTATTTTAAGTGCGGTAGGTGGAGACGGGAGAGTTTGGAAATTTTAATCCAGTTGTTAGAAATTGGTAAACTGCTTTGCTTGTTAGAACTTTTTGTAGCAGCCAAACAAAAGTAACTTACCACACTAACCCTCAACTCCATCCTTTGGTGGCCTTCAAGGGACAAGGGGGCCCATCCCCTCTCCCTCTCTCTCCTCTGAGAGATTGCCCTCTCCCTCTCCCTCTCCCTCTCTCTCCTCTGAGAGATTATTAGATAATCTGAAAATTATGATTCTAGGTGACTTAAGCGGGTCGCACAATACCTCTATCAATAAAAAAATTTTAAATTATTTTATTTTTTTAATAAGAATTCTTAAAATTTTTATTTTCTAATATTATTAGACTTTCTATATTTTTTGTTTTCTTGTATTGTTTGGCTCCAACCAATAGTAAAGATCTAATAATAGGTCCAAATAATTTAATTCATTCTAAAACTTTTAATTTCTATCATTATCTCAACACCTTCCTCTTTTTTATCTTTGTCACTCCTCATTTCACTTTTTTTTTTGAATTGTTGAATATATATTGAACAGATAATTGTAAAAAAAAATCAAAAATTATAAAACTTTCCATTTTCTTGTATTAACTTTCATCTTTTTTTCCTATTTCTCACATTTTTTTCCTCTTCTCTTGTTACAATGTTTTTTTTTTTCAAAAAATTTAGGTGAAAAAAGAACAACCAAGTCATCTAAAAGAATTAGAAGATAATACAATAATGAAAGAAAAATATATTAGCTACTTAGATTCATAATGATTATCAAATATCTAATAAGAAATTTCTTTACGAAGAACATGAAAAAATAAAGAGGAAGAAAGTTAACCAAGTAAAAAAATTGAAGATCTTATTCAAAAAACATATTCTATTCCCACAAATGTTTATACACCGAAAAAATATTGTTAAAAAATTAAGAAATTTATTAGTAGAAAATAGTTCAATTAAATATAATAATTTTAATATTCATGATTTTTATATAAACATTACTAACTAATATTCATGATTTTTATATAAACATTATTAACTAATATTTGATATTAATATATTACATGTTAAAGGGGCACTCTTATAATTTTAGCCTAAGGCCTCAAATTATGTTGAGCCACTCTGGTTTTGAACCAATAACAACGCATCACATGCTCATATATTTTTTCTTTTATCCTAACATTTGTCGCAGTGACTTGTTACTATTGACCGAGGACAAGTAAGTCCAAGAGTGTCTAATAATTTCTTCTCTCCTCCATAATTTTTTGTCACCTGCCTCTTCGTTATTCATTCACCATATACGTTCAATTCATATTTGTCATCCTCTCTTATTTTCAATCAAACAGAAAAAAGTCAAGTTAGTTCTTTACTTTCTTTTCTTCTTCTTCTTTTGTACAATAATACAATGGTATGAAAAAAACCCCAACGGCTAGTTTCTCTTTCTTTTTCTAAATACTCTATTGTTTTTTTCTTTTTTTCCCCCTCTTATTCTTAGAAAAAATTCCTATATCTATGTTTAACATATTCCATTTTTTTTGTCTTTTAACAAAACCAAGATTTCCCTCTCCCTCGCAGTCTTGCACACTTGTTTTTCTCCTCTCTCTCTTATTTATTTATTTATTATTTTTTTAATTTCCTTTCTTCTCGTTTTCCCCTCTTCTTGCATTGGTCTTTCTTTCCTATTTTATTTGTCTTGTACGAACTAGGACTGATCAACAATTTTCTTTTAATGCATCTTCAATTTAATCTTTTGAATATTAATAACTTTTAATTGTTTTTGCAACATTAATTCATTGAGCTTTCAATTTAATAGTATGACCTTTTTTTATCATCATATTTGTTTTATTAAAATTTTAATTTATTTATTTTGGTGCAATTGTCGCACCCTCGAACGCACCAGACGTCCCCCCACAGTGGTGGTGATCGAGGTCGCCAACTATCGTTCCGTGTATTGTGGCGGCATCGGTGCACGCCGGAGTTTGTAAGACCAAAAAGATGTACTCTTGGAATCGCCACCTAACATGGAGTTCCAGTGTGCTAGGTCACATAAAATGTAAGAGTGTAAGTGTAGGGCCCTATTGAATGACTACCATGTGGTCTTTTGAAACCAAATTAATGGATTCAGGGGTTTGGTGATGTATAAGGAAGGTGTTAGGCACCCCACATTATCCATACAAGTACAGTTACTTAAATTTTAAGATGCTTTCAATTCCAAAGATGATTGTGTTCATACAAGGATCTAACATGTATATGTATATAAGTAAGAAGGGTAAAAAGAGGAAGGGAAGTTTGGGGGGAGGTATAACCAAACTCGGGGCTGTCTAGGTTACTTGTGTATCCCAGTGGGAAGGAATCAGGTCAAACGTAGTTCGGGTGAAAGGGTTTAAGGTTCCCAAGACTGTTTAGGAGTGAATGGAATGCGAAAGATAAAGGAAGTAAATATAATGGTAGATGGAAAGGAGTGGTGGGATCGAATATAGGGCTACCCAGATTACTTACGTATCTTGAGGCTGCTCAAGAATCAGGTCAAATGTAGTTTGGTAGAAAGGGTTTAAGGTCCCCAAGACCATTTAGGAGAAGTTTAAGGTCCTCTTCAGACCGTTCATGCTGGGTTTACAGTTTTCAAAGATTGTTCTTGAATCTTCAACAGGTTATGGATGACTTAGTTGAACGCGTCGGGTTTAAGGTCCCTGCAAACCGTGAATGAGTGCTCAACAAGCCGTGAATGACTTAGTTGAACGCACCAGGTTTAAGGTCGCACGGATCGTTCTTGAATTGAAAGTGGGTTTAAGGTCCTCGTGACCATGAATTGAATCAAAAATCAGTTAAGGGACTCAAAATGAAAGTGAGATGGGTTTAAGCTCCCCGTGACCGTTCTCGAAATAGAATGGAGTCAAGAGACTAGGAGTGTAATCACAGAAGATTTAAGGTCCCTGTGATCGTATTTGACGTAGAATGGAGTCAAGAGACTTAGAATGCAAGTGCAATGGGTTTAAGGTCCCTGTGATGGTATCTGACATAGAATGGAGTTAAGTGACTCAAAATGTAAGAGCATTGGGTTTAAGATTTTTGTGACCGTCCTTAAAATAAAATGGAGTCAAGAGACTTGGAATCTAAGTGCAATGGGCTTAAGGTCCCCATGATGGTATCTAACATAGAATGGAGTTAAGTGACTCAGAATGTAAGAACATTGGGTTTAAGGTTTCTGTGACCGTTCTTGAAATAGAATGGAGTCAAGAGACTCAGAATGTATCCTAGAGATTGTACCTAGAGTTTCTAAAGTGTGCTTAGAATCCCTAAGGCTTAGAATATATCATATAAAGTAAGCATGCATTAAAAACATGTGTTAAAAGCGTAAATTGAACATGTAGGAAGGCATGTATTGAGAATTATGCATATAGATAAACATATGTGTGAAAGCATTAAACATGTATGAAATGCATGTGTTTGAAAGCATTAATCATTTATTGAAAGCATTGAATATGTATTGAATTTTAAAAAAGGAAGAATGTCTTGAATTTTAAAAATTGAATGTGCAAAGTATGTATTGAACATGTATCAGAAAACAAGCATGTGACGCAAGTATTAAATGTGTATTGGAAAACAAGCATGTGAAGCAAGTTTTGAACATGTATTGGAAAACAAGCATGTGAATCAAGTTTTGAACATATATAAACAAGCATGTGAAGCAAGTTTTGAACATGTATAGGAAAACAAGCATATAAAGTAAGTTTTGAACATATATAAACAAGAATTGAGCATATGAATGAGCATGTGTCATGAAAACAAGTATGTGAGCATGTGAACAAGCATGTGCATATATGTAAACATGTAAAGCAATGAAGAGCATGTAAGTGAAACATGTAAGCATGCATGGCATGTGAAAGGTAATGAACATGCAACATAGAAGATATGTGATCATGAAATGAATATGCAAACATGTGATAGACATATAACACAGAAGACAAGTGAACATGTGGTGGCATGTATATAAAGTATGTAAAGCATGAAAAGTATGTGTGTAAAGTGTGTATCAAAGTCATGTGAGCATGAAATGAATATGTATAATAGAAAACAAATAAGCATGTGATGGTCATGTAACATGGATGACAAGTAAACAAGGTAAAGTATATGTATAGGAACTAAGTGAGTAATGTGTATGTATAAAAAATAAGTAATGTATGTATAATGTAGAAAATAAGTATGTTCATGTAATGTAGAAAACAAGTGGTGTATATGTATAGAAAACAAGTGCTGCAAAATAGGTAATGTACATATCAAAGTAATGTATGTATATAGAAATCACGTAATGAAAAGTAAGTGATGTATATGTAATGTATACATGGTGTATGTGTATCATGAAAAATATAATAATAGTAACGTGAAAGAATGATATATGTATAGAAATGCTACAAAGCAAACATTGATGTTGAAAAAGCTTTGTGTTTTGAAGATTAGAATTGAAAATATATTTAGAATTGAGAATTTAAGAGTGAAAAATGAACATTTAAAGAAGTGTGCTTTGAAAGTTGAAAATTTATTTGGAATGCAATCAATGTTTTGAAGAAATGGTTTTTTTGGAGTTTGATAAATAGTTTGAATTGAAAAATATAAGAATGAAAAGTAAATATTTGAATGAATATGTTTTTGGGAGTGTAGAAATGAAAAATCAATGTTTTGAGGTGGGTGTTTTGAAAAATGAATTTTGGACATGAAAATATAAGGATGAAAAAGTAAATATTTGAATAAATGTATTTTTGGAATTAAAGATGTAATAGTGAAGATTAAAATTTATTTTTGATTTTAAAATGTAAGGATGAACAATCAATAATTAAAGAAGTATATTTTTTGAAGATTGAAAATGTATTTGGAATGAAAAATCAATGTTTTGAAGATTGTGTTTTGAAAAATGAAAATGACTATTTGAATAAGTGGGTTTTATTTGAGGAATAGAGAGTAAAAATCATCACTTTAATAAAGTGGGTTTTTATTGAAAATAGAGGATGAAAATTAAAAATGTGAATGGTGAAAATTTGAAATAGAAAATAATATGTAATTGAAAAGAACATATAAATAGCAAGTAAAAAAGGGGACACCTAAACAAAGTATCCGAAGATCGAAATAGAAAAGAACATGTAAATAGCAAATAGGAATGTGAACACTTAAAAATAAAATGTCCAAAAATTGAAATAGAAAAGGGCATGTAAATAGCAATAGAAATGAAAAAGAGTATAGAAGCATTAAACATGTATGAACAAAGGAAACACGTAAAAAAATAGACACTTAAATAAAGTGACCAAAAATAGCATGAAAATTAATGGGAGAAAGAGAGTGAGGAACGTACCTCTTTTTGGAGCAAGCCATTTATTTCTAAAAATACATCACAAGAGACTTGATATATTTTTAGTACGGGTTAGTAATATAAAATTATCAAAAATGATGATATGATGTATATATATAGTGCATGATGAAGTGATTGTGTGTGGATTTTTGTGTATGAAGTGTATAAACTAGATTCGAATTCTTGTTGATTCTTTTTGTACTGATGGTGGTTTTTTTATATGTATACTCTAACCAGGGTGTAAATAAGACCTTACATTGTGGTCGGGCCTTACCATTCCCATGTTGGAACCAAATGTCTACCATGTGATCCACATAGGAGGGTGTGTGCCTTCACCGTAGTATGGGTGTTTGAATCATGTCTCATCCAACTAAGGGGGAAGTAAGACCTTACATTGTGGTCGAGCCCTACCCTCATTGTATTGGCACCAAATGTCCACCATTTTGATCCGCATAGGAGGGCATGCACTTAAACCCCTAGCTTCACTGTAATGGGGGTGTATGGAACATGTAAGTGAAGATAACCACGCCATGACTATTATAGCATCACCAAGTTCCAAATCAAGTTCCTAGATTTCAAACTCAAAGATGGAAGAAAGATGGGGGGGATGGAAGATGTATGTGTAGAAATATGCATGAATAAAGATAATGCACTAAATTTAAAAGACATAAACATATCATATGTGAGGTCATTCAATCAAAACTTTTAGGAGACTAAAAGCATTGATGATGAACTTAAAATCTTGGCAATATATAAATATAAGGACAAGAATTGAAACAAAAAGACTTGGAAATGAAAGTAAAATGTAAAGACATATATTAAATATATTATATATGAGGTCATTCAAACACTAATCTTATATGATCCTCTAAAATAGATGATTGAAGCATTAGTGATCAACTTAAAATCTTGGAAAGTAAACAATAAACATGATTTGGAATGTAAATAAGAAACTAGAAATGTAAATAAAATACTTAATATGTAAATGCTAAGTAAGTAAATGATAAATGAAGAACATGAAAATGCAAAATAAAGAAAAGCATAAGATAGTGGAAAATAGTTTTCACCACCAACTAAACCTTTTTAATGGATATTCATGGCAAGAGATCTTGGATGTTGATGGTAGAAGGAGATGGAGGCTATATTAGTGTGGATATAGAGAGAGAAAGAAGAAGAGAGCTCTAAGGCTTTTCTTGGAGAGTGAGAGAAAGCTCTAAGGCTTGTAAAGAGAGAGAGAGAGTATTCTAGCATAATTAGGACTACAACTAGGAAAATACATATGACCACGCACCGTCCTGGTACATCCTCTGTCTAAGTAATCGTGAAGACACGATCCAATTCCCTTAGTATACCAACATATACTTATGATATGCAACTTAATATAATTTCATAAATCATTGTTATAACTCATAAACTAGAGATCACTGATATACCTCAATCACTGTGGACCAGTCCTTTGATACCTGGACTGTTGTCCTGAACCACTAGAAAGGCTCCTCATACTCGCTCACAAAACCTGAGCAGACTGCATTGGCGGGGGTAGTGGCATTGCCACTAAGTCAAGATGACTCACCAAAAATTCATTGGTTCAGTTGGGAGACTCTGTCCCACTCCATACACCCTGTCATTGAGGATAATTCACTTTCAATTGACCAGTCTGATGATAGAGGTAACAAATCTGTCCATCTGCTGGTGCCAAATGTATGTTGGGACACTTAGACCTATAGTGACTGGCTACTGACAATGATGACACACTCTCTTTGACCCGATTGATCATAATGACATAGAAGTCGTAGGCACTAAATGCGTCATCTGCTGTCCCACTGATCCCACTGATCGATAAGGACCACTTTTCTGTTTCTTCCTTGGCTGACTCTTAGAAAAAAAATGTCTTTCCTCATCATGTACCCTCTGATTGTCATTACCAAGCTCTTCTACTATTACTACTCTTTCCACCACCGCAGTATAGCTTGTTAAGCCCAAAATTGTGATGATATCCCTTATGGAGGTTCGGAGACCTCTCACGAATGTCTTCACCTTAAGTTCTTCAGTAGGGATTACCTCTTGCGCAAAATGAGCCAAGGATGTAAACTTCATCTCGTACTCCATAACTGTCATATCCCCTTAAAGCAAATCATAGAACTCTCGCCTCAAGCTATCCTTCGTTGTTATCAGAAAATACTTCTTGAAGAATAACGCCTCAAACATATTCCAGTTCATTACTTCAATATCATAGCAGTTCCCAATGGACTTCCACCAATGTTTGGCCTCACCTTTAAGATAATGGGTGGCCACTTTAACCCTCAAGTTCTCCTCTACCTCAAGTGCGGTAAGAAGTTCAACCATCTCATCTATCTAATTTTCAGCCATCATAGGGTCAGATCCTCCTGCGTACGATGGCGGATTATGTTTTCTGACATGACCCAATGTCAACATCATTATACTAGGAGTTGCTCTAAGTCGAGTCTGAGTCTCCTTTTATGCTTCCCTAGAAATTCATCATATGGTCGTAACCATATCATTCATAACTTGCTCTCCATTCATAGGGACCGTATCTGCCTTTTCACGAACTCTTTGTTGTAGCATCTCGCTGTATAAACAACAAGAAGACACTTAAATCCCAAGCCAAATCATCCAAAATCGTATGCTCATTATAAACATATAACATCAAATCATATTTCACGTGTCAACGCAAAAGTTGTATATCCAATACAAAATCTCAAGTCAAAACCCTTGACCTCAAATAAACACACATTCAAATTATCACCCTTTACCAAGGTACTCAAACAAGTCATAGGTAAAGACACAATTCCAATCTAACACGTGATTGGACTTCACCCTTCATCTTTAGGTTTTCGAACCTAATGCTCCTATCCTCAAATCCTTTCAACATCAAAATATGGTTCAACATTTTCTCATCATCCATAGGTATTCCAATCTAGTGCTCTGATACCATGTTGTCACACCTCGATTCCCAACTCCCGAAAGCGAGGGTAATTAAATGAACCATCAACACCTTATAACCGCTGAAGCTAATCATAGGCACGTAATTATCTATGCATATACTCATCACTACCTATCCCAATGGGCCTCACATCGGTCTATACATCCAGAAGTATTCATTCCCCTTCCCAAATCATGAAATTTTAACTTTTTAAGGGTTAAGGGATTTTGAGGCACCTCAAACTTCAGTTTGAGCTACCTCAAACTTCCAGAAGAAATAGCTCTTTCTAAAGGCTCTTTGAGCCACCTCAAGCTGCACTTTGAGACACCTCAAAATTTTGAGACGCCTCAAACTACACTTTGAGGCGCCTCAAATTGTACTCAACCTGAATTTTTGTATCTTTTCTCAACCTATTACATTGACCATTTTGGGTCCAAATCTCATTTTAACCACCTAGGACCATTCCCTCAATATCAATATCATGATATATCATCACACATATACTCTAAATCACATATTTGAATCATTTGATCTCACCATCCTCATACATTTCTATCAATATGCATATATCATTGCATACATTCATAATATCAATACACTAACTTCATTGGTTATACATACAAGGTCCAAATGAATATACAAGTTACATATAGCATGAATGTAACTATAACTCAACATAATCCACATGCCACATGCTAGCATGGGTAACCAAATACATATTTCACACTCAAAACCTCAAAATACACCAAAATGCTCAAAAGTGCTCCTATGAGCCTCAAGTGACTACTCAAGTGCATCTCGTCCGTCCTCAATGTATTACCTGTAAAAATATTTGAGGAAAAAAGGGGTGAGCACCACAGCAGCTTAGTAAGAATACCCCAATCCTCCTAAGTCTCGACTCGACACTAACCTACATGGAATGCATGTTATTACACTACATGCCATGTCAACAACTTCATATTCCCTTAACGCAAGATACAAGTATGGATACTAATATACATAGCATGTTAATTTCATGTTTCATTCATGCTCATCAATGCTAAAGAAATGTATAGTAGGCCTCTCATCACCTTATACCACATATAGCACATATATGTCTAAAACATGCATATTATTGATCGGCGTTGAATGTTGCACACTCTAGCCTCTTAATTTGCATATTTTATTCTCTTAGTGATATATTATTTGTGATTTTACTTTATTTTTGTGTTTTCTGTATTTTCAGGGCCTTAATGATTATTTTAGTTAAAACCATAATTTTGGGCTTTTAAAGATAAAATGCAAGAGGGTTACATGAAGCCTACAAGAAGTAGATCCATTCAACTCCATTTTTCAACTCAAATCAGCCCAAGGAAGAGATCCAAGAGAATTATAACTGCTTAAAGGTATTACGGGCCTGAAATCCAATTCTGCGCATAATACAGTTTTAATCCCACTTTGAAAAATAGCCCGTAACTCTTATTGTCGAGCTTCAAATTGACTTAATTCCACTTTAGGTTCAACAAAATTTGATTCTGGACACTTTTGTATTTCACTTAAATTTAGTAATCGGACTTCTAGTGGATAAAAAGTTGGACTGAATGTCAGCAAAAAAATCCACCTATATAGTGTTGCAGGAAAACCCTAATTATCTCCTAATTGAGTTAGGACTTTATGTATTCTCTTGGGGGTTTAAAAGTGGCGTATTGGGGCTGTTTGAGGAGAGCTAGAAGAAACTTTTGAAAGACTTTTGGACAGAATTTGTAGAGCTTTGCAGTGGAGAACCATTGGAGAACGAAGTGTTGCCCGTATTTCATGAAGATGATGCCTTCTTCCTCAACCGTTAAAGCTTCTTCTTCTACCATGAGCGGCTAGTTCATCCACTAGGGTTTTTATGTAACCTTAACTAAGCATCAATGGTTTGATTCTTCTAATTATTGTGAATTTTTTTATTCATGCATAGATTGTGTAATTTAGAGGATTCTTCTTATAGAATTGAGCAATAAAAAAGTCTTATAAATTCAGTTTCAATGATTTCTTATCTTGTCTTACATACTTAATTATTGTTGTTAAACTCAATCTCTCTTATTTTTTATGATTATGAGAGTGATTATTACACAATGGTAATCACTGAATATATATCATTAAAAGCTTTGATGGATTATGTCTAGAAAAGATGGACCATCCTGCACCCTAGAGTAGAGTAGTTAGGCAGATGGCACATGCCAATCGAAGATAGTCCATAACTTAACCTTAATCATATGTTATCTTCTTGACGGATGGAGGTGAGCTTGTAGCCACCGACACCACTTATGCATGATATAATTCCCCATAGTTAGTTTAATTAGTCATTGATTGTGACGTTAATGGTGAATCAATAGCCCTAGATTTATCTCATATTTTTTATACTCTCTATTTTCTCTTGTTTTATTTTAATTGCTTGTTTAGTTAATTTAAATATAAAAATCAGAATTCTTTTCTTTAAAATTTAATTAGAATTAATTCCGTATACCAACTCATTCAGACCATAGTCCTTGAGGTTCGACACCCGTTTCGATAGCTCTATTCTGCAAGGAATTCGTTTGATTACAAAGTGTGGTAATTTAATTGATACACTTACTAACGAATCAATTTTTGGCGCCGTTGCCGGGGACTATTTATTTGATTAATTAGAATTTACTTTTAATTGGATTTTTAGTTTAGGAAATTTTATATTTTGTTTTCAATTTTATACTTGTTTTATTTTCAGGTACTTCTAGTTCATATATGCATGGTCGTCGTTCTGTGGCTGATCCTTTGATACCTCTTAATCCGGAGCCTGAACATACTCTCAGACAACAGAGAAACATTCATGTTGATACCATTGTGCAAGAGGAAGAAATAACTGACAACATGGCTGAAGTATGGAATAACAACATTGTTTTTAATGCTGCTGAGGAGAGGGCTAGATTGCTCAAGGACTACTATGTTCCTTAGACCTATACTTCACCAGCCGATTTCCAACTGCCTAATGTCATAGCACAGAATTATGAGATCAAGTCCAGCATTATTCTGATGCTACCATCCTATTTTGGGCTAACTCAAGAAGACCCTTACAAGTATCTAGATGAATTAATAGAAGTATGCTCAACTACCAAAATTCACAACTTCTCTGAAGATGCTTTCAAAATTAAGTTTTTTCCATTCTCCTTGAAGGACAAAGTGAAGTATTGGTTCAACTCTCTACCGGCAGGTTCTATCACGACTTGGACTCAAATGCAACATGAGTTCCTCAAGAAGTATTTTTTGATAGGGAAGACCAATCAGTTCAGACATGCTATCACTGGCTTCTCCCATCATGAGGGGGAACAATTCTATGAGACATAGAAAAGATTCAAGGACCTTCTTACGAAGTGTCCTCATCATCAGGTTCCTAGTGGTAATTAGTGCAGAGTTTTTATGAAGCGCTGACAAAAGCCAATAGACAGATGGTTGATGTATCTTGTGGAGGTACTTTTATCTTAAAGAGTGAAAAAGAGGCATGGACTCTATTCAAGAATCTTAGTGACAACTCTCTACAACATGCATCCTCTACTCGTTTAAGAAGACTTGCCACTACAAGGAAGACTGATGGGATTTTTGAGGTTGGTGCTACAGAAGCTATGTCAACCGACATTGATTTAATTGCACAAAAGGTAGCTGCAATTATGGTTGCCAATCAAGCTCCTTCTATTTCAAATCCTTCAGTGCTAGGCCCTTCTGATTTTTGCTCTAGTCCTATGCATAATGTAAACAATTGTCCCTCTGTTAGGCAATTTTTTGATCTTCACCATGAGCAAGTCCAAGCTACATTCACTAGACCAATGAATCCTCCACGTGGTAATACTTAAAATCCAATATGGAGGAATTATCCTGGTTTTTCTTACACTAACCAAGGGACAACAATGCAACCTACATATCAGTCTAGGAACTATGTGGCTCAGTAGTAGTATCATGCACATGCTCCTATGCCACAAAAAAAATTTCTACTCTTGAAGACAAGTTGGCACTTATCCTAGCAAAGTTTGAAAAGCTCGAGTCCATTGTAGAGACAGTGCAAGCCACTGCAGCAATAGTATAATCTATAGCTCAACTAGTACATTCTCATTCTCAATCTATTGCCAAACTGGAATCTCAGTTTGGACAACTTGTTAATACTTTGAGTAGAAGAGAAGAAGGGAAGCTCCCTAGTCAACCAGTTACTAATCCTAGAGGGATGCAAGCTTCCTCAAGTAACCCACACCATGAGCAGATTCAAGCCATTACCATTTTGAGGAGTGGGAAAGTGATTGATAACAAGGTGGGGGAGAAGGAAGAAAAAAATGTGATCACAAGTCCAAGTATTGAAATTTCTTATGAAGCCAAGGCTCCTTTCCCATAATGTTTTCTTGAAGCATCCAAGTTGGGGAAGCAATGGGACAAGCTGCATGACATGATGGAAGTTTTTAGACAAGTAAAGATTAATCTGTCACTCCTTGATGCCATCAAGCAAATTCCTCCTTATGCCAAATTTTTAAATGACTTGTGCACTCAGAAGAGGCGTTCTAAAGTCATGTACCAAAGAAGGTGATGCTACCACAAGTGAGTTCTATAATTCATCATTGTACTCCTCCCAAGTACAAAGATCGAGGTGCTCCAAATATCTCATGCATCATTAGGGAGCACCATGTGGATAAAGCTCTTCTTGATATAGGTGCAAGTGTGAACTTGCTACCCTATTCAGTCTACTTGCAATTAGGCTTGGGAGAATTAAAGCCTGCCTCGGTGGTGTTGCAATTTTCAAATAGATCAACAAAGTAACCCCATGGGATCATTGAAGATGTGCTCATTAAAGTGGACAAGTTCTACTTTTCAATTGATTTCATTGTACTGCATATCCCAATCATCCTTGGTTGACCTTTCTTAGCTACTGTAGATGCTTTCATAAATTGCAGGCCGGGGATCATGGATATCTCATTTGGTAACATGAAGATCAAGCTCAATATTTTTTATGCTATCTAGCACCCTCTAAAGAGTCTGGTCTTACTATTGTTCCCAATTCTGTGGGAGAACTCATTCCATAACGCTCTGCCACAGCTTGACGTGTTTGCATCTACTACAAAAAGCTTAACTCCATGACAAGGAAAGATCACTTTTCTCTCCCATTTATTGATCAAATACTTGAGAGGTTAGCAAGTCAGAGCTACTATTATTTCCTAGATGGTTACTCCAGGTATAATCAGGTAGCTATGAATCTAGAAGATCAAGAGAAGACTACTTTTACATGCCCTTTTGGTACTTTTGTTTATCGTCGCATGCCATTTAGGTTATGTAATGCTCCGACGACATTCCAGAGGTGTATGATGGCCATCTTCTCTGATATGGTGGAAAAATTCTTGGAGGTCTTCATGGATGACTTCTTGATTTTTGGATCATCTTTTGAAGACTGCCTAAGCAATTTATCACTTGTTCTTCAGAGGTACTGAGACCAAAATTTGGTCCTTAGTTGGGAGAAGAGTCATTTCATGGTGAAGGAGGGCATTATGTTGGGGCATATTGTCTCAGAGAAGGGTATTGAAATTGATAAAGCAAAGCTCGATCTAATTTCTACTCTGCCTCCTCCGACTACAGTGAAGCAAGTCCGTTCTTTCTTAGGCCATACGGGGTTCTATAGAAGCTTCATCAAAGACTTTAGTAAAATTGCTCGGCCATTGTGTCATCTGTTGTCTAAAGATGTTCCTTTTTTTATTTGATGATGAGTGTTTTCTAGTATTCGAGAAGCTTCGATCTTTACAATCATCTGCACCAATCATGCAATCTCTTACATGGGCATTATCATTTGAGATTATCTGTGATGCTTCGAATTACGCAGTAGGAGTTGTGTTGGGAAAGAAAGAAGACAAGCGGCCTTATGTCATCTACTATGCTAGTAAGACTCTTTTTGGTGCTCAACTTAATTACACCACCATAGAGAAAGAGCTTCTAGCTGTTATATTTGCCTTGGACAAGTTTTGTTCTTATCTATTGGGGTCCAAGGTAATTATCTACTCTGATCATGCTGCACTGAGAAAATTATTGGCGAAGAAAAAAACCAAACCGTGCCTTATTCGATGGATTCTATTGTTGCAAGAATTTAATTTGAAGATAAAAGATAAAAATGGGACAGAGAATTTAGTTGCGGACCATTTATCTCGAATTGTGTCTGAGTCCATGTTTGATGCATTACCTATTCGCGACTTATTGATTGTCTAAGTGGTTTTCTCACGAAATTGCCAAAGGGGGAGATTGTGAGATATAAATTTGTAATTGGCATATTTCGATGATCAAAACCTGATTGATCGAGTTGTAATTTTTGAATTGTTCTTTGTATCGATCATCGACTACTACGAGCTGATATTCAAGTGCATGGATGCAGACAAATCAGTAAAAACACCATATAGTACAGGTAAGTATAGTGAGGACACTATGCACTTTTTAGTTCCGAGCCTATTTTGAAAAACCAGAGTTTAAATGAAAATTTTAGGGTTTTTCAAAGTAGGACCGGTCCAATTTTTCTCGACAGTTTAGTTTCTGCAGGTTTTCAAAAAGTCCCACCGGTCCTATTTATTTGGCACCGGTCCCACTTAGCCTATTCCAAATAGGAAATAGATTTTGACAAAAATTCTAATTCCTATTGGGTTTGAAACTTCTAGGAAAGTTCTATTTTGGTATTTAACTCCTTTTCCAAGTAGACGTGTAAGGTGGCGTAGCCATGGTAGCTATCATGCTTCCATGATGTCCCTTTTTAAATCCAAAGTAGGTTTAGTATCTAAGCAATTTAGTATCTAAGTCCCAAAAGTCCAAGTCCCTGAAGCATAACTTAAGCTGGCTATTTTTGAGCATCTCGATTGATCGAAACCAAGATCTCGATCAATCGAGATTTTGATTAATCGAGATTTCGATTAATCGAGATTTCAGTCTCGATTGATCAAAAAATTGTAGAGAGTTACCAAATCCAAAGTCCCGAGAGGTAGTATTCTTCGATAGCACTTCGATAGGTCCTCGATCGATCAAAATTTCGATTGATCGAAATGGGATTTCGATTGATCGAAGGAAAAATCTCGATTAATCGAAGTAAAGTCTCGATTGATCGAGGGAAAAATCTCGATTCAGTGAAGAAATTTCGATTGATCGAAGGTGATTTCGATTGATCGAAGGGGATTTCGATTAATCAAAATCTCGATTGATCGAGATGCACATCTCGATCAATCGAGATGCACGCGATGCTTGCACGTGAGCCGAATTAGTATTTAAACTGTTGGGCTTCCCTCTCATTTCCACATTTCTTCCTCAAACCGTCCGACTTCCTTCTCTTCTCTGAGCGATCAAGAGATTCTCCAATCACCATCCCGCGCTTGATCTTCCATTCCTGATCATCCACCGTCGTTCGACATAGTCCGAGATCGCCGCGAGCACACTCACGCCCTTCTCTTCGCGACTGCGAGTGGGTCTTCTTCTGTTTGTGCTGGGCATCATCTTCACCTTGAGGTAAGTGATGCATGGCTACATTTTTGCGTACTTTCTCGCTATTTTTGATAGTTTTACGGCGTAATAAACATAGACAGTTGATGTTGGGTTGGATAGGTGCAATTGCGATATTCGTAATGGGAGTTTGCGGATTTCCGGGGGGTAGGAATTCATCTATGGGGGAAATATTGCATTCTCTTTGTTTTAAATGCTAAATGTACGGTTTGCAACTGCGGCACCTTTGTTTCGGTTGCATCCGCCTACACTGCCTCTTTGAGAGCGACTTTTTGAATTCTTGTCAGCATCATGGACTAGGACCTCATTTTCATTTTTCTTCTTTTAGTTTATTCTTAGTTTAGAATTTCTCTCATTTTATCTTGTATTTACGTAATTTTTGGAATAAAGTGCAGACTGCTCCGAGATCATAGCGAGGGTGAAGAATGCCCCCGGTTCTGTTCGAGACGTGCCCGGGTGAGCCTTCCGATCTCGGAAGTTTCACCCGGAGCAGATTTTTGATTTGACAGAGTTTGAGACGCGTCCCGACAGCGCGTGGACTGTCGCCGAGCTCAGGAGGCATCGCCTCGACCTACTATGTGTGCCTCCCACTGACGTGGCACACGAGCGCTTAGTGCAGGTCTTCTACGAGCGCATGACTTACTCCTGCACAGCGCCGGACACATTAGAGACGGTCGTGGGCACCAAGCCGGACTGCGCAGATGCTCGACATCCCTCACCAGCAGCCGCCAGATATGGTTGACCAGGACGGTCGACCGCTTTACAGGGCTGCCCTTCCAGCAGACTCGACACTATTCTCCATCGTGATGGACATGTGTGGCAGGGCGTTTACCACGCCCAGTCATAATTGCACGTCCAAATCGATGTGCCCGAGCAGATTGTGGTTCCTGGACACCGTTCTCATCAAGAACGCGTGTCCCCTGCAGCATGTGGCAGAGCGCAGGGGCGACCTCCTCCGTTGCCTCTACGCTTTCCACACAGGCACGTGATTTTCTGTCCCGTCGCTGGTATGGGGGCTGATGTTCAAGGTCTGGGACGGCCTCGTCAATAAGAGGATGAGGCGATCAGCGAGCTGGCGGCTTCCCTTTCCCTTCCTGGTCGCCGCTTTTCTTAGTTGTGCCAGTATACCGGTCAGTGATACTGACATTCAGTTGGCACCGCCCACCCGCTTCACATCTACTCAGTGGGAGTGGGTGAGGTGACACTTAGAGCGACAGGACCACCAGGGCGATCCACCAGCCGATGTAGATATGGATGCCCCGGTGGAGATGGAGGAGGGAGAGCCTGCAGGGGATGGGTCCGATGATGAGGAGATGGAGGAGGAGGAGATGGATATTGCTGCAAAGCGGCATGACATCCTGGCGACTGGCTATTCCTGCCTCGCAGCTGATGTTGAGCGGCTCCAGCAGGGTTTTGAGGAGCACGTCCAGGTGACGCAGAGTCAGCTGGAGGGCATTCGATCGGACATTTCTTCTCTGGCACAGGGTCAGACAGCGATTCTAGACGAGTTCCGAGCCTTTCGGCAGGACCTGCAGTTCCTGTTCGCAGGTCGAGCTTCCACCTCCACTTCTACTCCCACCGAGCCACCACCACCACCCGCCCTCGAGTAGCTGCTTTTATTTGT
The DNA here is from genome assembly GCA_026545225.1 of Cornus controversa. Classification (NCBI taxonomy): domain Eukaryota; kingdom Viridiplantae; phylum Streptophyta; class Magnoliopsida; order Cornales; family Cornaceae; genus Cornus; species Cornus controversa. The sequence continues at coordinate 30,378,233 of CM048846.1, read as the reverse complement.
CCTTTATGCTTTACTTTCTGTATTCTTCTTTCTTTATGTTTGATAGGCCATGTTGGCCATGTTTTCTTTCATTTTTAGTTTTTATGAGTATTCCAGATGCCTGTACACTTTGTACAAAACTTATTTTCATATTTATGGAATACATTTACCTTTTCTGTTATACCATGTGTTATCTTTCCTGTCTTTATTTTTGCTCTCTCTCATTATATATGTTCTCTATACTTTGACTATGTATGTAGTACCACTTGCCTAATTGTTATATGCGATTCAGTTGATGATTTCTGTTTATTACCGCCTGGTTTCAATTCCCAATACTGTTGAGATTGCTTCAACGCAGTATGGCGGTAATAAAGAAAGGCAGCCCCTTTGCATGCTATACGTTAGCGTGTCTGGATAGTCAATATCTTATCGCATAGACCTCTTAGACAATTGGGAAACACCAATTCAGACCCTTAGATATGCAGTGATCTTGACATTGTCTATTTGTGCATAATTATTTTATTATGCTCTTTTAATATACTTTTTGTTCCTTTTAATGCTCGTGGTATCCAGTTGGTGTTCTGTGCAGGTTTTTCTTATTTGCAGGATGACCGCTACTGTGGAATATCATTTTTGTCGCATTATGCAATCCCGGTAACTTCTTTCTTTGTTCTTCTTGTCCAAACATTGAGGACAATGTTCCATATAAGTTTGGGGGTGCGGTATGCTATACCACTTGCATATGAATGCAATGTTCAATCGTAATATTGAGTGTCATTGTAGAGCAAATTTTTTCTTTTCTTGATATTTTTGCATGCTTGCTATGATGTCTTGCTTTTTAAAGGAATTTCATTCGAATAAATGTCCAAGGTAAATGCAGCAGGTAGTTAAGAACTTTAACATTGTAAATACCCGCACTTTTTGCGAGCTATATAAGAAGTTAGAACGGTCTACATTTTTGTCCAAATATGAACACGTACAGTTCTTGTCCTAAATTTGTCCTTAACCGCACAAATTCGCACACATGCATTTTAAACTGTGGAGTATAAGTCTGAGGGAGAATTTTGTAAATTTCTGTTTTTATCTGAACAACTTAAAGAATAAGTTCTTCCGGTTGTTGTAAAAAAAAAAAGAGAGAAAAAGGAAAAATTTGCAATAAGCCTTCTCACTCAATAAACCGGATCTCTATGCCTTAACGCAGAGAGTATTCACGTATAAGTGTGCAAGGTTGAGCAATAATAAGCGGGTGACTTGCTTAAGCTCATCGCCTTGTAAGCTCGGTTATTAAGTCCGAGGGGTGCTTCTTCACCTAATGCCCTAAAGCCAATTGGTTTGGGAGTCATTGGCCCAATGCCGCTACATGGGCTTACAAGAAAGCAAAAAGAGCTAAGCATTGCACGGTCATCCGCACATGAGCAATCATGAATGTTTTGTGATAATGAACAGCTGTGTCGAGCGTTTTCAATGAGTTTTTCTCTTAAAAACAGATTTGTTCTTTTTCTTCTCCAAATATGACAAAAGCCACGCGTTAGAATGTATGTTCACTTTTCAAAGAGAATTTTGGGGTCGGAATTGGTATGTTTATTCGGACTGGCCATCATGTGGGGACCGTCGTTTATTTGTAGCTTGTGAAAGTCCATTTTTGCTAATGACCACATAGTTCTGTAATACTTGTTGCATTTGCCAAATGTGAAATGAACGGATGATTGCCCTTTATCTAGTTGATGACTGAGCATGATTAAACTTTTGTATAGGATAGTTAATTTCATTTTTGTAATATTGCATTACTAAGGGACTAACAATATGTAAGTTTGGGGGTGTGATAAGTGTTCAATTCTATGCATTTGAACCCTCTTTATTGCATATGTTAGTTCCGTTTTTACGTTTACCGAGATATGTTTATGGTATTTTTATATTTTTGAGGTATTGCAGGTCTTGTAGTGAAAGGAGCAAAGTTTGAGGCTATTTGCAGCTGAAGAACAAAAATCAGAAATGCAGCCAAAGACATCTCGATCAATCGAGATGTTGATCTCGATCAATCGAGATCTCGATTGATCGAGATCTTATTTCGATTGATTGAAATCTCAATCAATCGAGATCCAATCTCGATTGATCGAGATTCTGCAGAAGCCACTTGCCCACTTGCTCACCTGCTCTCCCACTTGCAACAAAATCTCCCTTTTTGCACGACTTAGGGGGATTATCTGACTTGAACAAGACCCTTGGGGACCTTCTTGATACAAGGGATATATATATTGATATATATATATATATGGTGGGCCCCAAGGTTGAAAAAGGAAGCCTTAAAGCACCAAAAAGCCACATATCTCATATATCTCTTAACACGCATCAGAATATCCAAGGAGAGACCTTCGAGAGAGGAAGAGGAGAAGCTGAACCAGACCAAGAAACTTCACTTTCTTCACCAATGGAAGAGTGCAAGGCAACCATGAGCAACTAACTCTTCTACTAGGGTGTGGTTGAAGCCCCTAGCCATGTAAACTTGTTCCTTTTTGTAGCACTTGGGGATTTGTAATTAAATGTTGATTATTTAGCCTAGTGATCATGTACACTAATACATTTCTTCTATATATTCATTTGATATGGAGTTTATTCTTGTCTTAGAGTAAATTTTATCATTTGAGTGCACAACATTTGCACATTCCACAAGAAGTGCAAATGATGGCTAGATAATGGTGTTTAAATGAATGTGTTGTGTTTGTTTGTATAAACCATGCCAAGATAAGGTAGTTTGGATGCATGTAGGTTCACTTAGAGAGTAGGGTAATTAGGTAGTTAGTTAGGTTGAAGAGTTATGCTTGTTGAAGATGGATTATGATAGGTGGACAAACACATTGATCTTTTGATATGTCATTGAGGTCACAAGCCTAATGACATTGTTAGGCATTTAATTTATGAATCCCATGCTTGCTACAATTATGAACATGTGAATGGCTAGTGGTGGAAACCAACCCTAGTTCTCTCTCCCAACTTTAAACTCTTTACTTTTATCGTCATTACATTCATGCAATAGTTTTATAAACAAAAATTCAAAACCTTGTTTTTAGGATTAAAGTGGAATTAATCTTTCTTTAAGACGATTACGACTAGTCCTCGTGGGATCGATACCCTCTATATAGAACCTTATCTACAAAGATTCGTGCTCTTGCGAGTGGTTAAATTATATTTTGATAAAAAGGGCAAAATTAAACTTACAATATAATCCGAGTTTAGCCACATCAATAAGCCTGAGGTGTTCCGCATCAGATCCTTGATAGAGTGAAGAGGGGTGTGAGACTAAGACAGAGTTTGTTGTACTTTGCTTCATCATAGTGAATTGGTTCCCTGAGGTGTGCCGCCTCCCTCCGTGGTTTTTCCCACCTTGGGTTTCCACGTATATCTGGTGCATTCTTTTCTTTACTTGCACTTTATTTATTTGCTTACTTTAATCGTTTGATTAATTGGACTTAAAATTGAATTAATTAAAAATTAAGCAAACGAGCAAGTGATCCTATTAACCCCCCTCTAGGTTCTAAAATATTTTTCGCAACAGCTTCCGCACCGCGCAACTCACAATTGGTATCAGAGCAGTGTTCTCTAATTTGTAAGTAGTTCCTTGCAAAGTATTTTTAAAATCAAAATTTATTTTTGTTTTCAAAAATTATCATGGAATCTAGTATGAAAGAGGGTGGATCGATTTAGCGAACTCCTTTGTTTGATGGTTCAAATTATACTTTCTGAAAGTCTCGCATGAAAGCCTTTTTAAAATCTCAAAGAGAGAGAGTTTGGATGGTTGTAGAGAATGGCTATAAAATTCCTACCACTACCACTGGTGAGGGTGATACTCTTGTGACTATAGAGAAGGATAAGGCAACATGGTCTAATGTTGAACATGAAGATGCCAATAATAACAACAAGGGTTTATATGCTATATTTAATTCTGTTGTTCCTTCTAAATTCGCTAGAATTTCTGCTTGTTCCACTTCGAAAGAAGCATGGTATATTTTACAGGTAACTCATGAGGGTACCACCAAGGTAAGGAGATCGAAGCTATAAATGTTTGCCACTAAATTTGAAACAATTAGAATGGATGAAGATGAGATATTTTCTAATTTTTATTCTAGGCTTAATGATATTGTTCAAAGTAGTGCTAACCTTGGTGGAAAAATTCCTTCTTTTCAGATTATTAGAAAAATCATGAGATCATTGCCTGATAGGTTCCAAGCTAAGTTGGAAGCCTTAGATGAGAACAGAGATGTAGATTCTATGGAGGTGGCTGAGTTAGTTGGATCAATTCAAACTTTTGAGATGAAATATCCAAAGCTTCAAAAATCAAAAAATTTGGCTTTAAAAACATCAAAGACGTCAAAGTCTTCAAGTTTGTCAAATTGTTCAAATTCTTCAAAATCTGAAGTTGCAAAAATTGAAAGGTTTAGATATGATTCAGATAATGATGTTGCACTCCTTGCTAGGAAATTTAGAAAGATTCTTAAATATGAAAAAGGTAAAAATTTGAGAAAATAAAATCTTTCTAAATTCCGTAATCAAAGCTCACCATCCAAAGGTAAGGAAAGGAAAGAGAAAGAAGATGATTCTAAGAAAATTGAGGTTACTTGTTGGACATGTGGTGGTAAAGGTCATACATCTAATCAATATCCAAGTCCTAAGAAAAATAGCTTTAGTGCAAAGAAAATTTCAAACAAGAAAGTTATGAAAGCTATTATTTATGAGTCTGAATCTTCTAACTCTGATAGTGATTCTTCTGTTGAGAATGATTCTCTTGCTTTTGTTGCTTTATTGAATGGTGATACTGCTAATGATTCTTCTTCTGATGTAGGTGAAACAGAGATATACAATACTCTCAGTCAAGTAGGGTCTGACGATTCAGAAGTTAAGTAGTCTGATGAAGAACCATGTGAAAGCAAGCTGCCAGAACTTTTTGAGAAATTGCTGGAAGCTTATAATAAAAAATCTGAGAAGTTGAAGCAAGAAAAATCTGAGAAAGAGACTTTGAAGAAAAAGAATGAAAATCAAGTGAAGTTGATTGAAGAAAGTAAAGTTGAAATTCTGAATCTTCAAGGCAAAGTCAAGTTTCTCGGAAGCGAGGTAAGTCAAGCTATTTCTGCTAGAGATTCTCTTATTGCTAGAATTAATTTTCTTGAGCCTGAATTGAAAAAATCATAAGAGAAATTAATTGCTTTTACCTCTGGACAGATTAAGCTTGATAGCATGATTAGTGTTGGTAAGCCTGTAGGAGATAAGACTGGATTAGGTTTTGTTGGGTCATCATCTAAGGGAAACACTATTTTTGTTAAACCCAAGAATTTGATTGTGTCTGAACCCAAACCTAAGTCTCAAGTCGAGTCTGTGCATGCTAAAGTTGTGTCCAATGTGCTTTATTGTTTTTTTTGTGGTAAGACTGGACATAGTCAACACTATTGCTATAAAAAGAGAAGACATCTAATTCTGATTTTCATGTGCATAATTCTTTTGCTAAGAATAGGGTTCATGCTAAAAAGGCACATTATTGGAACAAACCCAAAAATTCTCAAGGTAAAAAGAATTCAAATAAAAAGAAGAATATTTTTGTTTCTCCACACTTCTTTCCTGATAAATTGCATGTTAAAACTATCTGGATGAAAAAGGAAGATTTGGAGAAGTTTGTGCATGTTGATACTATGAGATTTATTCCTAATAGGTCTTTGGGTGCAAAACCCCCTAACTAGGTCATTAGGACTTTGATGGTCATGGACTGAGCTTATGTTCATTTATTTGTTTTCCATTGGACCATATTTTTTTATAGGTTATGTTTTGTTTATTTTTAGTAATAATCATATGAGATTATGATAATTATATTTTTCTGAGACATGATGTGATTTCCTTATATTTATTTTTAATTTCACTTTGATTTGTGAATACATAATTGGGACACTTAGTTTGTCAATAAATGAAGTACTTGATTTTATGATCTAAACATTGATGACCAATATGCTGTATTTATTTCTTTTTAGAGGTAAATCTTCTGAGTCCATATAATTTGTGCAGTAGTCTAACTCTGAGAGAATTGATTGAAAACTAATGTGAAGTTGACTAGAATATATTGTATGAGTAGCATTGAAAGCTTAAATAATCAATGAAAAAAAAATGAAAAAAATATATGTTTTTATTCAGCATTAAAAGAAAAAGAAAATAGAAAATTTGCTGAATATCTAAGACAAATGGAAAACGCTACCTTCGGGATGTATTCGTAGCTTCCACTACAATGTAAATCTTCAATGAGATATCTTTAAAAATTAAAGAGTTGTTTTGAGGAAAATAGCTGGCTGCCCGTAAGAGTGAAAGCCACGGTCTTAGAAATAAAAAAAATAAAAGAAAAATGATAAAATTTAATGAAAAACAAATGTTTGATCATGTGTAGTTATATTTCCTTATTATCCAATATGTTTTAGAAGATGGATCAAAAGAATTTGATTAATTTTTTATGAAGTTGGATTGCACACACACACATGGATTTATTAGATGAGTTTCTAAATTTTTATAAATATTTGTGTGTTGGAAGTTGTGTCTTGATCATGGATTTGAGAATGAATTTTATGGATAAATTATGGGTTTTAAAATTCTACATTTATAAATTTTTGAAATTTTTCAGAAATTTTAGGACTCATACTATTCTTTGAAAAATATGTTTTTGATTATTCTTATGAGATTATTCATGTTTTATTTTTATTTTTTATTTTTCTCTTGAAAAATTTTTAAAAATTCAAAAATATGTTTATTTTGATTTTGTGTTTATTTTTCACTCTTTATGTGTTTAATTGCTAAATCAGATTGAAAAGATGTGTTTTTGGTGAATTAGAGGTCCAAAGTGTAATTTTTGTATAATTCACAAAGTTGGACCGGTCCCCATTATTGAGCACTGGTCGCACTTCTGCAGGTTCTAAGGAATCGAGAGAAGTTGGACCGATCCCCAAATATGAGGACCGGTTGCACTTAGCGGATGCCCAGATTCTTGACATTCCGCGCGCGCGTGCTTTGGTCTTTAACATGCCTATTGTCCTCATATGCACACTTACACTCTACTTCTCTTCTCAAGCTCTACATACACTCTCATACACTCAAACACTCAAGCAACCTCTTCTTCTACATTTCTTTGTGGATTGATTGATATTGAAGGATTGGGATTGTCTAATTGGAGTTGGTGTTTATTGATTGTGGATTTGGGAGAAATTATGCAAACAAATTGATTTAAAATTTGGAGATTTTTCACTTGCACACCAAGTGTTCGACAAAAAGTCTAAATGGAACTCTTGACTATATTTTTGATCCCATTCATCGTGGGTCTTATGGCACGAAAGAGGGGACGTACTGAGGCATCTACCAGTGATGAAAATTGAATTGTATTCACTCTAGACATGTTTGAGGATGAATTCAATTTCAATAATTTTGTGAATATCATAGGGTGCCGGGCTATGAGGATTGAAAGGAGAGTCAATCTTGCGATAATCAAGCGCAAATGGGAGATGGATTTTGTGCAATACTTTGAAGACAATGGTTGGGAGTCTCTTTGTGATCTTAGAGAAATTGTAAAGCCCGATATGGTCTGATATTTTTATGGCAATATGATTACATCAAGCTTGGAAAACCTAATGTTTGTGACTAAATGTTATGGCATTCGTGTTGAGGTCACCAAGGACACAATTGCCAATGTGTTAGGTATTGCAGAGAATGAAGATGGCATTGTATTGTCATACCAAGTTGAGGATCCAAACAAACCTAGCATGGATGATATGATTAAAAAGTTGTGCATACCCGAAGCCCCATGGCTAGTAGATAGGTTGCCTTCACTCTACCTTACCGATGAGATCTCGGCATTGAATTTGATAGTCTCATACAATTTAGATCCTCATGACCACAAGGGTAATTTCATTAAGAGTCGAGCTGAGATTCTCTATCACATTGTTCGAGGAGATCCGATCAATCTTCCTGCAACAATCATGCGTACCATGATCTTAGCCACTCGACATGCTAGGTCTTCATCAGCATTACCTTTTCCACAGATAGTGATGGCTATTTTGAGGGATGCTAGGGTTCGTATTCCAGAGAGAGCTGATATTGAGAAACCGAAATGGATGATTGATGCCACATCAATTACTCGCTCGGTAAACAAGAAGGAGAAGGACAGAAAGGCCTATGAGCTCAGTCAAGGAGCTGGTTAGGCTGTGTCTGGGTCGTGGAGTTTTCCAATTTCCTGCGACTGACACACCTGCGACAGCCAATCAGATGAACCAAGTTCTCAGGTTCATTCAGCAAGGGTTCGATCGTCTACATGCTAGGATAGACAAGCTTGACCCTGCTGTTTCTGATGAGTCTGCTGATGAGGCTGACTAGACTTAGACTTTAGGTCTTGATATCTTTTGTTCTAGACTATGGTTGACTTATTTATCCTTGATGTCTGGATATTTATTTTTATTTTTTCCATCAACTGATATATCTTGGATATTTATTTGATCAGTGATGTTGATTATTTTTGTTTCATTATTCTCTTCTAATGTGCTTCATAATTTATCTGTTTATCTAAATCTCTTTGCTAGTTATTTGTCAATTTGTTCTAAAAAGGGGGAGATGATATTGTAATATGCATAGGATGTGATATGATGTTCTTTGACAAAGGGGGAGATATATTTATCAGATATTTTTTTAAGGGGGAGATATATATGATTATATTTCTTTATTAAGCTTTTCACAGGTTGTGTTGTTTAAGAGATGTGCAGGTACAACAGGTTTTTATTATAATCATCTTGAACACACAAGTGGAGCTTCTGATGATCAGTTCTATATTTCTGTGTATTTGGGCAACTTTGTAATCTAATTTTTCCAATGGGTTAGGTTATTTATTGTGTAAGTGATTTTGTCACAAAATTACCAAAGGGGAAGATTGTGAGATATAAATTTGTAATTGGCATATTTCGATGATCAAAACCTAATTGATCGAGTTGTAATTTTTGAATTGTTCTTTGTATCGATCATCGACTACTACGAGCTGATATTCAAGTGCATGGATGCAGACAAATCAGTAAGAACACCATATAGTACAGGTAAGTATAGTGAGGACACTCTGCACTTTTTAGTTCTGAGCCTATTTTTAAAAACCAGAGTTTAAATGAAAATTTTAGGGTTTTTTAAAGTAGGACCGGTCCCCAATATTTAGGACCGGTCCAATTTTTCTCGGCAGTTTAGTTTCTGCAGGTTTTCAAAAAGTCCCACCGGTCCTATTTATTTGGCACCGATCCCACTTAGCCTGTTCCAAATAGGAAATAGATTTTGACGAAAACTCTGATTCCTATTGGGTTTGAAACTTCTAGGAAAGTTCTATTTTGGTATTTAACTCCTTTTTCAAGTAGAATTACAACTTCCTTGCCTATATATATGTATTCATATTTTCTCTACAAATAGGCCCTGAAAAATTAATATTTTAGAGAGAGAAAGTATATACATTATAATTAGGGCTATATATTTTTAAAGAACACACATCCATACTTCACGAGTGATATTTATGATGGTGTTCTACTTCTGATTAGCTGCTCAGAGACTGCATCAAATCAATTTGCTGATCAGAACATTGGATTGAAGGTTCTTCGCTTGCTGAGGAAGAAAGGTGACCAGATTGCACTACGAAGGGAACAAAATACTTGCTGAGTATTTTGGTTCTTCCAACAACCTTTCTGTAAGGGTGGTGACGTTAGCCGAAAATCTGCAGCAGTTGGACGTGTTGTCGCAATCATAAGCCTGAGGTGTTCCGCATCAAATCCTTGACAGAGTGAAGAGGGGTGTGAGACTGAGACTGAGTCTGTTGTACTTTGCTTCATCATAGTGAATTGGTTCCCTGAGGCGTGCTGCCTCCCTCCGTGGTTTTTTTCGCCTTGGGTTTCCACGTATATCTGGTGCATTCTTTTCTTTACTTGCACTTTATTTATTTGCTTGCTTTAATTGTTTGATTAATTGGACTTAAAATTGAATTAATTAAAAATTAAGCAAATGAGCAAGTGATCCTATTCACCCCCCCTCTAGGTTCTAAAATACTTTTCGCAACCGCTTCCACACCGCGCAACTCACATGTTGCGCATTCTAGCCTCTTAATTGGCATATTTTATTCTCTTAGTGATAAATTATTTGTAATTTTACTTTATTTTTGTGTCTTCTGTATTTTTTGGGCCTTAATAATTATTTCAGTTAAAACCATAATTTTGGGCTTTTAAAGATGACATGCAAGAGGGTTACATAAAGCCTACATCAAGTGGATCCATTCAACTCCATATTTCAACTCAAATCAACCCAAGGAAGATGTCCAAGAGAATTATAACTATTTAAGGGTATTACGGGCCTGAAATCCAATTCTGCGCATAATATAGTTTTAATCCCGCTTTGAAAAGTAGCCCATAACTCTTACTGTTAAGCTTCAAATTGACTTAATTCTGAGGTAAGTTAAACGAAATTCGATTCTGGACACTTTTGTATTTTAAGTAAATTTCGTGAATCGGACTTCTAGTGAGTCAAAAGTTGGGCTGAACGTCAGCAAAAAAATTCACCTGTTTAGTGTTGCAGGAAAACCCTAATTATTTCTTAATTGGGTTAAGACTTTATATATTCTCTTGGAGGTTTAAAAGTGGCGAATTGGGGCTATTTGAGGAGAGCTGGAAGACACTTTTGAGAGACTTTTGGACAAAATTTTTAGAGCTTTAGAGTAGAGAATCATTGGAGAACAAAGTCTTGCGCGTATTTCATGAAGATGATGCCTTCTTCCTCAATCGATGAAGCTTCTTCTTCTATCATGAGCAGCTAGTTCATCCACTAGGGTTTTTATGTAGCTCTAACTAAACATCAATGGTTTGATTGTTCTAATTATTGTGAATTTTTTTATTCATGCATAGATTGTGTAATTTAGAGAATTCTTCTTATAGAATTGAGCAATAAAAAAGTCTTATAAATTCAGTTTCAATAATTTCTTATCTTGTCTTACATACTTAATTATTGTTATTAAACTCAATCTCTCTTATTTTCTATGATTATTACACAATGGTAATCACTGAATATATCATTAAAAGCTTTGATGGATTATGCCTAGAGAAGATGGACTATATTGCACCCTAAAGTAGAGTAGTTAGGCAAATGGCCCATGCCAATCGAAGATAGTCCATAACTTAGCCTTAATCATATGTTATCTTCTTGATGGATGGAGGTGATCTTGTAGCCACCGACACCACTTATGCATGGTATAATTCCCCATAGTTAGTTCAATTAGCCATTGATTGTGACATCAGTGGTGAAGTCAATAACCCTAGATTTATCTCATATTTTTTACACTCTCTATTTTCTCTTGTTTTATTTTAATTGCTTCTTTAGTTAATTTAGATATAAAAATCAAAATTTTTTTCTTTAAAATTTAATTAGAATTAATTCCGCATACCAACTCATTCAAACTATACTCCCTGAGGTTCGACACCTTTTTTGATAACCCTATTCTACAAGGAATTCGTTCTATTCCAAAGTTTGGTATTTTAATTGATACACTTACTAACGAATCAATTGTGTCATGTATGCCTACAATCCCAAACATAGCATACTTCACTCATGCTCCACTTAATGCATACACTTGCTACACATAACTAGCATGCATTTTACATTTGCACCTCAACACATAACCTCATACATACTCATTATTTCACATAATTTCACATGTACTCACATTAGGTATTCATGCTCTAAACTTCACATATTTACACATACTAGTTCCTAATGCTTTACACAACACAAGGAATATCAACTTTGCATGAAAGGGACTCAAGAGAAGGAGAAAACAGTGAATCCCACCCCTCTCACCACTCATATATATGCAAAACACACCCTACATTTCACTTCTTCACCCGAAACCCTAGAATCGACAAATAGAAGAGAAGAAGAACTCCTGCCTCAAATTTGAATAGTTTCCAAACACTTTCCAAAATTTTCAACAAGGTCTACCTTTCCGAAACACGAGATTATTCAGTTTAAAACGAAGTTCTTGCTGTCCCCTACACACTTTCCTTCTTCGAAAACTTCCAAATCACACCCTGACCACACCGAAATCTAGAGAGAAGGGAGATAGATGAAGTGGGTAAGTTAGAGAGAGAGAGAAATCTATAAAAGTGAAATATCTCAGACCTTATGATATTTATCTACTTGGGACGCGAAATGACCGATTTGCCCCCGGGTCACTTAACATACCATCCCGACCTCCGTTTTTTATTTCAAAAGTTCCTACGGTCTTGAAATCACTTCCTTAACACTTTAAAAAAAATTTGGTTCATAACGAAAAAAAATATTTTTCATAATTTTTCCCAATTTTCCGAACCCACTAGACCTCGTCCCAGGGCCCCTGTTAACCAAAAAGTCAAATTTTTCTAAATATCCCAAAAACTTCCAAAATCCTTAAATAAATATTTCAAACATATTTCCCACTCTTGAAACAACTAAAACATCATTCAAAATACATTTATAGTGAAAATGATGAAAAATCTTTGAAAACTAGTCAAATTTGGTTCCAGTCTCTACAGCCCTAATCAACCATCTTGACCTTTTATTACCGTGGGAGCTTAATCACATATATACAGTGTCATGCCCCAAATTCCAACACCTGATTAAGAGCAAGGGAATGAGGAGTGAAAGGCAAAAAATGACCAAAACCCTTTTTGAAAAATCTAACATCCAAACCAATTCTCGTAACCGCGAAAGTAACTCAATATGCATATAATTAAGTAAATATGCATAAGCAATCATAATCCTCATCGTTTGAAATCATTTAGAACAATTTTAAAATAAAAGTGGTTTTCGGCTCTCCTGAATAATAACTTTTCGTAAAAAGTTTCAAAAAAAATTTTGGACCATTGTCTCATCCTACTATAGTCCTAAAAAGCTTAAAAACAAAATTTAGACCTTTTGCAATGGTCTAGAAGCATGATTTTTAGTTTTTGGGCAATAGTTAAAAAGCTACAGTATTTTTCCAAATGAACAGTGCCCTACTAGAATGCAATCTGCACAACAGTCACAAAAATATTTGAAGAAAATTCATTTCATCTCGAAATAAGGCCAATAAAAATTCTATAGAAACTAGACTACACATATAACAAGACTGAGCAAACCTTAATGGCTAGATATTAGCCAAATGAAACAGTTTTTACACCAAAATTGGTTCAGAACAGAAACGGTAAAATCTGATAGCAGAACCTTGTTGAATTTTTCTAAAATTTCGTGGTTGTCCAAATTTCACGAAATTAAATCTGGGAATACTAGACATATAAAGGAAGATGTGACAAAACTTTTAGATCATTTGGATTTGTGTAGACCCCTCAAAAAAATTCATCAAAACCCGGACAGAATGTATTCGTTAGACCTGCAGCACTTTCCCTTCCAAAAATCTAACACCCACCATTCCAAAGAATACAACATCATTCTCAATTATAATCCAATCATACCCAAAGAAATTCTAAGTCCTTAGAATTACTCATTCAACATTCTCGCATAATTGTCCTTAGAATTACTCATTCAACATTCTCGCATAATTGAAATACCATAACAACATCCACTTGGTCTTACATAGATCCATAATGTACATACACCAAACTCATGGTCTATACATATAAAGTCCAAATGAGATATACAAGTTACATGTATGTGAATGTAACTACAAAGTCTACATAATCCACATGTCATAAGCTGTAATGGTAGCCAAATCCATAGTTTCTCAAAATAAGGCAAAAATGCTATGTGGCTCCACTTAAGCCTCTCAAGCCCCGTCCATTATAGGCACTTTATTTGTAAAAATTTTGGGGGAAAGGGTTGAGCATTTCAACGGCTCAGTAGGAATTACCCCAACCCACGTAGGTGCCAACTTGACACCGACCTACATGAATGCATGCCACTGAATTACATGTGGCATTCAACTTTCACAAGTTCATTCATAAACAATGCATATATAAGAATGCATTAACAGATGTATCATACTCCACAAATAAAAATGCAAGCAAGATAAAAAAATTTATCTCTCTCGGCCCTACTCCGATACCCTCAACATGATTTGGACCTCTCTGACAGATCATGTGACCTAGGACACCTCCTACTTAACCATATAACGTGGACAACTCCGACAATGTCATACTCAAGTGGTAAGTTTGCCCCAAGGTGAATGGACAACTTCGACAATTCACCAAAAATGAATTTAATCCAATTCACACCTCATTGGACATGAACATCCCTTACTTAGCATGGTTGGACGTCTCCGACATCCCATGTACGGTCTATTTTTCTCATTTTCTCACATTTATCCCTTATATGCATTTCAAACATATAAAATCAAGTATATCATTTTCATAATTCTCAAATGCACAAGCTAGTTCTAAAGGGTACATAGCATGCATTTTACTCCATATAAACACACATATACTCACATATATGACAAGTCTAGCATATAAGTCACATATGCTTAAAATCCCCAACTTAGCACATTTTAGTCATGCTACACCAATGCATACATTTACAACAAGTATTTAGCATGCGTTTTACATCACATTGCTAACACATAGTCACATACATCTTCATCATTTCACATAGTTGTATATGCACACAAAACCTAGTACATAAGCATATATGCTCTCATTTTCACATATTGGCACATAAAAGTCCCTCATGGTATAGACATCATAAGGCTTATCAAAATAGCATGGAGGAGACTCAAGAGAAGGAGAAAATACCAAATCTCACCCCTCTTACCACTCTCATTCATGCAATACACTTCCTCACCTTTCGATGTTTCACCCGAAACCCTAGAATTGACAACTAAGCAAGAAGGAGAACCCCTACCTCAAAAATGAAGGTTTTCCAAGCACTTCCCATGGTTTTTAGAAATGTTTATCTCGCCAAAAGTTGAGTTTGTTTGGTTCAAACCGAAGCCCTCGTCGCCCCCTACGCACTTTCCTTCTTTGATGAATCCTGAATCCAAGCCGAAACACTCCGAAATGTAGAGAGAAGGTGGAGGGACGAAATGGAAGCAATGTAGAGAGAGAAAGTGGCATGAGAAATAGCTGAGATTCCCCAGCCCTGGATATTTATAATATCTGAGGTGAAAAATGACTAAAATGCCCCCGAGCCATTTAACGTACCCTCCCGACCTTCGATTTCAATTTTAAAATAATTATTCCTCAGAATTTTTTAAATTTTTTGGGCCCACCCAGACTGCATCTCGGGGCCCCGTTGACCAAGAAAGTTAAGGCCCCGCTTGGTTTGCAACTGTGAAAACAGTTTTCTATTTTTAGTTTTTTCAGTTTTCTGATAATCAAAACAGAAAATAGTTTTTCATTTTTTCATTTTAAAATTCCACTTGATTGGTAAAACTACAAAACAGTTTTCAGAGATCAAAAACTCATAAATCTACTTGGTTGTATCTACCGACTAGTTTTCAAAGAACAATTTTTATTTTTATTTTTTTTAAATCTAATAATGCAATTTTTATTAATAAGTGTTAGAGGTGCATTACTTTTAAGCTAATGTTTTTAACTTAATAAATCTACTTGGTACGGAAAATAATTTTCGGAACAAATAAAATAAAAAAAATTGCGCACTACTACAATTAAAAATAATTTTCACTAATTAAAGTAATTCTTTTTATTTGAAGTACACATTATTCTTCTAGCAACAAACCAAGCACAATGGAGAACAAGTGCCAAGACAAGGGAATAAAACTAACAAAGAAATGGAATAAAAGATCAAAAGAAAAAAGAATGAGTACATAATCATTTAATTAATAGAACATACATATATTTTTAATAAAGTGAGAATGACTAATCTGATCCCGCTGATAATCAAATATGAAAAGTCTTCCAGATACATTCTCGGAATTCAGGGCAAGGCTGCCTATGTTAGAGTAGATTTTCTTCTAATTAAATCAACAAATGTAAACGACCCATGAAATCTCTACCTTATTTTGTGGCAATCACACACACATATATGCATGCTTTGTGTTTTGTGTGTGTGTGTGTGTGTGTAGCAGAGTCTATTTTTGACTGTATACATAAATTACCTCTGTATCACCAAAGCCTCTAAGCCAAAAAGGTTGTGGCAATAGCATTTTTCACATCTAAATAATGCACAACACAGGTCATTTTTTTGCATTTCTGGTTATCCAAATATAATGGCTTAAAATGTGAAAACAGAGAGCTACATATTCCATCAGAGAGAATATTCACAGATCATCCCCAAAATTAAAATGATGAATTTTATTCGGAAACAGAACATATACAAAATAAACTTTTATTTATCCTAAAAAACATCTAATAATTTTCGTTGATAAAACGAGAAGCAAATAGAATTGAATACCACTTCATCTGAAATTAAATACCAATTGGTACAAACATATAATACATCTGTATATAGATTTATAGAGTGAGAGAGAGAGCGTAATTACAGGGTATTGGCATGCTGGATATTAGCTTCAAGTGTTTTAAGGGAATCCTTAAACGACTTCCTCATTGCCCTCCCTACCTAATAACCAATTCCCAACCAAATTCAACAACTACAACACTCTCAACTCACTTTATATATATATAATATCTATCTCTATCTCTCTCTCTCTCTCTCTCTCACACACACACACACAGACGCCGACACATACTCAATTACTACAAATCTTCATACGACGACAAAAAAAAAGGCCCTCGAGAAAGCTTTGTAAATCCAGCACCGTTTCCAAATAGAACACCACCTACAATCTGATGACTACAACACACAAGTGACACTCTTTTTCTCTCTCTCTAGAAGAAGCTCTGCAAAATTTGATTAATTTCTCTCTTTCTCTCTCTCTCTCTCTCTATAATGACTCCAGAGGAAAGTTTCAGGGGTATGGATTTTGATCTCATTGTTCAGGGGTATATGAACCCAATTCAAAGTTTCACTAGAAAGAATGAAACACAGCTGCTCCGAAATCTGAGGGAGAGAGAAGGATCGATGCTACAAGGATGGCCGTTAGCTCAGATCTGCCATAATAAAGAGATCAACGTTTAAAAGAGACAGAGGTGAGAGAAATAGAAGATAAATATGAGGTTGGGAACTTGAGATATAAATGTTGGCTTATAAACGAGAGATCATCAGCGTCACTTTAAGTGAGTTAACCATTCTCTGTGTTTTTACCCAAATAGAAACAGTTTTGAGAAAATGTGAGAACTATATTTAGTTGTTCTCTAAAAATCCCATTTTTTGTAACTCAATTTTTTGAAAATTATTCTGTAAAAACAGATCCAAGTAGATGAAAAAACTATTTATTTAATTTTTGTTACTCTCAAGACAAAAAAATTGTTTTGAGAGTTGTAAACCAAGCAAGGCCTAAACTTCTCCAAATGTCCCAAAAACTTTCAAAAACCTTAAATCAACCTTCCAAACATGTTTCTCACTCTTAGAACATCCAAAACATCATTTGAAAAGCATTTATAGCGAAAATGATGAAAATTGAAAAATCAATCAGATTTGGTTTCGGTTGTTACAACCTCCCCACCTTCAAGGAATTTTATCCTTGAAATTAGCACACTCAAGGTTTTCCAAACCAATTTATACAGGACATTCTTCTCGCCAATAATCGTCACTTTCTCTTTCATATACCCTAGGCGTCACACTTTCAACACCTAACTCATAACACCTGAGTCTAGCATAATCAGTGCATCTCAACTGCTCTAAAGTAGTATAACAACAGAATGATCTAGCTAATGTGAGTGGACAACTCTGACAGTCACAAGTTGCATTAACAATTCTGAATGATCATATAACCCCAGCAATATGTTGGTTTTTGCCAATTATGAGTAGTCAACTCCGAATTCTCACGAGGTCATAGACAACTCTAAATTATAGGCCTCAACCTCGGTATGATGAGATAATTCTAATGATCATACCCTAGTGGATAATTAACCACTCTAGTGAGATGGTTGGGCAACTCCGAACCCTATGTTCAATTAACTTATATAATCCTCTAAAGCACTTGCTTCCTAGAGTCCACAGTCTTTACCTTAAGACATATCCAGTCCATCTCTATCTTTAGTCTAAGGTGATATCCTCGACTAATCATATCAATCACTCACAGTAACACTTCCCTATTATTGGAATCATCAATACTCAAAGTCATTCCATCATTATCAAACAAGATTTTCAAATGGCATGTCATTCTGGGCTTAGTCCACAATTTTGTGCATTGCTACAATATAAACTACATCAATCCAGTGCATGTCACAAGCGAACTCACCAGCAAGGCACATGAAAGTGTACTTGCCGATACAAACCACATAAATAGTGTACTTTCCGCCACAAGCCACATAACTCTACCCAGTCTATAATAGATTATAACCCGATGGAATCCAATACCAAGCTTAAGATTTACTCAAGAGAAGAATCATTTCTCTTTTCATCCTTCCACTCCAAGGAACTAGTTAACAGTCAAGAAGAAATCCTTCCATTTAGCACTTCACTTTAGACAACCCCTTCCAATGAGAGTTTGAGGTCAACCACAATCACCTACAGTCACATACAACTAACCCGGTGTATAATTCTAGAATGCATCCACTACGTGTACCATTTCCCCCTCATGGAAAGAAATTATCCTCACTTCGGATACTACATGTCAGGTTCCTCACCCATTATCAACTTATCATTCACTTAACATCATATCCACACTTATGAAACCTCTTTCAACTCAATTCACATAAACCAAACATCTCATTTTCAGACGTGTAATGTCATCACATATCTATTGCCTCAAAAGGAATTAAATCAATTCTAAGTACTCATCCGACTATCTCAATATTACATCTTAGACATACTCTGTCTAGAATCCCGGTATCACAATACCACCAATACCTTAGTCAATTAACTGACCTCTAGTCCTCAATAGTCGTGCAAGATTACAACATCACTTTCAACCACTACCAAACTCTCGATTTGAGTTAAAATATGAAGTTGAATGGATCCACTTAATGTAGCCTTCATATAACCCTTTCGAATGTCATCTTTAAAAACCCAAAATCATGGTTTTAACTAAAATAATCATTAAGGTCCTGAAAATACAGAAAACACAAAAGCAATGTAAAATCAAAAATAAATTATCACTAAGAGAATAAAATATGCAAATTAAGAAGTTAGAATGCGTAACATTGTCAACCACAATCATCTATAGTCACATACAACCAACCCGGTGTATAATTCTGGACTACGTCCACCTTTTCCCCCCTCATGAAATGAAATTATCCTTACTTCAGATACTACATGTCAGGTTCATCACCCACTATCAACTTATCATTCACTTAACATCATATCCACACTTTTGATACATCTTTCAACTCAATTCACATAAACCAAACGTCTCATTTTCAGATGTGTAATGTCATCACATGTCTATTACCTCAAAAGAAATTAAATCAATTCCAAGTCCTCATCCGACTATCACAATAGTACATCTTAGACATACTCTGTCTAGAATCCCAGTATCACAATACCACCAATACCTTAGTCAATTAACTGACCTCTAGTCCTCAATAGTCGTGCAAGATTGCAACGTCACTTTCAACTACAGCCAAACTCTCGGTTTAGAAGTCATTAAGGTAAATCGCACATTTCCCCACAATCCCAGACTTACACTCTCAAAGCCTATTACAATATGTCTATCTCAACATCACAATCCACTTGTGTTCCAACCTCTACTTAGGTTTACCATTTCTCAAAATTAAAATTTTTTAAGTGGTGACTACATATCACTACAAGCCATGCAACACATAATGCAACACTCGTATGCAATGTTCAGTCATATAAATCACATACTCTACATAGCATATAACATATAACATGCTAAATCAATTACAACTCACACCATACATGATATGGCATATGATGCCTTTAAACAAACTAATAACCTAGCCCTCAAGCTAAAATTAAGAAAATACCTTTGACTACATACAGTCTTGGTAAAATCCTCTACCTAAGCAAGCATGAAAACACAGCCCAGTTTCTCCTAGTATACTAACACTTTACTAGAATGTACCACATCAAGAGTGGTTATCTCAATTCTCAACCTCAAATGAATCCATAATCATTTCTCATCCTTCGTCCAAGGTATTCAACCTAGTTTTCCTCTGATACCCCAGGTTTTCAAACCTAATGCTTTCATAGTAATCCAGAAATCATCAAATCCTCAACCCTTACACGTCATCCTTACCAAGTTATCATGCCCTGATTTCCAATTCCCAGAACAGAGGGTGAACCCGTCCATTAAGCCCTAATGAACCATCTTGAACTTTCATTACCGTGGGAGCTTAATCACATATATACATTGTCATGCCCCAAATTCCAACACTTGGTTAAGAGTAAGGGAATGAGGAGTGAACGGTGAAAAATGACTAAAACACCCTTTTTAGAAAATCTAACATCCAATGCAATTCTTGTAACCGTAAAAGCAACTCAATATGCATATAATTAAGTGAATATGCATAACCAATTATAATCCTCATCGTTTAAAATCATTTAGAACAATTTCAAAATAAAAGTGGTTTTCGGCTCTCGTGAATAGTAAGTTTCGTAAAAAGTTCCAAAAATAATTTTAGACCATTGTCTCATCCTAATATAGTCCCCAGAAGCTTAAAAACATAATTTAGACCTTTTGAAATGATCTAAAATCATGATTTAGTTTCCAGGCAGTAGCTAAAAAGCTACAGTATTTTCCCAAATGTATAGTGCCCTGCTAGAGTGCAATATGTGCAGCAGTTACAGAAATATTCGTAGAAAATTCATTTCAACTCAAAATGAGGCAAACAAAAATTCTATAGAAACTAGACTAAACATATAACAAGACGGAGCCAACCTGAATGGCTAGATATTAGCCAAATGAAATAGTTTTTACACCAAAGTTGGTTCAAAACAGAAATGGTAAAATCTGATAGCAGAACCTTGTCAAATTTTTCTAAAATTCCATGGTCGTCCAAATTTTATGAAATTAAATATGGGAATACTAGACCTCTAGTGGAAGATGTGCCAAAAATTTCAAATCATTTGGAGTTATGTAAGCCCCTCAAAAAAATTTGTCAAAACTCGGGCATAATGTATTCATTAGACCGACAACACTTTCCCTTCCAAAAATCTAACACCCACCATTCCAAGGATTACAACATCATTCTCAATTATAATCCAATCATCCCCAAACACATTCTAAGTCCTTAGAATTATTCATTCAACATTCTCACATAATTGAAATACCATAACAACATCCACTTGGTCTTACATAGATCCACAATGTACATACACCAAACTCATGGTCTACACATATAAAGTCCAAATGAGATATACAAGTTACATGTATGTGAATGTAACTACAAAGTCTACATAATTCACATGCCACAAGCTGGCATGGTAGCCAAATCCATAGTTTCTCAAAATAAAGCAAAAATGCTATGTGGCTCCACTCACGCTTCTCAAACCCCGTCAATCATAGGCGCTTTATTTGTAAAAATTTTGGGGGGGAAAAGCATGAGTATTTCAATGGCTCAATAGGAATTACCACAACCCACCTAGGTGCTGACTTAACACCGACCTATATGAATGCATGCCAAAACATTACATGTGTCATTCAACTTTCACAAGTTCATTCATAAGCAAAACATATATAAGAATGCATTAAAACATGTATCATGCTCCACAAATAACAATGCAAGCAAGATCAAAATTTATCTCTCTCGGCCCTACTTCGATACCCTCAACATGATTTGGACCTCTCTGACAGATCATGTGACCTAGGACACCTCCTACTCAATCGTATAACTTGGATGACTCTGACAAAGTCATATTCAAGTGGCAATATTTTGGTTTTCCCCAAGGTGAATTGACAACTCTGATAATTCACCAAAAATGGATGTAATCCAATTCTAGGCCTTAGCCTTGGTATGATTGGACCTCTCGGAGAGTCACAGTTATGCTCGTAAGACTTTAATTGTCTAGACCCATAAGCAATTAATCCAACACATTACATTAATACACAACCTAATCCATTCCCTAAAGCATCACAATAAATCACATGCCCTAAGCCATGCTCGGTTATCACCAAAATAGGAGATGTGGTTAACCGCTTTTTCAATTCACGGAAGGCCAACTCATACACTTCATTCCACACAAACTTAACACCATTACAAGTGAGTCGTGTTATAAGGGCTGTAACACTAGAAAAGTCTTTCACAAACCTTCTATAGTAGCCTGCTAAACCAAGAAAACTCTTAATCTCGAAAACACTCTTAGGACTTTCCCAACTCATCACAGTGATTCATGTGTGAGTGCGTCTCAAATTATAATTACCACACTTCGCAATAGAACAAATTTCTTGCAGAATAGGGCTATCGAAAGAGGTGTCGAACCTCAGGGATTATTGTCTGATGAGTTGGAGTACGGAATTAATTCTAATTAAATTTCAGAAAAGAATTCTGATTTTTATATTTAAACAAATTAAAAAGTAAAATAAAATAAACCAAAGAAAAATAGAGAGTGAAGATAATATGAGATAAATTCAGGGTATTTGACTTTACCACTAACTCCACAATCAATGGTCAATTGAATCAACTATGGGGGATTACATCATAAATAAGTGGTGTCGGTGGCTACAAGCTCACCTTCATCCGTCAAGAAGATAACATATGATTAAGTCTAAGTCATGGACTATCTTCGATTAGCATGGATCATCTGCTTAACTACTCTAATCTAGGGTGCAATATGGTTCATCTTCTCTAGGCATAATCCATCAAAGCGTATAATGATATATTCAGTGATTACCATTGTGTAATAATCACTCTCATGATCACAGAAAATAAGAGAGATTGAGTTCAATAATAACAATTAAATATCTAAGACAATATAAGAAATCATTGAAACTAAATTTACAAGACTTTTATTGCTCAATTCTATAGTAAGAATCCTCTAAATTACACAATCTATGCATGTATATAAAGGTCCCCAATAATTAAAACAATCAAACCATTGATGCTTTGTTAGGGCTACATCAAAACCCTAGTGGATGAACTAGCCGCTCATGGTAGAAGAAGAAGCTTTAATGGTTGAGCAAGAAGGCATCATCTTCATGAATTATGCGTAAGACTTCGTTCTCCAATGTTTGCAAAGTATGTCTTCTTTTCTGTCCAAAAGCTCTCTCAGGCTCTCCAAAATCTTCCCTAACTCAACCTTCAATTCTTCACTTTATACCCCCAAGAGAATACACCAAAGTCCTAATCCAATTAGGAATTAATTGGGTTTTCCCGCAGCACTAATCAGGTGGGTTTTTCCTACTGACGTTCGACCCAACTTTTGACCCACTAGAAGTTCGATTCACAAAATTTTCGTGAAATACAAAAGTATGCAGAATCGAATTTCATTCAACTTATTTAAAAATTAAGTCAATTTGAGGCTCTGAAATAACACTTCTGGTCTATTTTCCAAAATGGGATTAAGATTATATTAAGCGCATATTTGGGCTTCAGGCCCATAACCTTCTTAAGCAGTTGCAATTCTCTTGGACCTCTTCCATGGGCTGATTTGAGTTGAAATAAATGGTTAAATGGATCTCCTTAATGTAGGCTTCCTCTAACTATCTTGCATGTCATCTTTAAAAGCTCAAAATCATGGTTTTAACTGAAATAATCATTAAGGCCCTGAAAATACAAAAAACACTAAAATAAAGTAAAATAACAAAATAATCTATCACTAAGAGAATAAAATATATAAGTTAAGAGGCTAGAATGCGTAACATTCAATGCCTATCACACAGCCTCAATTTTGGATGGATCAACTGAGACTCCACCTCTGAAAATAACATGCCTAAGGAATTTCACCTCTTGGAGCCAAAACTCACACTTCTCGTACTTAGCATACAATTGGTGCTCTCTAAGGATTTACAAAAATGTCCCCAAATGTAACTCATGCTCCTCCTCCGAAGATGAGTACACAAGTATATCATCTATAAACAGTACCACAAAAATATCAAGGTACTCATGAAATGCTCGGTTCATCAAATTTATAAATGTTGTCGGTGCATTAGTCAAACCGAATAGCATTACAAGGAATTTATAATGTCCATACCGCGTACGAAAAGTCATTTTGTGGATATCCTCATCTTTCACCCTCAATTGGTAATATCCCAACCTTAAATCAATTTTCTAAAAGTAGTGAGCTCTCTTCAATTGATCAAATAAGTCATTTATACTCGGCAATGGATACTTGTTCTTAATGGTGACATGATTCAACTTTCTATAATCAATACACAACCTCAAAGAACTATGTTTCTTCTTAGCAAACAACATTGGTGCTCCCCATGGTGATGCACTCGGTCTAATAAAGCCCTTAGCTTTCAAGTCGTCTAATTGACGCTTCAATTCCACCAACTCTACTGGTGTCATCCGATACGGTACCATAAAAATGGGTATCGTACTGGGTATAAGATAAATGCCAAACTTGATAGGCGTTGAATGTTACGCATTCTAGCCTCTTAACTTATGTATTTAATTCTCTTAGTGATAGATTATTTTGTGATTTTACTTTATTTTAGTGTTTTCTGTATTTTCAGGGCCTTAATGATTATTTCAGTTAAAACCAAGCTTTTGGGCTTTTAAAGAAGACATCCAAGATGGTTAGATGAAGCCTACATCAAGGAGAATCATTCAACCATTTATTTTAACTCAAATCAGCCCAAGGAAGAGGTCCAAGAGAATTACAGCTGCTTAAGAAGGTTTCGGGCCTGAAGCCCAAATCTGCGCATAATACAGTCTTAATCCCATTTTGGAAAACAGACCAGAAGTCTTATTTCTGAGCTTTAAATTGACATTATTTTAGAGTAAGGTTGAACAAAATTTGATTCTGCACACTTTTGTATTTCACGAAGATTCCGTAAATCGGACTTCTAGTGGGTCAAAAGTTGGGCCGAAGTCAGCAAGAAAAATCCAGTTGATTAGTGCTGCGGGAAACCCTAATTTATTCCTAATTGGATTACGACTTTGGTGTATTCTCTTGGGGAATAAAGTGAAGACTTAGATGCTGAATTGAGAGAGATTACACAGAGAGATTGGAGAGTCTGAGAGGGCTGAGAAGAGAACAGAAACATATTTGCAGAGCCATTGGAGAACGAAATCATACGCATAATTCATGAAGATGATGCATTCTTCCTCGACAGTTGAAGCTTCTTCTTCTACCATGAGCGGCTAGTTCATCCACTAGGGTTTTGATGTAGCCCTAACAAAACATCAATGGTTTGATTGTTTTAATTATTGGAGACCTTTATATACATGCATAGATTGTGTAATTCAGAGGATTCTTATTATAGAATTGAGCAATAAAAGTCTTGTAAATTCAATCTCAATGATTTCTTATCTTGTCTTAGATATTTAGTTGTTGTTATTGAACTCAATCTCTCTTGTTTTCTGTGATCATGAGAGTGATTATTACACAATGGTAATCACTGAATATATTGTTAAGAGCTTTGATGGATTATGCCTAGAGAAGATGAACCATACTGCACCCTAGATTAGAGTAGTTAGGCAGATGGCCCATGCCAATCGAAGATAGTCCATGGCTTAGCCTTAATCATATGTTACCTTCTTGACGGATGAAGGTGAGCTTGTAGCCACCGACACCACTTATGCATGATGTAATTCCCCTATAGTTGATTCAATTGACCATTGATTGTGGAGTTAGTGGTGAAGTCAAACACCCTAGATTTCTCTCATATTATCTTCACTATCTGTTTACTTTGATTTATTTTATTTTATCTTTTAATTAGTTTAGTTTAAAAATCAGAATTCTTTTCTTCAATTTAATTAGAATTAATTTAGTATTCTAACTCATCAGACCATAATCCCTAAGGTACGATACCCCTTTCGATAGCCCTATTCTGCAAGGAATTCGTTCTATTGCGAAGTGTGAAAATTTTTAATTGATATACTTTTTGAGTCACACTCACACACGAATCAAAACTCTACCTCTTTCTTAGGAGGTAAGTCCGTTAAATTCTCTGAAAAGACATCCAAGAACTCACATACTACCATCGGATATACCTCTCTTGGAATCTCCTCTCCCTCGGCCAAATAACTAGCCAAGATAAAATTAGATCGCTACCGACTACTAATGCCATAGCATGGAGAAGTATAGGAGTCACTCTGCTCTCCCATAAAACAAAAGCAATGACCCTCGGGCATACAAGTCATCACTTTCCCTCTAAAACAGTCTATTGTCGCATGAAACTCCAACAACTAATCCATCCCAAGGTGATATCAAAACTACTCATATCAAGAAGGATGAAATCAAACTCAAGTGTCCAACCGGCTATCTCAATAGCATATCCCTGACTCATCCTATCAAGAATAATCGTACCACCCACTGGCGTATTAACACAAATAACTCTACCCAATGGACTAATCTCTAACCCCAATGCCCATGCAAATGATGTAGCAATAAACAAATAAGATGCACTTGAATCAATCAACACACGTGCCCAAGCTCTCTAATCCTGTGCTCCACTAGCTCAAAAACCTGACTGCTGCATAGATGCACTAGGGGTAGATCCCCTCATAGGTCTCGCACTCTGAGTAAACATAGCTAGCTGCGGTGGAGGCAATGCTCTATAGCCCGACTGTACAGTCACTGTCTGTGTCGACCTCTACTGTTTGCCCAGACCACCCTGAGCATTTTCACCCTACCACGGACACTCTCTCCTCAATTGTTCTTACTACCCACAACCGAAACAAGTCATCGTGCCTGACTGGCCCATCGGTACTCTCATAGATGCTCCCAAAGGACAATCTGACTTGTAGTGCCCCGGCTACTTACACTTGCAGCACAACCTCTCTAGCCTAACATATGTCAAAGGTAAAGGAATAGTAGATGTAGAACATCCATCGGCTGTCCCATATAACCCATCAGTTGTCTTACATGCCCCTCTGAAGCCACTGTCAAAGCCTTGATTTGCCTCAATACCTTTTTTTTCTCTTGCCTATCCTTCACTTCAACTTTTACTATCAAGGCTTTCTTAACCTCCTCGGCATATACTTTCAAGCCCAAAATGGATACAAATGGCCTAACCGAATGATGAAGGTTGTTGATGAACCACCACATTTTTTCTTCTTTATATCTCACTACTTCGGGTGCGAAGCATGAAAGGGAAATAAACTTGTTCTCATACTCAGTTATGGTCATGCCATCATGAACCAAATCCTTAAACTCTTTTCTCAATGCCCACCTCTTTGGCTTAGGAAAATAATTCTCAAGTAATAGAGTCTTAAACTCTTCCCATGGCATCGTCTCAACATTCGTGTCAGTCACTGACCGACTTTCACCAAAGTTCAGCTCCACCTGAAAACAAGTAGGTAGCAAGAATTACTTTCATCCCATCATCGGGAGTAGACATCATCTTTAAGTGCTTTTCTACTTGGAGGTATCAATTTCTTAAATCAAATGATATACTTGAATCGTCTCTCACTTTCACTCTCCTTCGGTTGCACTACCAGTTGTTGTACTTCATTAATTGTCGTTCTCACAAAATCACGGAGGGTCGTGGTCATATCAGCGACCAAATGGATTCCCTCGGGTACTCCACCCCCAATTGCCCCTCAGCGGCATCTCGGTGACATATCTCTATATAGTTAAGATATAGGTCAACAACAATAAGTTATCAAATGCTAGGTATTCAACATGATTGAACTACTACTCAACATAACAACATGTTATCACTTACACATATAACATATAGACATATTTTTTAAAACACATTTAATCACATAAACATGTTCTCAAGTCAACACATAACATATAACACATGTTATCACATAAGCACTTATCATATTATTATGTAAGCAAATTTCACATACACATAAGTTCTTATATCAACTATGTTATGTCGAAAGGCAATTCTAGGTTATCAAACTCAAGGTTCTAACCATTTCAAAACTACACATGATACAACCCTCACCCTTTGTCCCTAAGTATTCAAACTCGATTAAGCTCTAATAACAAGTTATGCTCTGATACCAAGCTGTCACGTCTCAAAATCTGAACCACTGGGACTACTCCGGTCCGAGCCTGAATCCTGGGTAGTGAGGTGTCATGATCACCCGATCATCATCCAACGACCCGGATAACCACAACAAACTACCATTAATCACCCTCTGATATCACCAGTGATATGAAGATGTCACGCCCCGAGTGTCAACCCATGAATTATCGCTACACTCATCCTTTACCGGACATGTCACAATGACCAACCAATCTAAGTTGTGATCTCAAAATTAGCAGTAACATTATTTATACATCAAAATCATCAAATACAATGGTTATTCTCACCATAGGACCCCACATGTATACCACGTATGCCTACTCACTCAACACATATCAACTCAGCTCATTAAGCTTCTGACTATTATGATACATTGTAACATAGGTTACGATGCATCGAGATGCTACAATGCATTGCAATGTTGCAAAACAAGTTGTAAAAACCAATGTTACTGATCTCTCATTTCCCTTAATTTTATGATACGTCATAATACACATTTTCATACATCGTGATCCTATGGCTAGTTAAGCCTTAACATACACACATGGTTCATTTTATGTTTTCTATCAACTTAACCATCCCATCATTCACATACATACATAATTGGACATTAATGAAATTATAAAGCATCATTCTCATCTCCTGGCATTCACCATGCTCAATACATACATATAAAGTATGAAATTACAATCATGCTCAATACCACACTTATAATGTATGAAATCATAAGACATAAACAATACATGTTCTTGAAACATAAATGGTCTTTACATGTTCATTACATGCATAAAGTCCACAATCCGGACATACATTCAAATAAAGTAATAGAAGTCTTTAAATGAAACCCGTTACTGCTCCATGTTAACTCTACCATTGGGGAGACTCCACCACCTCCTTTTCATTTCTTAAAAAGAGTTAATACTCATGGGATGAGTTATAACACGCTCAGTAGGAATGTCTAAAACATAATTTTGCAAGTTCTATGAATACCGCATAAACATACATTTGCACTTAATTATGTTAAATAAATACCCATACATCACAACTATATCATATTCAATATATAATGCAACATGGTATGCATAACTCCTTCATACTCTTCACACATTTTGTAAGGACTGTGACCATTTTTGGCCGGTTTTTTTTTTAAATTCATTTATTATCATAATGATACTTTAAATGATTATTTATGTGTTTTAAATGTAAAGTACATGTTTAGATAACCTATTTAAGGTTTGAGAAAAATTTAGAGTGTTTGGTTAAAGTTGACTTTTTCGGGTTCGGTTGACTCGGGCGCGCGGGCCTTGTTGACCCAGAAATTTTGAAATTGTCAGAATGACTTTAAATTTAGAGGGTAACTTAAATAAAATATTTTACGTGCAACGGAATCAATTTCGTGTCAATCGGAGTTACGAAACTCCGAAAATGAGCCCGAGAAGGTTTAGGGAAAAGGTGATGACACTTTTGTGAATAAGTGTAGGTCATATTGCTACAAATAGAAAAATGAGAGATTTCATTTCATTCTCTCTTCCATCAGCCATGAGAGGCTCTCCTATATAAGTATATATATGTATCTATATCATCTCCTTCCTTCTTCATCAAATTTAAGGGGCTTAAGGTGAGAATTATAGGAAGCCGAAGAAGAGAGAAACGGTCTACGAGTTGAGGGCTCGAGATTGGTCTGATCAAAATCATCTTCGGACAAAGTTGAGTTTTTAGAGATTTTAGCTTGGAATTAAGGTAGGAATATCTCGTCATCTTATCATCGATTCCTTAGGAATTGATGTAGGTTATATTGTTTAGCATGTTTAGAATTACTAGAATGTGAGTCTTGCACTTTTAGTTAGGTCAATTCATGTTAATTAATGATATTATTGAATTCATGAATATTGAATTGTGGTTGTATGCTTAAATATTGTTAATTGTAAAGGAATGTTGCTTTGTAACATGAATTATAATGTAGAGACAATGTTATGTATAATGCATGTCATGTGTTTAATAATATGCATGAAAATGATCTTTTCTTTAATTGTTACATTGTTATATGCATAAAATTACATATGTTAGCATGAAAATTAAGTGACTTTTGATGCACTTGAATTTAAAATTGTTGCATTGTGATATGTATAGAATTACATGTTTTAGCATGTGGATTAAGTGGCTTATGATGCACTTGAAATTGTATGTGTTGTCATACTTTAAACCTATGTGATTGGTTGTTGATTTTGGGAGTAGGTCGGAAATGAAAAACGGCTCCGAGCCCAAAACTTGGCCAAGGGATTTTGTCTATACCTTCGGGTTAGTAACCCGTAAAGTAGAATATTTGAATTTTGTCTAGACCCTCGGGTTTTAGCCCGTGAAGTAGATATTTGAGAAAATTGCTCAAAAAGCTTTTGACCCGCGACTTACTACTACTCCCACTCTTGTGTGATTTTAAAATTTATGTGATTTGGTGCGTAAGTGTTATTGTTGAATTGTGACATTCATATTGACATTGTGTGGCATTTTCCTTGAAATTGAGTAATGTGAATATATTTCCTATTTTAGCTTTGAATATCCTTGAGTATGTGCATTGTCATATGCCATGTAGTATAGGAATGCCATGATAGCATTTCACGCGCATTGGAAGTATGCCACGTAGTGTAGGGATGCCATGCTTGCATTCATGTAGGTTGCATCGAGTCAATGATAGGTTGGTTTGGGTATCTCTACTGAGCCGTCGTGGTGCTCACCCCCCTCCCCCAACCATTTTTTCAGATAAGGCACCGGTCGTGGATGGAGCTTGAGGAGTCCGAGGGATGAGATTTATATTTCATCGTTACCATTTACGTTATGTTTTCATATGCCATGTTAAGGCATTTATCGAACTTGTAATTCAGATTATATATATATATAAGGCATGTTCGACACTTGAGACCTATTGAAGCTAAGATGTGGGATTTATGTTTAAGGCTGAATTTCTCCCCTTTTCTTAGTTGGATTGGAGTTCAATTATTATTCTCTACATGTTTAAATTGTGAGAATGTCTAATTGATGTATTATTTTCGTATTTATGTGCAAGCATGCTCATTGATGAAAATACTTAGCTTGGTGGTATGAGTTAGAGAAAAATTATGGTTTAGGACTCAAGAATGATGGTTATAGCTTTATCATGATGATTGATTATTGCATGAGTGGATTTGGTTAATAGAATGTAAATTGAGTTCAAAATAAGC
Source organism: Cornus controversa (assembly GCA_026545225.1). Taxonomy (NCBI): domain Eukaryota; kingdom Viridiplantae; phylum Streptophyta; class Magnoliopsida; order Cornales; family Cornaceae; genus Cornus; species Cornus controversa. Next base: position 30,346,910 of record CM048846.1, on the reverse strand, counting down.
AAGGTGTGAGATCGTAAGAATTTCTGTAAATACACCAGTCCGGGTATTTCGATGCATCAAAATACCCATTTCGATGCATCGACCCTTCGATGCATCGAAACTCACAGGACGATGCATCGAAGAATAAGGGACCAATTGTCTATACAAAATCCAGTAGTTTTTGATACGTACTTCGATACTTGTTCGATGTATCAAAATTTTAATGCATCAAAATCAGCATTTCGATGCATCAAAATGCAGGGAGGCTGACTTGATATAAAAGGAGATATGATAACTTTTGAGGGGCCCATGGGAGTTGGTGTGATTTGCAGTGCATCCACATACGTGTACGCATGTGAGATATGCTTCCGTGGTATTAGAAATGTTGAAATGGTTCATTAGGGTATAATGGACGAGTTCACTCTCAAGATTCGGACCTGGACCGAGGGAGTCTCGGCGGTCCATATTTTGGGACATGACACATTTATTGGGTCCCGGTTTTACGGGACACCTAATCCCACCTAACCGAGGCTCCTTGACCAGATCACCTCATCGTAAGACTCCGTTTTAAGGAGTGTCCTCTTCATTCTACTAGAGCTCCTTTACCGGATCACTCCCACGAAGGTTCCCTTGACCGGATTACCTCGCCAAGAGGACTATACTGCCCAATTGAGCTCATCACTCTCACCGTATACTTCCCAATGAATGAAGATGGATTTCATATACTCATGTTGAAATGCACATACAATTCAAGCTAATGTAACATTTAATTATTATGCTTGCACAATTTCCAAATAAACATCACATGTATTCACATTGAACTTGTTTCACATCTTCCACATTTCATATAAATCATATATTGACAATTAAATCATGTCTTTCACCTAAACATGTTTTCAAGATAATTTATCAAACATATAAGTGCCACCTCCACATATATACATAAATACACATAATTCGTTCACATTTCAATTCCAACATACTTATAAAATTATCTAAAGCAATTATAAACATGTAATTACATCAATTAACATTGAAAATTCAATAAATGACATAATTTAGCATGCTTTTGTATTGAAAGACATCTAATTATACCCACAGAGCCAATTGGTTACCATAGACAACCAATATACTCACAAAAATCCCGGATTCTATGGGTCAGGCATCCCTACCTCAATTTGGAAAAGTTTCCAAATGGTTTCCCCAATTCCTCGCCAAAAACCAACTTTCTCCGAAATTAATTCCAAACAGATCAAACTCGAGCCCTCAATGTGTAAACCGTTTCTTTCTTCTTCAGCACCTTCCAATTCTCGCCCCAAGCCCCTCTAATTCAATGGAGAAATGAAGAAGAAGATGTATATATATATTGCTCCTCAAGGCTGATAAAAATGAGAGAATGTAAATTATGCATTCTCCTCTTTCTATTTATAGACATTGTTGTCATATTTACAAAAATGTCAATAGTTTTTCCTAAAACTTTCCCGGGCTCGATTTTTAGTTTCAGTAACTCTGATTAACTCGAAATTGACTCCATAGCACGTTAAATATTTTGTTTAAGATACCCTCCGAATTTGGTGTCATTTCGACACTTCTGGATTTTCTGGACCCATGGGACCCGCGACCTGGGCCTACCCGACCTGAAAAAGTCAACTTTTTTCAAACGCTCTAAAAACTTTCCCAGACCTTAAATAAGTTTCCAAAACATGTATTTTACATTTCGAATTTCCCATTTAATATTGCTTAAAAAAACTCAATAATAAAAAATACATCTCTATGAATTTTAGACAATGTTATCTAAAAATATTGTCAAATAATCTTAATAAATCGAATATAATGTGAATTTGAAATAAAAAAAATATTATTAAATTATTCATTTTCAATAAATGTTTTAGTAAAATAGTTTGGAGAAAATTAGTTAGGTAACATACGTGATATATGAAAAGGGTAAAAGAGGAATTGTACTAGTTATAGACTTTGTTGGAATTTTTTTATAAAAAGTAGGACTTTATTGTCCAATGAACTTTTTTTTAGGACTTATTTGTCTTTCTGAAAATTTTATAGGACTTATTTGACTTTAGAGTTTAAAAGTAGGACTTTTTTTTCTTTATAAAAAATTTATAGAACTTATTTGTCTTTATAGTTTAAAAGTAAGACTTATTAGTAATATTTTCTTTTTTTTTTCTTTTCTTCTCTTTTGATGCTGCTTCACACATTTTTTTTTTCTTTTTTTTTTTTTCCAGCACATGCATTTGTCTTAAGACTTTATCTCTAAACATGCTAATCATTATTTAAATTGAAGTTCTCAACTACACACAAATTTTGAGTCTAAAAATAAGATCAAAATATGTGGACAAATAAATCAACTTTATTAATTTCAAGAAATAAGGGTTACAAATTTATGTGAATCTTTACAAAAGAAAGACAAATTTCTCTGATTCGATATCTTTGATGGTGTGAAGCTAGAGCTTGATTTTGAACTAGATTGAAACTTTGATGAAAAACGACACGTAGATGATGTACTTATCGTTTTCCTTCAAAACTTTAGATGCTTTGAAATTTGGGATACTTTGAATGTTGGGTGAAGAATTCGACAGAGGTTCAGCATTCTCTGAGAGTCTTCTTCCCTCTTTCCTTTTCTCCACCCCTCCACATTTATTTGTAGACTTCATAGAGGGACAAGTTCGTAATCTCCACCATACTTGATAATCATCAGAATTATCTTTTATGACAATTATGTATAATTATCATACATAATTATATATAATTATCGTGTGACCCATTTTTGAAGTGCGAGGTAACTTGGCTTAACCCATAAAAGCTCGTTTGGACTAGTTGGGTAATTTGAGATGAACTACAAAAGGCTTGGGCCATGGGATCATTTAAATTGACCAATATTTTAAGGTGAGTCCAATTTGTCATGGACAGAGGCCCAACTGACTTTATTTTATTTTACAACTTCCGAACAAATTTTAGTGTCTACAACAACTTTTGACAAATCTATATTACATTTAAGCTTGAATTTGACGGTCCAAAATGTCTTTCGCTATCAACGGCTCACAATCACTTCATCTAACGGTTACGGTGGCGAGTGCGCGATAGTGCCGTAGGCACGGGCATACACTAGTATATGTACATATAAAGTTGACAAATATATGTACATATGCGTTGAGTTAGTAAGTGTACGAGCAATCACAAAAGTTTCTCACTAAAAATAAATAAATAAACATACTTTTACTTCAAATTACTTAATTTTTTGTGCATTCAGAATCAATTTCAAAATTATGTTTCCAAATTTTGATCTCTCTGATTGAACCTTAACTTTGATTGCCCAAATAAAGTTTATGTCAGGAAGGAAGTATCTAAACACAAAAATAAATAAATAAATAAATAAACTAATGATAAATATACATAAATTTTCATAGACCTTAGGTGTTCTTCAATCTTCATCACTTTTCTTCTTTTTAACACCAAGTAAACTTTCATCATTTTAACTCATCCCCAAGTCTGTGTGTATACTCTATATAATTATTTATAATTGACCTTAGAGTTTTTACACCGCACAAAATCAAATGAAAATTCAATGTAATTTTCTAAGTCTGCAACAACACATGGTGAATGTAAAGCCAAGCCTGCAAAGTGGATTTCATAATAACCTCCCTGCTAGTTGTAGGAAAGTGAACCCCTCCCTCCACCCATTGACTTTTGATGCTCCATTATATCTTAAGTCGAGCTTGAGCTCACCACTATGAAGTCTATGTTCTTTACTTCTTTCCCATAGAAAGTACACTTAACAGGACTTTCTCTTTGAACAATAAAGAGGGAAAGAAAAACAAATAAAAATCGAATTGTTCTGAGAACATATCCTTTCGATTGATTATTGCGAAAATAAGTGCAAAGTCAATGAAATGCAAAAAGAAATGTGTCCTCTCTTATTATATATACCTTCTCTCTTTCAGTAAAACAGGATGGACATTGATATCATTTAAAATTTCAGTCAAGTGTCTCTAAGATACTAAGTCTAACAACATAATACATGCTACAAGGGAGGAAAGTGTGTTCCCATTCCCATTACAATACATACAGATCAGACTGTGAAAGAATAAGCAGAAGGCAGCAGTGTTTTCCTCACCACCAAAAACTACCCTTCTGCAGTAACAAATGAATCTCACTTCCTCATAGAAAAATATTTCTCTACTCCTTTCCTGTGTGCATGTTATGTTCTCTGTTTTGATTATGTGAAATATCAAGTGATGAAAATAGACAATCATACAACATAATTTTAGTCAAGGGACCAGTGTACGGATACATTGCAGCTTCTAATGTTGAGATTTCTCCCGCATTTTTGCCCTAGCAAAAAATACTCCTGCCAACAGACCTACAAATGGCAGTTCATGACTCCATTGTGAGTTTTCTCAAAGAATCAGACATTCTAAAGTAGTTAGAAGGAAATAACTTACCAAAGAAAATGCTTCCAGAGTTCTCTAGACTGGTAGGGACTTTGAAAAGAAGGATGCCGGCAACAGAGAGGGGTATCTTATTTAGTGATCCCACAAGGCTGTAGATAAGAAAGCATGAACAAAAAATACAAGAATTCAAATATGTTAGACAAATGAAAAATTAATATAACATGCAGCAATATAGTAACAAGTTCCACCATCATCACTACAGGTTCAACTAAAACAGAGCCAAGCTCTAGTGCACCAAACTGAGAGCTAACACAATACCCAGCCTGAGTCCCAATCAAACATTCCACCAGTCGACCCAATCCCCAATCAAGTAAATTTTTTATCTTTGCTATGATCAGGTAATATTACAAACAACACTACGTTTAAATCAATGACTTTTCGTCAACCATGAGTCAGCTTGCATGAAGCCTCAGCCCTAACCATATGCTAACCCAACCTGACATCAATATTTGTTGGCACATTACACCAGCCTACAATCACTTCAATACTAAAATAAATAAAGGAAAAGCCAAAAAAACTAATTCATGCCTGGGATTGGGCTCGAGACTGGCACAAGTTGCAGATGCTGAAAATAAACATACAAACCACACACCATTGTTTGAACCATTTAGCATATGTACTTACCTGTATGTAGTTGGCCCAGTTTGATGAAGAAACCACATAGATGTGAAGCTGATTGCTAGACCCAGAAATCCACTCAATGTCACCACCAACCAGAAGGTAGGCATCCTCAAAAGTGGTCTGGCATTCATAAAATAATACATGAATTAATAAGATATATTGAAGAGGAAGAGAGAAGAAGAGGGATTAAGCAAAAGAAATGGGTGACAATGTTTAGCAGCAGATACAGCTATTAGAACATTAAATGTAAGCAGAAAGAAATTCAAGAAAAAACATTGTGATGTCTTCAGCAAGAATTAAGACAAAAAGATTGGAATTTACATAGCTGAGGATACTTGCAATGTGAAGAAAAGGATACACTAGGATGAAACATGGAGATTTAAGGAGAAGAAAATACCAACTCAGAGAAAGAGTACTTGAAGTGCCGAGGAGGAAGAGGAGGAGATGTGGTATACATAATCCAAAAAGTGGGGCATAATGTACAACTAATTCAAATCTGAAAATATATTACAGTTGAAAAAGCAAGGGGTGTTAGAGTATGGGCTTTACTATAGTATTGTTTAGTAGCTAAGGGCATTTATGTAATATTGCTATCTCAATATATATATATATATATATATATATATATATGAAGGTGGTGTAGAATTTTGATGTAGATCAGATTCTATTTTACCATTACTTTCTCCTCTCTTCTTCTCTTCTCATTTCAACCCTAGAAAGGAAGTTTCACAAATCTCGTATCAAAGCCGTAACATCAGAGGAGGTTGACGTCAGCGATCGCACATGATGTCATGCTGACGTTAGCATATACCGATCAAGAACTATACAGCTGAGATCACCTGCATTTTCTGGGATTTATGACGGTGTTTTTGATTCATTTTGAAGCTGTTTGAGGTGATTTTTCATTTTTTGGAACTTTTCCTGTATTTCTGCCCTCTTTGGTTTCGATCTGATTTTTGGGGGATTTTTAGTTTCTTTTGTTGGTTGAGATCCATCATATATGATGCATTTTGACTGGGAAAGACTTCATTGCTGCTTGTTGGTTGATTTGTTGGATCTAGGACAACTTCTTTGGCACTAAGGGGTTTGGCTGAGAATTTTTCTGGTTCTGAGATTAATTCTAGAACTCTTTGGCTCTGTAATTGTCTTTGGATGTTTGGGTTTTCAAAATTTGCATTTGAATTTGTGACCAGATTCATCTGAACCTTGCCAACCAGTTTTTGCACTCTGTTTTTGAAGTTTCTGATCCAATTTTGAATCTGTTCTTCACTTTTCTGGTTCAAATTTTTATTTTTTTACCAATGGCTGATGATAAACCATAACCCCTTGAGGATAATGATACGCCCAAGTCAATTACTTCGAAAAAATTGAATGGTGTTATTACCTTGCTTGGGACCATGTTGTGCAAGTTTTCCTGCATGGTCGAAGGAAATTGAAGTATTTGACTAGAAATCACCCTGATAACACAAAGGTTGGGGAGTATGACGATTGGATGTGTAAGGATTCTATTGCTATGAGATGGTTGTGGCATAGTATGGGACCCCATATTGCCACTATAGTTGAATTTTGTGATTCTTCTAATATTTGGAATTCTCTTGCAGATGCATTGTGACAACCAGGCCACTAGCAATCCTGTTTCTCATGAGTGCACCAAGCATAAAGGTTGATTGCCATTTTATTCAAGATTTGTTGCAGCGAAAACCGATTGTTACTCCCTATATTTTCTCTAATGATCAGTTAGGTGATATTTTTACGAAGGTATTAGCTTGTGGTTCATTTTAGCTATTGTGCTTCAAGCTAGGCATGTTTAATTTGTATGCTCCTGCTTGAGGGGGAGTTAAGTATGGGCTTTATTATGGTTTTGTTTAGTGGCAAAGGGCATTTATGTAATCTTGCTATCTCAATATATATATGTGTGTGTGTGTGTGTGTGTGTGTGTGTGAAATTGGTGTAGAATTTCTGATGTGATCAAATTCTATTTTACCATTATTTTCTCCTCTCTCTTCTTCTCTTCTCCTCCTTTCTCCAACCCTAGAAACACAGTTCACAATCCCAAAATATCTAGCAAAAGCAAAAGCTATATGCAACTGAATATAACATAATACAAGGCTGCTTCTCAATGTTGGAAACTCTCTCTGGAGTTGGAGACCTTTTCTTATAAAAGTATAGTGCAGCTATTGTGAGTTGTAACAATTGGTAACCTGATGGGTTGAAGATACGTACTTTCATCATTTTTATACAAATAGAAAGAAAAAGGACCTGCATTTGGTACATCTTGAAATGTTCTAGAAGTTGTTTTCCATATCTTTGCTAAAAGTTATATATATGCATGTGTGTATGTATATATAAATGGCTAGACCAGTGCACGAGGCTCCCGCCATTGTGGGATCTGGGGAGGGTCAGATGTACGCAGCCTTACCTCTGCAAATGGAGAGATTGTTTCCTTTATTTCAAACCCGTGACCTCCAGGTAGGGGTGGCAAAATTCGGCACGACCAACTAACACAACTAGAACACGACAAGAAATTTGTAGATTTGGGTTGACCTTAATAATGTTCATGTCATAATCGTGTCAACCCGTTTAATTAATCGTGTCAGGTCAACCCGATTAACCCGTAACTTATTTTAACCCAATAATTATAGATATTTCTATTATTTCAATATAAATCCAATATGGTTATTATATTTGGTTTTTTTTTTTTGTAATTTCATTGTCCCAATTATTCTCATTTTCATGAATTCAGTCGTTCATTATCTCAATTTTTTCATTATATTTGAATTTAATACTTAAGTTAATAATCAGGTTACATGATCCATTTAAATTAAACGGATTAAACAGGAATTTAAACGACTCGTGTCATTAGATGACCTGATTATTAAACGGGTTACACAAGTCGTGTTCGAGTTGACCTATTTAGCATAATACTCATAGGTCGACATGAAACGATTATGACCCGCCAACACGAATTGTCATCCTTACCTCCAAGTTACAATGGAGCAACCTTACCGTTTGAGCCAAGGCCGCCCACCCTCATATGCGCAAGTGTATGAGAAAAATGGACTAGGTCCATTGAAGTCATTGGAATTGATATCCACATTGAAATCATTGAAAGAGCATACACCAATACATCACAAAATAAATTTGGATAAGGAAAATAATGACTGAATTTATTTTACAGAATACTTTTAAGCATCAATTTAAATGAGTTATTATATAGAAGAGCAATAATAGTGAAACCAAACCAAACAACCGAATGAGTGGCTGAAGCTTCTCGTTGCCCTTAGATTGCATAAGTGGGTCCCATACATGATTTTCACATGTGCCATCTGAGGGCATTAAGAGGCTTCAGATACTCATTCAGTTGTTTGGTTCGGTTTTCACATCACCCTATATAGAACGAAAAAGAAAGCAAGAAAACTCACGTTCTAGAGAGATAGTCCACCTCGTTAAAGATTAAAACAAGAAGAATTCCGAGGGGCAATGAGAGGGTGTTATTGAGCAAGACCATTGAGAACTCATTCAAGTTTCCAGATTTTGTGACTTGCTTTGCTGTATCCATGACTCTACGTAGTGTTAACTGCAACAGAAAAGTTTTCATGATAAAAAAAAAAATCAGCCACATTGAGGTGAATATTAAAGAGATTGAACAACAAGGTAATGAATATCTGAGACAGCTGGTAAACAGATATACCCAAATAAGAGAAATTACCACACAAGGATTCATTATAGGACCCCAAAAGCAAAGTGACTCCCATGGATCTGTTGAGTCATGAGTGCTCCCTCTTTTAGTGGAGGTGAGTCCCAGTTGAAGGGAAAAAATAAAAGCAAGAGAAATAAAAAAAATTCATTTATATAAGTGGATCCACTTAATTGCTTGAATAGTGTGGCTGGTGAGAAACAGCAAATGCAAGATCTATATTGGGGAGGTAAGTGTAGAAAGACTTGCATGGCTACATTGCCCGGTGACTTCTAAGTTCATCCTCTACAGTTTCTCTCCTATGAGAAGAAAATAAATTTTTTGACTATCAACCTGATAGCCCATTTTATAGCCTATTTGAAGTCAAATTTCGGGAGGAGAATTTAGCTACAAGTACATGATTTTGGATTGATTGGACATTCCAGTGGCTTGTTTGGGAAATACATTCCCATTTGCTTGCCTTTATGCTTGATTTATATTGCCACCGCACACTGGTGTCAAAGTGGTATCTGGTTGAGTCCTCAGTGATGGCTGGCTGAGCATTGAAGAACTGAGGGCAGTTTGCATATACACATAGGAACAAGTAGCCGTATATACTGGAAGCTAATTAAATTGTAATGCACAAACAATTGCACCCAAACAAGTACTTACAATAATATTGATAGATATATATGCACCAACTTGAGGGAGTTTTGAATATTTGAATATTTGGGTAATTAGTGCTTGTGGTATTTTTGTAATTGTTGCTTATTCAATAATATAAATAGATGGGGGTGTAGAGATGTGAAATTACTCTCTTGAATCCTTTTCCTATGACTTCTCTCTTTTTTCTTCTCTTTCTACTCAAACCCTAATCTTGCCAAGCCTAGTATCATTTTCAACTATGCTTCACTGTGAAGTTAAAGTATTAAAGTGCCACACATGGAGGCTCTTCCAAAGGCTGTTTGAGTTGCTCTTATCATATAGCTTCTTTGGAGTACTATAATATTCAAGTAGTAGTTCTTTTCAAATTATAGCTCCTGTGGAGAGAGTGCTTTCAGATTGGCATTGTCTACAGTTGTGTCTACAACAAGAAGAGAAACACCAAAGCTTCAAAGTTTCCTAGTTTAATAGCTTCAAGCAAAACTTCAAGTGAGTTGAGACTGTTGAGGTTGTGGAGCCTAAATTAGAAGTTCAGGTTTTGTTGCCACTTCGTGGACTTTGGTCGGGGTCCAAGGGGCAGCGCCCCTAGAAGAAATTTTTTCTGGAGATTGTTGTGGAAATATTGTTCTATGGGCTTTTAGGTCCAATTCCAGCCGTTTCTTGTGAGTTTTTCAGAGAGCTCTCCATTATAAACTCTCATCATTGTTGATGGTGAAATTTCGGTATGCTCTACGGAGCAAAGGTTTTTGCCGAACCATGTAAATTCGTGTGTCTTGTGTGATTGTTTCTCTCTTGCATGTGTTTTCAATTTCTGATTTATTCCCAATAGAGACAGTTCCCAAGGTTAAAACCAATTAGAATGAATTCATTGCCATCTTGTAAATTGGAATATAGTCGCTGATTTCCTTAATTCACTTGCAACTACTAAACAACAAACTTGATAAGGTTGAGTCATATTAAATGTTCTTCTAAAAAAAACAAGGAACAACCTTTTGGAACATGAAAATCTTCACCACTCAACACAAGGTATAGATTGAAAATAGGATAAATATCACTGACACCCCCTGAGGTTTACCCTTATTTCACACGGATACAACTTTGTAAAATTTCGTCACAAACACCCCTTGTCAGTTTTTTCATTTTTTTTAATATGTGAAATGTCCTGATTGCCCCTGATTATTTATATAATTTCTTATATTAAAATATCATACCGCTTAATTGACCAAAATAACCTTTAAAAAAAAAAAAATTCTTATTCCTCTCTTTATTCTCTTCTCTCTCTCTGGCCATTACCCATGTCACCTCCTCCCACCATAGCCATCGCCACCTTCTCTCACCACTGCCACAACATGGCAGATAATCCCACAGAACACACCTTAAAAAAGACCCAATATGGGCCTTTTTAAGGTGTGTGTATTTATATATACATATACATATATATATATATATATATATATATATATATATATATATAATTGCAAAACTCCTTGCATTTGCTCTGGTTAATGTTTGTGAAGAGTGTGAAGAACTCTTTGTTGAGACTGGAATAAAATATAGTTTGGCCTAATCAATTGATGGAAATGATGTGAGAGTCTTGCGCAACGATAGGTAATTGGCAACGATGACGAAGATAGTTGCGATCATCGGCCTGATGCTCCAATTGAGGCGATTGTGACGGGTTTCTGCACTCTTTGCTCTCATCGATTTCTTCAAAAGGATATGTTGGTTACCATGGTTACTGTTTTGATCACGGTGTGCGGTTCGGTGTATTGTTATGCATTCATTTTGGGTATGTTGTATTCCATTGATGATGGGTCTATTATATACTGATTAGATTCTTGCCAATTGCATTTGGGTATATTAATTGCATATGGGTATACAGTAAGTTGGTATTTGGGTTTGTTGCCAAGTGGTGGTGCCTCATGTTTTCACAATTTTAGTTGGCTTCCTTCTCAGCATCAACACGATTCACGGTTACACACCAAAAGAAAGGGCTACACTGGTTCTTTGGGCTCCATTTGGTTAACACTAGTATGCAAATGGTATATATTGATATCAGGTGTAATTTGTCCTCAAGAAATTGTTAATGGGTTGGTATTCAAATTGGACATTTGTCATATGGATCTGCTATATTCAGAGGAGATAATGAATTTTAATGCTCTATTTTTCTAGTTTAATTTTGCAAAATTGAAGATATATTTGTTTTGTATTATTGTTTCTATTATTTAACGCATCAATTTTTTGGTAGAGGTTTCCAATTTGCAACCTAAAATTTATTGCCTTCTTCAAACTCTGCAATTAGGGTTTTGCTATAAAATTGATGAAGAAGAAGAAGAATGGTATCCAAGGTTAAAAATGGGTAAATTTAGTATTCAAAATGATTAGTTCAGTAGTCAAAGGACAGTAAGGTCATTTTACTGTAAAAAAAAGTGCTCTGACACAATGTACTTTTGGCAAGAGTGGGTGTTAGTGATATACGGAAGAAACCTCAAGGGGTGTTTGTGACGAAATTTCACGAAGTTGTATCCGTGTGAAATAAGGGCAAACCTCAAGGTGTCAATGATATTTACTCTTGAAAATAATATACCTAGTGCGTAACAAAAGAAGGAAAGAAAAATTGAAAAAACGAAAAAAGAAAAAGCATTTATTGCTGTGTTCAATGATAGAATAGGCAACTATTATAAGTCGAGCCAAAAAAGACTGACAAAGAAGAAATCCTAAAGCTTCGTGTATAAATGAAATCAAAATAACCAACCGAAATACTCACAGAGTATGATGCTGTTAAGAAACAATTAAAAATCTGCCACGTATAACCAACAGCATGGAAAGATAGATCTGTAATTCCTCCGGAGATGGCTGAAATAATCTGCAGAACAGAAACATAATTCCCCATCAACCTTCCCTAATCAAATCTTTAGTCAAAGAAAAGAGGTAAACTATATGTGTGCAATTGTGATAGATTAAAATATGAAGCTTCAGAGAATATGTGGTAACAAAGGGTTTGCATTTCTCATTAAGTTAAAAATGAATGAAAGTTGGTGGTGAAATTTTACAAAGACTCTGAGGAGAAGTATGTATTGTCACCATAGCAGATCATAGTAATATGCAATTCCATGCAAGTTGTTGGTGAAATTAACAATAATCCACATTCCATTTGGATTATTGCAACACCAGAGAGTGTGAATATGTTATTTGTATCTTCTTAATAGGTAAGGCTCCTGCATAAACTGAGCTTTAGTCCCCTAATTCCCAGTCAACTTTAAACCCCACTCCCTCTGCAAAATCGACACAAACACATCTTGAAAAACAAAATTTGTTCGAAACCTTGAATGAATACTTTCTTCTTGTCAAAACTTCAACACGTACCTCTCTCACTATATCACATTTCATGGGATCGTAATATAACATCTAGATTATATTTCTAACCCAAAAAATAAAAAAGGAGACTGCTTGTATAAAATAACAAACAACATATAAACAATAGACAATAACATGGTATCAAATGTAATCAACTAGGCAGCAGATGAGAAGAACAATTAAGTGATTATGCCTGTTCAAAAATGCTAAAAGGGGTTCAAAATAGAAAAAGGAATTATCTTCCAAAATTTATATGTTTAGCCATTCAACATACCATTAAGAAAAGAGAAGCCCAGACTCTGTTGTCGTGGTGCTTATGAAATAAATACATTTCACCAACTGCAGTTATCACATTTGTAACATTCTTCAGTACTGTGACCATAGCAACATTAATGTACTTCAGACTGCAACAAAAAAAAACAATGGATCATAGTTAGGTGACATTCTAAAATGGGAGTGCTGTGAGCTGTTCTGAGTAATTAAGGGCTATGTTACCCGGACTCAGTTATGGGTGCATATCTAAGGGTCGGATTCGTCAATTTATCAATTTATTGGATACCCACTCGGCTAAAAAGTGTCCAATATTTAGACACGGGTACTTGCACACTCGTAAGAAAAAAAAATTATGTATTCTTTTTTATGTAAGATACATCAGTTTTCTAATAAAAATATAAATGTATCAGTGGTAAAAAAGAAAGTGACGGAACTTTCATGATCATATTATTTTATTGTTGTATTTGTTTACTTATTTGAAAAGTGAAAGCATTGCTGGAAATGGAGAACCAACAAACGGTCTACAGCTGTGCCTTTCTTCATTATATTACTAATTTACAACTAAAAGTAAATATAGGCAATACAGCTGTAACCCATTGTACTGTAGGCAAGGTCCGATCTCTTTCAATCCATGTGGCATCATCTCGTCCATTAAAGAGCATTTAAATGACTTTTAGTCAATAGGTAAGCAAAGCATGTGAAAAACACGCGAGGCCAGGGCACAAGAATCGTGCAAAGACAGCGCATGTAATATACAATTGTCTTCAACCCCAAAAGACGCTATTTCTCGAAGCAGACCGCCACTGTTGAACCAGAGAGCTTCTTGATATCGTAAATAGCAGCATATTTAACAAATAAAACATGAAGAAAATCCCTAATCTTTTACAAGCATCAACCCACGCATCTTTTTCTGGTGTCATCAGCCGTGTCCAGTAGAAGCTAGGAAGGATCCAACTCATATCCCGTGTCCGTGTCGTGTCGTGTCGACACGGACACTTTCACCTACACCGGCGTGTTCAGGTAACACAGATTAAGAGACATTATGTGCACTCACAATAATAAAATGTGGACATGCAGCACACAAGGGGTCGTTCAACACCCACCATTAGATGTGTCTCAATGAGAGAACAAGAGATCAACCGCGGAAAAGCTAAATTCAAATATCTTAGACCACCTAACTCGTAAATTTTTTACACCGGTATTAGAAAACTTCAACTATCAAAAGGAACAGAAAAATTTAAGATTGTCCAAAATTATCCCAACCACACTGATATTCTGCATTCACCTACATATCATCCCAGGGATGCACAGTCCTAATACTCTGTTTGGCTTTCACATCTGCGCAGGACAACAGAAGGCCGAAACTTCAAATCTGAGCAGCTCTATCAAGTAAACCTAAAAGATCTGATCTGGTTCACAAGACTTCAGCAAAACGCTCTCTAAAACCAGGTCTGATAGCAACTGGTTTGGAGGAGAAAAAGAAGAAAGAAAACAAACAAAAAGCTAAAAGGGCAAAAAAAGGCTAAACACGAATTTATATTCCAATACCATACATACTCAGAATGCATATCAAAGAAACATAGAACTATGGCATTTTATATAGCCATCTACCGCTGAAGTGCATGACCGACTAGGTATGTTCAAACAGTGATATATAACATAATATACATGCTCAGAATGCATATCGAAGATTCGTAGAACTATGGAATTTTATATATAGCCATCTACCACTAAAGTGCATGACCGACTAGGTATGTTTAGATAGTGATAAATATGCTAGTGTATATTGTATATTAGTCATATTATACCCTTTCCTAATCCATCTAAGATAGAAGTTGTGTGATCCTTGACGAGTTGCCACCAAGGAATTAATGAGCGAAAGAAGAAGAGAAGGGTTTTGTGAACCCTAGCTCTGATACCATGTTAAAATAATAGAATGAGAGAATAAGATAAGTCTGTATTTCACAATTAAATCTGTCAATTATACAATGCACACAAGGTCACACACGCTTCCACGCGCCACCAGAAGATTTTGGCACTCTGAATGTGCCAGGCTACATCAAACGCTCCCACGTGAGCCACGTCACCCCCTTTGCATTGTCAACCTGCCTCGTCAGCTCCGGATCGATGACTGTGTCACGTCATCTAGCCACATCACTTGACACGTCATTGCTAAGTCAGATTCCAGACCACCACATCATCGATACATTAGATTCCAGGCCGCTATGTCAAATTCTAAAACTCAGTTTCGTGCCACGTCACCATCAGTTCTGAAATTTTTTAAACAGTCTTGCCTTGTCTAGCTCAGTATTTTGCATTGGTCATATTTTCAGTTTGTTCATCATTTGAGATTCACAAATAGACAAAACTGAGGTTCCTCAACCGATACACACCATATTGGATAGGTCAAACTATAATCTATGGGCTCAAACCATGCGTAAAAAGGCGTATTGTTACTGGAGACATACGAGCCCCTACAAAAGATAACAAAGAAGATGAAACAAAGTACTCTGATCGTCTTGATGATTGGGACAGCAAAATCATCAGATCATCACCTGGTTGCGCAATACTTCAGTACCCTCCATCCATATTCAATTTGGTCGTTTTGAGACAGCAAATGAAATCTGGGATTTATTGGCCCAACGATATACTACTGCTGACCTTGCTCATCAGTATCAACTCCTGGGTACTCTTCATTGTATGAAACAGAAGTCTGGACAATCTTTCAGTGATTTTCTTTCTCAAATGCACTCTTTCTGGGATCAACTTGCTCTCTCGGAACATGTGGGAATGTAATGCTGATGCCGCTAAATTCACCACCTATCGCGATCATATGTGTCTTGTTTAATTTCTCATGGCCCTTATTAGGCTTCACTTCTTCATCGACATCTTTTGCCTACGCTTGATTCTAATATCTCTGAGCTCATTTCAGAAGAGACTTGACTTAGTACATTGAAGTTTGAATGCTCCAATGTTGTTCTTGCCACCCCTCCGCACATCCAACACACTAGTCAGTCTTCTACTGAATAGAAACTCTACAAATGCTCCAATGTTGTTATTGCCACCCCTCCACACATCCAGCACACTAGTCAATCTTCTACTAGACAGAAACTTTACAAATGCTCCAAAGTTGTTCTTACCACCCCTCCGCGCACCTAGCACATTAGTCAGTCTTCTACTGAACAGAAACTCTACAAATTCTAGTCGTCTTCTTCCAGAGTGCCCTACTATTGTTTGTTGGAAATGTTAGAAGAAAGGTCATATCGCAAGTAATTGCTCTACACGGACTTTCATTGGCAGGTAGTCTTCTCTGGAATGTCAGTATTGTCACATGCTTGGTCATGCTATTGATGATTGTCCCACCAAACCCCCACGAGCTGATCATGTTAGAGGTAATTCATTCAAATCAAACACTTCATCCAGATTCAGTTCTCGCTCTGCTATCACTGCTACAGTCAATGATGACCCTCCTATCGAGAACCCATCTTCTACTATCTCTGCTAGCAAACTTGAGGCCATTCTTAAACAATTTTTATCTAAATCTGGTTTGACTACTACTATATCTGTTATTCCAAGTACTTATTCTTGGTTTTTTTATTCGGGATGTTGTAATTGTTAATAAAATAAAATAAAATTGAAGAGAGAAATTAAACAAAAAGAATAGAAGAATATAACGTGGTTCGGCCACTACGGCTTACATCCACTGCACACAAAGCCCAAATGACTACATTACTTTTATTGTATTCTCTCTTAGTTTTGTTTACAATGGGACCACCTCTATTTATAGGTGAAAGAATACACGTGATAAATATGAAAAATACATTAATGGAAGATTCCTAAAATCAATCCCATAAATCGCTCCAATAATATATTCTCCAACACTCTCCCTCAATTTGGTACACAGAGATTTTAACTCAAGTGTCTAACTCGAAACTAAATACGAAGTTTCATAGGATCTGAGTTGAGTTGATCCTGAGATCCGAGACGAGTTGATCTAAAGATCCGAGACAAGTTGATTCGAAGATCCGAGATGAATCTAAAGTAGGGTGTGATAACCTATTTTGATACCATGTTGATAAAATAAAATAAAATTGAAAAGAAAAATTAAACAAGAAGAACAGAAGATTATAACATAGTTCGGCCACTAAAGCTTACATCCACTACACACAAAGCCCAAAGGACTACATTACTTTTATTGTATTCTCTCTTAGTTTTGTTTACAATGACCACCTCTATTTTTAGGTGAAAGAATACATATGATAAATATGAAAAATACATTAATGAAAAATTCCTAAATTCAATCCCATAAATCACTCCAATAATATATTCTCCAACAGTAATCATATGACCTCATATTCTACTCTTTTCTCATCCAGAACACCTGATTGTCATGCTCTTACTATTCATACTGCTAATGGATCACACATGAATGTCAGTCATATAGGACATATTTTCACTTATACGTTATCACTTCCTCATACTTATCTTATTCCTCAACTTACTCTGAATCTTATCTCTGTTGGTCAATTGTGTGAACTCAGTCTTGATTTACATTTTTCTACAACCAGTTGTTATGTGCAGGACCCACAAACGGGACAGATCCTTGGGACAAGTCATAAGGTTGGAAGATTGTTTGAGCTCACCTCACTCCAAGTTGCATCTAGTCCCATTTCGTCCATCTCCTCTCTTTCCTTGTGGCATTCTCGCCTGGGTCACACTTCTGTTAGTCAGATTCGTCCTTTGATTTCTAGTAGTCAATTAGGACCTGACAATGATGAGTCAATTAATTGTTTACCATGTCAACTTACTAAACAACCTATTTTACCTTTTAATAAAAGTGAGTCTATTTCATTTGCACATTTTGATTTAATTCATTCTGATGTATGGGGACCCTCACCAACTCCCACCATGGGTGGCTCTAAGTATTTTGTTCTCTTTATTAATGATTATTCTCATTTTACTTGAATATATCTCATACGTTCAAGATCTGAGTTACCACAACTTTATGTTGCCTTTGCTAATATGATTAAAACTCAGTTTTCTAAAACAATTAAAATTCTTCGTACTGATAATATCATGGAATATCGAAAATCAAATCTTCAAAAATTCGTTCGGCAACATGGTACAATTGTTGAATGATCATGCCCAAGGACCTCCCAACAAAATGGGTGTTACACATTCTTCTGCCACCACTCTTCATTGTGACAATTGCAGGGCCATCCAGATTACTCATAATGATGTTTTTCACAAACGCACCAAACACATTGAGCTTGAATCTTGATTGTTATTTTGTGCGTCATCATCTACTCTAGGGTACTCTTCAATTAGTTTCTATTAGTTCTACTGCTCAGACTGTTGATACCTTCACCAAAACGCATCCATCAAGACGATTTCAGGATTTAATTTTCAAACTCAAGTTGGTATTCACTCACCACCTTCGCACCAAACACATTGAGCTTGATTGTCATTTTGTGCATCGTCATCTGCTCCAGGGTACTCTTCGATTTCTTTCTATTAGTTCTACTACTCAGACTGCTAATATCTTCACCAAAACGCATCCACCAGGATGATTTCAAGATTTAATTTTCAAACTTAAGTTGGTATCCATTCTACCACCTTGAGTTTGAGGGGGGGATGTTAGCGTATATTGTATATTAGTCATATTATACCCTTTCCTAATCCATGGAGGACTAGGGTTTCTTGTCTCCTAAGTAAACTTGGCCTCCAAGACATACATCTATAAATAGGCCTTGTGTGCATTGTATAATTGACAGATTTAATTGTGAAATTCAAACTTCTTTTATTCTCTCACTCTTATTTTAACAAAACATCATAATATCATTAACTTTATGTACAAAAGCTAAAAAGCTCACCCTGGATTAAAAATAAAATTACTGTTAAAAAAAACTATCATTATCTATTAAAAATATATCATCATATTTAAAATTGTTTCTTTCACATTAAAGATTGCAAGTTTGAAACCCAAACATTTCCTTGTGGAGTAATGTTTTCAGTACATGGCATCTTTTATAGAATAGAAATGAAGAAATTTAATAGAAATAAATAAAAAATACAAAATGGATAAAACATGCTTCATATAAAAATGAATACCTCGTCATCCCAGCCCCAAAAATTTAAATTTTGACTAGAGAGAAGAAAAAGGAGTGGCTAGTTGCTCTATACAACTAGTGCACAACATTAAAATAAAACACACAACAATCTTGTAAAATTTTAACGGAAACACTAAATATAAAACAATATGCTAGTGGTTAAATATAAGAATTATTATATATACTAGCGGAAGAAAGAGAATTAGCTAGAACAGCTAACTTCCATTCTGAATTAAGAACCAGAAATTTAAGAGAAAAGTTAAACTAGTTAAGCAGTTTGAAAACTACTATCAGCTTAAAGATTCAATTAAGTTATCTTCAAGGTATTAAATCTCATTCAGAGCATTGTTTTGTTATGCCAAAGAATGGAACATGTTAGAAACATAAAATATACAATAAAATTAAAAGAGAAACAATGAAAAGCTTGAATTACAAAAAAAAATACATGAAAACATATGAAATACTATATTTAGATGCAAAGACAAGCCTAGCAAATGACTGATTGAGTATACTGGAGACCTAAACATAAGGTACTGGGTAACGCAAACTAAGATAACCACCCAGATGGTGAAAACAAAAGATAAACTTCATACCTAAACATGCTTGTGATTAGCATCCCCACAAATATAACGTTCACTGGTAACCACACCTTAATCAATCTCCATGTGAGTGGTTCTGTTGATATTACACCACAAAAGCTCAATACAAGCACAATCACCACTGAAACGAAATTCTGCACCCACAGAATAGAACTTGTCAGTTACAAAATACATACATACATATATATATATATATATATATATATAGCAAATCAATAACAAATAAAATCACTGTTACATCAGAATTCCAATCTCTATTAGAAGATGAATAAAATATATTAAATAAAGAAAGTAACCTGATAGACCATCAAAGATATCCCAGCATTAAAATCATAGCTGGAAAGGACATACTTGTTAACCAGTATCATGCTACAGGATGAAATGCAGTACGCAAGGCCAGATAACAAGGCTTGGTTGTGTATTTTAATTACCCTGCTACTTCGTGTTTTTTCTCTGTCTTTTTCCAACTTACCACCTTCCAAATCAATCTCATCATTGCCAAGAGTCTTCATTGCAAAAGATAACCTAAACATGGGATAAAACTAATCAATAAAGAACATTTGAAGTTGAAAATTGCATCTTTTGTAAGTATGCTAAATGCATAATGGACAAAAAGAGAATAATTGGAAGCTACATAAGAAAATACAGCATAAGATGCTCTTATGTATCTCAGGTCCGGTAAACACAAAAGGAAAACAACTCGGATAAGACCGATGACCTGTGTCCATCTTCTGATTTAGAAAGCGAACTTCCATCATTTTTATTTACAAAAAGAATTGCAAAAAATGTTCAAAATTCTCCATACTAGTACTGAAGCTAAGGTCAAATAAGATAATATTTGATGTCTGTTCCTCTGTGTATTAATTTCTGAAACCAAGCCAATCACTACTCTCATATCGCGTCTAGCAATAAAGTAATCCATAAGGATTTTTTCAGCTTCTAAAACTTCAAATCCAATCATTAAATATAAAGTCATTTTAGGTACTATGCTATTGGTTCAATTTAGATCTCTCAAGCTAACACCACACTTCTGTTGGAATTTGATATACATTGTTAGGCACATTCTCTAATGGCTTAAGCTTTTGAGGCAATTGGTATTCTAATATGGTATCAAAGCCTTGACTTTGGTCATGTGTTCAAGTCTCCACATTTGCATTTGTTCCCCCATTCTTTTGTGCAAGTTTGCACTTTGGTTCAGTTTGGTCTGTTTGTTTGCCTCTCCACATACAAGAAAGGATTTGCACGTGAGGGAGGGTGTTGGAGTGCTTCGCTAGGCAAATTCTCTAATAGCTTAAGCTTTGGGGGCAATTGATAGTATAACACCTTCGACTTCCAAAAGAAAGCAAAATTCGAAACAAACCAAATATATTTAAGAACACCTTAAATTTATGTCATCAGCACGAGAGAACCAACCTTTTCCATGAGTCAAAAGTGGTCCCTCAACAATTTTTATTTTCCAACCAAGGGATTTTTATTTTCCTACCAAAATTAGGCCAATCTAACTATATACAACAAACTTTAAATCAAATATCTCCATTTTATCATAAATTCAATCAATTGTCCAAAGACCACATCATAGAGAAGACAAAAATCGCAGTTTTAAGAAAAATATGGCCTTATAATAGACACTAAAATGGGTTTTAACATCAGTTTATTAGGATTTTTGCTTTTTGATAATCAAGGGGTTCATGTTGTCTTTTGAGTCGGGGGGGTTGGAGTGCCCCGTTGTGTAAAATTAAATAATGAAATACAATTCTAAACATATTCAAAATAGATTTTTTTAAAAAAAGTTTAAATATAATAAAATATTTAACAATTATAATAATAATTTTTGTTAACTTTATGATTACGAATCTAAAATATCATGAAAACAATAAATAAATAAAAAACAAATAATAAAATATCTCTTTACTAAATGGGGTGGGTTTGAAGTATATTAAGTTTTGACTCTCATTCCCAAACACGCTCCTAACTTGATTAGATGAGAACCACACCTTTCTATTTAGGGGTGGGGCATGGCGAGTTTCCATTGGGGCAGGGCGAGTCAAATTGACATCCGTCCTGGCAATCACGCTTCGATGGTTGGTCATAGTATGTTCAACGCTTGCTTACAAGAGAGAGCAAGACTCTTCTATTTCCTCTTTTTTATCTTTTACAATTTCGAACAAGCATAAGACAAAAGCATAATAAGATCAGGTAAATAAAATTGCTTGTGATAGTACGAGGACCGAAACCCTAAGCTCTAATAGAGAGTGCAAGATTTATGATCTAGACCTAGAGGGGGGTGAATAGGTCTTGATGATTATTTTGACTAACTTTACCTAAATTTCAGATTTTAAACTGACCACCAGTAATTTAATACTTAAACTAGACCAAAATAACAAAAATCTATCAATCCATCATGCCATCAACATATCATGTCGGCATGTCCAATCATATATAAAGTAAAGCAACAAAACGCACGCACAACAGGCACTAAGATTTTTATATGGAAATCCCAAAGAGCAACCATGGGACTGTCTAGTCAAATCAAATCAACTATACAAAAGAGATATTACATGAGGCTAACCATTCAAAAATCCAAAACCCTTAGTTAATTCTTGAAAAAGAATGATCCACCAAGCTCACACTCAAAGTCTCTAGGCACACAGCTCGCTCTGTCAACAGATTCCTAAATCTGTTTCTTCAATAGCTCTTTCAGTTCCAGACTAGTCGTCCAAACGAATATCATATGAGTAAGTTGATCATGTTGAACTCCAATTTAGCTCAACAACAATAGATCGTCAACATGTGAATAATCACTCACCAATTTATATGAAATATGATTGATGAAATATATATATATATATATATATATATGCACTCAAATATAACCTCACATGTTCCTCTCTATTGTATTCTCTGTGTATATATGTTTTCTGAAATATATGAGTATTTATAGACAAAATAGAGATGTAAAAGGAATAGGGTTGCAGCATTTTAATTAGAAAAGAAAACTGCTTTTTCAGATAGGTCGATCGACTGAGATGTGTCAAGCAGCCCTCGATTGATCTGTTGACCTATCAAAGTGCCCTATACAACTATACATAGAAAATTTCAAATAAAGAAGTTTTCCAAAACTTGTAATGCATATGAGAATGGATTTGTCCAAATCAAAACATGAATTTAATGAAACGCTAATTGATGAATGCATGAACTTTAATTTTGTCAGTGCAAATTTGTGTGCTAAATTACCTTTGTTCCCTTGCTTTAAGGATTACCATTTTGTCCTTAGTTATAGATTTATTTTCAATGACAAGGTAACTAACTTGGCACTAACTAACTTTCAAAAATCTATGTAAAAAAAAAAAAAATTACAGACTAATTTTTTAACAAAATATGCCAACCTAAGTCCAACTGACCTTACAGCCTGATAAATTTTTAAATATAAAACTTCATATTTGTTCTTTTTTGACTTACATATTAGAATTCCTCATACTTTATATGTTAAGCCATCTTCTATTGAAAAATTTTAAAAAACCATTTTAATTTGCCATGCAAAACCAGTGTCCAAGTGTGTCCGTGGCATGTCCATTTATCAATAATAATAATAATAATAATCAGACATGTTATTTGGCGTGTCCAATATGTGTCAGGTTGTGTCCAATGCAACTCTGTGTCCCATGCATGTCTGGCGCTGATAGTTCAATCTTTAGGAATTTCCATGCTTCCAAATAAAAAATAGTTCAAGAGATGCCGTCACTATCAGCAATTTGCTATCAGTTGAAAATCAGTGAAATAGACACACAACCATGAACCTTAAGGAGATGTCCACCAAAAAATTATAACACAAATATTTGATCATCTTGATTAAGATTCTATAGAATGATATCAGAAATATATATATATATATATATATATAAGGTACTGGGTAAAAATAAAAATATTATGTGGTATCACATTGATTACACATACCTGCTAGCTAATTTTTTATTACTGGACTGGAGACCTGATTTGGCACCCCATTTGGCTCATGAACTTTGAGGCTTTTCTCCCCACTTCGTGAACCCTTAACAATATCATCTAGAAAAATTCTTTCCAAAACAGATTCAGGAGAACCTAGGAAAGCACCTATACACAGAGCTCGTCAGCATAAGAGATGGTACATGAATAAATTACAGTAATGATTGGAATCTATAACCACAATAATTGCAGAAGAGAAACTTGAATCCCAATTTTTATCAACAGGAGCAACAGAACTATGCTTTAAAATTAAAAACTCAGGAATTCTAAGAATCAAATTTAGTTGCACAGGTCAGCTTAGTTGACTCAAGTAACAGTTAAATTGGGAAAAGTGGGTTGAAAAAAATATTTGAAATAGAAAAAGGATCAACATCAGAAATGGTTCAGATGCAATCACTCCCCACCGGTTAATGGATTATCAGTAATATCACTGACCTCCCGGGGTTAATGTTTCAGCAGCAATTATCGTTCCTCTATAAAGAACAATCACTTCAATGCAACTGACTAATCTACCCAAAATGAGAACATTCAAATTGCTAAGAGTCAAATTTAGTTTCCATAATTAGACTCAATCTACTCAAGCGCAGTATGAATCAGGGAAGAAAGATGAAGGTTAACTGAAAAAAGGACAGGTATATGTCAGGGATGGTTAGGATCTATCAGTAAGCTTCCCTGTAGTTACTGAAATATCAGAACCTCGCCAACATCCCTAGGGTCATGATTGAGCAATATTTACCCACCCTCTATGTAAACTGGTCACTTCAAATTTCAATGCAACTAAAGTCCCAATCTGCCGCACTATAACACCTTAATTGTATTTCACGTATAGTTATATATTTTGGCTGGGAAGATTATGTTATTTCACAATTTACTGTAGAATCAACACTTGACAGGAAAGGTTTTTGTAATATTTTAAAAACTTTACAGTCTGATCTATTACTCAGGACCCTGAAGAAAAAAAGAAACAACTGAAATAAATAGAAAGCAAACATTAGGAGACAAAGAATATGGGAAAGTGTGTAATTTATGTTTGATGCATGTACAAGCTTGCCTATGTTTATATGACATGTTTGTTGACATGCATGCATATTGGACATTTTTTCCCCCAAAGTGGGAGCCCCACCTAGGTAGCCCTCTGTTCCCATCCTTCAAATAGCAGACCTATCTAGAACATTTTATAATAAGATCAAATTAGGTACTGGGATTTGCTGTTGTAACACCTAATGGTTTGGATACAAAACCACCATAAAGAAAGGCAATGATTAGTATTCAGTTGTTTGCTTGCATGAAAAATAGTCCCTAAAATCTACGAACACACACACACAAAGTCACAAACATATATAGAGCTCAAATACATGCCACATGTTGCTAAAAGTGTGTTAGACAAAACCAAAGTCTTACTCATTTCCCATGAGTTAAAGAAGTGGCATGAAGAATAATCTCCTTTGTAGAAAACACAACTTCTCAAAAGTGTGTGAAGTTTTTCAAACAATTAAACATCAAAAATAGATAATGGAAAAAGTTTCAAAAAGAAATCCAAAGTAAGGATGAAACTTTTGAATGTTCTAAAGCACCTCTCAAATGGTTCAAATGCTATTATAAACTATTAGGCGAGTTTCCATGATTTTAAGCACTATTGTAAGTCTATCTTCAAGAACTTTCTCATAAAATTTCATGATTCTTCTAATCCTATTTATTGGACACAACTGTGAAAATCCAAAAGAGTGATAGTTCTCATACATTTATACACAATTTATAGGTTTACCTCTTATCTTCCTAATTGTTAATATGGAAGCAAATCAATTTCCATAATCTTATGAAAAAAATAATGAATTGAAATGTTTAAAAACATAATTAAGATGGATTAACATCAGTGCTTTCTTGAAGATGTATTTGAACTAAATATCAAAATAAAGGCCGACTGAAGCACACATTGACAACCCAACATGTTTAAGCGTAATCCCTGTAATATGTTTGGTATTTGCATAGAAGGGATAGAGGTATTGCAGTCAAGGAAATAAATTAACCTAAAAGTTTTGAGGATGACAGTATTCGCGTATATTATTATACTTTCAAATGAAATAAAAGGTTGTAAATGTTAGAGAGCTTGATATACATTGTTTGGTCCATTCCTTATCAACTCAAACCCTTGAAGAAGTTGATTAGCTAATATGGTATTAAAACAAGTGGTAGTCTAACAATTTAAGCTCAATAAAACGATACTCAAGCCTAAGGTTATAGGGTAATTGATAGTCTAACATGGTATTAGAGCTTTGAATCTGTGAGTCTTCAGTTCAATTCTCCATATATGCATTTGTTCCTTAGTTTGGTTGTAAGTTTGTACTTTGTTCCGGTCTCGGATTGGTCTTTCTGGCTCATCATGTCCAAGATAGGGTTGCAAGTGAGCAAGGGTGAAGGACATTGATAAGCATTGTTAGAGTCATTCTCCATCTGCTTAAACTCTTGAAACAACTAGTAGTCTAACATGATAACGTATATCAGAGCCTTCATTCTCGAGGTCTTGGGTTCAAGTCTCCTCTTCTGTATTTGTTCCTCAGTTTGGCGTGCAAGTTTGCACTTTGTTTGGTTTGGTCTTGACTCTCCACGTAACTAATTGGATCATTGAGTCCATGCCTTAATAGCTTAAACTTTTAGGACAACCAGTAGTCTAACAGTATACTCACAAAAAAAATAGTATTACTACGACCATAAAAATGATATTGTAAAGTACTATAGTTCTACATTATCAGAAGTAATTTGGTTGGTCTTGAATCTAGTCTTCTATGATCCAATATTCATGTTGAGATTTCAATTATTTCTACAAATTACTTCCACTTTTTTGGGTTAAGGTGATTAAAGAAGACCAGGAACCCCTTAAACTCAAATATGAAATTTATCCAGCAGGTTTTACGATATAAAATAAAATTTAAGACCATAACTTTGGATTGAAAACAAACCAATGCGCAACATGTGTATATGGTGAACATGGTATTCTCGTGCATCATCCAACTAACCTTTGACCACCACAAAGCCCAAGAAGTCTACCAAATTGAAGTCATCAGTTTATACTTAAGCAAGCAAAAATCATTGAATATATGTTTATTTGAAATAAGATCAAGTAATCAACCATCTTTTCTTTTTTTCCTAGGTTAATCAACCATCTTTCTCCTCACTTCTACACCCACATACAATTCTCGCCAAAAAGAAATATGTCTATTGTATTCATGAGTTTTGAACACTCAAATTACAAAATAAGGAAAGCAAGCATTATATCTATACAATAGCATTTAATGAGCCCACTATCTTACTTCTACAAAAGGTACCAAGACCACTTCTCTATCCTTTGTTTCTCCATAAAAATCAACATAAATCCAGTTGCTAACTAGCAAAGCAGGGTATTTATGTAATAGCATTTCCCTTAAGCTACTTTAGTTATAATCCAGAATTATTGCCAACACTTGTGGCTTTATGAATTGCGATGGAGCATGTAATGTGTGCTTCCTTCCTATAAGCAACAGACTGAATCGTGCAAGTATGTTTCAGCTTCCAAACTTTGTTCTTTCAATTGAGAAAATGCAAAGCTTTTGCAGCTTTATGCTTAAATTCTCTATGTTGAAGAATTTATATATTTAAATTACACCCTCTCTAAGAGCTTAAGCTTTTAGAGTAGATAGTTGTCAACATGGTATCAGAGCCAAAGATCTCGAGTTCAAACCTCACTGTCACCCTGATAATTAAAATTGAAATTAAAACACATGTTGGACCAAAAAGAAGGTCACACGTGAGGAGGTGCATTGAAGGATTTATAAATTTAAATTACACCCTCTCTAAAAGCTTAAGCTTTTAGAGTAGATGGTTGTTAACACTCTACAATTCAACTAAAATTCAGAGACAACACTAACTCTATTGAACTTAACCCTGTTATTCATCAGCTAATGCCCTAGAATAAAACTAACTTGAGAAAATGCACAAGTTGGTTAGCATTTTAATTTGGCACTTGAAATAAGATGAACTTAAGATCTCTACCGATCATTTTGACAATTTACCCCGAAAACTTTTAATCTGTAAAATATTGCCTCAAGGAAAAGCTAGGAATTGATGATTTTTTTTTCTAGTTAGGAATTGATGATTTATCTTGCATAATATAAATTCACTCATGTAATAATATATGTACATACTATCTACATACATAAAAATATGCATGATATGCGGAGTTAATTATTAATATTCACCCCAAATTATCAAGTCTCTAAATTGTAAGTTATCAACAAACAGTGACAAATTAAAAAATAAGGAATTATATAGACAGATATACCCTTTTCTAGGCTCATCAGAGAATAATTGCTAAATTCAACACGTAAAGAACTAGAACCAACTCATTTGAGTAGAAATAGAAGAAATTACCTGGAACTCATTCAGGTCAAAAGCTCAAAAATTCTTCCACATAGATGATAGGAACCATACATATACATATATATGATTTTCATAGAATTGGAAAAAAAGAGGAATAGAAAAGGCAGGAGAGAGAAAGAAAGGGAGACCCCTTTTGCAATTTGGGCAAGATAAAGAAGAGAACCAAGTTTGGAAGCTGAGAAAATCAGAGAGGAAAGAGATGAAGAACCTAAGAAGTACTTTCTTCAATTGTCAGTAACTGAATGAACATGTAGAAGAGACCCAAGCGAGTTTTAAATCGGAGGAGCTGAAAGATGAATTTGTGAAGACCCAACTTTGATCATATTTGAAATTTTGGAGTTTTGTCTGCAACTCAACAAGTATCATCTGATTTTCGTTGTTTTCAAATTTTTTATATTTTCATTTTTAAACTAAACGGGCTAAAATGTTCCATCTTATCGGCGCACTATAGCATCGGTTTGGCAAAATTGATGCTTGCTACTTCCAGATATGATTTTACTATCCAAAAAAACTCAGTCACTTTTTCACATTATTTTGGTCCAGGTATAATTAAATAAATAAGTTGAAAATTGGTATTTCTTTTTACCTCTTAAAATGGAAAAATGATTAATTACCTCATGACGTGGAATCCCACCAATAATAAATCATTATTTTTTTAAATAGTAAAAAATAAACACTTATTGATCGTGAAATTTTTATCCCGTGATAGGCAATAAATACTCCTTAAAATAAATATACGAGTATTGAAAAAGTGAATGTGTGAGTTATTTATCAACATAAATATGGTGAATGAATTAGCGAAGTGATATTATAATTAGCTGACATTTCATTTGTTTCGATAAATTTTAGATTTGATTATAATTTATATATCCATTCACACTTGAAAATAATTTACGATGGACATGCCCAACTGTGAATTTAATATTTTCAACCCAATTGAAAACGCTCATGTTAAGTTGGTATTTACTACAAGTTTTGGTGGTGTACCTATTGTAATAATTCAAAAATAAAAAGTTTTTATAAAAAAAATCATTATATTTCGCAATGGCAATTATGTAATTTTCTTACCATGCTAAGAGGAGTAAAAATCCTCTCCATTTAGTATTTCCCGCAATCTCTTCAATGGGCAACGCTCATGTTAAGTTGGTATTTACTACAACTTTTGGTAGTGTACCTATTGTAATAATTCAAAAATAAAAAGCTTTTGTAAAAAAAATCATTATATTTCGCAATGGCAATTATGTAATTGTCTTACCATGCTAAGAGTAAAAATCCTCTCCATTTAGTATTTCCCGCAGTCTCTTCAATGGGCAACGCTTGTAACTACGAGTGGTAACACATGTTACTAAAATGGGTGATACATTGTTATCAATTGTTACCCATTTTAGTAACATGAGTTATTAGTGATTAGTATCACCCAGTGTAGGATTGTCCGTCACCATTGATTGTAACAAACATCGTCACTGAAGAGGTTGGAGAGAAACTCTCACCGGAGAGGATCATGGTCCAATGATTGAAAGGATGTTATTTGCACCAATGCTTTTAGAATGGTTAAGCTAAGCTACAAGCTACGTTTCTTCTATTTATTTCTTTTTATATGAATAAAATAATTGCCATAACAGTTTAAAGTACTTGTTTAATTCAATTTTTCTAAAAAAAGGCTTTCTATTATTGCATAATTGAAAATAGAAAACAATTTTAGATTTCGTTTGAGTTTTCTATAAGAGTAATGATATGTCGAATGGAAACCGAATCACTTTTTTATCTATCAAATAGTGTACGTGGGACTCATATAATTATTTATATTACTTTCACCATCCAATTGATAGAGAGATATTCGATTATTCATTGGATAATAACTTTCACTATCCTAATCATTTTCTTTTTCTATAAAAATTAGTTACAAAATATCTAATTTAAGTGAACAAATTTTTGTAGCAACTATTTTCTATAAAATGAGTTTTAAAAAATCAACTTCGAGGATAGAGTCTTTTATATTTTCTTAAAAATAATTCTTCTTAAATCAAAATGGTAACTTTTTTCAGAACCCAATTATGAAAAAAATATTAATATACCACGTCATTTGTATGCCCACCCAATAAAAATACACCATTTTATTTGATTGAAATCAATTTGTTTTTATATGTAAGTGAGATCAATTCAATGAAATAGTGCATTTTTAATAGGTGGACATACATAATTGTTACCCCTTTTAGTAACATGAGTTATTAGTGATTGGTATCACCCAGTGTAGTATTATTCGTCACCACTGATTGTAACAAACATCATCACTGAAGAGATTGGAGAGAAACTATCACCGAAGAGGATCATGGTCCAATGATTGAAAGGATGTTATTTGCACCAATGCTTTTAGAATGGTTAAGCTAAGCTACAAGCTAGGTTTCGTCTATTTATTTATTTTTATATGAATAAAATAATTGCCATAACAGTTTAAAGTACTTGTTTAATTCAATTTTTCTAAAAAAAGGCTTTCTATTATTGCAGAATTGAAAATAGAAAACAATTTTAGATTTCGTTTGAGTTTTCTATAAGAGTAATGATATGTCGAATGGAAACCGAATCACTTTTTTATCTATCAGATAGTGTACGTGGGACTCATATAATTATTTATATTACTTTCACCATCCAATTGATAGAAAGATATTCGATTATTCATTCGGTAATAACTTTCACTATCCTAATCATTTTCTTTTTCTATAAAAATTAGTTACAAAATATCTAATTTAAGTGAACAAATTTTTGTAGCAACTATTTTTTATAAAATGAGTTTTAAAAAATCAACTTCGAGGATAGAGTCTTTCATATTTTTCTTAAAAATAATTCTTCTTAAATCAAAATGGTAACTTTTTTCGGAACCCAATTATGAAAAAAATATTGGTATACCACATCATTTGTATGCCCACCCAATAAAAATACACCATTTTATTTGATTGAAATCAATTTGTTTTTGTATGTAAGTGAGATCAATTCAATGAAATAGTGCATTTTTAATAGGTGGAGGACATACATACCAACAACGTGGTATGCCAGCTCATCATCCAATATTATCAAGTGTTCACAAATTATTTGAGCAAATAAATGGGAAACTATATATATAATTGTGTATGGCCGGCTTTATATATTAAACTAAGATTTATTAAGGACAGATTTTATTTAAGTTACAGAACTTAGCATGCATAGAGTGTGTATGTGTCTTGGGATACTTGCACAATATTTGAATGATTTCAGTAGTTACTTTGCCTGAAGAAGAAAGAAGCCCACCCTTTTGGAATGAATGGTCAACCAATAAATGATTTGAAAAGAATAGTCCACACGTTATTCAGAAAACCACTGCCTTGAAAAGCTTTTTTTGTTAGTTCAGGAATCAAACACTGAACAATAGACAGGGACTAATGCTATATATATATATATATATATATATATATATAAGCTTCTATAATAAAGACAAAAATTCAATCTAATATTTATCTATACGAAAATGTATTTTTCTATCTACGGTCTAAATGCGAGTGCATGATAGTGCCGTAGGCACTGACATACACTAATTATATATATATATATAGAGAGAGAGAGAGAGAGACATATTATCCTATCTTCTGTTTTTGATACTCCACATTTAGGAAGCACAAACACGACAATACGGAAAATTCTAAAAAAACAGGACACGGACACGACGAGGATACGGTTATAAAATAATAATATAATATATTAATATATATTAATTATTCAACAAAAAAAAAGACTACATTACATAGATACTTCAATCTATCATCATGCAATTAAAACCAAACAAACTTATAAAACAAAAGTAGACAAATAGATTAAAATAAATTAAAGAACCAGACTTATTTAATCCTCTACACATATTTAGCTTAGATTTTCAATAATAACTTAGTCGCATATAATTTTCTTTCAAAATACTTGAATATACATCACTGCTACGAAGTATCTGACATGTGTTCGAGAAGTGCCCATAGAGTGTCCAAGAAGTGTCCTAAAAAAAAAATGTAAGAACACTTCAATGAAGTGTCCAACACGTGTCCAAGGAGTGTCCAAGTGTCTGACACAAGTACGGCACACTCGGTAAAGTGTCCGTGCTTTCTAGCTCCACATTTAAGACATCATTTTTTAATTCCTATTAATTAAAATCCCTATTCCCTTTCTCTATCTATCTCTTCCACTCCAGTGTAATAATAAAGTTTATATTCCCAGTTCTCAATTTCTCTCATTTTATCTTTTGATAAAATAAATTGAACACCCAAAATACTAAATTGCTTTACAATTATTCATAGACTTGCACAAAATAGAAACCTACAATAACATGCCTATTATAACAATCCACTTAAAAATTCATGAACTATTATTTCTAGAGTGTATTTTATACACTGCTAAAAACTGTAACTTAGTAATATTTACTTTGTCTTCCAAAGTGAAATGTTGAGAGTTCAAAATTTTATCTTGATTTTTAAGACAAAATTCGATCTTAAAATTTATACTAAACACAACGACATTCTAATCAGTATAAAATTCATCCCAAATTGACACCAACAAAAATGCCTTTATATTATACAGCATTGCATAATAATGATTTTTTTTATAAAAACTTTTTATTTTTGAATTATTACAATAGGTACACCACCAAAACTTGTAGTAAATACCAACTTAACATGAGCGTTTTCAATTGGGTTGAAAATATTAAATTCACAGTTGGGCATGTCCATTGTAAATTATTTTCAAGTGTGAATAGATATATAAATTATAATCAAATCTAAAATTTATCGAAACAAATGAAATGTCAGCTAATTATAATATCACTTCGCTAATTCATTCACCATATTTATGTTGATAAATAACTCACACATTCACTTTTTCAATACTCGTTCATTTATTTTAAGGAGTATTTATTGCCTATCACGGGATAAAAATTTCACGATCAAGAATGACTATTTTCAACTTATTTATTTTTTACTATTTAAAAAAATAATGATAAATAATGACTCATTATTGGTGGGATTCCACATCATGAGGTAATTAATCATTTTTCCATTTTAAGAGGTAAAAAGAAATACCAATTTTCAACTTATTTATTTAATTATACCTGGACCAAAATAATGTGAAAAAGTGACTGAGTTTTTTGGGATAATAATATCATATCTGGAAGTAGCAAGCATCAATTCTGCCAAACCAATGTTATAGTGCGCCGATAAGACGAAACATTTTAGCCCGTTTAGTTTTAAAATGAAAAAATAAAAAATTTGAAAATAACGAAAATCAGCTGGTACTTGTTGAGCTGCAGACAAATCTCCGAAATTTCAAATCTGATCAAAGTTGGGTCTTCACAAATTCATCTTTCAACTCCTACGGTTTAAAACTCGCCTTGGTTTTGGTTCTCTTCTTTATCTTGCCCAAATCGCAAAAGGGGTCTCTCTATCTTTCTCTATCCTGCCTTTTCTATTCCTCTTTTTTTCCAGTTCTGTGAAAATCATATATATGTATATGTATGGCTCCTATCATCTATGTGGAAGAATTTTTGAACTTCTGACGTGAATGAGTTCCAAGTAATTTCTTCTATTTCTGCTCAAATGGGTTGGTTCTAGTTCTTTACGTGTTGAATTTAGCAATCATTCTCTAATTGAAATCTCAACATGAATATTGGATCATAGAAGACTAGATTCAAGACCAACCAAATTACTTCTGATAATGTAGAACTATAGTACTTCACAATATCATTTTTATGGTCGTAGTTCTACTATTTTTTTTGTGAGTATACTGTTAGACTATCGGTTGTCCTAAAAGTTTAAGCTATTAAGGCATGGACTCAATGATCCAATCAGTCACGTGGAGAGTCAAGACCAAACCAAACAAAGTGCAAACTTGCACACCAATCTAAGGAACAAATACAGAAGAGGAGACTTGAACCCAAGACCTCGAGAATGAAGGCTCTGATATACGTTATTATGTTAAACTACTACTTGTTTCAAGAGTTTAAGCAGGTGGAGGATGACTCTAACAATGCTTATCAATGTCCTTCACCCTTGCTCACTTGCAACCCTATCTTGGACATGATGAGCCAGAAAGACCAATCCGAGACCAGAACAAAGTACAAACTTACAACCAAACTAAGGAACAAATGCATATATGGAGAATTGAACTGAAGACTCACAGATTCAAAGCTCTAATACCATGTTAGACTATCAATTACCCTATAACCTTAGGCTTGAGTATCGTTTTATTGAGCTTAAATTGTTAGACTACCACTTGTTTTAATACCATATTAGCTAATCAACTTCTTCAAGGGTTTGAGTTGTTAAGTAATGGACCCAACAATGTATATCAAGCTCTCTAACATTTACAACCTTTTATTTCATTTAAAAGTACAATGATATACGCGAATACTATCAGCCTCATAACTTTTAGTTAATTTATTTCCTTGACTGCAATACCACTATCCCTTCTATGCAAATGCCAAACATATTACAGAGATTACGCTTAACATGTTGGGTTGTCAATGTGTGCTTCAGTCGGCCTTTATTTTGATATTTAGTTCAAATACATCTTCAAGAAAGCACTGATGTTAATCCATCTTAATTATGTTTTTAAACATTTCAATTCATGATTTTTTCATAAGATTATGGAAATTGATTTGCTTCCATATTAACAATTAGGAAGATAAGAGGTAAACCTATAAATTGTGTATAAAGATATGAGAACTATCACTCTTTTGGATTTTCACAGTTGTGTCCAATAAATAGGATTAGAAGAATTATGAAATTTTATGAGAAAGTTCTTGAAGATAGACTTACAATAGTGCTTAAAAACATGGAAACTCGCCTAATAGTGCAATTAACCATCAGTACAACAAATTCAAGTTGGAGAAACAAAAACATATGAAAAGAACGATCTCTTCGAGCATATATATGAAATATATACTTAAAAATAAGAAAAGATTTAGTGAGAAAAAAGAGAAGCAAACACAATGGCGTTTTGTTGATTTCAAGCCACATGAAGCACAAATTAGGGCTGAGAAGAGAAATAGGAGTGCAAGAAACCCTTTATTTCCTTTCTTTACAGATTAGCCTACAAATTAGGGCTTTTGTTGATTTCAAGCCCTGTGTGTGTTTGTGAATAGAAAATAAGCGAGGGACGAACAAAGAGAGAACTAAACTCACCGGATATTCAACGATATTGGTGGTGATGTAGTGCTATGAAGCTAATTATGGGTTTGCAATAAACGGATCTTCACAGATTAAGAGACTTTTTGTTGTGGTCGTTCTTCATAGATTGAAAGAAGAAATGGGAATCGAGTGGGGTTGCAAAGAGAGAAGTGAGAGATGTGGTGTCGTTTGGGTTTCAGAGAGAGAAGAGTGGGGTTGTGAGAGAGAGAATTGTATCGTGGGTTTATAAAAATTAAACCAACATCGTATGAGTTAATTTAAGTTGCTACATTTGTGACATTTGGCAATTTTTGAAAAATGTGAATAAATAAGAATTGGGGACGGACCTAAAGTTATAATGTCAGTCCCAAAAGCCTCTCCTGCAAATTTTTTCCCCCACAATTGTTCATGCGCCAAATTTTCGCACAAAAAAAAAATTTGGGCGCCTAATATTTGGGTTATTTGGGACAACAGAAACCTTCGCGTCCCAAAAAGGTTATCTTCAGGGACGATTTTTAGTCCGTCTCTAATTCTATGTCCCTAATACTCCAAATTCTTGTAGCGAGTGCACAATTTCATGATTTCTACATGCATGAGAAAGAAATGATAACCAAGAAACGATAACCTTTTGCCTCATTAATTGGGAGTTTTATATGTTCATTGCTTTCCTTGTTTTAAGTGGTCATGAAGAAGCCCACTGTTGCATGTTTTGACTTAATATGTTGAGAATTGTAAAGTTTTGTATGCATGTATGTCACTTTTCAAGTGCAAGTAATATGAGATTTTTAATTCCATGCTCATTTTTTTTGGTATTGAGCTAACAATATATGAACCTTTGAGTTGATAAGTTACAAACTCAAAAAACATATATAGTCTCCATGTCTATGTCATCAATTCAATAACCAATCTCAAATAGTTGAGAAAAGATTTTATTGATTTTTATTAAGTTGGTTCTGTTCTGTCTCAAGTGAATTATCCATCTAACAAGTAATAAGATGATTGATACTTTTTAGAGATGCCATTTGTTGCAAGTCTCTGACAAAAAAGAATGCTTTTAAGATAAGAAAATTGTTGAAAATGGCTACTATCATTAGCAAAATCATAATAGAAATATTAAATAAATCATGTTATCTAAATTTAATTAAACAAATGCAGTTGAATAAGTCCACAACAGAATGTTGAGTGACAGCCATTGCTGCTAATTTTGGAGAAAATTGGATATCTTTGGACTGGTATTAGGCAGAGAGTATAAATATATAGTCTAGACATCTAATCAAACAAAACTAAAGGAGTACTGCTATGGTTATATATATGATGAAGCGAAAGCGTTTACAAAAAAACTGTACTGTTGAAACCTAAAATCCACTAAGGTCAGAAGAGAAAAAAAAATTGAATTTTGATTAATGAAAATATTGTCTAAAAGTATTCGAGCCAAAATTGGAGGAGATATTCAAGCCAAAATTGTGGACTTGATTGGACATAAAGCATTGTGCTTGCGAAAATTCAAAATTCCCAGCAAAACAGGTGGTTAGTCAGAGAGTGGAACCTGGATTCCTATGAATCTTTTGAATGGTTAACAGTGAACAGTGAGCTTGATATATATATATATATAGAATTGGGTCTTGTTTCTTCTTTGATGGTAAACATATTGTCAAATGGCAGCAGTGGATGACTATTGGTACTTGATCATGACTATTATGTATTATTTCTGGAAGTACATATATATAAGTTTGAAACAACTATATATTTGCGCAATGTACGTGAAGACTCAAATTTTCACTCTTACTCTTGACATATGACAACATGAACTTTCACCACAACAACAGACAGATTTGACATTGTTTCTCACATAAAAAAATTTAATCTAATATCTCTTCAAGATAATTCAAACTATCAAATCACAACCTTTAAAAAAGAAAAAAATAAGATCTTTCAGCCCGCACGAGGACGGCCAACCGAAAGTGCATTCACAAAGTAAAAAATACGAGACCCATCATTATGTAGCTAATCATACCCAAAATCATGTACAATAAGAATTTCAAATGCATAGAGTCATACAAAAATGCATATAAACAAGAAATACGAGTAAGGAGTACAAGAAAATATCTAATGAGAAAACAGAGAGAAGCAAACTCAAAGGTATTTCATTGATTTCAAGCCCTGTGAAGCACAAATTAGGGCTGTGAAAAGAAATACGTGTAAGGTGTACAAGAAACCCTCTGTTTCCCTTTTTTCATAGATTAGCCTACAAATTAGGGCTTTTGTTAATTTCAAGCCCTATGTGTTTGTGAATAGAAAATACGCGAGAGACGAGCAAAGAGAAACAAACTCACCCGATGTTGATGGTGATGCAGTGCGATGAAGCTGACTATGGGTTTGGAATAAATGAATCTTCAGGAACAGCTTGAAAGGCTTTTCGCTGTGGTCGTTCTTCACAGATTGAGAGAAGAAATGAGAATCAAGTGGGGTTGCAGAGACCAAAGAGAGATACGGCGTTGTTTGGGGTCGCAGAGATATATATATATATATATATATATATATAGAGAGAGAGAGAGAGAGAGAGAGAGAGAGAGAGAAGGATTCGTGTTGGTTTGCACAGAGAGAGAGAGAGAATAAAATGCAATGTCTGGTATGTAAGCACTGTTGAAATAATTTGAACAATTTTCCCATCTTCGAGTCTCCAAAAATTGATCCCTCAATATATTTTTCTCCAAGAGTAATCTAATCCACTAAAAGGGACACATTGATTAAAATATAGCATTAATGTATCTTTTGGGACACACATGAATTTTTTAATTTCTGTTAATTTTCTAATGGAAAATAAGTGTTATGGTGTAATTAATTTGCACATTGTTTTACAAAAAGAATAGGGGTTATTTCCCAAATTGATAATTGAGGAGGGTAATTTGCAAATCTCAAAATGCTAAGAGAGTTTTTTTGTATTAATTTTGCCGCTTTATATATTAAAAAATATTTATATAATTGTTAGTGTGCGCTCATCGTTGATCGAAAGTGCTAAAAGAGGTCATTACTAAGTGCATTGAAAATCTTTTTTAAACTATCAATTATGAGACACACATGGTATGTCTCCATTATACGACAAATTATTAAATACTCATAGCGAGATATTCATAACTCTTATCCATTTAACGAATGATAATTTCTTATTTTCCTTAATATTTTAACAGATTGGATTTGTAAGAGGGCACAGTAGCTAAAAGTATTCAATAGTTTCTCTCTTAAAAGATATACGGTGAGAAATCTGATTCATATACGATGAATTACATTAGAATATGAAATGTTTAGTATAAGATATCTTAAACCATATTTGATCATTATATATGATTAATTGAGCAATTTGGTACCTTTTTGCAGCCACTTAGAAAGTACTTTCTCATAACTGAGAATATATTTTAACTCGTTCATTTTATACTAACCTTTTTCTTTTCTTTTTTTTGTTAACAGAAATGATCATTAGGCCAAATTCTTAGCACCCATTTAGAATTTTTGGGTCAAAGTCAGATTTGTTCATATATACAATACACACGTGAAATGAAAGTTTGGCCAATTTCCATTCTGACATGAAAATAAATGTCAACAAAAATAGCAGACCATTCCACAAGTATTGGGTACGTTTCAAGCTTTTCTAGGGGAATGAACACGTTGAACTACAACCAGAACAACTTTAACACCATTCATTCGCTCCACTACTTGTACGTATATATATACTAATTGTGGAAACACACCAAACCCATTTTAGTTTACCCTTTCAACTACAACTATACATATATACATATATATATATATATATACTGTAGTGCGTATATATAGTGGAGGATATGTGGTTGACTGAAAGTCAGCATTACTTTAGTTCATTTCAAAATGGTGCTAAGTGAGGTCCCCCACACCCACACCCACACCCACCACACCCACACCCCTGATTGGGATTGAACATGTTTCATCAACGATATTGGATAATGTAATGTTGTGGGATGGCAACCCCTTCTACAACTTCTTGGACTCACCCAATTGCTCATCCTCCCATAGACTTGCACTAGCAGCTTGTGTCCACTCACTGTGAAGAGAAAGAAACAACAGGATCTTCAGTGTCAAATTATCAAACACCTGGTACTTAATTTGAAAGATCACTGAAATAATCAACAAGTAGAAGATCCGGACTAAAAAAATTAAATCTGTTCTCTAACTATGTATGTACTACAAGTAACAAAAATAACTGAGTACGTACAAGACA
This sequence comes from Cornus controversa, assembly GCA_026545225.1. Taxonomy (NCBI): domain Eukaryota; kingdom Viridiplantae; phylum Streptophyta; class Magnoliopsida; order Cornales; family Cornaceae; genus Cornus; species Cornus controversa. The sequence goes on along the minus strand of CM048846.1, from coordinate 30,307,324 downwards.
GAAAATCAGTAACGTACATAAAGAGGAGCACAATAATGAGAAACTAATGAATATGGGACCTTCGTTAGAATAACACTATACTCGTGTAAATAAACGTACACTTGCATGTGCTGCAATCATCATCATCGTCATCATCTGTTCCACCAAAATTGCAACTAAATCCATCAGTTCATGCTATGTACAAATGAATGAGAAAAGGATGTTTTTCATTATTTGGTAACTCACAAATATATCGAGATTTCTAAATTTTCATCTTGTCTTCCTCCATTGCCTTTCATAGAATGGCGTGCACACATTTCATTCTAAGACATGTATGTTAACACTTATATATGATGAGGTATATTGAACTTCGGCTCCGTCGGCATGGTGGCCGGGTTACCTTTCATTCAACATGATAAGATATTTGACTTCAATTGTAAGTCAAGTGACGCGGACGATTGTGAATGGTATAACATGGATAAGAGGTGAACATTGACCACGACTCTATTTTTGGATAAGACTGGAAACTGAAGGGTTGGCCTCCTACTCGGATACATTCTCATCTAACTGCTATAAATACATGAGCGGTCCATATTACAGGTATGCAATTAATAACATCTATGTGTCTTTACAACTTCCAAGATCTTTTCAATATTTGACTTGAGCGTCGAAGCGTAATCGGTCGGCATCATACTAGTGTCTTTTCGATTACCCTTTTCTTGTCTCTTTCAAGTTAACGTTGACCCAGATAGTGCGTCGGTTTCTGCTTCATCAGTTGGCGCCGTCTATAGGAATCAATTACGAATTGATTATACACGAAACATGATGCACCTACGATCTAGGCTAGAGACCACAGTCAGTCAGGATCCTCCTGCGAGTCACAATCCTCCCGCTGGTCATAATCTTCCAGCCAGGCAGGGTCCTTTTGCCGATCCCAATCCTCCAGTTGTTCAGAATCCACCCGCCAATCACAATCTGTTAGCTGGTCAAGATCCTGCTAGTCACAATCCTCTTGCCACTCTAGGGGTCTATAATCTCCCAACCAGGCAAAACCTCCTTACTGGCCACAACCTTGCCTGCCACCCATAACCCTCGTGTAGAGGGAGAATGAGGCATGCAGCCCCCTGCTCAGGGAAACTTGCCTGGAGTACGTCTCAAAGCCATAAATGACGAGGAGTGTGTCGAAACGTTAGAACACCAAGTTCAAAACTTGAATCAGAGTCCGATCCAAGTACTCCAACAAAATATGGCAATCCTGCAGTGTCTTCCCCATGTAACACCAGTACTATCACGAAGCCACCTCAACCCAACCTATCCAGAGGGGAATTACGTTGCGAGGGATAGTGGGATTCTGGCAGACACTGTTGTCTAAAGTCATGTGAGAAACGAGTGAGCTGGGGCTAATCCCAATCACTTGAATCCATCTGAAAAAGCTTGTACTCATGGAGATTCAAGGCAGGTAGGAGAAACTACTTATCACGACATAGAGATGCAGGACCTCAGAGCTAAGGTGAAAAGTATGGCCTATGCCATGAAAAGGAAAGGCTCTGCTACATTGGAGGATCTGATCCAACAAACCAACCTCCCTTTTACCTCTAAAGTAAAAAAATGTCATTTGCCCAACAAGTTCAAGATACCCACCCTTGAAAGCTTTGACGGGACTAAGGACCCACTAAACCATCTTGAGACCTATGAAGCTTTGATGTACCTTCAAGCAATGCTAGACGAGATCATGTGCAAAACCTTTCTTACTACATTAAAAGGTTCTGCCAAAGCATAGTTCAATAGCCTGAAGCATGCGTCAGTACATACCTTCAAAGAATTGAGCCAGTTGTTTGTGAGCAATTTCATTGCAACTCAAAGACACAAGAAATCTGTGACCTATCTTCTTAATGTAAGGTATACCAAAGGAGAGTTATTACGAGATTATATCAATCAGTTCAATAAAGAGATGTTACAGGTCAATGCCATGGACGACAAAGTAGCAGTTACTGCATTCATGGGAGGGCTGCAACCTTCAAAGTTCTTGTATTCAATTTCTAAACATCTACCAGAAAGCATGTCAGAGCTACTCATAAAGGCCCAAAAGTGCATGAATGCCGAGGATGCCATTGACGCACAGAAGTAAAAAGGAGATGACTGTACAAAGGTGGACAGAAAAAGGGGAGGACATTCCAGTAAAGAAGAAAAGTACCCTAAATAAAGGCAAGACAGCGTAAGATCAGAGTGATAGGTCATCACGTTGAGATAAAGGACTCAATTTTACCCCCATTAAACACGTCAATAAGTCAAATTATCCTATACATCCAAGATGATCCAACAGTGACATGGCCCCCAAAGCTAAGAACTAATCCCTCGACAAATATTGTAGGTTTCACTACGATCATGGACATGACACAGATGAGTGCATCAACTTAGAGAGGCAAATTGAAAGTCACAGGGGCCAGAACCGCCCACGTAACGGCAAAGACGATAATACTAGAAGACACCCTCCACTGGGAGAGATCAGGGTTATATCTAGTGGGTTTGTAAGTGGTGGAGAGTCTAAGGCGGCTCAAAAAGCACATGTAAGAAAATTCAAAAATTTCCACGAAGTGAGTGAATTAAGCGAATCCCCCCCCCCTCCAAGCCAAGCACCCTCGAATAGAAAAGCAGATCATAACTTTTTCAGAGGCAGACGCGAGGGGAATTCAGCAACCACATGATGATGCTCTGGTGGTCACATTAACTATCGTTTATTTCACAATCAAACAGGTACTAATCGACAATGGTAGTTCTGCTGACATCCTATTTGCAGAGGCCTTTGACCAGATGAATATCGACAGGGAAAAACTAAAGCTTACTAAGGCCCCACTTATCGAATTCTCCGGGGAGAAGCTCTTTCCGCTTGGTATCATTACTCTTTCAATCACAGCAGGTAAAAGTCGATGGCAAGTCATGAAGATGATGACCTTTTTGTGGCAGATTTTTCGTCTACTTACAATGTTATTGTAGGAAGAGCTATTTTGAATGCAATGAAGGCAATTACATCCATTTACCATCTCCTCATATGGTTCCCTACCAATTATAGCATTGGAGAGTTAAGGGGAGATCAAGCTACTGCCCGGGAATGTTACTCCACTTCCCTGAAAGAGAATAAGGTGGCATAGACATTGAGTATTGAGGGCTTAGAAGTTGGAAATGAAGAAGAAGATCATCATGCAGAGCTAATGGAAGACCTAGTTGAAATTGACTTGTACGAACCAGAAACCAATAAGAGGGTAAGCATGGGGTCATCACTCTCACCCATTGCCCGTGAGGAACTTGTTTAATTCCTCAAAGAAATCGGGATGTATTCGCCTGGTCCCATGATGACATACCTGAAATTGACCCTACAGTTGTTGTGTATCGATTAAATGTTGACCCTATCACCAAGCTAGTCAGACAGAAAAGGTGAACCTTCACTCCAGAAAGAAATTTGGCAATATATGAGAAGGTTGATAAATTATTGAAGGCCAACTTTGTACAGGAGTTGCACTACCCAGACTGGCTAGCGAATGTAGTTTTGGTGAAAACACCCAACGACAAATGGCGTTTATACGTAGATTTTACTGATCTAAATAAAGCATACCCAAAGGATAGTTTCCCTCTCTCGTGGATCGATATGCTAGTAGAAAGAACGGCTGGATATAAGCGACTCAGTTTCATGGATGATTATTCATGTTATAATCAAATCCCTATGCATCCATCAGATCGGGAGAAGATGTCCTTCATAATAGAGAAAGGATTGTATTGTTATACAGTGATGCCATTTGGTTTGAAGAATGCGGGTGCGACCTATCAAAGACTGGTCAATATGATGTTTAAGAAGCAAATTGGCAAAAACATGGAAGTCTACGTCGATGACATGCTCATCAAAATCCTGAAAGCCATGGATCATCTAATCAACTTACAAAAAGCCTTTGATATCCTCCGAAGGTACAGAATGAGGCTCCATCCAAGCAAGTGCGCATTTGGAGTCTCTTCTAGAAAGTTTTTAGGTTACTAGGTTAGTAAAAGGGGAATTAAAGCAACCTAGAAAAGGTCAGGGCAATTCTTGACACAAAATCACCCAAGACGATCAAAGAGGTCCAATGATTGACAGTAAGGTGGCGACGTTAAATAGACTAATCTTGCGTGCCACAGATAAATGCCTCTCATTTTTTCAGATCCTCAAAAAATTCTATTGAATAGACCCCAGAGTGTGAACGGACCCTAGTTGACTTAAAGCGGTATCTTGGCTCACCCTCACTCTTGTCCCGTGCAAATCTGGGGGAAGAACTATACATGTACTTGGTCATTTCCCCTTCAATAGTTAGTTCTATGCTAGTGCAAGAAGATGAAGGGGTTCTGTCATGCCCCGATTTTTAACTTTTGGAACCCGAGGGTGATTAGGTTCTCACATCATTGAATCATATTACTAATCTCACATTAACACCATTCAATTACAGAAGTTATCATTACGCACATAATTACTTATGCATATACTCGTCACAATTAGTCCTAATTGATTCCACATTGGTCCATACACTCACACACACTTAATCATATTCTAAGGTTTGAGAAATTCCCATTCATTCTAAGTTTTAGTTGGCTGGAACCTCCTTCGATCAGCTAAAACCTGGGTTTAACTGACCTTTAAGTTTCCAATTCTATCAGTCGGCTGAAGGATAGCTTCGATCAACCGAAAGAAGTACCCCATTTTGCAAAAGTTTGAGATCTCACACTTTGGAGGATAGCTTTCGGTTGGTTGAAACCTTCCTTTAGTCGCCCCAAAATAGGTACCCCCATTTGTAAAAGTTCGAGATTTCACACTTTCAGTCAACTCTTTGGTAAACACCTACCAATTTATCCACATCTATAGTCTAAGGTAGTATCCTTGACTATTTATATCAATCACTCATAATGATACCTCCCTACTATTATGAATCCTTTATCCATCGTCATTCGGATGAAACAACTCAACAACCATAAGAGCCGGCATACTGTAAGAGGAGCACTAATCTAAGAAAAATGTATGATCAAGCCATTTTTTCCAGTTAGCCCAACTCTGGCAACATGTCTTTCTTGTATGCTATCTCGGTCTCAATTGCCATCCTCGGCAATACACTTATCAACTACGTAACATAAGCCCTAAATATCTGTAAGGACTCAAATATTCACAACTTTTCTTACGTTTTCTCCTCATTTCTAACTAGCAAGACTTAATCACCAAGTCAAAAACCTAAACTCAACCAACTCTGGGAGTATTACCAAATGAAATCGATTTCTCACACCAACACTTTGATCTTTCATTAGGATTGCTCAAACCGAGCAAATCGTTCCACTATTGTCCATAGGTAATCAAACCTATTGTCTAGATAACTACCAATCACTGAATATCTCCAAACCAACACGTGATTTTACCATTTCTTTTTGTCCTTAGGTATTCGAACCTATGACTTTGATACCCTAGGTTTTCAAACATAATGCTTTAACAACAATCCAGAATTCTTCAAATCCTCAACCCTTACCCGTTGCCCCTAGGTATTCCAACCTAGTGCTCTAATACCATGTTGTCACTCCCAGGTCCCCGAGTCCCAAAAATCAAGGTGTAAACTTAGAGAGATCACACTCATAATATAACCATCAATATCCATACAATCCCAATTTTTTATTATTTTTAAGAAATTATACATCTTCAATTTAAATGAATCAAATTCGAAATATCCATCTCATATACATAAATAATATGTACAACTGGGATAAACTACCCAACATAAAGTATCTAATACATTTAATCTAAATGTAAAACATCTATCCAATATCTTGGACATACATTAAATTCTAAGAAATTTAATCACTTCCTCTGCAACCGGTACTATCAGTCCCTAACTAACTCCATATCATCAGCAATACTTACAAAACCTGGGGTTGTGAGCTCAAAAGCCCAAAAAGGTATGTCAAACCATACTATCACTGCTACAGTAGATCGATCCTCACATATTCTAAAAAATATACACATTTAAATATATCACCATATTTAAAATCATACTCCTCCTAGCATACATGAACCAAAAATGCATATGACAATTCTAGCATATATGAACATATAAATCTACTATACATGATTTTTGAAATCATTTTCAACATGCTCAAAAGCAATAAATATCCAACATCAATATGTATATAGAACATATATGTCTAAGCATTTACATAAATAATTTAAATCAATCATCATGTTTCCTACTCAACAAGTAGAGATCTCAAATGCAATGAAAATGCATTTAACCTGTACAACATGTTTGACAAGCAGTAACATCAAATATCAATATGTATATTAAGCATATATGTCTAAGCATTTACATAAAATAATGTAAATCAATTATCACATTCCCTACTCAACAAGTAGCAGTCCCAAATGTATTGTAAATGCATTTAAACCGTACAACATTCTTAACAGTTAATCACGTAAGCATAAAAACATACTCTATCCCTCGGGTCTCACCCGATACCCTAACATAATTTTGACCAACCATGTGACCTTGAACACCTCTCTCATGATTTTAACACCGTCACTGAATATTTACCTACTCAAGGTGATTAGGCCATTTCAGAACCGTCACCGAGTATTTACCTACTATAGGTGATTAGATTATTTCAGAACCGTCACCGAGTATTTACCTACTCCAGGTGATTAGACCTTCTCAGAACCGTCACCAAGTATTTACCTACTTTAGGTGATTAGGCCATTTTAAAACCATCACTGAGTATTTACCTACTCTAGGTGATTAGACTTTTTCAGAACCATCACCAAAGGCAATGGGGATAGGGAATTTTTGGGCCCCCCTAACATTCCAAACCCTCTTCACCAAAATAAGTTTTTCCTATCACAATTTGTCAAAAGTAGGAGTGACATTATAGATTTTTCTGACCTTGGAGTAATCCTACTCGATGAAGAGAGTAGCAGAACAGAAGATCATTTAAATACAAGTCAAGATTATGTACACGGTTCAAAGAAAGTAAACAAGAAATGATGCAAAAAAAGTTAGGGTTTAACTTGTCACACCTCGAAATCCAGATAGCCAGAACTCCCCCAGTCCAAGCCCAAACTCCGAGTTGTGAGGTGTCATAATCACCCGATTGTTATCCCACGACTCGAGTAACCATGTACCAACATTTACCATCTGATATCATTACCAATACCAAGTTGCACACCCCGAATTTTGGATCATGACTCATCGCGGAAGCCTTTACATTATCGATATGTTCACCTCTACCAGATATGTCACGGTAATCAACCAATCTATATTGTGATCACAAAATCAACGGTAGCCTTCTTAATACCATTATCATTATGTTTACATGCATACATAATTAATTTAAACCCACCACGGTCATCCCTTAATGAGATTATGCATACACAAGTCCATTCACAACCCTCAATCTCTATAACTTTTTGCACAATCGAAACCATCATTTCGCACAATCAAAGTGTTGGTTTCGCATAATCAAAATGAAACTTTTGTATGATCAAAAATCTCGCATGATCGAAGTTTTATCGAAGGTTTTCAACATTCGGGATCTAACACCTGTAATTTTTTGCACAATCGAAACCTCAGTTTTGCATAATCAAAAATTTTGATCCTACGAAACAAAGATTTCACACAATCAAAATCTCCTTCTACAAAATTCCTTGCAGCTTAACACCTGATCCATTTCAAGTTCAATTTTATATTTTTAGCACACATACTCCTCATATCTTATGAATAAATCAACACAACCATTCTCACAAGTTTATACATGCAGAATTAAACATAAATGAAGGAATCATCATTTGATCATCTAGCATTCTACCATGCTCAATACCATATTTATAATATATAAAATCATAACTCATAACCAACATATGCTTTAAAACGTATTAAACGTACACAACCATAAAGCATAAATAATACATGTTTTCAAAACATAAATAGTTTTTACATGTTTATCACATGCATATAGTCCACAATTCAGACATACATTCAAATAAAGTAATATAAGATCTTTAAATGAACTCGATACCGCTCCACACCAATATTCTATTGGGGAGATTCCATCACCTCATTTCTATTTCCTAAAAAGAGTTAATCCTCATGGGATGAGCAATTACACGCTTAGTAGGAATGTCTAAAACACAATTCTGTAAGTTTCGTGAATACCACATAAACATACATTTGCATTTAAATATGTTAAGCAAATATTTATGTGTTACAACCATATAATAAAGAACGTGTGAATGCAACATGATATACACAAGACCCTCATCCTCTCCACACATCCATTAGTCTCCAGTTCCCTTGGACAGGCCAATCTGACTTATCTAAGGCTCTTATACCAGTCCATCTTATCGTAGGACTCTATTTTAGGAAGTATCCTCCTCTATTCTACTAGGGCTCTTATACCAGGCCATGCCACGAGGGTTTCCCTTTACCGGATTACCTCGTCACTCGTCAAGAGGACATTACTGTCCAATTGAGCTCACCGCCCTCACCATACTAATGAAGATGCACCCCATATGTTCAAATTAACATGCATGTACAATTAAAGATCCATATAACATTCAATTGTCATACTTGTACAAATTCTCATTTTAAACGTCACATGCAATCACATTTCACATAATTCACACCTTTCACATTTCACATAATTCACACCTTTCACATTTCACATAACTCATATATTGATAATTAAATCATTATTTTCACTTAAACATGCTCCCATAGCAATTTATCAAACACATGAGTGTCACCTCCACATATATACATGAATTTACATGATTACTTCACAATTCAATCTCAACATGCTTATATACTCACCTAAGGCATTTATAAACATGTACACATCATTTTTAACATAGAGAATTTATTAAATGGTATAATTAAGCATGCTTCAATATTGAAAGACATCTAATTATACCCATATAACCAATTGATTGTCAAGACAACCAATATACTGACAAAAAATCTGAATTATATAGGTTAGACATCCCTACCTCAATTTGGAAGAGCTTCTAAATGATTTTCTCAATTCTCACCAAAAACTCAACTTTCTCCAACATTGATTACGAACAGATCAAACTCGAGCCCTCAATGCATACACCGTTTCCCTCTTCTTCGACGTCGCCCAATTCTTGCCCTAAGCTCCTCAAATGTGAAGAAGATAATATAACTACATATAGATATATATTTTTCTCACCATTCAACTGAAGAAAATGAGAAATGAGAGCTGGGTCATTTTCTTTCTATTTATAGAATTTGATGAAGCAAAAATTCACCCTGAACTGATCAAACGCCAACCTGTAAAAAAGGACAAGAGAAGGGTAATTGAAAATACACCGATGCAGTGTCGGCCAACTACACTCCGACGATCAAGTCAGATATCGAAAAGGCTTTTAAAGCTGTATGAGAACTTAGAGGGTATTAAATTGCGTACCTTGGTATATGAACCTCATGTATTTATAGTGATCAAATAGGGGCATGTCCTAGTAAAACTCTGCCTCTTCAATTTCCCTTTCCCACTGGGAGATCACCAGTCTTGGTCAAACATTCTTTTTATTTGCATCACCTTAGCACTATCCTCCTACGTTACACGTTTCATATTAGGAGTCAAACACCCCATCAGATGCCCCCTGTTCATGAGGGTCACTTGTCGGACATCAGGAACACTCGGTGTTATAACGAATACTCGAACAAGCAGCCTGGCTCTTTTGTTTTTTTTTTCTTCTTTTTTTTTTCGCAGGCCCAGTCTAGGCTCAGCTTGGGCAGGAAATCTCCTGGCGTCATCTTCCAAAAAAGTGATGATTTGATCGTCCAGTCGAGCGCACTTGGCGAGGGATTGGCTTACCTCGCTGACTTTGGAAAATTTTTTGATTCTTTTTACATGTGCTTTGCGAGCTGCATTGGACTCTCCGCCCCCTATTCCTACAAAGATGACTCTAATTTTGCCCAGTGGAGGGTTTTGCGAGTTGTGCTTTCATTCACATCCGACTATAAATCTTTATAATTGGCCCATTTGAATCAAACTCTCAATCTATCTTTTCAAGTCTATGCATTCATCGGTATCGTGGCCATGGTCGCGATGGAACCTACAATACTTATCGCGGGATCTTCTGGCTGGATCAGTTTTTAACTTTGGAGGCCATGACGTCGCCGGGTTATTATGGATGTGGAAGAGGATCTGACTTATCGATGCGTTCTATGGGGTGAAACCGAATCCCCTCTCATGGCGCATGGTCTTATCGTTCTATTCTTGTGACACTCTGCCATATTTGGGGTTTCGTTCCTCTCTGCTAGATTGTCCTCCCCTTTTCCTGTCCACCTTTTTGTCACTATCACCTTTTTCCCTCCGGGCATCAAGGGCATCTTCGGCATTCATATACTTTTGAGCTTTCATAAACAATTCGGACATGCTTTCAGGGGGGTGCTTAGAAACTGAGTATAGGAATTTAGAGGGTAATATGCCTCCCATGAATGCTGTAACTGCCACCTTATCATCCAAGGCATCCACTTGTAACATTTCTCTGTACGATTCCCCCTTGGTTTGTCTCACATTCAAGAGATAGGTAGCAGGCTTCCTATATCTTTTTGCGGCTATGAAATTGCCAACAAATAGTTAGCTCAATTCTTTAAAAGAACGCATAGATGCGGGTTTCAAACTATTGAACTAGGACCGGGCGGAGCCTTTTAAGATAATGGGAAAAGCTCTGTATATGATCTCGTCCGGTACCGCTTGAAGGTGCATTAACACCTTGTAGGTTTCCAAGTGATCTAGCGGGTCCTTGGTCCCGTCAAAGCTTTTAACTATATGCATCTTGAATCTGGCGGGCAGGGGACAACTCATTACCCCTGCGAAGAAAGGGAGGTTGGTTTGCTGGACCAAGTCCTCTACTGTAGCAGGACCCTTCCCCCTTATAGCGTGGACCATACTTTTTCCCCTGGCTCTCAGGTCTTGTATCTCCATGTCGTGATAGGCAGAAGGTCTAGAATCTCTATAGGGTTGGCTCTTTCCGGGCGGTACTAGATGGCTGAGATTCGTCCCACCTCGTAACTAACTCTAAGCAACGTCCTTCGTTGGGACTTCATTATCTCGTCCAACACCATCCATCAACAGGCCTAAGGTAACTTGGCGATGACACCGGTGCCATAGGAGGGAGGCATTGCAGAATTATAGCATTTTGCTAAAGCAATTGGGCCAGACTTTTATTTAAGTTCTGGACCTGGTGTTCCAATGCTGTTACACGCCTTTAGTCGTTTGGGACTTCGGGGTGTGTCCCGGAAAAGTCCATCTGTCCAGGAAGTTGTGTGCCTTCTTGACCTGTAGGTGCACTGGCAGGCGGGTCCTGTCCGGTTAGAGGGTTAGAGTTGATAGGAGGATTTTGCGCGACCGAGGGGTTGTGATCGATGGGAAGGTCCTGTGCTGGAGGATCATGGCCAACAGGGGGAGCCTGTACGACCATAGTTTCCAACCCAGATTGTAGGTGCATCATGCTTTGTATGTGATCCAAGTAGAATAGTCAAATTTTGTGACAATTTTCTCACAGACAACGCCAACTGATGAGAACTTATAAGGTATTAAATTGCGTACCTTGGTATAAATCGTCCTATATTTATAATGACAAACTAAGGGCATGTCATAGTAAAACTCTGCCTCTTCAGCTTCCCACTGGGAGATCATTAGTCTTGGTCAAACATTCTTTTTATATGCGTCACCTTATCACTATCCTCCCACATTACACGTTTCATATTAGGAGTCAAACACCCCATAAGAATTTAATCTCACTCATTTACAAAAATGTCACTACCTTTTCACTAAACCTTTCCGAGCTCTGTTTTTAATTTTTGTAACTCTAATTGACACGAAATTGACTCGATAGCATGTCAAATATTTTATTTAAGTTATCATCCGAATTTGGTGTCATTCCGACACTTTCTGATTTTTTGGGCCCACGGGGCTTGCGTCCTTGATCAACCAGACCTAAAAAAGTCAACTTTTACTAAACACTCTGAATTTTTTTTGAATACTTATACAAGTCTTTAAAAGTATATTTTACATTTAAAACACATATATAATCATTCAAAACATTAATATGATAATAAATAAAAATAAAGAAAAATCGGTAAAAAATGGTCACGGTTCTTAAATAACTGAAGCGGCGCAAGCTTTAGTTTTAAAAGAATAAAACTATAAAAATAATGAAGAATGAGAAGCCGAGAAAATGACTTCACCTTCCTTGACTCCTTCCCTAGCACTGTAATCAAAATCCAAAGGATAACCCTTGATAATGACATCGCTAGGGATACGACATTCCTCTCTGACCCTATCAATGTCAATCCACTACTTAGTCACAGAAGCAACAACCACACCCTAATCGAATGTGACTGCTTCCCTAACCACAACAATGGGTTAAATAGTTTCTGTAACTAAAAGAGAGGAACTAGACATGGTGACTTCCTGATTGTCAGAAAGAGTACGGTCATTATCACGAGAAGACATTTCAAAAAAGAAACAGGTGTAAACGAATGGATGAAAACTAACCTGAAGAGGCAAATTGATACCAAGAAGATCAAGAAAGAGTGAATCTGGAAGAGAAGGCAATCAGTTGCAGAAGGTTTGTGGCTGAAAAATAACAAGTATCAAGACAAAATACAAAGAGGTAAAGTGAAGAGTTTACTTACGTGCTCAGCGTCGTGCTAGTACCTCAGCATTAAATGTGAAACCTCGATACAGGCAACCAAATCATTATAAAACCTATACGAATTCCCTCTATTATGATAGAACTCATAATTAAAGAGAATTGGGGGGCAATGTGTAGGGCCAAAATTCTCACTCAGCCCAATAGGCTGAACTAGTACACAAACAGACCAAGCCCATGTTAGTTTGAGACCAAGTATCAACAAAAGTCCCGGAGGATTGGTTCGAGAAGAGTAACGAGCCTAGTCACCCCATCAAAAGGCCAAAACGGCTTAGCCCAAATGTAAGGTCCAAACTCTAAGAGGAATTTAAATCATTTGGAGAGAAGATAGCTGCGAATAAGGGAATTTGAATCCTAGAGGGATTCAAATTCTAACTTGTATAAATATCCAAGGACAATGAATAAAAATGATCCTCGAATCCTCTCCTGAAATTTCTCTTTGAAAAATATTGTGTTCTTAACTTTTATTGGGTGTGTGCATCAAATTGATTAGTAAGAATTAGTTAAGCATTTTTTTTGTACCTACATTATGTTACATTAAAACCTTTCATTTAACTTTAATACTTATATTGATAGTACCAAAATGAGTTACATTGCCAAAACTTTATATAAAGAGACCTTGTATTATACACGAGGAGTGTGTATAAGTGTTCCTAAAAAAATCTATAATTCTCTTTTTGTCTGTATTTTTTCTTTCTTCTCAACTAATGTTATCACATATATATGTGTGTGTCATTATTTTGTATTGTGTTTGAGACAACTTTGAAAAAAAAACTAGTACAACATTGTCTTTCTTTGGATGTGCTTAAAGAAGAGAAGACCATTAGCGGATATGGATTGTATCTTGGGGTCGTATGTTGAGATGTTATATGATTTTAGGATATTGCTTGCTTGCCTTCAAGCCAGTTCTTTCCTTTCTAACTTTTTTTCTTATTGTCATTTTTTTTCCACTTAATTTCTATTGTTAAGTTAATTTGTGTTGTTTAAATTCTATGGTTTAATGTGTATGTCCATGTTGTTCATTTTGACGTAATACTCATTGTATTATTGAAGGTATTGAATTCATGATTCTATACATGTTTCATCTAAATGAATGAATTATTACTTTGTATACATGTTGTACTGTGTAAAGTAAATTTTCCGTTTGTGTAAAAAATAAATAATATGTAAAAATTCCGTAACACAAAGCCAGTGTCGGATTAATAGTAAACAAATAAAGTATAATGATACATTTTATTTATTTTTTTGTGTTACTAGCACACAAGAAGACATACATAGTATAATGATAACTTTTTTTTTTTTTGCATACAAGTCCACTATTAATTCAAAAACACTAAAACAACATCATGAACTTAATCCATTGAAGGATTCACAATTTTAATCATCACAAGAAAAAATTCGGATTGATGATCCTGACAAATCAATGACTAATTATACTGATTTTCAAACCAAAAATGTAAAGTTTAATAGAGGGAGTTCATTGATGTTTTTGACATATTTGAATGCAAAATGCGATTAGACATCAACAATAGATGAGTTTTAGTCTTTGTTATCTTTACTCCGGTATGTATCCACAAGTGTGTAAAATTTGCCAACAATATATAAGGATAAATAGACACTACTAAATATTTATAATATTTAATGTTCGTATTTTATTTTTAGAGTAAAATTATTTTTTTATTATTTATATTTTATTTTTTCAAGTAAAATTATGTCTTTATGTAACATAGTGTTTAATATAAACATTTTTATTCTAAAATTGAATCATTGAATATATTTTTTTTAAATACATGTTCAACCAGGAGTTTTAGACATATATCCCTGTACTCATGTTCGAGTATCGTAATTCGGGTACCTTACCTCCTTTGAAGGGCCAATGTAACATAGTGAATTTTGAAAATTCACCCACAGGCACAACTTTTAATAATTAACTAATATTTTAATCACCAATATTACAATATAGCTTTCTGGTCTTGTATGCATTTGGTGTTAATACAGGAAAATTCATGAATTCTACTAAATTATATAGAACTTCATAAAAGTCTATCACTTAAAAAATTATCTTTCAAAATTTTAATTAAATACACCCTCTTAAACCTCCCATACCACTTATCATGTATATTAATTACTCAATTATGAAATTTACCAAAATCTTGAACAATCATAATTTTACAAATCCATTTTGATATACATCATAGGGGTCATATATTACATAAAGGCTCTGTTTGGTAGAGTTTTTGTTTCGACTTTTATGCAGAAGAAAAAGAGAAGTAGAAGTTAAATGAGGAAGCTGGTATCCAACAGCTTCTTCTAAATGCTTTTTTTAAATTCCGAAATACTTCAACCTTACCGATCCAAACACTCTTTAAAACGATTTTTGAGCATGAAAAATAGAAAATCGTTTTTCATAAACCAATCCAAACAGGGACAAAATCTAACACAAAATAATCTCTTTCACGTGATTTTATTTCAATGCCATGTATTTCTGTTTTTACCAAATTTCATAGTGTACTGAAAATCCAAATGCTAATTTAGCCAACTTGAGGAATTTTCATTTCATTTACTGCCCATTCCAAGAACCCATGGGACACAAACCATGGAATTTATTATATATATATATATATATATTTCTCTGTTGACATGGATAGATATGTACAAAACTTAAAGGAAAGGGAAAATGGTAAATCATTTACAAATCTTGGATCAGAGATTTTGCCAAAAATTGGAAATTTTCAGGCAGAGAAGAAGCCGTTGATGGCTGCAAGAGCAATCTGACCTTTAGGCTCCAAAACCCACTT
Source organism: Cornus controversa (assembly GCA_026545225.1). Classification (NCBI taxonomy): domain Eukaryota; kingdom Viridiplantae; phylum Streptophyta; class Magnoliopsida; order Cornales; family Cornaceae; genus Cornus; species Cornus controversa. The sequence continues at coordinate 30,291,814 of CM048846.1, read as the reverse complement.
GAGCAGCACTATGTTGTCATCTCCAAAATGCTTGTTGATCAGATCAGATGACCCATCAAGCCTATGAGCCAACAAAGTAACACAAGAAAACAAGTCAATCTCTTCCCCTCCAGCACCACTTTTTCTTGAATTCTTGACTCTCCTCTCGTACTCCTCTGCAACTAACATAGCAATATCTGCCATTTCTCTCTCTCTCTCTCTCTAAAACTCTTGCTGGAATATCCTTGTTTTCTCTCACTAAAATAAGACCTTAGTGGACATCATTTCTATTGGGGTATTATATAGGGAAGACTAAGAAATTGGCTGTTATATTAAAATATTGGATAAGGTTGCCAGGTGATGCCTTTTGGAAAATTATATACTAATGGGTGGTGGTTTTCCTGGTTAGGCAGTTTCCGACATTTTCAGTGGTTTCCAGTTCCCTGGTCGCTTCTAGTGGAATGCCCACTGTTTTACAGTAACACCTAGTTTATGTTTTATTCATTAAAAAATGTTAAACTTCTGTCTAAATATATGACAATGCAATATGTTACACGTAGGGGCAATTTGTCCCGTTCCGTCGGGTACCCGCTCCGCTCCGTTCAGTTTAAAACTCGTTTATGGAACCGTTTAAGGAAATGGGGTGGAGATGAGGTTAAAGAAAATAACTCGCGTTTAAACGGGGCGGGGACGGGGGTAAGACCCTACCCCGACAGGTACCCGCCCCGTTTAAGTATATATATATTTATACTTTTATATATATAATATATAGAGAAAATATTAATAATGTATAAAGAAAATATTAATATTATTTATATCATACAACTATACAAGTTTATTATATATGAATCAATATTATTTATTGTGTTGCAAGTTCCTAAATGTGTGTTTTTGGTGTATATGTATCAAAATATCATATTTATTACTATAAAAAATTTTGCATTAAAAAAAAAATGTATAAACGGGGCAGGGCGGGGTAAGTTAAACAGTTATGGGAATAGGGAAGTCAAAACCCGCCCCGCCCCGCCCCGTTTATACACGGTTACGGGGCGGGGACGGGGTGGGAAAAGTTAAACGGTTTCGGTTATGGGGAAGGCAAAACCTGCCCCGCCCCGTTGCCATCCCTAGTTACACATCATGACCAAAGGGAGTGAAGTCCAATCCTATACTACCCATCTTCAAAGAATTTAGAAAGAATTCAAATTCGAGTGTGACCAAAAAAAAAAAAGAAAAATGTGTGCAAGTTGCCTAATTTAAAAAAAATATATGTTACACGTCATGCAACAATAATCTAACACTCATATTTATATGGAAAATGCAACACTCATAATATTTATATGGAAAATGCAACACTCACAGGAAGGGCTAGCCCTTGGCCTCTACGGTCTCTTAAGAATTCTTAAGTATAATCTAACACTCAAATTTATATGGAAAATGCAACACTCACAGGAAGGGTTAGCCCTTGGCCTCTACGGTCTCTTAAGACTTCTTAAGTTTTGAAGGACTTCATATTTATACAATGGTCCAAGGCCAAACACTAAAATGTCCAAATACTACTACTTTCAGGGCCAAATATTTTTACGGCTGCAATCCATTTTTGGTAATTTAATACACTGAACTATTATTTTAATTCTCATTTGTTTTGGAAGTGTTAAAGTCTTTAAAGAATCTAATTGGACAGGATTGTTGGATTGTCTTTTCCTCTTCCCATTTTCACTTTGGTAGGTTTTCTGATAATTGAGAGATCTGCGATGGAAGAATTGTTCCACTAGAAACTCTCTAATTAAAAAAAGAAAAACACACTTATCTTCTATTTTTTCTTCTCTATGGCTCTACCTATGTTCATTGCATAGGTCCTTTCTTATTCAATATCATCAAAATCTCTTTCAAGCTCAGATATATGTTTTGGTTCTAAATTGTGTTTCTCCAACAAAAAATTAATAAATTAAACATTTTGCAAATATTGGCTTTGACACCCTCCTTGAGGTTTGGTTAACATAACCCTAGCACCCCGTGACCGTTAGTATCATTAGAAGTCAACTAGTTTATGCCAAAACTACCCTTCATATTTGAAAGTATAATTATAGCATTAATTAGTTGGACCTTTATACCCCCGCAGTAGAAAAAATGATAAATTGCACCCTTATTCACTAAACTAGTTTTTTTATATATAAAATAAAAAAAATTGACCAATTGATACATAAAAGTTTGTTTGGTCACTATTTTAAAATTTTGAGCAATTGATATATAAAAGCTTGTTTGGTTACTATCTTGAATCATTTTGTAATGAACTTCAAGATTACTATTTTTTTAAAGAAGAAAACGTTATTTTATTCATATCAAAATGGCAAAAACCAACTTCTATTGTATTTTATTCAAAGCAAGCGTTATTTTATCCTTACTAAAGTACTCATCTACAAAATGGTTAAAAACAGTGACCAAACAAGCTTCTACATATCAATTGGTCAAAATTTTAAAATAGTAACCAAACAAGCTTTTATATATCAATTGGTCAAAAAAATAAATTTTAAAGAAAAGCCGGTTCAAGGAATAAGTGTGCAATTTATCATTTTTTTTCTTCTGTTGTAGGTGTATAAAGGTCCAACTAATTAATGTTATAATTGTCCTTTCAAACATGAAGAGTAGTTTTGACATAAATTAGTTTACTTCTAATGACTCTAATAGTCAAGAGGTATGAGAGTTATATCAACCAAACTCAGGGGGTGTCAGAGCCAATATTGCAAAAGGTTAATATAGGAAATCTGGGAGAGTGTCAAAGCAATTTATCCAAAATAAATAATAGGAAAAATTCCTTATAAATCCTACATTTCAATTGTAGGGATCAATAAGTCCTAAAAAAAAATTTGTTAGGACAACTAACTCATACTTTTAGCTAATAGTGTTTAATAAGTCCTAATTTTTTTTTACTCACATTGGTTTTCTTCCCATAGTGTTTTATTTATTTATTTATAGATAATATCATTAATGTCATTCTTATATAAAATTATTCAAAAAAATATTTATACCATCTTGATAAACTTTAAATATATATATGTATGTGCAACAGTCTTAAAAATAGGTAAAATTATCTTTAGTTCTTGAAATTACATATTTGTAAAACAATATAAATAGAAAAAGTGAAAAAATTAAATAATTCATTAATTGTACATAAAAACTCCTCATTGAAAAAAAATTGTAAAACTTTTTGGCCTGTTTGAATATTTATTTTTGTTACAATTGGTTGAATTTAAATAATTTGTTAAATATTTTAAAATTTTGCTAATTTTGGTAGCAATTAAAACGATGTGCTTTTTCATATTATTTGTAAATTGATACTAATTATAAAAGTTAGGGGTAAAGGTTATATTTAGTATGTTAATTAAAAAAAACATTTAAGTCATTTATGAGAAAGGGCAATGTTGGAAAAGAATTATTGCAAATAGAATTGTAAACTAAGTTGAAAATATTTGTTAAAAATAAGACTCAGTTGTCCTAACAAATTTTTTAGAATTTATTGGTTTTTAAATTGAAAAGTAGAACTTATAAGATATTTTTCCATAATAATAAATAATCCACCCTACACATTAACGATTTGAAGTGCCAAATTTAAACTTGCTTCAAATGGCATATTTTGAAGCACTTGAGAATATTTAACCTTCCCCTTCTACGGAAGAGGATTCGGATTTCGTATCAAATAAGTCATTGTAGAGTTGTGATACGAAATCTGAATAGAGTGGAAGATGACGCATGTGGTGATTTTGGTCATCATAACATCATCTCCACTAACGTAAACTCCAAAACCTCCAAATTCAGAAGATATATCATTTTTCTTATATATATATATATCATATAACCCAACTTTACCGATCTGTAAAACAAATTCAGTGATGGAGAAAGGTTTGAGTGAAATTCAAAAACTACACATTTGATCCAAAATAACATAATTTGAACACTGCAGGTAAATCCCAAAAGGCAGAACACTACTCTTGGGGGACGAAAAAGGCCCAGCCGTTGGAAACTATCATCAAATGCTTTTCGTCAATTAATTCAGAATATTGATATTCCATTTCCTTCTACAAAAGCAAAAGACATCTGTAACACTCATACATATACTTTCAAAGGTGTCATTCACAAATTTACAAACACAACAAGACAACATCAACAACATTTGAGATCTCTTATTCAGTCACTGAATAAGACAAGACGCGTTTCAGCTTTCAGAATAAATAGTAATAAGATTCAATAACCCGTACTACCAAAATAGAGGGTCATCCATCCGGTATTACCTGTTGAAGTTGTTAGAAATCATAGGAGGCCGAGTGTTTTCAGCTGTTGAACATGTTCAGGTGGAAGAGGAGGAGCAGCCCAATCAGATCCAGTCATCTCGCCATCAACATCCTCGACAACATATTCCTAATTAAGCATACAATCAACTTTCAGAAGGATAATTAACAATCGGCAAACGTTACAAGAGGGAGTACATAATGTAGTAACCCTTGTGAGAACAAACGGTGAACTTAATAACTCCCATGTGCATTATATAGACAAAGAAACAAGGTGGAAATAACTTTTTTAAAATCAAAATGAAGAAAGAATGGGAAATTGGATATAGAAATTGGATACTCTCATTCTTATTATCAAAATAATCAAGGTCACAAGATTTAGTTAACTATTTATTAGAGCGGGCGCAACTGTAAGGTTTGTTTCATTGTGACCTGAAGGTCACATATTCAAAATAGGAAGCAGATTCCCCGCATTCAGAGATAAATCTGCATACATTTAACACCCCACTGGGCTAATCCTTTTTTTATTCTTTTCAAAAATTATTATAGAAAACATTTTTAAATTATTGGTCTGTTTATGTTTGTTAGGTCCGAGGAAGTTTGACGTGTCCCTTGAACTAGTTTTCTTGGCAAGACTGTTCTTTCACAGATCTGAATTACCTACCCTTGTGCAATAAGTTTCACAAATGTGGAGTACTTTTTCACCAACGCATCCTAGAATTTAGCTATTTAATTAAAATCCCATTTAGCAGCTTACTTGGCCAACCAAGTTAAAATCTTTGGCCTTACTTTACTGTATAGCATACCCTGAAGGTAATTCCATTCCATATTTACAGCTAAAATGTGGTTAAGCTGTTCTTATTTGTGCCCATCGTAAGATAAAGCTTTGTTGAATGCCCAAGTTGGATTTGGCCGGCTTATGCACCATATGACTGAGTAATGACAATGGAATCTCAACAGATAAAAACAGAAAGCAAGTGACTTTTGGCTTACTTTTGTTAGCATCCTTTTTGCAAGTATGTGATAATGTCGCTGCCAAATCCTTTGTCCAACCATTGTAGCCACCAGTACACTATAAAATATGCCAATCACAGTAAATAGCCCCAGCACAATCAAAGCCATTATAAATAATAATGGCAGCCCAGCTTCGCCAGCACCTCCTAAGCAACCACATTCACCGGCAGCACTAGCACAACTTTCAAAGCATGTCGTACAGTCAGTCCACATGCAAAGAGTGCCAGGTAAATGGCAGTCTGCACACATTCTGTGATGATGACAAACAGAATTAATTCAACTGACTCAATATAATATATATATACACACACATGTATAGATTAAAAGATTCTCAATATTCACATGGCCTAGTATCAAAGAACATGCTGCTTTTCATCAACAAGCACAACTTACCTACCTTAGGAACTTGTTTGAAATGAGATGAGTATCACATACCAGGAACTAGAAATCCATAACATTCCAATAGTTCAACCTAGAACGGAAGAGAAACCTCCCACTCTCTCTCTTTTTTACAAGTAATTTCAACTCGACAACAATAGAGGATATAAATTGAGAGAGAACACCACCACACTAGGGTTAACACTGTAACACAACCAAAAAATCTAACCAATGCTGGGAAAACAAAAAATCAAGAAGAGTTGAACTCATTCACTGATGGGAAACATCAAATTTCCAAGAGAGGATGCAGTTTGAAGCTAACAAGGCTAGATTCAGTGCCACCAATTGCTCCTTCATTCCCAAACTTCTCTGAACAAGAGACTTTTACACCTACTTGAGTATTGACGGACCTTTTTTGAAGTAAAAGATAAGTGTTAAATCAATAGGACTTATGTTGGCAAATTTCGTGAATCAAAACTATAGTCTGTACTTTTGTGTTAATTGATAGTTTAGTTAGAAACTTTACAAGTTAGTTGCTGTCATGGTAGTTACCGGAAATTCAAGCTTCAACCAAGGATAAAAGCATACTTTTTACACCAAGGGTGTAAAGGTAATTTGACACTCTAATGCACTCACCAAAATCAGAGTTCAAGCATTCATACCATAGGGTTTGCAAGATTCAATTTTTTCATTTGGAAAATCCTATTTGATATGCATGTAAAGAATGTTTTTGGGTTCGCTCACCTCTGAGTGCCTTAATGAAATTTCACTTGTAAAGAAAATATGCATAAAAAGCGTTTTTGGGACCTTTCTATCCTGAAATTTTTCTAACAACAAAATAGCAGTATAGTTCGATCCATCGAGCTGTCGGTCAAAGGCTGCGAGATCCGAGTCGATCAAACAACCTAACTCTTGATGGATCAATCTGTTCGAATTTTCAATTTCCTTTTCCAAAAATAAAACATTGAAAAACCCTATTCTCTCAACACTACCACTTTGCCTACAAATACATTATCAAAGGGCAAACTCTACACACACAATATGCATTGACAATACATAGAGAGTTATATTTTATGAGTTCTAGAGTACAATCATTTTTCTATTTATTGCATTCATCAATTTGCATTAGAACTTGTGAGTGTGGTTAGTGTTTTAACATCATTGTTGCGGAGTTAATTTGAGAAGCTCAAAACCAAAATCACAATTCAATCATTCAAAGATTGAGGTGGACGACTACTTGGCTGGAAAGAAGCAGATTCATGATGAGCATAGTTTGTAAATGAATGAATCGCGTGTCTGAAGACAGTTGAGAGTTTGGTTGATTGATCTATGTCAAGAGGTAACTACGGTAATAGTCCCGTGGTTTTTCCCAATTGGATTTTCCATAAAACTCTTTTTATCCATTAATTATTTTTTACTGCTTTATTGATAATTGCATGGTTGATTGATTATAGATGAGCATGATGAACTGTTTGATTTTAATATCTAGTTATAATTTGATTTCAAAATTATGGTAATTTTAGTTTAAATTCAAGTAGTTAAAAACAGTTAAACCAACCACGAAGGCCTATTCAACCCCCCTCCCGCCAGGTCTTGGTCACAAACCTTGAGAGACTCTACAACAAGTTCTAAGTTCTAAACCATGTTGTTTTTTTAATAAGAGACATGTATGAAGATGAAAACATGCATAAAGACCTCAATACAACACATGAAAAGATAATGAAGTATAAATACTAATCAAGGACATTGAAGTTCTAATGGAAGGATGGAGGCATGCAAATGACTAAAATTCTATTTCAGAATTTTTTGGATAACAAGCAGCAAACAACAAGACTAATGTAAAAAACAACAGTGGTACTGGTGATGATCAGTGCTATTAAAGGAACGCCTGGGCGCAAGGTTTGCGCCTGTTGTATGCCCAGGCGAAACAACCTTCATCAGGCGCGCTCCTGGGCATCGCTTCCTCTTAAGCGTCAAGCGCGCCTAATGGCACCTGATTGCTATTTATTTACTTTTATGTATCTTGCTTTATTTTGGACCATTAGATTAGTGTTGGAATAGTGGAATAAACCAAATAAAAAAATAAAAAGCTTTGAGAACTGCAAAAGCCGTAAAGTTTTAGGGGAAAAAAAGAAGAAAGAAATGCTAAAGCCCTAACGATCAAAGGGAGAAGTAGTTGTCTTTCAATCGCACGAAGCTTCGTCTTCAATCACACAGAGAAATTGCACAGGTACTCTTCTTCTTCTTCGCTGAACTCTAATCTCTCTCTTCTTTCTTCTTCTCCGAACTCTCTCTCTCTCTCTTCTTTCTTCTTCTATGAACTCTCTCTCTCTCTCTCTCTCTCTCTCTCTCTCCTTTTTTGTGAGCTGTTCTCTATAATGCTGTCTGTTTCTCTCTCCTTATTCTTCTTCTTCTTTTTCTTTTGGTGGGTGCTCTCTTTTCTCTATGATGCTACTATTTTCTCTGTTTTTGTTTTCGATTTTGTTGTGCTCTGATAACTATAATGCCGTCTTTTTTTTGGGTGCTCTTTTATTTGCTCTGTTTTCTCTATAATGCTGTTTTTTCTTTTTTGTCTTTCTATAATTCTGTTTTTTTCTTTTTACTTTTTGTTGCTCTGTTTTCTCTATAATGATGTTTTTCCTGCTTTAGTTTCATTGGTTTTTAGCGTTCTTGAATGGTTGGATGATATGGTTTATGGATTTATTTTTGCATCTTTGATATTATTTTTAGAATATTGAATATGGAATATGAATTTATTTGTAGTAATTTTATTTTTCAATTGTGCACCTCGCCTCGCGCCTTGCACATTGTCTGCTAAATGGCACAAGCTCAGCACATCAAGCATGAAAATTAGGGTATGTGTTTCTAGGGCACCACTTATTCTGGATAAATCAGGTATTAGATCTATAGTCAGTCACCCCTCCCAGCACAAGGGTGTGAAATGGACCCAATCTACTTAAATCTGAGTCCAAATTCATAATGTGGGTCCGTAGTCGAATCCAACCTAGATTTTATGTACATAAATCCATATCCCCCCACAATAATCCATGCATAATCCAAATAAATCATAACACAACAAAACAGACCTTGAATTGGATCGGATCTCAGGTTAATCGTGATCTATTTCATCCCTCCTTGAACAAGAAGGATGTACTAAAGAACATTCATATTAGACCCATCGTTTTAATTCAGATTTAAAAATACAGACCAAACCCAATAAAATGGATGTTGTGTCAGATCGAATGTTGGGTCAAGACTGATAACATTTCATGCCCTAACATCTTGGATGACCAGTCCACCTTGGCAATGACCTCACAAGTACAAAATCTAAAACAGCAACAGCAGCAGCAATAATAACAGTAAGAAGTTAATAACAACAATACAGTAAACCAACAGTAAGAGATGAAACATTCATTCAAATAAGTCAGGTTCCAACCATAAAACAGAATCATACCCAGGCTGACAGCAACAAAGACACAATTCTCGACATGGCTGAGCCAGATCATTCCTCACTCTTCGATCATAGCAAGTTATGAAACAGCCAGATAATCCCAGCAATGCAAAAAACAGCAGTGCCCCTGCACTTGCCAACAATACAGCATAAGCATTAACATCAATAGAGCCAGCAGTGAAGTACTGATGCATGAGTACAAAGCAAAAGTCACATTTCCTAGATACTATTGTCACAATGTGAAGTGTTTAAGATCCTCTTGCACAAACTTTTTTATGTAACGTCATCCACATTTTATATTAAAAAAATTCTTTCAGACTTCATAATCACTTCCGACCTTTAACCATCTCAAATTTAAACCTGTACACAAATTCAGTATTTTTGTTATAAAAAATTGATTCCAATTTATCATTTCAGTAATTTTTCCACAATTAAAAATGTCAAAGCAGACCCTGAAACCTTGATGTTGCACCTTTGATTTCAAATTTACAATGCACCGAACATCACTCAACCAAAAAAAAAAGTTGGTATCGACAAGCTTGAATGGACCTTGTATTACCAAGCTGACCCAGGTCTCTCCCTTTTTTATGAATCATAACTTCTTATATTTTAGAATTCCAGATTTGGTCAATTTCAGCATTCTCCATCCCTGAGAATGCGGTACATGACACAGTATCAACAAGACTTCATAAATTCAGGATCTATAACCTTGTAAAAATGTCCACCGCAAAAAGGAAGTATCACCACTACTAGAACACATACCTAAAAGGACCTCAGGGAAACAAGAACAGAAAAAGTCAAACCAATGATTAGCCTGTCGATTTTTTATAGTTTCACATAAGTTCATCTCCACTTGGACTGGAAGAGTTAATGCATGCAGACCCAATCTACTAATACTCCATTTGGAAGGAGGGAAGAGAAAGTGGATAGAAGAGACAGGTGGAAAGAAGGAAGAGACGTCTCTAGGGAATGGAAGGCTTATCTCCTCATTTTTCTTTAGTTTGGTTAAGTGGAAGGAAAGGAAAAGGATGAAACCCTCCATTATTATGTAGGAGGGAAGGAAAGAGAAGACTGTGAATACTATTTTTACCGCAATACTTCTAACTATACAAAGCAAGATACATGTGACCACCAAGATGTGTCTTACTGGCATCACCTCTCCTTTCAAAATGAATAATGGAAGGTTCAAGTCTCCCAAGAGCATTGTGGAAGATCTTTGCTAGGGGCAAAAAAAAAAAAAATTAAATAAACATGTGACATGATAGAGTTCAATAACCAAGGGTAGTAACGTCCTCATCATTTTAGATAAAAATATCCTTCACTCCACCCTCCAGTTTTGGGCTTCTGGATCTAGAGTGATGTCTCATCCATGCTCTATCTCTCTCTACCAAATAATGGAAGCATGTTCAATCCTTGTCCTCTTCCCTCCTACCAAACATAATTTTAAGGAATTTACCAGATCAGCCCTAAAGTAAATAAATGATCAATAATACAGTTCTCCTAATATAATGCCACATTATCAAAATGAAAGAACCAATGTGTGTGTGTGTGTGTGTGTGTATATATATATATATATAGAGAGAGAGAGAGAGAGAGAGAGATGAAAGAAAGAAAAAATGATTGAAGACGCAATAAAACCTACCTAGCTTCAATTGCTGTCAAGATATTTCAATTAGAACTACCATGCTAAACTTCAATTTCCTATTAGACACTTTCTCTCCATTTGGATTGAAGAATTTGAAATGAATGGATTTCTGTTCAATTATTTAAACAATTATAGCACAAATTTAGTATGCCTAATTTAGGTTTATGTTTTAAAAATGATTTGAGAGTCTTGTATGTATGGATTTCAAATAACAAGATGAAAAGAGTTATCTAAAATCCATGTCAACAAGATTCTAAGCGCACAATGATTGCAATAAAATGTCTCTCTTTCCTCTAATCCAATATCCCCTTGAGTTTTGGGATCCAAATTCAATAAACAATCTTTTGTTTAAACTCAGATCCACTCACTTATATGGAGCATTATAGAGCAGGAGAAAAGTTGACTTAAACTCCTTTGTTAAAAATATTTAAGAAGCAAGAAAGAGCATTTGCACTAATGTGTTTTGGCTCATTTTAGGGACTCATAAATGGCTTGCTCCCAACTAAGAAGCACGGAAACGGATACGAGACACGGATATGACACAGCGACATGACAAATTAAAAAATTAGGACACGGACACGGACACGGAAGGGACAGCAAATAATAAATATTTATTTTTATATAATATTTGATGTCGTACTTTAAATAATTAAGAGTAATATTATTTTTCATCAACCTAACAAAGAAAAAATTCACAAATCGTAAGTCACAAGTATACAATTGAATCAACTCCATAACAACAATAATTATAAGAGAACAATGTCACAAAGTCATAAAACTAAATCAAAACAAGACATTAGAATAAGAACTAGTCTTATCATTTAAACATCATTCCAACTTACTTCGAATACAAATGCATCAACAGAAAGTCACATGTAAAAGATAACAATTGTACAGTAAGAGAAAGAAGAGTAAAAAAGAACAAATATGAAGAGATGAGATGGGCTATAGTTAAATTGTTAAAACAACATTTCTAAAACTTGTGTTTTGCTGGGAAATAGAAAGAAAGAGGCTAAAAAAGGAGAAAAAAGCAAAAAAAAAATTAGGGTTTTGTTAGAAAAAGAATTAGGGATTAGTAAAAAATAAAGTAAGAATCCATGAAAGAGAGAAGATTCATGAAAACAAGAGGAAAAAGAGAAAAAAAATTGGTGTGTCCAACATGTGTCCACGTCGTGTCCGAAAATTCAAAAAAATAAAAAAAATTCAGACATGTTTTTTGGCGTGTCCGACACGTGTCGAGGCATGTCCAACGCGTATCTGTGTCCAACACGTGACGGATTCATTGCCTTTTTAGGTATGGCCGTGCTTCCTAGGCTCCCAATCATGGCTACAAAGAGCCCGTTTGGGATTGCTGTTAAACCACTTAAAAACACTTTTATTTTAAAATTTTGTTTCTAAATGTGTTTGGTAACCATTAAAAGCACTTTGAGTGATTACAAACTGTAGTTCAGTAGAGCTTTTGAACGAAGCTAAAATTTGTAACTTTTAAAACTGCATTCTTAGTAGTTCTATATTTTTGATAAATGTTTTTTCTTAGACAATTTTATCCTTTTTAATTTTTATAAAGACAATTTTGTCCCTTCTTTTATAAATTATTATCAAATATGGTAACATACTATTAAAGGACATTATTGTAAAATTAGTAATAGAAGTGCTTTAAAAAAATTGTTACCAACAAATTAAAAGGTACTTTAATTGTGGAAAGTACTTTATATAATATATCACCAAACACCTAATATGCTTTTTACTAACAGCAATTTTATGACAGCTCTATTGACAAAAGCGCTTTTTTTCATTCTACTAGCAATGCCAAACAGACTCAAAGTCTATTGAGTGCTTTTAAATATATAACGTTTATTTTTAACCCAAAAATTCTACAAACTAACAATATAGATTTTTTTATATTTTAATAAATCCAAGTTGACCTAGTGAGTGCGAATGGCAAAACAGCCCACCCCATCAAGTCCCTGCCCCATTTAGAACCGTTATGGGAGTGGTTAAATGGTTTTGGGCAGGGATGGGGGCTAATATCGAAAACAAGTGTAAGTGCAAAGCGGGAGGGGGAAAGGTCACCTTGCCCTGTTTATACTACAAAATTACTATTTTACCCTTATAATTTATTTTATGTACAAAATTGTCTGATTAGGTGAATATACTTTAAGAAACCCTAGGTTCAACTTCCGCCACTTGGCCGCTCTCTCTGCTCTCCATCTCTCTTTGTCTCTCAATCTCTGTCTGTTTGCTCGCTTTGTCTCTTACTCAACTGATGTAAAAATAAATCGTTTGGGAAAGTGAAAAACTATAGATTTCACATCAATCTTTGATTTGTGTACTTGATTTACATGTATATATACGTATATACATGTGATTTTGTTTCAATGATTGTGAATTTAAGTTTGACATGCATTTTGATGCATTTGGAGAAGAATTAAGTGTAAAAATCATTCTTGAACATGCATTTGTATGCAATGCAACATAAGGTGGTGTAAAACTTCCACAAAGGTGTGGAAGAGGAAACTAAATGGGGTGGGGTGGAGGAAATTAAACGGGGTTGGGGACAAGGTTAGAGGGTACTCAATAAACGGTTTTGGGTGGGGACGAGCGGAACTCTGCTAAACAGGGACAGGGATAGAGAGAGGGGGTCTGCCCCAAGCATGCCCGTTGTCATTCCTTCTAATGAGCCTCAAATTATAACAACAAACAAAAAATTATGAAGCAATGAACAAATCGGGGAGAAACAAGAACCTATCTTCACTTCATTGGAAAGAGTTAGCCATTGAACATGAAATTAAACAAAAGTCAAGTTTGTTGATTAAGGTAGAAACATTCTAGTGACAATGGTGTAAGCTAATCATTACCATTTTGTACAATCAGGTGATCGAGGGAGAGGGGATAGACGAGATAGAGTGGACGGGATCCAAGAGGAGAGCCTTCGAGGTTCGTTCCTATTATAGACTCCTCTCGAACTCCTCGAGTCCCACTTTTCCTTGGAAGGCTATTTGGAGAACAAAGGCCCTTGTGAAGGTGGCCTTTTTCACTTGGACAACTACCTTAGGAAAGATTCTGACCATTGATAACCTAAGGAGAAGAGGCCGTTTTATGATAAGTTGGTGCTGCATGTGCAAGAGGTCAGAGGAAACGGTGAACCATCTTCTTTACATTGCACAGTAGCGAGGGACGTATGGTCTATGTTCCTAGTTGCGTTTGGTATGGACTGATGTTTCCCAGATCCACGAAGGATATGATCGAGGGTGTACAGTGGATAGCCGAGTCAGGAAGGCTTGGAGGGTCACTCCCCTTTGTTTATGGTGGGGTTTGTGGCAAGAGAGGAATAGGAGGCGCTTTGAGGATGTGGAGTCCTCTATTTGGACTCTCAAATACAAAATTCTAACTCTTTTATTTTTTTGGGTATACGGAAAAAATTGTACATCGGATGGTCAAGTAGTGGACCTTCTTGATAGCTTAAGATTTTAGTTGGTCAGTTTCCGGTTCTTTGTAAATCCCCGGGTTCGATCCCCTTTGAGCGTCTTTCTAATGAATTTTTATTTATCAAAAAAAAAAAAAACTTCCCAGAACTTTTGAGGCCAGCAATATTCTGTTACAAATGTGGAGACAAGAACTATTTAAGTATTCATAAAGTCAAGCATTCAAGCTACATAATCATCCACTTATTTTTTTATTTTAATTTTTTTTATAAGTAACATCCACTCAATTTCAGAACTTTAAAGCCTTCAAACTAACAATACTCCATCATTTTATAACACAAGAAAATCAATCCCAAACCTTACCCAAATAAATAAATAAATAAAACAGAGTTTAGCTAAGTTGTTAATAAAAAGTTTTCCTTAACAATGAAAAACTATGAGACTAGACAAGAGCCCATCAATCTTAATGGAAACCCCACCATAAAAATTCTATTACACTACAAGGAAAAGAAAATGAACAGCGCTGACTATTGAGAAATATACACATAATAGAATCCTAATAACTATTACTTGTTTCAAGTTCTAGAGGCTTTACCACATATGTAGTAGAAACTCAGCTCACTATCAAAACCCCATGCTAAACGAAGCCAAAACTTCTGGTAACCGTCAATTAGATACACTAAATATGCCAATGAAGCAATCACCTACAAGGAATATAAAGAAAATGGATCGGAGCACAACTCTAGAAAATACAATATTTGCAGTACACAAAAGAAACATAAAGTGAAAGAGAAAATCAAAAGAAGAGGATAAATGACCTACAAGCTGAACAGCGAGAAATATAAACAAAATGTCTCTGGTCACAAAAAATCGAAATTTCAAGGTTCGCCATTTCCTATCAGCAAGAACATGAACTCTCAAATGATAAGGAGCCTTGCAGGTTGTGCAATGAGCAAATGCAAACCCTTCCTGCAGAAAGTGAGATGATCAGAAATAATTATGACACTATTAGACAACTAAATGCTGTTATTGATAACACTTAAGGAACAATATGTAAATATATGTCAAAGATTATCGGACAAATTCAACCGCCTTTAATATGGGGCATGACTCTTCTTCATAAAAAATTTATTCACATTGCAAGTTTCAAAACAAGAGCATGTTGTGGCATAGTAAGCCATACTTGCACCCAATACACTTGGCAAAAATAATACTCCCTCCGTCCCTAATTTTAGTCCACTATTCCTTTTTGGGATGTCCCAAAATACATGTCTATTTCCTAAAATGGATGTACTATCTTTTATATGATTCCTAAACTACCCTTTTCAAATTTCATTATCCTAAAAGTTGGCCCCACTATATAATAATAACACTAACTTTTAAACAAGGATAATGTGTAAATTCATCCATTACTACTATAAAAAGTAGGCTCCACCATAAAAAGTTGGACTCCCAATGATGCCCATGAATTTTGGGACAGAGGGAGTAATGGAACTGTTTAATTCAAAAAATAGTGCCAAGATTCTGATATAGATATCCAAGACCTCCATTTCAGAAGGGTATCAATCATTTATGCTTGTTTCAACAATCCAAGAAGAACAAAAGTGACCGATACACAGGTATTAATGTCAGTTTAAACAAACTTATGAAGCACTGTTGATTAATTGGAATAATCACAATAAATCAGAGTATTCCTTATTTCAGCGACTTTTAAATGACCGCCCACTGTTTTGAATGTTTTTGTGGTTCATGTCTTGAAATGAGGCTCGAGAAAATACTCAGACAACAAGAGGTTCATACCATCAAGGGCTTAATACAAGTGGGATCTCCTACTCCTTGCAAATGCAAGGTTGAGGGTCCGAGTTGATTAGACAATATGACTGCGTGTTTGACTTTCACTACCAAACATAAAAAAATAAAATAACAAAACAAAACAAAACGGGGGGTCCAGACCTTGTACTGTGGGGTTGACATTGGGTGAGACCTCACACATTAACCAAAAACAAAATTCCTATCTCGAATTTAAGAACTTACAAGTATTGCTCTTTCTTGTTAAGATTTAAAAAACTTGTTCTTTATTTTACACAAATATATATATCCTTAGAATAAATGCAATAAATTTGACATTCATTAAAATTCCACAGGATGCTTGGCACCTCACAGAATTTTTTAACTAAAATTAACAATTGTAGTGTATGCATGCACACATTTACACACTCATAAAAAGCGTTTTCACAGGTGTTAATGTAGTATATAATATTTAAATAAAAAAAGGAAAATTTATTTAAGCTAAAATTCAAATTTTGAGGCATATGCATTCACACATCTACACACTCAAAAGAATGTCATTGTAGGTGCCAATCTAGTAGAAAAGATTTAAATAGGTTAAGGACCAAATTTTATTTACACACACACATATGTATATATATGTATTTTTTTTTTGATAAGTAAATATTTATTAGAAAGCGCCCAGAAAAAGGGAGGGGCAACCCTTGAACAAGAACCTATTACAAAGCAAAGGAACTTAAAAAGTCAACCATTTCTTCTACGGAGTTACAAGCCCTACCTTGAACCCAGTAAGAGAGGGTACAAAGAATTGAGAATTTAAGCGTCCCATTATGAGAATGTATCTATATATATACATATATATACATATATATGTGTATATATATACATATATGTATATATATGTATTAACTCTGGAAGGGGCTTAATTTGGTTCTCGAGCCCAATGTTGATATCATTTTAACGCAGGAAACATAGAGCATGATCAAAACAAGAACCGAAAGTTACACTATGGCCATAATTTTACAAAACAAGAAAAAGAAGTTGGTGTATATACCCTCACAGCTCGCCAATGATCCAGACATTCCCGGTGGACATACTTTGATGTCCCTTTGCATTTGCATGGTGCAATAAAATCCCGACCTGAAGCAAACATCAGAACAATACTTCAGTCCAAGTTGGTCCGCTCGATCTTCATGTGCAAATAGCAGTCAAAAAATAAACTTGACCAGTTATGAAAATATATAAATCAGACTAAAAATGCCATACAACAGTGATATCATAACAATAAACTAAACCAAGGACTGTTTTGTTACTTAAAAACAATGTAGACCGCAATTTTGTTATTTAAAGTGACATCTTTCCTTCTTTAATTCTCATCCACTGCTAAAAAAACCTATATAATTACAGAAATATAAGAAACATTATGGTGATTGATATGATTTACGTCAGAGCCCAAAACATTTGTCAAAACATCACAGCATTCTAACAATGAGAAAGTATCACATTAAAGCCTCCCATTTCTTTAGCTTTCCCAAAAAGACTGACGAAAATTTCATAAAGTCACACCCATCCTATCATGGATTATATAAGAACTATACGGCTTTCATACTGAAACAATGGATTAAACGCATCACCAATTGAGACATAATTGACAACGACTTAAACTCCTTCTTATTTAATTTCACTAAATCGTGAAAATAGCATATAAAATTAGAGAATTTTAAGGGTACAAAAAAAAAAGTGAATTTGCAACCTATGTGCGTCTGAGTGGGAAAAGAATGAAATTGAAGTAAATTACCATCGGTTTCGAGACAAATTCGACATTGAATTTGCTCGCCCGGACCAGCTTCGAGGTCGATCTCGTTGGGTTCTGTGATCGGAGAAGGAGCAACGAGAGGAGAGGGGTCCGCATGATCAGCCATTGACTTCTAGAGAGAGACCAACACAATCTGGGAGCCCTATACAAACAAAAGTCAACACAGGTAGCCCATGAGCAGAAACCCTATTTCCTCTTTCTCTCTCTAAAATTCTCTTGCTATTTCTATTCGACTCTCTCTCTCTCTCCTCACTCCTCTCTCTCTCTCTCCCCTGTTCTGTGAGCTTTGGTGATGACCACCCAGGAGAGAACCCAACAAAAGTCTTTCACCGTTCAGAAATAATGGGCTTCCTGAAATGACGAAAAGAATTTTGGGCATTTATTTATTTTTTGTTTATTTATTTTGTTACCGGTATTAATAAGGCTGCATAACGGTCGGGTTGGGCTGCGATAGCCCGTCGGGCTTTGACCGTTCAACAGAACGATCAGACTTGAAGACATTTTAAAAAATCCAAACTCGGCCCTTGGGCTTTGAGAAGCCAATTTTGGGCTTGGAATGGGCTGGACTGTCAGGCTTAAAATTCGATTTGATTTTATGTTGTAAATAAAAAAACTAAACAAAGGTTTGGTTTTCTCTGTGCAAATTGCAATGAGAGATACATGTATATACTTGTACAAGTAGATATTATGTAATTACAATGTACGGCTCATAAGAGAAAAATCATAAAAAATTAATTGATAAAGATGAACGAAAAATTGAAGGAGAGTAACTGATACACTATACAACTAATGAGAGAAATTATAGGAGATAATAGAGAGAAGAATAAAGACAATGTGTAGAGACCGGGTCTAATTTTTGTCCTAATTGCATTTTAAATGATGTTTAGTGTGTTTTAATTGTGGAAAACATGTCTGGGGAGTGTGAAAAACATGGATACTTGTCATGTAATCATGTAGAGATTTCATATGCATTCATGCATGACTACCTGAGTTAAGGTAGAGTCGGGTGGATCATTCCTTCTGAGCGTAGTTGTATGCTCATCCCCTCTCCCAAACTCTTTTCAGATAAAGCTCCCATAGAGGACGAGGCATAGAGCTTTAAAGCGGATGTTGAGCTTTTTCTTTTTCTGAATTTCTGTTGAAGATATGTATGTAGAAGTCCATACCGATTTGTGGCATGTCGACTATAGCTATAAGTGTTACATTTACATTTGGTTCACCGATTGTTTATGAATTTCAAATATAATTGTCACACTTAACACATGTTAAACCTTTTGAGAAAATATGTACAATGAGCTCATTGATGTATGGTTTTTGAGATATGTGTTCATAATGGTTCTATTGATCTTTTATGCATGGAAGTTGTGGGAATGAATGTAGAATGTGAGTTTATATGTTTAATGAATTTCTTAATGTTTAGAAATGTGAGAATGGTTTGGAAATGATGATTGTATAATTCCTTAGCTAGTTTCTCACCCTATGAAGTTTTGTGAATGTTTATAATTCAAGTGAATGAATGTTTTGAAGTGAAGTTTTGGAAATTATGGACTTTGCACCTATGAGCCTCAAATGTATGGATTTGTGTAGTTTTTTTTATCATGTTTAAGATTGCAAATGAGTGTATGATCATAAAGATTGCATATAGACTTCTGACAATCAAGTTTTGAGGCATTTTTAGAGTTTCGATCGCCTAGTCTTTGTAGCAGCCAGCTGAAACTGTGAGATTTTGAACTTTTGTAAATGGGGTACCTATTTCGGACGATTGAAGGAAAGTTTCAACAAACCAAAAGCTCCCTTTTGGCCGACCGAAGCTACCCTTCAGCCGAGCGACAGAATTAGAAACCTGAATGTCAACTGAACTTAGGTTTCAGCCGACCAAAAGAGGTTCCAATCGACCGAAACCTAAACTAAATTGGAATTCTTCAAACCTTAGAATATGAGCGAGTGTGTAGGACGCATAGACCAATGTGAAACTATTGTGATGGTGTTGATGAGTATATGCCAATGTAATGGCGTATGGATAGAAAGCTTTTACAATTAAATGGTTTTAAATTATGATTAGGAGTGTTGATGTTTGACAATCACCGTTCACCCCTGTTTTCCTCGCTCTTAACTGGGAGTCAGAAATCGGGGCATGACAACATGATATCAGAGTAACCGGGTTAGAATGCCTTTGGACGATGGGTGGGGTTAAACCACGCATGGTGTATGAAATTGACGTTGTGATCCTAGATTTTAAGACTAAGTGCATATTACATGAAAATTCTTATGTGCTTATTTGTTGGTGTAGCATGCTATCTATGAAGTAATTTAACATGTTGTGTATGCATGAAATGAATTGATCAAGTACATTCATTTGTTGAATTTTTTAATATCTTATTGTTATCTACATAGAAAGATGTTACCAAGAAGAGCTCGAGGAAGAGCACCGACAATGGCTCCCATTGATGGAGAGCAGTTTATGCGCGACATGGTTACTACTATGTGGCAAATTGCTAGAGAAATGCAAAGGGAAACACAAGAGGAGACACAAGCTCTGCTGAGAGCAACTCATCCTAGTCGAATGATAACGACATTAGGATATGTGAAGAAGCATAGTCCACCAACATACTCGGGAAGATCTGATTCTATGGTGGCAGAAAATTAGTTGGACGAGATTGTTACACTTCTTACCGTACTTGAGATAGAGGAAGTTCTAAGGGTGAAAGTGGCCGCCATTACCTTAAAGGTGAGGCCAGCAGTTGATGAAAATTTATAGGAAACTACCATGACATCGAGACGATGGATTGGGATATGTTCCAAGTGTTTTTATTTGAGAAGTACTTTTCAATGACGGTGAAGGACAATCTGAGGTGGGAATTTTATGAGTTAGTTCAAGGCTCGATCACAGTGATGGAATACAAGACCAAATTCACATCTTTGTATCGTTTTGCACTAGAGATGATTTCAATTGAGGAGCTTAAGATCAAGCAGTTCATGAGAGGTCTTCGAACATTCATACGAGATCGAGTGGTAGTCTTGGATTTGACTAGTTATGCGGTGGTAGTAGAGAGGGCATTGTTGTGTGCGATGAACTTTTACAATTTATAATTTACCACTCGCAATAGAACGAATCCTTGAAGGATAAGGCTCTAAGGTAAGGGCGTTGATCCCACAGAGACTACATAGGAATAATTCGCTAAAGGTTGAGGGTTGATTCTCGTTTAAATCACAACCGAGTGTTGGTTGTTGTCTTACTCTAATTTAAAAGCATAAAAGATAATTAAAATACGAAGTTTGAGAGAAGAGTAAATGACTAGGGTTTAAACTTCACCACTAGCCTCGTAAGATGCCACACTTATAATAAATTAGGAAAATTCATGCAATTGTGTACTAAGTGGTGCAAATGGCTTGTGGCCTACAACGCTACTGTCAAGAGGATACATGCACCTTAAAATACTACAATCCATCTTCGATATGTGTAAATTCCCTACCTACCTACTTACCTAAATACCTAATTAACTAAGTGTAGCTAATTTACCATCTCTTAGCATGGATTATGTAAATCTAACTATGCATGTTATAGTGAAAACTAATCTCAAGCCACCACTTGTAGTCCTTGTGAAACTTACAAGTGTTTGAAGATCACATGAAAAAAGTAAGCATTATAAGACAAGAAAGATAAATTACTCACATGAACCTGAAGAATTTGTAAACTTATATTGATATAAGGCTCAAGGCAAGAGACATATATGCAAAAATACATAAAAATCCCTAATTCATTGAAGTTAGAACATATTTACAAGACTAGGGTTTGTCAAAACACTAAAGAAGGATCAGTTGATCATGGTGGGCTGGAAGCACTCCATAGACAGAGATGATCCTATGCTCAAAATGGTCTTCAAGGCCTTATAAAACCCTTTTTGAAGCTTTCCCTCTCTAGAACTTTACTTTTTCTCTCTAGAATTCTATATATACTCTCTATTACAAGAATTGTGATATCTCTCTCTATTACATATTTTCTAGCTATATATCTGATTTGAGGCTCAAAATATCACAGAAATTCCGTTCAAGGCTTTATCCAAACAAAATTGGACAAGTGGCAAGTGAAGAAAATATCTGCAGAAAAATATCTTCTGTAGGATTGGGCAATGCATTGAAATAGGAACTTTAATGCATCGAAACTGCGATGCATCAAAGCTGTGACTTCGATGCATCGATCTCTACTACTTCTGTAGATCTTCAACTCTTCAGCTTTTTGACTCCGATCTTGACACACCATTCACTATTCCTTGATATAGACTTTCCATAAAGCACGATAGGACATAGGAATGCATTCTTGAACTGATAAATGAGTCGAATTGTGCCGAATTCTGAGTTTGAACCTGAAATCATCAAAAACATAAAACACGTAAAAACTATACAATATGTGCAACTATGGGATTAAAATACATAAGTAAATACACGAGAATGTATAATATTCAACGCTTATCACACCCCTAAACTTAGATATTACTAGTCCTTTAAGAATATAAAAAGAAATAAAATAACACAACTACTCTACTTCCGCTTGCGTGAAAAACACGGTTGTATTTAACAAATGCAACAAGCATTTTAAACCCCTAGACAAGTCTCGTGGCCAAGTGAAGTCTCATTAGGTTTAACATGCTTGTTAAACTCACAAAAATATGCAAAATGGTGGTTTGCTTAGTCATCATCTAGAGAAGAGTGATACCCCAATTAAATTTCAAAATAACATATGCAACAAGTATTATGGAGCTATATGGACATCAATAGATATAAACTGATGAAGCAAAAATTCACCCCGAACTGGTCAAACATCAACCTGTAAAAAATGACAAGAGAAGAGTAATCGAAAGGGCACCGGCGCGGTGCCGGCAGACTACACTTCGACGATTAAGTCAGAAATTGGAAGGGCTTTAAAAGCTGTAAAGGAACTCAAAGGGTATTAATTGCGTCCCTTGGTATATGTACCATCTTGTATTTATTGTGACAAAGTGAGGGTGTGCCATAGTAAAACTCTGTCTCTTCAGCTTCCCTTTCCCACTTGGAGACAACCAGTCTTGGTCAATCCCACTTGGAGACAACCAATCTTCTTATCCACATCACCGCACTATCCTCCCACGTCATACGTTTCATATTAGGATTCAAACACCCCATAATAAACCATTGACAATCAGAATTAGGAGACAGTCCCCACATAATGGTCAGTCTAATACACATATAAGTGCAAACCCTAAAATCCTCTTTGAAAAGTGAACATACATTTAAATGCGTGGCTTATTGTCGTTAATGGAGAATAAAAAGAACATCTGTTCTTAAAAGAATAAACTTTTCAACACAGATCACCAAAGCATAATGTTAACTGCAAAAATATTTACAAACACTTAAGTACAACTAGCTGTGCAATGCCTAAGTCCTTTAAGCTTTCTAGTAAGCCCATATAGCAGTGTTGGGTCAAGACTCCCAAACCGAACAGTTTTAAGGCATTGGGTGAAGAAACACTCCTCAGACTTAATAACCGAGCTTACTAAGCTACGAACTTAAACGAGCCAATTATTTTCTTATTGTTCAACCTGACACACTTTTTAGACGCGAACACTCAATGCTTCCTGAGGCACAAAGGCTCGGTTTAATAAGTGAGAAGGCTTATTGCCAATTTTATTTTGTTTTGTTTGTTTTCTTTTTCAAATTTTTTTTTTAGCTTTTGATATTTCTAAAGCAATTCAGTCTTCAAGTTGTTCCAATAAAAACAAATGTTTTCAAAATTTTCCATACGACGCATACTCCATAATTCAATACATGTGTGCACGTTTGTGCCGTTAAGGAAAAATTAGGGAAAAAATTGTTCAGTATTCAAAGGCTAAACAAAAATCTAGACTGTTCTTGTAGTAACCCTTGTGGGCGGGTGCAAAGAAAAGACACTGGGCGAGCTACTATACTGACAGGGTACAGGGTGCTCAATCCCACATCGCCTGGGTGTGGAGAAGGGGATGTGTAAAATCCAAGAACAAAATCGTGCGGGCTTAGGCCCAAAGCGGACAATATCATACCATGTGTTGGAGTGGGGTATTACAGTTCTAACCTAATACCTAATTTTCAAAAGTTCGAGTATTTTCGGATGTCAAAGCTCTTAATTAGCAGATGCATTTATCGATGACGTGGGGGGGGGTATTACATCCTAAAAAAAAAGACATCATGGCAAACATGAGTTAAAAATGCAATATGTGCAAAAATAGTGTATGCAAGTGTACAATACTATCCCCAAACTTAAAGTAAACATTATCCTCAATGTTGACACTAAAAAGAGTTAGAACAATATTACCAGCTGGTTGATGGGTTTCAAAAAGGCAAAACATTAACCATGTTAGGGTAGTGGATACACGGGTACATGGGTATGCATCAGACACGCGGGGCATCAAAACCTGCACAAGTACAACTACATACTAGCATAACATACAAGAACTGAAAAATAAAGAAAAAGAACAGATGAACATAATATGTAAAGAGAATGAAAAGCTGATAATATTCCAATAATTCAAACATGAGCGTCATTATGTTAGGCACTCGATCCTACATCAATAAGTACTCTCTTAACTCGGTAGTTCGTAACCAAGAGACTGATCACCAATGGATCTTCATGCGATAGTTGTACCCTCATTAGATCCGGGTCTCTAAACGTGATCTGAACGCCTACTCCTTTGTCCTGTACTGAATTGACTTCTCCTAACTTTTATAGCTTTTTTGCCTAGCGGAGGTGGGACATATTTGTGCCTTGGTCCTCCTATGTTGCGTAACCATGTATGGTGTTGATTGTTCTGATTGGACTTAGGTGTTGGTTTTCCCCTTTATGTTCAACGATCGGATGCTCATTTCGGTCGAGTTGATCTTTTGAGACATACTCGGTCAGTCCACATTTGGCTATGATTGCCTCAACCTGCCCTCTCAGATTACGTCATTCGTTGGTGGTATGCCCATAATCCTGGTGCAGGGCGCAGTGTCTACTCCGATCTGTATGCTCGGCTGGAATCCGAATTGGTGGTGGCGTTCGGAATATACCCCTGCCTTTGTTTTCCTGGTAAAGCTTAGCCAAGGAACATTTTAGAGGGGTATTCTTTTCTTCGTATTTGGGCTTCTTCTCAGGCTTCACTGGAGTTGGAGGAACTCTGCTCTGGTTCCTCGGCTTACTTACCTTATCCTTGGACTGAGTGCCGATGCTTATTAAGGTTGATCTTTGTTGATATAGCGCCTTGTCTTCTTCAAGGCTGAGGTACCCTTGTGCCTTTATGTTCAGATCTCCCATAGTCTTAGGGGTTTTCCTGACCAAAAAGAGTGGAGTTTTGAGCCCGAAATCATGGCTACTTTGAAGGCTTCTATCGCCGCGGCCTAGTCACAACCGTCAATCAAAGACATTTCCAGGTTAAACCTAGTTATGAAGGATTTCAAGGTTTCTCCTTTGGCCTGCCTCATGGTAAAGAATGACAATATGGTTTTCTTCTGTCTCCAGTTCTCAATGTACTAAGCGATGAAGAGCTCGGACAGGCTTGTGAAACTGGGGGTTGTGCCTGTTGGCTGTTGTTTGAACCAGGTCAGAGCGGCTCCTATCAAACTAGTCAAAAACACTTTACACATGAGGTTCTCATCCTCGACATGCAACATCATTTTTGTTGCACGTGGTATAGATGGTCGACGGGATTAGTTTGTCCATCGAAGGTGGCAAAACTTGGAAGTACGAATTTCCTTGGATTCGGGGATTTTCGTATCTCTTCCGTGAAAGGGGATTGGACTACCCTGCTAGTCACCTAAGTTGCCAGATCCACCAGAGTTTGGTTCTTCAGATCTTTGATATCAGCATTGACTTTCTCTAGTCGCCGGCGATTGCATCGAACTAAACTTTTGGTCTGAGGGTTTGATATTCCGATTAGGCTGGATGCCCTACCCTTTCATGAGTCGAGTCATATTCCTCGGAGTCCTACTGTTCAAGCACGGTCTCCTCGAGTTGATTCCCCGTAATTCGGGTTTGCTTTTCTTGAAGCAAATCGTTGCGTCTGTTGGATTCCTCCAACTGTTCTCGTAGTTCTTGCAAAATTTGCTCTTGAGTTGGATTCTGCTCCATCACTTGGTTGTGAGTAGGGGATTGGACTACCCTGCTAGTCACCTAAGTTGCCAGATCTGCCAGAGTTTGGTTCTTCAGATCTTTGATATCAGCATTGACTTTCTCTAGTCGCTCGGCGATTGCATCGAACTAAACTTTTGGTATGAGGGTTTGATATTCCGATTAGGCTGGATGCCCTACCCTTTCGTGAGTCGAGTCATGTTCCTCGGAGTCCTACTGTTCAAGCACGGTCTCCTCGGGTTACTTCCTCGTAATTCGGGCTAACTTTTCTTGAAGCAAATCATTGCGTCTGTTGGATTCCTCTAGCGGTTCTCGTAGTTCTTGCAAGATTTGCTCTTGACTTGGATTCTGCTCCATCACTTGGTTGTGAGTAGGTGACTCTTGTCCGATTATAGTTCCAGAATGCAACTGTACTGGCATAAATCCCTAGGGAATTTTTGAGTACGTCGATTCTCACAGACGGCGCCAAAGTACAAGTGCAAGAAATTTCTAAATAATTTTCCTCACACCACACTCAAAGAGAAAATTTTTATATATCTCAAATCAGATCCCCTTTCTTTTAAGTTCTGCCATTTCTTTTATAGTGTTTTTTGGTTACATGAATTTTGCCCAAGATCTTTCCATGATTGACGGTAGACGCGATTTCCTCCTTGTTTTGGGCAATTCTCCAGCGCAAGTCTGGCCATACTGTAACTAAGGTTTGATTGCTGATTATGTGTGTTGATGGATCGTGTGAACTCATAGAGGTGATGTGATGTGGCTGCCCGATGGCCTATTTGCTGAAAGTTTCACGTATCGCATCTTCTTTAGCTAAGATTTTTACTCCTTACAAAAGTGCTTGATCAAAATTGTTTTCAATCATGAAATCCATGTCAGATGCAGGAATTGAGGTAGAAAATAGTAGATTTGTCATCATAGTTCACTTGCTGGCCAGAGATATGAGCACAAGTGTCCAAAATATTTTTAACAATTAAAGCGTCTTCATGAGTGGCTTTGCAAAAAAAAGAATAGCATCGTCCGCATATAAGAGATGAGTCCTTGTCAGAGTAAAATAAAAATAAATAAGGAGAAAGAGGGTCTCCTTATCAGAGTCCTCTTGAAGGTGTGATAAGCCTCCCAGCTTCTCTACTTTAGAAGGTGAGAAAATCCTATTAAGCTACAAGCCTTTGTGGTACTCGAGGGCTCAGTTACCAGAATCTTCCAAGTTAAAAATCCTATAGTAAGTTGAATCCTTCCTTGATAACATGTTTAATTCACCACATACAAACTTCATGTTGAATCTTCAGTTGAAATGACTCTCATTTAAAGTAAAACTTAATTTGAAAGTAATATCCAATTTGCATTATTAAAATGCACTTAATTTGACAGTTCCTTGATTTATTTAGATTTAAGTATTAAATTGAATTATTAAAGATAGAGAGTTAATTAAAGATTGTGACAAATGAAAGCATGTTTGACGTAGAGATTGAATTTAGAACATCACGATTTCTCAAATTTAACGTCACTGCAGCTCAGAGTTTTTAAGTACTACTACAATTACGCAAAGAAAAATATGACAATTACTAAAAACCATTATCCTAATAAGTCTCTTCATGAGCTAAGTAAGAACTTCAAGTTAGGAACAGACGTGGAAACAGTATTTGGAGAAGATCTCACACTACTATTCTCCTACTTCTTCCTCTTCTTTGGGGGTTGGAGAGCTTCTTCCTCGTCCTCTTCATTTTCTTCTTCCTCTTCTTCCTCCACAGCTTCTTCCTCGTCCTCTGCCCCACCATCATCATCGTCGTCGTCGTCATCGTCATCTTCATCATCATCATCTTGGTCATCTCCGTCATCATCTTCTTCGTCGTCGTCATCTTCCTCTTCACCGTTCTCTTCTGCCCCACCTGCCCCTCCTTCTGGAGCCTTCTTCGGGTTGCTCTTCTCCTCGTTGGGGGGCTTGCCATTATCCCCTCCATCTTCGGATGACAAGTCCTCCTCGCCTTCATCAAATCCACCATCACCATCATCCTCATCCTCACCGTCATCTTCATTGCAGTCATTTCCTTGTGCATCTAATGGCTCGGAATGGCATTGGGTGGGATTGTCTCCTTTAATTCTAGGTTTGTTGGTAGGTGACGCAAAAGAATCCTGAAATCATTTTATCAGGGTGCATCACATGGATGGTCAAGCAAAGCATGGAGAATTACATAGATGGTAAAAAAAAAATACATTAGTTTGAAGAGACGCACACAATAAAATACCTACAGGTATTAAGATGAACAGCACCAGACATTAAAGCAAATGTACTGCATAATTCCATAAAGCATCAGAACTTTCAAACTAATCAACGCTTGTGTAAAGGTATTTCCAGAAAAATATGCACTATGTAGCAATCGTGTTAACAAGCTAAAAGCTCAGGTTCACAAGCACGAGAAGAGTTATTTTGTGCAAAATAATGTCAAAGGTTAAGTATGTCCCTACTCTTTAACCGCACAAGTAGGGCATAAACTAAGTAATATCCTTTTACATTGAGCTACTACATTGTCTACATTGCATTAGTTATTGCTCACCAATATCTTGAAGTAACCGTTTGAACCACGTTATAAGTAACCCTATTGGCTCTCTACTTCTAACTTTTAGCATCAGAAATGTAGGATCACATAGAATTCCATCAAGCAAAAGAAATCATGTTTGGAGAATGAGAAATGGAAGAATTCAAATTTTTACTTGTAATTATGATCAACATTTTGGCACTAGTTATTTTGTTACTTCACTGGATCATCATCTGATCAATTAAGTTATTAGAGCTGATAACTGGAAAAAGAATAAAAATCCAATAAAAATGGGTAAGATCTCCATTCCTAATTTAACTAACCATTACTATAGAAAGTTTTGTTAATGTCATGACAATTTTTAATTAACAACCATTTTACCTCTATCAAAGTCATTAAATACTTATAAAATAAATTAGGAATGGAGATCTTAAATCTATATTTTGCCCTCAAGGGAAAGTGTGTAATGAAATAAAACCAAGTCAACTCAGTGAATCATCTTCTTTTCATAATTCAAATTCATCTAAAATCATGTTAACTCAGTGAGCCACAACACAATTCCTCAACCATTCCCTTCACCTACTAGTTTACCACTGCCATTATCACACTTTTCCTCTCTTAACCCCAACCTCCACCACCACCAATGATCCAAACTAACAGACCATTTTCCAACATAAAACCACCTATACCACCTGGTACCACCAGAATGACAATGATCATCACCAAACCATAAATAATTCAACAACTCATCACTACCACCATTTGACCCTCCAATACCAGACTACAATCACCATGAAAAGGACCCACTACATAGATTCAAGCATAAAATGGAATTCTAAATGCAGTTCTAAAACTCATTTCAGTCTCTAAGATGAACATGTAGTTAATGTGACAATTTCAAGAGAGAGATTTTCAGTAACGGAGAGTACAAATCTGGAAATATTCTATAGAGATGTCAAGAAAAACAAAAATGAATGATGAAGTTGCATTCTAATCATGAGTCAGTCCACCAAAATTAACTAAAAGTAACACAAAAAATAGCTAGTGACATATAATAACAAACAATCATATGAAGCACTATGAAAACAAGTCTTCTTTAATTTTGATTGCTCTCTCTCTCTCTCATGTTTTCTTAGTTTTTTTTCTGTTCCTTATTTTATTTTATTTTATTCTGTTGATATAATGCTCTTGTAGTAAAATACCATCTTTCTCTGTAGACCGTGTGTACTTAGAAGCACTATGCAAAATATACACCATATGAATACCCCACAACTTTGACAATTTTAAGGCTTCACCCAACATAGTACAGGTACAAGTATACAACTTAGGACTATCAACTGCCATTGCTATGGTTAGTAGATTTAGCCCAAAGCTCTCACTGTCAACATGCTCTTCCATAAGCCATGTCATCGTCACACAACCTAGAACCAAACATTATGACTTCCTTCACCACCAACCCCACTTGACCATGGTGATGATGATGATAAGTTTTGGGTGGTAAAGGTGATACTGTGATGGCAACCCTAAAGGTAAATCTAGGAATTAGTCTTGCTTTAGAGTATTTTGGATGCAGATTACAATTATGGTTTGTGTAAATTGGTGGCTAAAAAATGGTTATACAAACTGAGATTTTAATTCATCAAGCAATTACCCTTTGTACCATTTTGAGATGCATATTGTAATGTTTCAACTAGGCTCGGATTTTGATACAAATCTGGTCCAAATCCGATCCAGCAACTCGGATATGGATTGAATATTTGATCCGATAATCCCTTAATTAACAAATCGAATATGAATTATGATCAATTTGATCTGACAAAAATATATATATATAATATGCTATACATATATTATCTATCATTCAATCGGTGTACATTTTGATTAAAAAAATATTGTATATGTAGTAGTTTATCAACTATAATATTGGAACTCGTTATTATTTCAATTTTTCTTCATTTATTTAATTCTTTTCTACCTTCAATTGATTTTTCTCTCTCTTCATTTTTTTTCTTTAACTAACAATCAAATATCTAATGTTTCTTATCATTTTTTGTTCATATTTTTTGGTCTTCTATCTCTTTCTCTCGCCTTTTCCAGTTTATATTTTAAAAATTTTAACAAAAATTACATCGGTATACAAATTAGGCTATTGGAATGGACATCTGATAATCTGTAGATCATTGGATTGGATCAGGCACGAAAAAAAATTAATTGCATTTTATACCAATAATTTTGTAAAATTATGCGATTGCCTCCACTAAAATTTTAAAAATACTATAGTACATAAGTACGCTCTCACAAGCGCCCCCCTCACATAAGTTCAAGCTAGATCTAGTCCGGATCCAATCCATTGACAGATCTAGTTTCAACCATTACGTTAAGGGCAAGTAGTAATCGTTGTTGTCCATTGGCTCAGGAAAATGATTATAAAAGATTTATTTATTTAATTTTCTAAGAAAAGTCTGTCTCTCTATTCCTTTTCCCATTCCTACCTCTGTGATCCAATAATCACTCAATTATTGAATAGATCTTAATTAATGTACTCAACTTGTGTTAAAAAAAGAAAAAGAAAGAAAAGACAGAATTACCCTCTTGTTCTTAGAACATGAGGGTAAAAGGGTAATTTCACTCTCTCCAACAAACTCTTTAACACCAGAATTTTTTTACTATAATTTTTTTAAAAAAAAAAACGACAAAGAGATAAAATATGCCATGGGCCCCTGACAAGAAGATATGATACGTTTTCGTTCCCCGAGAGAGAGAGATTTTTCCTTTGACTTTGGAGCTTTCTTGCATGACACGAGTGACTCACACGACCTAATATGCCAAATGGACCCACGTCCAACTAAACCGGAACTCAAACGATACCCAAAACCACAATTAATTTCTTTTTAGCTGTTCGTTTCGTTATTGTTACGCTATGATCGATTCGGAAAAATCTCAGTAGTCCCGTGGAAGGAATAAGAATACTACGTACTTTACTTTCTCGATCGATTCGACCAAGGAAACACAAAAACAAAAAGCCTGGCTCGAGAAACGAGATCAGGAAAGAAAACACCAATCCAGCAATAAAGTTTAAATGCGCATTTTAGCAACACAAGATTAGGCAACCGAAAGTAATTTTTAATTAAAAACAAAAAATAAGAAATCAGATCATGGAGCTCCCAAAGAACATAATAACAAAAAATCTGCGCAGGTTACAAGACCCTTCAAACCAGAATAATAACGTACAGGAGCGCAAGTTAGCAAAAATACCATGGGAATTAAAATAGATGGAAACCCCCCCCAAAAATAAATAAAAAATAAAAATAAACTAACTGGAAGAACTTTACAGTTTCAAACCGGATAGACGGATACCTGAGTTTGAGCTGAAAGCTGAGTGTTGACCAGAGTAGTCAGTAACAGAGCGGCTAAAGCTTCAGCGGCGAACGTTAGAAAACTCTGGTAAAGTGTAGCGACACTAACTGAACCACAGTTAGTCTCCATTTGTACGGCACACGACGACCTGCAAACATACCAAGGCAACGTCATGACCGTTAGATCTATCTACTTTTCTCCTCAGCCGTCGGATTTCAAATCAAACACGCCAAAAAAGAATGAATTAAGAAAATCACGAAACAGTAAAAGCTGAACAGAGAGAGTTTGAAAATTAGGGGAAAAGAAAATCGGAGAAGAAGACAAAAGACTACTTTACTGTCGAGAATAGACCGACAAAAAGTGAATTTTCATGGAAAATTGAAGAATATAAGAGAAATATTGCCGGAAAATGGGTCAAACCTTGCCGGAAAAGCGATATTCAAACAAATCTAGTAGAGATGGGGCTGAGGACAACTCAAAATTGGAAATCACGAGTAATACATAGAACGATCAGTGAATCACGAGAAAGAGGGGGGAAACCCAGACCGAGCTCAAATTGTGACGAATCAGGAAAATACATGATAAAAAAATCGATTTTTTACAAAATTGAACGAAATCAGAAAAGGAAAACGTACCACAGACCGAGATCTAAGGGCGTCAGAAGCAGATCTAAGGTTTTGAGGGACTAAAACCGCAGAAAACAGATATCAGAAGCGGCGTGCAATGTGGACCGTCCGATCGAGATCGTAGAGACACAACTGAGACGGGGAGAGATATAATCAGAGAGAGAGAGAGAGAAGAGAGATTGTTTGGTGTTACTGTGAGACTTGCCCGTGATTTTTCAGAGGGTAACGGGCAGTTCGGGCAGCGTCCCGAGCAAGAGAAAAGTGAGAAACATCGCGTCACTATGGCTGCCCGAAAAAACAAGTGTGGAGGAATAAGGTTCAGACAAGTGCAATTTAATTAACTTTAAGAATAAGAATAAGTCCATCGTGAGATCGAACTCGTGATGGTAGTTTTCATGAGCACTATGTTAAAAGAGCGCAATTTCGGCTAAAAAATTAGTGCAAAGTCAAGGCTAAAGTACAAAAAAATAACGAATGTGTAAAAACCTCTTCTTGTACTGCAAAAAAACAATTTACAAAATGTGTAAATAAATATATTTTATTAATTTAATAATTAAAATATCTAAAACACTTTTATATTTTACTGTCATATTTAGATGTCCAAACAGGACTCATTCGAATATTAATTTTTTATTTATTTAAAAAATATGCGAATACTTTCTT
This sequence comes from Cornus controversa, assembly GCA_026545225.1. Lineage (NCBI taxonomy): Eukaryota > Viridiplantae > Streptophyta > Magnoliopsida > Cornales > Cornaceae > Cornus > Cornus controversa. Next base: position 30,258,739 of record CM048846.1, on the reverse strand, counting down.
ATTTTTACTCGTTGTGCCCATATGAAATAATAAAATAATTAAGATATATTTTAGTTAATATAAAAATAAAAAATAGGAAATATTGTATCCAAGCATAACACAACTGTTTTAAAAACTGTAAGGGGCATTTTAGTTATTTAAAAAGAAAATTTTGACAGATAGAGGTGTTTGCACAAATTGTAAAAATGTAAGGGCTTATATGCATATAATAAATTGTAGGGAGGTTTTCTGTACATTTTGTATATAGCGGGGGTATTTTTTTCACTTTACCCAAAGCTAAATTACCATATTTTCAATATTAAAATAATTTTACAATAAAAAAATATACTTATTCATGAAACAAAAATTTGCACGAAACACTGACTTGATGGTTAGAGTGTACCTGGTTGACATCTCGTCAGTCTAATTCTAACTTCTCTGTTTTGCAAGCGACTCGCACTCAATCGAATCTTGCATAATTTTGCTTCATCACTTATATAATATAAATACTGATGAAGCAGAAATTCACCCTGAACTGGTCAAATGCTAACCTGTAAAAAGACAAACAATGGGGCAGTCAGAAGGACATTGGCGTGGTACTAGCCGACTGTACTCGGACAATCAAATTAGATATCGGAAAGGCTTGTTTAAGCTAGAAAGATACTTTAGAAGGTATTAATTGCGTACCTTGGTATATGGATCGTCTCTATATTTATAGCAGCAACATGAAAACGTAGCAACATGGAAATGTGTCCTAGTAGAAGACTAGCTTTTTAGTTCCCCAGAATTATCTAGAGATAGAAAAGTCCTGATTAAAGTATACCTCTTGTCCACGTTACCTTACTCTTAACTTTCACATCATACGTTTCACAATTGGAGTCAAATAGTCTATCAGATGCCCCCTGTTCATGAGGGTCGCTCGTCGGTCCTTAGGAACACCTTGGCTGGCCCATTGGACTGTAAAAAGGGACCTCGGGCCTATCAGCCCGGTCAATTAATGGCCTATGATTTTTTTTTCTTTTTACTGTTCTTTAGTGTACCCAACTTTGGCCGGATCCTTGGATCTGGCTTGGGCCAATTCCTTGGTGGATCCAGCCTTGGGCCAGATCCTAGGTGGGCCTCGTCTTGGCCGAATCCTTGGATCCGGCCTTGGCCGTACCCCGAGTGGGCCTAGCCTTGGCCGAATCCTTGGATCCGGCCTTGGCCGTACCCCGAGTGGGCCTAGCCTTGGCCGAATCCTTAGATCCGACTTGGGCCGGTTCCTTGGTGGGCCCGACCGCCAACCCTAGATTGGTATATCAGAACCCGATTTATATATAAAAAATGATTGTTGCTCTGAAGAATTAAACCTTAGATAATAAGCTCTAATGGTATCACCCTAACCATTATGTCAATGACTTATTTGATTAAGAAAATTTAATTAATAAACCTTTATAGTACAACTCTTGATAAAGCCATGCGACAACCATTGCAGGTTTTACCCGCCATTTGCTAAAAGTTTTTTTAATGGATTGTGCCCCCGTAGGGTCGGTTGACAATGTTCTCGAAATTAATTGTCTTGCCTTTTTCATTAGAGGCCTTCTGAAAAGATGTGTCCTCGCAAGGCTGTGTCCCCGTAGGGTGTGCCCCCGTGGGGCTGTTTGACAATATTCTCAAAATTAATTCATCTCGCCTTTTTCGTTAAAGGCCCTCTGAAGAGATGTGTCCCCGCAAGGCTGTGTCCCCGTAGGGTGTGCCCCCGTGGGGCTATTTGACAATGTTCTCAGAATTAATTCATCCCGCCTTTTTTCTTAAAGGCCTTCTACAGAGGTGTGTCCCCGTAGAGCTGTGTCCCTGTAGGGTTGTGCCCTCGAAGGGCTGTTTGACAATATTCTCGAAATTAATTCATCCCGCCTTTTTCCTTAAAGGCTCTCTGAGAGGTGTGTCCTCATAGGGCTGTGTCCCCATAGGGCTGTTTGACAATATTCTAGGAATTAATAAATTATGTGATTTTCATTAAAGGCCCTATGTAGAGGTGTGTCCCCATAGGGCTATGTCCTCGTAAAGTTATTTGACAATGTTCTCGAAATTAATTCATCCCGCCTTTTTCATTAAAGGCCCTCTGCAAAGGTTTGTCCTTGTAGGGTTGTGCCTCCGTAAGGCTGTTTGATAATGATCTCAGAATTAATTCATCCCGTCTTTTTCATTAAAAGCCATCTACAAAGGTATGTCCCGGTAGGGCTGTGCCCCCGTAGGGCTGTTTGACAATGTTCTCGGAATTAATTCATTCCGCCTTTTTCATTAAAAGACTTCTTAAGAGGTGTGTCCCGGTAAGGCTGTGTCCCCGTAGGATTGTGTTCCCATAGTGCTGTTTGTTCACTTTTTGTTTTTGTTACCCAAGAATTGTCCCCAAAGGGGGGTGAATAGGGACAATAGGCAAACAATGAAACTTTTTCGATTTAGCTCATTTTGACAAAAGTAGACTTGTTTGGACTTTTGTCAAACACTTGATAAACTTATTTATTCAACAAGTGGGAATGAGAATGTTCTATCTATTATGCACTTAAATGATCTAGTGAATAGAACAAATGAAGTGTTCATGTAAGTGCAACATATCATACTTGAAGTGTGTGAAAATATTAATTGTGTATTTTATCAAATACATGATATGCAAATTGATTGGCAAAAAGATAATCAAATAAATACTCAATCAATTAACAATTTAATCAATTTCATAACTCAACCAATATACTCCGAGCATTCATCCCATCCTCCTCATATGAAGCATTGAAACAATATTCATTAAATAAATAATTAGAAAATAAATGCTAGCAAAATAAAGGAGTAAACCTATCAAAATGATGCTTGAGCAATGACTTATGGATATGATACAAAAAGTAAAACTTACATAGGCAATTAATCAAGCACTTGGAGTGCTACTTATTCATTCATAAAATAATTCATTAAAAAAGAAATGAAATAAGCTAAGTGGATAAATGTCTATCAATGCTAAAATGGAATTAAAGTTCATAAAGACATTTCATCAAATACATGGTGTGCAATATCTCCATACAATTATACTCTTCATATCTATTCAAAACATAAAGACATTTAACAAAGATAATGAACATAATAATGTAAGGAGAGTAAGGATAGAGAAATACAAACATTGACACCATGATTTTTACATGGTTCGGCCCTTCTTGCCTACATTCATGCCTCAAGAGCACTTCTTGAGGTTTCCACTATAGAGCATTCCTTAAGAGTGGAAAGCAAACCGTACAATTGCCAAATGAATTACTTGGGCTTCCTTCCTCAATGAAAACTTCACCAACACTTCTTTGCCAAACACATGACTTGGGCTTCCTTTCTTTTTTGACGGTTAAGAGATAATCATTGCTCACTCTAAAGGGCGAAGAGCGCCACCCAATCCTTCTCCTTTTAAGGTAGAGAATGAACCTTTCTCTTTTTCAAGCTTGGAGAAAAACTCATACAAAGCTTCTTCATGCTACCTATACCAAGAGACTTCTTGATCTTCTTCTCTTAAGAATAAGAAATTTGTGTACAATGAGTGTCTCTCAAATAGACAAGATATACAAATTCAAAGTTCTCTCAAATCTAGAGTTACAATTGATGAATCAATAAAAAAGCTTAACTCTAGAATGATGAATGAAATATCACAAATAGATTGATCTTTGGAAGAATATGGTCAAATGTGGTGATTATCTCTATAGAATATAAATTCTAAGCTTAATGATAGATTGAACCAATAATGGATGATCAACTATATGTTTGGTGGTCTCTCTTACTTGTATAATACATATACAATGTGTATTTATATCCCAAGAATGAATTCTATCCATTTGGAAGTGGTTGGGAATCATTAAATGCAAAACTAGCTGTTCAGATCTGTTCCCATAAAGTTAGTCGACTTATGCATTTGAATTAGTCGACTGATTTGCCCCTCTGGAAATACCTAAAACATTCTGTCTAAATTAGTCGACTGATAGATGTGTATTAGTCGACTGATAGAAAGACTTTTCTGTGAAATAATTCCAAGGAATAAGTCAACTGATCCATTTTAATTAGTCGACTGGTTTATCTCTCTAGAAATGCCAAAAAATGCTCTGTCCAAAATAGTTGACTAATAGAAGTGTATAAGTCGACTGATTTATGCTCAACATTAAAAATACAGAGTTTTGACATCCAAACAAAGCCTAAACCATCAAGGACTTTTAAGATATGATTCAAATAAGATCAAGTCCTATTTTTACATGTCTAGAGACCATTATAATGATATGCATGAGTTGCATTAGGTCTTAGAGTCAACTAATTTACGAGGTAGGTTCTTTTAATATTTTGACAAACTTGAACCTCCTCAAAGTCACCTATGGCCTTATGAAATAAATCAATTTGATCCAAGGTCCTTGACTTTATACTTCACTAAATAAAAATATTGAGAATTAAAGATATTTTCAATTAGAGATCCTCTCAATATTACTTAAGGCTTTTCAAAACATATAAGTTTAAAGTCTTATTTCTCTAATTCTTAGAGATCATTCTAAGTGATATAAATGAAGTACATGGCATATTGTTTATGGTCTAAGGACTTATAAATGACATACATGAAATGCATTGGTCTTATAGCTTTCAAGTGAGAACATTAAAGTAACTTTACAAAGATTACCTATACACTCACCAAGACTAAACTACCTAATCTTCAGTATCTTCATTGATCTTGATGTGCATTGGGTGGAGTCATCTCTCTTTGATATTATTGCCTTCATCCTTTTCTCATGTCCTTGATATGAGCTTTTGAACATAGATGGGCATGATCAATGTGAGCTTTTGATACCTTTGCAATGTGTCATTGATCCTTTTATCTTACTTTGAGTCTTGTTAGAACATAATCTGTTTAAGCACAAACTCAAGTAGACAATAAATTCTAACACTCACAATGTTTTGTTATCATCAAAATAACTGAAATAACCTTGGTTGGAAACCTTGGTTCAAGAGTTTTAGTTATAATAACATATTTTAAAAAAAAAATGGTCTGTTATCGATATTTTAGTAACAAATAGAGAATTATTCGAGAAAAATCTCGGAGATATCGTCCTAAGGCTTCATATTAAACTAAGTTTTAACTGAAACTATTAAAATAAATGAAACTTTGAAAAGAAAGTCTTACTGGTGGCATTTTCTCAGATACTCAACATTCCAAGGATAGGCCAACTGTCTCCCTTCTAATGTCTCTAATCAATATACCCCATATCGCCTCCAAGTCCATCAGAGATAATTTTGATTTCCCCCAATAGAGGATTTCTTTGAGTTTTATCATCTTCACCGTCCTCCTCCCATGGGCAGTTTCGTGTTCCCTTCCCATCTCCAGCCAAAAATCTTTGCAATTGGCCCCTATGAATCGAACTTTCAATCTACCTTTTCAAGTCTATGCACTCATCTGTATCGTGCCCATAGTCGCGATGGAGCCTGTAATACTTATCGCAAAACCTCTTGAAGGGATCGGTTCTTAGTTTGGGGGTCATGCCACAGTTGGGTCATCTTGGATGTAGAGGAGAATTTGGCTTATTGACGTTTTTAAGGGGGTAAATGTGTTAAATCCCTTATTACGATGAGATGTTTTATCGCTCTGCTCCCGTGACGTCCTACCATACTTGGGGTCTCTATCTTCCTCACTAGAATTTCCCCCCTTTTCCTGTTTGCCTTTCTCGCATCAAGGGCATCCTCTACGTTAATGTACTTTTGGGCCTTTATGAGTAGCTCAGACATGCTTTCTGGAGGGTGCTTGGAAATTGAGTAAAAGAATTTTGAAGGCAGCAAGACCCCCATGAATGCAGTAACTGCCACCTTGTCATCCAGAGCATTGACCTGCAACATCTCCCTGTTAAACCAATTGATGTAGCCTCGCAATGACTCTCCCTTAGCCTGTCTTACGTTCAAGAGATAGGTGGTGGGCTTTCTATGCCTTCGGGCAGCAATAAAATTGTCTACGAACAATTGGCTCAGTTCTTTGAAGGAATGTACAGATGTCGGCTTCAGGTTGTTAAACCATGACCGGGCAGAACCCTTCAATGTAGTAGAAAAGGCTCTGCACAGGATTTCATCTGGTACTCCTTGGAGGTGCATCAGAGCCTTGTAGGTCTCCAGATGATCTAACGGGTCCTTGGTCCTGTCAAAACTTTCAAAGGCGGGCATTTTGAACTTGTTAGGCAAAGGATAGTTCACTACCCCAGCAGGGAAAGGGAGGTTGGTTTGCTGAACCAGATCCTCCACTATAGTGGGGCATTTTCCTTCATGGCATGAGCCATGCTCTCTACCTTGGCTCTAAGATCCTACATCTCCATATCACAATAGGCAGCCTCCCCTGGATGCCTTGAGTCTTCATGAGTACGGGTCATAAACCCCGAATCCCCTTGGGCACGAGTTCTCTCTGGCAGGACTGGGTGAATTGGATTTATCCCTTCTTGATCGCTTCTTGCTTGGCTCTAGGCTGCATCATCTGCCAGAACTCTACTATCTTGCCCTGTGTCATCCCCTTCTTGATCGACCGGCCTGAGATGACTCCATGATGACACCGATGCCACTGGAGGAAGGCGCTGCAGGATTGCCACATTTTGCTGGAGTAAATAGGCCAGACTCTAATTCAAGTTATGAACTTGGTATTCAAACGCTGCGACTTGCTCTTGGTCATTTGGGATTCCGGGGCATGCCTCATGGAAGTCTCCTTGACCAGGGAGCTGCATGCCTTTTTCTCCTACTAATGGCATGTTATGACCGGTAGGGTCTGGGACGACGGGCAGGTTATGTTCGGCAGGGGATCCTGTTGGACTGGAGGATTGTGACCGGCAGGGGATCCTGTCCGGCCGTAGTCTCTAGCCCAAATCATAGGTGCATCATGCTTCGTATATGATTGTGTAGAACAATCAAGTTTGTGATCGTGTTTCCCACAGATGGCACCAACTGATGAAACAAAAATTCATCTCGAACTGGTCAAATGCCAACCTGTAAAAAGATAAGAGTGGGGCAGTCGGAAGGACACCGGCGTGGTGCTGGCCGACTGTACTCCGACGATCAAGTCAGATATCGAAAAAACTTGTTCAAGCTAGAAAGGCACTTTAGAGGGTATTACTTGTGTACCTTGGTATATGGATTGTTTCTATATTTATAGTAGCAACATGGGAACGTGTCATAGTAGAAGACTGGGTTCTTCAGTTCTCCAGACTTATCTGGAGATAGAAAAGTCCTGGTCAAAATATACCTCTTGTCCACGTCATCTTACTCTTAACTTTCACATCATACGTTTCACAGTTGGAGTCAAATACTCTATCATATACTATAAAATAAAATTATACAAGAATGTTAAAGTTTATAATTGAATTTGGTCAAATAAACTAAAAGAAAGAGAATATTAAAATTTATCAAATTGATGTAATCTATTGTAAATAAATTTTGATACAAATTTTTCACTGTATAATTTCCTTTCAAACGATTGTATGCACATCTTAATATTTGTATATAGAGTGGTGATCTCTTGCTCACCGACGAGTAAGAGATTTTATCCACACCTTTTATGGTAACTGCTAGATTAAATCTAATGGTCATGTTCGAAACCAACCTTTCTCTTTCTAAAAATCGTAAAATCATTCTCTCTAATTTAATTTTCTAAAATTAATCCTTACCATTGTTAAACAAAGGTAATTACCAAAAAATTATTCAAAATGTATTTAAAATGTTCTAAAATATATTTAAAACACTAAGGAACTAGAATCATCAAACAAATGTATTTAAAATATTCTAAATATATATGTGCTTCATTATAAAACTATTAAAAAAAAAATTCTCCTTTTTGGATTGATCCTTAAATCTAGGAGGCAAATTTAAGAATTATCTGTACTATTTACTTAAATATATACTAAAATATATGTTAAATAGTATGGGTGAGATATATTGTTTACACATCTAAAGAGTACATAGGAAATCACTGCCTTTTTTTTCACTATTCTTCCAATAATATTTTAAAAGGTTTCAATATTTTTTTGGTAATTACCTTTTTTTAACGATGGTAACGATTAATTTTGAAAAATTAAATTAGAGATAGTGGTTTTGTAGTTTTTGAAGGAGAAATATGGGTTTGGAACGTCGCTGTAGATATTAAAAAATTACATGATGGATCCAAAATATAATTTGGGCTTATCTGTAGTTTAGCCCACTTTGAAATGTGACTCAATGAGTCAGATAATTTGAAGCTCAGACCCACCACAAATAAATGGGTCATGTGCTGATCCAAATTGTCTAAAAACATCCAAGTCCACTTGAAAATGAGTCAAATGGATAATTATATATATATATATATATATATATATATGTAATTATCTTCAAAGATAATTATTATGTATATATTGGATAATTATCACAATTAACATAAAAGATAATTATAGGATAATTATCATAAGAAAAGAAAGTTACAAATCTACCCCTCCGGTAAGCCTATAAATAAAGGTTCTGAAGTGGGGGAGAGGGAGGGGAGGACTCTGCCTTCAATCAACACTTGAAACTCTGAAGACATACGTTCATCCAACCTTCAAAGCTTTGAAGAAGAACAACAACAAGCACATTCAAAGTCATGTTGTTCTTCCTCCACGATTCAACAAATTCAAAGAATCATCAACAAGACTGTTCGAGATCAAGCTTCTTCAGCCCTCGATCAGAAATTCTCACCAATTTTCTTCAATAACAAACACTTGAAAATGACTCTCAATAACTCGATTTAAGATCAAACTCTAGTAGTCCGGAGAAGGGGGACAACTAGAAGACTCTCAAAGAAATCTGAAACTCTGCAGAATTCTTCACTCAAATTCAAAGCTCCAAAGCATCTAAACCCAGAGGGAGAATAACAACAAGCACATCATCCACGTGTTGTTCTTCACTAAAGTTTCAATCTAATTCAAGATCAAACTCCAGCAGCCCTTGAATCTGCAAGGAGATCGAATCAAAGCAATTTATCTTTCTTTTGTAAAGATCTACAGAGATTTATAACCCATATTTCTTGAAATTAATATATTTGATATATTTGTTCACGTGTTTTGATCTTATTCTTAGACTCGAAATTTGTGTGTACAGTGGTTGTTAGATTTAATCTAAAGGTTAGTATAAAATGCGTGAATAAACTCTCTTACTAACCGATGAGCAAGAGATCGTTACTGTCTGTATATAACTACAACAACATAAGGCAGAAATTACACAACTAATTTATATATTCCAATTAAAATTAGTTATTAGTAGTAGTTATTTATAGCCTTGTTGGTTCTAATTAAGTGGGCGGTGATGAAACTGACTGATCCTGACTTTGAGATGCAATCATGCATAATTTATTAACCGAGTAAAGTCAAATTGATTACTTAGGGCTCGTTCACTAACAAAAACATTTCTTGTTTTTCTGTTTCTATCCTCTAAAAAGGTAAAAACAAAAACAAAAACAAAAAATATTTTTAGTAAAATGTTTCTGTTCTCTATAATAAAAAATGTTTCTAATTTTTGTGAAAGGATGAGGAAACAAAAAAAAAGATGTTTCTTCTATTTCTTCACTGTAGTAGGTAAATATTCTCTCCATTGTAGCGGGACTCACTTAGTTAAATAATATATAATATTAAACATAACTTTCACTATCTATTTTTTTTTGCACAATTGTTTTCTTATTTACATATTATAATCTTTTTCTTGTCTACGTAGCTAAATAGTATATAATAAATTAATATAATAATATATAATGTGCATATATTATCTATATTAAAATAAAAAACACTTTGAAAATGCTCTTACTTTCAACTTCTTTTAAAAAAAAATCACTTATAAATAATAATTCTTTATGATATACATGTTATGTATGTTATTATCTTTTAACTTGTAGCATTTTTTTAATTTAATTTTTACATATATATGATATCAATTTTAATTTAATTTAATTTTCACATATATATGATATCATATTTATGAAAGACTAGTTCTGCAGAAAAGTTTTTTTTGTATTGTCTAATAGTTATAGGTTCAAATATGAAGAAGAAAAAAAATGTGTAACAAATATGTTAGTAAACACCGTTTTTTGTTTTCTGTTCTAGAAAATATGGAACAACAAGTTTAATAAATGCTACTTCTGCTTTCTGTTTCCACACATAAAAAACAAAAATATATATCTATTTTTCCGAGTACAAAAATAAAAAATGTATTTGTCAGTGAAAGTACCCTTAATTTCATGCTCCCTGCAGAGTGTAGACCACAGTGAGATACCATTAACCATAGTTAGTTTACCAAACTAGTAAAGTCAAAGTGGGATACTTAATTATGGTTAATAGATTAACCTGAGTTACTTAACTCTTGAATTAAATCGCAGGGTGGTACATGTCAGCAACTTCTGTCATTCACTTTCTTTTTCTTTATTAGGTAAGTAACTAACACACAAAAAAAACTAACACATTACCCACAGTAGTGCTCGAAGTGTCATACCTTCTTTTTTTTATGCATTCATTTTATTTTATTTTTCTTTAGGAATATTTTTAATGAAGTTCAAACACGGCTCGGCCATAATTGAAAAAGTTTGAACTCGGCTCGATAGTTCAATTAGATAAATAAGCTTATGTTCGAGATTATGAGATACAAACTACAAACAAATGACAGCCTTATTCACCATCTTTATGTGTGTATGCATTCATATAGACTTAAACGAGTGAGTATATATTTCATATTTGTACCTTGTACAATAAATCGTCATTATCTTTCACCTAAATTTGGTCGTTGCTTTAACATCTACTTTCGATTCCGCCATCCAAATGGGGAGGCATGTAACCAAAAGTTGTCATAGACATTGAAGAGCAAGTTACTACAGTGCCTTGGGCAAGAAGCTTCCAAATTCTAATAGAGGTGGCGGCTAGGGTTGGAGATAGATATGGGGTGAGAGTGAAGTTTAGGATTTATACGGACGGGCTTGAGAATATGGACTTGGGCAATTTTATTTTTAAAAGGACTTATGTTATATTTATATGGATTGGATCGGGTTTTGTTGGAATGGACTTTTCCTTAAGTTAATATGAAAATGGATGGACCTATTATATACATTTGTGTGTATATATCTATATCTATACTAGTATTAAAAGTACAAATGAGTTTTTTAGTTTCAGTACACTATTTTTTATTTTGAAATTAAAAAAAAAATCATTTCCTCTTTTATTTTGAAATTAAACAAATAGAATTACTCAAGCAAAATCCTTTCCTTTTTTATTTTTAAATTAAAAAAATAGAATCACAAGGTATTAAAAAAATACAATTCAAGGAAATTACTTTAAGGTAAATAATCTGTTTAATTTTTTCACTTCATGTATTTATACTATTATTATTAAAAGTACAAAGAGTTTTCAATTATTTTTAAACTTTTTTAATTAAGAAAAATACAAATATAACCTAAACAAATTAGGAGTCCTAAATTCTGGTATAAAGAAAGTTCTATATAAGCAAAATTCCTTCCCCAGTCTCTCTCCTTCCAATTCTATTCTCTTTCTGATTCTATATTCCTCCCTTAAAAAAAATAAAAATAAAAAGTTACCAAATAAAAATAACCTCTAATTCTATTGTATTTATAATTCTAATGACAAATAAAAAAGATATCTTAGCTTACCTACATATATGAATTTGCATGCTACCCAACATTAGATATATGAATTTGCATGCTCATTTAACTATTCATGGTGCATAGTATTGATTGAAGGTATTATCTATTGCTGAAAAATATTTGCTTCTATTGTTATCGTTTTAGATTAACAGGATGGAATCCGTGACAACTTTTTACTGGGCCAAGGGTTAGTCTTTTGAAACCTTTTGACTCTCACAATATTGAGTTGGTATCAGTTTCTTTCTTTTTCAATTGTGTTTTTTTCTTTATGCTATATATTTTATGTCTTTTTACATCAAAGCTTCTACTTATCCGTGATTATTTTCATGAAGTTTAATTATGTTTTTTCTGTGTTATATATTTTATATGTTTATATCTTCTCTATATATTAGGCATTATTTTAGTTTATTTTTTCTTCAATTGCGATTTTTCTTTGTTATGTATTTTATAAAGCTTCTACTTATCAGTGATTATTTTCTTTTGCATCATATGACACATTCGCATTCAAGGAGATTACTTATGCCTTTTCTTTGTGCTATATATTTTATGTGTTTATATTTTCTCTTTATTATGCATTATTTTTATTTATTTCTTTTTCAATTACGCTTTTTCTTTATGTTATATATTTTATGTGTTTACATGAAACTTCTACTCGTCAATGGTTATTTTATTTTACAATAGATTACACCAATTTCGCATTCAAGGAAGGTTCTTATTTTTGTATTAATTTTTGTATTTAATTGTTAGTGTTAGTGAATATTATGTATTAGTTCCCAATCCAACTAGGATTCCTAATTCATCTAGCATTAGGTTTCTTATCTCCTAAGTAACCTTGGTTTCTAAGATAATGTGTCTATTATTCATGAACATCAATTCAATATATATATTCTTTTTATATTTCTAATATGGTATCAGAGCCTACCAATTCCTGGTAGTCTTCACTGTCCATCACCGTCATCGTTAGGGATGACATCCTCATCCCGACGGTCAAAAAATAGCTTCTGTCAAATCAACACTTAACCAATGTCATTACACATCTGGGCGTAAGATTTGTCAAATAATTCTTTCTCTCCTTTACCCTAATTAAAAGGTGACTTGAAACCCACTATTCTCTAGCCAAGAAAATCATATTTGTGGTGGTCGAATCACATTCGCGAATATTTGAAAATTTGGTTCGCACTTTTTTGCACAACAAAACTGTTTTGGTCATAACCTCTTCGTTACTAATCCGAACGACCTGAGACTAGTTCCAGGAGATAGTAAATTCTAAGAGCTTCAATTTTATATATTATATGTATATATTCTAAGTAGAAAAGATGGTCAAATCTGTATTTGAAGTTATTGTCCTAACTACGAATTCTATGCTGGGAATTCATCTTTTTCAACTTGGATTTGTGAAGAGATTCAAATTGCTCTTCGTCCAAAGCCGCTAAAAAATTGGAGGCCACCTCCAAGACCCACGATCACTGTCGTCCTCACATTACTGTTCGAGTCTCCACCACTCCCTCACTCACTGAGTCCCCATCCAGAGAGTTTCGTTACCATGTCTCCGCATGCCTTCAATGGTAAGCACATGCTTTTGTGATTGTGTTGTCTTTCATAGTTCTGTTACCGCGTCTCCACATGCTTTCAGTGGTGATCACATGCTTTTGTGATTGTGCTGTATCTTCACAGTTCTATTACTGTATCTCCGTACATATTTAGTGGTAATCACACGCTTTTATGATTGACCACCGCGCTTCCTTGCACCCTCCAGTGTGATTGATCACAACACTTGTATGTGCCTCCTATAGTAATCACACGTATCCTTGATTGGCTACTATCGTGTTTTCATGTGCCTTCAGAATTTGATTAGTCTCTGCACTTCAATGCGCTACTATTGCGCTTCCATGCACCTTCAGAATTTGATTAGCCTATGTGCTTCCGTGTTCTACTATCGCACTTCCATGCGCCTCCAGAAATTGATTAGCATCTGAGCTTCTATGCACCTCCAGAAGTATCAACGCGCTTCCATGCGCCTCTAGAAGTATCATGCGCTTCCATGAGCCATCAACGCGCTTCCACGCGCAGCCAGTAGGTGTTTCCATACGTTACTTCACTAGTAGTCACGTGCTTCCATGCACCTTAAGTAGTAGTCATACCGCACTTCCATACGCCTCAACGTGTCAGATCTTCAGAGTTTCATCACCGCGATTTACTATGCCCATCAAAACGCATCCACCAGAACGACTTCATGATTTAATTTCCAAACTTAAGTTGGTATCCATTCTACCGCCTTGAGTTTGAGGGGGGGATTTTAGTGAATATTATGTATTAGTTTCCAATCCAACTAGGATTCCTAATTTATCTAGGATTAGGGTTTCTTATCTCCTAAGTAAACTTGGTCTCTAAGATAATGTGCCTATAAATAGGATTTAATAATTCATGAACATCAATTCAATATATATATTCTTCCTATATTTCTAATAGTTAGCATTGGAAAAAAAATCAAATATGAAGGTTTAGCGAAACAAAAATTCAATCAATATTTACAAGATCGATGTCTTTGGGAGGGGTTTCTTTTAATTTTTTTGATTAATGTGTATTTGAAACTCTCTCTCTCTCTATGTATGTGTTCATATTGTACAATTTAAAAAATTAAATTCAATAGTTTTCTCTCTCTTTATTAGGCACTATTTTAGTTTCTTTCTTCTTCAATTATGCTTTTTTATGTTACATATTTTATGTGTTTATATCAAGCTTCTACTTATCAATTGTTATTTTCTTTTACAACAGGTTACACCAATTAAATTCGCGTTCAAGGAGGGTTCTTATTTGCGGATTAATTTTAAGTTTGGATTTTGTATCTATTAGCATGGAAAAACTTCTCCAAATGTGAAATTTTAGTAGGATAAAACTGTATCTATCAGGTTTCTTTTGAAATTTGTGATTAATGTATGTTCCAGTTACAATTTAAAATCAATAGCTTATGCTATATATTTTATGTGCAAGTTTACATTTTTTTTTTCTCATTGTTTGGATCAATTAAATTTGTGACTTAAAGCATAAAATTTGGAATTTATAAATAATATAATTTAGTAGCATTTACATGTAATTTGTATATGTAGACTAAACGTAACCATGGAGCATTAGTTTTATAAAGAGCTAAATTCTTTATATGATACATAGAATTTCTATCTTTTTTATTTATATATGTATATAATATATTCTATATCTTATATTACTATTAAATTTACATAGAATTTCTATACAACTTTATAGACCCCAAAATATTTCAAAGACCTCAAACACTACTTCATAGACCCATAGCCGTTTCATTTGTAACAAATCGCAATTCTAAACAATCAAACATTGCTGCAAAACTTTTCAAACTTAAACAAGAGTATCTATTTAAATAACTAATAGTTACGTATAGTTTCATCCATATTTTGAAGGTCTATCTTATTATTATTGTTACCCAAGAGTTGACCCTAGAGGGGGGGGGGGTGAATAGGGCCAATAGCAAACTATGACAAATTCTCAACAAATTTAAAGAGCAAGAAGAAATAAAAGATAAAGCAATAGAGATACAAGTATAATGAAATTAATGCACAATAAAAAAAAGGAGAAAGAGATAGAGAAATTCAAACACAAGTGACACAATTTGTAGCGTAGTTCGGAATCTCCAACTCCACGACTCAAGATCCCTCTTGAGATTTTTCCAAATCCACTAAGGCTTCTCCTTTCTGGTAGAGAGCAAATCCTTACGATGAAGCTCATAAGCTTCTTCCTTTCTCTTACTAAGTGAAGTCCTTCACCTAATCTTTTAGGGTTCAACCAACCCTTTACAATAAATGAGGAGAAGGTTTACAACTCACAAGGTGTATCTCTCAAAGATAATATCTCAAATGAAAGCTCACAAGACTATTAGCTATATATGAATCACAAGATGAAGCTCAAATCTAATAATTGAGAATGATTGAGTGTTGTTTGCAATGAATATAGCTCAAGAAAATAGCTCAAGTGTGTTGGTTAAGAAAATAAATGTAGAGCAATGAATATATATAGAGCCCCTTTGAGATATAGTTGTTGGAAGATAGTTGGGTGCATTAAATGCACTGAACTATACGTCAGATTTGAAATTCGCATGTTTGAGGCGACTCAAATTGAGTTTGAGATGTCTCATAAACTTTGAGATGGTTCAAAGTGCAGTTTGAGACTTCTTAAAAAGTCTTCTCAAATGTTCTATTTTCTTCTATAACTTTGAGGTGGCTCAAACTCAAGTTTGAGACGTCTCAAAGTCCTCTAACCTTTAAAGGGTTAGAATTCCAAGAGAAGGTTAAGACAATGAGCTTGCTTGGTCTCAGGAAATCATTATATTAAGATCAAAACCTATTTCAAATGATTTAGAGACCAAGAAATGATATGAATGTGAATGCATGGTCCTATCATAAAAAAAAGCTTCAATCATGTTATTTATAAATAACTTTGACAATGAAATCCTAGCTCTCACCAACTTATATCTACCCTATTAATTCAACATTGGCATTTGTCTTTAAGCTTGAGGCAACACCTTATTCTTCATTGAAATGCTTTCTTTGACAACGTCATCTTCATGACTTCGTCCTCCATGTGAATGTTTTCTTGAATAAATCTCATTACATTTAAGCAATCACTCAAATTGGAAATTAGTATAAAACATCATTAATGATTTGTTATCATCAAAATTACAAGATTGCCCTTAGGTTTAAACTTTTGGGTCAACAATCTCCCCCTTTTTGATGATGACAAAACATTGATGTGTTCTAAGCAAGTGTGGAGTTGTATTTTAAAATGCTTCCCCCTATTGATACATGCACATTTTTTAAAGTCTTATAAATAAAATATAGGGTAAATTACTTTGACCTCTCCTGAGATTTGGCTTAATTTACTCTAAAATTAAAAATTTTACAAAATTACTCTGACACTCCTATCATATTAGCGATCTGTTAAACAAAATCACATTTAATGTACAATTACAAAGTACCCTCAAGTTATAATGCTTATGTGTAAAAACAACCTCAAATTCTAATCATTTGACTGGCATTAACATGTTTTATATATGTATTTTTTCCATCAATGCCACACCAGTACTACCGCCACCGAATGTAGTTTTGGTATTTTAATTTTTTATATTAATTAATTTTAACAGAGTTGACCATCATATTTTAAAAACTTTAATCAGAGAGTAATTAGGCAAAATTTTAATGAAGTCAAAGTAATTTACCCTAAAATATAACTCTAACAAATTTCCTAATCATTTTTTTACTTTGCGATTTTAAAGAATCGATTGAATCAATAATTAAAAACTCAATTTTATTTCAAAAAAAATTATTTCAATTTATGACTATTTCAATTGAATTTTAAAAAAAAATTTAATACATAATATGTGTATGAAATTTGTATTAACAATAAAAGAGAGAATGAAGATAACTAATATCACATTACAAAAGTAAAATGTAGCTTGGTTATAAAATAAATAAAAAAACTTATTTGTTAGGGAAAGTTATTCATCAAATGAAACTTATGAGAACTTTCAAGAATATTATAGAAAACTATTTTCAAAAATATGGGGGCAAAATTTTCGCCTAGTCCAGTGGGCCAAACTGATACATAGATGGACCAGACCCAAGTCAGTTTGAGCTCAAATGTCAGCAGAAATTCCAAATGGCTGGGTCGATGAAGTTAGAGGGCCTAGTCGTTCCATAAAAGGGCCTAGTCGCCCCCATTTAAAGGCTAAAATAACGCAATCCAAATATAAGTCCAAACTCAAAAAAGATTTAAATTCTTAAGAGTAAAGATAGTTGCAAATAAAGGAACTACAGTCCCAGAAGGACTGGGATTCCTACTTGTATAAATATCCAAAGACATGTGAATGAAAGGAATCCTCGAATCCTCCTTTTGAAATCATCTCTCTAAAAATATTGTGTTTTTTGTTTTGGGTGTGTGCATTGAATTAATTAGCAGTAATTAGCTAAACAATTTTTTGTACCTACACTTTGGTGTCGTTTGTGGGAATTGAGTAATCGTTTTCCAATCCAAAGCTTGAAGAATTTACAATCATGGTGGATATGAGAAGAAATATTTATGATGTGGCAGATCTGGGCAGACCCCTAGGAATCGAAGGGAGGTACCGCCCGTATAGCGAAATGACCAGGATCCACTAGTGCAACCCAACATTTAGTAATTAACCCAACAGAAAGAGGCCCTGCGTCGACAAATCACTGACCTAGGGTGGAGCGCACCGAAAGCGTGAGGGACCTGGACGGCAGCGGAACAAAGGGTCTGGATCGAGTAACCACTCATTAAGTGCCTCATATCACAACCAGCCCGCTGGCGGAAACCTCAACATCGGCCAACCAAACAAAGATTAGGGCGGCCACACGCAGATCACCCAGACTGGAGGGTTCAGATGCAACGAGAGATTGATGAACTGAAGGGAGGTTAGTCCTACTATCCAACTACCACCCGGTTGACCGAATCTCCCTTCACGGAGAATATAATCAGAACTAAAAGTCCAAAGAGGTTCGTCATGCCCACATTCGCTACCTTTGACAGAAAGACAGATCCAGTGGAGCACATCTACCAATACCAACAGAAGATGACACTAAATATCAAAAATGATACACTCATGTGCAAGATCATTCCATCCAATCTGGTTGGACCAACATTACTTTAGTTCAAATAACAACTACCTCATTTAATATCTAACTTCGACAAGCTATGCGAGCTGTTCGTAGCCCAGTACGCAAGAAACCAGGTGCAGAAAAGAACAATCTCCTCGTTATTTACCATGAGGTAAGCCAAATGAGAGACATTGAAATCTTTCTTAGCTCGCTTCAACCTAGAGATGTCTATGATAGATCAGTGCGATCAGACCGCAGCAGTGGAAGCTTTCAAGATAGTAGTCTTTTCAGAAGAAGGCTTCCACCTATCCCTGGTAAAAAGTGCCCCAAAAGGTATAAGCGATCTAAACTTTTGAGCCCAGAAATATCTAAGGATAGAGGACGATGAGGCAGCTAGAAGGCAGCGACAGACTCTGATCACTGTATCACAGCAAACAAAGGCCCAAGTTACTAAGGCAAAAATGCCTCGATTATTCCCTCGTCCGTACTAGAGATCATAAAAAAATAGAAAGTTCAGAAAAGATCACCCCTCTAAAGGTGTCTCTGGCTAGGCTTTACTATGAAAATAAAAGTAAAGGAATCCTTCGCACACTTCCATCTATCAGACAACCTCAAGAATAGAGGGACAAGAACAAACATTATTCCCTCCACAGTGACCTCATCCATAACACCAATGAGTGCAGAAACTTAAGGCAACAGGTGGATGCTTTGATCGCTAAGGGAGCTTTATCAGAGTACATCGCCTAGGAGGAACAAGCCAAACCCTTCAACCAACCTCAACAAAAGGCAAATAAAGAGAAAATTTATGTCCCCGTTCGTGTTATCAACATTATTCATGGTCGACCAGCCTCAGACCGAGAAAGTGAGTCAAAAAGGCCGTCATACCTTAGAAATGCTCAAAAATTCTAGAGGGTGGAAGAAGTCCACTCAGTACATAACTATTCAGCCAGTATGTCAATCCTTTTCATAGAAGGGGTATGAGCAGAATCCAAATCCCGAATGAGGACTCGCTTGTGATCATCTTTATTGTCTCTAACTGTGAAGTAAAAAGTGTATTGGTGGATACATGAAGCAATGCCAACGTTCTGACATTTTCAGCCTTCTAATAGATAGGCCTAGAATCAGAGCGTATCAAGCCTACTGCCGAGTCGCGGATAAGGTTTGATGGCATGTCAGTAACTCCAGTAGGGGTGGTGGAGCTCCTAGTAACAGTAGCAGCAAGAACTTTGACCGAGGCCTTCATCACTGTTGATTTTAACTCTTCGTACAACATTATAATGGGAAGAGGTTGGATACACAAGATCCAAGGAGTCCCTTCGACGCTCCACCAGTTAATGAGGTGCATAGCGTCGAATGGGAGGGATACAATCGACATCTTGGAGATCAAGTGATTACTTAGAAATGTTACGCTCTTACAGTGACAGGAAAGACGGTGCAAGAAGAGCAGACCAAATAGCATTACAAAACTCTCTACCAAAGGGAATTCCCCAAGAGCAAGAAAAAGAAAAGCTGACTAAAGAACTGCTCGAAGAGGTAGAGATCGTCCCTGGCAAAGATCCCACAAATTTTGGAACCTTTTTATGCCAGACTAGCAGAACGCAGTTAATATAATTGCCAGAAAAGAAATGTCAATGTTTTCTCCTGGGATCGCATTCACATGCTCGGCATAGATCCATCAGCATCATGTCATGCACTCAACGTCAATCTGAGCTACCCGTATGTAAAGCAAAAGCAAAGACGATTCCCTCTAAAGAAAAATCATATCATCGCAGCAAAGGTAGATCGCCTTTTACAAGCAGACTTCATCAGGGAAGTCCAATTCCCATATTGGCTTTCAAATTTGGTAGTAGTTCAGAAAAAGAATGGCAAGTGGCGGATCTGCATAGACTTCACCAATCTTAATAAGGCTTGCCCTAAAGATAGTTTCCCTCTGCCAAAGATCGATCAAATGGTTGATGCCATGACTGGGTACGAATGGTTGACATTCCTTGATGCATACTCTGGTTAAAATCAAATCTTGATGAGCCCAGACGATTAGGAGAAAACATCGTTCATCACTGAGAGGGGGATCTATTGTTATAAAGTAATGCCATTCAGACTGAAGAACGCTGGAGCAACTTACCAGCGATTGATCAACAAAGTTTTGAAGAAATTAATGAGCCGAACAGTTGAAGCATACATAAATGACATGGTGGTAAAAAGTCTCAAGAAGGAAAACCACCTGAAACATTTGTAGAAGGTATTTGACACCCTACAAAATCACATAATGAGGCTAAACCCGTCAAAATGCTCCTTTGGGGTCTCTTCGGGATAATTCCTGGGACACATCGTAAATCGAATAGGGATAGAGGCAAGTTCGGTTCAAGTGAAGGCCTTTTTTCAGAACGAAGAATCAAAGATTCACAGGGATGTTCAGATCTTAGCTTGGCACTTTGATAAATGCACAAAACTTACTATTTTATATCTCAAAATAAGTCTTTAATTACTCTTTTATTTTATTTAAATATTTTTATCTTTGCATTTTATGTTTTAGAGGGGTTGATTTCTAAATAAGAAGAAAAGCAGCAAAAAAGGGTTGAAAATGATATATATAGCCAAAGATAAACATAAGAAGAATTGTAGGAGAGATGGTATTCTATGCAATCTACTCCATAAGAGGTCTTAAGTTTAAAACTTTGTAAAATATTTTTTTTACACGGCCACGTCTACAGTCCAGAATTTAAATTGAAGATATGGAGATTAAAGATTAGATATTTAAATTAAAATTTTTTTATTTTAAATTTTTATTTTTAAATTTGGTATTTTGAATTTTGTATTTAAAATTTTTCCCACCTAAACCATTCTCCTCTAACTCTATAAATAGGGGGTCTTAGGGGATGGTGAAGGGAGTTAGAAAATTGTAGAGAAATTATAGAAAAAATAGTATAATTATTTTCTTGATTCAATGAAAAATAGTAGTTTCATTTCTATTTGTTTGTTTTATGTTGATATGCAAGCGTAAGCATCCTTCTCAAGGGAGTGATGAGGCCACCATGGCTGAAATAAAAGTAAGTTATTTTATTTCCTTGTCTAATTTTTTTCTCCCAAGAGCATTCTTCAACTCTTCTATTTTAGATTTTTATTTTCTAAAATTAGAGGGAGGATTCTTCGTGTTTGCCAAATAATGGTAATTCGAAGAATGTCTACCTTTGTTTACCTAGCCAATGTGCAACAGATTAAGTAAAGAAATGTCTCTCTCATATGTAATCAAGTCATTCTTTTTTATTCCATATTTTCCTTCATCTTCCCAAGTTCTAATTGGATTGGTGAAGTGTATTGATTATTGGAGGAAAAACTAGATAAGAATATTAGAAACTTTATTTATATGGATCCATGGTGGTGAATTCTCTTTCCTTGAGATTTGTCCCATCATTTGATCAAATAAATTTAGTATTAGTTTTTATTATTAAAAAAATTAGAAGTTTATTTTTAAATATTCATTTTACATCTCAAAAGATTTAGGTTTTGAATTTTAGACTTGTTACTGATTCTCACTTGAGAGTGGTTCAACCCTGTTTGCTACTATACAGTTTTTAGTAAAGTTTTTGTAGGTTTTATTATTTTTGTACGAAATGTAGAAAAGTAACGACAAACATCCAGTATTTTACACTCGTCACGCATCGCCACCCTGAATAAATTCATCTCTCGGCTATCTGACAAATGCAAATGCTCTTTTGATGCCATCAAAGCGAAGGGAAAGGAGGTTTTGGGGGCTGAGCAAAACGAAGCCTTCACGAAGCTTAAGCAGTACATGATCCAGTTGCCAACACTCTCAGTGCTTAAAGTTGGGGAACCTTTGTATTTATACCTTGCAATCTCTCGAGCACCCCACTAGTGTAGTTATAATAAGAGAAATTATCAAAAGGCAGTACCCAGTATTCTACTCAAGCAAAACCATGATCGAGGCAAAACAGAGGTACTCAAAAATGGAAAAGATTGTGCTGGCCCTGGTCTAAGCAAAGAGGAAGCTCAATCACTACTTCAAGGCTCACCCAATCGTTGTTCTAACCAAATTTCTGATCAGAGCAATCCTTTACAAGCCTGATCAGTCTGGGAGAGTCACCGAATAGGCAATCAAATTGGGAGTCTACGATATAGCCTATGAACCTCGGACCTCCATAAAGGGACAAGCAGTTGCAGATTTCCTACTTGAGTATGAGCCAGAAAGCGATGAAGAATCAGAAGTTTTGGCTCAGCCCAAATGGAGACTCTACATCGACAAGTCACAGGTAGGATCGGACATTAGAATAGAAATCCTGACTCCTGACGAGACTGCTTTACAACAAGTAATCCATCTAGAGTTTCCAACATCCAACAATGAAGCCAAGTACGAGGCCCTATTAGCAGGACTAAAACTGGCACAAACACTTCAAATAAAAAACTTGTAAGTTTTTAGTGATTCTTAGCTAATCATGAAACAGGTTAATGGGGATTACCTTTCAAAAGATGATCACGTGAAAGCCTACAAAGACTTGGTAAAAAGACAGCTTAAAGAATTTGACCAAGTCAAAATTTCTCAAATCTCAAGAGACCTGAACCTGAAAGCCAATAGGCTAGCATACTCAGCTTTGGCAGCTCATCTAGATATGATCAGAATAGCTCCAATCGATTCTTTGCAAAAGCCTAACATCGATGCCCAGAAAAGGGTGTTGGTCATACAGAACCAACCCAGCTAGATGAATCCTATCAAAGATTATCTTGTCGATGGAGAATTGTCAGATTCGAAAAAAGAGGCAAGAAAATTTAGAATGAATTCTTCTCGATACTCCATGATTGGCGGACACCTTTACAAGAGATCGTTCTCAAGGCTATATCTGAGGTGTGTGGCCACTACAGAAGCGAAAGAAGTGCTTTTTAAAATTCATGAAGACGTATGTGGAAATCATTTGAGAAGACGATAACTAGCCCATAAAGCCATTACCCAAGGGTACTTTTGGCCGTATATGGCTAGGGAGGCCGAGGACCACACTAGAAAATGTGATAAATGCCAAAGGCATGCTAGTGTGCCCCCATCAGCCCCTTGAAGATCTGATTGTTATGGCCAGTCCTTGGCCATTCGAAAAATGGGGAATGGATTTAGTGGGACCACTCTCGAAGGTAGCCAATAGCAAAAAATATGTCTTTTTGACCACGATTTATTACATCACAAAATGGGTCGAAGGTAAAGCTTACACAACAATTACTTGTGTGCAAGTAAAAAGGTTTATTTGGAGTAACATCATCTGACAATTTGATTTACCAGAATCCATTGTCATGGACAATGCCACAAACTTTGATAACCAATCGATTAAAAAGTTCTTCAAAAAATATAGGATCAATCAAAAGTTCTCATCTAGATCCTACCCACAAGGGGACTGCCAAGCAGAAATAACCAATCGTACCATCTTTGAATGTGTTCAAAAAAAGCTGGAAGACCGAAAGGGAAAATGGCTGAAAGAGTTACCCAAGGTGCTCTCGGTCTATCGAATGACGCCTAGGCGTTCGACCGGGGAGAGTTTGTTCTGCTTGGCCTATGGATCCAAAGTAGTAATAACGACCGAACTGTCCAACCCTACAATCAGAACGGAGATACTGGAGAGGGGGAGAACGATCAACTGCTTGAACAAAATCTGGATCTCTTAGAAGAAAAGAGAGAGGCAGCTCAGATAAGGCTCGTGTCCTACCAGAGGATGATTAAGAATAGTTATGACAAGAAGGTGAAACATCCAGCGTTCAGCCTCGGAGACTAGGTGCTATAAAAAGTCATTGATAATACAAATGACCAAAATATTAGGAAATTTGCAGCGAAATGGGAAGGCCTATACAAATTCATTGAAGTGGTCGAAAAATGTGCATATAGGCTTGGCAGAGTTAGCGACGCAGAAGTAATTCGCAAGCCTTGTAATGAAACCCATTTAAAAAGTACATCTTCTCACTTTCGAAAGAGTAGAAGAACTTTACAATAAAAAGTGCATCCTTTGAAAGTATTCACTGTCAAAAAGAGAAAGAACGTGGTCCCACATCAAACAGAAGATTCTAAACTTTGTACTAAATAAGGAACAAAGTAGAAATCTTACAGTTGTGGGAAAGCATGGTTGTTGTGTGAGAATAAATACATAGCGGCAATGCCTTACCCTCCTTTTGCCTTTATTTTAAAGGTATTTAGCCCCTAGGCCACCATAGCATATTCTGCAAATATAATCTCTAAATTTCTTTGAAAAAATTATATGTTTGAAACTTGCCATATAAAAATTTAGAGTTTAAACTTGGGCAATACAACCTTACCATTTCTAAGAAAAGGAATACACTTTCCTTATGATTGGCCTCAGACTTAATGAGAGTCATGCCTTAGTTGATCATTAAAGAAAGATAACACATGGGCAATCCCACACCGGGTAAAAGTCCTTGTTTTTCAGTGTGTAAAAAGGAAACAAAAGCCCCTAGGGGCACGGTGTGGACATGGTATGATGCAGAAAAAGATGCGCCGTAACATGCCCACACCTATTTTTGCACTAGCAATAATGACTAAAAAGAGGCCATATGCTCAAATCAAGCTAAAGTCTTAAACAACCGATGACTTATTGAAGCTAAGGTATGAAAGACCGATCACTTATTATTAAAAAGAGGCCACAAGCCCAAATCAAGCTAAGGTCTGAAGCGACTAATTGCTTATTGAAGTTAAGGTCTAAATAACCGATCAATTATTAAAGCTAAGGTATGAAAGACCAATCACTTATTATTAAAAAGGGGTCATAAGCCCAAATCAAGCTAAGGTCCTAAACGACCGATCGCTTATTGAAGCTAAGGTCTAAACGACCGATCGCTTAATAAAAAGATACCATAAGCCCAAAACAAGCTAAGGTCTTAAACAACCGATTGCGTATTTGAAGCTAAAGTCTGAACGATCGATCGTTTAATTAAATAAAAGAGGTCATATGCCCGAATCAAGCTAAGGTCTTAAATGACCGATTGCTTATTGAAGTTAAGGTCAAAATGACTGATCCCTTAATTAAATAAAATAAGTTATAGGCTCAAAATAAGCTAAGGTCTTAAACGACCAATCGCTTATTGAAACTAAGGTCTGAATGACCGATCGCTTATTGAAGTTAAGGTCTAAACGATCAATCACTTAATTAAACAAAAGAGACTATAGGCCCAAATCAAGCTAAGGTCTTAAACGACCGATCACTTATTGAAGCTAAGGTCAGAATAATCGATCACTTAATAAAAAAAGGTCATAAGCACAAAACAAGCTAAGGTCTCAAATGACTGATTGTTTATTGCAGCTAAGGTCTGAATGACTGATCGCTTAATTAAATAAAAGAGGTCATAGGCCTAAATCAAGCTAAGGTCTTAAACGACCGATGGCTTATTGAAGCTAAGGTCAAAATGACCAACTGCTTAATTAAATAAAAGAAGTCATAGGCCCAAATCAAACTAAGATCTTAAACAACCGATCGCTTATTGAAGCTAATGTCAGAACAACCGATCGTTTAATAAAAAGAGGCCATAGGCCCAAATTAAGCTAAGGTTTTAAATGACCGATCGTTTATTGAAGCTAAGGTTTGAAAGACTGATCGCTTAATTAAATAAAAGAGGTCATATGCCTAAATCAAGCTAAGGTCTTAAACGACCAATCGCTTATTGAAGCTAATGTCTGAACAATCAATCGCTTATCAAATAAAAGAGGCCATAGGCCCAAAAGCAATCTTCATCACAAGCCAATTGCTTAGGTTAGTCCCCTGCTGAATTCTCTGGCTAAAAAGGAGAAAGGCATCAAGCGCTGAACGTTGATCATCAACATTACAAAAATTGGAAGGAAGTTTCCAGTTGTGAAAATAAAGAAGCTTCATCTGAGCATTACAAAAAGAAAGCAAATGAGGAGGAAAGATTGCACGAGTCAATGCTGGGGAGCTACCCCATCCTCCTTGTTGAAGTCCTAATTAAAGGAATCAACAATCGGAGTACCCTTTTTAGCGGGAGCGAGCACTTCTGGTGTGGCCTGATTAGGAGGAGGAGAAGCAAAAAGAGCAATCACTAAGGAAGAATGGGGAGGAGCTGAGCATGAACTTTTAAGGAAGTCTGCAAACTTGCGTTCGGCCTCACCAAGCACGGGAATGTCATATTCACCAAACAAGTCAATGGCCTAATCAGCATCAAACTCATCAGGATCAGCATAATCCCATTCAGCTCCAGCTTTCTCTCCTTGCTCGAAGCCATAGCGAAAACCATCAGCAAACTTCAATGTTGGGATCTTCAAGAATCGTTGGTATATTCAAGTCCCCCAGCCTTGCAGACCTATAGCATTGCTTCAAGCTCAGTAGCCCTCTCTTCGGCCTCTAGAGCCCTCTGCTCAAAGTAACCAATAGCCTTTTTCTTTTTAGCCAGAGACTTGGTTACAGACTGCACTTTTCCCTTAAGGCTTTCGGCCTTACATCTATTCAAATGTTTGACCTCCAAAGCCTTGCAAAGAGAGATGGTCATATATGCACTCTGCAGCGTAACAGAAAAAAAAAACTAAGTCAAAATGAAGGCTCAAAATTAAAATAAAGGAATGCACAAAAAATTAGATAGAACAAACCTCTATGGCATGAAGAGGCGCATTGGCAAAGAGCTCATTCTTATTAGCTCCTTGCTGACGGAGCTCATCTTTGGGAAGCCAGATCCCATAAGCAAGAGCCCTCATCACTTCACGGTCAAGGACAACACAATCCCCCACCGTCAAAAAAGAACTATCAGACTTTTTCAAATCTGGAATACATTGTCCAGACGAGCCAACGAGCAGCTCATCAGTTGCGCCACTAGTAGAACTAGATAGAGTTAGAGCAGAAGAGAAGGAACTCTGACCCTTTATGGCATTTGCCATCAACTTCGGGTACTTAGGTGCCAGAACAGCACCACTCCTTAATGACTTTACCACTCCTTAAGGTGGTGATTGATTGAACTTGCTTCGGAGGAGCATTACAAGATGAAGATGATGGATCCTCAATCACATGAACACCCTTAGGATTCGCCACCGGTTGACTCGGCAACTTACCTTCCTCCCTTCTATTCAAGGCATTAGCTAGTTGCCCAATTTGAGCTTCTAACCTAGCCATAGATTGAGCATTAGCTTCAAGCTTAGAGATTGATTGAGAGTGAGTTTGCAATAAGCGGGTATTAGCCTCAAGATTGCTTATCACTCTTTCTTCAAAGCCTCGGCTTCTCGGAGGAGGTGGTGGTTGTTGGTAATTGGATCTTTGATGGTAAGGTTGAGTATTTGGCCTATATTGAGGCTGTTGAGATTGGGAATTGAAAGAATTTTGCCCTTGAAAAGAGGGACTTGATTCTTGAGGTTTCCATGAAAAAGTCGGATGATTCTTGTAACCAGGATTGTATGTATTTGAATATAGATCATTCATCTGTTTAGAGTACAAGGCATTCACTTGCTCTTGAGCATAATCGAGAGATTGCCCGGCTATAGGACAATTTCGCACAAAATGTGAAGCACTATAGCAAAACGAACACACTTCCTAATTTTGAACAGGTTGGCTTAGAGTAGGCAGCCCATTTTTCATGATTAGGTCCATTTTTTAGAATAAGGCTTCTACTTGCATGGCAACCTCATCTACCCGTGAAATTTCATGCACTCCTCTACAAGGTTGGGTGGCCTTCCCTTTTCTAGTGGAGGAGCGTTGAGCTGAATTATTGCTTAGGGTTTGAAAAAGTTTTCATGCTTCATCGGGGCTTTTCAAAAGGTATCCACCTCCACAAGTGGAGTCTATCATTTGCCTATGTTGCTCACTCACCCCATCATAAAAACTTTGCACTAGCTGCCATTTTGGGACAGCATGATGCGGACAAGATTTAAGGTCTTTTAATCTCTCCCACATCTCATGAAATTATTCTTGATCAATTTGGTGAATCCGGTGATTGCTCGCCGGATATCACTCGTCTTTCCCATTGGGAAGTATTTTTTTAAGAACTCTATTTGCATCTCCGCCCAAGAATGGATTGAGTTAGGTTCCAAGAAATTGAACCAACTTCTAGCTTTATTTTTTAAGGAGAATGAAAACATACGCAGCTTTAGATCATCCTCCATAAAGTGTGGTACACGAATAGTGGAACACACAGAAAGGAAGTAATCTAAGTGCCGGTATGGATCCTCATTAGGGAGACCATGGAAGCTATTAAGAAGATTGATGGTGGAGGACTTTATTTCGAATTGATTTGCCGCTACATCCAAAAATTGAATACATGAAGGTACTTCAAATGTAGTCGGAAGATAAAAGTCCATAAGCAACTCTCCTTGAGGAGGTGGAGGTGGAGGTGGTTGTTCATGGTTAAAATGAGGTAGTCCAGGAGGTTGTCTCTCATTTGGGTCCATGTTTTCTGTCCTAGGCAATATAGGGTCCCTAGAGGTTCCTCTACGTTGTCTAAGTGTTCTTTCAAGTTCAATATTACAAAGAAGTAAAGGAAGTGACAATGACCGTCTACCTAGCATGCATTAATAGTAGAACAACACCTCAATACACAAAATAAATAATAATATATACAAAAAAAATGAATGAACTCAAACCCACTAATTTTAGACTTTATACTCACAAAGGGTTCCAACTTTAATTCTTTTAGATGCCCGCTATGTGGTATACCTAAAATCAAGAAATTTGAGCAATAAGAACAAGATATATACAAAAAAAGAATGAAAGAATTTCTAGCCTAAGAATTAAACCAGATTTAATCTTTCAATGGCGACAATTAAAACCGTAGTCCCCAGCAACGGCGCCAAAATTTTGATGTAGCTAAACTCGAATTATATTGTAAGCTTATTTATGCCCCTTTTATCAAAATATAATTTAACCACTCGCAAGAGCACGAATCTTTGTAGATACGGTTCTATATAGAGGGTATCGATCCCATGAGGACTAGTCGCAATTGTATAAAAGAAAGATTAATTCCACTTTAATCCTAAAAATCGGGTTTTGAGTTTTTGTTTATAAAACTAATGCATGAATATAATAACAATAAATTTAAAGAGTAAAAGTTGGGAGAGAGAACTAGGGTTGGTTTCCACCACTAGCCATTTACATGTTTATAAGTGTAGCAAGCATGGGATTCATAAATTAAATACCTAACAATGTCATTAGGCTTGTGACCTCAATGACATATCAAAAGATTAATGTGTGTGCTAACCTATCATAATCCATCTTCAACAAGCATAACTCTTCAACCTAACTAACTACCTAATTACCCTACCCTTTAAGTGAACCTACATGCATCCAAACTACCTTATCTTGGCATGGTTTATACAAACAAACACCACACATTTAATTAAACACCATTATCTAGCCATCATTTGCACTTCTTGTGAAATATGCAAATGTTGTGCATTCACATGAAAGAATCTACTCTAAGACAAGAATAAACTCAACATCAAATGAATATATAAAAGAAATGTATTAGTGTACATGGTCACTAGGCTAAATAATCAACATTTAATTACAAATCCCAAGTGCTACAAAAATGAACAAGTTTACATGGCTAGGGGTTTCACCACACCCTAGTAGAAGAGTTAGTTGCTCATGGTTGCCTTGCACTCTTCCATTGATGGAGAAGATGAAGCTTCTTGGTCTGGTTTAGCTCCTCTTTCTCCTCTCCCGAATGTCTCTCCTCTTTGTATTCTGATGTGTGTATGAGAGATATTTGAGAAATGTGGCTTCTTTGTGCTTTATGGCTCCCTTTTTCAACCTTGGGGCTCACCATATATATATATATATATCCATTATATCAAGAAGGTCCCCAAGGGTCTTGTTCAAGTTAGACAATCCCCCTAAGTCGTGCAAAAAGGGGAATTTTGTTGCAAGTGGGAGAGCAGGTGAGCAAGTGGGCAAGTGGTTTCTGCAGAATCTTGATCAATCGAGATTGATCGAGATTTCGATCAATCGAAATAAGATCTCGATCAATCGAGATCTCGATTGATCTAGATCAACATCTCGATTGATCGAGATGCCTTGGCTGCAATTTTTGACTTTTCTCTTCAGCTGCAACAAAGCCTCAAACTTTGCTCCTTTTATTACAAGACCTGCAATACATCAAAAACACAAAAATACCGTAAACATATCTCAGTAAACGTAGCAACAGAACTAACATATGCAATAAAGAGGGTTCAAATGCATAGAATTGAACACTTATCAGGGTACAAAGAAGAAGATTCAACAAAAGCACTGTAAGCAGTCGCTTGGAGTTGTAGACATGATAGATACTTCTTTACAGAAGGACGGAGGTTCCAAACCTTCTCTCTCAAAATTCAATCCATTCAGATGTGAAATAGAGAAGAATAGAACAAAGTTATAAAAATTACAAAATCCTTACACCAAAAAAAAAAATAATAAGAACGTCCTAAGACTTGCTGGAAAGCTTAAATGAAGGAATCACAACGTCACCGAATGCAGTGGGGATGGGAAATTTTTGGGCCGCTCTAACAAACTAAGCCCCCTTCACCAAAACAAGTCTTTCTTTCCACAACTTGTCAAAAGTGGGAGTGTCATAACATATTTTTTTGTCCTTGTTAGGGAACAGATGGTAGCGATTATCTTCTGATCTAACCCGATGGAGAGAATAACAGAATAGAAGATCATTCAAGTGAAGGTTGAGTTTATGAACATGGCTCAAAGAAAGTATACAAGAAATAATGCAAAAAAAATTAGAGTTTAACTGAAGTGGCGCAAGCTTCAGTTTAAAAAGAACAAAACTAAAAAATGATGAAGAAGAAATCTGAAAGTCTTCAAGTGGAAAGCCAAAAATAAAAACTTTTCCTTCTTGACTCCTTCCCTAACGCTATAGTCAAAATCCAAAGGGTAACCCTCGATTATGACCTCATTTGGAATACAACATTCCTATCTAACTTTATCAAGATCAAGATCAATTAATTGTCTAGTCACTAGAATGACAACCACACCCTGATCGGATGTAACTGCTTCCCCAATCACAGTAGTAGGATAAACAGTCTCTACAACTAGAGGGGAGGAACTAGACATGGTAATTTCTGGGTCGTCAGAAAGAGTACGGCCACTATCGCTAGAAGAAATCATAAAGAAGAAAAATATGTGAGCGAAAAGATGAAAACTAACCTGAGAAGACAAAGCGGTACCAAGAAGATCAAAGGAATTGAATCTGGAAGAAGAAGAGAGTCAGTTGCAGAAAACTTGTGGCTGAAAATAACAAGTATCAAAACAGAAGGCAAACAGTAGCATAAAAAGATTACTTACATGCTCAACATCATCAACATTAAATGAAGAACCTCGATGCAGGCACCCAAATCATCACAGAGCCTATACAAATTTTCTCCACTATGACGAGATTCATAACTGAAGGGAATTGGGGGCAATATTTGGGGGCAGAATTCTCGCCTAGTCTAGTGGGCCAAACTGATACACAAACGGATCAGGCCCAAGTTGGCTTGAGCCCAAGTGTCAATAGAAATCTCAAAGGGCTGGGTCAATGGAGTTAGAAGGCCTAGTCTTCCCATAAAAAGGCCTAGTTGCCCCCATTTAAGGAATAAATAGCCCAATCCAAATACAAGTCCAAACTCAAAAGGGAATTCAAATTCTTGAGAGTAAAGATAGCTGTAAATAAGGGAACTACAGTCCTATAAGGACTGGGATTCTTACTTGTATAAATATCCAATGACATGTGAATGAAAAGGATCCTCGAATCCTCCTTTTGAAATCATCTCTAAAAATATTGTGTTCTTTATTTTGTGTAGTAACCCTTGTGGACGGGTGTGAGTGGGCGGGTGCATAGACAGACACTGGGCTGAGCTACCACACTGACAGGGTACAAGGTGCTCAATCCCACATCGCCTGGGTGTGGAAAAGGGGATGTGGTTATATGTAGTATGTTCTCTTCAAATGGTATGAGGCCTTTTGGGGTAAACCCAATAGCAAAACCGTGCGGGCTATGGCCCAAAGCGGACAATATCATACCATGTGTTGGAGCGGGGTATTACAGTTGGTATCAGAGCCTGAACCCAGCCGGAAGAAGTGTGCCGATGAGGACGTCGGGCCTCGTAGGGGGGTGGATTGTAGTAACCCTTGTGGACGGGTGTGAGTGGGCGGGTGCATAGACAGACACTGGGCTGAGCTACCACACTGACAGGGTACAAGGTGCTCAATCCCACATCGCCTGGGTGTGGAAAATGGGATGTGCTTATATGTAGTATGTTCTCTTCAAATGGTATGAGGCCTTTTGGGGTAAACCCAATAGCAAAACCGTGCGGGCTATGGCCCAAAGCGGACAATATCATGCCATGTGTTGGAGCGGGGTATTACATTTTGGGTGTGTGTATTGAATTAATTAGCAGTAATTAGTTAAGCAATTTTTTGTACCTACAAAAAAAATATAAAATTTCTTGGAAAACATTGAAAAGCAAGCTTACAAGAAACAAGCTTCTAATAATTTTTGTCTTCATATACTTTATTTTCATTCATCAGTAATAACTGACCTTATT
The DNA here is from genome assembly GCA_026545225.1 of Cornus controversa. Taxonomy (NCBI): domain Eukaryota; kingdom Viridiplantae; phylum Streptophyta; class Magnoliopsida; order Cornales; family Cornaceae; genus Cornus; species Cornus controversa. The sequence goes on along the minus strand of CM048846.1, from coordinate 30,225,954 downwards.
AATTTTTCAAACTGTTTCTAACAATAATATTTTAATTTAGTATATTACCTTGTCGGTGTTCATCTAAGTTTCCAATTTGATTATATTTCGTCAGGGACCCAGATTTTCTTCAATGCATAGAATAACATCACTCTGTGCATGATGATAGAAAATTGTCAAGGAATTTTTTGCTATTTGTTATTTTTATTATTAGGACAAAATGCAAAAAGCCTCCAGAATCATCGCTTTGTGTTTCAAGAAACAAAAACATATCAACAACCATTACAATCACTGCCCCCAAGACCAGAATATCAATTGGAATAATTTCAAGAGAAATGTCAGATGAGAAATGAGCTTTTGTGTGAGGTATATTTGTGATTGACAAATTCAGTTTCAAAACTAAGTTGATTGAGTTGTACTTTTTGTTTCAATTCTTTGTAATCGATCATGAAGTTAAAGATCGAGAGCATTAAAAAGTGTTTTTACCAATGCAGTCATATGCTTAGACCATCAATGATCTAGACAAAAAACTTGATCATCTGAAGGAACTTGATCATCTGGAGCATTAAAGTGTCTCGATATCATAGAATTTGATTAGAGCATCATTTATCACAGGTAAGTGTGTGAGGACACTTTACACTATATATTTTGAAGTCCGATTTTGAAAACTAAGGTTTAGACTTTAATTTTTTGTAAATTTCAAAGTTGGACCAGTTTATTCATTCGTAGAACCAGTCCACGTATTCTCGGTTTCTTTAGACTTGAAAATCAGCCACAGTGGACCGGTCCACACATTCCCGCAACAGGTCCAAGTAAGAAAAGGGAAGTTGAACCGATCCAACTTTGCTGATATGTGTGAATTGACTTCTTTTGTCCAAATTTTGTTTTCATATCAGTCTAAAACCTTATAGGAAGTCTTTCAACATTTTTAAACTTGTTCTCCAAGCAATATTAGAACTCTTTGCGTTTATGATTACCTCTTAACACTTTAAATCAAATATATATTTTTAGAGAGACAAATCAAAAGAGATAAAAATTCTTTGTGGAGATTAAAGAGAAATTTTATAAGAAAGATTATTTTATGAATTTATTTTTGAGAGCACACACACACGGAGTATTTAAGTTATGATGTTCTTCTCAATCTGATTAACAGGTCCTCAAAGACATCATCAGTCTATACAAGGTTAATCAGAGCAACAATGGTGATTCCTTACTTGAATCTATCGAAAGAGGAAAGAGAAACGATCACTACAAAAGGGACAAAATACTTGCAAAGTATTTGTGTTCTTTCAGCTACCCTTTTGAAAGGATTATGGTGTTAGCTTGAAGTTTGCAACAATTGAACGTTGAGTCGCAAGAGTAAGCCTGAGGCGTTCAGCATCAAGTTCTTGTTAGAGTGGAGTGGGTGTGAGTCTGGGACAGAGTCGTTTATACTTTGCTTCGAGATAGTGGATTGGTTTCTCTAGAGGCGTTTGTCTCACTCTCTGATTTTTCTTCCGGTTCTAGGTTTTCGCGTAAAATTCATAGTGTCATCTCTACCTTTTCTTACTTGCTTCATTTAATTTATGATTTGTTTGGATGCTTAATTATTAATTCTTGTGGGTAGTTAATCAATCATAAAAATTGGACAAGAAGACCTATTCACCCCTCTCTAGGTCTAAGGACTATTATCTCACACTAAATTAACAGTATCATTTTTGCATCGCGTAACTCACACTTTGGAGAGTTGTACTAGAGCATGAGCAACACGATTACCATGTCGTGAAATATGGCTTACAGAAACTGTTGAAAATGACTAGAAAGCAAACCTAAAATCCATCACAACTAACTGAATCTCCAATAACCAAGAATTAATATAAGAGAATCACGTTCAAACCAGATAGAAACAAAATTGCACGGAAGAACCCAACCAACCGCCTTCCTAAGTAGGAAATTGCTTAAATACAAAAGCATGAACAATGGAATTAAAACCATCACGAAACATCGGTCCCCCACCTCTAACACAAGACAATGCCAAAAAAGAAGCATCAAAATTACATTTAATGATTTCAGCACTAGGGCGCTGCCATCTAAAAATTTTTAGACAAACAAAAGTTCCAACACACTGATTTACAGCAACCACAGGACAAGAAACATCAACAAAATTACAACAAGAAGAAATAATCTTATTCACCACACAACAAGGTTCCCAAAGTTCTCTATGAAAGAGTAAAAAATTACAAGCCTTCTAAATAAGCCAACAGGAGAAAGTATCAAAACTAAGCAAATGAAGATGGGGTACCCATTGGCCTGACTTAACTAACTCTAACCACTATGATGAAAAAGAAGAAATCACTCTGTCAAAAAAGTCCAAATGAAGAGGAGAAACTTTTCAAATCACAACAGAGTGGTGGCAAATGAAAAACATATGAACAATGGACTCCTTCTCTAATCCACACGGGGACTTATGGAGTTCTCAACAATACCTCGATGCAAAAGAACATAATGAACTAGAATAGCATTTAGACAATATCTCCATATAAAATGTTACACTTTGGGAGGGATTTTACACTTCCAAATACTTTTTCAAAGGTTTGGAGACAAAGAAAACTCATGAGAAATATTTGAACAAGTAAAAGGAGATCGACCGATTGAGATATTCTAGGCAAGAAGGTAAGCATATTTGACTATAAAGACACCTGATGGCTTAGGAGCCCATATAAGAATATTCTCCTAATCACAATGACTAAAGTTGCAACGACTAGTAGCCTCAACCTCAGAAGAAGAAAATAACAATTGAAACAGTCCTAGCTTCTAAGAGTTAGATTGAAAATCAAGAAGATCAGCCACCACAAGAGGAATACTAAGAAGCAGAGGGGGTTGAGAGCATAAGATAAACTTAGCACCCAATAATTTGTCCAAATATTGATGGACTTCCCATTACCCACGCGCCATTGAAAACCTTGCTGCAAGAGTGATTGTGTGGACAATATGTTACGCCAACCCCACAATAGATTGTTCCCAAGCCAGGCATGAAGAAATGAGCATCCAGAAAAATATTTGGCTTTGCACAAATTGAAGACTAATCTCTGTTTAAAAATTTGAAAGTTCCAAGCATGTTTCATTTAAAGAGCATAATTAAAGGCTTCAAGGTTACGAAACCTTAAGCCACCTTGCAATTTACTGGTACATAAAGTTGTCCACTGAGTCCAATGAACAGATTGGGAACCATCCAAACGACCCCACCAGAATTTGAAAATATGTTGTGTAAAAGCCTAACAAATTTTCTTCGGGAGCCTAAAACAAGACATCACAAATGTAGGAAGGGCACTCAAAATAAAATGGAATCATCAGCAAAAAAAAAGGTGGAATACCACAGGAGCACCATGACAAATCTTAACACTTGAAAGGACCACATTTTGAGAAGGCACATGAAGAGTCTGTGAAAGTTCTTTTGCACAAATGATAAATGAGTATAGGGATAATGGATCACCTTGGTGTAATCCTCTAGTTAGCTTGAAAGAAACCACTGGTGAGCCATTGATCATAATAAAATAAGACACTGATACAACACATGCCTGAATAAGGTGAACCCAATGTGAATTAATACCCATCTTTTGAAGAACTGCCAATAGAAAAGGCCACTCCAGGTGATCATATGCCTTAGTCATATCAATATTCAATGCCATAGACACCTTTTTGCCCAATCGTTTCTTCTTCAAATAATGAAGGATTTTATGGGTGATGAGACTGTTATCAGAGATATACCTGTCAACCACAAAGGCACTTTGTGATTCACTTATAATAGAATTGATGACTCTTTTGAGGCGGTCTGCCAACACCTTAGCAATAATCCAATAAACCACATTACATAATGATAGAGGCTTGTAATAAGAAACTGAGGTAAGACTTATAGTCTTAGGAATAAGGACAATGTTGGTATGGTTCAAATTGGACAACATATGTCCTGAATGTATAAAGCTAGTAATTGCTGAGATGACTTCATCTTTAATGACAGACCAATATTGTTCATAAAAAAGTGAGGTCATGCCCTCCGGATAGGGAGCTTTAAAAGGCTGCATAGCGAAAATAGCTTTTTGAATTTCTAATTCAGATGGAGGTGCAAGTAATGTTTGAGAAAGGTATCCATGTGAGAAATTTCTCGAGACTGAAAGAGGATCTGAAAATATTGGAGAAAAATGGACCTTTGTGGCTTGCCTTGCCATTAAACTTCTACTGTATTAGCAATTTAGTGAAAAGTACTAAAATTTCCTTAAAAAGAGATAGAAAAAGGATAAAATAAAAAACTCCTAGAACTATTACTTTTTTGGCAGATTACCACCCAAACTAACCAAAAAGTTGCAACCTCCTATGTTTGGCATTGAAATAAAAGAAGTATAGTTAACTCTGTTTTACACACAAACACTCATTTTTGCAATATAGTTAATTGTTAGAAATTGTGTCTCAAATTCCTATTGTAATTAGGTTTCTATTTTAGAGTTGTAATTTATTTGGTAATTTCTTGTTTGGCAAGTCTTGGACTTCAAGTAATTATAATTGAGGATGATAAGAGAAAGTAGAGAAGAAAAATGTAAAGAGGGAGAGAATTGTAAGAGAATTAAGTTGAATTTGTGAGAGAAATAAAGAGAGTGTGTAATCTTTATATTGAAATAAAAATAGTCATTTCTTGCCTGTGGATTAAGCGATTTGTTAAACCATGTAAATCTTGTCTTATTTATGTGTGTTTGTTTTTTATTTACTTTTGTTATGCCAAATCAAAGGAATTAATTCATAACAAGTGCTATTAGAGCTATGGCGACAACTATTACAGATGCAAAGTACTCGGTCGAAAGGTTTGATGGAAGAAAAACTTTCAATTTGTGGCAAGTTCAAAAGAGATGGATGGTGCAAAGTGGGAGAAGATCAATTTAAGGGAAATGAGTGCAATTCAATTGGCGTTAGCAAATGATGTTATGTTTGATGTGATAGAAGAAGCTTCAGCAAGAGGTATGTGGAAGAAATTGGAGAATCTTTATATAGGAAAGAATCTCACCAACTGACTAGTAAACAAGAGTTATACTCCTTCCGTAAGAAAGAAGGTCTAAGCTTGTAAGAACATCTCAATGAGTTTAATAAGATTTTTTGTAACTTATCTAATGTTGATGTTAATTTGAGTGATGAGGATAAAACTATTATACTGTTGACATCGGTACGCTCTACTCATAAGCATTTATTTAATATTTTGCTCTATGAGATAGATACAATCACGATGAAACAAGTTAAAAGTGTTTTATTCTCCGATAAAAAGTTGAACGGTAAGGATCAACATGATTAGTCTCAAACTCTTGTTGTACAAGAGAGGAAGATGTTTAGAGCTCTAGGAAATTTTGTGTCGAAGCCATTGTTAGAAAGAAGGTGCTACAATTGTGGAAAAAAGGGTATCTTCAATGGTCATGTCCAAAAGAAAAGGGAAATGTGTTTACTACTATGTTATGTCTGATGCTATGAATGAAGAAAGTGATGTTGATGAACTATTATCAATCATAGATAACAAGGGAGAAGTTAAGGAGTGGATACTTGATCCTACTTGTTCCTTTAATGTTTGACCTTATAAAGAGTGATTTTTTACTTACAAACTTGCATGTGGTAAGTTATTTATAGAAAATAATGATTTTTGTAATGTTATGAAAATTAAAACAATTAAAATCAAGACAACAAATGGTTTAGTAAGATTTATATTGAATGAATGTCATATTTCAAGTAGGAGCTTTGAATTTTAAAGGTTGTTGGTGTAAAGTGAAGAATGTGTTGATGAAAATTAAAGGAGGGCCACGTATCATGCTTTTTGGAAGGAAGATTAATAATGTCTATGCTTTATTGGAGAGTACTATATTAGGTAGAGTAGCTACAATAACAGAATGAAAGTCTATTTCTAGATCTACTAGGGTGATGGATGATCAAGAGTGGCAAGGGAAGGAAAAAGTATTGGCAATTGTAACAACACCAATTTTCATCCCAGAAGCAAGGAAAGTTTGATTCAGTGATGTGAGAGTAGATTCCAAGTTCGACTATTTAAACTTGGAGTTTGCTCATAATATATGAGTGTGATGAAATGCAAAGAATGACAAGAAGGAAGAAGATGTTAGGTTCAAGGTGAAGGAATTTCTTTAGTCAAAGTGAGTTATGGAGGAGTGCGTGAAGATCAGATTCAAGCCAAGGTAGATATTTTTAGATCAATTTCCTATTGTAATTAGGTTTCTATTTTAAAGTTGTAATTTATTTGATAATTTATTGTTAGACAAGTATTGAACTTCAAGTAATTATAAGCTTGTCTAATAAAGAATTGGGTTTGAAGACTCTATAAATAAGGTGATGATGAAAAGAGAAGATAGATAAGAAAAGTACGAAGAGAAAGAATTGTAAGAGAGTTGAGTTGAATTTTTGTGAGAGAGAAATAAAGAGGGTGTGCAATATTTATATTGAAATAAAGACAATCACTCTTCACTCCTGAATTAAAACGATTTATTGAACCACGCAATTCTTATTTTTTGTATTTATGTTTTATTTACTTCCGCTAAGCTAAATCAAGGGAATTAATTCACAACATTAACTCTAGTTTATACACACGATTTATACCATTGCACGTTTAGCCATTGAAAAGAGACATATAAAGGTAAAATCATCATTATAGTAAACTTATATACGTGTTGCACGCATGGTTGGATATTGTTCCTCTTTTAACGACAAATCCAAATGAGGGGGTGATTTAATTTTTTTTTTTGGTTAGTTCAGGAGCTTTTTTTGCCAATTTTATGTTTTAGGGGGATAATATGTTAAAATGTGGTAGTTCAAGCTAGTAATCTGCCAAAAAGATAGAGTTCAGCGGAGTTTTCAAATTTTGATCTTTTTTTCTATTTCTTATTCAAAGGGGTTTCAATAATTTTACTAAATTGTTAATAGAACTTAACAGAAATTTAGTACTTTTACTAAAAAAAAATTAATACAACTTTAAAGGCAAACATATTTGAGGGGTGATTGCAAATATTTTCAATAATTCAGAGAGTTTTTTGGCCAACCCGAAGATTTGGAATTATTACTGTATCTTATTTTGTATTTAAAATTCTTCTTTTTAAATTTTGCTTTTAAAATTTTCTCTTCTCTCCTAAATCATTTCCATCTAACTCAATAAATAGGAGATCTTAAGGGTTGAAAAACGAGTTAGAAAAATTACAAAGAAAAAATAAAGTATATTCATTTCCTCCTCATTAATGAAAAATAGATTTATTTTTATGTGTTATTTTCTTGTTAACATGCTAGCATAAACATCCTTCTCAAAGGAGTGATGAAGCCACCATAGATGAAATATAAGTTTTTTTTATTCCTTGTATAATTTTTCCTCCTGAGATAAATTTTTTCACTCTTTTATTCTGAGTTTTTATTTTCAAAAATTAGAGGGAGGGTTCTTGGTGTTTTCCGAATAATCCTAATTAGAAAAATGTCTACCTCTATTTACCTAACAAAGATATATCATATGAAGTAAAAATGTTCTCTGATATATAATCAATTTTTTTTGTCGTATTTTCCTTTTTCTTTTCAAATTGTAATTGGATTGATGAAGTGTATTAGTTATCGGAGGAAAAATCATATAAAAACACTAGAAACTTTATTTGTATGGATTCATGGTGGTGGATCCTCTTTCCTTAAGATATTTTCTCATCACTTGATCAAAGTTAGTTATTAGTAGTTTTATTATTCAAAAATCAAAATTTTGTTTAAAAAAAATCATTTTCATCCCATAAATTAGTGTGTGAATTTGAGCTCATTCGAAATTTTACTTGAGAGTGGTTTGACACTACTTTCTACTATACATGCTTTTTAGTTAAGTATTTACATGTTTCTTTATTTTTTGTACGAAGTGTAGAGAAACAATGACATCAACTATTTTACACTCGTCAAATATGTATTGGGGAGCTAATGGATTATAAGTGTCGGGTGATATTGTAAATTTGAATTAAAAAATTTTCTCAATATATCTTTATGCAACTTTAGAAAAATATTTTCATCAAACATTTAAATTTTTTAATTCCGTTTAGAATCACTTCTACAAATTAAGGCATTCTTGAGGAAGAACTTTAGATACCAAGAAACTCTCCCAAACAAAGCCTTGATATAGAAACAACTGAAGTGCTTTTAGTCGAGTAATCAAATACCATCTAAATTTAAGGGGAAAAAAGTAGAAAAAATTACTAATTAGTCCAACACTCTTACTTTTTCCCAATATTGACATTTTTGTTGAAATACCTTCAATTTTCCCAAAATTAGCAATTTTTTAAACTTTGTGACATTTTATTTAAAATTTACTAATTTTAATAAGAATAAATGAAAAAACTTGTTTAAAAAGTTCCAAGATTTTTTCCATGGAGTACATTCATGTACAACTAATGATTTATTTAAATTCTTGAACTTTTTTCTACATTCTACTCTTTAAAAATAAGTAATTTAAAGAAATAAAGGTAAGTTTATCTAAATTTTTGACTATGTTATATAAAAAATATTGTATCAAGAGAGTATTAATTTTTCTTTCAAATTTTTATACAAAAAATGACATTAATGATGGTAATGGGGGAAAAATCTTATTTAAGTGGAATTATGAACTTAATTGAAAATATTTACTAAAAGTAGGACTTAGTTCATCTGACAAGATTTACCGAAGTTATTGATCTTTATTAGATTTTAAAAGTAGTTGTTAAATTGTAGCCCCCAAACTCATAAAAAAAAAAAAAAATTAGTTGAGCCCAATTTATTGCCCAAAAAATAGTGAGTTTTGAAATAAATATAATTTGTGTTCATCGGAACTCAATAGAAATTTCACTTTGAAAATTTTTAGCCTTACTTTTGAAGTCCAAATCTTATGAGACAAAAATATAAGTTCATTATTATTGCAATACTTATTGTAATTATCATTACTCCAATTATATTTACATATACACATGTTATAATATCCATTATATGAATTCAATAGAGAAAAATAAAAAATTACACTAATGCTAACTTATTTTTAATAAAATACACAAACCTTTCTTTTCAAACATTTTTTATAGATGGTGTTTAGAAGAAAATATTTCGAATCATATGTTAATCTTCTTCGGCGAATCTTAAGAGCATTCTGAAGAAAGAAAAACTAAAGTATTATGAGACCAAGGTGGCAAAAATGTCAACAACAACAATGGTACCATATATGCTAATAGTTTTAGTTGTCACTTGTTAAATGAAAATTTCTATAGTTACTTCTTGTATAAGTTATTAAAGTACTTTCTCTTGGTCCTCATAATCGAATTTTCTATAAACTTGTGATATTTTGTTTAGTTAAAAACTTGTGATATGGACTACAATGCTTGGTAAATAAATCCTCAAAGTAGTTAAAATATGTGAAATTACAATAAATAAAATAAAATAACATAAAATATCCTTACCATTTAAAATAAAATAAATTTTGAAAATACAAAACAAACAAAAATGAATATATATATATATACATGTGTGTGTGTATATATACATATGGATATAAAACCTTAAATTTCAACAAATCTTTCGAATGCATTGGTATACAAAATGCTTCCAAGCTTGGTTGAATGTCTTATAAGAAAAACTAGGGGTGACCACGGTTCGGATTAGGCACTAAACCTAATATGAATCGTGGTTTATGGATTGGTTCAATTCTAATCTGAACCGAACCGTGGCCAAACCTAATCCGAACCGAACCATTAGAACATGGATTGATTTGGTTCGGATTAACGAATTGGGCCTACTCAATATTCAATAATAAATGCAATTTCACTAATCTGTTTAATGTGCAAACCTATAATGCTGATTAATGTGCAAAACTAGTAAACTACATGCACTGGAAGTTTGGAATGACTGCTTGCTTAAACTACTAAACTACATTCATTGGAACACAGAATATGTTCACTACTTACTTTAGTTTAGGCCACTAGAAAAGCCACTAGCCCGATGGCCCTAATGTATAAGTATAATTGTACAAGTGTATAATATAACATTGTGTATAACTGTATTCTGTATATATTTATATATCATTATATCATATAAATTATAAAATATATTTATAAATTAGCCACGGTTCAGTTTTACGGTTTGGATCAGATTTTTCAGGCACTAATCCATGAACTGAACCGTTGCCAATAGATTTGTACTTTTAAATCCATAACCGAATCATTACTAACGGATTAGCCATGATTCGAATTTAGTTCGGACCGGTTCGGTTTGAATTCACAGAGTTTTTGAACACCTCCTCAGAAAAACTATCTAAAACTCCTCGGATTTGGTTCAAATTACTTGGATTAGGCGGACTTGGTCATGACTTATTGACCCACAGTGTGAGGCCCACTAAAATACTAAGCTCGTCTAATTTGTTAGCATAAGTATCTAAGCTCGACTTATTGACCCACAGTGAGAGGCCCACTAAGATACCAAGCTCGTCTAATATTAGGGAAGGCCCAACAAATCGCTATCCACCCTAATTTATTTTATTTTTATTATTTTATATCTATACCGGCAAATAACACACATCTACTAAAATATTATTTGGCTACAACCTTTACATTTATTTATTTATATAACTTTGGTGCTTAAGAACACCGCCACAACAATATTTTTAAAAGAAGTGTTTGTACTTCCTAATTTCTCGTCGTCCTCGAGTTTTTCATCCTCGGGTCAAGATCAAGCAACTACTTGAGTACTTAAACGAACTTTTTTTCTTAGCCTCTAATTTCAAATCTTTGAAACTCATCCACGGGTCAAGATCAAGATCAAGCACTTGAGTACTTGGACGAACTTTGGTTCTCAGCGACTAATTATAAATCCCTTCTAAGTATTCATTATTCTTTGAATATTCTTGGCTTGAAAGCTTTAAGCAATGCAGACAATTATCTATGCCTATGAAAAAGAACTCTTTTGGAACTCAAGGTTTTATATAGAGTGCAAACTTCCTTATTTTATTTAAAATTATTCTTTGTTTTCGGAGTTTTTGAAAAAATGATTTTGAAGAACTGAGGTCTTTATATTCTTTAGTTACACAAATCTATCTAATTCTCTATATTATTATATTAGTCTAGATTCAATTTGATATGTACATTAGCATTTTTATATGTACATATATACATACATATTAGAGTTTTAAATACACTTATTATTGTGAAAAAAAAACTCTAATTAAATAAAAGCTTCTAAGCTCTATGATATCTTAAAGGGAAAGGCTAAATTTCACGATTTTATTTTACAAATTTTAACTCGAATCTATGTGGCAGGTGATAATACCTGTGTATGAGAGAAATTCTACCAATGCTAACTCACCATTTAATTTTATCTCCTAAAATAATGAAAAATAGATATTTATTGCTAGTGAGATTCTTATAAATATAGAATTGTTATCTGTCACATATACAAAATCATGAAATAATTTCTTGTTGTGTATCATTGCTCTATTTTAAAACTCATGCTTTACCATATTAAATATACCAATAATTTGATAAAAAGTTTATTAACCCATTACTACTAGTTTATTAACATAACCCATCATGTATTTGTAGTAAGAATGTGTACTCCATCCTATCATTCAGTTTTTGGACATAAATCATTTCTATGAGCTAAGATTATCTTCTTCTTTTTACCTTGGCAAAAAATTTGCACACTCACTTGAAAGGCAAAGAACTAAGAATCACTTGAAAATTGAAATATATTCAAAGCCCATTATATTTACCCTTTCATTTCTTTACAAAGATGCAAGTCAACCTCCTTACAATCAGAAAAGCTATTACAATGCATGGCTGAAAATTATCCATCCCAAAATATTGTGATATATATATATATATAAAAGAAATTGAAAATGATGTTAATCATAGAATCAAGGCAAAATAAGTTAAAATAAAGGAATGGATCTAATATATTGTATGATAGACATATTTCTCAATATTGTAAAGGAAGTTGCAGCCAACTCCTATTAGACCAGCCATACTTTATGGTACATAAAGTTGAACAAACAACATATGCACAAAGTGAGTGTGACAGAAATGAAAATGTTGAGATGAATGCGCTGTAAAAGTAGTAAAGATAGAATTAAAAATGATCATATTCGAAAGATGGTTGGCATATCACAAATTATAGATAAACTCGGTTAAAATGGTATAATATGTGCAAAAAAAACCTTTAAATTTGTCAGTTAGGAAGAGTGACAAAAGAAAATAGGGGGGGAGAAGATCAAATTTAACATGTATAGATTTAGTAAAAACATATACATAATAACTTGTGGTTTGACTAATAGTGTGACCTTAGATAAATCAGAATGATTCATGTAACCAAGCCCTTGGAAAAAGGCTTAGTGGTGGTTGTTGGATAGAAAAATACTGAACTCCGATATTAAATAAACTGAATCAATTAACCAAATAATTTAAAAAGAGCATAAAGAATTTAAAATGTTTAAATGGACCTTATTGTGATGGGTAATAATACAATTGTTGACAGCAACACTCCCAGGGCTGCAAATGAACTACACCGAGTAGGGGTTGGTTTGAGCTTGGCTTGATCATGTAGAAATGGAGTTCGAGCTCACTCGAGCTTTTACATGAGTGTCTGAGCTCGACTTTATAGTTCAATTAGATAAACAAGTCCTGAGATTTTGTGTGCGAGCATTCACACACACACATATATATTGAGAGCAAGAGTTTCTCTTTGTATGTGTAAATATATGAACATCCACACACAAGAGTGAGTACAAATCCGTACCTGGTACAATAAATTTTCACTATCTTCCATCCATATTTGATTGTTGCTTCAATATTTACTTATACCCAGAAAGGTAACCATGTGTGTCGTCGTTCACGAACGTGTACGTGAACTAACAATCCAAGTCAAAGTGTATTTCAAATTGACTCGTTTATTATTATTATTATATTGTTTGAGTTCGATTCGTTTATTAAATAAATATACAAGAATCGAGTCTTTAGTAAACCGAACCGGAATTGTTCGCAAACAGCTCGACATGTTTGCAATTCTAAACACTCCCCAACTGAGAGGGGTTGTAACATGTGGGATCCACTGTGAACTTTCAAAGTTAGGGATGTCCCTGTTGGCATTTGTGATATTAGTTGACTAATAAATTAAAATTTGCATAATTTAGTAGGTATAAACTAGCATATCTCTTAGTTATGTGTGTGTTAAATATAATTATAAAGAACTAATTACTTGCTGCTACAAAAGGCTACTCGTGATTAATTATTTTTCTATTTGCCCATCAAAGTCATTCTTCTTCCAAGTTCAGTCCAGTTTTGTTTTTTTTGTTTTTTGTTTTCAAGTTCAGTTTAGTTCTTCAAAAGCAGTCTATTATTAATACATCAACAACATACTATTTCTGCAAATAAGTTCAGCATACATACACGTGCATCAAATCACTCTTCTTCAAATTATAAGCTGTAAAAGCGACTTTAATGTACCCAAATGGCATCCAAGTTCATGAATAATCTAAATTCTCATGTGATTTTGTTGCATATATATATATATATGAATCTCCTGCAGTTTGTGCTAGCCACTTTATAGTAATTGCACTTGTACAAACAGCACAAAAAGGAGAAAAACAGATGGATGCTAGCTTGTTTCACTCATCAATCAGCTAACCTAACCATGAGATGGTACCACCACTATCCGGTGTTTGCTAGATATTTTAATAAAAATAATTATTTAATTTATCATGTTTATATATATATATATATCTATATATATATATGAATCTCCTGCTGTTTGTGGTAGCCACTTTATAGTAATTGCACTTAAAGAAACACCACAAAAAGGAGAAAAACAGATGGATGCTTCTTTCACTCATCAATCAACTAACCTAACCATGAGATGGTACCACCACTTTCCGTAGTTTGCTAGATATTTTAATAAAAATAATTATTTAATGTATCATATTTTAATTTTATACATATCTATATATATATTTGCTAGATATTTTAATAAAAATAATTATTTAATATATCATATTTTAATTTTATACAAACTCATTGACAATAATGACTCTGATAACCATCCCTACACTAATTTTGTGTTATTTAAGTCCGGAAAGAACTCATGTCTAATTATCTCCATCCTTTAGCCAAAGTTTTCTTATGGCGCATTTTGACTTTTCATGTAAATGAAACGATCCAATCATAGGCTACTTTAGGATTTTGAATTGAGCACATTTTTATTTTTTCAAGTATTTATTTAAGCATATTCATTTTTCGAATTTTTGATCCAATTTTTGTTACTAGAAACTCATCTCACACTACCAACTCATCTCTCCCCACTGGCAACATCAGTAGTACTATGATATTAGTCCAAAATAAAAGCTAAGGTCATTTTCTCATGTACTGCGAAAAGTGTAATCAGTATGTATTGAATAGAAATATTATGAATTAATGTCTTGATTTTTGCATTTATTGTTTTGGTTTAATTCAAGTTAAACCAAAAAAGGTAAGTCTCCCTCATCGATCCATATTATTTTTAGAAAAATACTATGTTTTGAAATATTGATCATTGTTTTTTTTCAAGATGCCCGTTGTTTTTTTGTTTTTTTATATATGCTAAAAAGAACCTAATTCAAATGGTGTTTCATAAACATTTATTTATTGGTACATTAATTATATAAAATTAACATTTATTTCAGTTTAATAATTTTTTGTTTTATTTATAGTGCCTTAGACACGTTAAAAGATAAGTCAAAAGCTTATTTGTTATCAAATAGGACAAGAATTTTCTATATGTTTTAAGTGGGACTCATAATTTTCACTTAAATATATTTAATAACATAAAAGTCATTCGACTTATGTTTTTTAAGTTTGAATTATGGACGAGAGTAGCATTGTTTTGAAACAATTTCTGGTTTTCTAGAGAGAGAGAGAGAGTGTGTACTTATTGAGTAAAAATTAATATAGTAGATTTGTTTATTAGGACTTAATTATCTTATAAAATGAAAAGTAGGACTAATTTGTACATCTTCCTAATAATTATCATTACTTTACACGTGAGTCGCACCACGACCTAATTTAATTGTTATAATTAAACTCATCCTATCATGTGTTTTTTGTTATTATTTTTTTCTATAAGTGGATAAACCTTGTATTATATTATGCACTCACCATCAACCTTGTATTATACTCTTAAGTGAGTCAACGAGACTTTACAAATGCTACTGAACCTTACTACACACCAATTTTCCCATAAAAACATGCCATGCATAAAGCATTATATACATACATACATATATATAAACTCATACATGCATATATATATATATATATATATATGAGTTTATATATATATGTATGTACGCATAGATTATCTAAAGTACAATAAATTGCCTTCACACATGTAACGACTAATCCCTTTCTAACTCTTGATGTGTCATCATTACATGTTTGATATAATATTAATGTATAGAGTTTTGCTTTTGCATAACAGTTGTGATCTCGAGATTACAATAAAAATAATCCGTGATACTAAATAGTTTACAATAAAAATAAGGGTAAATTATATTTTGACCTCCTGAGATTTATCTATACGTCAACCTGACATTTCACGTTTACAAATCTTCATTTTCATCTTCTGTCAGTAGTTTTTGGTTGACTTTGATCAATAAAATGCTGAAATGATTAAACTATCCTATTGGAAGAAAAATTAGCGGCACAGAAGTGTAGAAGGGTATTCTGGGTATTTTTTGGCTACTATTTGCATGATATAAGCAATCTAACCTTTGACAATAACATGAGGGACTAAAGTGATATATAACTTCAAATCTCAGGAGTGAAAATAAAAATACACAAACGTGGGGAATCATGTTGACGTATAGACAAATCTCATAAGGTCAAAATGTAATTTACTCTAAAAATAATTCGAAACACTAAATAGTAAATCTATGGTTGCAAGTTGCAATAATATACCATATTCACCTACAAGGGTTTTTGATATGTTGTGCTTAGGTCATCCATTATGCTACTCTTTACAATGGCTCTCTACATTTACAATGGAGAGAGTCATGTCAGCTTTTTTTACTGACGTGGCTCTCTACAATTGTAGAGATTTAATCATACTGGTATGGAAGCTCTCTACATTATTATTTTAATATTTTTTATATAAAAAATAATTCATAAAAAATTTAAAACTTATTTATTTCAATTGTTGTTAATGAATAAAATATTATTTTTTAATTGTTTACTTCTCACACATTTATTGACAAATAAAAAGACATTACATATTTTTCGCACATATAAATTCATAAATTAAAAGACATAACATATTTTTCGTACAAATAAAGAAATAAATTAAAAAGATATTACATATATTCCAACGGCGTGTTGCAATGAGAACGTGCATCGCATTACACAATATGATCATAGAAGACGAGCGCAACACCGACATTTCGCAATGGGCACCTCCTAACAATGAAGACGTCTCCGTTCCACACTATGATTGAAACCCATCAATTTTGGCAACACACTTATCGCAACACACTTATCCTCTCGCCTTAATAGGATTCGCAATAAAAACGAGAATATGGATCTCATGACAGATCTTATGGAACATTTGTGGAATAAATTTGATGGTGAAAATATTTAAAGCTAATATCAAATTAAATGTAATTTGTATATTGGTGACGAATAAAATATTATTTTTTCAATTGTTTGCTTGTTATTTTTAAAAAAAAATAAAATAGGTCAAATAACCGAACTTAAAAAAAAATCAAATGAAAAAGAAATTAAACTTTAAAGAGTTCTAAAAATTAAATTGAAAAAAAAAATTAAACAAAGAGCAAATAATATTTTTCTTATATATAAATATATATATATATAAACTTTGAATTATTTTTTGAAAAACCAACATAAAGAAAAAAGGAAAAATAAAATAAAACAGAGGGCCGTTTGGCTCATTAGAAAAAAAAAAACCCACACTGAGCCGTCTGGCTGAGCAGTCAAAAAATAAAAATAAAAAGTAAACAAGCAGGCTCGCTAATTTTCTTTTTATAGGAATCGCTTTACAGCGAGCCCTATACCAACAGTTGGTGCTCTCTCTGCATATGCCGTAGAGAGCACCATAATGGATGCCCTTACTCATCACCAACATGGTTGGAAGCAAATATTGGTTCCTAAAAAGGTTTCCACACTTTAGGTATCCATGAGAGAGAGAGAGAGAGGTTTGTTGAGCAGTGATGCGCAAAAGCCAACTTGCAGAGTGTTGATGACTATGTTTATTAGAAAACCCAAATGTGGGCCATCCTTGACTAGCACTTGATTCTGGTGACCAAACATACATTAGGTACATATTCCGATTGGCTTAAAAAAATATTTTTATTATGTAGTTACTAATATGTCCTTGTATTTTTCTAAATTATCATATATAGTATGCCACCACTACCACTAACACTAACCAAATTACTCATTATAATAAACCACATGTCAATTTCTGACAAGGATAAACACTACATCTATGATAGAGTTTATGATTTAAATGCCTACCTATGTGGAAAAAATAAAATAAAAAATCACTACTTTAGGACAATTGGATTTTAGAAGACCAGCTTAAGCTTAATTAGGAAGGACCATATGTCATGAGATATACTTATTATATTCATATGTTATTTTATGTTGCTTTCCCTCCCAAACAAGGGTTAATTGCAGTCTCCGATCAAGAAAATTATATAAGAGAGAGCGACCTTTAATAATAAAAAATAAAATAAAATTTTAAATTATCGTAAACGAGAGGAATTAGATTTTTGTACAATTTCAGTGGGAGCATTTTCAAAGTTACGCAAACTTTTAGGTCTTATTATACAAAAATAAAAAAAAAATCATTGGGGACTGATCTTCACTAAGTCCGTCCATGGTTAAATGCAAAAAATTCTCGAGTAGTTTACAATTTTTTGTAAGTCGGCCCTTGCATTGTAGTGTGTCTCACTCAACTATTGAATTATTAGAAGTTGTCCCTCTCTAAGGCACCGTTTGGATTGAAGGATTTGGAAGGATAAGGGGAGAAAAGAAATGAGAGGATATGTCATGTTATATTTGGATAGACATCATTAAAAGAAAAGAAAAGATAATGAGGGATAGTTATCCCTCATATCCTATCCTTCTAAAAATGAGAAGATTAAGAGGGAAATGATAATGTTTAAACAGTATTTTCATAATTTCAAAACTGCCCTCAACAATTAGAAGAAAAAAAAAATATTATTCCACCCATATCCCATAAATATAAAAGGATATGATAATAATTTGGTCATTATCATTTATCTCTCATATCTTATCCAAATAATAATACTATCTTGTCCTTTCTTTTTTCTCCTATTTATTCAAACGTGAATAGATCTTATTGATATTCTCTCATCTCTTTTCTTTTCTCTCATAATTAATATTATTTTCTCTTTTCTTTTCTTTCGTGTTTATTCAAACGGAACCTAAAAGAATGTATTTTATAACCAATATAATAAAACATATTTTTTTATTAATAAGACAATTAATAGTGGAGCAAGACAAGACAAGACAAAAAAAATTAAAGTGCAATCATCAAGATTTAAATATTATGTCATTTTTTAGGAAAAAAATTTAAAAAATATAAAATACGTCAGTCATTGACTCAAAACTTGATAAGATGGTACTTTAATGATATGCACTAGTAACACTTGAGAAATGGTCTCCTTCGAGGCTCTACGGAGAGGACTACGGTCTGCACGTGGGCATCACTATTCATCGCGTCAAGACAGAATACTTTGGGTTTTATGATTGAACCAACAGATAGTGCATATATTTGCACTTATTGGCATGAAGAAAAAAAAAGTGATGTGATGTGATTTGATTATTATTATTATTATTAATTTTTTATTTATTTGAAAGGCATAAAAATTTTTTTTGCAATAAATATAGTATCAAAAGAATGGCTTCTTTTTTTTTTTTTTTTATTAAGGTCACAACCCTACTTAGTCTCGTCTTATCACATAGATCATGATTGTTTTCGATGTCTAGTGTCATCTTCTGTTGATATTGGTAGATATATTCTATTGGGCCTGTCTTTCCATCGAAGATAGCGAACGTTGGCAGGGTGAACCTCCTCAGCCTTTCAGTTCTAACTATATTCGGTGAAGGGTGACTCGGTCAGCCTGGTGGTGGTGAGCGCCCGATTGGCTGGATAGTAAGATCAATCGCCCTTCAATACATCAATCTCCCACTACATCTGAATCCTCCACTCCGGGAGGGGTTGCGGGGAATTGATTTGATCTTCGTTGGGTCAGTCGTGGAGAGGCTGTCTGTCAGTGAGTCAGTTGTGATGCGAGGCACTCAAAGAATAGTTGTTTGAGCTGGCCCCTTTGTTCTACTGTCGTCCGGGTTTCTTGTGCTTTCGGCACGTTCTACCCTTGTCTGCAGATCTGCGACTATTGACGTAAGGTGTCATTTTACTAGGTTAGCTACTGAATGTTAGGGCGTGCCAACGGGTCTTGAGCGTTTGGCTACATGGGTGGCACCCTTCTTTGATTCCTAGGGGGTTGACCTAATTATGTCGTATCGTAAGTATTTCTCATCGTATCCACCATGATCGTAAATTTGTTAAGTTCTGAAAAACGACTGAACATTCCCACAGACAGTGCAAAAGTGTAGATACAAAAAATTGCTTAACTTGTTATTGCCAAACAATTCGATGCACACACCCAAACTTAAGAACACAGCTTTCAGAAAAAAGAAAATATTACGAGAGGTGGATTCGGGGATCTCCTTCATTCATAATTCCTTGAATATTTATACAAATTGGACTTTGAATTCTTTTAGGATTTGAATTCCCTTATTTATAACTAACTTTTTTCTTAAGGATTTTGAATTCCTTTTTAAGTTTTAGTCCTGCGTTTGATTTGAGCTTTCTAGCCTTAAGATGGGCGCGACTTATCCCTTTGTGCTTATCAACTCAGTCTTTTGGGCCTTCTGCTGATACATGAGTTTAAGCCGACGTGAGTCTGGTCTATTTTTTGTATCAGTCCAGCCCATTGGACCGAGTGATAATTTTGCCCTTACACCAGCCATGGAAGTGAACGGTTTTTTTTGATAATATTACTTTTTTTAAAAATTTTAATCCTACTATAAGAATGGAATGTCCAATGTATGGAATGAATTTTCATTATAAATTAATAAATATTGTTACTTAAAAATTTATACTAAATAAAACAACGAAAGAAGTAAATATTTTATTCCATTTCATTCCATTCATTCCAAAGGCAACATTAATGAGCGAATTTCACCGTAATCAAGCTCCGATCGGTTATTAAACAAGACTGAAAAGGGAGTTGATGCTTGTTTACCTAATGAACCGATGCAGTTACTAAGCCCTAACTCATTGATCCTACACGAAGCATATTGACACGCTTCAACTAATCGGTTTTATCCTTCCTGCGATTGGCCATTTTCCAATTTAAAATTCCTCAGACACATGCCTCCACCGCGCGTGGATTTCACACCCCACCAAAATTCCAAGTCCTCCCACCTCTCCCCACCCTAACCCGCCGCAACATTCCGGCGGACCCGATGTCTCCGTCCGGACTCCTCGCTGGAAAATGACGTCACACTAAACCGGTACACCTAGCAGATGAAGATTAACAAGTGAGGGGTGCGCAGGTTAAGAGGAACTGACTTGGTGCGCATATTCAATCAAAGTGTTGTTTGGTAGTGGAAATATGACGACGCTTCAAGTCTTTCGACCGTATCAAACCAATTACACACACTATACACTATAAACGCAACAATAATAATACTAATAAATAATGATATGTTTGGATATATATATATATATATACACACACACACACACACACACACACATTTCATTTGTATAGCACTGATGTTGTGTTCTCATTAGATTCTTCTCTGCTATCGAAGGCTTGTAGGAGGGCTTTGATTTCGTGTTTGGAGAGCTGGAAATTGAGCGGGAAAGTTCCTCAGAGTGATTCTGAAGGTTCGAATTAATGTTTTTTTTCGTTTATGTGTGTATCAGTCTGAATTTAGGTGATTTTTTTTTGTTTTTGTTTCTTTTCTTAAGAGTTTTATAGGAATTGAAACAAGAGTAAGTATAAGAATTTAGATACTTCTTTTCCTCTGCGTTCTATGCAACGAAACAGATGTTTTGTTGTTCTAATTATAAGCTTGGTTTGTTGGATGAAACTTGTTAAAACCTTTTGAATATATGAGTTTGTATGTTATATGAGTTGAGCCATGGGTTTAATGGAGAAAATGATACAGAAAAGCAAAGAAGAGATTGAGTGGATTCACTTATTATTTACTGAGTTACAATAAGAAACTGCAAAGTTAGTGGGAATCGAACCTATGACCACATGATGCTGGTTTGTTCTTCTATACTATCAATGAACACCATCTAGGGTTTTGCAGAGCCCAGATTGCGATTTCGTGATGGTAGAGCTGGGAATTGAGCGGGAAAGTTCCTCAAACAAAGTGACTTTAAAAGTTCCACTGTTTTCTTTTTTCTTCTTTCATTTAAGTTTGTTTGGTTGCTGAAAAAACTGAAAGAAAACAAAGGGGAAAGTGGAAAAAATGAAAGACCAACAAGATGCTTACATCAGCCTGAATTTAGTTCATTATCATGTTCATTTTCTTAAATTTTTTGTGAAAACTGAAACGATAATAAATATGAGATTGTAAAGGTTTTTCCTTTTCTTTTCCTTTTCACTGCTTTCTAAGCAACCAAAGAGGTTTATTTATTTACATGAATATGTAAGCGCACATGTATGTAGTTGTGTACATGATTTTATACATACTTAAATGCATGCATACTTATATATCTACAATCTACTTTTATGTAATCTAATATAAAATGTTTATATTTTGATTCATGTAAATGCTTATATAAGTGTTTATTGTTCATATTTTAAAATTACTGGTAAATAAATTTTCAAAATTGCTACCAAACACCAGAAAATAAGAAGGAAAATTATTTTTTTTCATGTTAAATATATTTTCTGATGTAAACATAACACTGAAATAAACAGAGCCTATGTTCTATTTGTTGGAGGAAATGTGTTAAAAAGTACTTATTTTCAACTCAACAAAGCATTTGGAATCTCAACTCAACAAAGCATTTTTCCAATTACTTGGGGTTGGCTATATGAATCGTATTTTTCATTCTGCTTTAAGGACATAGTGTCAGCCAAACCACATGTTACCATATCTTTTCTTACTCACTCTACCAATGTTAAATTTTGTTCTTCCCTTTCTCCTAGTATTATCCTCAATGTGGATTGTTAAAGAGTACTTATTGCTTGTTTAAATGATGTTGAATGCGAGTTTTTATGTTATATGAATCAAGCCATTAGTTAATGAAGAAGTTATAATAGAAGGAAATAAGAGATTGAGCAAATTCACTTACTTTGCTAGTGAGCTAATTAAGAAAGATCCATTGCCTGTGGTATATCAAACCCACAACCACATGGTTAAACCCATGTGCTCTACCAGCTAAATTAAGACTGCTTTGGTTTAGAAAGGGGTAAAATGGTGTCTAAACAGTTTGTTCTTGTTGTTCATCTGGCTCTTAAATTTTGAAACTGATTTTTGTACTCTGAAGCAGAGGCAAAACCTGTTTCATGGATGCCTTTGGAATAGTGAAGAGCGTTTTATGTCTGTAACTTCTGGGAGCATTACTTCCTCTGTGTTTTCTGTTTTCTTTCAGTCTGATAGTTGCTATTGTTGTAGTTTCACTAGTTCCATATTGCCCTTTCCCAAGCCATGATAAGTTTACTACAGTGGTGACTCTTTGTTCCGAAACACTAGAGTCTTGGTGATTGCTGTGTTTATTTATTACTCTGGAGGTGTAGGTTTGATACTTATGATATAATGAAATACCTTTCTTCTAGATATTCTATGGAACTTGCAGCTGCCTCTTTGACCCTGATTTTTTTTTGCTTTATTGCCCCACCTCAGTCCATAAAAATCAGATAGTGTATTTGCTAATGGCACTAGTCAAACATCTGGTTGTATTGTTGGAATCCTGCTGGACTTTCTACCATTGCTGAAGGTAATAGAGGAACTGAGGTATGAATATGTCCTTTATTGTCACATTGAGGGGCACAGCAGCCCTAGTAGTAACAATAAGCTTGAACAACATAATGACTGCGCATATTTGGCCTATGGATGAAAAGAAAAAATGAAATTAAAAGGTTGTGACATATTTTGGTTTTATCATTTTCTACACTCAAGACTTCAAACTGTGTTAGGATTAGAACTTAGTGTTAGCAGATTACGTAACAAAAACTGGACTATGTAATTTTTGTTTTATTTTCAAAAGTTTGTTTAGTTAGTTAGTTAGTGGTGGTATCTATGTCCAAGGGCAGAATCAGAATTTGAAAATACATTAAGGGGCAGAAAGGTAAAATCACTTCTTGAATAACTAATCACCAAATAGGGTTTCATAATCATGCATTCTTATAATGATACATTTTAGGACATAATGCATACACGTTCTGATTCGTGAAAAAGATGTTTTGAATGTATGAAAATTGTTTTTAGAATAAATATATTTAAATATAATTTTTTTACAATTCCAGAGTCACGCAATTGATAGCTTGATTAATCGACTTGTGCGCAAACTTTTTTTGGAAACTTCCATAATCAGAATTCTAACAGGTTTAGGTTTCCTTTTCTGTCTACAACTAAAAAACCCTAATTCTTTTTAGAGAACATATTTTTCTCTTTCATGACCTTGATATGATGTATGGATATAGTTGTTTGTCTATACTTTGCAGGAGCTATTCCAAGAAGACAAACAACTTTTGAAGTCTTTGAGTGTTTTTTTTATTTTCATATTGTTGTTGTATATAGTTCAGTTTATTTTGGTTTTATCACAAAATACTGAACGGGGGAGATAATGAGAATTAGATTTGGTGTTTGACAAATTTTGAGCAAAAGCTAGTCTGTAACTTTTGTTTTATTTTTAAATGATAGTTTGATTAGTTAGTGGTTAGACCCATGTCCAAGGGCAGAATTAGAATTTCAAGATACATCAAAGGGAAAAAAAGGCAAAATCACTTCTTGAATAATTAACTAACTAATTAGGATTTCAGAACCATGCATTCTTATCAGGATTCATTTTAAGGCATATTGCATACATTGTTTCATTAATGAAAAAAATATTTTGAATGCATGAAAATAGTTTTAGAATAAATATATTTAAATAGGGAATTTTTATAGAAACAATAAGCTTTGATCAATGTGTCGATCGATTGAAATTTTCCTAGAAATAGTTTATTGAAGCCAGAGAGCTTCATTTGAGGGCTCGATTGATCGAAGCAATGCCAGAGTCACTTGATCGATAGCTTGATCTATCAACTTGTGCACAAACAATTTTTGAAAACTTCTCTTAATCAGATTTCTAAAAGGTTTAGGCTTCTTTTTCTGAGAACTAAGAAACCCTAATTTTTTTTTATTTAAAGCACTATATAAGCACCTCTAGGCTCTCATAACACAAAAAAAGAAAAAAAAGAAAAAGAAAAATAGATAGAGACATCTCTATAAACATTATGAGAGATTATATATTCATATTTTTAGACAACATATTTTTCTTTACATCACCTATATCTTGCATTAGATGATGAGTTATTATTTAGAGTGTTGATCAACATAATCCTTGTGCTACACGGGGAATTCAACACCAAAGTGTTTCTACATAACGAACAAGCAACCTGGATGACTAGTCAAGGAGATCAAAGTGCTTGTGGAGAAGCGGATCGCATGAGTAGCAGATTTGTTGAAGGAGCAAACTGTGTCTTTGGAGACTTTTGAGTGTGATTTTAGTCGACCAGTCTATGTCAGGTAATTAGGGTTCCGAAAACTTGTTAGTGGATTTATATCCTGGACTAGGTCCTGCGATTTTTTCCCTTTGGGGTTTTCCGCTTAAAAATTGTGCATTCATGTGTGGTTGTTTGGTTTATTCATTGCCTACTATTCTTTATCCGATTGATTTTGCTGTGTTATAAACTATAATTGTGATAATTTTAAAATTATTTATTGTTAGTTAAAATCGGACAAGATCTACTCACTCCCCCTCTAGATCTGTTTAAGGCATTGTGCTATTCTATATCAGAGTCTCGGGTTACGCGACTGTATCAATATGTGTTGCTAGAAATCATGATTAAGCACATGCTTCCATTCATTGAATACATGATATATGTGAATATGCATTTTCTTATTTCTCTTGAATGCTCATCTCTTTTCTAGTTTGATTTGGTGTTCTGGTGTGCATAAGAACATCATAAGTTTTTGTTGGATTGGTGTTGTTAAGACATAACACGTATTTGGTTCTCTTTTTAATCCACATAAAAACTTTTAGCAGCTTTTTGGTGGCTTGCTTCTCCAATGGTACATGTTGCTGTTGCTCACTTCCTAATTAAACTAAGAAAATGGTCTGCTGTTTACTTTTAAGAACTATGATCCGTGTCAAGCAATATCATAAGTTTACTTCTATAAAACTCTAAGAACTATTGCCAAAAATAAAATGGAACAGTTTGTAAAGTTTTCTGGGAAAGCCACTGTTTTGCACTGCAGCTTTCCCTATTCAATATTTCATTCCCCATTCTGCTTCTTCTTCCATGTTTCTTAATTTCTTTCCACTCATTCATCTTAAAGTAATTATCTTAACCTTTCAAGTTCATAGTATTCTCTTGCATTGATTTCCTCTATGAATTTTATCTGTACTTTTTATAAATGTAATTATGGCATAATGTTGACAACTCAGTGTGTTTCATCCATTTTAAGTCCAAAGAGCATGAACTCTCCATCGACCCAGTTTGTGACTTCAAGAGGGATGAGTATGTACGAGCCATTATACCAAAGTAGCATGTGGGAAGAAAATTTCAGAGGTAATATCTACCAAAATACATCGACATCTGCAATTGTAGCAGTGGACACAAAACAAGACTGCCAGGTGCATATTTTTGTAGTTCTATTTACTTGGCTTTTGGTACTTGTGCCATATTCTTCTATGTGCTAAGCTAAAACTTAATTTTGTAATGCAATCTCTATAGTCAGAGAATACTTCACTTGGAATGTTAGGATCTCCTAGCCAGTATGACCAAGAAGCTGCTAAACCTTTTGATAAGGTAACAGAGATTGCACCATTTTTATTGACACTTATTCTTCTTCTTAGAACTGAGCAGTGAGTAACTTCATTCCTTATCTTTTTTTCTTTTTATTTTATTTTATTTTCTTACCAAACGAGTTCCTTTAGAAATATCGAGTAGGTATGATGCTTCTCACCCACCCACCCCCATCCCCCCAAAACAATTATTTTCTCACACATTGTGAGTTCTAGTTTACTTTTCTTAAAATAAATTATTTAAAATAAAATTCTGCATATTAGTATTTTTAAAATTATTTTTCGTGCTTTTTTATTCTCTATTGATGCATGATGCTGCATTTTCTGCTTGTTAGACTATTTGATGCTAGTTGATAGTGCTCAGAAATAGCATTTAGCCTTGAACTGCAGTCCATATATATATAGAATTTCATGTTTATTTATTTATTTTTGTTCAACTCAGAATTTTCTTATCAATGTCATGATGTTTTTTTTTAGGCAAATTGGAGTGTTTTGGGGACTTGATAATTGGGTGTTTTTGTTGATTTCTATTGTTAGCTTCAGTCTAGTGGAATTTGTTGTAACTAGAAGATGTCATAATTTGTTATAGCAATTATAGAAGATGTTGTAACTATTACTAGAAAGGGCTTAGTGGAATTTGTATTGGAAGGAAATACTGTTTACATAATTAGTGCTTATGCACTACAAGTTGGACTAGATGAACCTATTAAAATAGAATTCTGGAGAAATATGAATGAATTAGTTTAAGGAATACCAGAAATGATTTACAGGAGCCTTTGAATGTTCATCTGGGAAAGGTTGTGGAGGGTATGAGATAGTGCATGGTAGACACAGATTTGGATTTAAGAATGATGCTAGGGAAACTATCCTAGGCTTCACGTTGCCGTATAATCTAATGATAGCCAATATCTATTTTCGAATAGGGAAAGGAACATTAATAACCTTTAAAAGTGGATTAAATAGGAGTCAGATTCTCTCTCTCTAATAAAGTGCAATGATAACAAGGTTATTCTAGCAAGTGTCAAATATCGCAACATATGTTGACAGTTTTAGATGTACATTTTTGTTTTCCCCAGGTAAGTAAGATGTTTTTATAAAAATCCACAAGGGAAAAAAGTGCACAATTACAACGGGTATTCCCCAGGTATATATAAGGATAATTAAATTTCTAAATAACCCCATTTCCAGAAATTGCCAACACAACAACTCATTCTTAACAAATCTTGGAATGTACAATGTTGTCCATTCATGATGCTTACATGCTCATTCGTGATTTTCAATATTGGTTGACATACTGAAATGTTAAGTGCACTTTAAATGACATATAACCTAGAAGGAAGCACGGGGCAGTGATTTCATGGCTATATGGCAAACATAATTGGCTTTGGAAGCCTAAAACTAGAGCCAGTCAAGAAGCCTTTTTGGTTATATGAATGTCTCATTCTTGTTGCTCTTTGTTTCACATGTCTGGAGTCTGGACTTCATTTCATAGTTTTCGTAGTTAAAAGGAAAAATTCAAGTGACTATAGTATTGCTTTAGCAATTGCTATTCAGGCTATTGTACTAGTGAATTTGTTGCATATTGTTTATTACTTTCGATTAAATTGTTTTTATTGAACTTTTAGAAATTTTCTTGTTTGGATCTCATACCCATGTTTTTGTACTGATAATTAAGAAATGTTTAAGTTTCACCTCCTTTTGTTGCATAAAGAAATGAGGAAACATTAACGGTTGTGTGTGTGTGAAAGAGAGAGAGAGAGAGAGAGAGAGAGACCAAGTTTAAATTGTACAACTGAAGACTTGAGATAGCAAAATTCGGAATCTTATTGTTATACCAAGAAAAGACTTTGTTACCTCTATTTGATGGCTCTCGTAACGTTGGAGCATTTGATTAACGAACTTATTATTATTATATTTTTTTTCACGATTTCTAATAATTATTTTAATGGGAGTGCAATCAAAATATTTTGAAATCATATAACCATTCTGTTTTTGCTGTCTAAAAATCTTAGCAGGGACTTGTTTATTATTCAGTCCAAGTGTATGATATGTAGACACTTACATACCAATGAATTGTGTGTCTAGCAATTATCAGAAGAAGATTTTTTCCACATTCCCATGTTTGGCAAGTTAGACATATTATTAAGAAAAAGATGGCAAGTTTGACGCTCACTGCCTGTCTCCCTCCTTATAGCCTGCTGGTTTTATGGTGAATAACCAATCACAAGGTCAAGGATTTCAAGCTGGCTTAGCTGACCCATCACTCAATACCGGGTTGGGGGGGGGGGGGGGGGGGGGGGGGTGGCGGCGCAGAAGTTGAAGAGGGAAAGGGTGCTTATTGACACAACACCTTGTCCATGACATCCTAGACCATTTCAGATAACTAGAGAAAATTAATCTTGAAAACTCGTGAAAAGCCAAGTGTTATGATCCTTCTTATTACTGAATCAATCTAAATTTATTACTTTCTCCATATTTTCAATAAGTAATCATTTTTTTCCTTTGTATTATTCTTGTTGTTTTTCTACAAAGCATGGTAAAATCGCTTATGCCCAAACATATGCGGGCAATTACTTTATGTAAAATTTGTCCAGTTTCTGTGTCTAACTTCATGTCTCCATTTCAAAGAGTGATTCTCATGTCCATATCACTAGATCATAGGTTCACAACCACTTGTACCCTGATACTATGTTTAAGCAGGTTTGATTCTTTGAGGACTTAGCTTCCGACTTTCCTTTCCAGAATGGTTTTTACATTTGAAGCCCTAAACTTATGCACTTAGTTTTATGAAGAAAAATATCAAGACAATTTTTTCTAGATCTTTTATTTTTCTCTTGCACATAGGACATATTGCATCTGCAGCCTTTTTTTCTATTCCTTGTTAGAAAACTCGATTCCTCTAATATTGATGCTTAAGAAATTAGAAGCATGATGACTAAACTAACCTAAATTCTAACATCATAAATTCAAGTTGGTGAAAGAATGCTTTTCATCATAGACTTATTGTTCATCACCTATATTATGTAAACAGAACCCTATTGCTTCCCCCACCCCCCAGCAATAAATAAAAGAAAAAGAAAAAATAAAAAAGATGCTTTCATTTGTCTTTTAGAGTTTTCAGGCAAATTAAAGTAGTTAGAGTAACACATCTCCGTTTGGCAGGGTGAAGAGGGTGTGGGGGAAGCCGGGAGGGTAAGGTTAGGACTTTGGGATAAAATAGAAAACTAAGTTTTATAGTGAAGTAGGTTGCTAGTTATAAAAAATTCCACTATAAAACTTTTTTTGTGAACCTCCCAAGATAATCCCGCCCATGGTAGGACCCTGCAGTGCTGGTATCATAAGAAACATGAAAATATGTCATTGGGCGCAAGGCAGGAAGTTTTTCTCCTAAATTAGGAGCAGGCTTGAAATTTTTGTGCCCGTTTGGGGGAGCTTACTGGGGGATTGAAACGGGCTTCCAAGCCCAAGAGTCCTTTCCAAAAAAATGTTAGTATTTGGTGAAATAAGGAAAATGGACTTCTAATGAAAGTCGAAGTCCTAAAAAGTCCGTTCAAAGGAAGCCGGAAAAACTTGCTTTTGAAAGGAAGCCAGAATTATTTTAAGTAACAAATTTTATAGACAATTTTGCGTTCTTTTATTTTGTGAAAGTTATTAAGGATAAATTTGTCAAGTTAAAATTGTGTTAATTGTGGAGGGAATTTAAAAAAATGCATCCACCAAACAACTTTTTTCTTTTAAATTCCTTTTATTGAAGTCATTTTTCAAAGGTCTTTTAAATGGAAGGAATTTTAGAATTAGGAAGCTACTCCAAATAGGGCCTATATCTATCAATTTTGAACTTTATGTGTTTGTCAACTTCAAATTTCATTGTTTGTGTTTGTCATATGGTGCTTAAATCCATAAAAAGTATATATTAAATGACAATTTACTTTCACATATTAACAGTTACACAGGATCAAGCAGGCCAATAGGTTTGTTAACTTTTATGCAGGGCGAGCCTTAGGCAACTTAGACAGTGGCCTAAGGTCCAAACTAATAGAAGGTTCCCCAAAATATATTTTTTCCTTATATTGTAAAACTTTCTAAAAAATATTTAATCTATTATTATTAGACTTCTTAAAAAAAATTATTTTATTATTAGACCCCAACCAATTTGGCAATTTTCTAAAAAAGTTCTCTCTCTCTCTCTCCTCATTACTCCGACCGAAATATTGTATTTAATATGTACCAACTCTTAATGCTGTAATGCTCATTACATTAACAATAATTTTAGGAAATTCAAAAGTGTAAAACTTTCCATCTCTTATTAACTTTTATCTTTTTCTTTTTCTTTTTCCCACGTTTTTGACTTTTCTCCTCCTCTGGCACCGTTTATCTTTTCTATTGTCTCACAGACTTTCCAATCTCCATCTATCTCCTCTCTCACCCTCTGATTGCAACGTATTTTTCTTCTCCACTTATTAGAGCCATAAATTTATTGGAAGTTTTTAAGCTACTAGGTTTAAAATAATTGAAGAATTTTTGGAGCAATAGACCAGATTTTTCTAACGTCAGGTTCTATTGTTCTTTAATTTAAATTATTTTGTGGTCTTATTATTTTTTGTTATCATAAAATTATATATTTTGTTTGTAATCATTGTAATTTATTTTATTGAATATCAGATATGTTTACTAGAAAGTATGAATGATGATATGAAAAACTTAAAAAGAAAAAAAGAATAGATAAACTAATTCAATCTCAAAAAGGAGCTCTTATAAATTTGTTAACCCTAATAATCAATCAAGCAAAAAACAAAAAAAAGGTGAAAATTCTACAAAAGAACAACAAAGTCATCTAAAAGAATTAGAAGATTGTACAATAATGAAAGAAAAATTTATTAGTGACTTGATTCATAATGATAGTCAAATGTGTGATAAAAAAATTCTTTACGAAGAGCATAAAAAAATTTGAAAGAAAGTGAGATATGTAAGAAAAATGAAGATGTTAATCAAAAATCATATTCAATTAGTAATTTTGCATCTCAAAAAGCAAGAAAAATAATTTTTAATTAAGCGTTATTAATTATTATTTGATATTAATATATTAAATATTAAAGGCCACTTTCATTATTTTCGCCTAAGGCCTCAAATTATGTTGAGCTGCCCCTTCTTTTAGGAAACTGTGATGTAATGAGGATTTGCTAGAGTGCATTCACCTTCCTGAAATTTCAGTAAATATGATTTTGCACCATTTCTTTAGATGAATTCATTAATCTTTTTCAACAATTAAATTTATGTGATACAAAGTTTGAAAATTCCTTCAATTATGGTGGGTAGAACCTTAGTTTACATGTTGATATATAGGTACTAAGACGTCTTGCACAAAATCGTGAGGCTGCTCGCAAAAGCCGTTTGCGGAAAAAGGTAAGGAGGGGGTATAAATGCATGTACTATCCATTTTGCAGGTGATGCAATTATTTTATTTTATTCATAATAAATTATGAGAACTTTAACCTACCCTGATCTGAATCCCATTTTTGTAGGCCTATGTTCAGCAGTTGGAAACAAGCCGTTTGAAACTGATTCAGTTGGAACAAGAGCTTGAACGAGCTACACAACAGGTGAGGGGATAGTTTTATATGAATCTTTTTTGAAATATTTCTCTGCTAATCAAACAGTATAATAAACATTTTTAGGAGAAAATCTAATCAAGCAGCAAATGGTTTACTGCAGAGTTCGTATATTGGTGGCGGGTTAGATACAAGTCATGTAGGGTACTCCGGAGCAGTAAACTCAGGTTTGTAGTTTGATATACCAGCACCATCATCATTACTTAAGATATTTTTAGTCGACTACACCAATGATATTTGTTCATCCATAATAATATTCATTTTCTTCCATGCGGCAGCAAAGGAACTTCTACTTTTTTTCTATTTCTCTAAAAATAAGATGATTTGACTTTTTTCTCCTTTTAAGTGGACTTTAATTCTTTTTAGAGAACAAAAAATCCGTTAAAGCAAGATAACTAGCTAGTCAAAAAAGAACTTTAACTTTACATGGATGATGTGCCCTTGATGAGAATTCACTTCTGAACATGCCTGTTGATAAAATATTGAAGAGAATATATAAGCTTTTGACTCTGCGAGTATTAAGTTGTTCGCAACTTGTTATTTGATGGCTTTTTAGCTAAAATCAAACTTTTAGTTTGTTATTATTGCTACTATATAAATTTGCTATTGGACATTGAAATCTTGATCTCTTCAAACCCATCATAAACCTTGTTGCTGCCAGAACATGTTAGTCACATGTAGATGAGCCAAAGACTCAAGGAATTAGTTATTTTGTAGAAGTCATATCATTTTATATGATTCTCTTCGATTAGATTCCAACTCCTTGTTGATAACATTCAGTTCATTGAAGAAAATTACTAGTTAGAAACAGATGTAATTGCTCTCAATCACCACCTTAGTACACACATCAATAAATATCTTCACCTTATCGGAGATTGTGGCTTTCCTGAAGGTTTGATGTGCAATCATACCATCACATGTAACAGCTTCCATAGAAATTCTCTGATGTATTCTGTAACACCAAAACTTATTCTTTTTAAGCTTCGATATAATTTCTCTCATGTACTCTATATCACCTTTCTTTTTCTATTTCCTTTAAAATGTTTTGCTTAAATGTAGTTTCTGTTCTTTGTTTTTTCAAGTTCTTATGTCCTGCAACTAGCCGCTTTCAAGGATCCTGCAGGTATTGCAGCATTTGAGGTGGAGTATGGACACTGGGTTGAAGAACAAAATAGACAAATTTGTCAATTGAGGAGTGCTTTGTGTTCTCCTGTAACTGATAAAGACCTTCGCATGCTTGTTGATTGTGCGTTGAACCACTATTTTGAACTCTTCCGCATGAGAGCAACTGCTGCTAAGGCTGATGTCTTTTATATGATGTTTGGCATGTGTAAAACATCAGCTGAACGCTTTTTCCTGTGGATTGGAGGTTTTCGCCCTTCAGAGCTTCTAAGGGTAATGCATGATTCAATTCAAGTAGGGCCCATTGATGATTATGCATTTTCAAGTGTTTAGGGCAGTCAATAGGTTGAACTTAGTGCATTTTCTTCTTCTTCTTCTTCTTCTTCTGACAAAGGATTTGCAGATTTTTGCGGAATCCAAGTTGACTCTAGGTACTGAAGCGATATCTCCTTCTGAACCAAGTTTAGATTGATCCTAACAAATTGAATCCAAGTTTATTCTGAATGACCATTGTTTATTCATACATATATATGCATGTATGTTTGATTTAATATATAAAATAATATATTGGATCAGTTTTCTGTTTCTCCTTACAATATGATCTCACAAACCAAGGAGTAATTTTAGCCATTGGATAATCTGGATTCTGATCCCAACCATTCATAGTTTCTAGTGCTTACTGGTCATGGCGTGCTCCCTGTGTTTGTTAAACTCATTCTTTTTATCCAAGTCATTTTGTTTGTTCTATACTGCAATTAACAAAAACTTGGTCAATATTTAGCATGCTTTCAGATTTCCTCCATGCCGTGTAATATGTTAAAAATTACTTCTACATGTTTTTCAACAGGTTCTATGTTTCTTTCTTTCTTTATTTTTTGTTATTATTTATTTTAATAATGTTATTTGTTATTATATATTTATCCAGTCTTTTCATTCATCAATGTGTACCCTTTTTCAATGCATTAACCATTTTGTTTGGGTCAAAAAACATAACATGTATCTTAGGAAAACACTTCAATACTACCCAATCATGTGAGGGGGAATGCTATATATATGTTCTCTAGATGCTTTTGTTATATCTTGTGAGTTGCTCTCCCTCTGACACTCAGCTTATGTTAAGGATGTCAAGCACTAACTGCATGACAAGTATGAACAGAAGTATAGAAAAATCTTAAATTGTCTGCCCATATTTGCTTCTGAAATGTGGAAAAGGCCATCTTTATGATTGACACCATCATTATATTATACAAAAGGCCATGTTTATGATAAATGATGTATTACTGCTCAACAACTTAAGTAATTTATAGATTGTGAAGATTTTTGGGGGTATGTGCAGAAAGTATGATGTTTGTGTTGTCCACAAGCTATAGCATCCTAGTAATTAAAAGACTGGTTATAGAGTCTGAATAATAACATATTAGAACATTGTGCAGAAGACAATAGAGTCGTCACATATCGAACCATTGATGATGAGACAAGAAGTGTGCACACTTATATGCTCTATTTAAGTGATTGTATACAGTTGATTTTCAGATATTGGCATAGTGCAAATGTGTCATGTTGTGAAATTGTGATTATAGGATAAGTGACCAGGCTGTCTATCAGAATGACTGCATATGGAAGTGCTCTAATTTATTATCTGATGTATTGTTCCAGTCCATTAAAAGCTTATTTTGAGGCTTCCATGATCATTGGTTACTTTTTTACTCCATGGTGTCATTTCATAACTTCAGCCTTGGAGTAAAATTGAGTACTCTTGAGGGGGTGTTATCAACAGTTTTGCGCAAATCTTTTTAGTACATGATCATATGCTGCAGAAGACTGACAATATTGGGGACATGTTTGAAAGATTCAGGGTACTCTATAATTGATGTTGAACAGCCATTTGGACCGGATACCTTGGACATGTCTGAATCCTGTCTAGGAATCTAGCGCTAGACATTCGCAATGTGACTTATCATATGTTATTTGACAATGAGGTATTGGACATCCAGTTAGCGGGGGATATAGCTCCACACCTTTCAGCTCCAATGCTATTATTTTCCAGTTATATAATTATTTTTTCCGGTACAAGTAGGGTGGCTCAATTATATGAATCCCACTACTGGCCTGTTATTCAAGTTCTATAGGGATGGTTTGAGAGACCTTAGTTGGGTCCAAAACATGGGATCCAAGGGGTTAGGAGTTCTTCTATAATTTGGCATATACACACACTGTTATATATTGTCTTTAAGTCCTATATTAATTATGTTTATTATTTTATGAATTTTGTTTTTTAGCAATGCTCTTGTTGGGAATTACTTGATGCTAAGGAATTTATATTCCTTATTTCACAAAGACTTAAATTTAGGGACTCTGCAAAAATTTTGGTTTGCTTTTAGTTGAACTTATAATAGATGGATCTATGAGGGTTTGATCAACTTTTTAGAGACGTGAGGGGAAAGGGAAGAAACACTAAGGAGCACATACATGATGTAGTTCTGGGCTCAACCTTCAGGTGGGCAAGGAAGCACTAATTGAATTCGTGAACTTCGATTTTGGTGTCTTTGGGTGTTGTTTACTTTCTTGCCACTATAATTTTTCTACAATTTATAGTTGATTGATCTCTTCTTGTAGGAAGGAATTTGCTGAACTACATTAAATTCTGTGTCTCTTATGGGTGCAATATATTTTTATTAATTATTTTATTATTTGAATCTCGGAGTGGATGGTTTGTTCTCTACAAGTTGTATCAGAGATGAATGTTTGACCTGGATAGTTTGAAATATCTGAGATTTGGGGAGTCATCTTTAGATTCTGACCACGGAAAGTTCTGAATGGGTGCAATTGAGATTTGAGTTGTTGGTGGAGCCAATCCTTCAGCCTATGTTTGGTCAGGGTGGTTGTGAACCCTGGTGGGTTACACGTCAAACTTTAATAAAAAAATGGGATCAAGAATGATGAAATTGGAAAGACTTTTTGGTACACAAGGAGGTCCTACGCAGTGTACAGAACAAGCAGCATATGTAAGGATATTTTGTTGATGGAAATTATTTTTGGGATGGATGATAACTGTCTGAGCAGAATTTGAGTCAAAATGGAGATTTTTAGATAATCTTTCTTATATTAGTTAGGATTTTTATTAAAATGAGTTTGTCTTTTAGGAAGGTCCTTGTTAATATTTAGTTGGTTCATAAGGAATTATATTCTTCATTCAACAAAAGATTGGATTAGAAACCCTATAGATATGTAGCTTTGTGCTAATTTTTTGACTTATAATGAAGATGGATGCATCAAATTTCATAGAATCATAGTGTTCTTGGAGAGATGGGGGAGAAACATGGATGATCAGTAACATGAGATGATTTTGGACTTGACCACCGGGGGTGAGCTGAGAAATGAGAATAGTTTAGGGTTTGGTGTAAGGAAAACGAGTTTGTTCCGAAGGCTTGAATTTTTGTTTCTTTTAAATGCTGTAATTTCTCCCTCTATAGTTTGTCTAAAGATTTGGAGTGGATTAATCTCTTGTAATACATCAAAGTAAGCTGAGAAGTAACATGCATAATGCATACATACATATGCATTTGCAAGTCCCAACATTCTATAAACTAAGTACTGTATATTAATATTAATTTTCATTCTAATCCTGTACTTGCGCATAGCTGCATACATAAACAAACATGTCTGTTGATGCATATGTTTGCACTGGCCCATCATGTGTGTATAAATTTACTTAGGTATATGTGTATAATATGGTTATTGTGTTTAATAATATGTTATAGTTATATAAACTATAATGTGACATGTGGTTGATAAAATTGATGTGTTGTAAAAGGCGAGAAAGGATAAAATTAGAAATGATTACATTCGTGAAATAGTTTAATAGACCTTTAGAAATAAGATTAACAAAAATAATTTAAAATGGTTTTGGCATGTGCAATGAAGACCATGTTGAACAAGGCTTTGTTGAGTTAGTATAAATTAGGTTTCATGTATTTTGATGATTTAATGAAAATTATATGTGAGAGTAAGGTTCGCTAGCTAGCACCCAGCCCTTTGTAAAGCCAGTAAAATCTGTACAGGCCCAGCACGAAACTGAGTTTGGCCCATGGCAAACCGAAATGATGATTCTTTGTTACTCTCACAATGAATGATGCTCTCAAATATACACATTTGTTGGGCTGAGAGAGGAGTGATGGTTATATTCCATGTGGTTGGGCATGTCATAGGCTAGTGCTTCCTATTATGGTCTGTTATTTTAAGTTGTTAAGATATTAGAATGCTACTGCAAGAATTATGATATCCTCCTTGCTCAATGTTCATCTAAAAGAGTTTTCTTGTAATACTCTCTCCATTGGAGTTTTAGTTTATGTTCCATTCACTGAAAATGATATAATGCTTTTTATTAATTTATGTTTGTTACAGGTTCTTGAGCCACAGCTTGCCCCATTGACAGACCTACAACATTTGGAGGTTTGCAAACTTAAACAATCATGTCAGCAAGCAGAAGATGCTTTCTCACAAGGGATGGAGAAACTCAAGCAAACTCTGGCTGAGAGTGTAGCAGCGGGTCAACTGGGAGAAGGAAGTTACATGCCACTGATGGCTACAGCAATGGAGAGGTTGGAAGCTCTGGTGAGATTTGTAAATGAGGTAATGTATTGTGTTTTCTCACTAGTCACTAGTGGTTTTTAATCCATGTCCTTAGTTGATGTGCTGTCTTAATTTCTTTCTGGATTCTATTTTACACTTCATATGTTTGTCCACAAAGTAGCTTTTTACCAATGTATATCCTCTCTTGTGTGTGTAAGAGAGATAGAGGGAGAGAGGGATTTGTGCAACCTTGCATGAATATCACGAACTACGGAACTATATACTGGTGAGAGCTTTCACCTGAATGTTTGTACAATCTAAATATGGAATATTTTCTACTAAGTTGTAATGGATGATAGTTGTGAAATTGATATGAAAGCGGAGAAATATAGGCATATTAAAGTGGGCTATTGTTTTTGAAAGATTATGAATCTAAAATCATCATCATCATCATTGCCTTAATCCCATATGAATATAAAATGTCTTAACTAAATGTTTTCAAATGGATATTAATCTGAAGACAGTAGTTGAGTCCCTATGAAGCATGGACATGGATATATGATAAATTATTTAAAACTAGGATCTGGATATAACAAGGACACAACAATATTTTTGTTTAGATTTTGTTAATATAGACATATTTGAAAATTGAAATATATCTGTATCTATGTATAAAGTTAACCTGCTAATTGTTTGCCATGTTACATTTATCATTATTACTAACATTCCCTTGTAAAACATTTATGACAAACAAGCTGAGGGTTATATTGTTGAAGTAAATTCTAAGTATTTGGAACCCTTACTATGCCTATCCTAACAATTATGATATTAGATTATAATTCTAAGTGTGATTACTTGCTTGCTTAGTTTTTCTCTCTATACTTAAATAATCTATATTGCTGCATTTAAAATATAATTGTTAGGTTTAAAAGTCAGTTATCGTTAGTTAAAAATTTGAACAAGTTCTATTTACCCTCTAGATTTATTTTGGACAGAGCGTACTATGAGGTATCAAGCCTTTCAATTGTGGATATTTCAAATTCTTTTATTAACGAATCTAATATCTGCATTTGATATTGGCTTGTGAGACTTTCTCAAGAGATTATCTTACAATCTTTACATATGACCCAATCTTTTTTCTCTATAAAAATAATAATCAATACTTCATTTGTCCCACAATAAATGTTACTTTTGGAGCCTCCTACTTTTTAAGGAGATCCACTAGCTCAAAACTATACATTGCTAATGTAGGAAAATTTTCAGAAGTTAAGGATAATTTAGGAAAGACAACTTTTTTAGATTGACTTTTCAAAGTGGACATATATTTTGGGACATCCCAAAATAACATGGGCACTTATTGTGAGATGGAAGGAGTATGTGCTTTATATCTGCCACTCTTAAATATTATTAAATGTTCTTTTCTTTTTCTAAACAAACGCGTTTGCTATGGCTAAATGATATGCCCTTGCAAACTTTAGGAGACTTGGGAGTGCTTCTCCTGTCTCATTTTTCTATCTAAAACTATGTCCTCAATGGATTCGTGTGTATCCTGTTCAGTCAACTCCCCCAATTCCCATTGAAGTCACCTCCTATAAAGATACTTGCATGACTTGGTAGATACAACATGGGGTTCTTTTTTGCCACTATAATTTTGAAAATGAAGTAGATTAGGCACAAAATAGTCTATGAGGACCACTAAGCAAGTTGAATAAGCTATGATCCTCTTTAGATTGTTCTGTAATATTCCAGTGGTTGCCGCAACGAATGACGTCATAGCTCCTGCAACAGTAATGACAATCAAAGCCGTAGGTGGGTATTATTGCATCTAAAGACTCCCATAATAGCTTTTCTGTAGTTCCATTTAATACTACCTGTGGAGTATACACACATATTATATTTAATACACTTGTATCTAATACATTTTTAATAGTTATTTTAAGAGTTAATGATAGCCATAGTGAAAGTTATCACCGAATTGGGAAAATGAATCATTTTCATCCTTAGATAGTGCAAGTGGGACCCACACTATCACAATCCAATGGATGGACACCCTCTTCATTACACATTCGGTGATAACTTTTCACTCTACAAATCATTATCCTTATTTTAATCTATCTTCTAAATTCTACAACTTTGTCTCTCAATCTCTTTTAATGGTTGACTACTATATCTACCCCATTCCTACTGTTATCCTTGCTGAGTAAAATAGTTCATATTGTTCCCCAATTTTAGCAACCCCCCACCCCACCCTTCTCTGTTTAGTTTCTTGTAGTTTCATTAAGTGTTCCAATAAACTCAAAAATTATGTTATAATATGTATTAGTGTTGACCTTTATAAAAAAAGTATAAAATTATATAGTAAAATAGTATATTTATTTCTGTTATAATAATATAGTATGCTAGTTTTATGTATACTAAGAGTGCAACTTAGGAAGCATGGATACGGATACGGGACATGTGTATGATAAGATACGGGTACGGCGATATGACAAATCTCAAAAAAATAGGATACGGGTGCGGCAGGATACAATATAAAAATAACAAATTATATTTTTATATATACAAAAAATAGAGTTACTAACATTTCCTTATAAACTATTATAATTGACAAACAAAATAAGAGGAATTAAGAGTCATATTGAATAATTTGCATGGATATATTTTGTACTAAATTATGATATATATCTCAACACGTCTTTTTTAAATAAATTTAAACTTTTCTTAACAATTATACTATGATATTATTGTTGGAAGAGCTACGTTTTAATGTTCAAAACTTGTTAGAAATGTGTTCTTAAGTATCTGAGAAGTGTTGGATACATGATTGAAGTATCTAGGAAGTATCAGATCTGTGTTAGAAATAATATATTTTAAAATTATGGATATGTTTAGGAAGTATCGAACACGTATCCGTGAGTATCTAAGGAGTATCGGTATCCGATATGTATCCGATACGAGCATGTTACTCCTGTAGATATATCCGTGCTTCCTAGAGTGCAACTCAACAACTCGATTATAAAACCCACAACTCAAGACAGAACCCGACCCGACCTCGAATTCAAGCCAATTCAAGTTTATTTCTAAGTTTGGGTTAGTCTCGGGTGGGTTGGGTTCATCAAGTTAGCTCGAGTTATTTGCGTTAGGCTCAAGTTAGACTCAGTTAGACTAGGGTTAGACTTGAGTTGGTTGGGGTTACTAATATTTTTCTTATAATATCTAGTGAACTCAAGTTACTCAACACCTCTGACTAAATCAAACCCAAATTGTGGCAGGTAGAAAGTTTCAATGCAGGCGTAACTCAAGTAACAGGAAAGAGCTTCCCAAGCCTTCCAAAGACCAAGTTGGGCTTAGGTTGGTTTTGAGTTGACTCACTCAAGTTTCATCCCTAATGTATATTATTGCAATATATTACTTATAAATTATAGTACTACACTATAGTATACTACTTTTATGTAAATTACTATAGTTAGTATATGACCATGTAAATTATACTTACTACTATAAATAATATATTATTACGGTAACTTATAAATGTATATTGTTGTATTAATAACTATATTAGTATATTATCATGTTACTATGTCATTTACTCATCAATATTACTATATCTTATCGAATTAGTGCTATATAATTCTATAATGGTAAACGTCAATACAGTATATTGCTTGTACTATAGTACTTATATAATATAGTATATTGCTTGTACTATAGTACTTCTATAATATAGTATGTTGCTTATACGTATTATGTGTACTTCTGTATCATATTACTTACATGTATATGTATTATGGTAGTGTTACTTATATTACAAATACTTGTATTGTTATCATTAATTATTTATATTACTGATTACTTACATGCTCTCTACTAATTATACTATATACTTAATTGTTCTTAATTATATACTAATTACTTATGTTAGTATACTTGATCATATAATTTCTTTTACATACATCAGTATACTAATTACTTATAGCACTAATATGAGCATGGTTTAAGATATCCACTGATATAGGACAACTCGGTTGAGTTTTCTGTTATTACCCATTATACTGGTGGGAATAATAAACAGTTGTTCTAGTCATGTTTTTTTTTTTTACGACACCAAACAGACATTTTTACCCCATTTGTAAGTTTTGTACGTCCACGTTTTCTTCCTCAGGTCAGTCCGTCATATTATGACACTCTTATCATATACCTTCTCTAAAATTAATGAAAATCATGTGTAGATCTTTTTTTACTTCCACACTCTTCTTACTGTACAATGTATGCGTGTAACTTTAACATACATCACATTAATTGATCTTTTTTCACTTCCACAATCTTCACACTGTACAATGTATGCATGTAACTTGTAACTTTAACATACATACTTCACATAAAGTGCATAATTAGACTTGCTAGAATATTTTTAAAAAAATCATAAAATCACAGAAATTTATTAAAAAAACTTAATAAAATTATCAAAACAATCAGAAAATTGTTTATTCATTACCATAATCATACATCTGGAGTCATAAATTGAGTGAAAACTACAAATTAGTATGTTTTTACTTCCGATAGTGGCTGAAAAGACACTGTATGGATTGTTACTCATATTAAATCACTTCTAGATATTCGTTAAAATCTAATAAGGAGCAATACCAACCCATATTATTAGATTTTGGAGTAAAAAATTCAGCATCAGCTTGAGGCCATGGTGTGAGAGGTCAGAAAAAGTTCATGACTATGGTTTCTGATACCCTTACATAATGCTCATAAGATGTTCGTTACACAACGACCATGTCTGTCTGTGCTTATGTCAGCTATTTAAAACCTTGAATATAAGTTAATATTACTGATATTACTCACTCATTACTTGTATTACTGACATAACTTATATAAGTAATTAAAGTAATAATAATTATATTTTGTTGCACTTGCATATATATATATATATATATAAAATATTTGTTGTGAGATAAGCTTGACTGTAGCCTGACAGTTAGTCTACTTTTAGATGAATCAGAGTTCAATTTAAAGTTGGTTCAATTAGGCCCGAAGTTACTTTGATTTGAGCCTGAAATTAGGCATGACTGAAGGCCAAATTTGAGGCTTGTTTGCAGCCCGCCAGCAGACTAGCCTGGCTTCACAATTTCTTTTAGGCTCTCTGTGTGGACCTGAACTTGAAAGACATGGGCCACACCGGCCTAGCTCACTGCTTACCCGTGAATCATGGTGTATGTTTTAATTTGGATTCAGCATGACACTATAAAATGTTTTGAAATAATGCAATCTAAAGGGCATAATAAGAATGTTTTTTGGGTATCTAGGTGAGTTTTTCATTCTTAAAATATAATAGACAAATCTAGAGACAGAGAGAGAGAGTAATGTGATGGTAAAAGCTTTCTACAGTATCCCTAAAGTTGGATTAGGATCCTCTCCATTACCTTTTCCCTTTATCTAGTGATGCACGGATAGTGGTTCAAAAAACTCCACCTCAGTTGATCTTCATTAAACATGTCTTATTTTTAGAAAATCATATAAAAATTAATAAGCTGACGTGGAATGTTGTGAACTTTTGGACCATGCATCAAAGAGTAAAGGAGAGAAAAAGTAATGGAGAGGATCCTGATCCAATTTGATTTACCATATCTTTTTTGCATATGGCTTTGTCATTGTTATTCTTATCATGCTTCCTCTGTTGTCAGCTTGAAACAAGTTGAACAGTGGGAGGTCCTACCAATTCAGAGTGGGCTATTTTATGTTTATCTGATTATCTGATACAAACATAGACCATATAGAATCTGTTACCAATAGAGTATGTATGAATAATACCATGTATTATACACTGACAATTTTACCACGATAAAGACTAAATACTGAAATTTTATTTTGTATAACATATAGTATAGAAGCAAGATGACCTTAGTGGCAAGATTAAAGAAAAATATAAGAGAGTTGAAAAATACCTATAGTAGGTTATGATACAAAGTTTGCATTGTCGCCTTTCACTAGATATATTTATACACACGCACACAAAAATGGGTTATGAACTTGTGAATATACATTATGGATGTAGTCGGAGGTTGTAACTTGTAACTCAACATTCTAACTTATTAACTGTGTTCATGGGACTTTTGTGCTTTTGTCCAAACAGGCAGATCATCTCCGTCAGGAAACCCTGCAACAGATGTCTCGCATCCTAACTACCTGCCAAGCAGCTCGAGCCCTGCTTGCATTGGGGGAATACTTCCAGCGCCTTAGGGCTTTGAGTTTGCTTTGGGCTAATCCTCGTGAGGCTGCCAAGTCATTCAATTGAAAGGCCTGGAATCATGCTTCAGCAGCTACATGTGCATAATGATAGCCTGGAATCATGCTCACAGTCTTTAGGGCATAGTCATAACC
Organism: Cornus controversa; assembly: GCA_026545225.1. Lineage (NCBI taxonomy): Eukaryota > Viridiplantae > Streptophyta > Magnoliopsida > Cornales > Cornaceae > Cornus > Cornus controversa. The sequence goes on along the minus strand of CM048846.1, from coordinate 30,182,128 downwards.
TGGAATTGTGCTTCAGCAGCCACATGTGCTTGTTAATGTTGAATATAAATATATATATATACATCCACGTAAGCTGGTGAAAAATTTCAAGCAGCCTCCCACAGTTGAGTAATTGGAAATAAAGCTGGCTATTCAAAAGGAAGTTGCAATTAAAGTAATTTTCTGTTCATTTTAAGGCAATTTTAAGGTATACATTTAAAGTTTTAAATGCAACTAGTCTTGTAAATTGGTGGTCTCTTTGTATACTGAGTGTCTGTGATCTGTAAATGTGTATTGTATGAAGTAGTTTTTATATTCATTGTAAAGGAACAGACGCTGAAGATGGGAAAAAAAGAAAAGAAAAGAAAAAAAAAAAGAAATGGTGAAAAGAGAAGAGAAGAGAAGAGAACAGATCTTGTAATGCAATAAGCAATGTAGAACAATAAAATCTCTCTGGACAATGATGTGTTGGAAGATGTATAATGGTTCTTGTGATCAGAATATGAAAAGGTTTGCTTTCCTTCTATTAAATTACTTTATGCAGTTTGAGATTTGAGTGCAAATTTTTCAGTGATATGGCCATTCTTCTACTTTGGAAGGTATCTTCTTGTGTGGTTGGGTTTCAATCATATTTATGAAGCAGCTGAGTTAACAGATACTGTAAGACACAAGTTTACCTGCATCCATCATCTTTGGTGAAACCTATTGAAGGCTTTATTCTGAAAACATATCTTATTTAGTCCTTTCCATGGATATATACTGATATTTTCTTTTTCTGGGTAATTGGTTGATATTTAGTTACATACCTCTATTTGGTCTGCTTCTAACATCTTCAATGGCTAACATGATTAATAGCTTACAAAGTAATTTGAAATAATAGAAAAGAAAACCAATCTGGAGGAAATGGGAACAAAGAGAGGAGGAATTGAGTGATTTGACAAAGAGGAGGGACTTTCCTCTTCCCTCTCCCTCTCCTCTCTATCAAACAGTGGTGGGGTTCTTCCTTCTTTTCCCAATCCCCTTTCTCCATTATCCACCCAAACAAACACATCATAATTGTAATAGGAACATATTGTTAAAGACCATCACACAAACATATTCCTTTTCAGAATATTTAATCAAAGTCTGTCGAGTAGAACTCCAACTCAAATCCAAGTATCAAGCGACAGTTTCTGAAGATATGACAGATGAGGAAAAGCAGAATCTGTTTGTTACCTGAAGTTGAACCTTTTGATGGTAAATATAAAATGCATCTATTCTCATCAACTTATCATATTTTCTTCATATCCTGTATGAATTGGAGAAATCTTTGTTAACTCCTACCAATAATCATGACAAGAACACACACCATCCTTGAAATGGTGAAAACGCGTGGCATCTCTCACAACAATTTCTCTTCCCACAAGTTTGGAGATGAATTTAATGGCTGAATGACAGTCATTACAGACTCTAAGATTTTTCATTATCCTCAAAGTAGTGTTCTCTGGAGTATTTATAAGCCCAAACGCTATGGCAAGCTTTTCACTGTGATGTCTAAGAATTTGCTCCTTCACCTCTTCTTCAAGATCATGCAATACTGCTTCAGTGTTTGGAACAAAACCCATCTTTTTAATCTCCTTCCAGATTTTTGCAATCATCTGATAGATTGCGTCTCTCTGCGGGTGAAAAGCGTCTTCAACCCCAAAGACATGGACTTCATCTTTGATCTGAAGCCAACTAAATCCTTGGTCTTTCTTCACACCTCTATCCTTCATTGACTTCCTAATCTTAGCAGCATCCTCCCACTTTCCACAAGCAGAATAGACATTAGCAAGGGCTGAATAAGCCCCACTGTTTTCAGGCTCAATAAGAAGCAATCTCTCTGCAGCAACTTTTGCCAACTCCACATTTTTATGAACCTTACAAGAAGCTAAAAGTGAACCCCAAGCAATAACATCTGGTTCAATTGGCATATTTTCTATGAAATTTTGCGCTTCTTGCAGCAATCCAGCACGCCCAAACAGGTCAATCATGCAAGCATAATGGCTTGGGGTGGGTTCAATTTCGTGTACATTTTGCATCATCTTATAATAGCTCCGGCCTTTTTCTACCCATCCCACATGTGTACAGGCAGACAGTACACCGACATATGTAATATGGTCAGGCTTAATACCAACTTCCAACATCTTCTCAAACATTTTTAGGGCTTCTTCTCCAAGACCATGCTGAGCTAAAGCTATGATCATGGAAGTCCATGAGACAGTATCTCTGTTCCAATGTATCAAATTGAATACCCGTCTTGCATTATAAATACTTCCGGATTTTGCATACATGGTAATTAAAGCATTGCTCACAGAAACAGATGATGCTTCCCCTGACCTTATGGCTCTTGCATGGATCTGTTTTCCATGATCCAAAGAAGCCAAGCTTGAACTTACGTTCAAAATGGCTGCTAGAGTGTAGCTGTTTGGCTTTGTCCCTTGTCTAACCATTGATCTAAAGAGATCGATGGCATTGCTATTGAGTCCATTCTGCACATAACCAACAATCATAGCTGTCCATGCAACGACATCACGGTCCCTCAATGAGTCAAAGATCTTTCTGGCGGGATTTATATCCCCAAGCTTGATGTATCCATCCAGTAGGGCTGTAAATGCTACTACATTGAGATTTGAAGTCACACTTTGCTCTAATATCTTTCGAGCAATTTCTACCCCACCGGACTTAGAGTACATGGAGATCAAAGCATTTTCAACAGGACCAGAAGAATCAAATCCAGTTCTTATAATGTGAGTATGTATTTGTTTCCCAACTTTCAAATCTTCACGATTGGCACAAGCCGATAAAACACTAGCCAAGGTGAAATTATCAGGCTTCAAAGAAAAATCCTGGAGCATTTTGGAGAATATATTCAATGCATCAACATCAAACCCAAGCTGATTGTAACCTGCAATCATTGAGTTCCAAGAAACTACATCTCGTTCAGTCATTTGCTCAAATTGGCTTAGAGCAAGATCAATCTGACCAGACTGCATATGCAATGAAAGCAGAGCATTCCAGCTGGATGTGTTCTTCAACCTCATCCTATCAAAAACAATTTTTGCTGTCACGGGATCACCTGACTTTGCATACATGTTGAGGAGGGAATTCGCCACGGAAACATAGCTACTGAGCCCGAGTTTAACAGCAAAAGAGTGAACCTTCCTACCAATATCAAGAGCTTCAATGGCAGCCGTGGAAGCAAGAATATTAGTTATTGTGAACTGGGTTGGCGAAACTCTGTACGCTATCATCTCTAGAAACATTTTAAGCGCATTTTCAAAGCAACCTATCTGATTATAACCCACGATCATTGCAGTCCACGTAACAGCATCAGGCTCAGGCATTTCCTCAAAAACGCGATGTGCTGCATCTATTCTACCCTGTTTTGCATATGCAGATAAAACCGTATTCCAAGAAGAGGTGTTCTTAATAGGCATTTCATTGAAAACGTGGTGGGCATCGGAAACACACCCAGTTTTGGCATAGAAATTGATGAGGTTATTCATCAAGAACACACCAAGGTGAAGCCCGGCTTTGATTATTCGAGCATGAATCAATTTTCCAGCAAATGAATCTCTGGTTTTAAGGGTTTGCTGGAGGAGAGACGCGTAAAAATCCAAAGGAGATGTGAGAGATAGTGAGGTTGGAGCCTCCATTAGAGACTCAATAAGAGGAAATATATAATAAGAAGACCAGTCATTCGATTTCCTATAGGTTGTGGTGACTTAAATTCCCTAAACAGAAGTTCATATTCAAGAATAACAGTATAGAAATTAGAGGTTCAAACAATTGATTTGGCGGAAATGAAGAGAAGGGCATGGCTAAATCAGCAACGGTCGACTCATGACTCAGAAGTTAGTTAGTCCCGGTGCACCTTATTAACTTAAAAGACATATCTATTTTTTTTTTTTTTTTAATAATGATACTTTGTCGGATTGAAAAAGGACAATTAGAGTCCGAGTCCAACGTGGCTGCCCACGTCGTTATCATTCTCTCTCCGATTCTCTCTCCACAATTCCCTTCTCTCCCTCCACGATTCCCTTCTCTCCCTCCTCTTCGTTTCTATTTTTCTTGAAACATAGAAACGTTGCTGATCAACATCTGCGATAAGTGTTCAATATTATGTATTTGAATCCTCTTTATTGCATATGTTAGTCCCGTTTTTACGTTTACCGAGATATATTTACGGTATTTTTGTATTTTTGATGTATTGCAGGTTTTGTAGTAAAAGGAGCAAGGTTTGAGGCCATTTGCAGTTGAAGAGCAAAATTCAAAATTAAAGCTAAGGCATCTCGATCAATCGAGATATTGATCTCGATTGATCGAGACTTGATTTCGACTGATCGAAATCTCGATCAATAGAGATTCCAATCTCGATTGATCGAGATTCTGCAGACCCACTTGCCCATTTGCTCACCAGCTCTTCCCACTTGCAACAAAATTCCCCTTTTTGCACGACTTGAAGGGATTGTCTGACTTGAACAAGACACTTGGATATATTAGTGATATAGTTGGTATATATATTGCTATATATATATTCATGGTGAGCCCCAAGGATGAAAAGTAGCCACATAAAGCACAAAAGAAGCCACTTTCCCTCATATACAATATACACACTTAGAGACTTTCGGGAGAGGGGAAGAGGAAGCTGAACCAGACCTTGAAGCTTCATTTTCTCCATCAATGGAAGAGTGCAAGGCTGCCATGAGCAACTAACTTCTCTACTAGGGTGTGGGTGAAGCCCCTAGCCATGTAAACTTGTTCATTTTGTAGTATTATTTGGGATTTGCATTTAAATGTTGATTATTTAGCCTAGTGACAATGTACACTTATACTTTTTTTATATATATTCATTTGATGTTGATTTTATTCTTATCTTAGAGTAGAATCTTTCATGTGAATGCACAACATTGACATCTTCCACAAGAAATGCATATGATGGCTAAGTAATGGTATTTAAATTGAATGTGTTGTTCTTGCTTGTATAAACCATACCAAGATAAGGTAGTTTGGATGCATTTAGGTTCACTTAGAGAGTAGGGTAATTAGTTAGGTTGAAGAGCTATGCTTGTTGAAGATGGATTATGATAGGTTTGCACACACATTAATCTTTTGATATGTCATTGAGGTCACAAGCCTAATGACATTGTTAGACATTTAATTTATGAATCTCAAGCTTGCTACACTTATGGACATGTGAATGGCTAGTGGTGGAAACCACCTCTAATTCTCTCTCCCAACTTTTAACTCTTTAAATTTATTGTTATTACATTCCATGCAATAGTTTTAAACCAAAATTTAAAATCTTGTTTTTAGAATTAAAGTGGAATTAATCTTTCTTTAAGACAATTAACGACTAGTCCTCGTGGGATCGATACCCTCTATATAGAACCGTATCTACAAAGATTCGTGCTCTTGCGAGTGGTTAAATTATATTTTGAAAAAGGGGCAAAAATAAGCTTACAATTATAATTCAAGTTTAGCCACATCAGTATGGGTTCAATAGTATGGAGAAGGGTTGGTGTTGACAGAAATTCTTCTTTTCATGGTGGGGACTTAGTGGATTATCTTTTAATCCATTCTCGTCTTGCCTCTGCTGTTTGGAGGTGGATTCGATTGTGGAATATATCTGCTCCAGTCCTTTGGAAATATATTTTATGTTGATTTTATACAGCATACGATGTTTAGTAAGAACACCTACTTCATTTTTTTGTAAAGATTTCTTGTATGGTTAGTGAAGCCAGTAACTTTCCTTGTTTTGTAATCAAGGATGGTGAACTTGTTTGGTGCAATGGGGGGACATTGGAATGATTTTGGAGGATTTTATGATTAACATATCTTTTTTAAATAAAAAATAAAAAATACTTCTTTAACTACCTTTTAATTTATGCATCAACATTAACATATTGAATATTGTTTCTCTGTTATAATTCAGACGGGTTTTAAAGCCTATATGCGATGGATAAACTTTTGTGACCATGGCATATTTGTTATGTGTCAAACCACCTTGATTTTCATTACGAATTCTCAATAATACCAAACTTTTGGCATGCTTTTTAATGTCTCCCACATTTCTCTCATATAAAAAGGAAGTTGGGTTTTGTAGAATGGTTATCCTCAGTGATGTGCAAGAGTTTATTGGTTTCATTAATCAACCATTGATATGAGCTTGCAGGTATAAACTAAATTCTAAGTGTAACATGTGCTGAAGTTGTAGACAACCCAGTGGAAGCAGTAACAAATTTTGATACCACAAGGGTAGTTACAATTAAAGTAATTTGCAACTAAGGTTCAATAGTATTAATGGAGGCCAATACAGACAACAATAGTTCTTTGATTCGGCTGGGAGAGTATTAATTGTTGTAACATCATCAATAGCAACACGTATATCAATTCCTATACCAGTCAGTGATACCAACTCATTAGTAGTTACAAAAAAAGTATATTTCAAGCTAACCCAATGATATCTTCAAACATTTTCAAGAGGAGTTGAGGGGGTTATTGTAATACCTCTGTTATTTACAGAACCCACCATCATCACAGATCCACACATTGAGGGGCACCTGACCCAAATGCAGACCCATCTCCAAACTTAGCATCATCGCATCACCTCCGCCATCAGTGGCCTGTGACGCCACCAATTGCCGCCGCGTCACTTCCACCACCAATCGCCGCTTCGTGGTCTTCCACCACCTACGACGCCATCAGTCATCGCTTCATGGTTCTTCACCACCTGCGACACCAGCCACTGTTCGTGGTCTCAATTAACTTTTTCAGAACCTACATGGGATTGTTCTATAGATACCCAGAAGTTCACTACTTACAAAGATCAGCAAAGACTGATAACATTTCTTATGGCTCGCACTAATAAATTTGAATCCGTTCGGGCCTCTCTTCTACACAGACATCCACTTCCCACTATAGAAAGTGTTGTCTCTGAGCTTCTATCAGAGGAAACTCGTATTGGTACTCTTCAATCTCAGAATCTCCCATCATATACCACTAATACGGTTCTTGCTACACCCTACCATAGGGGTAGTCAATCTTTGTCAAAGTCTTTTTTCAGCCAGGTTGTACTTACTGTCATGATCTTCATCATGCCTTTCTGAACTGCCCTATCAGATTCTATAAATTTTGTCACAATAAAGGACCCGGTCATTATTGTGAGTTGCGCGGTGCGAAAGCGGTTGTGAAAAGTATTTTAGAACCTAGAGGGGGGGTGAATAGGATCACTTGCTTGTTTGCTTAATTTTTAATTAATTCAATTTTAAGTCCAATTAAAGCAAGCAAATAAATAAAGTGTAAGTAAAGAAAAGAATGCACCAGATATACGTGGAAACCTAAGGCGGGAAAAACCACGGAGGGAGGCGGCATGCCTCAGGAAACCAATTCACTATGATGAAGCAAAGTACAATAGACTCTGTCTCAATTTCACACCCCTCTTCACTCTGTCAAGGATCTGATGCGGAACACCTCAGGCTTATGATTGCGACAACATGTCCAACTGCTGCAGACTTTCGGCTAACGTCACCACCCTTACAGAAAGGTTACTGGAAGAACCAAAATACTCAGCAAGTATTTTATTTCCTTCGTAGTACAATCTGGTCACCTTTCTTCCTCAGCAAGCAAACAAGCGAAGAACCATTAATCCAATGTTCTGATCAACAAATAAATTTGATGCAGTTTTTGAACAGCTAATCAGAAATAGAACACCATCCTAAAAATCACTCGTGTAGTATGGATGTGTGTTCTTAAAAATAGATAACCCTAATTATATTGTATATACTTTCTCTCTCTAAAAATAATATTCTATGGCGTATTTTGTAGAGAAAATATGAATACATATATATAGGCAAGGAAGTTCTAATTCTACTTGGAAAAGAAGTTGAATACCAAACTAGAACTCTCCTAGAAGTTTCAAACCTAATAGGAATCAGAATTTTCATCAAAATCTGTTTCCTATTTAGAACAGGCTAAGTGAGATCGGTGCCAAATGAATAGGACCGGTGGGACTTTTTGAAAAACCTGCAGAAACTAAACTGCCAAGAAGAGTTAGACCGATCCTAAATATTAGGGACTGGTCCTCTTTGAAAAACCCTAATATTTTCATAAAAACTCTGGTTTTTCAAAATAGGCTCGAAACTAAAAAGTGCAGAGTGTCCTCACCATACTTACCTATACTATATGGTGTTCTAATTGATTTGTTGGCTTCCATGCACTTGAGTGTCAGCTCGAAGATGTCGATGATCGATATAAAGAATAATTCAAAAATTACAACTCGATCAATCAGTTTTTTATCACCGAAATATGCCAATTACAAATTTATATCTCACAATCTCCCCCTTTGGCAATTTCGTGACAAAACCACCTAGACAATTATAACCTAACCCATTGAAAAAATTAGATTACAATGTTGCTCAAAAATACATAGAAATAAAGAACTGATCATCAGAAGCTTCACTTGTGTGTTCAAGACGGTTAGAATAAAAATCTGTGAAAAGCTTAATAACGAAATATAATCATGAATATCTAAAAAAAATATCTCCCCCTTAATCTCTTAAGCAAAAATATATCTCCCCCTTTGTCAAAGAACCCCATATCACATAATAATATCATCTCCCCCTTTTTGAAACAAATTGACAAAGAACTAGTAAAGAGATTTAGATAAACAGATAAATCATGAAGCACATATTGAAATTAAGACAATAATGAAATAAAAATAATCATCATCACTGATCAAATAAATATCCAGAACATATCAGTTGATGGAATGATCAAAACATAACAAGATCAAGCATCAAACTTAGACAAAATAGAGTTAACTACTCAAAGTCTAGCAAAACATAACTAAGTCTGTCATCAAGACCTAATCCTCATCATCATCATGAGCTCTAAAATCTATCAAAAAGATATCCTTGAACATGTAACTCCATCCATTGAAATTTGCATCAAAGTCCACAAAAATATGATCCAAACATAAATATGGTATCCATAAGATTAACATGTAACCTAATCAAAGACACCATGAGTATCTAAAAATAAACAAGTCTAAATCATTAACCTAGCAAACAGATGAACTAGTCTGAATCATCAAAACATCAAATCCTTAAAAACTAGTTATCATCAGTGATGTAGGAGAGTGAATGATGTCCATTATCAAAGATACATTGGGTACTCATAAGGCTTGAATCATTATCCTCTATAGGTGGTCTATCAAGATTTATCCTCAAATATTATAAAATAATACCACATGTTAAGATCAAGAATACCAACAATTGAGTCATAATAGTTGTATTCACCTCAATGATAATGACAAACACTTTGATTATGAAAGATAAAACATCCAAATATGTTACCCAAATCACATAAGGACTCTCAACCAAGATATTTCAAATCAAAATTTCTTTCACTTTTAAAAGCACTCCCCTAGCTCTTTTTAGACCTAATCATGAAAGTCACAATGAATGGAAGCATAAACAAGATCATAAGCTCCATTAAAGAATTCTGTCAAACACTTGGAGAGCAAAGCTTCAATCCTCAAACTTCAAAGATATTTGTTTGATTAATTCACTACAAAACTCAATAAACAATCAATAAACCAACAATCACCACAATCCTCTAAAAATATAATCCCAACCTCCAATAGTCAATAATAACAAGAAATATAGAAGAGGAAGAGAATGTATATGATATGAGTGTGTGAGAGTTGTAGAGAGTTTTGAGATAGAGTGCTATGAGAGTGTGTGCACGCATATATGAGGAATGCAACATAAAACAACAAGACGCACGCAAATTTCATCAAAATTGGGCATCCGCTAAGTGCGACCATTCCTAATATTTAGGGACCGGTCCAACTTCTCTCGGTTCCTCAGAAGCTGCAGAAGTGCGACCGGTGCTTAATAATTGGGACCGGTCCAACTTTGTGAATTTTAAAAAATAACACTTTGGACCTCTAATTCATCAAATATACTTCATCTCAACTTGATCTAGCAATTAAACACACAAAGTATGAAAAATAAACACATAACCAAAATAAAAACATATTTTTGGATTTTTAAAATTTTTCAAGAAAAATAAAAAAAATAAAACATGAATAATCTCATGAGAAGAATCAAAGCATCTTTTTCAAAGAATAACATGAGTTCTAAAATTTTTGAAAAATTTCAAACATTTATAAATGTAGAATTTCAAACCCATAATTTATCCATAAAATTCATTCTCAAATTCATGATCATGACACAACTTCCAACACACAAATATTTATAAAAATTTAGAAATTCATCTAATAAATTCATGTGTGTGTGTGCAATCCAACTTTATCAAAAATTAATCAAATTCCTTTGATCCATCTTCTAAAACATATTAGATAATAAGCAAATATAACTACACATGATCAAACATTTTTTTTCATTGAATTTCATCATCATTTTTTTTATTATTTCTAAGACGGTGGCTTTCACTCTTACGGGCAGCCAGCTATTTTTCTCAAAATAACTCTTTAATTTTTAAAGATATCTCATTGGAGATTTACATTATAGTGGAAGCTACGAACACATCCCGAAGGTAGCCTTTTCCTTTTGTCTTAGATATTTAGCAAATTTCTTTTTCTTTTTCTTTTCATGCTGAATAAAAACATAAATTTTTTAATTTTTTTTCATTGATCATTTAAGCTTTCAATGCTACTCATACAATATACTCTAGTCAACTTCACATTAGTTTTCAATCAATTCTCTCAGAGTTGGACTAGTGCACAAATTGTTTGGACTCAAAAGATTTACCTCTAAAAAGAAATAAATACAGCATATTAGTTATCAATGCTTTGATCATAAAATCAAGTACTTCATCCATTGACAAACTAAGTGTCTCAATTATGCATTCACAAATCAAAGTGAATTTAAAAAAAAATATAAAGAATTCACATTATTTCTCAGAAAAATATGATCATCATAATCTCATATGATTATCACTAAAAATAAACAAAACCTATCCAAACCAAAAAAATATGGTCCAATGGAAAACAAATAATGAACATAATCTCAGTCCATGACTATCAAAGTCCTAATGACCTAGTTAGGGGGTTTTGCACCCAAAGACCTATTGGGAATAAATCCCATAGTATCAACAGGCACAAACTTCTCCAAATCTTCCTTTTTCATCCAGATGATTTTAACATGCAATTTATCAAGAAAGAATTGTGGAGAAACAAAAATATTCTTCTTTTTATTTGAATTCTTTTTACCTTGAGAATTTTTGGGTTTGTTCCAATAATGTGGCTTTTTAGCATGAACCCTATTCTTAGCAAAAGAATTATGCACATAAAAATCAGAATTAGAATGTCTTCTCTTTTTATAGCAATAGTGTTGACTATGTCCCTTCTTACCACAAAAAGAACAATAAAGCACATTGGACACAACATTAGCATGCACAGACTCAACTTGAGACTTAGGTTTGGGTTCAGACACAATCAAATTCTTGGGTTTAACAAAAATAATTTTTTCCTTAGATGATGACCCAACAAAACCTAATCCAGTTTTATCTCCTACAGGCTTACCAACACTAATCATGCTATCAAGCTTAATATGTCCAGAAGTAAAAGCAATTAATTTCTCTTGTGATTTTTTCAATTCAGGCTCAAGAAAATTAATTCTAGCAACAAGAGAATCTCTAACAGAAATAGCTTGACTTACCTTGCTTTCGAGAAACTTGACTTTGCCTTGAAGATTCAGAATTTCAGCTTTATTTTCTTCAATCAACTTCACTTGATCTTCATTCTTTTTCTTCAAAGTATCTTTCTCAGATTTTTCTTGCTTCAGCTTCTCAAATTTTTTATTATAAGCTTCCAGCAATTTCTCAAAAAGTTCTTGCTGCTTGCTTTCACATGGTTCTACATCAGACTGCTCATCTTCTGAATCATCAGACCCTACTTGACTGAGAGTAATGTATATCTCTGTTTCACTTACATCAGAAGAAGAATCATTAGCAGTATCACCATTCAATAAAGCAACAAAAGCAAGTGAATCATTCTCAACAGATAAATCACTATCAGAGTTAGAAGATTCAGACTCAGAAATAATAGCTTTCATGATTTTCTTATTTGAAATTTTCTTTGCACTAAAGCTATTTTTCTTAGGACTTGGACATTGATTAGATGTATGACTTTTACCACCACATGTCCAACAATTAACCTCAATTTCCTTAGAGTCATCTTCTTTCTCTTTCCTTTCCTTACCTTTGGATGATGAGCTTTGATTCCGGAATTTAGAAGGATTTTCTTTTCTCAAATTTTTACCTTTTTCATATTCAAGAATCTTTCTAAATTCCCTAGCAAGGAGTGCAACATCATTATCTGAATCATATTCAAAACTTTCAATTTTTTTAACTTCAGATTTTGAAGAATTTGAACAATTTGATAAACTTGAAGACTTCAAAGTCTTTGATATTTTTAAAGCCAAATTTTTTGATTTCTGAAGCTTTGGATATTTCATCTCAAAAGTTTGAATTGATCCAACTAACTCAGCCACCTCCATAGAGTCTACATCTCTGCTCTCATCTAAGGCTTCCAACTTAGCTTGGAACCTATCAGGCAATGATCTCATGATTTTTCTGATAATCTGAAAAGAAGGAATTTTCTCACCAAGGTTAGCACTACTTTGAATAATATCATTAAGTCTAGAATAAAAATCAGAAAACATCTCATCTTCATCCATTCTAATTGTTTAAAATTTTGTAGCAAGCATTTGTAACTTAGATCTCCTTACCTTGGTGGTACCCTCATGAGTTACCTGTAAAATATCCCATGCTTCTTTCGAAGTGGAATAAGCAAAAATTCTAGCAAATTCAGAAGGAACAACAAAATTAAATATAGCATATAAACCCTTGTTGTTATTATTAGCATCTTCATGTTCAGCAGTATACCATGTTGCTTTATCCTTCTCTACAGTCACAACAATATCACCATCACCAGTGGTAGTGGTAGGAATTTTATAGTCATTCTCTACAGCCATCCAAACTCTCTCTCCTTGAGATTTTAAAAAAGCTTTCATGCGAGACTTCCAGAAAGTATAATTTGAACAATCAAACAAAGGAGTTCGCTGAATCGACCCACCCTCTTTCATACTAGATTCCATGATAATTTTTGAAAATAAAAATAAATTTTGATTTTAAAAATACTTCGTAAGGAACTACTCACAAATTAGAGAACACTGCTCTGATACCAATTGTGAGTTGCGTGGTGTGGAAGCGAATGCGAAAAATATTTTAGAACCTAGAGGGGGGTGAATAGGATCACTTGCTCGTTTGCTTAATTTTTAATTAATTCAATTTTAAGTCCAATTAATCAAACAATTAAAGCAAGCAAATAAATAAAGTGCAAGTAAAGAAAAGAATGCACTAGATATACGTGAAAACCCAAGGCGGGAAAAATCACGGAGGGAGGTGGCACGCCTCAGGGAACCAATTCACTATGATGAAGCAAAGTACAACAGAGTCTGTCTCAGTCTCACACCCCTCTTCACTCTGTCAAGGATCTAATGCGGAACACCTCAGGCTTATGATTGCGACAACACGTCCAACTGTTGCAGACTTCCAGCTAACGTCACCATCCTTACAGAAAGGTTGCTAGAAGAACCAAAATACTCAGTAAGTATTTTGTTCCATTCGTAGTGCAATCTGGTCACCCTTCTTCCTCAATAAGCAAGCAAGTGAAGAACCATCAATCCAATGTTCTGATCAGTAAATAGATTTGATGCAGTTTTTGAGCAGCTAATCAGAAGTAGAACACCATCCTAAAAATCACTCGTGTAGTATGGATGTGTGATCTTAAAAATAAATAGCCCTAATTATATTGTATATACTTTCTCTCTCTAAAAATAATATTCTAGGGCGTATTTTGTTGAGAAAATATGAATACATATATATAGGCAAGGAAGTTCTAATTCTACTTGAAAAAGAAGTTGAATACCAAAATAGAACTCTCCTAGAAGTTTCAAACCCAATAGGAATCAGAATTTCTATCAAAATCTATTTCCTATTTGGAACAGGCTAAGTGGGATCGGTGCCAAATAAATAGGACCGGTGGGACTTTTTGAAAAACTTGCAGAAACTAAACTACCGAGAAGAGTTGGACCGGTCCTAAATATTGGGGATCGGTCCTACTTTGAAAAATCCTAATATTTTCATAAAAACTCTGATTTTTCAAAATAGGCTCAAAACTAAAAAGTGCAGAGTGTTCTCACCATACTTACCTGTACTATATGGTGTTCGAACTTATTTGTCGGCTTCTATGCACTTGAGTGTTAACTCAAAGATGTCGATGATCGATACAAAGAATAATTCAAATTTCAACTCGATCAATCAGTTTTTGATCACCGAAATATGCCAATTACAAATTTATATCTCATAATTATCAGAGAGATTGCTTCAAGCATACTTACAAAACCACCTCCCGTAATGCTAAACCTAAGTCTAGTCACTCATCTATCACAACTGTTACAGCTGAAGGATCTTCTTTGCCAGATTTCACATCATCTGTCTCTACTAATGATCTAAGGAATGTGCTCCAACAACTCCTCTCTACTTCTGGTACTCACTCTACTGCTATGTCTGTTACTTCAGGTAACTATTCTTAGTTTTTTTATTCTGCCTGGTGTAATCACATGACTTCTGATTTCACAATCTTCACCTCCCAAAATTCTACTACTCGCACCTCCCTTATTACCACTGCTGATGGATCTCATATGAAAGTAAATCATAAAATATCCACCCACAGTGTCACACTATTTGAGACCTTTCACATACCTGAACTTACTCTTAATCTTATCTCAGTTAGTCAAATATGTGAGCTTGGACTTAATGTTCTTTTTTCTTCCTCTGGTTATTCTGTACAGGATCCTCAAATAGGACAGATCCTTGGGATAAGCCGTAAAGTTGGAAGACTATTTAAGCTCGTTAATTTTCATCTTCCTTCTCATCATTCTTCTATTGCTACCTCCACTTCTACAACTCCTCCTTTTAACCTTTGGCATTCAAGACCAGGGCATATTTTTGTTGGACGTCTTCGCTCTTTAGTGACCACTGGTCTATTAAGGTCTGTAAAAAATAATGATGTCACTTGTTTGAATTGTCAACTTGAAAAATAATTAGCTTTATCCTTTAATAAAAGTGACTTTGTTTCAACTGCTCCTTTTGACTTAGTCCATTCTGATGTTTGGGGACATTCTCCTCATTCCACAATGGGGGGGGGGGTGTCAAAATATTTTTTCATTTTCATAGATGATTATTCTCTCCTGGCTCTACCTAATGAATAATGACTCTGAGTTACCTCAACTTTAGTATGATTTTCTCAACATGGTCAAAACCCAATTTTCAAGATCTATCAAAAATTTTCGTGCCGATAATGCTATGGAATACAAGGAAACCAATTTTCTTAAGTTTCTTCGCCAACATGGCACTGTCTCTCATTATTCTTGTCCTAGCACTTCTCAACAAAATGGAAGAGCTGAACGTAAACACAGACATATCTTGGACTGTTTGCACTCTTCTTATTTCCAATTCATGTCCTAAAAATTTCTGGGGGGAAACAGCTCTTACTGCTATTTATACCATCAATCATGTTCCCATGCCTATCCTTCAAAATCAATCTCCTTATGTGAGCGTCTATATGGTGTTACCCCTTCTTATAATCTTCTCAAGGTCTTTGGTTGTGCTTGTTTTGTCCTCTTTCAACCTCATGAATGCACCAAGTTAGAACCTCATGCTCGTCTTTACTATTTATTAGGCTATGGGATTGAGTACAAGGGTTATCGTTGTTGGGATCCTATCTCTAAATGATTACATATCTCTCGTCATGTCATCTTTTGGGAACATAAGATGTTTTCATCTTTCTCTAAGTTTCACATCTCTTCTTCATCTATATCATTCTTCTTTAGTGATCCCACTGTTGATCTCTTTCCTTCTAACACAAACACCGACCACCTACCAGCCACAGGTCAACTATCAAATACTCTTCCTATCTCTCCAGATCTTCCACTTCCCTCTGAGCTCCCACATACGGTCTTTCCTGATGGGTCTGCTCCTACTGATGATCCTGTTGCTGAATCATTTGCATCTGATATCCTTCCTACTGAGTCATCTGATAGTACTCGTCATTCAGATCGAGTAAGAACCACACCAAATTACCTTCATGACTATCATTGCTTCTCCACTATTTTATCTCATAATGAACCTTAATCTTATCGAGAAGCTAGTTTTAATCCTCATTGGCAACAAGCTATGACAGATGAATTACATGCTCTCGACCAATCTCATAAATGGGACATGGTTGATCTACCTTTTGGGAAAACTGTTGTTGGCTGTAAATGGGTCTACAAAATTAAGACTCATTCTGATAGCTCTGTAGAACAATACAAAGCTCATCTAGTTGCTAAAGGTTACACATAGGAATATGGTCTTGATTATGAGGAGACTTTTGCTCCTATCACCCGATTGACTTCTATTCGCAGTTTACTTACAGTTGCTGCTGTTCGTAAGTGGGATCTTTTCCAAATGGATGTCAAAAATGCATTTCTCAATAGGGATCTTATAGAAGAAATTTATATGAAACTTGCTCCCAGATATAATCACTCTCCTCATCAAGTCTGCAAACTTTGTCGTGCTCTATATGGTCTTAAACAAGCTTCTCGGGCCTGATTTGTAAAATTTAGCTCTGTTATTGGCAATTTTAGATTTACACCCAGTTCTTATGATTCTGGCCTATTCATTTGCAAGGCTACATCTGGTATTACTCTTCTATTTCTCTATGTTGATGATATGATAATTATCGAAGATGATCTTGACGGCATTTCTACTCTCAAACAATCTCTTAGTCATCATTTTGAGATGAAGGATCTTGGACACCTAAGCTATTTTTTAGGTCTTGAGATTCATTCTGATTCCAGTGGTTATTATATCTCACAAGCCAAGTATGCCTCCGACATTTTTTCTCTAGCTGCTCTCACTGATTGTAAAACATCTCCTACTCTTTCGGAAACTAACATCTGTCTCACTCATCTGGATGGTACTCTGCTTAGTGATGCAACATTGTATCAACAATTGGTCGGCAGTTTTGTCTATCTTACAGTTACTCGCCTCGACATTGCTTATGTAATTCACATTGTCAGTCAATTCCTATAAGCTCCGAGATCTACCCATTATGATATCATTCTTCACATTCTTCGATACATCAAAGGTACTATGTTTCAAGGGCTTCATTTTTTTGCTCATTCTTCTCTTGTTCTCTGTGCCTACTCTGATGCTGACTGCGCTGGAGATCCCACTGACCGTCGCTCCACTATCGGATATTGCTTCTTCTTGGGTGATTCTCTTATTTCTTAACGCAACAAGAAACAATCTATCACTTCACGCTCCAGTACAAAGGCTGAATATCGTGCTTTTGCTGATACCACTCAAGAACTTCTTTGGCTTCGATGGTTACTTGAGGACATGGGTATTTCACATTCCACTACTACAACACTCTGTTGTAATAATCAAAGTGCCATCCAGATTGCTCACAATGACATCTTTCATGAACGTACCAAACATATTGAAATTGATTGCCATTTTGTCCGTTAACATGTACTTGGAGGCACAATTCATTTTTTCTGTCACTTCTGCTGGTTAGACAACTGACATTTTCACCAAAGCTCATCTGCCAAGTCGTTTTTATGATTTTGTTTCTAAACTTAAGTTGTTTTCCTCTTTACCTACTTAAGTTTGAGGGGAATGTTAGTATATTATACATGTATCATGTGTAACATGTGTCCTATAGTCTCTCTCATAATCTCTCCCTTCCCTTGATTCTCTCTCTATCCCATGATTCTCTCCTTGACTCACTCTCTATATAGCCTATATATATGTCCTATTGTAATGTAGATAGACACACTCATAGCTGATGAATAGATACATTATTTCTCTATCTTTTCTATATTGTATCATGTTCTATTCTTTTTATGTTATTTTATTTATTTTTTTGGTTTTATGAAGATTATTGAGAAAAATATGAGTTTGTAGGTTTGTTTCTTTCAGCTTTGTTGTCTCTTGTTCAATCCTTAATTTTGAATAAATCAAACTAATAAAATCAGTTAAACAAAAAACAATGAATTCAAAGGAAGATATTGTGATACCTTCGATTCGACATCCCGTAGAACTTTCGCCTTGTGATTCCACTGGAGAGAAAAAATTGCTTGATAATTTTCATCTTGCAAGGAGTGATGGTATTGTTTATTTTTAGAATCATCTTAGAGACAATATGAAGTTGAACAAGCTAACACATTAAGACGCAATTTTTGGTATGTTTGTATAGATATTATATTTGCAAATATTAATATAATAGAAATATGCACCTTCCCTAATATGAATCATAAGAGTTGTTTATTTGAAACTCTAATTTCAAAACCTTCCCTCTAATGAATAGTGAATCCCTCTTATCTGAAAAAAAAGGAAAGAAAAAAAAAGAGGTGAATACTGTTCCTCCATTATATGGAACCTTTCTTTTTGAATATGTTAATTAAAGATAGTCCATTGACATTTGTGTTATCACCATTTGTTTTCTCAATATTTTAGATTTTCTTTTATATTTTTTCGGATTGATTATTGAAATGTTCGCTTTGGTTTTTAGTTTGGTCTCATGTGATGTAGTATTTATTTTGGAATTCAAGGCATGCAGATCTTCATTTTTTAACTTGCCAAAGATTTGGAGGCCAAGTATGGTTGGGTATAAAGGTTTTTCTCTTTGCAACTACTTCAGAAAAATAGCATAATTGCCTTTGATATAACTGTTACCGAGAAACAACGGATGTGTATATATATATATATATTCAATAAAAATAATTGCGTAGAACAAAGAATAATTGTAGACAATATTGTAAATTAAAATATTAGTTTGAAAAAAGTTCGAGTAACTTTAGGACTTAGTGCAAAGGTCGAATACTAATTAAACATATTAAAACTGGCCATGCTGACCGGTAGAAGTTATAGGGAAATGGTAGTGAGGATTTGTGTGTTGTATTAATAGCAATTGAGCATAAACAATCTTGTTACAATATAACGAATGATAGTTTAGAAAATCCTCACCTACAATTGGATAGAATATGTAACACTCATATTGTAAGACTTTATTCTCTAGTATGTTTGTTTGGTGAAGATTTCGTGCTGAAATCGTTGCCTTCAATCTCATCAGTACTTTCTCTTTTCTCTCTAAATTCTCACTTCTTTTGGTACATGCATCTAGTGGATTCCTTCATTGTTTCACCCGTGTCGTTTGATTTCCCGACATGAGTCCTAATGGGAATTAGTATTAAGAGGTAAAATTTGTTTCTCAATAGATGAGAACTTTATAGTATTTAGTAGTCTGTATTCTAAAGAATGCCATAGTTTTGTTTCAGTGAAATGGAATTAATCAATTACAATTTTTACTTTTTTCTGTTAGTGGCTTGTTTTCTTTTTCCAACTCAGGCTGCAAATGAAGCAGAACATTGCTTGAATATTGTCTGTCTTATCTCATATGATCCATTTACATGGCTAAATGTAGGTGATTTTGAAATTTCAATTTGCTTATTAAGATCTCAAATATATGTTTGGCTTTAGTTTCCCCTATGTATGTGTCATAATTTTCTCATTTATTGGCATTACAGGTTGTTGTCCCTTTATTGGTTACTGAAGATGAGACAAATCTTATTACTTGCATAAACTATTTAACAAAGGTAATTTTAGAAATCTGTTAGAGCTTGATACTCATTAACTGTTCTTGTACAAACATCATGTAGTGGTTGTATTTGAGAGCAGTTAATCATTAATAAGTAACTGCAATGTTTTGTACAAATTCTTTCACTCGAAGTGGTTATTCCAAGGTGCACTATTTTTGCATTACGTCTGTTGCAACAGTTGGAGTGTTGTCGGCGATTGGTGATATAGTGGTTCAGAAGCTCACCAGCATATTAACACTTCAACTTCGACACCTTCTTCTCAAAGTGGGACCATGCTTCTCTAAGCCTCACCCTCCTCTTTACTTATGTGTGTGTATATATATTAGTGGGTAGTTATATGTTGTCTACAATTAAAATTTCAATGTAACATAGATTTCTCCTGTTACTCTACCAGGGTCATTACAATTTGGAACACTGCTGAATTAATCAAAGGTGCTTATCTAATAGGATTGGACTTTTTGATTATTAGAAGTGCAAACTTCATACTTTGTGCATGAAGGAAAGTCCAATTCTTTTACATACAAAAAAGCAGCTCCATGACAATAATCTAAAATATATATAGGAACATAGTTATAATCAAGAAACCATGCTTTGCTAAGGGTAAGTAATAAGGTTTGTAATGACATCTTATTTTTTAATTTTTTTATTCTTTTGCTGTTGGGGGGTGGGAGTTAATTGAATTAAATTTATAGATGTATAGATTTTACTCAATCCTAGTTGACATTTATGTAATTAACTTCCTGTTCCTACTGTTTGTTTAGCGAGGAAATTTGCTAGAATAGAGGCTAAAGAGATGAAGCTAACAAATTCGACGAGGCACACGATTATATTATGCCAATAACATCTTCTAGTCTAACCATTTATTTTATCAGGTCATTTCACTAGATAAAAATCTAAAACAATATCAATTCCATTTTTCAGAATTTTACCACTTCCCAAGAGAGAAACGCTTCAGTGTTTAGGATCATTCGTTCTCAAACAATACTTTGATTCCATGACAACTCAAACCATACATTTTGAAGGACTGATTTGAATGTCATGAACTTTGGTGGGTTATTTTGATTGAGTTGAGTCTTGTTTGAAATCAACTGGTTCCTGTGATATTAGTACTCTGTTTTGGTTGGTGGGCTTCATTTAACTTTAAGGATTTGATATGCTACAATTTTGTTTCCGTTTCTGTGGATTTTAAGCAGAAGATGAGATTTTGGTTAATTTTAATTTTGGACTGAAATTGAATTGATTAGATTAAATGACAATGTTGCATGTTTACTCAGCCACCACCATCTGTTCTCATTCCCAAGTGAGGAGGAGTTTTCATTTCCTTACTTGGAACTTACTACTTCACAGACAATGTTCGAATTTCTAGTTTTAGTGCAACTCAACCTTGAATTTGATTTAATAAAACTTTGGTTCACAAGCATGTTCCATTGGAGTTTTGTTTTCTGTGCTGCTGAGAATTCTGCCAAATTATCCAAACTAGGTATTAGCTAGGCATCTGATGTAAATAACTGTCAAGGTTCTAGTTGCTGACGGGTGTAGAATAATGGATGTTTGTCGTTGGATCTCTACACTTCGTAGAAAAAATAATAAAACTTGTAAAAACTTTACTAAAAACTGTATAATAGTAAGCAAGGTCGAACCACTCTCAAATGAGAATCAGTAACAAGTCTAAAATTCAAAACCTAAATCTTTTGAGATGAAAAATGAATATTTAAAAATAAAATTATGATTTTTTTTATAATAATAAAAATTAATATTAAATGTCTTAGATCAAATGATGGGACAAATTTCATGGAAAGAGAATTTACCACCATGGATCCATATAAATAAAGTTTTTTAATATTCTTGTCTAGTTTTTTTCTCCAATAATCAATACATTTCACCAATCCAATTAGAACTTGGAAAGATGAAAAAAAATATGGAATAAAAAAGAATGACTTGATTATATATGAGAGAGACATTTCTTTACTTAATATGATGCACATTGGCTAGGTAAACAGAGGTAGGCATTCTTCAAATTACTATTATTTGGCAAACACGAAGAATCCTCCCTCTAATTTTAGAAAATAAAAATCTCGAATAGAAGAGTAGAAGAATGCTCTTGGGAGGAAAAAGTAGACAAGAAAATAAAACAATTTACTTATACTTCAGCCATGGTGGCTTCATCACTCCCTTGAGAAGGATGCTTACGCTTGCATATTAAAAGAAAACAAACAAATAGAAATGAAACTACTACTCATCATTGAATCAATAAAACAATTACACTATTTTTTTTCTATAATTTCTCTACAATTTTCTAACTCCCTTCACTATCCCCTAAGACCCCCTATTTATAGAGTTAGAGGGGAATGGTTTAGGTGGGAAAATTTTAAAATGCAAAATTCAAAAACAAAAATTCAAAATACAAAATTTGAAATACAAAATTCAAAATTTGAATATCTAATATTTGATCTCCATATCTTTAATTTCAATTCTGGACTGCAGACGTGGCCGTGTAAAAAATATTTTGTAAAGTTTTGAACTTGAGACCTCTTGTGAAGTAAATTGCATAGAATACGATCTCTCCTACAATTCTTCTTATGTTCATCTTTGGCTATATATATCCTTTTTAGCCATTTTCTTCTTATTTGGAAATCAACCTCTATAAAACATAAAATGTAAAGATAAGAACATTTAAATAAAATAAAAGATTAATTAAAAACTTATTTTATGATATAAAATAGCAAGTTTTGTACACTTATCAGTTGCAAGAGCCTTGACAGACACAAATTCATATGTGTTTGTTTGATTACCAATTCAGATGGAACTTGTTTCATATTTAGCTACCAAACGCTATGGTTTTTGGATAAATGGAAGAATTTTTGGTAAGTGAGGCAGCTTGTTCTTTGTCTGTCTCTCTTTCTTCTTTTTGTTCTAGTTTTTGGGCAGTTCTTAAAGTTTGTGTGTGTGTGATTTTGCCTGATTGGGTGTCATGGGTGGTCCTGGTGGAAGTTTGTAACTGGAATTTTGAAATTTCTCAACAGTGTTAGCACAATTGATGAGTTAGTTAAATCATTTAAATATTCCTTTATGGAGTTATCATGCTAAGATGCCTTCTTTTAGATTTATTTTTCTCTTCTTTGTGGGAGCATTTTCTTTAGGTATTTCGCTTGACTTCTAATTTCAGCTTTATTTTGTTGCAACTGTTTCATAAAGGTTATTGCCAAATCTGATTTTATCTACATGGGGTTGTGCTGGTGAATGAACACTAGAGAGACCATGTCTGTACACAAGTAGGTGCCTAAATGATTCTAATTTTTTCTAAAGGCTGTTTATATTGTCGAAGTAGTATTAATTAGTATTTTTAGTCACAACTTAACTCTTAGTTTGTTTGTAATATGAGAATTGTTTTGACTAGTGAATGATTTGAAGCAAGAATTTTAACATACTTGTAAGAATCCTGATCTTCCTTTTCCTCTGAAAGAGTTCGGGGGTCCAAATATTTGAATGACCCAAATTTCTTCATAATTTGAAAAATACTTTTTTCTGGAAGTTATCTGAATTGGGAACAATATATGATATAATTTTTTTCTTTTTGGTTTCTTAATCATGATTAGAGTTTTATGAAGCTTTACTTTTCAATTGCTGGTTAGTAATGAAGTGATATAATATTTATGAGATCGCTTAACCACTTATTGTTATGTTTATCATGATGCTCCAAGCCTTATCCATAGTTGCAACCATGGCATTTCAGTTCCCATATTTTTGTCCTATGAATTGTGCATTATTTTTCATATACTGAAGGTTTTTGCATCTTTGAAGAATTGATGAAGTTTTTTACGAGAAGTGATGCTAAGATAGGTGATTCTCAAGGAAAAGAAGAAATCAGAGATGCAGCTTGTACAACCTCAGCAAGATTTGTCCTCTGTGACACAACAAAACTTAATGAACATAAATAAGTATGTTGAGATGTCCCCAATCTGAAGAGTTGTGTACAAATAATATCTTGAAAACTCTTGTTTTATGTGTTCTGTGAGGGAACTTTGCTTGCTGATTTGTTATGTGGTTGACAAGATGTGGTCTTATAAATCAAAGATAAGATGGTTCATTTAGAGGGTGTTAACTTTTATCTGTGTACACATGGTTGCTTGCATTGTTTCTAGAGACAATAGAATATGGATATATTATAATCAATTGTATCACTTTGTGAAATGTCTTTGAAAATATTCAATCATGTTTGTTATGTCATTTCAACCAATATTGAAACTAACATCAACAGGATGTAGTAACTAACTTCTATTCCTTTTAGCAACTTGATTTCTACTCTAGTTTTTTACTAACATCAATTGGTTGTCGTTTTTGAAATTTTATTAGTTGTTTATAAAGAAATACTTCAACTATGTTCCTTATGTTATTTCAATCAATATTGAAACAAACATTAACGAATTTACTAATCAACTTCTTTCTCCCTCTTTGCAACCTTATTTTTACCTTAGGTCCATAACTATGGGTGCTAATGCACGAGATATTCTAAGTTGTAACACTTGCGAATAAGGCCTTAATGAAAGAAATTGAGTGAGGTGCTTTGAAAGGTCTTGATGTTACTAACAAACTAGGGTGGAAACAACTTCACTAAGAGGGAGAGTTAGTTACTAAAATTAGTTGGTGCTAGTTATAAATTTGATTAAAAGAACATAATTGCAAGGGAGTATGATATTTCAAATAGCCTTGAACATTAACCTCTGGAGTTGTTAGGCCCACTAACCCACCGGGCTCTCGGGGTTGGAAGGCACAACACCAAAATCAAAAACCTTAACTTTATTTTTTTCCTATTTGTTAATTCTAACAAAACCATAGTTCGCTAGTAACATCAAGACTCTTAAACGTAGCTCTCCCTTCTAGTTATGTTTTTTTAACCAACTTTTTAACTAGTGTCGACCTAATTTGGTATGTAATTTCTACCTCATAGGGATCTTATTTTCACCATAGTTTGTTAGTAACATATTCACTGAGTGATTTAGGATGTCTATTTTTGCTTGATCAATTGTTCGAAGACTGCTTCAAGGATTTCTTCTTGATCAAGTTACTGTATTTGTTTCTTCTACAATTGTTCGTTGGTGAGGAAAGAGAAGAAGATCGCACTACGAAGGGGACAAAAAACTTGCTTAGTGTTCGTGTTCTTCCAGTTACCCTTCTGCAAGGATTGTGACATTAGTTAGGAGTCTGCAACAATTGGATAAGAGAGTTACAATAGTAAGCGTGAAGTGTTTCGCATCAAGTTCTTGTCAGAGTAGAATGAGTATGAGTCTAGGACAGAGTCTATTGTACTTTGCTTCGATGATAGTGAATTTGATTATCCGAGTTATAAAGCCTCACCCGTGATTTTTTTTTCTGATCTGAATTTTTCACGTATATCTGGTACATTTGTTTACTTTATTGCACTTTATTTTATTTACTTGTTTTGTAGGATTGCTTAGATTTTAATTGGACTTAAAATTGGATAATTTAAAAGATTAACCAAAAATCGAGTAAACCAAATCACCCCTCTAGGTTTTAAATATAACTTTGGCAGTCGTTTCCGTATCATGCAACTCACAATACTTGATGAAAATTAGAAATTAGATTTTTGTGACTTATGATCTGATATTTTTTAGTACATTACTGAATACAGTAGATCTACCATGCCGAATACTACAATTAAAAATACAACGAGTTTCTAACTATTTTTTATTTTTATAATATTATTTATTTCAATAAATATATAGACTATTAAAAATTATTTTCTTTTAAAAAAACATGAATTCGTTTGTCACTCTATATTTGTTCATTCCTATCATCTATTTAACACAAGCTCTATTAACACAATCTCTTAAGCAACATGAATTGTTTTCTCACAAGATTTTTTCATTTCTATTGTTAAAAATTATTTCATTGCACATTTGCAGTTATAAAAATTTGGAGATAGATTAATACACTAGTCTACCACTCTGGGTTTTATCTAAGTTTTGTTTTCATCGCGACAACAACAACAGACGTGGCAAAAGTAACAAGACACAAACTTCGTCAGCTTCATTTATTTTAAATTTAATAGGTACATTTGCATTTTAATGCAAACGAGTTATCCTTATGTCGCTAACATTTTTAGTTCCCTCTAATATTTCAAATAAACACCGCTTGTAATATTTTTTAATACATTTTTAGCAAACATCTTTAATATCTCACTATAAACTTACCGGAATGATTATGCATTCCTTTATATCAGTGATAAGGGTATGATGTGTCATGCAAGAGTTGCTCATCTAAAAATGAAAAATGAATATGATGTGTCATGCAAGAGTTGCTCATCTAAAAATGAAAAATGAATGTGTAAGATTTGTCATGCAAGAGTTGGTAATTTAAAAATGAAAAATGGATTGATAGGATGTACAAAAAATGCTTAGTTTATCCTTCTGTGAGAATTCAAAAGAAAAGAAGAGAGAATAGTAATAATAAAACATATACTCCACTTGTTTGTCTCACACTACAAAGAAAAAAGAAGAAGCGAAAAAATAAAAACAAGAAAGAAACTCACGACATGCTTGTTTGTCTCACACGACAAAGGACTGTTGGGAAACAATTATATTATTATATGTTTTTCACAATTTAATACAATACCATATGTATATAAATTTTCATTTACAACTTAATAAATTTAGATAGTTTTAAAAATTAATAAAATTTACAACAGCAATTAAAATGTATAATTAACACTGAATGAAATACAATAGATGCAATAAATAAATAAAATTATCAATAAGTAAAAGTAGAATTTACGAAAATCTTGCCTAATAGAGAGGCACACGCAAACACTTTGTTCGAAAGATGTATATATTTGTAATTAGTAAATTTTGGTGTCAAAACTTGTTGATCGAGTTATAATCTTTGTTCGAGTTTATGTCTTGATCATCAGAGTTCAAGCAGAAGTGTCTGGATGTGTCCGATCAGTTGAAAAACATCATTTAGCATAGGTATGTGAGTGAGAACACTGTATTTGAAGTATGAGAGGTATTAGGACTTAGAAAAATAAGTTATTTTTTTTGTGTGAAAAATATGGTTTTTGGTAAGTGCAACAGGTCCCATTTTTTTTCCAACCAGTCCAAAAATTCTCAGAATCCAGTTAAAGTTGCAAAGTGCAACTAGTCGTACTTAGCTGATATGTGCAGGACTGTTCTTTTTATTCGAATTTTGTTTCCATATTAGTCTGAAACCTTATGGGAAGTTCTAAGACGTTTTTAAACTTATTTTTCAAGCAATGCTAGGACTCTCTATGTTTATTGATGGGGTATTTGATTTCAATAATGACACAAGATGATGGACTACGTGACGTGGTATATAAAACATACTTTGACAAGACTTCTCCCCCAAGTAAGTTCGAGGAATTGAAGAGTCAGTCTCCTTCTGGAACACGTTTCCATTGGATTATTATAAATACAGAGAGATGGTCCAAGCACCAGGTATGCAATTAAATACCCTCTGAATTCCTTTACATTATAAAAAGCCTTTTGAATTTCTAACTTGACCGTCGGAGCGTAATCGGCCGGCACCAGACCGGTGTCCCTTCGATTACTCTTTGTTTGTCTCTTTACAGGTTGGCGTTTGACTAGTCCAAGGGTGGATTTTTGCTTCATCAATTGGCGCCGTCTGTGGGAAACCGAACCAGCGAATTATACTTTCATCCTACTTAAGAAGCATAACAGAAGCATGATGCACCTGCGATCTAGGCTGGAGACCACCGTCATATAAGATCCCCCTGCCGGGGAGGACCCCCTCACTGGGCAAGACCCTCCTGCCGCATCCCCGGATCACTCTAGTCACAATATTTCAATAATAGGAGAAGGGGGCATGCAGCCTCCTGGCCAAGGAGACTTTCCCGGGGCAGGGCCAAGGAGACCCAAACAACCAGGAGCGAGTTGCAGCGTTGGAATATCAGGTCCAGCACTTGAACCAAAGTCTGGCCCAGTTACTCCAGCAAAATGTGACAATCCTGCAGCGCCTCCTCCTGTAGAGCCAGTGCCATCGCACATCCATCTTATGCCAGTTGATCTAGATGGGGATGATGCAGTGCGGGGTAGTAGGGTACTAGCAGAAGACGCAGCCCAAAGCCACGTGAGGAGCGACCGAGAAAGAACAAATCCAACTCATCTAATATCGCTAGAGAGACCCCGTACCCAGGGGCATTCGGGGCTTAGAGCCCGTACCTATAGAGACTCAGGGCACCCAGAAGAGGCTGACTATTATGACTTGGAGATGCAGGATCTCAGAGCCAAAGTAGAAAGCAAGGCTCATGCCATAAAAGGGAAATGCCCTGCTACAGTAGAAGATCTGGTTCAGCAAACCAATCTCCCTTTCTCTAATGGGGTAATGACCTGTCCTTTGCCCAACAAGTTCAAGATGCCTACCCTTGAAAGCTTTGACGAGACCAAGGATCCGCTGGATCATCTGGAGACCTACAAGGCTCTGATGCACCTCCAAGGAGTACCGGATGAAATATTGTGCAGAGCATTCCCAACTACGTTGAAGGGTTCAGCCCGATCATGGTTTAACAGTCTGAAGCCGGCATCAATACGTACCTTTAAAGAGCTAAGCCAATTATTCGTAGGCAACTTTATTACTGCCTGAAGACATATAAAGCCTGCCACCTACCTTTTGAATGTAAGATAGATAAAGGGGGAGTCATTACGAGACTTTATCAATCGGTTTAACAGGGAAATGTTGCAAATCGACGCTCTAGATGACAAGGAGGCAGTTACTGCGTTTATGGGAGGCCTGTTGCCTTCAAAGTTCCTTTATTCAATATCCAAGCACCCCCAGAGAGCATGTCCGAGTTGCTCATGAAGGCACAAAAATACATGAACGCAGAGGACGCCCTGGACGCAAGGAGAGAAAAAGGAGATGGGGATAAAAAGGCAAATAGGAAAAGGGGAGGACAGTTTAGCAATAATAAGAGAGATTCCAAATATGGCCGAATTTTATGAGATCAGAGTGATAGAGCTTTGCGACGTGATAGGGGGTTTAGTACCTTTACTCCTCTAAATACGTCGATAAGCCAAATCCTCCTTCATATCCAAGATGACCCGACTGTAGCATGACCCCCGAAGTTGAGATCCGACCCCTCCAAAAGGCCGGGACAAGTATTGCAGGTTCCATCGCGACCACTAGCATGACACAGATGAATGCATAGACTTGAAAAAGCAAATTGAAAGTCTAATCCAAAGGGGCCAGCTGCGTAGGTTTCTGGCCGGCGATGATAAGAGAGCACAAGGTCGCCCACGGGACGGTAGGGAAGATAGCACTCCACATAATCCTCCGTTGGGGGAGATCAGAGTTATCTCCAGAGGACTCGGGGGCGGAAGAGAATCCAATGTGGCTCGCAAAGTGCATGCAAAGAAAGTGATAAGACTTTCCGAAGTAAGTGAGGTGAGCCAAGCACCCTCCAAGGACCCTCGACTGGATGATCAGATAATAACTTTCTCAAAAGATGACGCAAGGGGGGTTCAACAACCCCATGATGACGCCCTCGTGGTTACACTAGTTATTGCCATTTTCACAATAAGGAGAGTACTGGTCGACAATGGCAGTTCCGCTAACATCCTATTTTTGGGAGCCTTTGACCAGATGAGGATTGGGAGGGAAAGACTCAAGCCCACTAAATCCTCACTGGTCGGGTTCTCTGGAGAAAAGCTTCTCCCACTTGGTATAGTAGAACTTCTGGTCACTGCGGGAACAAGTCCCAAGCAAGTCACTAAAATGGTGACCTTCTTCGTGGTAGACTGCCCAACTACATACAATGTCATTATAGGAAGATCCACGTTGAACGCTATGAAAGCAGTAACCTCCACCTACCATCTCCTCGTTTGTTTCCCCACTGACCATGGAATTGGGGAACTAAGAGGGGATCAGGCCACAGCCTGAGAATGTTATGCCACTTCTTTGAAAGAAAAAAATGAAACTCTGAGTATAGAAGGCCTTGTGATGGAGGAAAAAGAGGAAGTTTGCCACGCAGAACCAATGGAAGAGTTGATTGAAGTTGACTTGTATGAACCAGAGGTAGGAAGGAAAGTGAGGTAGGATCGTCACTCTCGCCCGCTGCTCGCAAAGAGACTGTTGAATGTCGACCCAGCCGCCATGCATCTGTTGAATGTCGACCCAGCCACCAAGCCTGTTAGACAGAAAAGGCGAATGTTTGCCCTTGAGAGGAACTTGGCAATCTCTGACGAGGTGGATAAGTTATTAAAGGCTAACTTCGTGCAGGAAACTCACTACCCAGACTGGTTGGCAAATATGGTGCTGGTAAAAAAGTCTAACGGTAAGTGGCGCTTGTGCGTGAACTTTACCGATCTGAATAAAGCATGCCCAAAGGATAGTTTCCCCCTTCCAAGGATTGATATGCTAGTGGAAGGAACTGCCGGGTACGAGTGACTCAGCTTCATGGACACCTACCCAAGGTATAATCAAATTTTGATGTTGCCTTCAGACCAAGAAAAGATGTCCTTCATAACTGAAAGAGGGCTACACTGCTACACAGTAATGCCATTTCGCTTAAAGAATGCTGGCGCAACCTACCAAAGATTAGTGAACAGAATATTTAAAGGACAAATTGGCAGAAACATGGAAGTATACATTGACGACATGCTCGTCAAAAGTTGAGTGGTAGAGAGCCATTTGGGTGATTTACAGGAGGCCTTTGACATCCTTCGAAGATATAGAATGAAGCTTAACCCCAGTAAATGCACTTTCGGAGTTTCATCCGAAAAGTTCTTGGGTTACTTAGTGAGCAAGAGGGGAATAGAGGCCAACCCGCAGAAGGTACAGGCCATCCTAGATACAAAATTGCCCAGAACTATTAAAGATGTACAGAAGTTGACGGGGAAGGTGGCAGCATTAAGCAAACTTATCTCCCATGCCACGGATAAGTGTCTGCCATTTTTTTAGGTTCTCAAACAAGCTTTCGAGTGGACACCAGAATGCGAACAAGCCTTGACTAAGCTAAAGCACTATCTTAGTTCACCTCCGTTGCTATCTTGCGCACAAGCAGGGGAAGAATTATTCTTATACCTTGTTGTATCCCCCGCAGCTGTCAGCTCCGCGTTAGTATGAGAAGAGGAAAGGGTACAAAGGCCAGTTTATTATGTCAGCAAAATGCTTCAAGGGGCAGAGGAAAGATATCCCTCAATTGAGAAGTTGGCATTTTTCTTGGTCATATTGGCCAGGAAACTCAGGCCGTACTTCCAAGCACACACAATAGTGGTACTTACTGATCAACCCCTCCGACAAGTCTTCTTCAAGCCCGAAACCTCTGGATGACTGGTAAAATGATCCATGGAGCTAGGAGAATTCGACATTCGTTATAAGCCAAGGACAACGATAAAGAGCCAAGTACTGGCAGATTTTATAGCTGAGTTCACCTATCCCCCAAAGGAGGAGCAGGTCAACACGAACAGGAGGAAAGACCCATCCAACAGAAGGAAGAGGACCTAATGGACCAAGGCTGCGTGTGGGAGTTATTTGTGGACGGATCCTTGAATGCGTAGGCTAGTGGTGTAGGAATACTGATCATATCCCCAGACAGGGAAACATTCTAATATGCCTTGCAGTTTGGATTCAAAGCAACGAACAACGAGGCTGAATATGAAGCTTTGATTGCAGGACTGAAGATTGCCAAGGTCCTTAAAATACGGCGGTTAAAAGCATATATTGACTCCCAGCTAATTGTACATCAAATCCATGCAGAATATGAAGCGAAGGGAGGAAAGATGAAATCCTACTTGCAAATAGTACAAGAGTTGTCCGCTCAGTTCTAGAAATTTTCCATCACACAGGTCCCCCGCCACGAGAACTCTAATGTCGATGCTCTTGCTCGGTTAGCAACAACGCGAGAAGCTGGAAACAGGGCAGTTCTGGTAGAACGCATGGACCACCCTAGTATAACAGAAGAAGTACTATGCAAAGTAAACGATGTCGCCCAAGGCATGGAATGGGTTGAGCAAATTGTCAAGTACATTAGGGATGGTGAGCTGCCACTAGACAAGGTCGAGGCGCGCAAAGTAAGGGTCAGAGCATCCAGATTTTCCTTAATCGATGGAATCCTCTATAAAAGAGGAGTCTCCTTGCCATACCTATGGTGTGTATCGATGGAGGAGGCTCAGCATGTCATGGAAGAAATCTATGGAAGGGAGTGTGGTAATCACGTAGGGGGCAGATCCTTGGCCTATAAAGCCATCAAGCAGGGATACTGTTGGCCCACTATGCAGCAAGATGCATTGGATTTTGTTAGAAAGTGCAAAAAGTGTCAACACTTTGCCAATATCCCAAGGTAGCCCCCGGAAGAGTTGACCCCGATAGTTGCTCCATGGCCGTTTACCCAATGGGGGATGACTTGATTGGCCCCCTATCTATGGGAAAAGGGCAAACAAAGTTCGCAATCGTAGCAATCTGCCACTTCACCAAGTGGGTGGAAGCAGAGCCCTTAGCCACGATTGGGGAAAGAAATGTCATCAACTTCGTATGGAAGTCAATTATATGCAGGTTCGGCGTCCCAAGGGTCATTATCACAGATAATGGGAAGCAGTTTGAAAGCCAATGTTTCCATAACTTTTGTGCCGAACACGGTATAAGTAATCACTACTCCTCACCAAGCCACCTGCAGGCTAATAGGCAGGATGAAGTGGCCAATAGGACGATACTCAAAATGATTAAGACGTGCTTGGAGAAATTTAAAGGCGCAGACCAGAATTACTGCCAAGTGTTCTATGGGCTTACAGGACCACTACCAGGGTCCCCACTGGGGAAACACCGTATCTCTTGGCGTTTGGGAGTGAAGTGGTCCTCCTGGTGGAAACAGGTAGCAAGTCATCGAACTAAACATCATCACCCCTATCACAATGAAGGCGAATTGAGGGCCAATGCCGATCTCATTGAAGAAAAAAGAGAGCAGGCGAGAGTTCGGATGACAAAATATGAGCAGGCTATGTCACGGTACTACAATGCTAGGGTCAAATGAAGGAACTTTCAACCTGGTGACCTAGTCCTATGTGAAGTCACTCAAGCCACCAGACCCCCGGGGACGGGGAAACTATCTCCCAACTAGGAGGGCCCTTACAGGGTAGTCAGGACTCAGCGACAGGGCACCTATTGGTTAAAAACCCTAGAAGGAAAGTAGTTGGTTCATCCTTGGAACGTTGAGCATCTGAGAAAATATTATCAGTAAATTTTCTTTTGCTCATTTTTTTTTCTCTTTTTAGGTCGCATTCACTTTTGATAATTCTAGTTAGAGCTTGGCTTTTTGATCAAGCCTTGGAGCAATGCTCCAGTTTTTTGTTTATTCTTCTTCTCGAAGTAAATTCTGTCATTACCCCGGATATTAATAAAGGTTTTTCTCATTTCAAAATGCATTGACTACCTATTAAGAACCCTACGGGAACACACCTCTAAAGAGGGCCTTTGATGAAAAAGGCGGGATGAGTTAATCCCGAGAACGTTGTATTAAGAACCCTACGGGGACACATCTCCAAGGAGGGCCTTTGATGAAAAAGGCGGGATAAGTTAATCCCGAGAACTTTGTATAAAGAATCCTACAGGGACACACCTCCAAGGAGGGCCTTTGATAAAAAGGTGGGATGAGTTAGTCCTGAGAACGTTGTATAAAGAACCCTACTGGGACACACCTCCGATGAGGGCCTTTGATGAAGGCGGGAGGAAGAAATCCTGATAAAAATTCTATGAAGCATACGAGGACACACCTCCAAGGTGGGCCTTTGAGAAAAGGGTGAATGAATTACTCTGAAAGCATTACCGGCGAAGGGAAGTTATCCAACAGTAAGAGACTCCACATACTATAAAAGCCTTTGCAGAGATAATAGCTCTTTATTCATGAAAGATGTTACAAGATCATAAGTAGTAAACTATAGGAAAGAACTGCTACAATAGAAAGCGATAAAATATAAAAAAAATGATGAAAAGTACATCAGTCGGTCTCCTCGTTCTCATCCCCTTTCAGTTGCAAGCGGGAAAAATCTATATCGGGTCACTAGCCCTATGCCATGGTCCAAAAATACTCGAAACCCTCTATATAGGACTCATCGCATATCTTCTCAAGAGCTGACGAATCCTTGAAATTCTCAACTGCTACGGCCTGGTGACCTGGTAAATCCTCAGCCTAGCACGCCAACTCCTCCTGGGCACGACGAACTTGGGCATTGAGAATATCGATCTCCCCCGCTTGAGAGGCGTGAGATGTATGCAAAGACTCTATCTCTGAATTGAGTGCAGAGCACTGGGTATCAAAAGAGGCTTGTTGCTGCCCAAGTTAGTCCACCGCATGCATATAGTTGTTGGAGACAGACTTGGCGAACGTCATACTCTATAGAAAATCATTAAATGATATAACACACGAGGCATGTTAACAAAGATGCTACTATGAGAAAGCAAGAAAGAAGTAATCTGAACCTTGGCCATGAAGGCTAGAAGGTTTTCGGTAGAAGAGAGTGCCCCATATGAATTCACCTCGTCAAGGTCGTTCTTCATGACATACTCTTCAGTGCGATGAATTGCAAAATTTGGGTCATTTAGCATCGACCTAGGGCCACTATTGGCGCATGAAAAAGAAGCTTGGGAACCACCACTCCCAAAAAGGGAGGTCGTAGGAACACTAAAGGGTCTCGGGTTTTCGCCACTAAATAGTTAAGTTTGAGGCACTCTGAAGGTGCCGGGGTCAGGAATGACCCCGAGCCAGCCATCGAAGGAGGGTTCCCAATTGAGGGAGGAGAAGATAAGTCCCTTATTCGAGTGATGGCAACCCTCGGTCTCTTTTGCCCAGAAGGGGATGAGGAAGAAGCGACACCTTTGCCCTTCCCATGAAGAGTTTCCTTTGATAACTGCCTCTGCCCTCCTGTGTCTTAAACCATAGGCAAACAATGAGCATAATCCCTTAAAGATAAAAGGAAAAGATGTAAAAGGAAACATACCCTTGCTCGGGACTTCGACCTGGAGAGGGTAGCCTAGTAACTCTAAGCCTGCGTCAAAAGTCAAGGTAATAGCATCCCTTACTCTAGCATGGCTTGCTTCCTCCAATTTTTCTTCCTCTGCCCTACTTGGAGGCGGTGCGAATTTCCAAGCTAGGAAAAGAGAAATAAGTGAAGGCAAAAGAAATAATAACAGTATGAGAAAAGGGAAAGGTAGCCAACTTACGGGAAGCATCCCCAAAAATCCACGAGCGAGGAATGATATGAGGAGTGGGCTCCCAGCACCCAGAAATAAAAAAAATTGGTTCCTCCATGACTTTAGACTTTTATTATGGTCAACTGTGACCAGACACCTCTTTGTTTGGCCTTCGCCTGGACCCCACGAGCGGCTATGAACATGGTGCCAATCACTATTTTTAAAAATTCGATAGTGAGAAGAGAACCCATTTGCTGATAGTGGAATGTCGAAGAAGAAAGTCTTCCACAGAACGAGACAAGCCATTATAATGCGCCAAGAAAGTGGTGTAAGCTGGGAAGGGCATATATTTGCCGTGCTACGAATCTCCTAGACAAGTACGGGAACTGGGAATCGAAGACCACAAGTAAACGTGCACACGTAAAAACATGTCTCTCCAGGGTGAACAGAAAAAAACCCGATCAGTTGGAAAGGGGGCTCGAACCCGGACTCTGTTAAGAAACGAATAGCGG
Source organism: Cornus controversa (assembly GCA_026545225.1). Lineage (NCBI taxonomy): Eukaryota > Viridiplantae > Streptophyta > Magnoliopsida > Cornales > Cornaceae > Cornus > Cornus controversa. The sequence continues at coordinate 30,146,703 of CM048846.1, read as the reverse complement.
AGGGCCAGATTCTCCACGTCTTGTTGGGTCATAGTAGAAGCGATATTGCAACTTTCAAAAAATTCATCCATGTAAAGAAAAAAGAAGAGAGGAAGAGGTCTTGTGGAGAAGTGAGGAAGTTGGACATAGAGAGCTGAAAGATGCACTAAGAGCTTACTGCTGGTCACTGCTGGATAGAATGGATGAAGAACTGGAACCCAAGAAGTCTTTTATAGGTTTCTACCACAACGTTGGAGTTCCAATGGCTCAATTATAATGTTCAACTCCAACAGCTCAATTTTAACGTTCAACTCCAATGGCTCAAATCCAACACTCAAAGGATCGAGAAACGCCAAAGGCAGCTCCAAGGACGATCCCCAACGGTCCCAAGGGAGGCCCAAGAGTAGCCCCGAAGGCAGCTCCGCAGCTCCAAGGACGATCACCAATGACCCCAAGGGAGGGTAGCCCCTGAAGGCGGCCACCTAAGGGCAACCCCCACAAGGGCGGCCACCTGAGGGCAGCCCCTCGTGAGGGCGGACCCGGGTGGGTCCCGCAAAAAAAAAAAAATATATGTATGTATATACATATGCTTTTTGAAGATTGTAGACCAAAATAAAGACCTAGCAACTTAAGCTCGGTGTGTTTTTTTTTTACCTAAGAATCTAGCGGTGTTGTTCATAAGGACCCAAGCGACCCTCATGAACAGGGGGCATCTGATGGGGTACTTGATTTCAATAATGACACAAGATGATGGACTACATGACGTGGACATAAAACATACTTTGATAAGACTTCTCCCCCAAGTAAGTTCAGGGAATTGAAGAGTCAGTCTCCTTCTGGAACACATTTCCATTGGACTATTATAGATACAAAGAGATGGTCCAAGCACCAGGTACGTAATTAAATACCCTCTGAATTCCTTTACAGTATAAAAAGCCTTTCAAATTTCTAACTTGACCGTCAGAGTGTAATTGGCTGGCACCAGACCGGTGTCCCTTCGATTACTCTTTGTTTGTCTCTTTACAGGTTGGCGTTTGACTAGTCCAAGGGTGGATTTTTGCTTCATTATTTATAAAAAAAAATGATTTTTTAGAGCTTAGTAAGATTTTCATAAGAGGAATTCTTTCCTGAATATATTTTTTAGAGCACACACATGGAGTGTTTAAGTTGTGATGTTCTTTTCAATCTGATCAACAGACTCATAGATATCACCAGTCTACACAGTTTGATCAAAGAAGCAATGGTGGTTCATTGATACTACTCGATTTTATGTGAAGAGGAAGGAGAAATTATCACTACGAAGGGAACAAAATACTTGCAGAGTACTTGTGTTCTTTCAACTACCCTTCTGAAAAGACTGTAACGTTAGCCGAAAGTTTGCAGCAATTGGATGAGGAGTCGTAAGAGTAAGCCTGAAGCGTCCTGCATCAAGTTCTTAGCAGAGTGAAGTGAGTGTGAGTCTGGGATAGAGTCTGTTGTACTTTGCTTCAAAATAATGGATTGGTTTCTCTAGAGGCAACCTACCTCACTCGTGGTTTTTCCCTTCTCAGAGTTTTCACGACCTGGTGTTATCTCTAACTTTTCTTACTTGTTTTGTTTATTTGTGATTGGTTTTGATACTTAATTATTATTTGTTATGGATAATTAATTAATCATTAAACTTGGGTTCGAAGACCTATTCACTTCCTTCTAGGTCTAAAGATTAGTATCTCACACTAAATTATGAAACCATTTCCGTATCACGTATCACGTAACTCCCATCTCCCATCTATCATATTGTACTAGTCAACTGCAAGATACAATCTAATCAGTTGGTTAACGGTCACATGAAGACTAAGTTCAAATTTATATGTATGTCAGTTGCCAGGCACGTAAACTAGTATAACATATTACGTACACTGTATCAGATTGAGATGAATTAAGAACTAATAGATCAAAAATACTAGAAAATGTATGTGAAGATGTTTCATTTTTATAATGTTTAGGATCTTAACGTTTCCGATCAACATGAACAATAATATTGAATATAATTTAGTATCTAATATATTAAATATAACTTAATAGTATTTAATATATAATTTAATATATTTATATATTTTTGTTAAAATATTCCTAACAGTTCTTTTTTCTTCTTTTTCATTCTTAAAATCAAAAGATAAAAACTTAAATCTTGCAACATGGGTTTCACTCATTTTAAGTGGTTCAGGGGTAAGAAATTTATCTTAAACCATATGCCTCATGAATCGTATTTTATTAGCAAATAAAAAAATTGACAACATTCCAAACTCATTTAGTATTATAAATTCGCATCACAAATTATCCAAACTTCAACAAAATTGACCACCAACAGTTTGTATTCTAGTGGTTACTTCTTACTTCTTAGTTCCCCCACATGCCTGTAGAATCTCATCTCATCCTTGGCATCTCTACCACCACCAAATCACACAATTGATAACTCAGTTGTTTGGAAACCATCACCCTCAATTCTTTATTTTTTTCTTCCTAAAGCATACTATTCCACTCTTTCACTCCAATCCCCCAATATTGTTTGGACCCACCTTGTAAAGAGCCAACCTTCAATTTTCAATCATAATTTTATTTATCAGTTGGCTATTGTTATAGGGGCTTGTTCCACATCGGATCTAGATGGAAAATGACTTGGGCATATAAGGGTAAGTATACAGTACTACCCAATAGTTTAAGCTTTTGGGTCAGAGGACAATCGTCCGACCCGTAACATTTGGTATCAAAGCAAAATGACTTGGGTATATAAGGGTGGGTATACAGTACTACCCAATAACTTAATCTTTTAGGTCAGAGGGTAAGCATCTGACCCGTAACATTTGGTATCAAAGCCAGACCCAGTCCTTGATTTGGTGTCACACCAAGTGCTAGCTCCGGTGGAATGCAGGTCCAGGCACGGGAAGACAGGATGGTCCCCCTAACCAGCTTCGGTGGAGTCTGGGTCCATGCACGGTTAGGTAGGGTGGTCCCCCTAACTGGACTGAAACTCATTTGTCAACTGGGCTTCCTCTAACTAACTTCAGTTAGGCAGGGTGGTCCCTCTAACTAGACTGAAATTCATTTGTCAAGTAGGTTGGGTAGGTAGAGTCGACTAGGCTTCCAAACTCAACCAGCTCCAATAGAGTCCGGGTCACCTCCCCTCTAACAAGCTCTGGTAGAGTCCATGTCACCTTCCCCCTAACCAGCTCCAATGGATTCCGGGCCATGCATGAGTAGGCAGGTCCCCCTAACTAGACTGAAACTCATTTGTCAACAAGCAACCCCTAACCAAGTTCAGTTAGGCATGGTGGTCTCCCTAACTGGACCAAAACTCATTTGTCAATTAGGCTGGGTAGTCAAAGTCGACTGGGCTCCCCCTTAACCAGCTCCGGTGGAGTCCGGGTCACCTTCCCCCTAACCAACTCTAGTGGAGTCCAGGCCATGCACGAGTAGGTAGGGTGGTCCCCCTTCCTGCACTGAAACTCAACCAACTCCGGTGGAGATTTGACGAGTGTATAATAATTGATGTTTGTCGTTGCTTTTCTACACTTCGTACAAAAAATAATAAAACCTGCAAAAACTTTACTAAAAACTGTATAGTAGTAAGCAGGGTCGAACCACTCTCAAGTGAGAATCAGTAACAAGTCTAAACTTCAAAACCTAAATCTCTTGAGATGAAAAATGAATATTTAAAAAAATAAAATTCTGATTTTTTATTTAATAATAAAAACTAATATTAAATGTCTTAGATCAAATGATAGGACAAATCTCAAGGAAAGAGAATTCACCACCATGGATCCATATAAATAAAGTTTTTTTTTTATATTCTTATCTAGTTTTTCCTCCAATAACCAATATACTTCACCAATCCAATTAGAACTTGGAAAGATGAAGGAAAATATGGAATAGAAAAGAATGACTTGATTATATATGAGAGAGACATTCTTTACTTAATCTGATGCACATTGGCTAGGTAAACAGAGGTAGGCATTCTTCGAATTACCATTATTTGGCAAACACGAAAAATCCTTCCTCTAATTTTATAAAATAAAATCCAGAATAGAAGAGTAGAAGAATGCTCTTGGGAGGAAAAAGTAGACAAGAAAATAAAACAACTTACCTATACTTCAGCCATGGTGGCTTCATCACTCCCTTGAGAAGGATGTTTACGCTTGCATATTAAAAGAAAACAAAAAAATAGAAATGAAACTACTACTCATCATTGAATCAATAAAACAATTACACTATTTTTTTCTATAATTTTTCTACAATTTCTAACTCCCTTCACCATCCCCTAAGACCCCCTATTTATAGAGTTAGAGGGGCATAGTTTAGGTGGGAAAAATTTAAAATACAAAATTCAAAATACAAATTTGAAATACCAAATTCAAAATTCAAAAACAAAAATTCAAAATACAAAATTTTGAATTTAAATATCTAAAATTTGATTTCCATATCTTTAATTTCAATTCTGGACTGCAGACGTGGCCGTGTACAAAATATTTGGCAAAGTTTTGAACTTGAGACCTCTTGTGAAGTAGATTGCACAGAATACCATCTCTCCTACAATTCTTCTTATGTTCATCTTTGGCTATATATATCATTTTTAGTGCTCTTTTGCTGCTTTTCTTCTTATTTGGAAATCAACCCCTATAAAACATAAAATGCAAAGATAAGAACCTTTAAATAAAATAAAAGATGAATTAAAAACTTATTTTATGATATAAAATAACATGTTTTGTGCACTTATCAAATTACCCCCAAACAAGCTTTTTCTAGTCCTCTAGCAAATACAAGCAAAAGATATTAGAGCACAAAACTGCTACTTTTATTTAACTCTTAACTAAAGATGTGCCACTTTCGCAGACTGTTTCGATTGCATTTACCATATGCAATAAGGCCTTAAACCCCTAGGTTACCCCTAGTGGACGAGCTATAGCCTCGTGAGGGTTTCAATAATGATACCCACAAACATAAAAAAAAAATGGTAATTAACACTCAAAGATTTTTTTTTTCTATTAATATGTATAAATCAAGAATAACTCAATTATTCCACTTTAGTGCGAAATAAAAAATTAAAAGAAAAGATTAAATACTATTCAAAAGTTAAAAAATTTCATTACTATTCTTGACTCAGAGTGTGTGTGTGAATAGCCACCAACAATATAATTCTCAATTTTAAAGCAACTGCATTTTAGATTTTCTTAGAAAATTAGCTTTGATTTCAAATCTCACTTATGATATTTCACTCAAAATTGAACACTAGGAGATTGGCAAATTTTGCACTCAAGTATATGTGAGTAGAATAATGTAGAACAAGTGCAAATTACCTCACATATTTTCAACAAAGAACGAATTTTTCAAGAAAATGCATTGGTCTCATGAAAGGAATATCAAATATTAAGAATTTATACCACACAACAATATAACCCAGTCATGTCCATATCCGAACTATACTATCCTTAAGATCAAAAAGGACTTTTATTAGGATGTAACTTTAGGTAAAAGGAAGATAAAAAAGTGATAATGATAATGGTACGGTTTATTCAAGAATGCTTAGGAAGAACTAACTCACTTGGAGCATATTACTTTCAACTTTTTCTTCCAAACTTTTGTCATTAAGTGCTTTCTATTTCACTTCTTTTTATATACACTTCTCAAAATCTCATCAACAATTATACTCCCTCTTTATTTTTTTTTTCTTTTTCTTCTTCTTCTTTTTTTTTTCACCCGCTTGTACATTGATCACATCCATTCTCGGAAAACCTAAAAATGGTTATAAAAGAAAGGCTAGACCAAAAAGCTTCACTGATTATCACATCCATTCTCGAAAAATCATAAAAAATATGGTTATAAAAGAAAGAATGGGCAAAAAGCTCAACTGGTTAACAAGTGGTAATTCATAACTAAGAAAGAGAAAGAAAAATAAAATTTGAAAGGCTCAAACAATGAAAGATGGCCTAAAATCATTTCTCAAGGATAGATATAGTTCTTCAACATACATGAGCTCAAAAAACAAATTATGTGGCATAACATGATGAATTCTTAATATTTGACCAAAAGAATGAAATAATGAGACTAATCAACAAAATTATGTGAAATTCAAGAAAAAATAGAGTGATTAGCATATAATCCTCAAAATAAAAAAGAATGGTACAATACCTCACTGGATTAAATCTCCACTTTTATTCGTCAGAAATTTAACACGCAGTCACTTATCAATTTCAAATCGTATTATGGGGCTTTAGTGAATTTTGTTTTTTTTTTTTTCTGAGTTTTAGAAATTCATGAAATTGTTCTAACTTAAAGATAGGATAAAATCTTAACTTTTAACAACTTATTAATGCACTAAAGCTTAAAGATTTTATTTTAAAATTTTATACACATTTAATATATAAAAAAAAATCAAATCATAGAGTGAAAATTACCATTTTCACAAAACATTTTTCAAAAAATTACAAATTCAACGTTTTGCTGAATTTAGAAATTTAATGTCGTACCCCCAAACCTAAACTCAACATTGTCCTCAATGTTAGACAAAATAAAAATTAAGCACAAATAGAAGGTTGGAAGAATATTACCTTAATCAGAATGAATTGATTTACTTTAACTTTTCATTAAATAAAAATGAAGCATTAGTAATCACATGAAAAGTTCAATATTATGCATGAAAAAATGCAATTTTTGTTTCTTATTTTTTTCAACAAAAAAAAATATAAAAAATAAAAAATAAATAAAATTACAACTCCTACAATTTATTTATTTATTTTTATTAAAGTAACTCGAGGATTACCAGTTAAGGTCTGCCAACAACACAACCAGGAAAGTTCCCAGGAAAGTGTGGAGAGGCACTTGGCCTGCTTAATGACGGTACGTCCACACTCCTTAGACAGAACTTTCCTAAACATTGTGAAGTTGGAAGGTGCTCACTGGAGTTACCAAGAGTTAGCTCTACTTTTATAAATATTTTTAAACAATAAAAAGAGCATTACTACAAAAATCCTAAATTAAAATTCACAAAAAAATGTTAATTTAAAGATGTACAACAAAATAAGCAATAAAAATAAAAATAAAAAAATGAGTGAGTGTGTGATGTTTCTTCTTCTTTTTTTTTTTTTTTTTAACAAAAAGAACAAAAAATAAAAGAAAAAAAAATGAAGAAAGTGTGACCTTAGGGAAATTTCTAAGTTATTCTATCCTAGAGTTTGCATGTGAAAGTTATCAACCCAAAAAAAAAAACTATGTTTTCCTAATCTAAAAAGAAAAGTAAAATGATGTAGAAGAATTAGGTACTTACCTGGATGACAAAACTATTGTTCCTTTTGTAAGAGTGTTTGATGGTGGCATCAAAAGAAGCAGTGCATCATAAGAACCTGTCATGGAAAAAACAAAATATAAAAATATTATATTTTTTTCTTTCTTTTTTTTATATATTTTTTTTTTCAAGAAGAAAAAAATAATAATAAAAGAAACAAAAAACTATAATAAAAAAAAATAGATGGGAGGGAAAGAAAGTTAGGGTGGGCTCCCAAAAAAATTGTAGTCTTGAATATTTGAGCTTCGAATTCTCAAACTTGATTTGGCAACGGCGCCATTTGACGTGTGTAGAATAGTGGATGTTTGTCGTTGCTTTTCTATACTTCGTACAAAAAATAATAAAACCTGCAAAAACTTTACTAAAAACTGTATAGTAGTAAGCAGGGTCGAACCACTCTCAAGTGAGAATCAGTAACAAGTCTAAACTTCAAAACTTAAATCTCTTGAGATGAAAAATGAATATTTAAAAAAATAAAATTCTGATTTTTTATTTAATAATAAAAACTAATATTAAATGTCTTAGATCAAATGATAGGACAAATCTCAAGGAAAGAGAATTCACCACCATGGATCCATATAAATAAAGTTTTTTTTTTATATTCTTATCTAGTTTTTCCTCCAATAACCAATATACTTCACCAATCCAATTAGAACTTGGAAAGATGAAGGAAAATATGGAATAAAAAAGAATGACTTGATTATATATGAGAGAGACATTCTTTACTTAATCTGATGCACATTGGCTAGGTAAACAGAGGTAGGCATTCTTCGAATTACCATTATTTGGCAAACACGAAAAATCCTTCCTCTAATTTTATAAAATAAAATCCAGAATAGAAGAGTAGAAGAATGCTCTTGGGAGGAAAAAGTAGACAAGAAAATAAAACAACTTACCTATACTTCAGCCATGGTGGCTTCATCACTCCCTTGAGAAGGATGTTTACGCTTGCATATTAAAAGAAAACAAACAAATAGAAATGAAACTACTACTCATCATTGAATCAATAAAACAATTACACTATTTTTTTCTATAATTTTTCTACAATTTCTAACTCCCTTCACCATCCCCTAAGACCCCCTATTTATAGAGTTAGAGGGGCATAGTTTAGGTGGGAAAAATTTAAAATACAAAATTCAAAATACAAATTTGAAATACCAAATTCAAAATTCAAAAACAAAAATTCAAAATACAAAATTTTGAATTTAAATATCTAAAATTTAATTTTCATATCTTTAATTTCAATTCTGGACTGCAGACGTGGCCGTGTACAAAATATTTGGCAAAGTTTTGAACTTGAGACCTCTTGTGAAGTAGATTGCACAGAATACCATCTCTCCTACAATTCTTCTTATATTCATCTTTGGCTATATATATCATTTTTAGTGCTCTTTTGCTGCTTTTCTTCTTATTTGGAAATCAACCCCTATAAAACATAAAATGCAAAGATAAGAACCTTTAAATAAAATAAAAGATGAATTAAAAACTTATTTTATGATATAAAATAACATGTTTTGTGCACTTATCAGGGACCGCCAACTCTGGTTAGGCAGGGTGGTCCCTTTAATTAAACTGGAACTAATTTGTCAACTAGGCTAAGTAGGCAGAGTCGACTGGGCTTCCCCCTAACTAGTTCCGGTGGAGTTCGGGTCACCTTTACCCTAACTAGCTCCAGTGAAGTCCGATCCATGCACGAGTAGGCAAGGTGGTCCCCCTTCCTAGACTGAAACTCAACTAGCTCTAGTGGAATAGGGATCGTCACTTTCCCCCTAAACAGTTCCACTGGAGTCCGGGCCATGCACGAGTAGGTAGGTCCCCTTAACTAGACTGAAACTTATTTGTCAACAGGCATCCCCTAACCAACTCCAGTTAGGCAGGGTGGTCCCCCTAACTGGACTAAAACTCATTTGTCAACAGGGCTGGGTAGGCAGAGTCATCTGGGCTTCCCCTTAACCAACTCCAGTGGAGTCTCCTAACTGGACTGAAACTCAACTAGCTCCGATGGAATCTGGGTCACCTTCCCCCTAACCAGCTCTAGTGGAGTCTGGATCTATGCACGAGTTGGCAAGGTGGCCCACCTTCCCCTAACTAGACTAAAATTTAATTATGAATTAGGCTTCCCCCTAACCAGCTCTGGTGGAGTCCGGGTCCATGCATGGGTAGGCCAAGTGGTCCCCTTAACTAGACTAAAACTTAACAAACTCCAGTGGAGTATGGTGGTCCCCCTAAATTATCACGCCCCGATTTTCGATGCTCCCAAAATTTGAGGGTGAACAATGTTTTTACCTCATCATCTTAAACCTTAATCTAGTCACAAACTATTATATTATGGAAGCTTTCTACATTCACACCATTATAGTGGCACACGCTCATCAATACCCCTTACAATGGGTTCCACACATGTAAACTACTAGTTTCTGGAATTCAACTCCTTGTATAATTGGAATTTGGTTTTTAAACCTACACCATTGGATATATAATTCAAAAATACTCAACTTCAAAAAACACCACACTCAATTCTGATTTAAAATGAAGAAGTTACGCCAAAACGAAGTTTGGACCGATTTCTGACTTTGTTGTGAATAAAAACTTCGATTGTGCGAAATGAGGATTTCGATTGTGCGAAACTGGCAGTTTGATTGTGCAAAAAATTATTCGATTGTGCAAAATTTTCACCTGTTCGGGACCTGCAATACTTCGCACAATCGAAATGGGGGTTTTGATTATGCGAAAATGCCCTGTCTGGACCCTAAAAACTTCAATAATTCGCAACCACTTCGCAAAATCGAAAAATGGGTTTCGATCGTGCGAAATGGCCATTTCGTACGATCGAAATGCCTTAAACCAGGCCTCCAACAACCTTATGCATATACCATTTTGAGCCCAAATCTCAACCAAACAACCTTAGATCTTTCATTCAACATAAAAATCAACTACAAACGATATAACATCATACACATACACCAATCTATACGTTGAAACCTCATAACCATGATCCAAATGTAAATCCACACAACTAAGCACTTAAATCCAAGATTTATACACAATGAACTTGAAACCAACATTTTTCCATTTAAACCCCACAAGTCACATATGGTCTATACACAATCACTATATTTGAAATTAGAGTATATCAACATAATTCAAATGCAAATATAATATCAATAACATAGACCACATGCCACAAACTGGCATGGACATCTATCTACATCTCAAAAGGTCAAAAATCCAAAAAGGAGCTCAACAAAGTCCATTGAGCTAATCATACTTCGTCATCCATCGACGCCTTATTTGAAAAAGTTTGTATAAGTAGGGGGTGAGCTTTATCCTCTCACAGCTCAGTTGGAATGATCCACCCATCCCCACTCCAACCCATCAGCCATGCATGAATGCATATGAAATCGCTACATATCTATATGACAAGTATAAATGCTCTTTACCCGTAAACAATTACGTTTTTCAAATCATGCGTGATGCTTCACATTCAATATGTATATATATATATATATGTATATATATATATATATTAACTTGGACAATCATAATTGATAAGTGTTCAATTCTATGCATTTGAACCCTCTTTCTTACATACGTTAGTTCCGTTTTCGCGTTTACCGAGATATGTTTACGGTATTTTTGTGTTTTTGATGTTTTGCAGGTATTGGAGTAAATGGAACAAAGTTGGAAGCTTACTGCAGTCAAGAGAAGAAATCAAAAAATGCAGCCCAAGGCATCTCGATCAATCGAGATGTTGATCTCGATTAATCGAAATCTCGATTGATCGAGATCTCATTTTGATTGATCGAAATCTCGATCAATCGAGATTCAATCTCGATCAATTGAGATGCTGCAGAGCCCACTTGGCCACTTGCTCACCTGCTCTCCCTCTTGCAACAAAATCCTCCTTTTTGCACGACTTAGGGGGATTGTCTGACTTGAACAAGACTTTTGGGGGCCTTCTTGATACAAGAGATATATATAATGATATATATATATATATATATGGTGGGCCCCAAAGGAGAAAAAGGAGCCAAAAAGCACCAAAAAGCCACACATATCTCATATCTCTCAACACACATCAATATACAAGAGGAGAGACCTTCGGGAGAGGAAGAGGAGAAGCTGAACCAGACCAAGAAGCTTCACTTTCTTCATCAATGGAAGGGTGCAAGGCAACCATGAGCAACTAACTCTTCTACTAGGGTGTTGGTTTCAACCCCTAGCCATGTAAACTTGTTCATCTTTGTAGCTCTTGGGATTTGTAATTAAATGTTGATTATTTAGCCTAGTGATTATGTACACAAATATATCTCTTATATATATTCATTTGATTTAGAATTTATTCTTGTCTTAGAGTAGATTTTGTCACTTGAATGCACAACATTTGCATATTCCACAAGAAGTGCAAATGATGGCTAGATAATGGTGTTTAAATGAATGTGTGATGTTAGTTTGTATAGACCATGCCAAGACAAGGTAGTTTGGATGCATGTAGTGTTCACTTAGAGAGTAGAGTAATTAGGTAGTTAGTTAGGTTGAAGAGCTATGCTTGTTCAAGATGGATTATGATAGGTTAGCACACATTGATCTTTTGATATGTCATTGAGGTCACAAGCCTAATGACATTGTTAGGCATTTAATTAATGAATCCCATGCTTGCTACACTTATGAACATGTGAATGGCTAGTGGTGGAAAGCAACCCTAGTTCTCTCTCCCAACTTTAAACTCTTTACTTTTCTTGTCATTTCATTCATGCAATAGTTTTTAAACACAAATTCAAAAATATATTTTTCGAATTAAAGTAGAATTAATCTTCCTTTAAGACAATTGCGACTAGTCCTCGTGGGATCGATACCCTCTATATAGAACCTTATCTACAAAGATTCGTGCTCTTGCGAGTGGTTAAATTATATTTTGATAAAAAGGGCAAAATTAAGCTTACAATATAATTTAGTTCCGACCACATCAATAATTCATATATATATATATATATATATAACTCACGCCACAAGTTCCAGAAAATCAATTCAACTGAGGATTTCGCTTGTCACAATCCATAGTAAGGGTTGCTTTGGGACCACATACTCTGCTCACGCTTTTCGGGCTACTAATCCGACGGAAGGGACAGCCGCTTGGCCAAGTTTTGGGTCTTGCACCCTAGGGTTCAAAATTCTTATTAATTCTCACATATGCCCCAAAAACTCGCTTTTCACATAGTGCACATAATCACATCAATGCACTTATCCACATAATGAATGCATTTTTGTCAAATCAATGAATTTTCCTTTCAATTCAAGATTGTCACAATTTCATCACACTCACATCATTAAAATCATCATGCTTATGCATTTTACAAAAAAAATCATATCTTTCATGCACAAGTCTATAAAAACCCACATTTTCATGTTTTCACCAAATGAACACATTTTTCATCAAAGGCATTTGTAGTCTCATTTGCACATTCACAACATATATAAGTCATAACTAACATGTTAGACATTCATACATGCATAATTCACAATGGTATACATTCATGTCACATAAGAGTGACCTATAAAATCAAAGTAAAGATAAGTCTAGCACCCCTACCTCGAATCCTAGCCTTTGGATACAACTTTGAGAGATCCCAACTTTCTCAACTTCACAAAATGGAGACTTTGATCGGTTCAAACCGATGCCCTTGGTGTCCCCTACACACTTCCCTTCTTTGGGAAAGTCTAAATCATACCTTAAGCCTTCCAAATTCTAGAGAGAAGGGAGAGAGATGAAGTGGGAGCTTCAGAGAGAGAAGGGGATCTGTAAATATGAAATATCCCAGATCTAATTGAATTTATATCACTCCTAGGGGCGTGAAAAGACTGTTTTGCCCCCGACCACTTAAAGTACCCTCCTGACCTCTGAATTAATTCTCAAAAACTCTGTTGGCCTCGAAATCACTTCCATGACATTCTAAATATTTTGTTTAGTCCATAACCAGAAATAAATTTTCTCAAAATTCCCAAACTCACTTAACCTCATTCCGGGACCCCCGTTGACCAAAAAGTCAAACTTTTTTTCAAAAGTTTCCAAAACTTTCCAAAACCATACTCCAACCTTCTAAACATGTTCCCCACATTCAAAACATGTTAAAAATTATTTTAAATTCATTTATAGCAATCAATGATGAAAAAATCAAAATCGGCCAAAATTGGGCACGGTCTCTACAACCTCCCAGCCTTATAAGAATTTTGTCCTCGAAATTAGAACATATTCATACTCTCATAATATTGTCACAACACTAAGTGATTTGCTTTGACTCATTTCATCACCGGTAGCAACTTTGGACTCGCCGGCATCCAAACTGCAGCTCACGTTCCTTAACCAACAAGGTTTTTGGTCATCACACCATATGACTCCACTCTACATTTTCTAAAAATATCCATCTACTGGTACACCTCAAATGATGTCCAGATATCTCTAATATTGTAGTGTAATTATCACACTATGTCTATCACGATAACCACTATCTTCTAAACTAAGTTCAGGAATATCTAGATTAAAACCAATTCACCTTCCAACCAATGAAAACACGCTTATGCACCCCTTTCTAGCGACTCATCCACAACGAATCATAACTTCCATATTTTCATACTAGACAATGCCAAATTCAAAGTCTAAACTTACATATCTCATTCATGACCTAAAGTCAACGTTTCCTAAGGATTAATAACTCAATCCTCAACTGGTCAAATTACAATTCTCAAAATACAAGAATTCCTTATTCTCTAGTCTCATAATTGATCCTTGGATCCTTTCCTCTCACTAACATCCTAAGGTACAGTCCATAGGAAGAACAAATTCAGTGAAACCTCACTACTTATTCACCACATCCTTTCTTCGGCCATCAATTAATTAGTTAATGGTATTCCGGTTGTCATCCTCTCAAAATCATAACTAGTTGTGTCCCATAACTGAGTCGAATCCCATATGCCAATAAAAACTTTGATTTCTCAGGACCATAACCCATTCTTTATTTTTTTTCATGCAAAAATCACACTCAAGAACTTCCTCAAAGTCCTAGGCTCCCACAACTGGAGTCTATCATGACTCATATATCTCACTATTACTACCTCACTCAAGCTCAAATCTCTAGTCAAGTTCACCAAATTCTCAAACTAAAATTCCCTAGGCGACAATGAGACACCCACATTTACAGTGCACCCTTTGATGCAAATACTAACACACCCTGAACATGTAACAATTATCATAGCCCCTTGAAACAAATCATAAAATTCTTGTCTCAAGTCATCCTTCATCATCACTGGAGAATACTTCTTGAAGAACAATGCTTCGAACATATCCCAGTTCATTGCCTTAATGTCGTGGTAATTTTCAATAAAATTCCACCAACGGATTGCTCCATTAGTAAGGTGATGAGCGGCTACCTTCACTCTCAAGTCCTCCTCTACCTTTAGTATAGTAAGGAGTTCGTCCAACTCATCTAACCACTCTTCTGCCGCCACAGGATCAGACCCTCTTGCATACAATGGTAAATTGTACTCTGTAACATATTCCAACTCTAACGTCATCCTATTAGGAGTTGCTCCCGGTCAAGCCTGAGCCTCCTCTCGTATTTCCCTAGCAACTAGTTACACAGTCGCAACCATCCTTCGCATAAACTATTGTCCATTCATTGGAACTGTTGTCCCCTCGCGAGTCCTCCATGGTGGCATCTCGCTATATTAATAACAAGAAGACACTTAAAAATCCAAAGTATGAGTATTTCAACCAACTCTTCTCATACATACACAATGTCATGTTATGCCACTTCACAAATAGCATGTTATACCAAATAAGTAAGCACATAAGCATATTCCATGTAATATGTCCTTATCCTTCCATTAAACAATTTATCCCTCACTTACCACATGACCCATAACTTATCTCACATCACTCAAACATGTCACCCTCAGGTGCACAGACCCTCACCTGTCCATTAACTCAAAAGGAATTAATCAGTCCAATCCCTCATCAAATTATCTCTATAGTTCATCTCTCATATATCCTTCTTAGGATCTCAGTACCCATTACCATTAATAGCCTTATTCAATTGATTGACCTCCAATTCCCATTGTCTACATATTTGTTACAACATCCACCAGAACCACTAACTCTCTATTTGGAACCAGGTTAAGGTAATTGCTACCCCTCTCCACAATCCCAAGCTCATACCATCAAGGTTTATCTCACTTGCACCACATAATGCCAATTCAGTCCACAATTAGCATGTCATAAGGTGTAATCAATAACTACGTCCCATATAAGTAATCCAAAACTTGAAGTCCAAATTCTTATATTTTCAATCCCTAACCTCGAGTTAACATATTTCCAAGCCCTTAGAATTATCCACATAATGTTATAACGTGAATAAAGGTTATAACTTCATAATTCTATACATTACTAAGTGTTACACTCATAACTCCCAACTCTTACCATTAGAGTCAAGCACGAACAGTGCATTTCAAACACTCTAAGATTAAACACCATGTTGTCACTCCTTCACCCAAGGTTTTCCAATCCTTTCTAAATCAACTATTTTGTTCCTATAACTTCAATTTTCAAACTCATAAGCTGCTAGCCTTCTTGTGTGCTTTCAGTCACAACCTAACTATTTCATAACATATCACAACAAACACCATTTCTTATACTAAATTTGAGAACAATCTCATCAAGACTAGTCATGTCTAGTAACAAAAAAGTCGAACATCGGTCGACTTTTTGTAATCTCAATCTCGCAAGACTGGCAATTTCCACCCAAGGTAACTCTACTCTCCACGGTGTATCATTGGGCAATGGTGACTCAAAAGATGACACGTCTAGCCCCAAATCACAACACAAGCAAATGCACATGAATGAATGAATGATATGTATGCAACTCTGTCAAACATCGTAATCCATGAGCTAGAAACTAGGAAAATATAATTGACACCTCTACTATTGGAAATCATCCTTCATCAATCCTTTATCCATCGTGACTTGGACGAAACTACTTTATAACCACAAGAACCGGCGTATTGTAAGAGAAGTACTAATCCAAGAAAAATGGTTAATTAGTCCAGTTTTCTTAGCTAGTCCAACTCCGGCAATAAGCCTTCCTTGTTTCCTATTTCAGTCCCAATTGTCAACCTTAGCATAACTCTTACCAACCATGCAACATAAGTCCCTAAGTATCCATAAGGACTCAAAACACTCACAACCTCCTTGCATTACCACTTCGCTATCCACTAACAAGACTTAACCTCCTGTCAAAAGTTTCTACTCAACCAACTCTGGGAGTATTACCAAAAAAAAAAAAAATAGTTTCACGCACCAATGCTGTGATCTTTCATGATGATCATTCACACTATGCTAATCATTCCACTATCGTCCAATGTAGTCAACCAATCGTTCAGACAACCACTAGTCACCACATATCTCTAAACCAACACATTGTTCTTTCATTTCATGTACGTATAACATGTAACCTAGCATTTTATATCAAACACTAACCACATAAGATTTTCCTATAATATGCACAACATCAAATCTAGGATCATAAATTTGAGGTCATAATCCAACAATTCATCAAATCCTTCAACTCAAAATGTGGCTTAACCCTCCCTGTCGTCCAAAGGTATTCAAACCCAGTTAAGCTCTTATACCATGTTGTCAGGCCCCGATTTTCGGTGCTCCCGGAATTCGAGGGTGAACAGTTTTTTCACCTCATCATCTTAAACCTTAATCTTGTCACAAACTATTATATTGCGGAAGCTTTCTACATTCACACCATTATAGTGGCAGACGCTCATCAATACCCTTTACAATGGGTTCCACACATGTAAACTACTAGTTTCTGGAAATCAACTCTTTGTATAATTGGAATTTGGTTTTTAAACCTACACCATTGGATAGATAATTCAAAAATACTCAAATTAAAAAAAAAACACACTCAATTCCAATTTAAAATGAAGAAGTTACGTCAAAACGAAGTTTAGACCGATTTCTGACTTTGTTGTGAATAGTAACTTCGATTATGCGAAATGAAGATTTCGATTGTGCGAAACTGGCAGTTCGATTTCGCGAAAAATGTTCGATTGTGTGAAATTTTTACCTGTTCAGGACCTTGGACCTGCAATACTTCGCACAATCGAAATGCGGGTTTTGATTGTGCGAAAATGCCCCTGTCTGGACCCTAAAAACCTCAATAATTTGCAACCACTTCGCACAATCAAAAAATGGGTTTCGATCGTGTGAAATGGCCATTTTGCACGATCGAAATGCCTTGAACCAAGCCTCCAACAACCTTATGCATATACCATTTTAAGCCCAAATCTCAATCAAATAACCTTAGATCCTTCATTCAACATAAAAATCAACTACAAATGATATAACATCATACACATACACCAATCTATACGTTGAAACCTTATAACCATGATCCAAATGTAAATCCACACAACTAAGCACTTAAATCCAAGATTTATACACAATGAACTTGAAACCAACGTTCTTCCATTTAAACCCCACAAGTCACATATGGTCCATACACGATCATTACATTTGAAACTAGAGTACATCAACATAATTCAAATGAAAATATAATATCAATAACATAGTCCACATGCCACAAACCGGCATGGACATCTATCTACATCTCAAAAGGTCAAAAATCCAAAAAGGAACTCAACAAAGTCCATTGAGCTAATCATGCTTCGTCATCCATCGACGCCTTATCTGAAAAAGTTTGTATAACTAGGGAGTGAGCTTTATCCTCTCACAGCTCAGTTGAAATGATCCACCCATCCCCACTCCAACCCGTTAGCCATGCATGAATGTATATAAAATCGCTACATATCTACATGACAAGTATAAATGCTCTTTACCCGTAAACAATCACGTTTTTCAAATTATGCGTGATGCTTCACATTCAATATGTATACATATATATATATATATATATATATATTAACTTGGACAATCACAATTCATATATATATATATATAACTCACACCACAAGTTCCAAAAAATCAATTCAACCGAGGACTTCGCTTGTCATAATCCATAGTAAGGGTTACTTTGGGACCACATACTCTACTCACGCTTTTCGGGCTCCTAACCCGATGGAAGGGACAGTCGCTTGGCCAAGTTTTGGGTCTTGCACCCTAGGGTTCGAAACCCTTATTAATTCTCACATATGCCCCAAAAACTCACTTTTCACATAGTGCACATTATCACATCAATACACTTATCCACACAATGAATGCATTTTTGTCAAATCAATGCATTTTCCTTCCAATTCAAGATTGTCACAATTTCATCACACTCACATCATTAAAATCATCATACTTATGCATTTTACAAAAAAAATCATATCTTTCATGCACAAGTCTATAAAAACCCACATTTTCATGTTTTCACCTAATGAACACATTTTTCATCAAAGGCATTCGTAGTCTCATTTGCACATTCACAACATATATAAGTCATAACTAACATGTTAGACATTCATACATGCATAATTCACAATGGTATACATATATACACATATACATAACCCTAGGCTTAAGAAATCAAATCTATCTTTCATGTCACATAAGAGTGACCTATAAGATCAAAGTAAAGATGAGTCTAGCACCCCTACCTCGAATCCTAAGCTTTGGATCCAACTTTGAGAAATTCCAGCTTTCTCAACTTCACAAAATGGAGACTTTGATCGGTTCAAACCGATGCCCTTGGTGTCCCCTACACACTTCCCTTCTTTGGGAAAGTCCAAATCACACCTTAAGCCTTCCAAATTCTAGAGAGAAGGGAGAGAGATGAAGTGAGAGATTTAGAGAGAGAAGGGGATCTGTAAATATGAAATATCCCAAATCTAATTGACATTTATATCACTCCTAGGGGCGCGAAAAGACCGTTTTGCCCCCGGCCACTTAAAGTACCCTCCTGACCTCTGAATTAATTCTCAAAAACTCTATTGGCCTCGAAATCACTTCCATGACATTCTAAATATTTTTTTAGTCCATAACCAAAAATAAATTTTCTTGAAATTTCCGAACTCACTTAACCTCATCTCGGGACCCCCGTTGACCAAAAAGTCAAACTTTTTTTCAAAAGTTTTCAAAACTTTCCAAAATCATACTCCAACCTTCTAAACATGTTTCCCACATTTAAAACATGTTAAAAATAATTTTAAATGCATATATAGCAATAAATGATGAAAAAATCAAAACCAGCCAAAATTGGGCACGGTTTCTACATAACTGGACTGAAACTCATTTGTCAACTAGGCTACTCAACTAGCTCTGGTGGAGTCACTGAAACTAATTTGCCCACTGGGCTTCCCCCTAACCAGAATCAACTGAAACTCAACCATCTCTAGTGGAGTGGGTTGGTCCCTCTAACTGTAATAAAACTCATTTATCGATTGAGTTCCCCCCTAACCAAACACAACTAACTCTGGTTAAATTTGGGTCCATGCACGAGCAACTTCGGTGGAATAGGGTGGTCCCCCTAACTGGAATGAAACTCACCAGGTCCATGCACCGAATGCTCCAGTGGAGTAAGGTGATCCCCCTAATATGGGAATAAAACTAATTTTGCAACTGGGCTTCCCCTAACTAGACTCAACCAGCTCCATTTTTTAATTAGGCTTCCCCTAACTAGACTCAACCAGCTCCGATGGAGTCTGGGTCCATGCATGGGTAGGCAGGTGTACCCCTAGCTGGACTGAAACTTATTTGCCAACTGTGGTTAGGACTAAGTGTTTCTAAGTGTTTTTTTTTCACGAAAATTTTCAACTAGGCTTCCCCCAACTAGCTCCGGTGGAGTCTGGGTCCATGCCTAGGTAGGAAAGTTGTCACGCCCCTAAATTTAAACACAGAAAACCCTCGTCCCATATTTAAATCTAGTGCATGACTTAAATATAACATCCACAACCAACCTCAAAACGCTAAATGAAATCATATGCATTCAATAATTCTATTAAATACTAAATAAATCCATACATCATCACTAATAAAATTCCACCAACTAATGTCATCCTCATTACATGAGTTCTCAATAACAAAAGTAATTGAAATAACTAAAAATAGGAACATAAAACTAGAAGATCTCTATCTCCAACTCCGTTATAGGTCTCTACCATATGCTTACTTAACAAATACCTGAAAATATTAAAGGGGTGAGCTCATAAGTTCAGCAAGAGTATTGCTAAACACAATCATTGCTTACCAAATTGACCCAACCTTATATTCTCATATATAAAAGTAACTCATATCAGCAATTTAATTATCTCAACATCAGCTAGTTAAATTAACATTAATTAACATAAAAATATACAATCTCATATAAGATATATTGATCACGTATAACTTGTCTCAAGTCTTTTATGAATTTTCATAGATTACTATTGTCAATTTCATATAATAATTAATATTTCACTAATTATTATATCAAAACTCAAAATTCTTACCATTTAATCCATTTCACAATTTTCTGAATTATGAATCGTAAATCAATTAATCATCTAGATTAATTCTTATTAAGTTCCCACATATCTCACATTAGCCCTGGGCTCCCCTCCAATAAATGGCTAGCTTAGTCAACAAGATGGTGTGCATCGTATAATCCTAGACTATCGAAGGTCACACATGTGGCTGGGTTTGTATGTCTACTAACCCAGATGATCCCGGACCACGTCCACATAATAAGGGTATGCTCAACCCTATGGCCATACAAAAAGGATAATGCTCTTCTAAATAGGCTATTCCCGGACCATACCAAACAAAGTCCTCATAGGATTAGTCCAGGATTAACCTCCGACTAATCAGATAACATCTATTAATTTCCAATTATGCTGATTTATCAAACATATGTAATATTAAACAATTTGAATCAATAATTAGCGTGATCCTATACACTTTAATTATTAATCAAAGCAGACCAAACACAACTAGTGAGAGTAAAAAATTTGTGAAGATTCTTGACATCAAATATAAATCTTGGTAAAATTTTAGAACCTAATTCTTTATCGTTTCTTTGTACTCTCTAATTATGTGCACCAAAGATATTACTTTTTTGGGTTTTACTTTGATTAAACTACCTAAACCTCATCTAAAACAAGTATTTCAACACAATTAGGTTCATTATGCATAAACTTATTATTCTAGAATTTTTCATAATTTTCAGAATCTAATTAATATTTTTTTTCTAATTTTCTCTAACTTAAAACCATTTAAAACTTAATTAAAAATATTATTTTATTTCGATTTGACCCCAAAGTAAACCCAACGAACTGGCTCAACAAGTGGACCCCAATGATCTTTTTCGATAATCAAGTCGCTACCCTATGACCTCTCACTCTTCACCACTCTCAACAGAACTCTTAATACCAAATTATCTAGTACATTATCTCACAGTCTATGATTCTTAAAGTCTTCTATTTGGTGACATTATCACGCCTATATCTATGCTAATATATATCTACCACATATAGTAATCTATTCATGCTAATATATATCTACCACATATAGTAATCTATTCAATTTCTTTTTAGTAGTCAGGAAGAGAGACGACAGCGACAAATAGAGTTTCTAGGAAGGAAGAAAAATATTGAATTGAAGAAATAATCTAGGCAAGTTGATCGTCCTTTATAATCCTATATATAGTTGTGACTTGGTAGTCAAATAATTATTTAAGGTTTAATTATGAAATTTATAGTAGCCGATTTTAGTATTGAAGGTTGAATATGAAAGTATTGTTAATAGCATAGAACATGATTATAGTGACAACCTAAATAATTGACTATATTTAATTGCTTTTAGTTATTAAAAACACCCTGTGCAGTAGTCTATATTAATTTTACCATGCATTCATATGAGAACAACAACTATATATGAGATATAACTTAGAAACATTTATGTAGTAAATATGATATATATATATATATATATATATATATGTATATGTATACGTATACATATATATATATATATATATATATATATATATATATATATGATTGTTGAACCTTTAAGCGAATTAGATTAATTTAACCATAGATGCGTTATTTTTTTAAAGAATTCTCACACTTACGATTGAAATATATATTATGTATTGATATATATGTGTATATATACACATGCATGAATTAGACGATATGTGGGTTGGTATATGATACTTTATTGCTAATAGAAAATTATATTTTAATCCTCTGAATTAGGAAAATGTATAAATATTCATAGACAAATAGATCCTTGCAAGCTTTATATATATATATATATACACTCTTATATAACATATATAGCAGTAGGTTTGGGCTGCAAGGGATTCATACAAAAAGTGAATAAGGAACTTGTATATGTAGGAATAGTGCTTGATGGACTTGGGTTACAATTGGACCTCATGAATGTAATAAGTATTCACGTGCTTGGCATAATTTTGAATTCCCATGATTTATTTGGACCAAGGTTAGACCAAAACCAAGGATGGTAGAGAAATCCTTACCATGTCTTGCTTAAGAGATTGGCATCTACAGAGTTTATATATGTGGACTATACATGGACATGTATATATGATCAACTATAGTTGGAATTAAATGGATTAAGATAGATGAAAGATCGAAATTTTATTTGAATAGATTCATATTCATTAATTTGGAGTGCTCCTGACAAGAAATTGAATAGATTACTGTATGTGGTAGATATTTATTGGCATAGATAAAAGCATGAAGATGACAACAAAGAGAAGACTTTAAGAATAATAGACTGTGAGATAATGTATTAGATAATTGGGTATTAAAAGTTCTTTTGAGAATGCTGAAGAGTGAGAGGTCGTAAAGCTGCAGTTCGATTGTCGGAAAAGATCATTGGGTCCACTTGTCGAGCTAGATTGTTGGGTTCACTTTCGAGTCCAACCGAAATAAAATAATATTTTTAATTAAGTTTTAAATGATTTTAAGTTAGAGAAAATTAGAAAAAAATTATTAATTAGATTCCAAAAAATTATGAAAAATTCCAGAATAATAGGTTTATGCATAATGAACCTAATTGTGTTGAAATACGAGGTTTAGATAGTTTAATCAAAGTAAAACTCGAAAAAATAATATCTTTGGTGCAAGTAATTGGAGAGTATAGATAAACGATAAAGAGTTAGATTCTGAAGTTTTACCGACTTATATTTGATGTCAAGAATCTTCACAAATTTTGTACTCTCACTAGTTGTGTCTAGTTTGCTTTGAGTAATAATTAAAGTGCATAGGAACACGCTGATTATTGATTAAAATTCTTTAATAATTATTTGATTAGACAGAGGTTAGTCCGGGACTAATCCTATGAGGACTTTGTTAGGCATGGTCCAGGACCAGCCTTTTGGAAGTGCACTATCTTTTTTGTATGGCCATAAGGTTGAGCGTACCCTTATTGTGTGGATGTGGTCAGGGACCAGTGTTAATAGACGTACAAACCTAGCTACATGTATGACATTCGATAGTCTGGGATTATGGGATGCACACCATCTTGTCTGCTAAGCTTGCCATTTATTAAAGGGGAGCCCGGGGCTCATATGAGATATGTGGGAACTTAATAAGAATTAATCTAGATGATTAATTGATTTATGATTCATAATTAAAAAAATTGTGAGAATTTTGAGATATTAATTATTATATGAAATTGACAGTGGTAAAGTATGAAAATTCATAAAAGACTTGAGACTTGAGACAAGTTATACATGATCAATATATCTTATATGAGATTGTACATTTTTATATGTTAATTAATGTTAATTTAACTAGCTGATGTTGAGATAATTTAAATTGCTGATATGAGTTATTTTTATATATGAGAATATAAGGTCGGGTCAATTTGTTGAACAGTGATTGTGTTTAGCAATACTTTTGCTGAGCTTGTGAGCTCACCCTTTTAATATTTTCAGGTACTTGTTAAGTAAGCATATGGTAGAGACCTATAACGAAGTTGGAGATAGAGATCTTCTAGTTTTATTTTCTTATTTCTAGTTAGTTCAGTTACTTTTGTTACTGAGAACTCATGTAATGAGGAAGACATGAGCTGGTGGAATTTTATTAGTGATGATGTATGGATTTATTAATATTTAATAGAATTATTGAATTGAGATAAATTCATTTAGTATTTCGAGGTTGGTTGTAGATATTATATTTAAGTCATGCACTAGATTTAAATATGGGACGAGGTTTCCTGTGTTTAAATTTGGGAGCGTGATAATTTGGTATCAGAGCCGGACCTAGCCGGAAGTGTGCTGACGGGGACGTCGAGCCTCCTAGAAGAGTGGATTGTGGTGAGTCTTGTGGGCGGGTGTAAGAGACACTGGATGAGTTACCACACTGGCAGGTTATATGGTGCTCAATCCCACATCACTTGGATGTGAAGAAAGAGATGTGCTTATATATAGTATGCTCTTTCCAAATGATACGAGGTCTTCTAGGATAAAATCCGAAAACGAAATCGTGCGGGCTAGGCCCAAAACGGACAATATCATACCATTTTTTTAATACTTTATTAAAAACATCTTTAATGCAAACATTAATCTCCAAAATTATTTGAAACAAACCATCATCTATATCATTGATTGCAATGTTAGGTGTATGAAGTGTCATACAAGAGTTGCTCATCTAAACATGAAAAAAGAATGAATGAGAGGACATACAGAAAATGTCTTTTTTATGCTTGAGGTTGGCCAAAAAAAGAACAAGAAGAGAAGAAAATTATTCCATTTGCATGTTTGTCCGGTCATTTGTTTCACAGGAGGAAGGATTTTAATAAGGTAAATAGTTCATTTTCCTTCTTTTTCATTCTTAAAATAAAAAAATCAAACAAGATTTATGCAGAAATTTAAAACCAGAAAACTTTAAAATGACAAGATATATATTCTCATATTTGAAATTGGATACAGCTCCTCAAGGTTATGTTAAATCACAATGAAGGGAAGAATGGACTTCAAATTTTGCGTATTTTTGGAGATGTATACTTGCAATTGAGTATAAAAGTATTTCCAAAACTTGGTGGAGATAATGCAGTCAATTTCATGGTAGGAAAGCTTGCAACATGACTTCACTCATGTATAGTTGATGTGGTTCGGGACCAGGGTTAGTAGATGTATAAACCCAACCACATGTGTGACCTTCGATAGTCTGGGATTATGGGATGCACACCATCTTGTTGGCTAAGCTAGCCATTTATTGGAGGGGAGCCTGGGGCTCATGTGAGATATGTGGGAACTTAATAAGAATTAATCTAGATGATTAATTGATTTATGATTCATAATTAAAAAAAATGTGAAATGGATTAAATTGTGAGAATTTGGAGTTTTGAAATAATAATTAGTGAGATATTAATTATTATATGAAATTGACAATGGTAACATATGAAAATTCATAAAAGACTTGAGACAAGTTATACATGATCAATATATCTTATATGAGATTGTACATTTTTATATATTAATTTAACTAGCTGATGTTAAGATAATTTAAATTGCTGATATGAGTTACTTTTATATATGAGAATATAAGGTCGGGTCAATTTGCTGCGCAGTGATTGTGTTTAGCAATACTCTTGCTGAGCTTGTGAGGTCACCCCTTTAATTAGGGGTGCACACGGTCCGATTCTGGTCTTTTTTGGAACCAAACCGTATGGTCCAATTCCACTAAAAATGGAACTGGACCGAACCGTTTAACTATATGGAACCGGACCGAACCGAACCACGAAGAACCGGTTTGGTTTGGTTCGATTCCACAGTTCACCAGCCTGTATCAACCTGTTTTAAGTCTCAATTTCAAGCCTACAGCAAACCAATTTCAGGTATCAATTTTGAATCTTTTAAAGCTATTATTCGTCAAGTGTCAACCTAATTAAATCATATTTCTTTAAAAAAACTACTAAAAACTAATACAAATAACAGTAATAACATAATAATCCAATCAGTAGAAACATAATATCTAGCATCAAATAAACTTCAAACATAATACAAATTGAAATCTCAAGCAAAAACTAAACTTCCAAAAGTTACACAAATTCAAAGTAATTAAAATTCCAATACAATACAGATTCATAACTAGAATTCAAATAACAAAGACAACAATTCCCAAGCTCCAAGCCTCCAAAAATTCGTTGATTGGCATCAATGAGAAAACAAAAGTTCACTGAAAAATGAAATGCATTTAGTGAATTATTAAATTCTAGTTAAATGTATTTGAAAAATTACTAAACATCTATCAACAATAAAATGATTTACTATCAACCGTGACATGTTGCTACCCGAACTCAATCTCAAACGTCCTCATGCAGTAGTTAAGCAACTCATGGCTGCAAAAGTAAATAATTTTATTCAAATTAACAATTAACAAATATACATATAAAAAAAACGGTTAACAACTAACAAATACTTACAAGTAAATTATATGATAAAATAAAAATCACCTGATTCAATTGCTTCAATTTCATCGGCTTTTGGTTCAACTTGAATCGGGAGTGGTGAGGCACGGTACCAATCTTGTGCACAAATTAATTTGATTTTTATTTTTAAGTGATTACACCATAGAGTGATTTTCAATACTTCCTATTTAAGTTTCTTTTTACTATTTATGTGAATCAGGTTTTGAAGTAGAGATATAGAAGAGAGAAGTAGAATCTAAGAGAGGAAAGATCAATTTTAATAATTCTGAATCGACTATGCTATCAATTTTAATGATTCTGAATCGACCCTGTAATCACAAATGTGAATATATATATATATATATATATATATATATATATAGAGAGAGAGAGAGAGAGAGAGCAAAAAAGTCTAGATTTTTTTATGTAGTGGGATGTTTTTACATTACAATTGTAGGATGAAGAGAGAATGAATGATATAAATCTATAATCATTAGAACAAGTAATGGGTTCGATTTGCTATCATTTGATTATCTTCAATCAGCTAATTGGGTGTCTCTGTTTCTTGATTGTGGTGTCAAATGCAAGAGAACTAGCTTCGTTCTTGGGCTTGAATGTTAAGTTATGAAAATCTTTTTATCAATTAAAAATGTGGTAGTAGAAGAAAAGAAGAATAGGAAGAAAACTTAACAAGTACACTAATTTCCTAAAATTAGACAACCTCAACTCATCAACACAGTATACATATTATCTTTCTTCATCAACACACCATATATATTATCTTTCTTCATCAAACACAGTATACATATTATATATATATAGATCGGTTCATATTTAGTCATTTGACCATATATTAATTTAGCAATTATCTCAACTGAGAAAGATGATGACTATGAGTTGTGCGATGCGGAAGCGGTTACGAAAAGTACTTTAAAACCTAGAGGTGGAGGAATAGGATTACTTGCTCGTTTGCTTAACTTTTAATTAATTTAATTTTAAGTCCAATTAACCAAACAATTAAAGCAAGTAAATAACTTAAAGTGCAAGTAAAGTAAAAAATGTACCGGATATACGTGAAAAATTCAAGGCGGAAAAAAACCACAGAGGGAGGCGGAAAGCCTCAGGAAACTAATCCACTATAATGAAACAAAGTACAACAGACTCTGTCTCAGACTCACACCCCTCTTCACTCTGTCAAGAATCTGATGCGGAATATCTCAGGCTTATAATTGCGACAACACGTCCAACTATTGCAGACTTTCAGCTAACGTCACGATCCTTACAGAAAGGTTGCTGGAAGAACAAAAATACTTAGCAAGTATCTTGTTCCATTCGTAGTGCGATATGGTCACCTTTCTTCCTCAGCAAGTGAGAGAAGAACCACGAATCCAATGCTCTGATCAGCGAATGATTTGATGCAATTTTGGTGCAGCTAATCAGTAGTAGAACATCATCCTAAATATCACTCGTGAAGTATGGATGTATGTTCTTAAAAGTATATAGCCCTAATTATACTATATATACTTTCTCTCTCTAAAAATATTTTTTCAATCATTATTTGTAGCGAAAATATAGATACATATATATAAGTAAGGGAGTCTTAATTCTACTTGGAAAAGAAGTTGAATACCAAAATAGAACTCTTCTAGAAGTTTCAAACCCAATAGGAATCAGAATTTTCGTCAAAGTTGTTTCCTATTTGTAACAGGTTAAGTGGGATCAGTGCCAAAATAATAGGACCAGTGGAACTTTGTAAAAAGCTACAGAAACCTAACTGTCGAGAAAAGTTGGACCGATCTTACTTTGAAAAATTCTAAATTTTTCATTTAAACCCTAATTTTTCAAAATAGGCTCGGAAATAAAAAGTGCAGAGTGTCATCACTATACTTACTTGTACTATATGGTGTTCTTACCGATTTATCTGCTTTCATGCACTTGAGTATCAGCTCAAAGATGTTGATGATCGATACAAAGAATAAATCAAAAATTAAAACTCGATCAATCAAGTTTTGATCACCGAAATATGTCAATTACAATTATATATCTCACAATCGCCCCATTTGGCAATTTCGTGACAAAACTACCTAGACAATTAATAACCTAACCCATTGGAAAAATTAGATTAAAATATTGTGCAAAAATACATAAAAATAAAAAGCTGGTGAACAGAAGCTTCACTTGTGTATGTTCAAGACGGTTTAGAAGAAAAACATATACCTGCACATTACTTAAACACCACAACCTGTACTTGCACATTAGTTAAACATCACAACCTGTGAAAAGCTTAATAAAAACATATAAACACAAATCTGTAATGCTCCCCCTGAACCAGAAATATCTGATAAATACTTCTCCCCCTTTTTGTAACAAATTAACAAAGAAATGCCAAAGAGAAGCATATAAACACATAATTAAAGAAGCATATAGAGAGATTAAGACAATAATGAATTAAAAATAATCATCACTGATGAGATAAATATCCAAAACATATCAGTTGATGGAATAAACAAAATATAGCCAAAATAAATGATCTAGACATCAGGGGTAAATAAGTCAAATCTAGTCTAGAACAAAAGATATCAAGACCTAAAGTCTAATCATCCTCTGCAACATCAGAAGCTTCAAAAACTAGATATCAACTTCTATAAAAAAGATATCCTTGAACATGTAACTTCATTCATTGAAATTTGTATCAAAGTTCACAAAAGTATGATCCAAGCGCAAGTATGGTATCCATAGAATAGACATTCAACCTAATCAAGGACACCATGTGTATCCAAAAATAAACAAGTCTAAGTCATAAACCTAGCAAACAGATGAACTAGTCTGAATCATCAAAGTATCAAAGCCTAAAAACTAGTTATCATCAGTTATGTAGAAGAATGAATGATGTCCAATAGCAAAGATGCATTAGATTCTTATAGGGCTCGAATCATTATCCTTTACAGATGGCTTATCAAAATTTGTCCTCAAATATTACAAAATAGTACCACCTGTTAAGATTAAGAACATCAACTATTGAGCCATAATAGTTAAATTCACCTCAATGATAATGTCAAATACTTTGATTGTAAAAGATAAAACATCTAAATAAAAATATGTTATCCAAATCACATAAGGACTCCCAACCAAAGTCTTTCAAATCAACATTCTTGTCCACTTATAAAAATACTAACCTAACTCTTTAATCATCCATTAGAGCTACACCGAATGGAAGCATAAACAAGATCACGAGCTCCATTAAAAAATTCTGTCAAACACTTGAAGAGCAAAACTTCAATCCTCAAACTTCAAAGATATTTGTTTAATTAGTTCATCACAAAACTCAACATAATCAACACAACCTCCAAAATATCCAATCCCAACCTCCAAATGACAATCAATCACAAGAAATATAGAGAAGAAGAAAATGTATGAGTTGTAAGTTTTGAGTGTGTTAGAGTGCAATGAGAGTTGAGAGATTATGTGAGAGTGAGTGTATAAGTGAGAGTGAGACACTTAAAGCACCCAAGCACGTGCAGATTTTCAAAAATCTAGGCATTCGCTAAGTGCGATCGGTCCTAAAATTTGGGAACCGATCCAACTTATCTTAGTTCCTCAGAACCTGCAGAAGTGCGGCCGGTGCTTAATAATTGCGACCGGTCCAACTTTGTGAATTATGAAAAATTACACTTTGGACCTCTAATTCACCAAATACACCTTATCTCAACTTGATTTAGCAATTAAGTACACAAAGTATGAAAAATAAATACAGAATCAATAAAAGACACAAAAAAATATTTTTGAAATTTTTTTTCAAGAGAAAAAGAACTAAATAAAACATGAATAATCTCATGAGAATAATCAAAGACACAATTTTTCAGAGAATAACATGAGTTCTAAAATTTCTGAAAAATTTCAAACATTTATAAATGTAGAATTTTAAAACCCATAATTTGTCTATAAAATTCATCCTCAAATTCATGATTATGACACAACTTCCAACACACAAATATTGATAAAAATTTAAAAATTCATCTAATAAATTCATGTGTGTGCGTGCAATCCAACTTCATCAAAAATTAATCAAATTCCTTTGATTCATCTTCTAAAACATATTGGATGATAAGCAAACATAACTAGACATGATCAAACACACTTTTCATTATTATTTTTTTTCTAAAACATTGGCTTTCACGCTTACGAGCAGCCAACTATTTTCTTCAAAACAACTCTTTATTTTTAAATATATCTCATTGGAGATTTACATTGTAGTGGAAGCTTCAAACACATCCTGAAGGTAGTGTTTTCCTTTTTGTCTTAGATATTCAGCAATTTCTATTTTCTTTTTCTTTTCATGTTGAATAAAAACATAACCTTTTTTTCCATTTTTTTCATTGATCATTTAAACTTTCAATGTTATTCATACAATATACTCTAGTCAACTTCACATTAGTTTTCAATCAAATCTCTCAGAGTTGGACTAGTGCACAAATTGTATGGACTCAGAAGATTTACCTCTAAAAATAAATAAATATAACACATTGGTTATCAATGTCTAGATCATAAAATCAAGTACATCATCCATTGACAAACTAAGTGTCCCAATTATGCATTCACAAATTAAAGTGAAATTAAAAAGAAATACACAGAATTCACATTATTTCTCAGAAAAATATAATTATCATAATCTCATATGATTATTACTAAAAATAAACAAAACATATCCTAACTTAAAAGATATGGTCCAATGGAAAACAAATAAGAAACATAAGCTCAGTCCATGACCATCAAAAGTCCTAGTTACCTAGTTAGGGGGTTTTGCACCCAAAGATCTATTAGGAATAAATCTCATAGTATCAACAAGTACAAACTTCTCCAAATCTTTCTTTTTCATCTAAATTTTTTTGACATGCAATTTATCATAAAAGTATTGTGGAGAAACAAAAATATTATTTTTCTTGTTTGAATTCTTTTTAGCTTGAGAATTTTTGGGTTTGTTCTAATAATGTGGCTTTTTAGCATAAACCCTATTATTAGCAAAAGAATTATACATATGAAACTCAGAATTAGAATGTCTTCTCTTTTTATAGCAATAGTGTTGACTATGTCCATTCTTACTACAAAAAGAACAATAAAGCACATTGGATACAACATTAGCATGCAAAGACTCAACTTGAGGCTTAGGTTTAGGTTCAGACATATTCAAGTTCTTGGGTTTAAGAAAAATAGTTTTTCCCTTAGATGATGACCCTACAAAACCTAATCCAGTTTTATCTCTTACAGGCTTTCCAACACTAATCATGTTATCAAGCTTAATCTGTCCAAAAGTAAAAGCAATTAATTTCTCTTGTAATTTCTTTAATTCAGGCTCAAGAAAATTAATTCTAGCAATAAGAGAATCTTTGGCAGAAATAACTTGACTTACCTCGCTTTCGAGAAACTTGACTTTGCCTTGAATATTCAGAATTTCTGTTTTACTTTCCTCAACATTTTTCTGGATCTTCTCAGTTTCTTCTATCTGTGATTCTTTTTCAGTTTCTACCATCTCTAACTACTTGGTTTGCTTTTTGTAGGCTTTTTTGACCTTGACAATTTCGGTAAACAACTCCTCAAAAGTCTTGGACAGTTCTTCCTTCGTTGGTTCTTCTTTTTCCTCATCTTCTGAATCATCAGACCCAACTTGGCTTACGGTTGTAAACTTCTCTGTTTCACCTTCATCAGAAGAATGATTATTAGCAGTATCATCATTCATTAAAGCAACAAAAGTAAGAGAATCATTCTCAACAGAAGAATCACTATCAGAGTTAGAAGATTCAGACTAAAAAATAATAACTTTCATGACTTTCTTTTTAGTGTTTGAACTTTTCTTTACACTAAAGCTATTTTTCTTAGGACTTGGATATTGATTAGATGTATGACATTTACCACTACATGTCCAACAAGTAACCTCAGTCTCCCTAGAGTCATCTTCTTTCTCTTTCCTTCCTTTACCTTTGGATGATGAGCTTTGATTTCGGAATTTAGAAGGATTTTCTCTTCTAAGATTTCTATATTTTTTATATTTAAGAATCTTTCTAAATTTCCTAACAAGGAATGCAACATCATTATCTGAATCATATTCAAATCTTTCAATTTTTTCAACTTCAGATTTTGTAGAATTTGAAATATTTGACAAACTTGAAGACTTGGAAGTCTTTGAGGTTGTTAAAGTCAAATTTGTTGTTTTCTGAAACTTTGGATATTTCATCTCAAAAGTTTGAATTGATCCAACTAACTCAGCCACGTCCATTGAATCTACATCTCTGCTCTCATCTAAGGCTTTCAACTTAGCTTGGAACCTATCAGGCAATGATCTCATGATTTTTCTTATAATCTGAAAAGATGGAATTTTCTTACCAAGGTTAACACTACTTTGAACAATATCATTAAACCTAGAAAAAAAATAATAAAACATCTCATCTTCATCCATTTTAATTATTTCAAATTTTGTGGCAAGCATTTGTAATTTAGATCTCCTTACCTTGGTGGTACCCTTATAAGTTACCTGTAAAATATCTCATCTTCTTTCAAAGTGGAACAAGCAGAAATTCTAGCAAATTCAAAAGGAACAACATAATTAAATATAGCATATAAACCATTGTTATTATTAGCATCTTCATGCTCAGCATTAGATCATGTTTTATCCTTTTTTGCAGTCACAATAGCATCACCATCACTAGTGGTAGTGGTAGGAATTTTATAGCCATTCTCTACAGCCATCCAAACTCTCTCTCCTTGAGATTTCAAAAAGGCTTTCATGTAAGACTTCCAGAAAATATAATTTGAATCATCAAACAAAAGAGTTCGTTGAGTCAATTCACCCTCTTTCATACTAGATTCTATAAAAAAATTTGAAAACAAAAATAAATTTTGATTTTAAAAATCCTTCGCAAGGAACTACTCACAAATTAGAGAACACTACTCTGATACCAATTGTGAGTTGCGCGGTGCGGAAGCGGTTACGAAAAGTACTTTAAAACCTAGAGGTGGAGGAATAGGATTACTTGCTCGTTTGCTTAACTTTTAATTAATTCAATTTTAAGTCCAATTAACCAAACAATTAAAGCAAAAGCAAGTAGATAACTTAAAGTACAAGTAAAGTAAAGAATGCACCGGATATACGTGGAAAACCTAAGACGGGAAAAAACCACGGAGGGAGGCGAAAAGCCTCGTGAAACCAATCTACTATAATGAAGCAAAGTACAGCTGACTCTGTCTCAGACTCACACCCCTCTTCACTCTATCAAGAATCTGATGCGGAACACCTCAGGCTTATAATTGCGACAATACGTCCAACTGCTGCAGACTTCCGGCTAACGTCACGATCCTTACAGAAAGGTTGCTGGAAGAACAAAAATACTTAGCAAGTATCTTGTTCCATTCGTAGTGCGATATGGTCACCTTTCTTCCTCAGCAAGTGAGAGAAGAACCACAAATCCAATGCTCTGATCAACGAATGATTTGATGCAATTTTTGTGCAGCTAATCAGTAGTAGAACATCATCCTAAATATCACTCATGAAGTATGGATGTATGTTCTTAAAAGTATATAGCCCTAATTATACTGTATATACTTTCTCTCTCTAAAAATATTTTTCCAGGCATTATTTGTAGAGAAAATATAGATACATATATATAGGCAAATGAGTCCTAATTCTACTTGAAAAAGAAGTTGAATACCAAAATAGAACTCTCCTAGAAGTTTCAAACCCAATAGGAATCAGAATTTTCATCAAAGTTGTTTCCTATTTGGAACAGGCTAAATGGGACCGGTGCCAAAAAATAGGACTGGTGGGGCTTTGTAAAAACCTGCAGAAACCTAACTGCCAAAAAAAGTTAAATCGGTCCTAAAATTTGGGGACTGGTCCTACTTTGAAAACTCTAAATTTTTCATTTAAACCCTAGTTTTTCAAAATAGGCTCAGAAATAAAAAGTGCAGAGTGTCGCCACCATACTTACCTGTACTATATGATGTTCTTACTGATTTATCTGCTTCCATGCACTTGAGTATCAACTCGAAAATGTTGATGATCGATACAAAGAATAAATCAAAAATTAAAACTCGATAAATCAAGTTTTGATCACCAAAATATACCAATTACATTTATATATTTCACAATGACGACTCCGTGGTTGGTTGTGCGTAAGCCGTGAAGTGCCTTCTTGAGATTGACAGAGAGAGAGCCTTCTTGAGATCGACAGAGAGAGAGGAGAGCCAAGAGATGAGAATCGTGAGATACAGAGAGAGAGGTGAGACTTGAGAGGCAGAGAGATCAGAGAAAGTTGGAAACAGAGGAGAGAGAGGCTCAAATAGTAGGAGGCAGTGAGGCACGATAGAAAGTTTCTTTCGAAGCAGAAACCTTAGCGGCACATTTTTGCAAAAGAAAACTAAGAAAGAAAAGGATGACTGATAGTCTGATATAATACTATAAGTATATAAGTATAATATTTAAATATTAGATATAATATATTTTATATTTATATATATAGAAATGGTTCGGTCACTTGAAATCGTAACCGAACCGTTACTACACAGTTCCAAAAATTGGAACCGTGACCGAACCGAACTGCTAAAAAATCGAACCAAATTGTCCGGTTCAGTCCGGTTTGGGCGGATTTTTGTACACCCCTACCTTTAATATTTTCAAGTACTTATTAAGTAAGCATATGGTAGAGACCTATGACGGAGATGGAGATAGAGATCATCTAGTTTTATTTTCTTATTTCTAGTTAGTTGAGTTACTTTTGTTATTGAGAACTCATGTAATGAGGATGACATTAGTTGATGAAATTTTAATAGTGATGATGTATGGATTTATTTAGTATTTATAGAATTATTGAATTGAGATGATTTCATTTAGTATTTTGAGTTTGGTTGTAGATATTATATTTAAGTCATGCACTATATTTAAATATAGGACGATGTTTCCTGTGTTTAAATTTGAAGGCGTGACAATTTGGTATCAGAGCCAGACCTAGCCGGAAGTTTGCTGATGGGGATGTCGAGCCTTCTAGGAGGGTGGATTGTGGTGACCCTTATGGGTGAGTGTGATGTACGCGGGTACGAGAGACACTGGACGAGTTACCACTCTGGCAGACTACAGGGTGCTAAATCCCACATCGTCTAGATGTGAAGAAAGAGATGTGATTATATGTAGTATGTTCTCTCCAAATGGTACGAGGTCTTTTGGGATAAAATTCAAAAACAAAATCGTGCGGGCTAGGCCCAAAACAGACAATATCATACCATTTTTTTATTACTTTATTAAAAACATCTTTAATGCAAACATTAATCTCCAAAATTATTTGAAACAAACCATCATCTATATCATTGATTACAATGTTAGGTGTATGAAGTGTCATGCAAGAGTTACTCATCTAAACATGAAAAAAGAATGAATGAGAGGACATACAGAAAATGTCTTTTTTATGCTTGAGGTTGGCCAAAAATGAACAAGAGAAGAAAATTATTGCATTTGCTTGTTTGTCTGGTCGTTTGTTTCACAGGAGGAAGGATTTTAATGAGATAAATAGTTCATTTTCCTTCTTTTTCATTCTTAAAATAAAAAACAAATAACAAGATTTATGCAGAAATTTAAATCCAAAAACCTTTAAAATGACAAGATGGCTCTCCATATATTCTCATATTTGAAATTGGATACAGCCCCTTAAGGTAATGTTAAATCACAAAGAAGGGAAGAATGGACTTCAAATTTTGCATACTTTTGGAGATGCATACTTGCACTTGAGTATAAAAGTATTTCCAAAACTTGGTGGAGACAATGCAGTCAATTTCATGGTAGGAAAGCTTGCAACATGACTTCACTCATATATAGTATTCAAAGGTAAGTGACTCATCTTAAACCATATTATTCATGAACCACATTTAAAAAGCTAGACAACACTTCGACCTCATTTATTATTATAAACTCACATCACAAATTAATCAACTAAAAAATTAATGACATTCAGAACTCATTAATCTACAATTATAAACTCACATCACAAATTACAAAAAGTTGAACAAAATTTTGATGCTAGGAATATCTTCAAAGTCCTTGCGAAAAAGAAAGAAATGGGGAAATAACACCATCAATTTTACAAATTGATCCATACATAAAAGTGAAATTATGTAAAAATAGAAGGAATACATGCAGATGGTAGTCTAAATTTTAGGTAAATGGATCTTTCTTTCCAAAGAAAGTTCTAAATCCATCCATTCCTTCCTCATACTTTACACATTTAACCCAGTGCTAACAGGATCTAATTTATACAGAAGAACTCCTTCCCAGCCTAATGAATCATCGATAATGTGAGACTGACTAAAGTAGTAAATACAAATCCTAAATTCCACTTTACTAATCAATGCATGTACAATGTACCTTTCAAATTTTATGATGAATCATCAGTACAATAAGCTTTGCTGCAGTCAGCCCATACCTAAACATTAGACCACCTAAAATATGTTCAAATGAATTTTTTTCACCTTATTCCTTTATCATTTTGACCAACATGACTACGCATAAAGAACTAGGCCATGTAAAAGTATATCATTGTAGCCAATTTTGGTATTTTTTGAAGAATTTGCATTGATTTTTGGAGGCTACCAAAGCAAAGGATATTATATAAGCTATAGTAAAATCTACTGCATTTGTAAGATCTCATTCTTTTTTACCTTCGCCCAAGTCTTCTATTAAAATCTTAGTCAGGAAGAAGGATAAAATTGACACAAAAATGATTAGTTGGAGAACAAATAACAAGCTACTTTTATGAAGAACAAGAACAAGGAAAACGGCATCAGAAACAAAACTAAGTTTTGGAAATCAGCGCAGGAAAAGGTCAAACTCAAATTAATTTTGAGGGAAAAGAACCATAAGAAAATGAAATGGATGAGATTAGTCCAAAAATTCCGCCTACTTCATGAACAAAAAAATAATACGGCTAGCTATTATCACCTACATTCCTAGGATAATTCTTTAAATTTTCTAAGCCATGTTTCACAATCTTGAAATTGAAATAGAAGAACACCTTCCTTTTTATAATCGTTCGGGTGAGTATGGTTGGATTAGCAACATTTTTAGTTTTAGCTCACTGACTTGTCAACTTTAGTATATCGTAAATGTTATATTCACACTGTCCAATACAAGTTAAGATTGTGCCTTTTGTTTTGCTGATCGAGTTATCAAAGAGGCAGGGGTATGGGCTAGGATTATGCAATTCAAATGCAACAAAAACGTTTCAAGAAATGATTTAAGGAAACCCCTTCTTGAGTACTACCTTGATAAATGAAAATCCTAGAGGAGTTATAGCATTAGAAGTGCAAAACTTGTCTAATGCTAAAATTTAAAGGAACCAAAGGCATCAACAGGAGCCTTAAAACTGAAATTTGGGAAAACTGAATGATATTATTAGACTTAAGATTAATGAATCTGCTGAGCAAAACATAAACAGTTATGTCATATTAAGTCCATAATACTATTAGCCTCAAGAGTAATGAATCTGCTGAGCAAAGCATAAACAGGTATGTCATATTAAGTCCACAATTACTGATGATCTTTATTCATTAGCATGTAGACCTAACCACGAGTAAAATGATATACAAACTTGGAAAAAAACAAAATAGTAGTGTTGTTGTAAAGGGAGGTATTGAATACTCCGGTATATTAACAGATGTCAAAGGATATTGCAACTAAATCGATTGCCTCATGTACAAATGAGAGAAGGATATTGGGAATAAAGGTTTTTCATTATTTGGTAACTTACCATATTTCTAAATTTTCATCCTGTTTTCCTTCATTGCCTTTCACTGATGGTGTGCACACATTTCATTCCAAGACATGAAGCACTTGATCTTCTTATGATGAGGTATTGTGGAACTTTGGCTCCCTGGGTATGGTAGGATGCTTTGGTGACCTAAAAACAATCCAAAGCAAGAAGATAAGAGACCTCATTACGAGTTTTGGAACTCAAAATTCTCTCATTCAGTGAAAAAAAAAATGAAGATTGAACACTAAAAATACAATTGGGAATCCATACTCTGATGGAAAGGTTGTATATAGCTCAAAACGTTTCAGAAGATGCCGGATTTTGTATCCATATAAATGAAGCCAGGTAGACATTACCTTCTGGGAATGAATGGCTTGTCAAAATAAGGCATGGGTTGTGCTCTTGGAATGAGCTCCTTTCTCAGCCTCTTTATTTCTTCTTCTTCTGCCAACTGAAGGAGCAAAAGACCAACATGTATATATATTAGTGAAAATAACATGTACTATTGCCTAAGTAGTCAGAGGGGCTTTTGGTATCATGTACCTTCTGCTGTCTTTCCCTTTCCATCCTATATTGCTCAATAAGGCTCATCCTCTCCGCCACCTAAAATGCACAAGCAGAAACACAAGTAGAAAGGTAAGTCAAGAAGCTCTTCATTATGCAGAGTAAATAGAAACCTATTTGGGGCAATTAATTGCAGCTATTGTGAAATGTGAACATTTAAATATGTTAATCAAAATGGTCATTGTATTGGCAGGATTTAGTAGTCTAAGGGGGTTACTCAAGTTAGGAGTTCAAACTATAAGTGAAAAGTGAGTTGATCTTTCTGTTTGCTGTATTCCTTGTATGTTTCTCAAGATAAATGTAGTCCTGATTTCAATTCCCATTTTGCTACACCTACTCTACACATTGAAATGAAGATGTGGCTTAGTGTCGCAATGAGCCGGTTTCACTCCAGAAGGACTAGTCACTTGTGTAGTTCCCTTCACCCATTTATTAACCTCAAGATCACCCACTCAAAGCCCATTGGGGGGTGGGGGGTGGCAGGAAGTTGGGAATTCAAGTCTTTAGGAAAGGGTGTTTTGACTTGTATGTAAGGGTAAGCACATAGTAGCATGAATGAGACATCACAAATATATTTTCATGATAGCATTTGGTGTGCTGCACTATTTAAAAATAGGATCTGCTGCACCTGCATATATTGCAATACCATGTCAATTATGAATCTTATAGTGTCTCAGAAATTAAAATTACAACTCTGAATTTGAGTTTTTGGTATATAACCTAAGATTTAACATGATTTTAATATCTTATTTTGGAAAGGTAAAAAAAAAAGAGAAAAAGAAAACCATTTGCGTGGTCAATACCATGCCATATGAGTTTGTTTGAAAGTACCAAAAGCTACTCAGCCAATAACATTTTAACATAGTGTTCTGTAAATCCATTTCTTCATCTTTGTAGCTTTTCCTTCTTTCTTTTCAGATTTCTTAACAACCACAAGCTTCGAATAAAGGCTTCAGAGTTCCATCAGGGTTCCATGAAGGCATCTGAGAATTTTTTTTGGTTAGGTAAATACTCACACACCCCCACAAATGCCCACTATACCTGTCAGAGATAATGGCCCAGTGGTAACGCATAAACCTTTCATGGATCTTTTCCCTCTTGATAAAAAAATTTTCAACCATTTCATATATATATATATATATTCCAAAAGGTAACCACTTCATATTTTGCACATAAGTACGTGTAACCAAATAATTCCATAATTGACCAAAAAAAATGGACTGGAAAGCATATATCTTTGTCATTTTCTTCTTCAGAGAAGCCAATTCAAACATCAGTTTCTACAATATGTATCTGTGTGACCAACTGGCTCGTTTGATCCAAATGTCCACACTAAAAAAATCAAACTTTGGAGTTGGGACAAACCAAAATATCCAGAGGCTGAGAAATGCAGTATAGCCTCATCCATTCATATATTGACGATCTCCAGACAATCCAAAAGGCATGACATTGTCAGCACCAGATGTCACAATAACATAACAACACAGTAGATCATTATGATAAGGTGGTGGATTAATTGGATTCATTTTCTATCCAGTCAATGAAAATGTTGTCAACAAGACACTTTGTGGACAATATAGATGAATAGTTACGTGACACATGATCATATTGAACTACTTGTCTTATTTATAATTGATCCCCATTGTTCCAATCAATCTCTACATTTAAAATCAACTTCTCGTGAAATTAAGCTACTGCCCATCATTCCTAGCACTGAAAAATCCCTTCTGCGAGTACCATATAAGCTAGCTTCAGAATTAAAGCTTTAGCAGATACTTCTAATTTCATTTGCTATTTAGTTGTTTTGCTAAAGATGAGTTCAATTTTGGGTACCCAAAAGCCTCATGCAGTCTGTGTACCATTTCCAGCACAAGGCCATGTGATCCCTATGATGCAACTAGCAAAGCTTCTAGGCACGAGAGGCTTCTATATCACCTTCGTAAACACTGAGTTTAATCATAGACAATTAGTCTGGTCCAAGGGAAAGGACTGGGAGAAGGGATTCATTGATTTCCAGTTTGAAACCATACCGGAGGGATTCCCACCATCTGACAGTGAGGTAACCCAAGATCCTCTGGCACTCTGTGCTTCAATCTGGAAGCATTGTTTGTCTCCATTTCAAGATTTATTAACTAAGCTTAACCCATTGCCGGAGGTGCCTCGGGTTACACGCATAATTTCAGATGGTGTCATGAGCTTTGCCATAAAAGCCACCAATAAATTGGTGTCCCTGAGGTTCAATTCTGGACTACCTCAGCTTGTGGCTTCATGGGATACCTTCAGTACACTGAACTCATCAAAGGGGGCATTGTCCCTTTCAAAGGTACTTCCTTGCACCTTATTTGAAATCTCACACTATATGTGAAATTTTTTTTTTAAAAGTTCAAGCAAATGTACACACACCCACAATATTGCCCTTAGCAGGGATCGAACACATAACCTCCCTCTTTGGGGACGAGAGACCTTACAATCTGGGCTAATGCCCATTGGTCTATATGACTGATTGTGTGAGTAACTGTAATTTTAGCAACTAGTTTACTGGTGTACCTTGTACTACTCAACATGTAACCTTGATTCATTCTGTTTTATATCTTTCATGAATGCCAGATGAAAGCTTCATGAGTGATGGCTCTCTAGATTCACCTATAGATTGGATCCCCAGCATGAGAAACATCTGGCTCAAAGACATCCCGAGCTTTATCTGAACAACAGATTCTAACAACATCTTGCTCGATTACTTGAGAACATAGACACCAAACTGCCTGAAAGCTTCTGCAATCTTCTTAAACACTTTTGACACATTGGAACATGAAGTGTTACAAGAAATCGCTTCCAATCCCCCTCATATATACATTGTAGGTCCTCTTCCATTGCTTGCCAGCGACATACCAGAAAGCCAGTTGAGATCATTTAGACCTAGTTTGTGGAAAGAAGACACCAAATGTATAGAATGGTTAGATAGAAGAGAGCCTAACACTGTGGTCTGTGAATTATGGATCTGTGACTGTGATGAAGGACCAACACTTGAAAGAGTTCGCGTGGGGGTTTGCTATAGTAAGCATCCGTTTTTATGGATTGTCCGGCCTGATGTTGTAATGGGTGATTCAGCAATCTTGCCTGAGCAATTTGTTGAGGAGACTATAGATAGAGGATTGCTAGTGAGTTGGTGCCCACAAGATCAAGTACTTTCTATTGGTGCCCACAAGATCAAGTACTTTCTCACCCATCAATAGGTGTTTTCCTACACATTGTGAGTGGAATTCTGTACTGGAAAGTATATGTTGTGGGGTGCCCATTATTTGCTGGCCTTACATTGCAGAGCAACAAACGAATTGTCATTATGCATGTACTGAATGGGGCATTGGAATGGAGGTCAATAATGATGTCAAGTGCGACGAAATTGAAGAACTTGTTAAGGAAATGATAGAAGGGGATAGAGGAAAGTAGATGACGAAAAGGACCTGCAATGGAAGAAGGAAGCTGAAGCAACTACTGATGTTGGATGGTCATCTTATAATAACTTTGGTAGTTTCATCAAGGAAGCTCTTCATTATGGAGGGTAACAAATGACTAAAGCAAGAAGGGAGAAAATAGATGCAACAATGGTGGTCAACAACAAACACTTCAACATTGCTGATATCGTATGTGCTAGTGTTCCCACCCAAATTGGGCACACAAGTTGGTGCTCACGGCCACCACACTACATCGGTTCTATGGTGCACTACATGGGTTCTATGGCAGAGTCTATGCACAAATTACATTTAGTTCCTAAACGTCCGGAGCGCTACATGGTTCTACAGCGAAGTGTACGCACAAATTCACTTTAGTTTGCAAAGTGGCCAGAGAACTACATGGTTTTTACAGCCACAACGTAATATCAGGTCAGTTCTTACCAAAAAAGGAAAAAATAAAGAAAATAAAGAAAGGCCAAAACAATATCAGGTCAGTTGCTATAATGGTTTAACCTATTAAAACCTAGAGATAGCCCATATGAAAATAACATGTATAACCCCAACAGGGCAGATGTGTTGGCATGAGCCTCTTGGTCTTAATCAAGAGGTCCTAAGAAATGAACAAAAACTTTCAGTAATCTGATTAGGCCCTAAACTAACAGATTGAACATATCATGAAGTAACATCTTTATCTGCCAAATATTGGATAAAAATTTCTAAATAACATTTTCAACATAATCACCTCAATTTCCACCAAGATTCTTCAACAATGAGCCATTTCAAATAAATTACCAAACCGACATATGAGGTACTACAGGGGCTGAATATGATGCCGACTACAAATGGCTAGACAATAATATAACCTGATTGTCTATACCAGATGCAACGAAAAGAGGGAGAGGTAAAATGGCCAGTAGAGCATGTTGTGAAATAACTTAAAGAAGAGACTTCAAATGGACAGTGGAATGAATTGTTGAAGTCTGTTCCAGATGTAAGGAAAAAGTGTGGTGAACTGGCTACATGAGTTCTATAAAACCTTGTATGGAAAAGTCAAGTATTCCCTAAAGGTCATTAAATTGCCTAAAATTTGATCAATTATAAAACTTCCAATTGGCACATATTTTCAAACGGCTGTGGGCTACTTTATGAGTGAGTAGAGAATAGGAGCCAAACAAAAAATATACTATTTAAAACAATCTAAAAGAGAAGTTTGAAATGTACCTGATGGTCGAAATTGGCACGCTTCACAGACCTCAGATCACTGTGCAGCTGCAAATCAATTGGGCTTGTGTTTCCTTTAACAGGAGGTTTCACCAAGCACTGAGATATCACACAACACAACATTTCATTTCATGTGATGATAAATGAAGGCATGGATATTTGCTACATTCCGGCTGTTGTCCATTTCTTAATCAAGGCATGGATGTTTTTCAGTAATCTGATTGTTTCTCTTGGCTAATGTTCTCACCTCTGGCTCATCTGTTGTCCAGGGGAGTCCTTGTGCTATTGGTATCCGTTGCTTCTCCTCCTCCATTAGCATCTGCTCTAATTTCTTATTGAATTCTTCCTCCTTGTATCTTCCTCTTTCCTACATTAAGAATCAATTAAAAAATTCATGTGATTTGAAATGAGATGGGCATTAAAAGAAGCAAAATACAATTTGGTATATATCAAATATTCTTTCTAATTTTTTTTTCTTATTAATTCAAGTAAAGTTTGATGTTCCCCCTAATACTTAAATAATGGAAAAATCAAATTCCAGATTATAAAAATGCTACTCACACAGTATCAAATATTTATAGTTCAAAATAGTAAAAACAAGAAATCATGCTCACAGAGTAAGTCCACAAACCTCTGTGCTAAGCTTGAAAGGTTTTTGGCAGGTAACTTTGAGCTGCCTCCTCCTCCAACGTCTTCCACCAAAGGCACCCGATGATTCAAAACTCTGCAAAATCTGAGTGTAACACAAAAACGACAGAGAATGAACTGTAAGTCTGGAGTTCGATCATATTGAATAAGAAAGGGCCTCCCCATTGTTGCAACTTGGATCAATAAAACATAGACAGTAATGGAGCAACAAAGCACCAAGAATTTTCAGAGAGCAATTAACTTCACAAAATAAGAACAGAGCTCTGAACTCGCAATCCAAGATGGATTGAATAAAAAACAGAGCATTAAAGGGACAATTAAATGAGACCTCTTTCTTGCGATCCTTATCCTCTGATTGCTTCAAATCTTTCTGATCAGAGTCCTTCGAGTTTGGCATTTTGAGATGCCTCCCAAACGCCTTAACCAAATGCTGCATCACTCTTCCAGACCTAGGTTCAGGCACACCCTCGCTCGCTTTAACCAACAACTTGTCCCCCTTTCTCTTGATAATCGGGCTTGGAACATTCGGATTTGAATTCT
This sequence comes from Cornus controversa, assembly GCA_026545225.1. NCBI lineage: Eukaryota > Viridiplantae > Streptophyta > Magnoliopsida > Cornales > Cornaceae > Cornus > Cornus controversa. Next base: position 30,101,769 of record CM048846.1, on the reverse strand, counting down.
CCATCGGAAGCCGCCAGAAAAATCTCACCGGAAATGGATTGAAAAAGAGGTTGTAGAGAGAGAGAGCGAGGGTCAGAGGAGAGAGGGCTTGTCATGCTTGATACGCCTGATGGGATATATCATAGAATCCTACTTATTCCCGCCAAAGCAGGGGTGTGTGCACGCGTGTGGTTGCAACTAGCAACTGTGGATAGCAGATCTCGTTGGTTGGTTGGATAGCTTGACTTTCTACATATCAAGTGGTGCACATTGAATGACTGCGCGCATCGGCACACATTTTTTGTTGGCACACATTTTTTGTTGTTTGTGCATATGATGGATCCAAACTTACCCACCATGGACAATTATCATCTATAGTGTCGTACTTATGTCAGACACACACATGGACACCATTTTGGATATTTCGTAAAAGTATTTTGATTTTTTTTTTATGACACTTTTCAGATACTCTTTATACACTTCTTCAACACGTATCGTACTATTTCAAAAAAAAAAATTTATATACGACTAAATTATAATTAAAAATTTAAGCTAAATATATGTAGAAAACTAAATAAGTCTGGTTCTTTAATTTATTTAATTTATTTGTTTATTTTTGTTTATAAATTTGTTTGATTCTTAATTGCTTGATGATGAATTGAAGTATTTGTGTAATGTATTTTTTTTGTTGAATAATTAATATATATATATATTAATATATTATTTTATAGTCGTATCTTCGTCGTGTCTGTGTCTTATTTTTTTAGAATTTTTTATATCGTTGTGTCTGTGTCGTGTCGTACCCGTGTTCGTGTTCGTGCTTCCGAGATAAATTCTCGGGTTCACTGCACTGATAGCGTCCATAATTTATTGAAGAAGCACAAGGCCTTGATATCTTATATGGTATAATTTGGAATTTTGAATTACATTGTTTATTTGCTAAATTTTTTTTTTTACATAGTTTAGGGCCAATTACATAAAATTTTCTAGACAATTATCAATGTATAAAAAATCTCCTTTAAGAATTCTTTTTTGCAAAAAATTCCCTCAACTAACCCAAGGTTACTTTAAAGGCAATTACTAAAATATCCCAAGTCAAAGGAGTTTTATGCAATTTGCTCAATTGTATAAATTTATATAAAACAAATTATTTTTTATTTTTTATTTCTTTAATAATAAGATTTGAACTTATTTTTTCTATTACATGCATTACCATACTCTTAATTAAAGACTAACATAAAACCAGAATTTTTTTTATCTACATTCATACAATTGGACAAATTGCAAATCGGTAATTGTCAAGGGGTTTTATGCAATTCGCCCCATAGTTTATTAATTATCAAATATCATAAATTATTGTTTATTTTTAATATAATAAATTATATAGTTTGCAATATTATATATTATTTATCAAATTATATTACACATATTAGCTAATAGTAACAAAGTTAATTATATATACCATATATTGTAATTGTCATTATCGTTGATTCAATCTTATATCAATGGAATCATAAATATACATCATATTATGTAATAAAATAAAATTAATATATATAATACACACTATACACAAATATTAGATTATTCTTTCAAATTATATAGTTTATGTTATATATTTATTGTATAATAAATTATGAATATTCTTATAATATTTAATTGAAATCTCAAATATCATATTATGTTTTATAATGTATATAATTTTAGAGAAAATATTTAGAAAAAATTAGATTTTGGTGACTAATCCTAAACAAAATTACTCTAAAGTGACCATAAAATCTGAAAAAAATGAATAGTTAACAAAATTGAAATTTAATTACTGATGAGTGACCATTTGAGGATAATTTGGTAAAAAAATACTTCATACTTATTAAACATTCTAAAAATAATTTTTAAATGATGAAATTAACATTCAATATAAAGATAAATTCATTGAATTCATCCTCCTCTCTCTCTTCCTCGCCTATCACTCTCTTTTTTTTCTTCTTAATTTGTCACTCTACCAAAAAGATAGTATTGATATATATGTTAACAGTTAATGTTTTGATTCTTAATTAATAATATATCTATCAGCTTGCTCTAAAATAAATCAATCATGCTAACTACATCTATTCAACCCCTCTATAGGTATTCACTCTACTTCCACACAAAACTGATTAAGTTGATTGGATTGGATAAACCTGTAAAAGATCTATGATACTTTATGTTGGAGATTTCATTCTATTAACCATTTTTTTTTTTGCAGAATTTTTAATATGAAACAAGAATTCTTATGGATATAAATTATATAGAAAGCTCTATGCAAAACAAGATCATCATGAAAAAGAAACAAAATCACTACAAGATTCAATTGTATGAGAAAAAGATTTTAATTGTTGCTACTCTAAATTATTATTTCTTATTCTAGTTGTTACTCTAGTACTCTAGTTATCATTACCAAATAATAACTTCTAGCATCACCTGCAAATAAATAATAAAAATTAGGAATTATATAAGAATATAAATAATACAATATATGAAAATAAAAATAAATAATTATTAGTTAAAAGTTCTTTCTAAATATTTATTAGAAAACTTGAAAGAGCGGCAGCTTATTAGGCAACTTGAAATAAAATGTTTAATTGAGATTAATGTAAAGGGTAAATTTGTCCAATTATAAACAATTTATTAGAGGTAGGATATTTATGTAATAAGTGATCAAATGGTCACTCATCAGCAATTAAGTTTCAATTTTGGTGACTATTCATCTTTTTCGAAATTTATAGTCACTTTAGAGTAATTTTGTTTAAGATTGGTCACCAAAATCTAATTTTTCCAAATATTTATTATAAATGTATTTCTTATATAATTACTAATTTATTATATAATGTAATGTATTTAAATAGTTTTAGTTATTTTCAACTTTTAGTCTGATACCATATTACCGTTTACTTTAATCGAAAACTAATGAAAAAGTGAAGATTTAATCACTTTAACAGTACAAGACAATAAAGTGTCAAAAAAATGAGAGTACACAGGGTGTTCTTGAATTTAACTCTTCTTATAATACACTTCTTGAATGACAACATACAAATATTAAGCTTTACTTCAAAATAAATTAAATTTAAAATTTATAACCTTAATGGGAAAAAATTGTTAGAATATTTTAATAAATAAAATATTTTATTTGTGGTCTTATGCACTATTTCTAATATTGGATTGCAATGTAATTATTGTTACTTGATAGGTTGGGGTTATACTTGTCAATTGTGGTCTAATTGACAGTATAATATTTACACCGTTGGATTGTGGTTTTTCAACTTTATTTGATAGGATTTAATCCTAACCGTTGATATCTAGGTTTCCATGATAGGAAGGGAGACTTAGGTATTTTATTTGTAGAGAAGTCGTCCCCCCTGTTGTTGTTATAAATAAGAGTTTCACAACCCTTATTTAGCCCTATCGAAGAACAACTATCAGAAATGGGGTAGAGCTCTCTAAGAATTTTTTGCAGAAACTCAAAGGTATTCTACAGCATAATCTTCATTCAGGTATGTCAATTAAAATCTCCTCTTTAATTAATTGCAGTATTCTTGATTTCTACAAGTTGGGTATGGAATAAATTCCAACAATTGATATCAGAGCCATGGTTAGAGGTGAAGTTTTTTCTTGTAGGAATCTAGAAAAATTGATTTCCCTCCAATTTCGTGTAAATTGTCTATATCTATAATTGCGCGCATGAACAGACTCATGTATATATATATATTCTGTGATCGCATTGTACGAAGGCACACGTTTACATATACATGTAAAGTTTGTTAATTTGGAATCTCAGATTTCATGGTCACCTTTTACATGTATAGAATTCTCGAAATTTGTGCATAGTTACATGGCATGTTTAAAGCATATTATTTTTATTACATGTTTCAGTCGATCTATTGAGTAATTAATGATTCAGGCTTTTATATATATATATATATATATATATGAACAGTCATGACTGGAGCATGTGTACATGGGTAAACAAAGCTATGGCAGCTTTGTTTTTTTATTTTATTATTGGAATCGTGTGTGTGTGTGTATATATATATATATATATATAAGTAAAACGATTTTGTGATATCCCGGCTGAACGTGTATATGTTATGTATGTCACTTTTGTTTGGTTATATGTGATAATGGCTTGTTTGAAATTTATTTTTTAACTAACCAAGTAATCTGGGTCTATTGTCTTATTATGGTCCTGTTGTATACATTGTTACTTGACACATATATATGTTGTTGTATACATTGTTGCTTGACACACACATATATGGTGGTTAACTATAATTGGGTATCAATATTCTTAACCATAGTTTTGGGCTATTAGAATGTATGATGGTGTATTGAGTGCATAAACAAAATTCCATACATGTTGTAGATATCTATATACATGCATATAACATGTGTATTCAAAATTTAAAGTTTCTTGATATCTATATACATGTATATGTCATATGTATGCTTTTGTATTATTTATTAGAATATAATGTTCTAATAGAAGTATACGATAATATACAGTGCATACACATGAATTGACCTTGAGTAAATTGTTATTTATTTATTTTTATATCCATTATAATTGGGCTTAAAGGCCACTGATGTGTATCTTATAAAGATCAAATTAAGCATTTGCTGTTTATTAGAGTTTTCAAATTAAACATTCAAATTTGAAAAAAGTTATGAACAGTGGATTTTATGTGCATGGATTATTATAAATATATTTCTTTTATTTATATTCAAGTTATTTTGATCCATGTTCAAAAATTGTTTCATTATATTTGGGTTTATTTTTATGTGCATTATAAAGAAGTTCGTGAACCTAAATAAAATTGAAATTTTAAAGTTTAGGTCTTTTCTTGGAGTTTAGGAGGACCGGTAAAGTGACCATTTCAAGGTGGTATCCAAAGTGAGTGATGCCTGCCCAAAGATGACATTCACTCATGTAGGTTATTATTTTTAAAAATTTTAAAGACAAATATTGGTCTTATTAAGGTCTTACAGTGCACTTACCTATATTAGGGCATTAGTTCTGCCCAAAGGTGATCAGTGTCTTAATGTAGGATAAGTGAGTAGAATAGTTGAGAGTGTTTGGGTTAGAACTAAATAACCATCTTGCCCAAAGGTAATGGAAGTGTTTAGTAATAATTCAAGCATAATCAACTAGGTGTATGTGCGATTTAATCACAAATTTGGGGGGTACATGTATTTAAAATTCTGCCCAAAGGTGATTTTTAGATGACATTTTACCTGTTCCCGCAGGGTGGAAAGGTTTTGCACATAGTAAAACACCCTGATAAATTCGGCTTAAAACTCCAAGTACGAATTAAAGTGATAATCCCTAAAGTTGTGACATATTATTTTATATGTTGTTTATGTGATGTTATTTGATATAACATGTTTTTTAGTCATGGATGCTTCTGCAATTCAGAAACAGCTTACAGGGATTGAACCATTGAATGGTTCGAATTATATTGCCTGGAGGACAAATATTGATATCATGTTAGGGTTTTTGGATTACGAGTTCATTCTTCATGAGGAGAAACCCCCTACGCCTACTGTAGAATCTTCTGAGGCGGTGAAATTGTTGCATGCTAAGTGGACTAAAGCTAATACCATGGCCATCAGGTTCATTCGTGCTTCTATTGGTGAAATTATTCGGGGTGGTATTCCTGTATTTAATACTGCCAAGGAGCTCTTGAATTTGATCAAGACACAATTTATGGGTACCAAGAAGCAACTACAATATTATTATCTGACACAACTCATGTCAGTAAAATATGATGGCAGTGGTTCAGTGAGAAAGCACATTTATAAGATGTGCAAGCTGGTTAATGGACTGAGAGAGCAGGGAATTACATTTGATGATGAGTTACTGGTCCACATGGTGATATATTCTCTGCCCAGGTCTTTTGATACTTTCAGGGTGAATTATAATTCACAGGAGACTAAATGGGACATTAACCAGTTGTTAGTACTTTGTGTGACTGAAGAGGAACGTCTCAAAGGAGTAAAAACTGAGTCAGCTTATTTGGCCGTGAGCAGTAGCAGCAAGTACAATTTCAAGAATAAGGGCGGCAAGAAAGGAAATCAGGCTAATCAACAAAGGGGAAAGCATGACAACAAAAGAAAAGGCGTTGATTATGGGGATGGTGAATGCTAGTTTTGCAATAAGAAGGGGCATCAAAAGAAAGACTGTTTTGGTTATAAAAATTGGCTAAAGAAAAATAAAGCAGGGCCTGTGAAGCCGGAGAAATCTGAAGGTCGAGGATTGATTGGTGTTGGTAATGCTGATGCGGTCCGTATCAAGGCTATTGGGACAATTCCGCTATTGTTACATACTAGTTTTTCTTTAGGGCTTAATGTTTTATTTATTTATTTATGTTCCTGCTATTAGGCATAATTTACTTTAAGTTTCGAGACTTAATGCTTTGATATTTCATTTTTTATTTGGTGACAGATCAGTTATCTTATATACATGCTTCTAGTTTTTCTGTGGACTCAACTATATTATAGCATAAGATATTGAGGCATGTCTCGCAAAAAAGACTAGAATGCTTGGTCAAGGATGTGATTATTGAACTACTAATTTTTTCGATTATGATTTATAATTGATTGTGTCAAGGGAAAGATGTAGAAGAAACGCAATTTTGAGGTTGGTCAGTCATTTGGTCTTTTGGGGTCCATTTTCTACTCCTTCTTGAGGAGGGCAGAGGTATTTCATTACCTTCATTGATGGTCTTTTAAAGTATGCTTATTTGTACATAATCCACCAGAAGTCTAAAACACTTGATGTGTTTAAAATATATTTGTCCAAAGATGAAGGGCTGTTAAACAGAAAGATTAAAATTGTATAATCTAGATATTAAGAAACTTGATCCTCTCGCACCATCACTTGTCTTTTCATTGAGTATCTGGAGAGATATTTTGGTTATGATTTTATTATCCCTCTAAACCTATGAAAATTGTTGAAACATGTCATTGTAAAATTTATTGAGGATGTGTGAATTCAGTGGGAGTCTAGAACTTTGTAGTTTCTTTTATACTTAATGATCTTAAGTTGTATTAGATAGATGTCTAGACAATGTTCCTCAATTGAGATATTAAGGAAGTGATTTACATGTTTCAACCTAAAGAATATTATGATCTAATGCATATACCTCAAGTTTAGTGGGAGTTAATTTGTTATCTTTGTCTTATATGTTGATGATATTTTGTTAGTTAGTAATGACATTCATGTAATACATGCACTGCAGAAAAATTTGGACTTTCTCAAAAGGCATGTATTGACAAAATATTGAAAACTTTTGAGATGAAGATATTGTGTACCAAGTGAGGTTCAAGGTATTAAAGGAAATATGTTGTCAGAATAAAAATGTCTCGATAATAATTTTGTGAGAAGTCAAGTTGATTTTAGCAAAATCTGTACATTGGTTATTCGAAGGTAGTGAAGAAAGTTTTGAGGTATCTCCAAAGAACTAAAGAGTTCATGTTGATCTACAGGAAATCAGATTGCTCTGAGGTAGTTGGTTATTCTGATGCTGACTTTGCAGGTTACTCGAGTAGTAGAAAATCCACTTCTGGATTTATTTTATGCTAGCTCAAGGAGCTGTTTCATGGAAAAAACTCTAAGAAGTCTATTATCACATATTTTATTATGTATGCAAAGTTGGCCAGTTGTTGTGAAACGACCAGACATGCCATGTGGTTGGAAAATTTTTATTGTGGATTTGAAGGTTGTGGACTCCATATGTAAGCCTGTGGCATTTTCTGTGATAATGAAATTGTTATAAAGTATGTGAAAAATGAAAAGTTGACCAAGCGTAATAAGCACATTGATATAAAATATCTTATCGTGTGTGAAAAGTTTAAGGAAAGTACGATTGAGATTCCCCATATAGTAGCAGAAAAGATGATTAGAGATTCTCTCACTAAAGGTCTTCAACCGAAATTATTTAAGGAACACGTGATCCGGATGGGTGTTCAAGAGTCTCTGTGTAATGATGTTTGTTTTTTCTTTACATCATATTACATTGCAGTAAGCTTTCAGCTTATTTACACCTTATGGTGATAGTTATTTTCCTTCAGTTAATTTACGCCTTTTGGTGACAATTATTTGCATGCAAAATAAAGTTATGATGCATCATTATTATTATCTTCATTTATATATAGTTTATGCACGTGCTATTATGTTTGCTTAGGAGTGATGTTACACTCATGAGGGTGTTTGGATTAGATGTGGGATTGGCACCACATTAGTAAATCCAAACATAATTATTAAAGTGTCTGTGGGAGTATTTCACATTCCATGAGGATAGCTTGGGCTAGATATGGGATTGACTCCATATCGGTAAACCCTCACACTGGACAAAAGGTTGGCGATTTGCTGTAATATGTTCAGGTGACATACCGTGATAGTATGAAGCAGGACAGATAGTGAGGTGTGCGTTTAGACCACATACAGTTTGCGCATCTTATGAAATGCAGTAAAAACCATTATATTTGCTCAAATCCTAGATGGAATCAGTTTTGAGACCATGAAACTGTTTAGACTAATATATTACTTGCCTACGCATCCATGATCCACTATTGAGGAAGTCTATGGAAGAGAGTGTTTTAAAGTTTCAACCCATCTGTTTCAATAATTGTATTTTTCTAAAATAAAATGAGTGACCACTCGACTTTTCTAAAGTGTAGCGATCCACCGTGTCGTTTTTTTTTACAAAACTTAAAGTGCATGAACTAAGTGGGAGATTGTTAGAATATTTTAATAAATAAAATATTTTATTTGTGGTCCTATGCACTATTTCTAAAATTGGATTGCAATGTAATTATTATTACTTGATAGGTTGGGGTTATACTTGTCAATTGTGGTCTAATTGACAGTATAATATTTACACCGTTGGATTGTGGTTTTCCAACTTTATTTGATAGGATTTAATCCTAACCGTTGATATCTAGGTCTTCATGATAGGGAGGGAGATTTAGGTATTTTATTTGTAGAGAAGCCGTCCCCCCTATTGTTGTTATAAATAAGGGTTTCACAACCCTTATTCAGCCCTATCGAAGAACAACTCTCAAAAAGGGGGTAGAGCTCTCTAAAGATTTTTTTGTAGAAACTCAAAGGTATTCTACAGCTTAATCTTCATTCAGGTATGTCAATTAAAATCTCCTCTTTAATTAATTGCAGTATTCTTGATTTCTACAAGTTGGGTATGGAATAAATTCCAACAAAAAAATGTACAAATATTAACCTCCATTTACGTGTTGTGAGCCTGACGATGAATAAGAACATTTGATTTATAGTTGTTGGGTTTATACTTTGTACAAAAAATATTTAATACCTTCTGACGGGTGTAGAATAGTGGGTGTTTGTCGTTACTTTTCTACACTTCGTACAAAAAATAATAAAACCTGCAAAAACTTTACTAAAAATTGTATAGTAGTAAGCAGGGTCGAACCACTCTCAAGTGAGAATCAGTAACAAGTCTAAACTTCAAAACCTAAATCTCTTGAGATGAAAAATGAATATTTAAAAAAATAAAATTCTGATTTTTTATTTAATAATAAAAACTAATATTAAATGTCTTAGATCAAATGATAGGACAAATCTCAAGGAAAGAGAATTCACCACCATGGATCCATATAAATAAAGTTTTTTTTTTTATATTCTTATCAAGTTTTTCCTCCAATAACCAATACACTTCACCAATCCAATTAGAACTTGGAAAGATGAAGGAAAATATGGAATAAAAAAAATGACTTGATTATATATGAGAGAGACATTCTTTACTTAATCTGATGCACATTGGCTAGGTAAACAGAGGTAGGCATTCTTCGAATTACCATTATTTGGCAAACACGAAAAATCCTTCCTCTAATTTTATAAAATAAAATCCAGAATAGAAGAGTAGAAGAATGCTCTTGGGAGGAAAAAGTAGACAAGAAAATAAAACAACTTACCTATACTTCAGCCATGGTGGCTTCATCACTCCCTTGAGAAGGATGTTTACGCTTGCATATTAAAAGAAAACAAACAAATAGAAATGAAACTACTACTCATCATTGAATCAATAAAACAATTACACTATTTTTTTCTATAATTTCTCTACAATTTCTAACCCCCTTCACCATCCCCTAAGACCCCCTATTTATAGAGTTAGAGGGGAATGGTTTAGGTGGGAAAAATTTAAAATACAAAATTCAAAATACAAATTTGAAATACCAAATTCAAAATTCAAAAACAAAAATTCAAAATACAAAATTTTGAATTTGAATATCTAAAATTTGATTTCCATATCTTTAATTTCAATTCTGGACTGCAGACGTGGCCGTGTACAAAATATTTGGCAAAGTTTTGAACTTGAGACCTCTTGTGAAGTAGATTGCACAGAATACCATCTCTCCTACAATTCTTCTTATGTTCATCTTTGGCTATATATATCCTTTTTAGCCCTCTTTTGCTGCTTTTCTTCTTCTTTGGAAATCAACCCCTATAAAACATAAAATGCAAAGATAAAAACCTTTAAATAAAATAAAAGATGAATTAAAAACTTATTTTAGGATATAAAATAGCAAGTTTTGTGCACTTATCAAATTACCCCCAAACGAGCTTTTGTTAGTCCTCTAGCAAATACAAGCAAAAGAAATTAGTGTACAAAACTGCTACTTTTATTTAACTCCTAACTAAAGATGTGCCACTTTCGCAGGCTGTTCTCGATTGCATTTACCATATGCAATAAGGCCTTAAACCCCTAGGTTACCCCTAGTGGACGAGCTATAGCCTCGTGAGGGTTTGCAGTGAAGGTACCCACAAACTTTCTAACTATTACAAAGAAGAGTTGTTTTAAGGCAGTAATTTCCCCTATTGTTCAGAGAATCTCCTATATATCCATGAAACATGAAAAATAAGAAATGAAATTGATAAGTTCCTCATATAGAACAAGCTACTAGGGTGTTATAACAATAAACATCAAGGAAAAATCATCCACAAGTAACCTAGAAGCAGAGTGAATGTGTGTGAAGTCGACAAAAAGCCTTCCTCAAATTCAAGTAATGTAATTCCCAAGTCACTAGAAGAAAAAGACGTTTTGACTTCAAATCTCACAGGTAAATATCTCTCTAAAAGAACAACTCTCGGAGATTTGGCTAACTGTTTCTCTCAGTTGTATGTGAGTAGAAACTCTGTTTCCAAAGTAAAAGCAAGCTCACATACTAATATGAAAAATCGATACATATAAATAGAAAAGTTTCATGATAGGAATGTTGATCACTTTTGGGAGAATGTCGAGTTACCCACCATAGCGCCTGCTTACTTATTACCCACTATCATATCTTTCCATAAATCTTACAGGTGGTGATTAGGATGGGGCTGTAAGTGAATATTTTTGGAAGTGATGAGTCTTCAAAATATCTCAAAGGGAAAACTTGTCTTCTTCATTTTTTTTTCTTTTTCTTCTTCTTCTTTTTTTTTTTTTTTTCTTTTTTTTTTTTTTTATCTATCCTTTTTTTTTTTTTTCATTGAAAAAAAAAAAAAATATGATGATTTTTTTTTCTTTTTCACAAGAACATCCGTATCACTTTTCAGAAACTAACAACAGAAAGAAGGATTATGGTAGGATACGATAGTAGAAAAATAAATTACAATGCCTATATTTCTCTTAACTCGAAGTGATTTCATTCTCAGTGATCAACCAAAATGAAAGATAATGAGACTATCAACGATTTTTTATACGGTATCCAAGAAAATTGAGTCATCTTTTGACTCGGAGTTAGCATAAAAACTCTCTACAAAAGTGAAAGGCACGAAAGTTCACACGGTCTAAGTCTCTACTATTAGATCTTCCAGATTATCAGGAGGTTACTCACTTTTCAATTCGAATTGCAAAGTTCGACTTTTGTGCAAAAAATATTTCTACTTCTAAATGCCCGTGATACAATAATGTCTATCATTATATTACCCTAATAACAAGTTCAATTTAGATCAAAACATTAACATCTCTTGGATTTCATGAAACGGATCATAAGTTAATCCAATATCATCATTGTAAAGGTACTATACTGCCAAAAAAAATTTTTTTTTTTTTTGAAAAATGACTCTATATTGGATCAAAAGATTTTCAAAAAAGGCATGCATTTTGATAAATCTACCCCACCCCCAAACAAAATACAACACTGTCCCTAGTGTTAAAAGTATAGTAACAATGTATTGCTGAAGACAGATAGAAAAATATTGGAACAAATTACCTCAATTGTTCTGGTGTGGTAGAAGTACAGTCCCTACAAATATGCAATGCATAATAATATAGACTAAATGATTTAGAACCATATTAATCAAAGACCGTACCCCAAATAGAATATAAACATATCCAAATAGAGTTTACAAAAAATCCTAAACTAAGTAGCAACACAACTAAACAGTTACGAAACTCTAAAATTAACCGGCAGGGTTGCCTCCCAAGAGCGCTAAGTTTAATGTCTTCAGCCAAACGCAAAAGAGATAGTACCCAAAAAGATCAATCGAGATAGACTGGATCGACAAGGAAAATATTTTCAATTTCACGAGCCTCCAACTCAAGAAAAGGCTTTATACGTTGAGCATTAACTTTGAATAACTTTCCATTTTTGGGATCTTGAACCTCAATAGCACCATGACTAGCAACTTGGTGGACATAGTATGGACCAGACCATCGTGACCTCAACTTCCCAGGAAACAATTCAAGATGAGAGTTATACAGAAGAACCTTCTGGCCTGGGGAGAAATCTTTTCTCAGAATTTGTTTGTCATGTTCCAATTTGGTCTTAGCTTTATAAATCTTCGAACTCTCGTAGGCATCATTTCTGATTTCCTCCAACTTATCGAGTTGAAGTGACCTACGCTCTCCGGCTTTATCATAGTTAAAATTCATGGCCTTGATAGCCCAATAAGCACGGTGTTCGAGTTCGACAGGCAAGTGACATGCTTTGCCATAAACTAAGCGATATGGAGACATTCCTATAGGAGTCTTATAAGCAGTACGATATGCCCACAAAGCATCTTGGAGGCGGAGACTCCAGTCCTTCCTTGTGGGGTTAACCGTTTTTTCTAAGATATGTTTGATCTCCCTATTGGATACCTCAGCCTGACCATTGGTTTGTGGGTGATAAGATAGGGCCACTTTGCGGGTGATCTCATATTTAGACATTAAGCTTGCAAAGACTTTGTTACAAAAATGGGAACCATTATCACTAATTATGGCTTGAGGTACACCGAATCTAGGCAAAATTAAGTCTTTCAAGAAATTCACCACAACTCTATGGTCGGCTGTCTTAGTGGCTAATGCTTCTACCCATTTGGACACATAATCAACAGCAAGAAGAATATAGATATACCCAAATGAGGAGGGAAAGGGTCCCATGAAGTCAATACCCCAAACATCAAATATTTCGACAACTAAAATTGATTGTTGGGGCCACTCATTACGCTTGGTAATCTTACCTAATAATTGACATCTAGGATAAGCGAGACAGTAGGTATAAGTGTCCTTAAAAAGGGTGGGCCAATAAAATCCCGACTGCAAGATTTTTGCAGCGGTCCTTTTAGAGCTAAAATGGCCACCACATGGCTGATCATGACAAAAGGAAATGACAGACTCTTGGTCGTCCTCGGGAACACACCTACAGATGATCTGATCTGGACAATACTTGAATAAGTAGGGATCATCCCAAAAATATTCCTTAGCCTTAGCTAAGAATTTGTCTCTCTCTTGCTTAGACCAAGTGGAAGGGATTTGACCAGTCACAATGTAATTGACAATATCAGCATACCATGGGGCATGAGATATTGTAAAAAGTTGCTCATCAGGAAAATAATCAGAGATGGGAAGGGAGTCACTAATAGAATCAACAATAAGACGGGACAAATGATCAGCGACTACATTATCTGAGCCTTTCTTATCACGAATCTCAAGGTCAAATTCTTGAAGGAGTAAGATCCATCGTATCAACCTAGGTTTGGCATCTTTTTTGGAAAGAAGATGTCGCAATGCTGCATGATCGGTATAGATGATGACCTTAGATCCGATCAAATACGAGCGAAATTTGTCAAAGGAAAACACGACTGCTAATAACTTTTTCTCAGTGGTCGAATAGTTAAGTTGCGCGTCATTCAAAGTCTTGCTAGCATAATAGATCACATAGGGTGCTTTATCAACTCTTTGTCCTAAAACAGCCCCAATTGCATAATCTGACGCATCACACATGATCTCAAAAGGTAGGTTCCAATCAGGTGGGCGGATTATGGGTGCAATGGTGAGGGCTAATTTTAATTGCTCAAAAGCTGAGTGACAAGCATCTGTAAACTCAAATGGTGCATCCTTAGCTAGAAGATGGGTCAAAGGTCGTGCTATCTTACTGAAATCTTTGATGAAACGCCTATAGAATCCAACATGACCTAAGAAAGCTCAAATTTCACGAACAGTTTTGGGGATAGGTAGATTTGAGATGAGGTCAACTTTTGCTTTATCTACCTCAATTCCCCCACTAGAAATAGTATGACCTAGGACAATTCCTTTCTTTACCATGAAGTGACATTTTTCCCAGTTAAGAACTAGGTTAGTGTCACGACAACGTTGAAGCACTAGAGTAAGATGGTGTAGGCATTGCTTAAAAGATGAACCAAAGACAGAGAAGTCATCCATGAAGATTTCTAGAAATTTGTCAACCATGTCGTGAAAGATACTCATCATGCACCTCTGAAATGTGGCGGGTGCATTGCATAACCCAAAGGGCATGCGACGATAAGCAAATGTGCCAAATGGACAGGTGAAAGTTGTCTTGTCTTGGTCATCGGGGTGGACGGGAATCTGGTTATAGCCAGAGTAACCATCTAAAAAGCAATAGTATGCCTGACCAGCTAATTTCTCTAACATTTGGTCAACAAAAGGTAGAGGGAAATAATCCTTCCTAGTCACACTATTAAGCTTCCTATAGTCTATACAAACTCGCCATCCAGTTTGGACACGAGTAGGAACCAACTCATTATTGTCATTGGCAACAACAGTGATGCCAGACTTCTTAGGGACAACTTGGATTGGACTTACCCACTGGCTATCAGAGATGGGATAGATGATATTGGCATCTAGAAGTTTGATAACTTCAGCACGAATAACTTCCTTTAAATTGGGGTTAAGTCTCCTCTGAGGTTTCGACAGGTTTTAGCATCGTCCTCTAAGTGAATGCGATGTTGGACCACGAAAGGACTAATACCATTGATGTCATCAATTGACCAACCTATTGCTTCCTTATTTGCCCTAAGAACCTCAATTAGTTGGTTTTTCTGATCCTCAGTTAAATCAGAAGCTATCACCACGGGAAATGTGTCAGACTCACCTAGGTATAAATATTTTAAAGTCGCAGGTAGAGGCTTTAATTCAACTCTAGGAGGCTTCTTGACATTTTCAGATGCAGTGGCATTCGGCAAAGACAATGGTTCAAATTGGGACCTATATTTTGGTGTGTCAGAGATTGGAGTGGAATCTAGCAAAGCATTGACTTCACTAATATAGTTATCCTCATCGAAATCAGCACTAAAATGGGCTAAACACTGTTGGAGTGGATCCTCAGGGTAGGAATGCTCAAAAGTATGTGCGGTCAACGACTCAATAAGACAAACATCTTCAAAGGAATCTGAGTCGGGGGGTTGTTTCATCAAACTAAACACATTGACTTCCACTTTCATGTTACCAAAGGTCAAGGTCATGTTACCATTCCTACAATTGATCAATGCATTGACTGTAGCTAAGAATGGTCGACCTAAAATGATTGGAATTTGTTTACCTTGAGTGGGTTGGGTATCTAGCACTATGAAATCTACAGGGTAATAAAAATCAGCCACTTTAACAATTACATCCTCAATTATACCCCTTGGAATCTTAACTGATCGATCAGCTAATTGAATTCTAAAATCAGTTTTCCTCAAATTATTCAACCCTAACTCTTGGTAGACTGAATAAGGTAACAAGTTCACACTAGCACCTAGATCCAACAAGGCCTGATCAGCAAAATTTTTCCCTATCCTACAAAGGACAGTCGGACTGCCAGGATCTTTATGTTTGACCACGGCTTGGTTTTGTAGGAAAGAAGAGCAATGTTGGGCTATGAAGGCTTCCTTTGGGATATTGGTTTTTCTCTTGACTAAGTCCTTAATAAACTTTGCATAAGAAGGGATTTGCTTAATGGCAGTGAGAAATGGAATATTAACCTGGAGATTCTGAAAAATCTCTAAGATCTCACTGTATTGCGAATCCTTTTTATTATTGACTAGTCTAGAAGGAAAGGGTGCAGGTGGAGCATACGGCTTAAGAGTGGTAGTGTCAGTCTGAGGACTATGGGCTTTCTTGGCTCTGGGAGAGTTGGATGGGGGAGACTCAAATGGTGCAGTCTCATCTTGAGTGGGTAGCTCAACCTTATTATCTATTTGCTTTCCTGACCGAAGTGTTGTGATGGAATTCACATGGCCATTTGATTGGTCAGTGGCAGAAGAAGATTTTATGAGATTAACCCCTTTGTTTTTAGGATTGATTTCAAGTTGGCTAGGCAAGGTACCCCTCTGTCTTTCAGTTAGAACAGAAGTAAGTTGACTCAATTGATTTTGGATTGACTGTTGAAATTGCAATTGGTTCTGAGTCAATAGGTCAAAGTTACTCTCTAACTTTTGAAATCTCTGATTGGATTGCTTATTAGTTTGATCTAGATTAAGGGCAAGCATTTTCAGAGTGTCATCATAGTTAGAAATATGTTAGTTTTGTGAGACAGGAGCAACATAATTGCTCATGGGATCAAGTGCGAGATCTTTATTGTGACTGAACTGATTGGTCAATAGGAATTGACCTTGAGGAACAAGAGGTCCTTGAGGTTATGGTGGCCTATTGGAGTTACCTTGAGAACTAGGTTGACCACCTAAGTATTGTGCAGGAAAATTTTGTCGGTATGAAAAGTTAGGATGATTTTGAGTATCAGGATGGTAAGTCTGGCTGAAGGTATTAGCTGTCGGTCTTTTATAGGTATTAAAAGCACACACTTGTGCATCCGAAGGTTCAGATGTACAATAGACCAGACACACCTCAGTGGGATGGGATGAACTAGAACACATATTGCATTGTGCACTTGTGGACATGAGTGTAAAAGCATCGAACTTTCGACTCAAGTCTTTCACACCATCGGCTAGACTTTGCATCACAAATTTGAGTTCATTTTCAGGCTTGATCTCATACATACCAGATTTTCTATGGGATTGGTCATTCCTAGAAAATTCATCATCACAATTATTCCAATTCCAATTTTGGGCATTCTCAGCTAGTTCTTCTAAAAATTGATAGGCTTGATCAGGGGTTTGGTTCTTGAACTTACCTTGGTGCATAGACTCGAGCATGGTTCGGTTCATAGGTGAAAGCCCCTTATAGAAAAATTGAACTAACTGTGCTTTATCAAAGCCATGGTGTGGGCATTTGAGAAGCAAATCATGAAAACGCTCCCAAGTGTGGTGGAATTGTTCCTCATTTTTCCCTCTAAAAGTGCTTATGGCATCTCTCATTGACTCGATCTTTTGCATAGGATAAAATTTGTTCATAAACTTCTTTGCAAGTGCATCCCATGATTCAATTGAATTTGGAGGAATGGAGTTTAGCCATGAGGCAGCCTTATCTTCTAGGGATAGAGGAAAAAGACGCAATTTGATACCCTCGGCATCCAAATTCTGATTTTTGAAAGTGTTGCAAATTGTTAAAAATTTGCTTAAATGGATATAAGGTTGCTCACTTTCAAACCCATGAAATTTGGGTAACAAATTGATTGTAGCGGGCCTAATCTCAAATTGGGCCGCATTGTTCTCTGGGAGAACAATACAATTAGGTGGGTTGGCTGTGATGGGTGCAAAGTAGTCATTTAAAGTCCGAGGTGCAGCCATTGGATTATGAGTGGTGGTTGAAGAAAGTGAGAGAGTGAGAGGAGTCTTCTCTAAATCAAGAATTGATGGATCACTAGAAGACCGAACTAACCGTTTGTTAACCCGTAACCACTTGGGCATAAACTAATACACAACTAATTTTTTTATTTTATTTTTATTTTTTTAAGGGAAGAAAAACCTAACTAATTAGATCCTAGAAGATGGGCTAGACACAGGATTGAACACACAAACCACACAAAAAATTTGGCCTTTTATCTTGAGCTTAAATTCAAGGGTGATGAATTTTTAAATCTAATATTGTAGAAAATTAATTGGATGGTCTCCAAAATTAATTCTCTCCTAATTAGACAGCTTCTACTCTCTTTCAGAGTAACTAGAAGATTACCAGTTAAGGCCTACCAACAACACAACGAGGAGAGTTCCCAGGAAACTGTGGAGAGGCACGTGGCCTGCTTAATGACGGTACGTCCACACTCCTTAGACAGAACTTTTCCTAAACATTGTAAAGTTGGAAGGTGCTCACTGGAGTTACCAAGAGTTAACTCTTTCCAAGAGGGTCCTACAAGCTTTGTGTACACCCTATGGCCAATGTCTAATTGATTTTAAATTAAATTAGGCTTGGACTTTGACAAATGCTCGAATTTTATGATTTGTGGGCCACGGAAACAGGTGATGAAATCCCGACCGTATCTTGTTGGGGTGATTGCCCTTAAGTATCTTATGCAAATGCTAATTTAAAAATGCACAAACAAAATAAGCAATAAAAATAATAAAGAAAAATGAGTGAGTGTGTGGCCTTTCTTCTTTTTTTTTTTTTTTTTTTTGAAACAAAAAGAATAACAAAAAAATAATAATAATAAAAAATAAAATAAAGTTGAAGAAAGTGTGACCCTAGGGAGATTTCTAAGTTATTCTATCCTAGAGTTCACATGCTAAAGTTATCAACCTAAAAAAAAAACTATGTTTTCTTAATCTAAAAAGGAAAAAAAAAAATGATGTAAAAGAATTAGGTACTTACCTGGATGACGTTATTATTTCCTTTGGAAGAGCAACGGATGGTGGCATCTATAGAAGAAGTGCATCATAAGAACCTGTCATGGAAAAAAAATATATATAAAAATATTATATATATATTTTTTTTTTTCAAGAAGAAAAAAAATAATAATAAAAGAAACAAAAACTATAATAAATAAAAATAAAAGGGAGGGAAAGAAAGTTAGGGTGGGCTCCTAAAAAAATTGTAGTCTTGAATATTTGGGCTTCGAATTCTCAAACTTGATTTGGCAACGGCGCCATTTGACGGGTGTAGAATAGTGGGTGTTTGTCGTTACTTTTCTACACTTCGTACAAAAAATAATAAAACCTGCAAAAACTTTACTAAAAATTGTATAGTAGTAAGCAGGGTCGAACCACTCTCAAGTGAGAATCAGTAACAAGTCTAAACTTCAAAACCTAAATCTCTTGAGATGAAAAATGAATATTTAAAAAAATAAAATTCTGATTTTTTATTTAATAATAAAAACTAATATTAAATGTCTTAGATCAAATGATAGGACAAATCTCAAGGAAAGAGAATTCACCACCATGGATCCATATAAATAAAGTTTTTTTTTTTATATTCTTATCAAGTTTTTCCTCCAATAACCAATACACTTCACCAATCCAATTAGAACTTGGAAAGATGAAGGAAAATATGGAATAAAAAAAATGACTTGATTATATATGAGAGAGACATTCTTTACTTAATCTGATGCACATTGGCTAGGTAAACAGAGGTAGGCATTCTTCGAATTACCATTATTTGGCAAACACGAAAAATCCTTCCTCTAATTTTATAAAATAAAATCCAGAATAGAAGAGTAGAAGAATGCTCTTGGGAGGAAAAAGTAGACAAGAAAATAAAACAACTTACCTATACTTCAGCCATTGTGGCTTCATCACTCCCTTGAGAAGGATGTTTACGCTTGCATATTAAAAGAAAACAAACAAATAGAAATGAAACTACTACTCATCATTGAATCAATAAAACAATTACACTATTTTTTTCTATAATTTCTCTACAATTTCTAACCCCCTTCACCATCCCCTAAGACCCCCTATTTATAGAGTTAGAGGGGAATGGTTTAGGTAGGAAAAATTTAAAATACAAAATTCAAAATACAAATTTGAAATACCAAATTCAAAATTCAAAATACAAAATTTTGAATTTGAATATCTAAAATTTGATTTCCATATCTTTAATTTCAATTCTGGACTGCAGACGTGGCCGTGTACAAAATATTTGGCAAAGTTTTGAACTTGAGACCTCTTGTGAAGTAGATTGCACAGAATACCATCTCTCCTACAATTCTTCTTATGTTCATCTTTGGCTATATATATCCTTTTTAGCCCTCTTTTGCTACTTTTCTTCTTCTTTGGAAATCAACTCCTATAAAACATAAAATGCAAAGATAAAAACTTTTAAATAAAATAAAAGATGAATTAAAAACTTATTTTAGGATATAAAATAGCAAGTTTTGTGCACTTATCACCTTCAAACACTTAACTTAAAATAGTACAGTGGTAACCGGGATCGAACTCACACTCAAGTAAAAATTCGTTTTCAGACTTTGATCCAAAATTTTAAATTTTAAACAGATTTTTGAAGATGAAACTTAATAAAACTAAAACTAGATAGATTTGATCAAGTAATGGAAAATTCTCGAAGGGAAAAGAATCCACCACCGCAAATCCATATAATTAAATTTTCTACTTTTCTTAGATGAATTTCTCCGAATAAATAAAACAATCCACCAATTTACTTAAAACATGAAAAGATAAGGAAGATATGGAATTGAATAACTTGATTATTTATGAAAGATATTCTTGTAAAATATCAATGACTACCTCTTTTTTTTTTTTTAAAGAAAGTGAACAGTGGTAGGCATTATTCGTATTTCCATTATTTGGCAATCACGAAAAATCCTCCCCCACCTCTTTTTTAAAAACATAGTCAATAGTGGTAGTCATTTTCCGTATTACCATTTATTTGGCAAACATGGAAAATCCTCCCTCTATTTTTATCCGCTTACCTCCATTGAGAGGTTTTTGTCATTGAGATTTATAAAAGAATAATCTCGAGAGGGAAAATTATACAAGAAATAATGGACTCTTATTTATCTTTCAACCATGGTGGCTTCATCACCCCCTTGAGAAGAGTGTTTACACTAGCATGATCACACGAAAGTAAGATATAAAATCAAAGCTAGATTTCATTAAAGAAAATGAATACATGAAAATTCAGCAATTAAAGAGAACAAAAATAAGTAAATGCAATAATTAAAAAGAAAATTAAAATAAATAGAACAACATAATTTAAATACAATAATTGGAGAGTCGGATAAATTAAAACAACTAGATGAAATACAGAATCACTTTGATGCTTTCACTACACTGCCTCCCGAACTCTCTGAGTCATTCTCACAAAACTCTCCACTAAAAACTACTCCTTGCCTCTACTGAATTGATGTCTAAAGCTTTTCCTCTCTGCAAGGCTTCAACCTTGGCTATTTATAGCCAAAATTCCTTCCAACATGCAACGAAAAATATGGTGTAATAAGGTATGCCAAATTTGACTTTGAAGCCAACCACCAATTAATGCTAAGAACCCATATCTTTTGGTGATATTAGTTGTCAATATTTCTCTCTATCAGTCAAATGCAAGTTGTTTTTACATCACCTACTACCCATATCATTTTAGACAAGTAACAATTTTAGTTGAAACTTCTTTTACTTCACTCTCTGTAGCAACTCTATCTCATTATTGATCCAAATTACTCATTTTTTTCTCTTCATGTGCTCTGACAGCCCTCTCTATCACCACTCTCTCTAATCATCATTTTCTATTCTTTCATCTTTGAAGCTTGGTACAAGGAGTTGGCATTGCGGTGTAGATGATGGTGTCAAGCTTTGAGGATTTGGTAGTGAACAATGCTCGGTCTTCAATGTGGAGAATAGTTGTTAGGTAGTCTCATGGTTTTTGGTAGTGATGCCTATGGTTGTGAGCATGGAGTTGGGCTTGACGTGGAGTCTCCATTGGAAGTTCGGCAATGGTAGTGTGTGTGTGTGTGTGTACACACACACACATACAATTGGACACGTACACAATTGTCAGGAGTGTAGACCATAAATCACAACCAATTTGTTGGACTAAGGTGGGCAAGACAACTGTCTTAGGGCCCGACATTCTACATGAGACTACCAAGAAGATTAAGCTAATTAAACAACGATTAGTCATGACTCAGAGTCGGTAGAAGAGTTATGTTGATTAATGTGCTCTTTTGTTTTGACAATAAAGATATATTTTACCACTCGCAATAGAACGAATCTTTGAAGGATAGGGCTCTATGTAGAGGGTGTCGATACCACAGAAACTACATAGGTTAATTGTTGTAATGCAAGATTAATTTTGATTTAATTCACAAACAATTTTGATTGTTTGATTACAACTACGTGAAATGTGAAAATGAGAAAAATGTAATGCGTTTGAGATAAGGAGATAGAACTAGGGCTTAGACTTCACCACTAGCCTTATAAACATGTCCAATGATAAATAAAGCAGGGAATGTATACATATATGTAGAAATGACTCGTTTGGGTTGTAGCTTACAACGACTTCGTCAAGAAAGTGCATGAACCCTAACTAAGCATAGTCCATCTTTGATAAGCACAATTTATCCACCTACTTATGTTATGCTATTTACCTAATTACCTAAGTGTATCTAAATCATCTTCTCTAAGCATGGACTATCAAATTCAGAGTTGACATGTTCAAGTGAAAATAGTTAAAAAGCCATCATCTATATTTTCATGAAAAATACGGATGTTGAGAAATCAATTGAAGCAAACTAAGTTCTAAGACAAGAAACATAATTTGAGACAAAAGAATTTATGAAGATCTATAATTGTATTGAAATCAAGCCTCAAGGCAATGTAAATTACATATATACACATAAATTCTTAATTTATCACAATTAAAATATATTCACATAGTGAGGTGGAAGAGCTCCATAGACAGAGTGAATTCTAGCTTCCTTTGATCTTTAAGGCCTTATAATAGCCTTATTTGAAGCTTTTCCTCTCTAGATCTCTCTTTCTCTCTCTAAAAAATTATATATCTCTCTATATTGCTCTATATCACTATCTCTAGCTTAAGGAACTAATATTATATGTATATCATATTTTGAACTCAAAATATCCCAAAAATCTTGTACAAAGCTTGTTGGAGAAGATTTGGAGACAAGTGGCCAAGTGGACAAGTGAATGAAAATATCTGCTGCCAACTGTCTACAATGAGCGATTAATCGAAATAGGAGTTTTGATTAATTGAAGTTTCGCTTAATCGAAACATGAGCTTCGATTAATCGAAGACCTAACTTCGATTAATCGAAGGTTTTTTTGAGAGAAACTTCTAGTCTTGACTTCATTGTTTACTTAGCTCATGTAGAGTTGACCTTCCACATGCTCGACACAAAGCGACGATGATCGTTTATGGAATGATCGAAGCCATCGAAAAGGGCGGAATTTTCGGGATAGAATCTGAAAACATAAACAACAGGAAAACCACATAAAAAGTATAAAGTAAATACAACTAAAGGATTAGAATGCTCAAGTAAAGGCACGTGAATGCACAACATTCATCACTTATCAAACCTCTAAACTTAGATATTGCTAATCCCTTAGCAATACAAACATGAATTAAATTAAAACACCTATACAATTTTTGCTTCCATGGGAAACGCAGTTGCATTTAGTGAATGCAACAAGCTTTTTAAACCTCTAGACAAATCTAGTGGATGAGTGAAGTATCATTGGGTTTAACATGAACACATAAAAATATGCAAAAATGCTTGATTAGCTCAATCATCAACTAATGAGAAATGAAATTCAAAAATCTTCATCAAGATGATGAATACAACAAGTATTATGGAGTTGCAAAGACTTAGCAACCTAAACACTTTAAAATTAAGAATTAAATGACAATCCCCACATAAATCTCAATTTGATACAAGTGCATGCACTAACCTTAAGGTCCTCTTGGAAAAATGGACCTACAACTTAATGTGTGGTTTAGTCTCGCCTTCAGAGAACAAATTATACATCTTTCCATCTATAAAACTTCTTTTTGAAAAAAATCACAAAGGCATGAGTTTAAACATAAACAAAATTTTTCAAAAGCTTACTGAAAGGTGGCCATGCAATTCTTAAGTCTATTAAGCTTTTTAGCAAACCTTTTTAATGAGCTTTAGGTTAATGACTCCCAAACCAGGTGGTTTTAGGGCAATAGGTGAAGAGACACCCCAAAGGACTTAATAACTCAAGTCTACTAGGTTACAAACTTAAATGAGCTATTGAAATTCTTTATTACTCAACCTTACTCACTTTTAGACGCGAACTCTCAATACTTACTGAGGCAAGAGGCCTAGTTAATTGGTGAGAAGGTTTATTGCAATGCAATTTTTTTTTTAATGAATTCTTGCCCAAGGAACTTGTTCTCAAAGTTGTTCAAAAAGAATCGGACATTTGCAAAACTTTTCGGGCGATGTATACCCCACAATTAAGATGTAAATGTGTATTTGTGCATTCAAAGATACATTTAGGATTAGAACTACAAAACATTCAAAAATTGAACCAAAAATGTGGACCATTCTAATCTAAAACATAATTCAAAATTTTGGATATGCTAGGATGTCACAATTCCTAATTACAAGATGTAAACATCTTTCACAGGTAAGGAATTCTAAACAACTCTCAAGAGCAAGACATCACAGCTATAATGAAGACTTAATTGACAAAAATATGTGCAAAAATGAAAAATTGTGATCATCATGTGTTATCATCGTACCCCCAAACTTAAAGTAAACATTGTCTTCAGTGTTTGAAGACAAAAGAAATAGATAGAATAATGTTACTGGCATGGTTGATTGAATTTCAAAAGGCAAAACATCAACTGACTTCATGAAACTCGGCACAAAGGGCACGTTCCCTTAAATTGTGGTGGGAAAACCTGTATGTATCACAAAACTACATACCACATATATTATGGTAGAAATGCAAAAGAAAAATAGACTAAAAGAAATTTACACAATGAAAGGACATAATTAATAATGTACACATACGAAAAACTAAAGTATATTCCATTAATTCATTAAATTGTGCATACAATGAACGAAATTTATGGAATACAAAAGATACATAAATATCTGGCAAAATGGGTACCTACATGGCACAAAATAAGAACTAAAATAAAACAACTGACATAACAAAGAAAATAGGGAAAATAGGAAAATCCTAAACTAATCCTGAGCTGGAGGTGCGGAAGTAGAAGCTGGAGGAGTCTACTAACCAAATAAGTAGTCCACGAGACGCTGGCATGTCTCACGGGTCTAACCTGGCTCTCTCTAAAAGCTTGGAACTCACTGATAATGATCTGTTGACCCACATGTAAAGTAAAGATATCATCCCGCTCAGCATAAATGCCTCAAATGGTGCCATCTCAATACTAGCCTAATAACTGTTCTTTTATGCAAACTCCACAAATGGTAAATTGTCTTTCCAACTATCGCCAAGTCCAGAATGCAAGCACGAATCATATCCTCCAATATCTAAATAGTATGTTCTGATTGTCCATCGGTTTGAGGATGGAATGATGTTAAAATGCAACTCTGTATCTAGCACTGTCTGAAATCTCTGCCAAAATCTCGAGGTAAAATGTGGATCCCTATTTGACACTATAGATATCAAAACTCTATGTAACCTCACAACCTGCTCCACATACTACCTACTAAGCCTTTCACATTATCAGATAGTCTCATAAGCAAGAAGTGAGCTGTCTTGGACAATCTGTCAACTATGACCCAAACTGTTCAGTCTCTTTATTCGATCTTGGAAGCCCCATCACAAAATCCATAGTGATGTGCTCCCACTTCCACTCTAATACTGGTAGTGTTGTAATAAATCAGTAGGCTTCTGATGCTTGGCTTTTACTTATTGATAAGTGAGGCATCTCGCTACAAATTGTGTCACATCCCTCTTCATGCCCTTCTATCAATACTGGCATATCAAATTGTGATATATTTTCGTACCACCGGGATAAATTACAAGACGAGAGTGGTGATATTCTTGTAATAAATCCTCACAATAGTTAGAGGGAACTACCATCATTCCTCTAAATCGTAGACCCTCATCTGAATACAATGTCTAATCCGTTACTATTGTACCACTAGCAAACTGTGAGTGAATAGCCTTCAACTCACGAACCCGCTTCTATGCTTTTATCACCTTACTCACAAGCATAAGTTGAGCCACCAAGCTTAACAACATAGCTGGTTTACCTTTGTTACTGAAATATTGCCCTATCTCTAAAAAATCCTCTATCACCTGCCATTCCAGTATGGCTATGCCAGCTAAATTCCCATGAGACTTTCTACTCAACGCATCAGCCACAACATTTGTCTTTCCTAAATGATACTGTAAATCAAAATTGTAATCCTCCATATACTTAATCCACCGCCTCTGTCTCATGTTCAAGTCTTTTTGTGAGAAAAAATACTTGAGACTCTTGTGATCTGAATAAACCTCGAATCGCTCACCATAAAAGTAATGTCTCCACCCCTTCAGAGCAAAGACCACTGCTGCTAACTTCAAGTCATATGTAGAATAGTTGTGCTCATGAGTCTTCAATTGTCTAGACTCATAAGCCACTACTCCATCACATTGCATCAACACACAACCTAGCTCATTCCGTGAAGTGTCACAGTAAATCACATACCCCAAGCCATGCTTGAGTATTACCAAAATTGGAGTCGTAATCAAAGGACTCTTCAATTCCTTGAAAGCTAACTCACAAGCTTCATTCAACACAAACTTCACTTCTTTGCGAGTAAGTCATGTCATAGGAGCTGTTATGCTTGAGAAGTCTTTCACAAACCTCTTGTAGTAGCCCGCTAACCCGAAAAAACTCTAAATCTCAAACAAATTCTTTGGACTTTCCCAACTTATTACGACCTCTATCTTAAATGGATCTACTGAAACTCTTCCTCCAGATATAACATGTCCAAGGAATTTCACCTCTTGTAGCCAAAACTTACATTTCTCGTACTTAGCATACAATCAGTGTTCTCTCAAAATCTACAACATTATCCTCAAATGTGACTCATACTCCTCCTCCGAAGATGAGTACCCAAGTATGTCATTCAAGTATCAAGGTACTCATGAAAAGTACGATTCATCAAATTCATAAATGTCGTCGGTCCATTCATCAGACCAAATGGCATCATAAGGAATTCATAATGCCCATACCTTATACGGAATGCTATTTTATGAATATCTTTGTTCTTTACCCTTAACTGATAGTAACCTGACCTCAAATCAATCTTAGAGAAATAATTGGCCCCCTTTAATTGATCAAATAGGTCATCTATCCTCGATAACGGATAGTTATTCTTCATTATCACATGATTCAACTTATGATAATCAATGCACAACCTCAAAGAACCATCGTTCTTCTTAGCAAACAAAATTGGTGCTCCTTACAACGAAGCACTAGATCTAACAAAAAAATTTCCTTTAAGTCATCCAACTACTTCTTCAATTCTACAAACTCTGTTAGTGCCATACGATGCGACACTATAGAAATGGATGTTGTACTAGGAATGACGTCAATGACAAACTTTACCTCTCTTAGGAGGTAAATCCATCAAATCCTCTGGATAGACACCCAGAAAGTCACAAATAATCGCTGAATAGATCTATCACAAACAATCGCTGGATAGATCTATCTCAAAATATCCTTTTCCTCGGCCAAATGACTAGCTAGAAAGAAACTCTATATATCCTAACTGCTAATACCATAACATAAAGAAGTATGGGAATCACTCCAATCTCGCACAAGCAGAAACAATCTCCCTTAGACATGCATATTATCACCTGTCCTCTAAAGTAATTTATGGTAGTGTGAAACTCCAAAAACCAATCCATCACGAGAATAATGTCAAAACTAGTCATCTTGAGAAGAATGAAATCAAACTCAAGTGTTCGTCCGGCTATCTCAATAGCACATCTCTAACATACCCTATCTAGAATCATTGTACCACCAATTGGCGTATCAACACAGATAGCCTTGCCCAATTGACTGACCTTTAGCCCCAATGCTAGTGCAAATGATGCAGTAATAAATGAATATAATGCACCCAAATTAACTAAAACACGAGCTGATGAGTTATACACCAAAAATATACCTCGAACTACTGAAGGTCCAACTAGAGTATCTGTAGGAGTAACAACATACACCCTACTTTGAGCCCTTTGTTCTTGTGGTCCACCACCACAAAAACCAGACTGTT
Source organism: Cornus controversa (assembly GCA_026545225.1). Lineage (NCBI taxonomy): Eukaryota > Viridiplantae > Streptophyta > Magnoliopsida > Cornales > Cornaceae > Cornus > Cornus controversa. Next base: position 30,073,446 of record CM048846.1, on the reverse strand, counting down.
GAGTAGACACACTAAGGTAGATCTCATCACTGGTTGTGCATTCTGCATAGACATAGCTGGTTTTTGTGGGGGTAAAACTCTGAAGCCTGATTGTGCCGTCATAGCTTGAGTTGGTCTATGCTGAGAACTCTGCCCACCCTCGGCACTTCCACCTTGCTATGGACAATTTCTCACTCTATGTCCTATCTACCCACATCCAAAATAAGCTCTAGTATTAGACTGACTCATAGGGCAGTCTGATTTGTAGTGCCCCGGTTACTTACACCAGTAACACACTACTTCAGCTTTGGTAGATCCTAATGACAAAAGTGTAGTAGTCATTGAACGTGTCATTGGCTGCCCTACTGATCCCACTGACTATGAAGGGCCACTCTTATGTTTCTTCCTCGCCTGACCCTCAAAAGTTATGGCTAAGTTCTTATTTTATCTCTAGGAATCATTTTCTCTTGTTTATCTTTCGCTTCAACTTCTGTCATTAGGGCTTTCCTTATTGTCTCTGTATAGACTTTTAAGTCCAATATTGCCAAAACTGGCCTGAGAAAGTAATGAAGCCTATCTATGAACCTCTATGTCTTTTCCTTTTCGTCCCTCACCACTTCAGGAGAAAAATGCGAAAGAGATGTGAATTGGTTTTCTTACTCAGTCACCATTATATCTCCTTGCTTTAACTCATCAAATTCTTTCATCAATGTCCTCTTCTTTGGCCTAGGAATGTATTTCTTAAGAAATAGTGTTTTGAACTCTTCCCAGCTCATTACCTCCATATCATGTCTTTCAGTAACTGTTTCCCACCATATCTCAGCACCTTCTGAGAATAGATAAGTGGTCAACATAACCTTTAGCCCGTCAATAGGCACTAACATTGCCCTCAAATGTTTCTCACTTATTCAACCTAATTTTCTGCCACTAATGAGTCTGAACTCCTCTCAAAAGTTAGAGGCATCAACTTTTCAAACTTGGAAATGTACTTAAAATGCCACTTGGTTTCAGTTTCCTTCGATTGCACTACCAGTTGCTGAACCTCTGTAGTTGCAACACTCACAAATTCTATTAAGGTTGCGGTCATATTAGTGACCATGTCACGCCCCGAAATCTAGACCGCTAGGACTTCCCCGGTTCAAACCCAAATTCTGGGTAGTGAGGTGTCATGATTGCTTGATCATCACTCCACTACCCAGACAACCATAACAAATTACTACCAACATCACCCTCGGTGCATACTTGACCCACCGAGATCATCACATATAGCAAAGTCTTTACATTATTGATACTTTCACCCTTTATCAGTTACGACATAAAGATCAACAATCGATAATGAAATCTTAAAACTCAGTGGAAGCATTTACAAAACCATTACCAACATGTTTAGAAGCATGCATACTCAATACAAGTTTACTATGGGTACCCCTTAATGACATCATACATGTACAAGTCATTTCCTGTTATCCAGTTCCTACAATACTTTGCACAATCGAAAGTGCCATTTTGAACAATCGATACATAGGTTTTGATTGATCGAAAACTTATTATTTTGCATGATCATAGTCCTATCGAAATGCTATCAAAAGTTTTCAACATTCGGGACCTCATACCTCTAATTCTTTGCACAATCGAAACTAAGGTTTTGTACAATCGAAAATTTTGATCATACGAAATAGGGGTTTCGCACAATAGAAATCCTCTCCTACAGAATTTCCTGTAGCTATTGACTTTGGTTATTTTCAGTCAAATGTCTTTCCTTAACACATATACGCATCGTATATCAGATATATATCAACGTAACCATTCTCACAAGCTTATACATATGGAAATGAACATAAATGAACAGATCATCATTTAAACATCTAGCATTCTACCATGCTTAATCCCCTGCTTACAATGTATAAAATCACAAGTCATGAACAACATATGCTAAATATGTGTTTAAAAGTAAACAATCGTAAAGCATAAACAACACATGTTCTCGAAACATAAATGGTCTTTACATGTTTCTCATATACATAAAGTCCATAATTCGGACATGCATTCAAATAAAGTAACATAAAGTCTTTAAATAAAATCGAAATCGCTCCACGCCAACTCTACCGTGGGGAGACTCCACCACTTCTTTTTCATTTCCTGAAAAATATTAATTCTCATGGGATGACCAACCACACGCTCAGTAGGAATGTCTAAAACACAATTTTGTAAGTCCCATGAATACCATATAAGCATACATTTGTATTTAATCATGTTAAGCAATATCCGCATATCACAACTATATCATAAGTAACGTGTAAATGCAACATAATATGTACAACTCCCTCATCCTCTCCACTCATCCATTAGTTTCCAATTGCCTTTGGACAAACCAATCCCACCTATCTGAGGCTCTTATACCACTCCACCTCATGGAAGGACTATATTTTTGGGAGTATTCTCTTCTATTCTAACTAGGACTCTTTTATTGGTCCACCTCGTGAGGGTTCCATATACTAGATTACCTCATTACTCGTCAAGAGGGCTTACTACCCAATTAAGCTCACAACCCTCACCGTACCAATGAAGATGCATCTCACATATTCAGTCCAATGTACATTCACAATTTAAAGACCAATGAGGCATTCAACAATTATACTTGTACAAATTCTCATTTAATCATCACATGCATTCACATTAAATATACTTCACATTTTCCATACATCATATAATATCATATCTTCCACATTTCATATAACTCATATATTGAAAATCAAACAATGCTTTTCATTCAACATGCTTCCAAGGCAATTTATGAAACATCTAAACATCACTTTCACAAATATACATGAATTTGCACAATTCCTTCACAATTCAATCCCAACATACTTTATAATTAACTATGGCAATTATAAACATGAAATTATCGAATCTAACATAACGAATTCATCAATTGACATAGTTAAGCATGCTTTACAATTCAGAAATATCTAATTATCCCACATAACCAATTGGTTACCCTAACAATCCATATACTCACAAAAACTCTGAATTCTATGGGTTAGGCATCCCTACCTCAATTTGGAAGAGCTTCCAAATGATTTTCCCAATCTCCCACAAACTCAAATTTCTCTGAAATTGATTTTGAATGGATCAAAATCAAACCTTTAGTGCGTAGGTCGTTTCTCTCTTCGGTGAACTCCAATTATGGACCTAAGCCTCTTAAAATAAATAGAGAAGGGAAGAAAAAGATGTTGCTATATATAGATATATGTATATTACTCCATTCCATTGAGGAGAATGAGAAATGAGGGCTAGGCATTCTCTCTTGATATTTATAGAATATAACCTACACTTATTTACAAAAGTGCCACTACCTTTTCATTAAACCTTTTCGGATTTGTTTTCTGAGTTTCGTAACTCCGATTGACACGAAATTAATTTTGTAGCACGTAAAATATTTTATTTAAGTTACTCACCAAATTTGGTGTCATTTTGAGACTTTTGAATTTTCTAGACCTACGGGACCCGCGACCCGGGTCAACCAGACCCGAAAAGGTTAACTTTTGTCAAATGCTCAAAAAACTTTCCCAAACACTTATACAAGTCCCCAAATATATATTTTATACTTAAAACACATATATAATTATTTAAAGCATTAATATGAAAATAAACAAAAATAAAGGAAAATCGGCCATAAATAGTCACGATTCTTACAGACCAAACGATTTTTCATAGGAATCTCATCCTCACATGCTCTTCTAGTTCATCTAGGAGGCATTATGTTATATATTGCCAAGATTAATCACAGTTAAACATCTCTTACTACGCACTTAACATAACATATATATTAAATAAGCATATAACATGTTATCACATAGGCATGTTGTCACATAACATGTAGCAAGTAAGCATGTTATCACATAAACATATAACATGCATACATCAAGTCTTAGACTGACTCATTCAACTCTACCTGTCGCTTTTAGGTTTCCAAACTTTGAAATATAACAATAATCTATTAATTAACACACCATTCCAAATCCATACAAGATTCAACCCTCACCCTTCGTCCCTAGGTATTTAAACCTAGTGATCTAATACCAAACTGTCATGCCCCAAATATGGACTACCTGAATCCTTTGGTCCAAGCACAAACTCCGAAGATGAGACATTACACTTATCCAGTCATTGCCTCACGACCTCAAATAAATATTCCCAATGACTTTCTGAAACCTTTACATCACTCCTCGGTTCTAATTCTGGACCACCGACACCACCGATGCCAACCATGCAGAAGCTTATACACAATTCTCCAAGTTCAAACCCGGAACATCAATCAAGACTAATTAACCTAAGGTCTTAGTCTCACATTCTCATGAAATCGTACTCTCAAAATTATCATTATAATCTACCTTAAACCAATCATCGCTAATGAGCCCTCATTTAAAACCCAAACCAAATAGTCCACTTGTAAAGACCGGATCCAATTTTGACCGATTTCCTTTTTATTCTATTTATTGTCATATGAATGATAAAAAGTGATATTACATGTATTAAAAATATAAAATTCATGTTTGGGGACTTGTTTAGAGGTCTAGGGATATTTTTAAGCCATTTGGATCATTTTGAGATTTTTAGATTTGCAGGGCATGGGTAGGGTGGGCCCAGGAGATCAGAAATTTTTTTGGAAAATATTATTTTTGGTTTTAGACCAAATGAAATATTTATAGAGTTAAGGAAGTGATTTCGGAGCCATAGCTGCTTTCGAAATCGAAAACAGAGGTCGAGAGGGTACGTTAAATGGCTTAGGGCATTTTGGTCTTTTTGCACCCAAAGTGATATAAATATTTGAGGGCTGAATATTTTTTTCATTTCATTAATCCACTACAATTAGCCATAAATGCTCTCTCCCTCTCCTTCATCTCTTCTTCATTTTCTTTTGATTTAGAGGCCATAGGGCTTGATAAGGAAGGTGCCAGTGAAGGACTTTATGTTCTACGGGTTAAAGATGACATTTTGAACCAAACAAGGTTAGATTTGGACAAGGTGAAGCTTGGAAGAATTCTAGGACTTTGGGTAGAAAAGCTTCAATCTTGAGGTAGGGGTGTTTTTTCTCTCTTAGTCATTGATTTATAGGTTATTGGTGAGTTTGAGAAGGTTTGGTTAAGTTTAGCATGCTTGGGAGGGTGATATGGTTATGTATAATGCTTTTCTCTTTCATTGTGATTAAATGCATGCTAAAGTTGTTCATTTTGTGATCTATGATGGTTATGAGCTTATATATGTTATATGTATGGAATTGTTAGCATATGGTTGATATATGTGACTTTGTATACATGTATGAGGTATATGTATGAATGTTGACATATATGTGGTATGTGAGAATATGATGCGTGCAAGGATTGATATAAAGCATGAATGTATGTTAGAGATTATTAGAAATATGCTATGTGATTGTTGCCTAATGTGCATATATATATATCAGAGTTTTTTCCAAGTGAACTATACATGGGGTTCAGAGTTGTCCATCCATGTTTTCGAAGTGGTAAAATTATCCACTAAGGTATGACCATCGGAGTTGTCCAATCATACCGAGGCTAATGCTTAGAAATTGGAGTAATCCAAATTCATGTGACCGTTGAAGTTATCCAATTACTATGGAAAGACCAATATATTACCAAGAATGTATGATCTTCGGAGTTGCTTAATCATACGAGTGTCTTCAAAGTTGTCTAACACTATATGACTGTCAGAGTTGACCAATCATGTATAGGTATCGGATTATGACCAAGAAAGATGTAAATCTAAATATGCTTATGTGTTTAACTGTTAAGTATGATAAATATGTTAAATGCATATATGAATTGCATTGAATTAGTTTGACATGCGATCATTGAACATGTTATGTAGAATAGCGATATCATGACTGCATATCATGTAGGTCAGTGTCAAGTCGATGTCTAGGTGGGTTGGGGCATTCCTACTGAGCTAGTTGTTTTGCTCACCCCTCTCACCTAAAAGTTTTTACAGATAAGGCACCGGCGGTGGATAGGACTTGAGAGCTATGTGGAGTACTCGATAGCATTTTTGAGTTATTTTTTATATGTATATATTGATGTCCATGCCGACTTGTGGCATGTTGATATATTTGGAAATTTTAGTTATAAATGAACAACTTGTATTTTGGCATTCTCATATGTATAATCCATGTTGACATGTTTTGGATTTTGGGAAATGTATGGAGAAAAATTAAGTTTTTGGATCAAATGCATATGTTGTATAGTTTTATTAAGTTATATGTATATTTTAAGGTGGCATAGGAAGATACGGGGCCATAACATACTATTGGAGATGAATTACACAGGTTTTAGACACTTTGAGAATTCTACAAAGTTTTCTATCGAGAGACTATGATACATCGTAATCTTCATTATGATGGATCGTAGTTCTACGATGTATCATAATCTCCATTACAATGGATCGTAAGTTGGAGAGAAAAATGTATTAAAAACCTATGTTACGATGGTTGATGCGATACATCTGTGATGTATCGTAGATTACGATGCATCGTAATCTTCATTATGATGGATTGTAATCTTTAGTTAGATTGATGATTTAAATGTTGATTGGATGTGTATGTATAACCATGTGTGGGCCCCATTGAGATGAATTATTTTAGAGTTATATATATATAATTGTATGTATATGATTAAGTTTCTGTGGTAATGAAATTATGGATGGTCCATTGGGATTTAATGGATGGACTCATCCTCTGGATTTGGGCTCAGAAATGGAATTTTCGATGACTCAAATTTTGGGGCGTGACAAGAATAGTATCAAAGCTTAACCGAATTTGAATATGTGAGGATGAAAGGTGAGATTTATGTAAATAGCAAGATCCCACCAAGGAGAGCAAGAGGTAGAGATGGTCACATTCCACAAGAAATCATCGATGGAGCCTAATTTATGAGAAACATAATAGAGACCATGAGGCAAGTCACAAGAGAAACTCATGAGGAGGAAGTCCAAACTCAACCACAGGGTGGCTTCAATCGAATGATAATGGCAATGAAGGAGTACATTAAGTACAAACCACCTACTTATGCTAGCGAGTTGGATCCGCTTATGGCTAAAGAATGGGTAGACCAAACTTTGAAACTCTTAGTTGCCCTACAAATTGATAAGGACCTTAGGGTCGGCATAGCTACACTTCACTTGCAAGATGAAGCGGATATGTGGTGGGGTTCAGTAAAAAACACTCGTGATGTGGAGGTGATGGAGTGGAAAGTTTTCAAGGACCTTTTCTTTGGGAGGTATTTCCCGCTAACACTAAAAGATAGACTCAAACAAGAGTTTATCGATCTTGTGCAAGGTGATATGAGTATAATGGAGTACAAAACTAAGTTAACATCTTTGGCTCATTTTGCATCGGAGATAGTGGGTGATGATAAAATGAAAGTAAACCATTTTGTGAAGGGACTTAAAATATCCATAAGGAAAAGGTTGTCTATCTTAGGCTGGAAAGTCTATGCTGAGGTTGTTGATAGAGCCTTGGTAGCTGAAGAAAATGATAGAGAGGCTCAGAGGATATGGGACTCCAAGAGTCAGACTAGGAGTGCTAAAGCACTTACAAGTAGTCAGGCAAGAAAAAGGTAGAGGGGTAATGCTTCAGTTTCTCAAAGGCAGTAGTCTCGCTCCGTACCCTTAGTGCCTTTGCCTATGGGATCTTCATAATCTACTGTGGTATGCTACCATTTCTAGCAGTCGGGTCACTACAGGTATGAGTGCCCTAAGAGGCAGGTTGTATCTATGTCGGTGGCATAAGGAGGGGAGTGGTCATCCCTCAATTGTCGCTAATCAAGGCATATTAGAGCTAATTATCTACAGAGACAGAGTGTACAGAGTGGGACTGGATCTCAGTCAGCTTGGTCAGTTCAGGGCATTACTGCCACCTCAGTCAGCTCGGTCAGTTCAGGGTTCTCATGCAGTGAGAAGGGCCACACCTGTTATGTCTAGTCAGAAGTCTGATTTCAGGGTACTGGCTAGTGGGGTCGGTAGGTCCATGGTTGTGCTTTTACATTGACTCAGGCAAAGGATATACCGGGACCATCAGTGGTCAGAGGTATTTTCCTGGTTTCTAGCTCATGGGTTAAGGTGTTAATAGATTTGGGTGCATCTCATTCATTCATATATGTTGTAATTGTACATGCCTTAGGGCTGGAGGTGTCATCATTGGAGTCACCATTGTCCATTGATACGCTTGTTGGGGGTGGAGTTACCTGGATAGAGTTTTTTGGTCTTGCGAGATTGAGGTTGTTAGACGTCAGCTAGTGTTCAACCTTGTGTTGCTAGACATGACTAGTTTTGATTTCATTCTAGGAATGGATTGTTTGTCTATGTTTAGAGCCACGATCGCTTCGTAGGAGAGTGATAGTGTGTACACTGAAGGGTGACTATTTTTATTTTTTGGGAGAGCATGATAATTTCTATATACCATCATTACATAGTTTCAGTGTTCAGAACAAGATTGGGTGTTTCTTGGCCAACTTGGTAGCCGAGGAGGATGAGGTTATGACTCGTGGGGGGTTTCCACTGGTAGTTCATGAATTCTTGGATGTGTTTCTGGGAGACTTGACAGAGTTACCTCCAATACAGGAAGTAGTGTTCAGTATTGATCTTGCTCCTGGTACCGTGCCTATCTTTATGACACCGTACCGTATGGCACCAGCAGAGTGGAAAGATCAGTTATAGAAATTATTAGACAAAGGATTTGTATGGCCTAGTACATCACCTTGGGGAGCTTTGAACCTCTTTGCTAAGAAGAAGGACGAATTTTTACGGTTGTGTATTGACTATCAGAAATTGAATCAAACAACAATCAAGAACAAGTATCCTTTTACTAAGGATAGATGACTTGTTTGATTAACTTAAGGGTTTAAGATGTTTTTCAAAGATCGAATTGAGGTCGGGGTATTACCAGTTAAGGGTAAGAGATGAGGAAATTTTGAAAATTGCTTTTCAAACTAGATATGGATACTATGAGTTTCTAGTGATGCCATTTGGTTTGACGAATGCACCAGCAGCATTCATGGACTTAATGAACCAAGTCTTCAATGTTTATTTGGATAGATTCGTGGTGGTGTTTGTGGATGATATTCTCATGTACTCATCCTCTATAGAGGAACATGAGATTCATTTGAGGACAGTGTTACAAATCTTGAGGGAGCACTATTTGTATACCAAGTATGAAAAATGTAAATTTTGGCAAATAAAAGTGAAGTTCCTTAGACATATGGTGTCGAAAGGAGGAGTTTTATGGATCCTTCTAAGATTGAAATAGTGATGAATTGGGAAATGCCAAAGAACGTATTTGAGATACGTAATTTCTTGAGACTAGCGAGCTACTACCAGCATTTTGTGAAAAACTTAGTAGCATTTTTGACTAAACTCACTCGTAAAGGAGTTAAGTTAGTGTGGAATGATGCTTGTGAGCATTCATTTATGGACTTAAAGAGTCGATTGATAAGGTCTCCAATATTAGTAATTCCTGAGCGTAGTTTGGGTTATGTGATCTATTGTGATGCTTCATAGGATGGTTTAGGATGTGTATTGATGCGAACCGAGATGGTTGTTGCATATAATTCCCGATAACTAAAGACACATGAGTAGAATTACCCGACTCGTTACTTGATGTTAGTGGCGGTAATCTTTGCATTGAAAATGTGGAGGCATTACTTGTTCGGGAAATTTTTTGAGATTTTCTTCAATCGTAAGAGCTTGAAGTACCTTTTCACACAAAAGACTTGAATATGAGGCAACGGAGGTGGGTGGAGTACATGGAGGATTACAACTTTGATCTTCAGTATCACCTGAGAAAGGCTAACGTGGTAGCCGATGCTTTGAGTAGATATCACATGATACCTTGGCAAGCATTGCCATCCGTGAGTGAAAAATGATGGAAGACATCTCAGAAATGGGATTGTATTTCAGTGAGGGTGGTGAACCGGTAACTTTGTTCACTCTTATTGCTCAACTGACTCTAGTGAGTAGAGTGATTGAGGAGTAGAGACATGATAGTGAGATGGAGGTTTGAGGTTCAAAGGAAAAATGGTTGTACCATTGGATTGTAAGGATGAGGTTCTTAGAGAATTTTATTGCTCTGGACTTGGAGTGCATCCCAGTGATACTAAGATGTATCACAATTTGTGTAGACAATATTGGTGGAAGGGTATAAAAAAGGATGTCACACAGTTTGTGATGAGGTGCCTCACTTGTCAACAAGTGAAGGCCGAACATTAAAGAATGACGGGTTTGTTGCAACCATTATCATTAGCTATATGGAAGTAGGAATAAGTCACTATTGATTTTGTGATAGGATTACCGAGATCGAGGAAGAGTCATGATACAGTTTGGATCATAGTGGATAGATTAACCAAGGTGGCTCATTTTCTCCCTATTCAGGTGACTGGTGATGTAGAAACTCTCAGTTGGTTGTATATTGATCAGATTTTGAAGCTGCATAGAGTGCCAGTTTCTATTATATCCGATAGAGACCCACGGTTTTGGCAGAGTTTTTAAACAACAATTGATATAGACATTCATTTTAGTATGGCTTTTCATCCTCAGACGAATGGTCAGTCGAAATGTACAATACAAATTTTGGAGGATATGCTTCAGGCATGTGTACTTGATTTTTTTGGTAGTTAGGAGGATCACCTTCCATTGGTGGAGTTTGTATACAATAATAGCTTCCAAGATAGTATTAAGATGGTTCCATTTAAGGCATGTATGGTAGGCCTTGTAGATTGCATGCTTGCTGGACAGAGGTCGGTGAGACAGTGGCATTGGAGCTGGATATAGTTTGAGAAACTACAAAAAAGATTAAGGTGATAAGACAGCGTTTGCTTACGACTCAGAATCATCAAAAGAGTTATGTCAATAGAAGGTGATGGCCTTTGACATTTGAGGTGGGAGATCATGTTTTTCTTAAAGTCTCACCATGAAAGGGTTTGATGAGATTTGAGTGTAGTGGCAAACTATCGCCACCATTTATTCGTTTGAGATATTGAATCGTGTGGGTGAGATTGCATATTGTTTGGCATTGCCACTATAAATTTCAAGTGTGCACAATACATTCCATGCTTCCATGTTTAAAAAGTATGAGTCGGATCCTTCACATGTGTTAGATTGTACAAATTTTGAGTTGGAGGAGGATGTATTTTATAAAGAGAGGCCAATTCAGATTTTAGACTCTAAGAAGTAAGTGCTTCGGGGCAAGACCATTCCATTGGTCAAAGTTCTCTGAAGACATCATGGAGTCAAAAAGGCTACATGGGAATGGGAACAAGGGTTCTCTCAAAGTATCCTGAGTTGTTTACCACTTGAGGTATGTTTATAATTTCGAGAACGAAATTTCTTGAAGGTGGGGAGGTTGTAGAGACCGAGTCCAATTTTGACCGGTTTCTTTTTTTTTTCATTTATTATCATATGAATGATGAAAAGTAATGTTACATATATTATAAATATGAAATGCATGTCTAGAGATATGTTTAGAGGTCTGGGATGTTTTTGAGTCATTTAGCTCATTTTGAGATTTTCGAGTTAGAGGGGCCCAGGGCATGGGTCGGGTGGGCCTGGAGGACCGAATATTTTTTTTAAAAGTATTATTTTTCATTTTAGACCAAATGAAATGTTAAAAAAGTTAAGGAAGTGATTTCAGAGCTGTAATCGCTTTCGAAATTGAAAATGGAGGTCGGGAGGGTACGTTAAGTGGTTTAGGAGCATTTTGGTCTTTTTGCACCCAAAGTGATATAAATATTGGAGGGCTGGATATTTTTTTCATTTCACTAAGCCACTACAACTGGCCATAACTGCTCTCTCCCTCTCCGTCATCTCTTCTTCATTTTCTCTTGATTTGGAGGCCTTAGTGCTTGATTCGGAAGGTGTTGGTCAAGGGCTTTGTGTTCTACGGGTTAAAGGCAACGTTTTGAACCAAACAAGGTTAGATTTGGACAAGGTGAAGTTTGGAATAATTCTAAGATTTTGGCTAGAAGAGCTTCAGTCTTGAGGTAGGAGTGTTTCTTCTCTCTTAGTCATCGATTTATAAATTATTGGTGAGTTTGAGATGGTTTGGTTGAGTTTAGCATGATTGGGAGGGTGATATGGTTATGTATAATGTTTTCATCTTTTATTATGATTAAATGCATGCTAAAATTGTTCCTATTGTGATATATGATGGTTATGAGCTTATACATGTTATATATATGGAATTGTGAGCATATAATTGATATATGTGACCTTGTATACATGTATGAGGTATATCCATGATGTTGACTTATATGTGTATATATGTGGTATGTGAGAATATGATGCATGCTAAGATTAATATAAAGCATGAATGTATGTAGGAGAGCATGAGAAATGTGTTATGTGATACGTTGCCTAATATGCATATATAAATATCAGAGTTTTGTCCAAGTGAGCCATACATGGGGTTCGGAGTTGTCCAACCATGTTATGGAAGTGGTAAAATTATCCACTAAGGTATGACCATTAGAGTTGTCCAATCACACCGAGGCTAATGCCTAGAAATCTGAGTAATCCAAATTCATGTGACCGTCGGAGTTGTCTAATCACTATGGCAAGACCAATATGTTACCAAGAATGTATGATCTTTGGAGTTGTCCAATCGTACAAGTGTCTTTGGAGTTGTTCAACACTACATGACTGTCAGAGTTAACCAATCATATATAAGTAGCAGATTATGATCGAGAAAGATGTAAATCTAAAGATGCTTATGTGTTTAACTGTTAAGCATGATGAATATGTTAAATGCATAAATCAATTGCATTGAATTGGTTTGACATACGAGCATTAAATATATCATATAGAATAGGGATATCATGATTGCATATCATGTAGGTCCGTGTCGGGTCGATGCCTAGATAGGTTGGGGCATTCTACTGAGCTAGTTGTTTTGCTCACCTCTCTCCCCTAACCATTTTTACAGATAAGGCACCGGCAGTAGATGATAGGCGTAGAATGTTACACAAATTTAGCCTCTTAATTTGCATATTCTATTCTCTTAGTAGTATATTATTTATGATTTTACTTTGTTTTACTATTTTTTTATTTTCAGGTCCTTAATAATAATTTCACTCAAATCATGACTTTTGGGCTTTCAAAGATGACATTCAAGAGGGTTAGAAGAAGCCTACATCAATGGGACTAATTCAATTCAATATTTCACCTCAAAACAACCTAAGGAAGAGGCCTAAGAGTAGTGCAACTGATTAAGGAGATTGCGGGCTAAAATTCAATTTTGCGCAAAATACAGTTTTAATCCCATTTTGGTAATCTATTTGTAACTCTTATTTTTTACTGTCAAAACAGCCCAAATCTTGAATGGGTTGAACGAAATTAAATTTTAGATCTCTTTATATTTCACAAAATTTCATGAATCGGACTTTTAAGGCGTCAAACGTTGGGCCGAAGTTCAGCAGGAAAATTCACCTGATTAGGGGTTACGGAAAAACCCTAAATGTCTCCTAATTAGGTTGGGACACTTTATGTTCTCTTGGTAATTAAAAGTGACGAATTAGGGACCTTTTTCTGAAGTTTTGAAGACCTTTTGGAGTGAAGAAATATTGGAGAACAAGGCATAGCAATATTTCTATGGAGATGATGTCTTCTTTCTCAACTGTTGAAGTGTCTTCTTTTACCATGAGCGGCTAATTCTTCCACTAGGGTTTTGATGTAGACCTAACTAAGTATCAATGATTTGATTGTTCTAATTATTGGAGACTTTTGTATTCATGCACATATTGTGTAATTTAGAGGATTCTATTATTTAAAGAATTGAGCAATAAATTTTATATTCAGTTTCAATGATTTCTTATCTTGTCTTAAATACTTAGTTGTTGTGATTGAACTCAATCCCTCTTATTTTCTGTGATTATAAGAGTGATTATTACACAATGGTATTAATTGAATGTATGATTAAAGTTTTGATGGATTATGCCTAGAGAATATGGACTATACTACACCCTGTAGTAGAGTAGATAGGTAGATAGTGCATGCCAATCGAAGATAGTCAATAACTTAACTTTAATTTTATGTTATCCCCTTGACAATTGAAAGTGAGCTTGTAGCCACTGAAACTACTTATGCATGATATAATTCCCTATAGTTAGTACAATTGACCATTGATTGTGACGTTAGTGATGAAGTCAATAACCCTAGATTCATCTCATCTTATCTTCACTCTATAGATTTTCTTGCTTCTATTTACTTGCTTTATTTTGGTAATTAGAAATAAAAATCAGCAATCTCTTTCCTTTAATTTAATTAGAATTAATCCTACAAATTCAATACAAACGTAATACAGTTTCTATGGTTCGACACCCTCACTTTGACCCTATCTTACTAGGATTCGTGCTAGTGTGAGTGGTAATTTTAATTGGTAATAATTAATCACGATCAGTAGATGAGACTTAAGTAGCTATGTGGAGTACCCAGTAGCATTTATGAGTTATTTTGGATATGTATATATTGCTGGCTTGTGGCATGTTAATATATTTGAAAGTTGTAGTTATAAATGAACAACTTGTATTTTGGCATTCTCATATGTATAATCCATGTTAATATGTGGATTTTAGGATATGTATAGAGGAAAAGTAAGTTTTTGGATCAAATGTATGTTGTGTATGATTTTATTAAGTTGTATGCATGTCTTAAGGTGGCATAGGAAGATACGAGGTCATAACATACTCTTGGAGATTAATTACACTGGTTTTTGACACTTTGAGAATTCTACAAAGTTTCCTATCGAGAGACTACGATGCATCATAATCTCCATTACGATGGATCGTAAATTGGAGAGAAAAATGTATTGAAAACCCACGTGTTACGATGGTTGATGCGATACATATGCGATGGATCATAGATTACAATGCATCATAATCTTCATTACGATGGATCATAATCCTTAGTTAGATTGATGATTTAATTATTGATTGGATATGTGTGTGTGATCACATGTGGGGCTCATTGAAATTAGTTGTTGTAGAGTTATAAATATATAATTGTATGTATGTGATTAAGCTTACACGGTAATGAAAGTATGGATGGCCTATTGGGATTTAATGTATGGACTCACCCTCGGGATTCAGGCTCGGAGACGGATTTTGAGGCGTGACACCACTCAACTGGCCTCAATTCTCCCCAAAGGCATTACAATCAATCGTAATGCATGTTATGATCAATCGTGCATGTATATATACATGCATTTTGAATCTAAACCTTATAATTATTCAAAGTCTCATAACCACAATTAATAAATCTCCAAAATATATATCATTATACATATAAGCTTCGCATCTTAGTCCACATTTTGGACATGCATTCACAAATCACCCAAAAAGTCATATAAGCTCCACACCCAACTCAAGGTTAGTGGGATTCCGCCACTTCCTTGTCGGTACCTGAAATGTTTGTATATAAAGGGATGAGCTCCTATGTGCTTAGTGGAAATACCTAAATAACATCTCCTAAGGCTTCGTGAATACACACACACAAAAGAAAGGAAAACATGCATTAAAAAATCACATCATGCATGCTCAATTCTACATATCACTATACCATGAATATATGCATCATGTCATGCACTTCTCATGTGTCACCCATACAACCAAGGACTTGGACTCCAATGAAGGACCATCCCGTCTCTCATACCACTTCCAATGAACACCTGAACTCTGCTGTTGGTTCATTCGAATTTACTTCTGGATTCCTACGTTAGTCCATTTGGTGTCCCTAAGCCTTCCCACAACACCCTCAAACCATGTATGTATAATGCATGAACATTTCATATATATGCTCATTTCCACATACTCTCATACCAAATGTGTACATAATAATTTTAAATTCATGCCCTACAAATAAAACATTCTTTGACATTCTCATTGAGGCATTAAATCAAACACATGGCTAGTCACATTTATTATATAAGTGCACCAACAAGCCTTTAGCCCCAATTTCCCACATGTTATGTTCACATGTAAACCAAACAAGGCATATAAGCATTAATTCATCACTTGCATCTTTTCAAATCATGCAAAAAACATATTTATATATATTATACATCAACAATACATGTGTTACACATGTAAAACCCTAGTTGTATGCCCTATGCAACCAACCTACTCACAAAAACTCTGAAAATCATAATTTAGACGTCCCTACCTCAATTTGGAAGAGTTTCCAAATGAAAGCCCCAATTATCTTCTAGCCAAAATCACCTAAAATGGACTTTGAAACAATCATTAGCAAGCTCTCACCACATAGAACAATTTGGTGTTCACCGACACCTTTCGAATCACTTCCTAAATGTTTCAAATCAAAGAGAAATAAGAGAAATGAAAAAGGAGAGAGAAGAGAAGAATGACTGAATGTTTTGAAATGAAATGTATGGCCAAAATATCTATCATTTGATATTAATAGCCTCTATGGCACGAAATGACCAAAATGCCCCTACACCATTTAACGTACCCTCTCGACTCCGTTTCGATTCTGAAAGCGGCTATGATTCTGAAATTCATTCCATATCTCTTCTAAACTCTTAATTGGTCTAAAACTAAAAATAAACATTTTCAAATATTTTTTAATTTTCGGGCCCACTCGACTAGCATCTCTGGCTCCACCCACCTGAAAATTCCAAAATGAACCAAATGGCTCAAAAACTTTCCCGAACCTCATAACTAGTCCCAACACATGTAATTCACATTTAAAACACGTGCAAATCTATTTAAATCATTTGTAAGATAATAAATAGTAATAAAAAAAGAAAATTGGTCAAAAATAACCCAGTCTTTAAAGAACCATGTACACACACTCTCTGCTCACGGTATGGTGTTGGATACCCGAGCCTTTCACGATGTACCAGTCACTCATCATCATCATCTTTACCCCCACACACTCACTAATTTCCAAAAGGCTACATCTCTCTGCTCTTCTGTCCATCCACTTTCTTCTTTCCTCACTCATTCTTCTCTACCTTCTCCACCCAACTCCCTCTCTATTTATAGAGAATTCCAAACCCTAGCTTGGTGAACAAGTAATGCATTGTAATGTTTCTATGATATTTAAGCCCAAAGTAATTGTAACCCCCCCCCATCTATTTTTCTCTAATAAATACAGGATCCTGAATTGAGATTATTGCATGTAGTTTAGAGAAGGAAAAAAAAACACATGAGATCATAACAATGAGAAATTAAATGAATACAAAGCATTCTTTATCATAACTAACTCCTCCAAAATTGCAACTCATTTTATGGGTTAATATACAAAATGATAATGTGATATAATTCAAAACAGAAAAAAGAATATTTTTTCACCCGAGTAGGAGTTAAGCGTGGCACTAGACTAAGAACTAGGTCTGGCTCTGATACCAATTATGATAGATTGGGCACTTACCAATGACCCAAAAGCCTAAGCTATTGAGTAGTGTTATCTATCTGCCCATTTATACCCATTCTCTTTTTCATTCAGATCCGATGTGGGACAAAGAAGACCCCTCTAACATTAAGCCATTTGAAATAAATTCCTAGGCCCAAACATTAAGCACCATACTGAATATGATAATGACTACAAAAAGTATAGATATATGTTAGATTATGATTTCCTATTCAATGAGTTACAATATTAATTCTATTATTTCAAATAAATTTACTTCAATTTCCACTGAATTATTCATTTCTGTTTAGTGCATGATGATTAATAATTTCACTCCATGTGGTTTCTATTTCCCAACATGATGGTAAAATTGTTAGAATAAGACAAAGAGAGAGAGAGAGAGAATTATCTCTAAATTATATTAAAGAATGGTATTTTTTACAATATATAATAAGATCATATATAAATGAGAAGAAAAGGGGTTAGGTGTGTGGAGAACAAGGAACCTATACATTAAAACCCAATCATAGGAAATCCTAATCTGATATGGAAAAGATATATTCTAATATATTCTAACACCTTACTTCCCTTAAACTCAAGGTGGGTTATACGATGCCATTTAAATTTTGGAAACAAACTCTCCAAAGCGACCTGGTGGAAGAGATTTGGTGAAGATGTCTGCTATCTAATCATGTGAAGTGACAGGCCGTAACTGCAACGTATTCCGAAGTAAATGATCAAGAACAAAATAACAATCTGTCTCAATGTGTTTGGTCCGCTCATGAAAAACATCATTGTGTGCAATCTGAATAGCACTCTTGTTATCATAATAGATGAGAGTAGCAGTGGATGAAGAAACATCCATATCCTGAAGAAGCCACTGTAACCATAAAAGCTCAGAAGTAGCATCTACAAGTGCTCTATACTTGGCCTCTATGCTAGATCGAGCAACGAATAATTGCTTCTTACTTCGCCAAAAGATCAGTGAGTCACCAAGAAAGAAATAGTATCCTGTAATAGAACGACGATCTATGGGGTCTCCAGCCCAATCTGTGTCGAAATATGCACGAAGCACTAGTGGAAACTGATAAGAGAAATAGTGTTATGCCCCTAAATTTGGACCACTGAAACTCCTCCATTCCGAGCCCGAACTCCGGATTTTGAGGTGTCATGATCGCCCAATCGTCATTCCACAACCCGGATAACCATGGCAATTACCATTTCTCACTCTCGGTTTTGATTTAGACCACCGAGATCGTTACCCGTCGTGGAAGCCTTTTTATTCTCATTTTATTAATTTCCAAACCAGAAATTCACAAAAGATTAATTAATCTAAGTCTTATGTCTTACCCTCACAATCTCATAGAAACATCATCTCATAAGTCAATGTCATCACATTCTAAGCCATTCTCACCACTAGACACTACAATGATTATCAAGTACACCTATTCACCTAACTCAGCTCAACTCAGCATCAAACAATTACAATGCATTGTAACCCAGGTTATGATCCATCATAATTCTATGATGCGTTGCATATGTATCATAATATGTATCGTAATGCACTGGATTTGGCAACATAACTCTCTCATTTCTGCGATGTATCGTAATACAACCTACGATCAATTATAATATTACGATGCATTGTAATGTATATTACGATCCATCATACTATTGCGATGCATCATAATGCATATTGCGATCTATCATAATATAGGCCTAACAAAATGGGCGGGTTTGGACCGGGTTGAATATGGGTTGTGACCCATATTTATTCAGTTTATAATGGGTTGAATATGGGGGGTCAAATATGGGTCGGGTCAACCCACCAACCCATTGACCTATTTTTAAATTTTAAAAAATGTAAATGTCATTTTTAAAAAAATGAACGAATAAAAACACAAACCCATATTAACTGTGTAGGTTAAAATGAAGAAATTTACTTGATCACTTAAATTCAATAACCTTTTTTAGAAATTCTTTTAAATTTTATACTATTTTATAAAATTCAAAGCTAACAAAACAAGTTAGCATGAACTGATCCATTTATATAAACTCCAATCTGTTTACAAGAATGTGACCCATTTATGCAACCCACCCATTTACAATGACCCGACCCATTAACTAGGAAAACCATTTTTTTCATAAATAAAAAATAAACATATATTATCAAGGCTAATATGTAACAAAAGAGAGAAATAATAATTTATAATGTGTTTTGACCCAACCCGTTTATCCAGGAAAACTACTTTTTCATAAATAAAAAATAAACAGATATTATCAAGGCTAATATGTAGCAAAAGAGAGAAATAATAATTTATAATGTGTTTTGACCCGACCCATTTGTAGGACCCGACCCAATCCGATCCATTAACATGACCCAACCTGCTAACCCCTTAGAATAATTCTAATTTTATGAACTTCAAATATTTGGACCCTACCCGACCTATTTTGTAAGACCAACCTGACCTGACCTATTTTGTAAGTCCCGGGAAACTATAAAATTCAATTAATAACAGCACCTATGTTTACACATATATATTTATATGTATCTATCAACCGCCACCTATAACTTGATTCAATAAAATCATGGGCGGCCTTTTGCATATATATATAAAGAGAGAGAAAATCTTAAAGAGAGGGGGATCGGGAGAGAGCAGAAGAGAGAGAGAGAGATTATATATATAAAGAGGGGATCATAATATAGAGAGAATATTTTAGAAAGGGAGAGAGATGAGATTGTGATATAGAGAGAATTTTAGAGAGAGAGCGGATAGAGAAAGAGGATTGTGATATACAAAGAGAGAATCCTAGTTATTTAATATAATGAATAATTTTTTTCTTTTCTAGAAAGCTTTTGGGTCTCTTATAACATAGGTGAAATATGGGTTGAATACGGGCACCCATATTCAACCCATTTAAACCTCTATAAAAATGGGTTCAATTTATCCAACCCGTTTTTGACCTGTATTTTAAAGTGGTTCACCCATATCCATTAAAAAGTGGGTGAATTTGCACCCATTTTGCCACCCTTACATCGTAATTGTGTGGGCAGTTGTTCCTCTACACACAATACATGGTCTATTTGGCAATTTCTCAACTCAATCATTTTCACAATTATCATGCACGCATAATTGGACATAAATGGAGAAATAAATTCATCATTCTCATCATTTAGCATTCACCCATGTTCAAAACCTTACATATAAACGTATGTAATCATAAAACATAACCATAAGTATGTTTCCGAAACATTAAAGGTCATAACTCAACATGTGCATACAGTCCACATCCTAGACATGCATCTCAATTGTAAACACTAAATGTTCTCAAAAGAAGGCTAGCTACGCTTCACGCTAACTCATGGTTAGGGAGACTTCGCTACTTCATTGTCATTTCTTGAAAAGAGTTAATATGCGTGGGATGAACTTCTGCATGCTCTGTAAAAATGTCTAAAACACAATTCTATAAATTTTGTGAATACCATATAAAGCATATACATACACATAATTATATTGTGCACAAAACTGTATGTTACAACCATATCATAAGCTACATATAATGTAACATGACATGCACATTTCCTATATTTCTCCTCCAATGAACCATTGGACTCCAATAACAGGGTCATCCCATTCTCTCATCATAGGACTCCAGTAACAGGGTCATCCTATTCTCTCATCAAAAGGACTCCAATAACAAGGTCATCCAATTGATCTCACATACACCCTCACGATATGCGTGTCATGCATGGAGATAGATTTCACATGCTCATGTTATATATGTATACGTAACTTAGAAGATAAAATAGTAACCACTTGGCATGCTTGCACATTTTCATATAAGTCTCACATGCACACACATATGAATATATATCACATTTCCATAATTTAAAGCATCCATTTATCACATAAATCATACCTTATAGAAAATCATGCTCATTAGGGTATATACCACATTTGCATATATCCATAGAATGTGTACAATTCTCCCACATTTCTCACACAACATGCTATACAATCACATATGACAATTCAAATAATGTATCTACATCTATTCATGGTAGAATTCATTCAATTTCAACATATAGGATGTTTTAACTTTGAGAAATACATAATTATATGCAATTAATCAATTGGGTGCCATAAGCAACCAATATACTCATACAAATCCCATATTTCATGGTTTAGGCAACCCTAACTTAGTTTAGAAGAGCTTATAAACAAAATCTCCAAATCTCACTGAACTCAACTTCATCCAAACTCAACTTTGAACTGATCAAACATGAGCCCTCGTTGCGTAGATAAACCTTTTCTTCTTCGACGTTCTCTAATTCACGCTCCAAGTTTCTCAAATCCAAGAGCAAAGGAAGAAGAAGTGTAGAGACAAGAGAGAGAGTCTCTTGGTGGTTGCTATAGAGAGAGAATAATGGCTGAAATGTTTATTCTAGCTATTTATAGACCTAGTCTTGCTAAATTACCAAAATGCCACTAGTCACTTAACGTACCTTCCCAACCACTGTTTTCAATTTTAAAAACTCCTACGAACTCGAAGTCGATTCCATAACTCTTCAAATATTTTAATTATTCTAATCTCAAAAATTAGTATTTTTCAAAAATTCTGAATTTTCTGGGCCTACCCAACCCGCGTCCTGGGCCCCATTGACCCAAAAATATCAAACTTGCCAAACGCTCTCAAAATTTTTTCGGACCCTTATACAAGTCCCCAAACATGTATTTCACATTAAAAACATGCATATAATTATCTAAATAACTAATATGATAATAAATGAAAATAAAACATGGGCAAAAAATAGTCATGGTCTTAACAAATAAAGCCCACGAAACACAGTACCCTTGACATAGCGGAGGATACGAAGAACAGCAACAAAGTGAACTGATCTTGGTGAACCATGAAATGACTAACTATATGAATAGCATGATAAATATCTAGACGTGTGACAGTAAGACATACCAGACTATCAACCAACTGATAATACAGAGTCCAGCACGAAGAGGATCACCATCATGTGTAATGATTCTCATATTAGACTCAAGTAGAGTATCAATAATCTTGTTGTCTGTGATGCTAGCTTTGGAAAGAAGATCGAAACAGTACTTTACTTAAGTAAGGTAGTAGCCATCAGCAACTCTAGTAATTTCTAGGCCAAGAAAATAATTGAGAGATTCAAGATCTTTTATTTCAAACTAATGACTAAGAAACTGCTTAAGTTTCTAAATACCTTGAGTATCATCCTCGGTGATAATCATATCATCAATATAAAGCAAGAGAATTATAACACCATTTACAATACACGGGATAAATAAAATAAAATTATATGTATTGGTAGAATATCCAAGGCAAGAAATAATAGAACTGAACTTGGCAAACCAAGCTCAAGGTGCTTTTTTAAAACCAAACAGAGCACGTTGAAGCCGAAAAACCAGATGAGGTGGATGATCAAAACCCAGAGGAGGTTTCAGATAAACTTCTTTAATCAAATCATCATTGAGGAAGGCATTTTTGACATCCATCTGAAAAGGTTTCCAATGACGGGAAGCAGTCACATCAATAAAAGTATGAACAGAAGGAAGAAGAGTAATAGGAGCAAAGTCTCTTCATAATCGATGTCATACTCCTGTGTGAACCCCCTTGTTACAAATTGAATTTTATAGTGCTTAACAGATTGATCTGAACGAGTGTTGATTTTGTACACCCATTTACATCCAATGGTAGATTTTTCTGGAGGCAATTCAACTAGATCTTATGTTTGAGTATTGGCAAGTGCATCTAACTCATTTTTCATTGCTTGCTGCCATAAAGGGTTAAAGATGGCCTCGCAAAAAGTGTAAGGTTTATGAAGGGTTACAAGAGCATGATAACAATGATAGTCACTAAGATGTGTAGGGAAGGTTCTTACCCGAGTGGATCAATGATGATCTAAAATAGTTACAGTATCAGAAGCCTCATACGAGACAGATGATTAGGACTCAACTGCAGGGGGGTCAACCATATGTGAGGAGCCAGGAAGGTTAATTGTATTTGATGAGCTAACAGAAAGAGAATCTGAAAAAAGATCTGCAGATGTATCTAAAGGAGGAATAGGAAATTGGTCATCAGAAATACTAGCGAATTTGGATAAGGTATGGAACATTTTATGTTTCCAGAAAATAACGTGACGAGAGACTCGATGGCATCTCGTAATTGGACCATAACACCTATATCCCTTATATTCAAGTTCATACTCAAGAAAACAACAAAGTTGTGTATGAAGTTATAATTTTATTCGCTCATGAGGATGAAGAAGAACAAAACAAGCACACCCAAAAACTCTAAGATGACTATAGTTAGGAATCTGCTTATAGGGACACTCCTAGGGTGTTTGATTTTGTAAAAGTGGTGTGGGTACACGATTTATGGTATAGACAACAGTGAGAGATGCTTCACCCCAAAAAGATGATGGTATAGTAGAAGAAATGAAAAGTGTTGAGTTAAATCTAAAATATGTCAAAGTTTTCATTCAGCTCGAACATTCTGTTGTGATGTATCAGGGCAAAAAGAATGAAAAACAGTGTCATATTGTTTGAGAATATTTTAAAAATTATTTTTTCTGTATTTCATAGCATTATCAGAACGAAAAGTTTTGATATTTGTGAAAAATTGAGTTGAAACCATTTTAGTAAAATCATAAAATATCTGGAATAATTCAGAACAATTTTTCATTAAAAATATCCAAGTAAAACGTGAAAAATCATCCAGAAATATAACAAAATATCATGCCCCACCCATAGTGGCTACAGGAGAAGGTCCCAAACATTAAAGTGAACAAGATCAAAAAGAGAAGAAATAAATGACTCACTTTTATTAAATGGTAAAATAGGTTGTTTGCCTAATTGACAATAAATACAATCAAAATACTTGGTTTTAACTATCCTAAAAAACCCTTAGATGCTAGAATTTTGACTCGAGATACCGATGTATGACCCAAACGAGAATGCCACAACTCATGAGTAGGTATAATACTTCGTGTAGATGCAGCTATGATAAACGAAGTAGGAAGATGTAAGGAAAAAAGCTCAAATAATTGTCTTATCTTACGGCATGTCCCAATGATTTGACCTATCTGAGGGTCATGTACAACACAACCATTAGAGAAAAATGTTACATTCAAACCTAGATCAATCAATTGAGCAAATAAATAAAAGATTAAGAGAAAGATTAGGAATAAGATAAACATTGGAGACAGACAAATTTGACTGAGAGACAGTGCCTCTGTGACTAATAGTCATAGTTGAGTGATTACTTGTGTTAATAACATGTGCATAAGATGTAGGAGTCTGAGTAGTGAGCAAAGTGTGGTCAAGTGTCAGATGATTACAGCAAGCAGAGTCAAAAAATCATGAATTAAATGTACCTGATGTGGTTGAGAAAATAGAGTTAGATGAGCTTGAACCTGATTGCTTAGATGAAACTAGTTGAGTATTGCCTCCAGATTAGCAGCAAAACATGTAGATAGGGACTCCTCAGAAGGAGTAGTAACTGGTGCAGAAGGAGATAGATGAGATAACACTGTCTCTATGGTAGCTATAGCTATAGCGTTGCGAGGTCTAGTTAGTTTGAAATAATTTTCAATTATATGTCCTGATTTACAACAGTATCTGCAGTAACGATCACTAGTTTTGGGTTGAGATGATTGTGCTTGTTATTTGTTACCACCATTGTAACGAAAAGAAGAAGAATATTTGTTGGGTGAAGGCCCAGACTATGATTGCGAAGACTGCAGGTGCTCAGACTAAGAAGGAGTAGTTGGTGTAGCCAAGACAAGAAGATGAGTCTGAATCGAAGAATAAAGGGTTTGCAGGCGTGTCTCCTCTCAAACAAGCTCATCAAAAGCCTGATTAGTGATGGGAGAGGTGAGCTATGAAGAAGCTGACCACATAAAGGCTCATAATCATCATGAAGATTAATCAAAAATTGATAAAGGCGCATCTGATCACAATACTCATAAAATTTATTGCTCACTGAAATAACTGCCCATAATGGTTCTGACAAAGCTTGTTAATCCCAAAGATATGTTATGCGAGCAAAAAACTCATTAATCCTCTAGCCTGGTTCCTATTTGAGGTGACAAAGTTGGACTATCAACTGATACTGACGAGCACCATTCAAGCTAGAATATCAAAAAATAAGCATATCCCAGACCACTTTGGCAGTTTCATAACTCCCAAATTCCATATTAATGGAAGAATTAGTTGTGTTGTGGAGTCAAATGATGATCTTGTGATTATTGCTATCCCAATCCTCAACACGAGAAGCAAAGTCTTCATCTTTCTCATCGGTATCCTTAATAGATGATTTTTGATCCCCTGTGATGTAGGACGATAGCTTGCATCCTTTAAGTAAACTACACATAGATTGACTCCAAAAAATATAGTTGCCCCTGTCAAGTGTAACAGAAATAGCGTGAGAAATCTTCTTTTGAGCCATTTAAGAATTCCAAATGATAAAACAAACTGAAAAATTAGAATCAACGCAAAATTTCAAAGGGGGTAGGCCAAGGAAAAAATTTCAGGGTACTGTTGCTAACGTGGCAGTACTAGCTGACATGGCAAAATAGTGATGACATGGCAATTGATGTTGATGGTGATGTGGCAAATTACATGTTAGATGATGTGGATACTAGATGTTGATATGGTAGATAACGTGGCAAAGAACACTGACTCAGTATTGACTTGGCATGCGTGGCGACATGTGAAGTGGCAGAAAAAATGACGAGAAGGTTCTGGCGGTGAGTGAGGGCACGTGAAGGCTCTGGTCCAGCTCATTTTGGCAGTGAATTGATGATTCGGTTGCAGAACAGGGCTCTCAAAAGGGGTGTCGAACCTCAAGGATTATTGTCTGAATGAGTTGGTAAACGGAATTAATTCTAATTAAATTTTAAAAGAAAAAGATTCTGATTTTTATATTTAAACTAATTAAAAAGCAATTAAAATAAAACAAGAAACAATAAATAATGTAGAAAATATGAGATAAATCTAGAATTATTGACTTCACCACCAACGTCACAATCAATGATCAATTGAATTAACTATGGGGAATCATATCATGCATAAGTGGTGTTGGTGGCTACAAGCTCACCTTCATCCGTCAAGAAGATAACATATGATTAATGCTAAGTTATGGACTATCTTCGATTGGCATGGGCCATCTGCCTAACTACTCTACTCTAGGGTGCAGTATGGTCCATCTTGTCTAGGCATACTCTATCAAAGCGTTTAATGATATATTCAGTTATTACCATTGTGTAATAATCGCTCTCATAATCACAGAAAATAAGAGAGATTGAGTTCAATAACAACAACTAAATATCTAAGAAAAGATAAGAAATCATTGGAATTGGATTTAAAAGACTTTTATAGCTCAATTCTATAATAAGAATCCTCTAAATTACACAATCTATGCATATATATAAAGGTCCTCAATAATTAAAACAACCAAACCATTAATGCTTAATTAGGGCTACATCAAAATCCTAGTGGATGAACTAGCTTCTCATGGTAGAAAAAGAAGTTTCAACAGTTGAGGAAGAAGGCATCATCTTCATGAATTACGCGCAAGACTTCGTTCTCCAATGGTTCTTCACTCCAAAGCTCTGCAAAATATGTCTTCAATGGTGTCCTCCAAACTCCCCAATACAGTCCCTAATTATTCCTTTTAAACTCCCTAGATAATACCTCCAGTCATAATCCAATTAGGAATTAATTAGATTTTCCTGCAGCACTAAACATGTAGGTTTTTCTGCTGACGTTCAGCCAAACTTTTGACCTACTAGAAGTTTGATTCACGGAATTTTCTTAAAATACTAAAGTGTCCAAAATTGAATTTCGTTCAACCCACTCAAAAATTAAATCAATTTAAGGCTCAAAAATAAGACTTCTAGTCAGTTCTCCAAAAGGGGATTAAAATTGTCTTAAGCGCAGAATTGGCCTTCAGGCCCGTAACCTCCTTAAACAGCTGTAATTCTCTTAGACCTCTTCCTTGGGCTAATTTCAGTTAAATTATGGAGTTGAATAGATCCCTTTGATGTAAGCTTCATCTAACCCTCTTGGATGTCATCTTTAAAAGCACAAAATCATGGTTTTAACTGAAATGCTCATTAAGGCCCTAAAAATACAGAAAACACTAAAACGAAGTAAAATTATAAAATAATTTATTACTAAGAGAATAAAATATGCAAGTTGAGATTCTATAATATGTAACATTCAACGCCGATCAATTGATCATTTGGTCGTAGGCTTTGTTTGCATATATTTAAAACGTGAAACCGAGTTTTAGAAGAAAAATTTTTGACACCGAATAGAAAATAATTCTCTTGGGATGATTGTTTTAAACATCACAAAGAGAATAATTAGGTAGAAGCAGAAAATGAGGGTTTTAAAAACCTAACTCTGATACCATGTTGATGTGGCAAAATAGTAATGATATGGCAGTTGATGTCGATGGTGACGTGGCAAATTACGTGGTTGTGGATACTAGATGCTAATGTGGCAGATGACATGGATGGTGATATGGCAAGGAACATTGAGTCAGTACTGACTTGGCATGTGTGGCGACATGTGAGGTGGCAGAAAAAATGATAAAAAGGTTCTGGCGGCGAGTGAGGGCACGTGAAGGCTCCATTCCAGCTCATTTTGGCGGCGAATTGATTCATTTGGTCGTGGGCTTTGTTTTGGTATATTCAGAACATGAAATGGAGTTCTAGAAGATAGATTTTTGACACTGAACAGAAAATAATTCTCTTGGGATGATTATTTTGAAAACCTTGCTCTGATACTATGTTAGAATAAGAGAAAGAGGGAGAGAATTATGTCTGAATAATATTAATGAATGGTATGTCTTTACAATATATAATGAGATCATATTTATAGGAGAAAGAAATGGGTTAGGTGTTTGTAGAACAAGTAACCTATACTTGGAAACCCCAATCATAGGAAATCCTAATCTAATATGGAAAAGATATATCCTAATATATTCTAACATAGACTATCATCTTAAAACATAAATTAATTAATTTAAATTTATGAATTCTTTTTAATGAATAGATCCGATCACAACTTCAAATTTGGAATTTAAAGGGATCATATTCACATAAATCTAATAGGAAAGAATACTCTGAATCATAGACCTATAATGAAATATACGATCAACCAATGTTTATCAAATTTGAAAAAGTAAAAAAAAATGGTTCGATCATCTTCTTTTTATTTCTAGAACCAAGAGATCCTTGAATCGAGATCCTAATGCATATAGATACAAATGATCCAATGGAGCAAGAATTTCTAGAAACATTTGGAACATTTCATTTATAAGTAGAAGAGTTGTTCTCAAGTAGTGTAAATTTTGTAACATTTTTTTATTTTTTTATAATCGCCAATTAAAAGGAACATTTTTGCAATTTTTGTCATAAATGTGTGCTTAGTTTATGTGAATAATTACCATATCAGATGTGCTAAACTGAAATAAAAATGGAAGTAATTATAGAAAAAATAAGAATAAAGAAATTAGATGTAATTTAAAACATTTTTCCATTACTTCTGAGATGCCTCATAGCACTTTATAAACCTCCTTTGTAGCAACATACATCCAAATAATTTATCTTAACTAATATTCTTAATTAGTTTCTCATTTGTAGCGCCATGCATCGAAATTCATAATTTATCTTAACTAATATTTTTATAGTTTCCTCTAATATCTCAAGTAAAGTCTACTGCCAAGTTTTTTTAATACTTTTTCACAAAAATATTTAATATCTTACTATAAATTTACTACTACCAAGATTCTAAAAAATCATAAAAACAAAGCATTGCTTTATATCATTGATTGAACTATTAGGTGTATGATGTGGTGCTCTTCTGAAAATGTAAAATTGGTGAATGATAAGACATACAGAAAATGTTCTGTTTATTGTTCAAGTTGGCCAAAAAAAAAAAAAACTATACCAATGCTCCTTTGACAATGTAATTCCATCTTTCCATAAAAAAGTCATTTTGGATAACATATATCGACAAGACAACCCTCGTGGTTAAAAAGAGCCTTTAGCCATGAGGACTTTTACGAACAAACATATTTAATATTTTATTATTTTGCAACAAAAATTGGGTTGTGCCTATTAATAATTCATTTCCCACAAATTTTATAATGTAACAATATTTTTATTGTAGTCTTAATATTCTTCGTGCCAAATTACTTTCCATATATATAAAAAAGAATAAATTGCATGTATACATGTTTTGATTGCTTAGCTTTGGATTAAAGATTAGAATTGGAAAAGTATGCCAGAGTACCGAACTTCATATAATATTTTATCTAGAAACTGTTACATAGTTAATCATGAGATTAGACTTTGTTTTGTCCTAAAGGTATTACACATGCTAGTTGCATGAATGTTTCGTATTTGATTCGTGGATGCTTAAATAAGGGGGTTGTTGGGTATGATCCTATGTGATAATAATTGTAATTGATTTAGAATTAGAGAAAATTAGGAAAATACTGCAATGCTCCAAAAATTACAACAAAAAATCTAAGAGTGTATATTTCAGCATAATGAACTTAAACCCAAAAAAGAGAAAGGTTCATTCTCTACCTTAAAAGAAAAATGATTGGGTAGCGCTCTCCGCCCTTTAGAGTGAGCAATATTTATCTTTTAGCCGCCAAAAGAGAAAGGAAACTCAAGTCATGTGCTTGGTAAGGAAATCTCGGTGAAGTGTTCACGGAGCAAAGAAGCCCAAGTGGTTCACTTGGCAATTGTACGGTTTGTTTTCCACCTTTAAGGGGAGCTCTATAGTGGAAACCTCAAGACGTGCTTTTGAGGCATGGACGTAGGCAAGAGGGGCTGAACCATGTAAAAATCTTGGTGTCAATGTTTACATTTCTTTATCCTTACTCTCCTTACATTATTATGTTCATTATTCTTATTAAATATTTTTATGTTTTGAATTGATATGAAGAGCATAATTGTATGGAGATATTGCACACTATGTATTTGATGAAATGTCTCTATGATCTTTAATTCTATTTTAACATTGATAGACATATATCCATTTAGCTCAATTCATTCCTAATACAATGAACCATTTTATGAATGAATGAGTAGCACTCCAGGTGCTTGATTAATTGCCTATGTAGGTTTTAATTTTTACATCATATCCATAGGTAATTCCCCAAGTATCATTTTGATCAATTTACTCCTTTATTTTACTAGCATTTATTTTATAATTATTTATTTAATGAATGTTGTTTAAATGTTTTATATGAGGAAGATGTGACGAATGCTTGGAGTATTTGGTTGAGTTGTAGAATTGATTAAATTGTTAATTGATTGAGTATTTATTTGATTATCTTTCTGCCAATCAATTTGCATATCATGTGTTTGATAAAATGCGCAATTAACATTTTCACACACTTCAAGCATGATATGTTGCACTTACATGAACACTTTATTTGTTGTATCCGCTAGATCATTTAAGTGCATAATAAATAGAGCATTCTCATTCCCACTTGTTGAGTACATAAGCTCACTAAGTGTTTGACAAAAAGTCCAAACAAACAAATTTTGTCAAAATGAGCTAAATCGAAAAAGTTTCATCATTTGCCTATTATCCCTATTCACCCCCCTCTAGGGATAGCTAGAGTATTGTTTGATTTAGGTTCTTTATATTCTTTCATTGCCTTGTCATTTGTGACCACACTTGGACTAAAACCTGAACTTATGAGTGATGTTTTATATATTATGACTCCACTTGGAAGCGCGACGACACTCAATAGGGTATGTCGTGCTTGCCCTATTAGGATTGGGGAGTTAGAGCTTCCTATTGATTTGATTGTACTGTAGATGAAAGAGTTTGATGATATATTAGGTATGGATTGGTTGGCAAGATATCATGCCCAGTTGAACTCCCATGAGAAGATAATTATCTTCTCACTTCTGGGACAGTTACCCTATTAGTTTAGATGTGAAAAGTTTGAGGGTACTATGACCATAGGGTTTCTTGGCCATGTTGAGTTAGGTGCGCAACATATGACTGTGGAGCGGATTCCTATTGTTTCAGAGTATATTGATGTATTCCAAAATATTCTGAGTTTGCCTCCTAGGAGGGCAATACATTTTTGCATTGATCTTATTCCTGGCACATCACCTATCTCTAAGGCAACCTATAAGATGGCACCAGTTGAGTAGAGGGAATTAAAGAGTCAGATCTAGGATTTGCAAGATCATTAGTTTATTCAGCCTAGTACATCACCCTAGGGAGCACCTATTCTGTTTGTCAAGAAAAATGACAAGTCACTCCGCTTGAGTGTCGATTATCTTGCACTAAGTAAAGTGACAATCAAGAATAAGTATCATTTACCACATATTAATGATTTTTTTGACCATCTCAAAAGGGCACAATTGTTCTCTAAGATTGACTTAAGTACTGGTTATCATCAGTTGAGGATTAAGGAGGAGAATATTACTAAGACTGCCTTCACAACTCGTTATGGTCTCTATGAGTTCTTAGTTATGCCTTTTGGGTTAACTAACGCTCTAACAACTTTTATGGATCTGATGAATTGAGTTTTTAGACCTTATTTGGATCAGTTTGTAGTGGTATTTGTGGATGACATTATGATATATTCCAAGAGTAAGGAGGAGCATGAGTGACATTTGAGCATTACACTTCAGACTTTGCATGAGCATCAGCTCTATGCTAAGTTTGAGAAGTGTGAGTTTTGGCAATAGCATATAAAATTTTTGGGACATGTGATCTCTGGGGATGAAGTCTCAATGAATTCTGCCAAGGTGGAGGTTGTGTTGCGTTGGAAATAGCCTACTACTGTTACCGAGATTCGTAGATTCTTGGGACTGGCAGGATACTATAGGCACTTCATTGAGGGCTTCTCCAAGATTGTTGCACCTTTGACTCGTTTGATCCGGAAGGATGTGAAGTTTGTTTGGGATCACCGTTGCGAACAGGCATTTGAGGAGTTGAAGACTAGATTAACTTCAGCACCAGTTCTTACTAGGTGCAAAATTTGTTATCTACACGGATGCATTGCATCAGGGTCTTGGGTGTATTCTAATGCAAGAGGATAAGGTGGTGGCATATGCCTCTAGACAGCTTAAGCCACATGAGCAGAATTACCCTACACATGACTTGGAATTAGTGGCAGTGATTTTGTCACTGAAGGTGTGGAGGCATTACTTGTATGGTGAGAAATTTTAGTTGTTCTCCAATCACAAGAGCCTCAAGTATCTTTGCTCTCAAAAGGAGCTAAATATGAGACAACGAAGGTGGATGGAGAAGATGAAGGATTTTGATATGACCCTTCAATATCTCTATGGGAAGGTGAATGTGGTAGCTAATGCATTGAGCCTGAAGCTGAGAGAACTAGTTGCCTTTATGATGATACGGGAGTGGATGATGTTACAGGCATCAGCAGAGTTCTCCATTATATTGACTTCTCAGAGTGTGGGCACTCTTCATTGTAGTTTAACAGTACAACCGACCTAGATCAATCAAATTATATAGGCATAGACTCAAGATGAGAGGGTGCAAGCTAGAGTAGTTAAGGTTGCTGAGGATGAATGTAATGCAGACTGGATTTGTGGGGCTGATGGAGGTGTGAGATTTTGAGGTAGGTTATGTGTTCCATACTTAGCAGACTTCAAGAGAGAAATTTTAGAGGAGGCACACCACTTTAGGTACATGATGCATCCCGATGGCACTAAGATGTACCATGACCTTAAGAGGCAGTTTTGGTGGAAAGGCATGAAACGTGATGTAACAAACTTTGTATCTAGATATCTCACTTGTCAGCGAGTGAAGATTGAACATCAGAGACCAGTTGGACCATTACAGCCATTGCGTGTGCTTGAGTGGAAATGGGAGCATGTGACGACAGATTTCATTGTTGGGTTACTGAGGTCAAAATAGAACCATGATGTAGTATGGGTAATAGTGGACCGATTGACTAAATTAGCTCATTTTTTGCCTATTTGAGCTACTGACAAGATGGAGAAGTTATGTGATCTCTACATTAAGGAGATGGCCAAGCTCCATGGATTGCCAATGTCTATTGTTTCAGATCATGATCCTCATTTTACATCTCAGTTCTAAAGTAATTTTTAGAATGTTTTTGGTACTTCTTTGAGTTTGAGTATCGCCTTTCATCCTCAAACCAATGGTCAGTCAAATAAGGACATTCGGGTATTAGAGGATATGATGCATGCTTGTGTGTTAGATTTTTGGGGTAGTTGGGAGGATCACTTACCGCTGATTGAGTTTGCCTATAATATTAGCTATTAGGCTAGCATTGGCATGGCACCTTATGAAGCACTGTATAAGAGACTTTATCGTTCACCGATATGTTGGGTTGAGGTTAGTGATAATAGTCTATTAGGGCCCAAGTTGGTGCGAGAGACCACATAAAAAGTAGCTATCATTCGAGATTGACTTCGTATAGCTCAGAGTCGACAAAAAAGTTATGCAGATCGACATCATCGAGCTTTGGAGTTTAATTTGGGGGACTTGGTGTTTTTGAAAGTCTCACCTATGAAGAGAGTTATGAAATTTGGTGGTAAGAAAGGGAAGTTGGCTCTTCGATTTATTGGACCTCTTGAGATCACAGAGAGGATTAGGGAAGTGGCATATAGATTGACTCTACCTTCCAGTTTATTAGTTGTTCATGATGTCTTTCATGTCTCTACGTTGAGGAGATGTTTGAGAGATGAGACTCAAACTACTAACTATAAAAAGGTAGAGTTTTGTCTTGATGCTACATATGTTGAGACACATGCGAATTGTGGACCATATGGTGAAATGGTTAAGGCAAATAGAGATATCCCTAGTGAAGGTGGAGTGGAATCATCAAAATGAGAGAAAGGCTACATGGGAGTTAGAGCCAGAAATGATGGAGAAGTACCCACAACTCTTCGAATAAAGTATATATGCCAATTTCAAGGACGAAATTTCTTTTTAGAAGGGTAGGATGTAACACCTCAAAATTTTTTAAAAAAGAAAAAGGGATATAGAAGTAAATAAGTAAAATATTTGGGTGTATTTATTCTTTATATAAGGGTATATATATATATTTAGGTTATAAGATTAGTGATTGGAATTAAATATGACTCTAATCCTAATAGGATGATAACTTCTAAATAGACTCTATAAATTAAAACGGCTACAATTTTATATTTACGGATGGTATAACCAAAACCCTCAATCTTGTTTTTACGCAAGGCACACACAGAGAGAGAAAGAGACCCGGCAGAGGGATCGGTGTGGAGAAGAGGTGAAGAGTGAATTGAAGAGTTGGTTCAGGCAAGTTGATTCTTGCCCAATTCTTATATATATATATATATATGTGTGTGTGTGTGTGTGTGTGTGTGTGTGTGTATATATATGTATGTATGTATATGTATATATATATGTATGTATGTATGTATATTATATATATGTATGTATGTATTTTATATCTAGTTGATATATCTTATAAAAATCAAGTGGCAGCAAGTTCCAACCCGTTCTCTCTAAGGTAAATTCTTAAATGAGTGAAGGTATTGTTCTTGACGTTACATTAGGTTGGAGTATGGGTTCTGCCAAATTAGAATGTAAGTTTAGGGCTATATGTGTGAATATATATATATGTGTGTGTGTGTGTGTGTAGGATATAACGAGGTATATCTGTGTGAATTGAAACATGCAAGTTGTTGTTTTTCTATTATTTTTGTTGTATACAAACTTGTTTTAGATATCTAATTGGTGAAATCTTGTATATATGCTATTATGTCTGTTAACTTGAACTTATATACATGTATATATGGTATTGTTTTGCCTTAGTTATGAATAGTACATGTGTTTGTTCTTTCTAAGGATTACTTATGCTTACTGTGGGTATATGGTATATGCATGTACAAGGCTCTATTATTGTTAGGGTTACCTAGAGATTTATTAACATTTTATGTTCATTGTTATATTAATAAAAGAAGACATACACATGGTTGATTGCTATGTTTATATATATAATTTTATGATGCAAGCAGGGGATATATATTAATGCACATTACACATGTTAGGTAGATATACATATGGTTAGTTTGGTATACGTGTTTTGATTGTTTAGCTTTGGATTAAAGATTAGAATTGGAAAATATGCCAGAGTACTGAACTTCATATAATATTTTATCTAGAAATCGTTGCATAGCTAATCATGATATTAGACTTTGTTTTGTCCTAAAGGTATTGCACATGCTAGTTGCATGAATGCTTTCGTATTTGATATGTGGATACTTAAATAAGGGGGTTGTTGGGTATGGTCCTATGTGATAATAATTTTAATTGATTTAGAATTAGAGGAAATTAGGAAAATACTACAATGCTCCAAAAATTACAAAAAAAAAAAAAAAAATTAGGAGTATATTTTAGCATAATGAACTTAATT
Organism: Cornus controversa; assembly: GCA_026545225.1. Classification (NCBI taxonomy): domain Eukaryota; kingdom Viridiplantae; phylum Streptophyta; class Magnoliopsida; order Cornales; family Cornaceae; genus Cornus; species Cornus controversa. Next base: position 30,037,554 of record CM048846.1, on the reverse strand, counting down.
ATATTAAAATCATTAAGTTTTGATGAGGTCTAAGTAGTAAAATATGGTTATGACTTTAAGGTGCATAATGTACGTGCTAATCGTTGTTTTAATGTATTAAATGTCAAACACATTTAATAAAATTTAAAAGATGAAATTTTTTTGATAAATTTGAGAGGTAGTCTGGGACTAACTTTATAAAGGATTAGGTATGGTCAGGGACCTACTTCCTGGGAGTGCACTATCCTTTTTGTTATGGCCATTGGATTGAGCGTACCCTTATTATGTGGGCATGGTCCGGGACCATGTGGGTGAGTAGACGTCCAACCCAGCCACATGTGTGTTTTCGGTAGTCCGGGACTATGCGATGCACACCATTGATTGGAGTGGAGCCCGAGGCTCATATGAGATAAGTGAAATTTAATACAAGTTAATCAAGATGGTTAACAAGTTTATGGTTTGAATTTGTGTTCTGTTTTATATTTTGGTAATTATAATATATGAAAATTTATGACTTGAGATGAATACATGTAATTAATACATTTTCACGAGTTGATTTTATATATGGAAGTATAAGGTGAGTCGATTTCTTGAGCTTATGAACTCATTCCTTAACAATTTTCAGGTACACATTGATAAGAATGTGATTGATAGGTCCCAAACACAGAGAATATAAATGCTAAGATAATTGTTTTCTCTTCGGATGAGAAACGTACCACAATTTGAATGCAAATACTTTTTTATGCTTGTTGATAAGTTCTGGGCTGCTTAAATAAGCAAAGCCATGTACAAGAATGTCAAAAATTAAGGGAAACTAAATTGGAACTCAAACACGTAAAAATAGAGCACACAAATACATGTAAAAATCTCAACTCTGATGTAAAACTCTCAACTACCAAAGACCCAGTCCAATCCAGCGATCTTCTCGTTCTCTACTTGCCCATGACTGCAACGGTCTTTATTCATGTCCACTTCATCCTAGATGTTTGGGATTTGGATTTAGGCCTCTTTTCGAATGACGTGGCCTAATAATACCTCCCCCATCAAGTGGATCCTTTTCCTCAAGGTCCATATTTAGAAATTGCTCAAGCAACGACTGGGTTGTCTCCCACGTGGCCTCTTCGGGTGGTAGATGCTTCTATTGAACCAAGCTCTCTTCTTCAAATTGATTTCCCTGTTTGATCCAGCAAGTGTCCAATATTTGTTAAGGTTCCAGTATAATTATGCCTTCATCGATCACTGGTGGCAGTTTTGTAAAAGGAACCACCAGATCTCCCACAAATTTTTTAAGTAGTGAAATGTGGAAGATCGGATGAATTCGAGCTCCTTTCGGCAGCTGAAGCTTGTAAGCAACCGCTCTGATTTTTTGCACGACTGGATATGGCCTGTAAAATTAACTAGCAAGCTTCTGGTGGACTCGTTTGAAAATCGATTGCTGCCAGTAGGGATGCAACTTGAGAAACACCATATCACCTACTGCGAAAGTCAACTATCGCCTTCTTTGATCTGTTGTCTACTTCATGAGATTAATGGAAGTCTCCAAGTTCGCCTTTAGTTGACGCAACAACTCATCTCTAGACACGAAGCTCTGGTCCACCTTATACACTAAAGAATTACCACTATGGTAATTGGGAAGCAAATAAGGCAAATGACCATATAGTGCTTGGAATAGAGTCATTCTAGTAGATGCATGGTACGTCGTATTCTGTCATAGTTCAGCCCAGGGAATGTAGGTGCTCCACTTGTGCGAACATTGATGAACAAAGCATCGAAGATATTGTTAGACACATCGATTAACCACTTCCGCCTATCCGTTAGTTTGCGAATGATAGGTAGAACTGAGTTTTAATTATGTACCTGACATTTAAAAAAATTTCTGCCAAAATCGACTAATAAAGATTGGATCTCGATCGCTAACGATCGATTTAGGAAGGCCATGCAACTTGATAACCGCTTTCATAAATTTTTTAGCTACGCTCTTAGTAGTAAATGGATGGGTTAAAGTTAAGAAATGTGCAAATTTACTTAACCTGTCAATGACTACTAAGATTGTATCCTTGTCGTTAGACATCGGCAAACCTTCAACGAAGTCGAGAGTAATATCATCCCAAACTTGGCATGGAATGGGCAAAGGCTATAGGAATCCAGCAAGGGAAAGTGTCTCAAACTTCATTTTTTGGCATACCTCATAGTGCTTGACATACTCTTGGACGACTTGGTGCATTTTAGGCTAATAAAATTGCTAAGCTAGCCGTTTGAATGTCCGTAAGATGCCCGAGTGCCCTCTAATTTTGGTGTTGTGTGTTTCATTCAACACCTTAGTGCACAGCGTCCCACATGAAGGAATGACCATCCTTCCTTTAAATATCTAAAGTCCTTGGTGTTGTGAATATGGTCCTTCGGGTTGAGCCTTGGCCACCTGATCTACAGACTGAATATACGAATTTCATTCGTAAGCATCTTTAATCTCATCCCACAAGGTTACAGCGGCTACATGTAGATGATGAAGTACTGCACTATTTGGCTTACGTGAGAGGGCGTCTGCAACTGAGTTCTGGCGGCCTTGACGGTAAATAATTTTGTAGTCATAACATATTAATTTGGCTACCCACTTTTGCTGCTCCAGCATCACCACACGTTGATCCAGAAAAAACTTCAAGCTGCAATGGTTGGTTTGGATGAAGAATTTCCTTCCCAGTATATAAGGTCGCCACAAGCGTATGGCCTCTACAATTGCAAGCATTTCCTTGGCGTAGGTTTACCACGATTTTTTAGTAACTCCAAGTGCACGACTCATATAGGCAATGGGCTTGCCTTGCTGAGTTAAGACTATGCCAATCCCCTCTCTTGAGGCATCGATTTCAATGGTGAAAGAATCATTGAAATTAGGCATAGCCAAAGTGGGAGTGGTGGTCATTGCTTGCTTAAGAGTCGAGAAGGTTGTTTCGGCTTCTTCATGCCATCCAAACTTCCCCTTCTTGAGTAGGTTGGTGAGGGGTCAAGCGATGATGCCGTAATTTTAAATGAACTTCGTATAGTATCCTATCAAGCCTAAAAAATCACGCAATTTGGAAATATTAGTAGGTCGGGGCCATGCGAGCATGGCTGCCATTTTTTTGTCATCAACCTTCACTTTGCTGCCTCAAAATCTCCAAAGTTTGTGCAACGTGCATCACATGTTTATCCCAAGTAGAGGTATATATGAGAATATCATCAAAGACAACCAAAATGAACTTTCGAAGGTGAGGTCAAAATATAGAGTTCATGATGGCCTGTAATGTAAAGGGTGCATTACAAAGGCCAAAAGGCATTATGAGGTATTCGTAATGGCCATTATGAGTACGAAAAGTAATCTTAGAAATATTGGGAGGATTTACTCTTACTTGGTGATATCCGACTCACAGATCCAGCTTCGTAAAATATGAGGCGCCATATAATTCATCCAGCATGTCATCCACTGTTGGAATGGGGAAACGATCCTTGATGGTGGCGTTATTAAGATCGCGGTAGTCCGTGCAAAATAGCCAACTTCCATTTTTTTTTTTACGAGTAATACTGGCGATGAAAATGGACTAGTGCTAACATGAATATGTCTGAAATCTAGCATCTCCTGCACCTGTCTTTCGATTTCTTTTTTCTGAAAGTGGGCATATCTATAGGGGCGTACATTAATCTGTTCGGTGCCCTCTTTAAGTGTAATGCAGTGATCTACCTCGCGCACAGGTGGTACACACGAGGGGTCTTGGAACACATCTTTGTACTTCTGTATTACCCGCTGCATGTCTTGATGCTTAACGCCATAAACTGCACCCTGTAACATGTCCTTCGTAGTCGAAGGAAAGCATACAGCAAATAACATCTGGCCCCGTCTGCAATCCTTTGAGATTTTTTTTTAATGTAGCCTCCTGAATTGATTGCTCGCCCAGTCCTTGCAACCTTCAAGCTTGATTATTCCATATGAAGTCCATGGTTAATTGCTTCCAATTACAAACCATGGAACCCAACATTTCCAACCATTGGATGCCCAACACTAGATCAAGACCTGATAAGGGCAGAGAGAAGAGGGTGAGGTAAAACTTAGTGCCTTGTAATTCACCAATACCTTATCAAATCGCCCTTGACATATTAGTCGTTTGCCATTCGCAACTCAAACAATGAACTATTCTGTTGGTACTGGTAAACGCAGCGTGCTTGCCAAGCGATCACTGATGAAGTTATTCATAGAGCCACTGTTGATCAACACCATCACTTTGTGAGAGCCCGTAGTTGATGTCATACACATTGTTCTCGAGGCAATCCATCCTGTCAATGCGTGTAGCGTGATTTCAGGCTCCAGTTCGGGTTCTTGCACCTCTCCCATATCTCCCCCTTGTTCAAATTCCACTTTTTTTTTATCAGTAACATCCTCACAAACCATATTACCAGCGCCTGCGTAGCTCTTCAAGAGTAATAACTGAGGTTTTTGGCATTTATGCCCAGTTGTAAATCACTCATTGCAGTTAAAATAGGAGCCTTGCACTCTTCTCCTCTGCATCTCCTCCCATGATAAACATCTTACTGGAGCAGCTGAAGTAGCAGGAGCTACATGAGTGGGTTATGGAAGAGCTAGAAGAGCTTTTGTAGGTGGTGGTCGCATGAACCACTACTGTCGTGCAAGCTGCTCGTCTCTCATCCATGCCAAATTAATGGCCTCCTTGGGGGATTGCAGTTTAAACATCTGAATCTAATTAGAATCACGTTGATAGTCTCTCAACGTTCCTAGCTGTTTGATCCTTGAGAGAGCTTCATCGAAGTCTTCACAGTCTGATGGTCCAAAGTGAGCCCATAATTCCTCTTAGAATTTTTCCCATAAAATCACATCTTTGGCTCAGTTTTCCAAGGAAATAATTCCAACAGAAGGGTTGAAGGTTAAGCAGTTTATTTGGGGCCTACGACCGTATTTGCGAGATAGAGTTGGACTTCTAGGTCTGACCAACTATGCAGCAGTGGTGGAGAGGGCATTGGTAGCCGAGGGGTTTGGTAATGATAACCAAAGGATTAGGGAAGCATAGAACCAAGCAAGGGCCACGGGATCTCTTGCGGATAACCGTGCTAAGAATAAGTGAAAAAATGGTAAGTCATCCTCACAAGGGCCACAAACTCAATCTGTGACTTCTGTGGCTATACCTTCTTGATCCTTCTAATCTAGAATAGTTTGTTACAATTGTCAGAAGCCAGGACACAGAATGGCTGAGTGTACACAAGGACAAGTTCCTTCAGTGGCAGAGAAGAGGTGCTTCAATTGTCATCAGTTGGGGCATATGAGCTGAGATTGTCCACAAAAGAAGGGTGCACAGGGTGGTATGAGTTCATAGTAGCGTCTTGCATAGTCTACGGCTTCACAGTCAGGTTCCAGGGCATTGCCACCACCACAGACAGTGCCTTCAGCTCAGAGCTCGCGGGCGCCGGCTAGAGGAGTTGCGTCTAGTGCTCCTAGTTAGCAGTCTGGATATCAGGGTATGGGACAGCAGGGCCAGAGAGCACAGGGCCGTGCCTTTACTCTTATCCCATCAGAGACCTCGGTAGGACCGTCAGTAGTCTGAGGTATATTTCTTGTATCTAGTTCATGGGCTAGGGTTTTAGTGGACTCGGGTGCATCGCATTCATTCATTTCATGTGCATTTATTTGTGCTTTGGGGTTAGAGGTGTCATCTTTGGATTCGACCTTGTCCATTGATACGCCAGTTGGGGGTAGGGTGACTTTGAGTAGAGTATGCTGATCTTGCAAGATCGAGATATCAGGACACCGATTAGCGTTTGATTTCATCCTTCTAGATATGACTAGCTTTGATGTGATCTTGGGTATGGATTGGCTATCGACCTATAGAGCTAACATTGATTGTTACAGGGGAAGAGTGACCTTGCATACGCCGAAAAGTGTTAGAATTTGTTTTGTGGGAGAGCGTGATGACTTCTACTTGTCGTCTCCACTTGGTTCTAGTGATCGGAAAGGGCTTGGGTATTTCTTAGCGAGCCTACTTGTTGATGGTGATGATGAGACACTTAGAGAGCTTCCTCATGTAGTGTGTGAGTTTATGGACATATTTTCGGGGGAATTGACACAGTTGCCTCTGAAATGAGAAGTAGAGTTTGTGATAGATCGGTACCGCGCCCATTTCTATGGCACCGTACCGAATGGCACCGGCTGAGTTGAAAGAGTTGTAGGACCAATTACAACAGCTACTAGACAAGGGATTTGTACGCCCTAGTACATCGCCTTGGGGAGCTCCAGTTCTTTTTGCTAAGAAGAAGGACGGGTCTTTGCGGCTTTACATTGACTATAGGAGGTTGAATCGGGCAACGATCAAAAATAAGTATCCCTTGCCAAAGATAGATGACTTGTTTGATCAACTTAAGGGTTCAGGGTGTTTCTCAAAGATAGACTTAAGATCGGGCTACTATCAGTTGGGGATTAGAGAGGCGGACATTCTGAAAACCGCTTTTCACACACGATACGGGCAATATGAATTTTTGGTGATGCCATTTGGTTTGACAAATGCACCGGCGGCATTCATGGATCTAATGCATAGAGTGTTCAATGCTTACTTGGACAAGTTTATGGTTGTGTTCGTTGATGACATCCTAGTGTACTCGTCTTCGGAAGAGGAGCACAAGGGTCACTTGAGGATTGTGTTGCAACTCTTAAGAGAACATCAATTATATGCCAAGTACAAGAAGTGTGAATTTTGGCTAGCGGAAGTGAAATTCCTTAGGCATGTTGTGTCCGAAGGAGGAGTTTCCGTAGATCCATCCAAGATAGAGGCGGTGATGGGTTGTGATATGGTCGGAACTAAATTATATTGTAAGCTTAATTTTGCCCTTTTTATCAAAATATAATTTAACCACTCGCAAGAGCACGAATCTTTGTAGATAAGGTTCTATATAGAGGGTATCGATCCCACGAGGACTAGTCACAATTGTCTTAAAGGAAGATTAATTCTACTTTAATTCAAAAAATAGATTTTTGAATTTGTGTTTAAAAACTATTGCATGAATGAAATGACAAGAAAAGTAAAGAGTTTAAAATTGGGAGAGAGAACTAGGGTTGGTTTCCACCACTAGCCATTCACATGTTCATAAGTGTAGCAAGCATGGGATTCATTAATTAAATGCCTAACAATGTCATTAGGCTTGTGACCTCAATGACATATCAAAAGATCAATGTGTGTGCTAACCTATCATAATCCATCTTCAACAAGCATAGCTCTTCAACCTAACTAACTACCTAATTACTCTACTCTCTAAGTGAACACTACATGCATCCAAACTACCTTGTCTTGGCATGGTCTATACAAACTAACATCACACATTCATTTAAACACCATTATCTAGCCATCATTTGCACTTCTTGTGGAATATGCAAATGTTGTGCATTCAAGTGACAAAATCTACTCTAAGACAAGAATAAATTCCAAATCAAATGAATATATATAAGAGATGTATTTGTGTACATAATCACTAGGCTAAATAATCAACATTTAATTACAAATCCCAAGAGCTACAAAGATGAACAAGTTTACATGGCTAGGGGTTGAAACCAACACCCTAGTAGAAGAGTTAGTTGCTCATGGTTGCCTTGCACCCTTCCATTGATGAAGAAAGTGAAGCTTCTTGGTCTGGTTCAGCTTTTCCTCCTCCTCTCCCGAAGGTCTCTCCTCTTGTATCTTGATGTGTGTTGAGAGATATGAGATATGTGTGGCTTTTTGGTGCTTTTTGGCTCCTTTTTCTCCTTTGGGGCCCACCATATATATATATATATCATTATATATATCTCTTGTATCAAGAAGGCCCCCAAAATTCTTGTTCAAGTCAGACAATCCCCCTAAGTCGTGCAAAAAGGGGGATTTTGTTGCAAGTGGGAGAGCAGGTGAGCAAGTGGCCAAGTGGGCTCTGCAGCATCTCGATTGATCGAGATTTCGATCAATCGGAATGATATCTCGATCAATCGAGATTTCGATTAATCGAGATCAACATCTCGATTGATCGAGATGCCTTGGGCTGCATTTTCTGATTTCTTCTCTTGATTGCAGAAAGCTTCCAACTTTGCTCCATTTACTCCAATACCTGCAAAACATCAAAAACACAAAAATACCGTAAACATATCTCGGTAAACGCAAAAACGGAACTAACGTATGTAAGAAAGAGGGTTCAAATGCATAGAATTGAACACTTATCAGGTTGGGAAAGACCTAAGAGCGTATTTGAGATACGTAGTTTTTTGGGATTGGCCAGGTATTATCGAAGGTTTGTGAAGGACTTTTTGAGGCTAACTGCACCTATGATGAAGCTTACCCGAAAAGGAGTGAAGTTTGTATGGGATGATGCTTACGAGCATGCATTCATAGAATTGAAGAGTCGGTTGACTTCGGCTCCAATTTTGATCATTTCGGAATGTGGGTTGGGGTACACAATTTATTGTGACGCTACACGACTCAGTTTGGGATGTGTGCTAATGCAAACTAAACGAGTAGTGGCGTATGGTTCGAGGCAATTGAAAACACATGAACAGAATTATCCGGTACATGATTTGGAGTTGGCGGCAGTGATATTTGCACTTAAGGTGTGGAGACATTATTTGGATGGCGAGAAGTTTGAAGTGTTCTCGGATCATAAAAGTCTCAGATACCTTTTCTCACAAAGGATTTGAATATGAGGCAACGGAGGTGGATGGAGTATATGGAGGACTATGACTTCGACTTACAATATCATTCGGGAAAGGCCAATGTAGTGGCAGATGCATTGAGTACGAAGTCACATGGTAGCTTAGCGAGCTTAGCCATACGGGAGTGGAAAATGATGGAAGACATCTCAGAAATGGGATTACATTTTAGTGAGGATGATGGACCGGCGATGTTATTTACTCTTATCGCTCAACCAACGCTTGTGAGTAGAGTGATTGAAGAACAGAGGAAGGATAGTGAGGTTGAGGCTATTTGCACGCGAATTTTGGGTGGCGAAGTAGTGGAAGGATGGACAGTTCATTCAGATGAGAGCATGAAATTCCAAGGGAAGATGTTTGTTCCCTTAGCTTATCGGGACGAGATTCTAAGAGAGTTTCACAACTCGAGGCTAGCAGTGCATCCAGGTGGTACCAAAATGTACCATAACCTACGCAAACAGTATTGGTGGAAGGGTATGAAAAAGGATGTAGCTCAGTTTGTGGCGAGGTGCCTCACTTGTCAACAAGTGAAGGCCGAGCATCAGAAACCAGCGGGGTTGTTGCAGCCATTGCCTGTGGCTATGTGGAAATGGGAGCATGTCACTATGAATTTTGTGACGGGACTTCCAAGGTCGAGGAAGGGTCACGACGCAGTTTGGGTGGTCGTTGACAGATTGACGAAGGTAGCTCACTTTATTCCCATTAGAGTGATAGATGATGTGGATACTCTCAGTAGATTGTATATTGAGCAGATCCTTAGGCTTCATGGCGTTCCAGTTTCTATTATTTCAGATAGAGACCCGTGATTTATATCTCGGTTTTAGCAGAGTTTCCAGGCAGCACTTGATACGGACCTTCACTTTAGTACGGCTTTTCATCCCCAGACGGATGGTTAGTCCGAGCGTACTATACAAATTTTGGAGGATATGTTGCGGGCGTGTGTACTTGATCTTTGGGGCAGTTGGGAGGATCACCTTCCTTTGGTGGAGTTTGCATACAATAATAGCTATCAAGTTAGCATTGAGATGGCTCCATTTGAGGCTTTATACGGTAGACCGTGTAGGTCACCTGTCTGTTGGACAGAGGTTGGAGAGACAGTTTCTTTGGGATCGGATTTAGTTCGGGAAACTACGAAAAGATCAAGGTAATACGGCAGAGATTGCTTACGGCTCAGAGTCATCAGAAAAGCTATACTGATAGGAGACGACGGCCACTAGCATTTGAGGTGGGGGATCATGTTTTTCTGAAGGTCTCGCCACAGAGAGGTTTGATGAGGTTCGGTCGTAGTGGCAAGCTTGCACCACGATTTATCGGGCCATTTGAGATCCTGGATTGAGTAGGAGAGGTTGCTTATCACTTGGCATTGCCACCGCAATTGTCAAGTGTGCACAACACTTTCCATGTGTCTATGTTGAGGAAGTATGAACCAGACCCTTCACATGTACTTGATTGGGCAGACCTTGGGGTGGAGGAGGATGTTTCATACGAGGAAAGACCAATTCGGATTTTGGACACTAGAGAGCAAGTGCTTCGGGGAAAGACCATTCCATTGGTCAAGGTGCTTTGGAGGCATCACGGGGTGGAAGAAGCTACATGGGAGCGAGAACAAGAAGTCCGCTCAAAGTATCCTAAGTTGTTCACCACTTAAGGTACATTCTAATTTTACGGACGAAATTCTTATAAGGTTGGGAGGTTGTAGATGACCGTGCCCAATTTTGGCCAATTTTTTAATTTTTGTCATTTATTGCTTTAAATGCATTTTAAATTATATTTAACATGTTTTGGATGCGGAGAACATGTTTAGAAGGTTAGAATATGGTTTTGGGAAGTTTTAAAAACTTTTGAAAAAGTTTGACTTTTTGGTCAATGGGGGTCTGGGATTAGGTTAAGTGGGTCCGAAGATCTGAGAAATTTTATTTTTGATTATAGACTAAACGAAATATTTAGAGTGTTAAGGAAGTGATTTCGAATCCAACGGAGTTTTCGAGAATTAATTCCGAGCTCGAGAATGTACATTAAGTGGCCAGGGGTAAAATGGCCATTTCGCGCCCCTAGGGTTGAGATAAATATCAAAAAGGGTCTAAGACATCTCATTTTACAGATCCCTTTCTCTCTCTACGTATCCCACTTCATCTCTCTCCCTTCTCTCTAGAGTTTGAGGGCCTTAAGGTGTGATTTGGAAGATCTTGAAGAAGAAAAGTGTGTAGGGGACATCAAGGGCATCGGTTTGAACCGATCAAAGTCTCCATTTCGTGAAGTTGAGAAAGTTGAGATTTCTCAAAGTTGGATTCAAAGCTTGGGAATTTGAGGTAGGGGTGCTAGACTCATTTCTACTTTGATCTTGTGGTCCCTTTCTAAATATCATAAGAGATAGCTTTTGATTTCTTGAACCTAGGTCTATGTATATATATATATATATATATATGTATACCATGGTGATTTATGCATGCATAAGTGTCCAACATGTTAGTTAGGGCTTATGCATGGTATGTATGTGCAAATGTGACTATAATGCTTTTGGTGAAAAATGTGTTTGTTTGATGAAAACATGAAAAATATGATTTTCTAGCAAAATCCATGAGCATAGTGATTTTCATGATGTGAGTGTGATAGCATTGTGACAGTCTGAGTTGGAAGGAAAATGCATTGATTTGAGGAAAAATGCATGCATTGTGTGATTATATGCATTAGTGTGATTATATGCACTATATGATGATTTTGGGGTATGGGTGTGAAATTAAGATAAGGGGAAGGCTCCTAGGGTGAAAGACCCAAAACTTGGCCAAGAGGAGGTGCTCCCTTCGGGTTAGTAAACCGATAAAGCACAAGCAGAGTTTGGGTGCCGAAGAGACCTTTACTATTGGAGTGATATGAAAGCCCCCTTTGAATTGATTTGGTGTGAGTTATATACATATGTATTTGCACTTTATGTGAAGCATCCTGCATGATTTGAAAAATGTGGATGTTTGGGTAAAAATGCATGAGCATGTGCATTCATGCATGGCTTACGGGTTAGAGTGGGGATGGGTGAATCATTTCTACTGAGCCGTTAAGATGCTCACCCCATTATATAAAACATTTTCAGATAAGGCACCAATAGAAAACGAAGCATGATTAGCTCTATGGATATATTGAGCTTATTTTTGGACTTTTACTCTTTTGAGATGTAGATAAATGTCTATGCCGGCTTGTGGCATGTAGACAATGGTTGTGGTGTTGCCTTTACATTTGTATCTTCTTATGTATGTGAAATCCAAATGTAAGTGCCACACTTGTAGGAAAGTGATTTTTGAGAAATGTATGTATAATGGCTTCCTTCATTTGAGACTTGTTGAATGTATGCAAAAAGGGCCATTTGAATTCTTATATGTATGGTTCCATGGATTATGTATGAATTCGAAATTTAAATGGATGAATGTATTCTTTTGTCTCTTGTGTCTTAATTTCGTGGATATGAATGTTTAGAGTTGTGGATTTATGTTGGAATCATGGTTGCAGGATCTCAATGTATAAGTTAGATTGTATGGTTGGGTTAATGAAGATCACCTTTGGAAAAATGAGGATGGTTGGGTTCACTTGAATTTTATATGCATTGTGAACTTAGGATGAGTTTTCTATGATTATGCAAGATTTGAGATTCAAATGTACAGGTTGATGTGTGAGTATGATTTTTTATCAATGGTAGATGATTTATATGAGATATGAATGATCTAAGGTGGTTTGGTTGAGATTTGGATTCAATTTGATCTTGTATAGGTGTTTGGGATTTTCTGGGCAGTGCATTTCGATTAATCAAAATGCCCATTTCGATTAATCGAGATGCCCATCTCAATTGATCGAAATGGTTGCAACATTTTATGAATTTTCAAGCTTTATTTCGATTAATCGAAGTCCCAATTTCGATTAATCAAAATAATGCAGGTCCAAGATACCGAGAGGGTTTTTTTTTTATTGATGGGGTCAAAATGTCGATCAATCGAGATGAATCTCGATTGATCGAGATGCCAATCTCGATTGATCGAGATTACTATTCACAGCAAGGTTCAAAAATTGTCCAAACTTCGTTTCGATGTAAGTTCTTCGTTTTAAATCGGAATTGAGTGTGGTTTTTTTTGAAATTGAGTATTTTTGAAAGCTCTATCCAATGGTGTAGGTTTTATAATCAAATTCCATCTGTGTAAAAATTTGAGGTCTAGAATTTAGTGGTTTATACGTATGGAACTAAAGGTGAAAATCAATTGCAAGGGCCATTGATGATCTAATGCCACTTCAAGGGTGTGCATATAGAATGCTTCTGCAATAGAATAGATTATAATGAGATTAAGGTGTGGGAACTAGAGGTGAAATTACGGATTCACCCCCGTTTCCCTCGCTCCTAACCGGGTGTCGAAAACTGGGGCATGACAGAAACGTACCACAATTTGAATGCAAATACTTTTTGATGCCCATTGATAAGTTCTGGGCTACTTAAATAAGAAAAGCCACGTGCAAGAATGTCAAAAATTAAGGGAAACTAAACTGGAACTCAAACACATAAAAATAGAGCACGCAAATACATGTCAAACTCTCAATTGCGACGTAAAACTCTCAACTAACAAAGACCTAGTCCAATCTAGCGATCTTCTCATTCTCTACTTGCCCATGACTACAACAGTCTTTATTCATGTCCACTTCATCCCAGATATTTGGGATTTGGCTTTGGACCTCTTTCCGAATGACGTGGCCGAATAGTGATGGAGTCATGTGAGCCAGATGAAGATGATCTAGCTATTTTCTTAATTTTTTTTAGTTCAATAAAATTGATATGAATTTATGTAATAAGGTTGAGAATTTTTATGGATTATATTAGATGGTGTTACATTTGTTCTGTAGTTATTTATGTTTTTCAATAAAATTCTTTATGGGAGAGTTAAACTATTGTGTTTGAGGTGGATGTTGTTGCAAGTCATGCACTATATTTAAGTATAGAAGCAACGTTTCTATTATTTAAATTTAGGGGTGTGACATTATCCCTTAGTTAATTGAGGGATTTTTTTTTTTTTTTGCAAATCGGCAATTGCCAAGGGAGGTTTTATGCAATTCACATTTTATTTAAAGATACATTTAGAAAGAAAGTAATATAAAAACATTGCCCTATAACAAAACATCATTATTAAAATTGTATCAACAACATATAATTGAAATTTAAAGAAGATAAATTATTTGAGTTACTTTCTTTTAAAATTCTATAAGGATAAGAGCTAGTATTAGTGAAGTAGGATATTTGGAGAGCCTGTGAATCCACTGAGTGGCTACGTATAAAATAATCCAAAAACTTTAATTCATTATTTGAATTTTTCGAACCCTATATCTTACTCTTTTAATCTAAAAATTTGTGCTAACGATGACAAACACTAATTGTTACACTCAAATGATTTTTATTCACTTAATTTTTTACTAGAACTTAAACCAAAAATAGGATTTAGCGAATAGGTTACATGTATATATTATTTTTTTAGAACTATACATTTATTAGATCTATGGATTTTAAATATCAATTCATTGCCTAATGAGCATTCAATTAAAATTTATTAAAGTATGTTTTTGTTGTAACATTGAAGTTGATGATGTTGAGTGCGTAGAAAAACACATAGGGGTGCAACTTGGGTGGACTAACCCAAACTTAACCCAAGCCCAACTTAATTTTTTTATGAACTTGGACAATGTACCATTTTTACAATTAGGGTTGGGCCTATCAACCCAAACATAATTAGGATTGGGCTTGGGTTGAGGTGGCAATAACTCGAGCCTAACCCTAACCCGAATTCTAATTTTATTTTAAATATATTATATATTAAATTCAAATTATGATCACCTTTTCCTTTTCTACTTCCTTTGTTTAAATATTAAATTATAGTATGTTAACACTTTGGAGATTTAATATTCTAAGAATTTGTTTGTAATATTTTAAAATTTTGCATTAATTTAATGCATAGGAGTACTCTAATCCAAAACAAGCTTAAGAAGACATTAATTTTCAAATTGGAGATTGGTCATATGGGTGCATAACTCAAATTAACCCGACTTTTTAACCCAAAATTTCAAACCGTGTTACAAACTTGAGTTTAAAAATTCAAAGATGGGTTGGGCTTGAATTGAGTGGTTAGGGTTAAAGATCGGGTTGGAATTGAATTAGGGTTGAACATTTTATATGTCCGTTGAGCTTGAGTTGTAACTCTAACTTGCAATTCTATATAAGGGGGGGGGAGAGGTTGTCGTTGAAATATAGTCCTTGAGGCATAGTAAAGCAATTGTTATTGTTACACACATATTGACTCTAGAGGGGGGTGGATAGGGTTTAAGGAAAATGATATACAAATTTTGATTTAAATAAAATTCTATGAGCAAATTAAACAATTTTAATTATGCAATGAATAATAGACAAGCAATTAAAGATATTAAGCATAATATAAAGAGTTAGAAATAGAGAATTCAAACGCAATTGACAGCGTAGTTTTTGCAAGTTTAGAAATTCCTACTCCTCGGCTCAACACTCCTATTAAGACTTTTCGAATCGAATAAGGCACTTCCTTATAGGTGGAAAGCAAAACCTTCTTGCTAGGAGAAGAACCTTCTCTTAGTTTCCTTGGGTCACACCAATCTTTGCTAAAGGAACAATCTCCTTTAGACTTCCTTTGGATCAAACCAATCCTTTTGAATGAAAGAAGAGTTTACAAATATCTCTCAAAGATAGATATACAATATGAAGCTCACTATAGATATCTCTCAATATAGATGGATACATAAGTTCAAGCTCACAAGACTAGAGTATAAATGAATTCAAATGTTAAAGCTCAAGTCTAGTGAATGATTTTGAAAGAGAGAGTAGATTAATGTATTGAATGCTCAAAGTGTGTATCTTAGTTCTCTTCAATAAGTCTGAACACATATAAGTGAGAGGCTGCAGAAATATGGTTGTTAAGGTAGTTGGGAAGCATTAAATGCAGAAAATAGCAATTGGATTCAAAATCCGTCAGTATTGGGTGGCTGCTGAATTCATCAGTCGGTTGATGACATTATTTCGATCAGTTGAAGATACTGGCTAAAACAATGTTTCAGCTTCCCCTATTTTTTACACTCTACTGGACTCTATTTTCAGTTTTTACTAGCCGACTGATGGATCTCATCAGGCGGTTGATGACATTGTTTCAGTCACTTGAGACAACGATTTAACTTCCCTTGTTTTGCACACCTCACTAGAACTCATTCTGACGGGTTTCACTATCTTAGTTCTCTTCAATGAGTCTGAACATTGTATAAGTGAGAGGCTGTAGAAATATGGCTGTTGAGGTAGTTGGGAAACATTAAATGGAAAAAATTGGTGTTGGATTCAAAATCCATCAGTATTCAGTATTGGTTGACTGATGAATTCATCGGCCGACTAATGACATTATTTTGATCGGCTGAAGATACTCTTCGACCGACTGAAAAAAAATTTCAGGTTCCCTTTTTTTACACACCCTACTAGACTCTATTTTCAGTTTCTACCAATCGGCTGATAGATCTCATCAGAAGATTGATGACATTGTTTCGGTCTCCTGAAACAATGATTCACATATACACATATGTACATACATATATATACATATATTGTAGTAATTGAAATAATATCTACTGACATGATACTCAAGTGTTTCAGGTTTTCAAGTGATGTGAGAGAGTCATGAATAGTCTATTCTTATGCTGGGATGTATGATCAGAAAATGTCTAGTTTAGGGTAAACACGAACTCTTTGAGAATAAAACAAAGAGTTTCAAAAATAATTAATCACCAAAGAGCTCTAACCTGAGTTTATGCCATTCTCACCGATTAATCTGCCAAAAAAAAAATCGCAAAATGAAAATTAAGATTATACCAATTAAAAGAGCAACAAAAATAATTGTTAACTTGAAGCATCTGATTTCACAAAAAAAAAATTTGCAATATGATAAACAAAGTTCTTTCATTAAACACTAACTCTCTTTTTCTTTTTTCTTTTTTGTTATAGTGACAAATACCATATTCAGCACATATTCTTCAAAGAATTAGATAGAATTTACTAAAAAGAATATCTAATATCAAGAGCAACTCGTATCATTCAACTTAAAAATAAAGCATATATAATGAAATTTTACCTTATGTAGACCTCTTCAATTTCTTTGTACTCCTCTCGGTATAAATTCATGTTGTCTATAAATGATTTATATATTTGATCATTATTTCGGATAATTGATAGAGTTTAAGAGTTTATTAACAGTTGATAATTTTTAGGAGCCTATTAGTAACAAAATTTTAATATAACTAAATGATGTATTAGTAGTTTATTTAATAGAAGACAATAAAATTAGTACTTATTTTTGTTTGGTAATTTATATATATATATATATTAAACTCTTTTCATTTTATCTTTCTTTTACTAATCTGATTTTATTTTAATATAATTCTCATACTTCTAATAAAATTTGTTGTTAAGAGTGAGAAATCCAATAAAAAAAGAATTCTAATACATTTGGTAACTTTCTTTATATATATTATTCTCATACTTCCAATTAAATGTGTTGTTAAGAGTGAGAAATCCAATAACAAAGAATTCTAATACAATTAGTAACTTTCTATATATAAATATATATTTGTTTGATAGTTTTTTTTATTACATTATATATATATATATATATATATATATATATATATATATATATTAAACACTTTTTATCTTTTACCAATCTAATATTATTTTAATATAATTCTCATACTTCCAATAAAATGTGTTGTTAAGAGTGAGAAATCCAATAAAAAAAAGAATTCTAATACAATTAGTAACTTTCTATATATATATTTGTTTGGTAGTTTTTTATTACATTTTTTTATATATATATTAAACTCTTTTTATCTTTTACCAATCTACTTTTATTTTAATATAATTCTCATACTTCCAATAAAATGTGTTGTTAAGGGTGAAAAATCCAATAAAAAAGAATTATAATACAATTGATAACTTTCTTTATATATATTAAAGAGGTAAAAAAAAGAAAGAGAAAAAAAAAACGTGTGCTTATATAATTTATGTGTCTATTCTTTTAATAAAAAAAATGTATTAAAACTTAAAAAAACTCTTTCTACTTTTAATAGTAGTATATAATAGATAGATATAAAATTTGTTTGGTAATTTTTTTATTACGTTTTTTTATATATCTATTAAACTCTTTTTTTCTTTTACCAATCTGATTTTATTTTAATATAATTCTCATACTTTCAATAAAATGTGTTGTTAAGAGTGAGAAATCCAATAAAAAAAGAATTCTAGTACAATTAGTAATTTTTTTATATATATTAAAGAGGTAAAAAAAAGAGAAAAAAGTGTGCTTATATAATTTATGTATCCATTTTTTTAAGAACGATGCTTGGGCACTGCCCTAGCAGGATGAAATTGGTTCTGCTAGGTGACGTGGACCAACGAAAATTCAACACCTGTCCAAATGAATTACATCTGTTTTTATTGGTTAAAGGTAGAACCCATATGAAAAAAAAAACCTCTCTAAGCAAATCTACATGCCCAAGTTGTGTTCAAAACCCTATGGTAGCCAATGCCGGCCCTCCACCGCCACGCCGTCAATACCTAACGTTAGCCACCACCATTGCTACTAACCACCTCTCTCCAATAACCATCACAGAATCACCCACCTACAAATACAAAAAAAAAATAAATAAATAACAGGGCACAAAATCAAAGAGGAGAGATTAACCCAACAACTCACATTCTCTATTTTAGATCTGGGTTGTTTGAGTTACAAAACATGCAAATATGTGTTAATGGTTTCAGAGGCTGAGAAGATGTTTACCCAAAACGTTGATGGTAGCTTCAAATCTATTAATCGGTAAACCCTAAACTTTATTATTGCAAATCTCTGGCGATGGACGAAACGAACAATTATGATTTCACTGTGCAAAACAAGGAAGAGGATGCGGCATTGAACACGAAAGTAGACAACAATGGAGATTGTGATTTTGCTAGGGTTACGGGGAGAGAGACGTGATTTTTCAAATGGGTTAAATCATACGACCCGATTAATCAGTTAAGAAACGGGTATAATTGTTTTTAATTTTTGAATATTTTATAATTTTTTTTGGACACATGTTAGCCTTTTGTTAGATTACGTCACCTAACAGTATCAACTAGGCAGAACCTAAGCATTGTCCTTTTTTTAATAAAAAAAAGGTGTACTAAAACTTTAAAAATCTTTTGTAATTTTAGTAGCAGTAGTAGTGTGTGTGTGTGTATATATATATATATATTATAGTGGAATTCCAAATTAAGTTTGGGCCATATCAAATTGCAAACATAGCGAACATTTTTAGTGGGTCAGATTTGGGCTTAAAACTTCCAAATATGAGGAGGGAAACTTCTAAAAAGAGCACAAAATTTCAAAATTTCCAATTCATTGCAACAAAGAGCTTTGTTTGCATACGAACATCAAAAGACGTCACGCGCTCATTTTCACACCTCCGGCGAACTCCCGGCGATATCAGCCTACCGACCGTCGACAATCGAACACCCTAAACATGCTTGTGAGTTTGTTATCCTGATATCGCTCCTTATTGTGCTTTTGAATTTCTTCATTTTAATAGGAAAAACTTTATGAGCGATCAATTCTATCTGACTGGTACATTATTGTTGAACAATGGAATTAGGGTTTATGTTTTTCAGTTGAATTTGGGGGTTTTCCGTTGATAGTGAAGTTCGTGCTTGCTTTGAATTATTTTAATGTGGGTTTGGCAAATGCTTCTTTCCGGGCCTTGTCATTGCGGCTTGAGAGACTGTACTAGTGTGTCGAGCGTCACAAGAAAATGGGTGGTGGCGATTTTTCCATCCCATTGCGTTAGACAGTGAACCGGGATAGTGTATTGAACAGTATACTGTGTTTAAGGACTAAAAAGAATGATTGCTTGTTTAGCTCCTTAACTCGTTTCTTGGAATCCTTGTCATGATTTTAGTTTCTCTGTTCTTGTATTATATCTAAATTTCTATATTTGAAGTTCTGTTTGGTGCTTTTGGGTACCTTCGAGGAAGCCCTAGCTTGTTTCTGGATTCTGGAGTTGTGATATCTAGGCAGTAATATAGACACTTGTATAGGCACATTTTCTATGTAAACCAGGCTCCTAGCTTATTGCCCTTTCTTCCATAAGCTTTATTATCTCTAATGGAGTGGTTGTGAAGAGGTCCGACGTCCTCGTCGGTACACTTCCGGCCCACTCACACCAGTCCACAAGGGTCACTATAATCCACTCCACTACGAGGCCCGACGTCCTCATCGGTACACTTCCGGCTGGGTTCAGTCTCTGATACCAAATGTAACACCTCGCTCCAACACATGGTATGATATTGTCCGCTTTGGGCCCGAGCCTGCACGGTTTTGTTCTTGGGTTTTACCCCAAAAGGTCTCATACCATTTGAAGAGAACATACTACATATAAGCACATCCCCTTTTCCACACCCAGGCGATGTGGGATTGAGCACCCTGTACCCTGTCAGTGTAGTAGCTCAGCCCAATGTCTATCTTCGCACCTGCCCACTCACACCCGTCCACAAGGGTCACTACAGGAGGATGCATACAAGGCTATGTACCCTATCAAAATTATACCTGGTTGCAGCAACAACATCAACTATTGGTTATGGTGTCGCTGTTGGTGGTATCTACTGCCATAGTACAACTCGGTACTAAAACTGTGACTAGTTATTAGTTAGTACGATGTCATACATAAAATTAGTTATAAAGAATTCAAATTAACTAGGAAGAAGAGTGATATTATTATATATGTACTGTATGCAATTCATTGGCAAATACATATTCTATTACAGATGGTAGTATGGTACAATCGTGAAGTTCACTACATGTACCTAGACTATCAGACATAAAACTTGAATATAAAATATCATTATTATATTTAGTGTCACGATATGAAAATCAATATCATGCTCTTTTCTATCATAAACTTCTTTTTTTCCCTATTCTCTTGACTAATTTACCAAATAGTATATTTCTTATATTGATAACATAGGGTGAGATGTCTTAACACCAATACTTCAGATCATGTATATGGAATATAATTTTTTTTCCTAAGCAAGTAGATAAATTTTATAGATATTAGCAATAATGTACAAGGGTATAAGCAAAGGCATACCTTTGCATCACAAATAGGCTCCAAAGAACCCAAACAACACAAAGAAAGTGAAATGCACTACAAACATAGAACAAAGACTATAAGCAAGGATGGAAGTAGTGCAGAAAATATAGAAAAAACAGATCAACACATGCTTCAACAACCATCAAAGAAAAGCCTCCTTGAGCTGTAAACCAGTTAGGTCTTGCACTTCCCACCAAACCAGTCTGACCACTTCTACTAAAGGTATATAGAGTTCTGGTGCAGTCTCATGTTCCCTTCTGTCCAACTCCAATATACCAAATAACAGTAGCAAAAATCATTCTATAAGCCTTGTGTGAAAACTGTTGATTAAGAAACCTGTCCACCAACTGAGGCACAGGAGTGCAGAGAGGCAAGTTCCATGACAGCAGAGAGGAGAACCAGTTCCAAATATCCTTAGCTAATGAACAAGTCACAAATAAATGGTCTGTATTGTCATATGCAGATCAGCAGTTATGATATATAGCTGTAGACAGAGTCCTTTCTTCCTCAAATTAGTGAAGGACAACAGCTCAAGTGAGAATTACTGCTCTAGGTCTGCAACCAGCCCTACATAACTGATACCAAGATACTCTCAACGAAGGAGTTCACCAACAATTTCACACACTTGAAAGTTGAAAGGAAAGAGTCCATGCTTTAATTTAATTGAGTGAGGACAAGGGTGAAGCTGCACAGCTAAGAAGTTCCTCCACTGTTGTATAACAGAAGAGGAAGAAGCAGGAATGTTCCAATGACCATGACTTACTAAGCTAGAGATTGTAGAATTCCTTGGCTAATTAAGCTTTCTATCAGCCTGTTACTGAACCTGGCCAGAAGAGTCTGATCTTTACACCAAGGGTCAGTAAAAAGTTTGAAAAAGCTCCATCTCCAACATTAAAAATGACATGTTAAAGCATAAAATGCTGAACCTCTAGTATATTTCTCTAGATCACAGAGTGAGCAACAGAGGGATAACAGTTCCAGTATGAAGCATTTAAAGTGTATTTCCTCCTAAACCAAGCTACCCATAAGCAATCTTTGAAATGAAGGAAGTCCCACACCAACCTGCGAGTTGAAGCTCTGTTAATGTCCTCTAGCTTTCTTATCCCAAAATCCCCCTCAGATTTAGAGGTGGTAAAATTTTTTTTTTGATAAGTATTCATTGAAGAATGCCCAAAAGGGGGATGCGGCCCAGAACAACTCCACAAACACTATAGCCTCAAGCTATCTATAAAGGACAAAAGAGTCTCCATAGTTTTACAATTGGAGCCCTGAACCCAAAAGAATAATGAACTAAGAACAGAAAATCTAACTACCCCCCAAGGAGACTCCAAGCCATCAAAGGATCTCCTATTCCTCTCCTTCCAAAGAGCCCACCACAAGCAAAAGGGGCTGTCCTCCACTTTAGACAATGCAAAGCCCTGCTTCTTTCAGAAGAACCCCATAAAACATTCCTCATTCTCACAGAAACAGGCAACTTGAAGACTGATAAATTCAAACCATCACAAGAGGAAAGCTTCCTAGTGAACTTATCAACCAAAGGAGCACTAGAACTCCTCTTGGTAATTCTTTAATCTGTTCAAGTAAATACTCCCAATGGCTGGGACTTGGGATCAGATTATGTTTATGCTGGGCACCTGTATAAGGACTTGAAACCTTATGGATAGTGGTCCAATTGATTGCATGTCAAATTTGATTCATTGACCCATAATTGATAAAATTTATAGTTTAAAGTCTAGGTAACTGTAGTTGAGCTAGACATGATTAGTTAACACCCATATTTCAAGCTATTAAATTATTGAAATTAATGACAGTTATTCTACAAAACAAATCAATTCCACCTGTCTACCATGACTTCATTGTTGCCTTGCCATGTTCACTAATTTGTTAGCCTGACAAACCTACCACCCTCGTTGCACTCCATATGTTGTCAGCACCGAGATTGCATTTTGTGCATGCATCTTGTATGCCACATTTGTGGCATATATAGCACATCTGGAGAAAACGTTTGAGAGTTTCAATCCTCTCTTAGTCTCTCTCTCTCATGCATAACCTTTGGAATTTTATTTTTATCTCTTCTATATCTAAAGGCCTAGTTATCTTGATTAGGGCTTCCATAATTTATTTGAGTTAATTGTGACAATGATGTTATATCTCTTGTGCTGCTGGTGTTAAATTTTTCTGTTCAAATTATTTTAGTTTGGCATATCCTTTTAAGGAAACTACATGGTCCTGCAAACTACTGTACAACTTGTTTAGGTGTTACCATCATTTGGCAGATTTAAACTGGTTTTCTTTTGACATTTATGTGGATGCTCACTCACATATGATCCTGCACGCTAGCATACAAAACTTGTTTAGGTGTTTCTATCATTTGACACATTAAACTAGTTAGTCTGGTTTTCTTTTGACATTTACGGAGATGCTTACTCACATCATTAGAAAAAAATGTTATCCCAGGTCTGGTATTAAGATATGGCTTGTCAAGGATGTTCTCACTTATATAAGGAGAAGTTCCTGCTGATAGTGGCGAAGTTAGATTAATTTCTTCTGAGATAACATTGCCTTTCTCAATGGCTAAGCGAAGAGTTAATAGAACTACTAAACGATCTGCTTCATCTCCTGTAAGCAATGTTGATGGTGCTGGTCCGAGTAAGCCCACAATTGAAAAGAGAGAAGAAGCATCTAGAGACCAGGAAGGTATGGTGTTTCATTACATGTTTTTCTCATCTATAAACAAGCTGTTACTCATATACAATCTTTGTCCTTGATGGTTGTTTGTTTATATTTTTCTAACTAAAGTATTTCGAAAGAAAAAGGGAGTGCCATGCCCGCTGAGCAACCAAGTTATATTAGGGATGACAATTCTGCCCGACTTGGATTTCAACTCCGACTCGTCCCCACCCCCCCTCCCCCTCCCTCTCTCCGGTCTAGCTGGTCAAGGCACTCATCTTCTTTGGCAGCAAAGTGGCAGCGAATCTCTCTCTCTCTCTCTCTATATATATATATATATATATGTATCTGTTGAGAAATAAGCCCCCAATCACGAACCACCAAATATTACGATGTGATTATAAGTAAACAAGCACGAAAAAATTTACTAAAACACACCAAGAATTATACGTGGTTCGGCTAAACAAGCCTACGTCCACGGAGAGCCCGATTTCACTATATAGATTGTAACAGTACAAGTAGAAAGATTGTATCAAGAGTACGCTCAACTCTCAATCTTTAACCCTTATACACTCAATCTTACTCAAAAGGAAATCACAAATTCTAAATAAGAATTCTCTCTCTAAGTGTCCTTTCAAAAACAATGAGTGTTGCCTCTGCTCTTCTCACTCATCTCAACCTATAACAGAGGTAATTATTTATAGAGCCCAAAACCCAATTCCGTGGTGGACTAGAATTACAATTCCTTAGAGCCCAAAACTTGCCTAACAAGTACTTTCCTTTCTTGAGATCAAGACTTGCCTACTAAGAAATTACCTAATAAGATATAACTCTATAATAGAAACCTAATCACAATAGGAATTTGAGCCAACCTAACAAATCTCCCCCTTGGCAAAAATTTTGACAAGTCTTCAATACACGACTCCCGTATGCAAATCCATAAACGATTCATCGACCTTTCAAACTCCAGCTACATAATCTGAATCAAGTATGAAACAAAACTCCCCTTGATCCACACAGCCAATGTATTCATGCAGCTGTATCAAGTCAACACTATCAAGTGACTTTGGAAGGGGGCTTCGATGCAACCCTTCTCCAAGCAGGAACTTTTATCTCACCCTCGTCTGTCCGGAAACGTGCAACCCGTGTCTTCGATAAATCAAACGAAACACGTCTCAAGATCTTGTTACCATGTGCACCCCGTTTCCTATCCACAATTGAAGTCTGAGTGCCATTGGCACTCCCCACCAGACGATACAAACCTCCACTCTGTTCTTGCATTAATACCATGCAGCCCTTGGTGATCTTCATGATTCCCTGCAATAGAGCACTTGCAGCCCATGGAGTCCAATCGGCTCAAGGAAATTAGATTACACTGCAACTTGGGTGCGTAAGCAACATCCCCCAAAGTGCGTTCCACCCCATCAAACATTTTGAACTTCACCGTTCCCACGCCCTCAATAACACACTTGTCACCATTAGGCAATGTCAAAGAACTACCATCAAGTTCTTTAAATGAATCAAAACATTCTTTTACGGAGCAAATATGGTTCGGTAAACCTGAATCTAAAAACCACTCATGTTGAGTAAGAGTGTCACCTTTGGAAATTGTGAGAACATCACCATCACAAGCATACGGTAGATCCATTCTCAGAGCTGCCATCATCCTAGCGCTTTGCAAGTGGATAGTTCTTCCTGATGTGGCCCCACTCATGACTTATATGGCACTGCTTACCCTTTTCTCCACCCCTTGATCTAGACCTGCTGTTATCACTAGATCCCTGGTTAGTTTGTCTTCTCCTATTTTGCCAATGAGCAACCATAGCCAAACTTGAACTCTCATCAATGGGAGATTTTCTTTTGTCGTTGGACAAGAGAGTCGACTCAACTTCCTCCATCTTCAGTGCATCCTTGCCATACAAGACGGTAGTCACTATGTTCTCATAGGAATCTGGAAGTGAAGTAAGAAGTAATAAGGCTTTGTCTTCTTCTTCAATTTTCACATCGACCTTTTCAAGTTGATCAACAATTCTATAAAATTCATTCATGTGCTCCAAGAGGTTTCCGCCTTCCTTCATCTTTAGCTTGTACAAATCCCGCTTTAGATTATGTTTATTTGTGAGACTTTTCGCTAGATAGAGCTTCTCTAGCTTCTCCCACAATTTCGGCGCCTAATCCTCTCTATTAACATTGTTAATGATGTTATCCTCAATACAAAGTCGAATAGTGCTAACACACCTTAACTCTATATCCTGTCAATCATCAACTGACATTTTTTCTGGCTTTCCATCCTTCATTGAATAACTGACATTTTTTCTGGCTTTCCATCCTTCCCTTACAATGCTCACGCTAAGCCTTGTTGAACTAGGATGTCCTTCACCCTCCCTTGCCATAGGGTGAAGCTACCCTTATCATTAAATCTCTTCACCTTGTATTGTGTAGCAATTTTACCGGCCATGATTGTCAAAAGTGCCTAAGACGAACAACACTCGTGTTATGAAAAAAAATCTAAACAAGACTTTTATCAAACACCTTGTGTGTACCTTGAAGCTCTGATACCAGTTTGTTGAGAAATAAGCCCCCAATTACGAACCACCAAATATTACGATGTGATGATAAGTAAACAAGTACGAAGAAATTTGCAAGAACACACCAAGAATTATACGTGGTTCGGCTAAACAAGCCTACGTCCACGGAGAGCCCAATTTCACTATATAGATTGTAACAGTACAAGTAGAAAGATTGTATCAAGAGTACGCTCAACTCTCAACCCTTAACCCTTATACATCCAATCTCACTCAAAAGGAAATCACAAATTCTAAACAAGAATTCTCTCTCTAAGTGTCCTTTCAAAAATAATGAGAGTGTTGTCTCTTCTCTTCTCACTCATCTCAACCTATAACAGAGGTAACTATTTATAGAGCCCAAAACCCAATTCCGTGGTGGACTAGGATTATAATTCCTTAGAGCCCAAGACTTGCCTAACAAGTACTTTCCTTTCTTGAGACCAAGACTTGCCTACTAAGAAATTACCTAATAAGATATAACTCTATAATAGAAACCTAATCACAATAGAAATTTGAGCCAACCTAACAGTATTTATATCTAGGGTCTGTATTTTCTTGTATATCTTATTCTCTCTTGCTTGTCTTTAAGTTATGATGGTGTCTTTTCGCTCACCAGCAATCTGGTTCTCGACGATGGTGTCCCATCTCCGACAGCTAGCTCTTGACGGCATTGAGCCTGATTTCCTCTCATCTCTATTTCTCTCTCTCTCTCTCTCTCTCTCTCTATATATATATATATATATATATCTAGGGTTTATGGTATGTTTAACTATATATAAATCTAGATCTATGCATACAATGCAAAACTTGATCTCTTCTCTCTTTTACTTGTTCCCAATTTTTATTCTTAGGCTTGGTAATCGATCAATTGAGGTATTGCAACAAAACAAGAGTGAAAGGGTCGGGACGGGGCGGAAACAGACTATATTATGTGTTAATGTCGTGAGGTTGGGAGAAGGTGTGAAAACCCATCCCAAAACAAAGTGATACAGGACGGGAGGGGTGCTTCAATATGAAAATTTATTTAGAATAAGAGAGATTGAGACGGAAGAGAAGAGAGGAGGGAGAAGAAGAATTAGGGGGAAGAAATTTTTGTAATCACTCAATTCAATATTCAATAATCATCAAAAAGTGCATTCATAATACTACAAACCACATATATAGGCACCAAGGAAAACCCTAATAAAATCTTATTACCAAAAATAAAACCTTAAAATATTAAATTACTAAAATATCGTAAAATTAAAACATTACTAAAATACTAATAATAATAAAGAAACAAAAATTCATATTCTATCTATCTTTTTGATGTCTCCAATAGTAGGTGCGGGTCATGTGTACTTCAAGCTCTCGGACCATATCTGGTTCTCTATCATTACCACCCCCCCCCCCCCCCCGGTTGAAAAGAACTCTCCTCTGGAGAGTAAATGCGTATGTACAGCTCCAAAGAGTATGAGTCAACACAACAAAGCTAATCATCTAGACTCGACTCCATGTAATATCTGAAGGTGAATAACCTTTCCATCGAACGAGGTAATACTGAATACCTCCAAGATAAGAAGCATTGTTCTAATAGTTAAAAATATCCTCAATCCAATCCAAGTAATTGGAGGGTAATTTTGTAATTATAGGAAAATTCTATAATTCCAAAATTCTAAGGGAGAGGGGTATGACAGTCACATTGGAGGGTAATTTTGGAATTATAGAAAAATTCTAAGTCATGTGCATCACCAGTCGGACGGAAAGTAGCCTGAGGTCACATCCAAGGGGTAAGTTGCTTACTTTTGATCCTACTATGACTGACATGCTCACTTTTATAATTCAGGGGGTATTGTGCTCATATAGTGAAAGATCAGGGGGCTTTTTGCACTTTTGCCAAACATAAAAAAGAAGTCCAGTAACCAACGTTCGTCTTGCTAGTATGAAGTGTAGGAGAGATGAATTGGTATTATTTACACAAAATGACTGCTTGGAAACTTGATATTTCATTCCCACGCTTGGCAGTTGCATTGGCAACAACTACAATGTTTCAACATAATTAGTTTTCCTGCTTTAGACAAATAAAGCTCTGTGCCATCATCCAAAATCTTTGATTTTCTCCTCTCTAACACAGCAAGAAAAAAAGTAACAATAATAAATTAAAATTTTTAAAAAAGGTAAGATGGGCTGTCTTACATAGGAGGTGTCTATTGGCTATTGTTACATCTCGTGCCAACTACCCTACTCCTTACCTGATGGGTCGATAATAGATTGGGCAGCAATCACACTAACAAGTCAAAGATGATAGCAGATACCATGCACTCAAGCCATTTAGTAGTGAATGAGGCCATGATCTGCCAGCTTGGCATCCTCCCTGTACATGCTACATCCATTCATGCAAGGCTGTCTCTCTTTATTGCTAGTTTAAAATTCATTTTTGCCACTAACTAGGAAAAGGATGTCATTTTTAGACGGGCAAGCATTCTCCAAACTGTGTTCCTAAGAAAGAATTTTTCCACCATTTTTTTTCCTTGGCAAGAAATTCACTCACCCATTTGCTCCTATGGGGACTTGAACTTTTACTTTCCAGGTTGGGAGGTATGGGAGATGTCATTAGGCAACAACCCTTGGTGATATTTCCACCATTTAAAAAGGCACAAAATGTTTTAACATAAAAAGCTCTCTTCCCAGTTTAATTTCCATAACATCACATCTTCATCTTTATTGGACCACAACCATAAAGAGTCACAATTAGGGATCAAATAGGTAGCTAACTAGTAACTTTTGGGAAGGGTGAACCTTTGTTGTCTGGGAAGTTTATTTTGACTTCTAAGGAACTGGCAACTTTGTAAATCTATCAACCAAATTTCTCACCAATCTTCTTGGAAGAAGCATCCAGAGAAAGCGCTAACTAGTGGTCTTCTTCTTATTATTCTTCTTGCTTGTTGCTTATGATTACATTGTGAGGGATGAGGATGGGCACATGATTTGTAGTATTAGTCCCAATCATAATATTAGTGTGACACCGTTTATTTCCCTGTAACTGATAAAATCCATTCTTAGTTTGTACTCTGTGATGTGGAAAAATAATGCAAATCTAAGGAAAGCAATCATGTAGCAAGCTGTACTGAATGAATTGTTGCTAGGAATGAAGTTTATTGTTTTTCTTTTTCTTTTTCTAATATTAACAAGCAACAGATTTTAAATTTTTAATAAATAATTTGGAGACGGTTACATTACACATGAGGTTTTTAATTTCAATACAGCAACTGTTGATTCTTCTGAAAACCTAACTTCAAATAGGTGTTTGTTAAAAGGCTTCAATCAGAACTGAGTGTCTAACATATGGAATGAAGTTTTTGAAATATTTTCATGGTTGATTAAACTAGGGTTAACTATGACAGTCAAGGCAAACACACAGAATACCAGGGATTATAGATGTAAAACCCCGAAGTGGGGAAACATCCTCTTGGCCTGTGCAGAAATCCACTATGTATCAAGCCTGTGATTACAACTGAGCACCACACTCACCAATCTCACCACAAGTTCACTCCAAACTCCCCCTGTCCAACAGCACTCCAGTCTAGGACTCTCACTAACTCAACTTTAAAGATAATCAGTAAGTGGTGCTTCTTGATACATACAATAAGAGTTACAAAGCAACACAAGAAGGCTTAGATAGCTGCAAAAACATTTATCAAAGGCAACAATAGCATCATGAGGTCTTTGATGATCAGAAAAGCAGGCAGCCTCATGTTCATCTCAAACAATGGATAGATAGAACTGGGAAGATCATTCTACGTATGCATAGATCATGTACAAACTTAAGAATGATAGGAAATATAGCTTCACAGTTTAAAGAATGCTAAACCAGCAGCATATGAAGGCATGAATCAGAGGTATGGATCATGACATTTTGTAGCAGCCTTAGCAAAGATGATTTGAGCACAGAGATGAAGTAATTTATGCTAAATAAACTTGCTCAGATAGGAAGTAGGCTCATAGATTGTCAAACCAGATCATAGAAGCCTTCCCAAGCTTTATCAGCAATAGAACAGTGCCTGATTTCTGCACATTATCACTTCAGGTGCCGAACAGCAAAAGCTCCATGTCAAACAGTAGTTTCTGGGCTTAAGAGGTAGTCATTTAGCTTCCTAGAGCTCTGAAACTTAGATTAGAAACTCTGATGGAGGAGAATGCTATATCTATTTCTTACTTTCTCTCCTTGAATATCTCTCCACACCAAAGCACAGTTGCTATACACCTGAATATATAGACTCTCTAGCAGCCCCTGCTAACGGATATATTCAGACAACTCAGCTCATCCTTATGAGTTATGATCTTATCCAAAAATATTTTTGTCCTCTAGCTATTTTGAATCACTCAATCATTTGCAGCCTTCCAAAATTGGCAACCTTGTCCTTTAGATTCAAATACTACACCTCATCATTGGATTATTCCAAGGACACTTTTGCATTCTCAAAACATAGGATCATTCTGGAACCTTGAGTTGTCATTGCTCACGTGCCCTCAGCATTCTTCTGCAAAAATTACCAAGCTGCCCTTACAGAGCTATTAGTGCATACCTGTTTACAAGAGCTTTAGCAGACATACAGAAATGAAATCATTTATGGACAGAGATAATTTTTTCTAATTTGAAGGAATAGAAATGCACACAGGTTATGAAAAGACTAAAATGTCCTTGTTCAACAAAGAGATATCATAGTAGTGCTTAGAGCACAAAAATGATCAATACAGATTTACAGATATAATATCTTTAACTAAAGGCACATTTCTTTGACATTAAAAGAGAAACATACAAGCATAAACCAACACTACTTGTCATCATTCCTTTCACCATCTATTGTTTCTTATCAAATTGTTGTGCAAGCAACTTGTGTAATTTTCAAAATGAAAGTATTATTATTTTAAAGGGTTTTAAATTTTCTCAAAATTCTTTCTTATTTGGTTATTGTATTTATTTGTTTTGCAATAAAGAATATTTATCTATTGATTATGTATTGGCCAAGATATGGCTTCTGAGTCTGTGACACGACAAGGCTTCACTTGATGAAAACCATGGTTTAAAGCACCAAGCCACCTGCCAACACAAGACATATCACCATATATCCCCATGCATAAATCAAACAAAATTAGAATGTCTCAAACAAATTATATGACCAGGGTTTTAAATTATATATTCACACATCGATACTCCCTGATCAACCAAGCGGAGCTACTCATGCAACCGCTTTATGAGAAAACGGATTCTTCTATGATTCATGTTGCAAATCATGCTCGACTCTCTTGCTCTCTCTCTCTCTCCCCCCTCTCATGTTTTCAATCATCTTTGATTTCTCCAAACTAATGAAATGTTGTTTTGATGCTAGCTTTCGCTGGCGTTTTTATGTTCAATTCAAGAGTGGCTGAGTTATAGTATTTTTCGTAGTTTTCTCTTTTATGACTCATAATAATATGTTTCCTCATAAATGAGAAGGGAGTGCAATAGTGCTCAACAGTTTTTTACTTCCTTTTCTTTTCTTATTTAATTATTAGATATTTATCTTTTTACAGTTGAACGCCAAAGTGCTGCAATCAGGGCCATTTGCGATATGGAGATTGACCATTTGCTGACTGGATTGCGTTTACTCCGCTCAAATTTCAACAAGGAACAGCTGCAGACTCCTGTACTGCAATTTTTCAGAGAAAATCTTCCCGACCTGTCAATTGTGAGAAATGGAAAAGGAGAGTGTGAAGTGCAATGGAATGACAAAGATGGTAACTTATCAATGAGCCAGGCCGATAGAAGAAGCATACATCCTTCTCTTCTGCATAGAATGTCCATGGTTTATCCTGACTGCTCAGCTGCAATGCCATCTTTGGGTGGCTTTGAATTTTCAAGCAAAGCAGGTATTATAACTCTCATTTGATAAATGTGGAATTTGAGTTCCTACTTTGTATTTTAACGAGTTATTTGGTTGGTGGCAGTGAAAGCATGCCTTTTTGGTGCAGACAATCTGCAGATAAGTGATTTTGTATGTTCTTACATGAATTTTGTTGCAGTTATTAATGCACTTCTTTTCCTTGATGTAGTAGGGAATTTTTTCTTACTAAACAATGCTCCTTTCTGAGACATTTCTTGGTGGAAGATAGGAAAATTTGGTAATAGTATATTGCAGTAATTTCCGACCCTTGCTAAGCTTTAAAACAGAATGGTTATTGAATTTTCCATGTTTTCTCGTCTGGAAACATTTTTTTTTTTTGTGCGCTGAGCTGGCAGCATATATAGTAGGTACTTTTAGTTTTTATTAAATGCACTTATCTGTGCTTATAATAGGCGTTTAATTATATACAGCATGCTTTAATGTCGTAATATGAACATTTTTCTCCTCATTCGTCATATTTTGCTTCTAAGTTTCCTTCTTGTAGGTTTTAGAGGAGCCATCCGATACTCAGATGTTTGGCTTGCAAGATGGTCTCCAAACTCCAGCGGTTTGTGCTTCTTGATCATTTCTGGATGATTCTTTTTGGGTGATCTTTGCTGTGTATTAAATTTCTGAAACTCTTCTTTGGTTAATCTAAAACTAAATGGCCAAATTCGTGTTCCATTTGCTGAAGTAGATAGAAGGGATCATAAATTTACTGGACTGCACAAGTGAATTCAAGACTTGCAATTTTTTTTTCCCTACTTCTGGACCTGAAGAACTTCCCATGGTCATGCAGTATGTATTGAAAATCTACCCAGATGCTTAGGTGAAAATATATACTACTCTTGATGGGTTCCATGATACAACTTACTGTTGTATGAAAATATATCGTACTCTGGAGTGCCTGTTGCATGCCCATTGCTCTATTTTGTAGGATTCTGTAGTTGGATTGTTAAAATCAATATAGACTATATCATTAATTTTAAGGCTACTAAAAATTTTCAATTGGATATAGGAAATAAGAAAATGTATCACAGTAATTAGTTGGTTAGATTAGTCAAGTCCAAGACAGCTCTTTGGCAACATGCTACTAGTCAAAAACTTAATGGAATATCTGGATGGTTGTATGTTTGCTTTTGTAGTATGTGAGATCCTGGAAGGACTTAAGTGTATATAACTTTAACTGCAGGTGAGTAGCCAAAGGTTGTCTGTTGGAATGACACCCAAAACTCTAAGGCTTCCTAAGCACGGCGAGATGCTTTTATCTGTCCATGGCTCACCGCTTGGCGTGTACAAGGAAGACAACATGGAAGCCATACATGGTATGCTATTCTTTTGGTAAAGATTCTTTATCTCATTCAGTCCAGTATGTCAGCATTGTTATAAAAGTTTTGTTAACTGAATCCCTTTGCCTTTTTTTTCATCACTGGTGAAATGGCCAATATTTTTTTTCTGACCAAAGTGAAAATGATTCCTAAAATTGGAGGGGATAACACATCCTTGAATCTGGAATCACTGTTCTTATAATTTTAAATTTGTTTTGATGTGTTAGCTTATATTTGCAGAGTCAGAAGAGGGTTGAGCGCTTACAGGTTCAATTAGCCAGAACAGTTGAAGAATTTGTGGTACTTGCCAATTAGAGGCTGCTTTAAATGTAATTTCATTATTATTATTATTTTCCTGGGTAAAGTGGAAAAATTCATAGATATGAACAATATAGTACATGAGAAGACAAGGGCATACCCTTGAGAAAACAAATACAGCCGAAAACAGGACAAAGGCTGTGATGAGTGCATTGATCCATAGCATTTTAATGGATTCAAACCCATTTAAAGGAGAGGTCGGAGCATTTCTCACCTGTCATGGGGGCGATCTCACACCGATAGCATGTTATATCATAACTTGAATTATGATAACATCCAGTTGATAGAGCCTTGTTGCAATCACAAGTTTGCAACTGGCAATGCGAACTCCATTATGTTTTTGCAGCTATGCATTTGTTCTTAAGAACCATTT
The DNA here is from genome assembly GCA_026545225.1 of Cornus controversa. Classification (NCBI taxonomy): domain Eukaryota; kingdom Viridiplantae; phylum Streptophyta; class Magnoliopsida; order Cornales; family Cornaceae; genus Cornus; species Cornus controversa. The sequence continues at coordinate 30,003,517 of CM048846.1, read as the reverse complement.
GGGTGATGCCCGTGTCGCTCTTTTAGAACCCACAATGGTCAACTTTACATTATTTAATCTTGGCCTCTTAGAGCATTCTATAATCTATCACGAAACATACTTAATTCCTTTGTACCACATATATTGGATAATTTCTGAATTTTTTTTGTAGGAAATGTTTCGAGGGAATTCAAATTCTGGACGTTCAGGATGAGAATTTTGCCATTAGGCACCTGAATCTACAATTGATAATGAATTTAGATCTACTTTGAGTATTTATTTTACTCTTATCAGTCTAAATCATATGGGTATCGGGTACCTATTGCATAATGTCTTGAAAATATCTTATATTATAATATTTACACACGTATTTGTAATTAGCATACGATCTTTACTAATTTTATATAGGGTGGGGTTATCAATTCATGTTTCTATAAAATAAAATGATGAGTCTTCTTCTAAATGGTTTTTAGGATTTGTGAATTTTATGTAATTTCTTTTTCAATCTAATCTATCATCTCAGTTGAAGAGTACACTTTTTCATTTTTTTTTTTTTTTATATATTTTACATTCATGAAAACTGTTAGATATATTTTTACACATGTTTTCATTTCCTATGAAAATTTATAACATTCTCAAATTCTATTTTATTTGTGAATAAAGATTGATAACAATCTTTGATTTTTTGAAATATTAGAACCTAAATCATTTTTAGTGAAAAAATTACTGGTAGTGAGAAAATTCTAGTGCAGGGCGCTGGGTTACATATGAATTTTGGATTAGTTTGAAATTTTTTTTTTTGTTTACAATAAAATTTATTTTTCATTATTTAATTGTTTTACATTTTTGGATCAAATATTGAGGATATAGTATTTATTTGTTGTTTCAAGTATTTGGATTCCAAGTTTTATTATTATTTCATAGATGTATAGAGTATATTTGACACATTTTTGGAAAAAATAATAAAATTACAAAAGAGGAGAGTTGAAGAGAGTTACATGAAAAATTCCACAGTAGACTTTTATTATAAAATAAAGGGCAACACCATTATTTTCCCTTCTACATAAGGTATAATATTATATGCATTTATATATTATGTATCATTAATGGTATAATATCAATAGAAATTCTAATAGTCAATTATACATTAGTAATATATTATTCTAATTTGATATCCACTTATATCAATTCAATTCAAGAAAACATTTTTTCAATTACTTGGATTGGTTACATGAAATTCTATTTTTTCATTCTATTTATCTAATGTCATAACCTATGAAATTCTATTTTTTCCATTCCACTTATTTAATGTCATAACCTTAGTTAAATCACATATTAACATATTCTTCCTTACTAATTAACTCAATCCACATTATGTGTGATTGCATAATACACTAATAATATCTACCAACTCTACCTAGCTCAAATGTTAACATATTTTTCTTTGATGTTAACTAATAATAAATATTAATCATCCTTATTTTTATCTTAAGTATGAATACAGAAACAAATATGACATGATATGAACACGACGAATGAGTGATATGACAAATCTCAAAAAATATGTAACATTGATATGACATGGATATGTAAAAAAATATAGTAATATAATATATTATTATATACAAAAATAATTATTTTTGGTTATTTTATCAATATATAAATAAAATCACTAATTTGGAGCTTAGAGCTAAATGTTTGTTATTTTTATTTTTTTTAATTTTAGGGTTAAATGTATAAAACTGTAAAACACCCTTACTATATACAGAATGTGTAAAAACACTAACGAATGTTCAACTAATTCCTTATATTTTCAAAATTGTGCAAATAAGGACAATTTGCCAATACCGGATTTAGTAAATGAAAAAAAAAACCTAAAAATATATTATTAAAAAATATATAAAATGTCCAAAATGGATATGGTCAACAGTATATCTCACTTTCTCGAAATTTCTTTCTGTCAACAATATACATACATATATATATACATATCAATGCTCCTAAAATTATATGAATTAGTGCCTTAGTAATATTCATTTAATGTTTTTGACAATAATTTTAATCTTTTTATGATTTTGGTGATTAAGGGTAATTTTGATAAATAAGAGTGCAGTTGGGTTACAAATTGTGCTATTTTAGTAAGTATGAGAGATTTAACCTATGAGATATATTTTATATTGAAGATCCAAGTTAAATGGACTGAAGAAGTTGCCAGAAATAAGTTTAAATGAAAAAATAAGCATGGGCTTATTCACATTGAAGACTAGGCCAATTCAAGCCCAGAAAGTTCTAAACCCATTTTGATATTCTGGTCATAACTCCATATTCGACTATTAAAACGGCTCAAACTCCTCACAGGATAAAGGAAATTCAATTCTATAACTTTTCATATTTCACAAAAAATTTCTAAAACGGATGTTTAATACACTTTCCTGCCCCATATGCGTAGATGCGCCCTTCATATTTCACATGTTATCTTCAATCGCGAAGTGCCTTTGAGGTGAACGACGACTTCTTGATTGAGTGAGGCTAGCTTGTTTCCTAGCTTTAGCGCACGTAGCTACGTAGCAATCTTGCTTACAGTAGCCATATCTTTGAAAAGGATGGAATAACTTGTTAATCTAGTTTTTATCCAATTGGGATGCTTAAGGGGCGCATCTGCGCATATGGAGTAAAAAGGTGTATTAAACATCCGTTTCAAGATTTTTTAATGAATTTCCTTCAACCATAGAGATGTTTGAGCCGTTTTGATAGTTGAATATGGAGTTAACAAAATATCAAAATGAGTTCAGAACTTTCTCTGCCTGAATTGGCTCAATCTTCAATGTGAATAGGCCTATGTTCATTTTCTTCATTTAAAATCATTTCTAGCCCACTTCTTCAGTCCATTTAACTTGGATCTTCAATATAAAATATATTTCATGGATCGAATCTCTTCTACTTACTAAAATAACACCATTTGTAGCACGATTGCACTCTTATTTATCAGAATTACTCTTAATCACCTGAAATAAAAAAAAAAGATTAAAATTATTGTCAAAAACATTAAATAAATATTACTAAGGCATTAATTCATATAATTTTAGGAGCATTGAATATGCAACATTCACTGCTTATCACACCCCCAAACTTACATATTGCTAGTCCCTTAGTAATACAAAGAGAAACAAACATTAAAAATTACTATGCATCCTCTTTCAGGAGAAAACCCAATTGCATTTAGCGTATGCAACATGTCTTTTAATCCCCTAGGTTACTCCTAATAGACGAATGGAGTCTTGTAAGGGTTCCAGAGATGCTACCCACAAACATGCAAAAATTTATGTTTAAAGCATTGAACAAGAAGAAAAATACAAAATACAGTTAAAAGACTTACATTTAAGAATACTTTCAAATCCCTAAATCCTATAATTCAAAACAATGGTCCTCACACAAACTTTACATCAACACATCTCAAAGCAACCAACTCTAGGCCCCTCGTGAAAAGTGAACTAGCATTCATCTATTGTGGTTTAACCCAACTCTGAGTAATCAATTACAAATTCCTGCAATTCACTAGACCTCCTTATTGAATTTATCACTCAAAACATGACCACATGAATCTTATTTTTTTTATTTATTTATTATGGTTGTGCAATGCCTAGGGTTATTAGGCTTTCGAATTGATCCATGTAGCAGACTTTCAGCCAGTGACTCACAAACCAAATGGCTTTAAGGCACTGGGTGTCAAGACACCCCAACAGGCCTAATAAATCGAACCAAAAAGGCCACAAACCAAAGATTAATCAATGACAGAAAATTTTCTAACCCCTCACTTTTCACGCGAACACTCAATGCTTACTTAGGCAAGAGGCCCGGTTACTTCGTAAAAAGGCTCGACTTACTTTTTTTTTTTTTTTTAGGAACAAGTGTATCATGCTTAAAATGTTTATTCTCAAGGGATACCAACTTATATTCAATGCATACAACTGATAACTCAAAGCCAAGTACATACCCCACCAGACTATGCTAATGTGTGCGTGCATTGTGAAAAGACTAGAGTCAACCACTCCAAGGCATGTCAATGCAATTAATAATGTAAACCACTGAATTCAAACTACAATTTCTAAAAATTTTAAATATACTTTACAATTGCAAGTCAAGAACCTACATAAAGTATTAAACTCCTGATTGGTGTTAAAACATCTAAACTAAAAATAAAACAAAATATAAAAAGAAAACTACCAAACAAATCCTAAAAATCAATAAATTTTTTCCTAAAAACATGCCACTACTTTACTTTCATATTTAAAACACATGAAATGCATCACCTTACCCCATACTTGAATTGTACAGTGTCGTCAATGTACACTAAAGAGAAACATGTATGAGAGTTAAAACGATATTACCATGAATAGTGGATTAAACATATAGCAAACTAATAGCTCGAAGTTAACAATGAAGTTCCCCCAAACTTGGATGCAACAACCTGTCAAAAGACACCACTATACAAGCTAAGTGAAATAAATGGAGCAATAATAAGGAAAATAAATAAATAAAATGCATAAAATAAGCAGCTAATATATATTTTTTCATTCTCTAAACTAGTGGTTTCTAATTTTTCAAGATGTATATGTGATAAAATATTGATTATCCAGACATGCTAACGTATAGAATACAAAGGGGTTGCCTTTCTTTATTAAAGTCATACTATGTTGAAGCAATCTCGACAGTATTGGGTATTAAAACCATATATTAATAAACATAAATCATCAACTTTATCAATCATATTGCAAATTATAGAATTGGTACTATATACATAGTCAGAGAATGGAGGCTATACCGAACTGGTTTGAATTTTTTATTTTACTTATTTTATTTTTTTTATGCAATTAACAAAAACACAAAAGCACTAAATAAAATAAAATAACAACGCAAAATAATTTATCCTTCCTTACCCCCACAGCTAAACCACCAATACTTGATTCTCCTATTGTGAGGCAGAAATCGACGCTCCCCCAAAATTTATATGCTCGAATTGCTTAGCTAACTCAGCAATCAACTTTTGAGTCCGGAGCTGATCCTCATGTGCCTGACGAAAATGTACTGTCATGTCGGCACACAATCTTTCTATTTCACCAGTGAGAGAATTATAATGTGCCTGGGTTAACACAAAGGGTGCTGTTTGAGTCCCCTGGGCAACCTGCTCATCTGTTATAGGCACATCCTCATCACCTTTTATACCCTCATCTGTTGCCTCTGCAACAATTTCTGGCCAGCCTCCTATTGCTCTAAGCAAACGGCTGATGCTCCTTGTCCAATTTGTATGCCTCTCTCTACTGTTCAGAAGCAGCAAATGGGAAATCATAATGCTAAAGTATTTTGGTGATTAAATAAGAAAATGGAAGAGTCCAATTCTTTGCCGCCTCTTTACTTTTATGAACTATCCCATCATAAACGATGTTAGGGATCGAGATCCATCTTTTAGCATGAAAGGCATAAAGAGCATCCAGAATTGGTCCTCACCTGTAATTTGATGCCCCAAAGGATAAACATTGCGAGACAGTACAGAATCCACAAATCCCCAAAGAACGAGTCGTGGTATTTTTCCTCCTATCAGCATACTTTCCATTACACATTTCTTGTATCATACCATGAAGATCAATGTCGGAAAACTCCTCAAAAGTATGCCACAAATTGTCGGGCATATTATCCCAAACCCCCAATGACATCTTCACAATATCCACCTCGACACGAATTTCATGCCCATCTATGGATATAAACAACACCTTATTTGCGTCCATTGAGAATGTCATATTCCGATAAAATAGATGGACAAAACGAGGGTAATACATATTAGATGCCGGAGTAAACAATGGCTCAAAAAGTCGCTCTTGGAAGGCTCGGACTCCCCATTTTATATCCTCTTGATTAATGAAGTCATCCACCATGAATATAGTCTCTGGAGCAATTTTCACACTGCCCATTCCTCTCTTACCATATCTTTAGCGCTCCGAACACTCTTCGGAGGTGGTGGATTGGATGAAAAAATACCTTTTCTCGCCATTTGTAGAAGGCAACTCGTTGGGTATTTTTTTTCAAACACTTGGTGAGTACCTTTTCGAAGCACTAGAGATGAGCACTCTTCTTACATTAAATTACCACAATCAAACAAGCATTTCCTCACCCCCACACTTCTTATATCAATGCCACTTAAGCGCCTATTTTAATATGTTACTGGATGAAGAAAAGTACATATTCGTATATGTGCTGTTTGTGTGGACAACTGTAGTGTTGGTGAAGAAAAGGAATTTTGCAGGTGCGCTAATATTGGTTTGCTACTGGGGTTGATGAAGAAAAGAAGTTTCATAAGTATGCTGCTATTGGTGCGCGGCTGGGTTCTATGAAGGTGTAGATGCACTGATTTTTTTTTGTTTATACAAAATGCGCAGTTGCGCTTGTTGCGGGCTCATACAATGTGCAGGTGCGCTCCAACAGGCACTAATGCGCCTTTTGTCTAATGTGTTCATCTTAGAAAACTAGCAAATGTGCATATGCACTTCTAAAAATGCTTTTTCGCTTATTGTCCAGTATCTTTTTCCTGAACTCATTAACAAACACATTAAAAATGTTCGTACAAAAAATAAACTTACTCCAAAACTCAATGAAACATGTGCATAAGATAAAAATAAAACAAAAATCAAACACTCTATACTCAAAAACACAAAATACTAAAACAAAAAAGAGATGAATGAAATAAAACAAAAAGTCATAATACTAAATATCTAATGTACATGAAGATACAAAATACCCCCAAGGAGCCAAGTTTAACGTCTAGGCCAGACGTAAACCTGAATCTATCCTAGTCCCCTTTTAAATCTGCAATACACTACTTTATCGTCTCTTCGTGTTCGTAAAACACATTCAACAAGTCACTCTCTTGGTTGCTAGAAAATTTAGATACATTGAAAACTGGGAGACTGTTATTAAACCCTAATAATGCATAATCGATTTTATCTAGTAAATGATTCAACTCAAATTGGAAGGGCGACTCTAAGGAAGGAATGGGAAGCGTAGGGTTGTAAATGAACCAAGCTTTCAACGAACAGCTCAAGCTCGGCTCGATAAGGGCTTGGTTCATGTTTGTCTGATTAGTAAACGAACCAAGCTCAAATGAAATTCTTAGGCTCATTTATTAAACGAGTCAAGTTCAAACATCCTTATGCTGGCTCGTAAGGGCTCGTTTTGGGCTTGTAATAATTTTATAAATTTTATGAATTATAATCTTAGGCCATGTAAATTAGGCTCATTAAATCATTTACACACATATAAAATATAGTCCAACACAACCCAAAATTTATATGAGAGCTTAGGCCCATTGAATCATTTATACACATATAAAATATAGTCCAACCCAATACATATAGTATTTTTTTTATCTCTTTTAACCATTTAATATTTTTAGCCCAAGTCAATTACATATTAATAACCCTTAACAAAACCCTTGTCGCACTTTACCTGTGAATGACCACCATAGATATACACACACGACATATCACAGCAACCTAATCTCTCTCTCTCTCCGTCTTCATCTGATCTCTAACCCCTTTATCATTTCTCTCATATTAGCATCATCGGATTCACAGTGGAATCTGCAGTAAAGTAATCTCTCTCTCTTCGTCTTCATCTAACCCCTTTCTCATATCTGTTGTATTGGCGTATTCATGGTGGAATCTAGAGTTCCTGTGGATTCTCTGATTTTATGGAGATTTTACATTGGTGGTGAAGATTCATCGGTGTTCCCCTGTGATTTCTTCCATTAATGGAGCAATAAGGTATGTGTGTGTGTATATATATGCGTAATTATATGTATTTGCAATATTATATAGTTTGAACCCGTTGATAAATTGATGTCATATATACGAGCTTATTTAAAGCTCGCTGAACAACATTGAGCTGAGCTCGATCATGGTTGGCTAGGCTCGTATCAAACATGAGCCAAGCTTAAAATTTTCTATGGAGTAGCGAGCTGAGCCCGAACATGCAAATACTCGGCTCAGCTCGGCTCGATTATAGCCCTAAGGAAGCGTAGTGCAAACTTTTTGGCTACTCTTAATGATGGAGAATCTAAACTGGTGGCATGCAGCAAAGAAATACCTTCACTAATGTATTGTTCTACATCAAAGCTCTTACAACCAAAATGAGTCAAACAAGTATCTAAAGAGTTTTTAGGCAAAATAGGAGGAACTGATTCCACAACAGACTCCTTTATGACATCTAAAACAAAGCACTTAGACTCATCAGGGGAATATGGAGTGGCATTGAAGATATTCAATTTCACTTTCATGTTCCCAAAAGAAATATCCATGGCTCCAATGCGACAATTAATGTTTGCATTAGTTATGGCTAAGAAATGACGATTAAGAATCATTGGAATAGATTTCTTTGGGTTAGGGACAAGTTCTGTGTCAAGAACAATGAAATCCACGGGAAAATAGAACTTGTCCACCTTATTTATGACATCTTCAATTATACCACGTGGTTGCTTCATAGATCGATCAGCAAGTTACAACACAACTAACGTGGGTTGAAGCTCACCCAACCCTAATTGCAAATACACTCAGTTAGGTAACAAATTAACACTACCTTCTAAGTCAAGGAATGCTCTATCAACCTCGTGATCACCAATAATACAAGAAATAGTATAAGCACCTGGATCCTTAAACTTTGGGGGAGTGTTATGTTGAATGATTGAGATTACTTGCTCAGTAAGAAGGACTTTCTTAGTAACACTACCCCTAGATTTGCACTTTTAAGTGCACAAGTCCTTAAGACATTTTGCATAAAATGGGATTTGTTTAATCGCATCAAGGAGAGGGAGGTTGATTTTCACTTACTTAAAGACCTCCAACATATCTTCAATTTTCTCTCCCTATTTCCCAAAAGGGGATAATTGAGACATTGAGGATATGGAGCTTTGGCCTCATAAGTTGTCTCAAACGTAAGAGTAGGTATGGATAGTATCGCCTCACTGGCCTCTTTACCCTCAACCTCACTAAAATTATTTTCTAACTTAACCCTATCATCCATCTTCGATTTCACATTATTGTCTATCACTTTCCCACTTCTCAAGGTAGTAATAGCTTGAACATGATCATAGTGATGACCACTGGCTTTAGGATTAGCTATAGGTTGACTTAGCAACTTCCCTTCCTCTCTACGGTTCAAAGTATTAGCTAGCTACCCCATTTGAGCCTCTAACTTGGATATGGATTGAGAGTGGGAATGAAGTAACCGGGTGTTAGCTTCAAGTAACTAAGTGCGAACGTCAAGTTTATCTAATGCCGCTAACACTTTATCCTCAAACGCTTAACTTCTAGGTGAAGACTGGGAAGTTTGATGATAATATTGATTCTGAGGCACAAAATTGGAAGAAGGATGAGTAAATTGATGACTAGGCTAAAAACATGACATAGGAACTGGTCCTTGGGCTTGAGGGAGAGGATTGTTTAGGGATGGACTACGCCATAAGAGATTTGGATGATTCCTCAAACCATGGGTTATATGTATTAGAGTATGGATTGTTTTCAGGTCTAGAGAAAGCAACATTGACTTGTTCTGGATTGAATTTAGAAAATTACCCCGACATGGGACAATCTATGGAATAGTGTGACGGATTAGCCCAGAACCACATGCGTCTTGTAGGATAGGAGCAGGGGTTGGAAATTAACTAGCCGCTATGAGTTGATCTACTTTTCTCGATAATTCATCCATTTTGGTAGAGACATCAAGTGATTTGCCTATTTCAAAAATCAACTAATGATATCATGCTGTGTAGAATTATCACTCAGATTCACAAATATTGTCCATACCTCATCCTCATTATTAAGCATAAATGTACCCGCACAGGATGGATCTACCATTTGCTTATAAGAGTCTATCAGCCCATCATAAAAAAATTGTACAAGTTGCCACTTAGGAATATCATGATGGAGACACTTTTGATGTGGTGTCAATTTTACTTAACCACTCGCAATAGAACGAGTCCTCGTAGGACATGGTTATATAGAGGGTGTCGAATCAAGGACTTGCAAGGTTGAATTATTATGTTACTTAGTTTTTAAATTAATTCTAAAATAATTGAAAAATAATTGTTGATGTTTGATCTTGAATTTAATTGAGAAAATTAAAGTTATTTGTAAATGTATTTTATGAAATTTAATAACGAAGAGAAGGTCCTGGGAATTGACTTCAACACAAACCTTCTGACAATGACAATTATACTAATTTGGGACGTTTAATCTATGCATTCAGAAAAGAATGGCTACAAGCCCAATTCAGTTCTATCAAAAGGATTCATTCAACATACAATTAAGCATAAATCGTCTTCGCTTAGCATGACCTATACATCTGACTAATTAATGATATGATAACCCATCTTTGCTTAGTACGAATTATCAAAACTCTAAGTAGAATGATCTATGAAAACTATTGTATAATCCGTCTTAACAAAATCACAGAAGTTGAAAAGAACCAACCCTAATCATGCAAATTTACATTCATTCTACAAGAACAAGAATCAATTTGCAATAAAATAATTCATTAAAATTCAAACTAACAGCATAATTGTTGTTTAAGTCTTGGTTATACAATCAATGTACAAATTAATTTATTCCCAAATTAATATACAAATTAAAACATTGAAAGATAGGTTAGGGTTACGTCACTCCCCCAGAATGGTGTTTAACCGCTCATGATCGGAGGTCCATGCTTGAACGATAATGAAATCGCCATCATGTTGCCCTTATCGTCACGAATCGCCTCTGTATATCTCTGTGTCTCTCCCTTTCCGAATATCCTCGTTTTCTCCCTTTTCATTTGAGAAGAAAACACCACGGGACACCTCGCCTCCTCAAAGTGGCAAATGCATATAAGAAAATGACACATGCACCTCAAAAAGTGACATTTGCGCCCAAAAAGTGGCAGCTGCACAAATAGGGCAGAAAGTTGCCGTAAACGTCCGTTTTAAGATATTTTTGTGAAATATGAAATTGTACAGAATTGAATTTCCTTCAATCCATGTAAAGTTTTGGTCGTTTTGACAATCTTGTACAGAGTTATGGTTTGAATACCAAAATGGGTCCGGAATTTTTTTGGCCTGAATTGGCCCAATCTTCAATGTGAATAGGCCCGTGCTCCTTTTCTTCATTTAAATTCATTTTTAGCCCATTTCTTCAGTCCATTTATTTTGGATCTTCAATATAAACATATCTCATGGGTTAAACTTCAGCTTCCTACTAAAATAGCACCATCTGTAACCCGATTGCACCATTATTAATTAGAATTACCCTTAATCACCTGAAATCATGAAAAGATTAAAATTATTAATAAAAATATGAAATAAATATTACTAAAATATTAATTCATATAATTTTAGGGGCATTGAATATGCAACATTCATTGCTCACCACACCCCCAAACTTATATATTGCTAGTCCCTTAGCAATACAAAACTAAAAATAAAATAAAATAATTAAATTACTTCCTCTTTCGTGGGAGATCCAGTTACATTTAGCATATGGAACAAGCCTTATAAACCCCTGGGTTACCCCTAATGGACAAGTGAAGTCTCATGAGAGTTTCTAGAAATGTTACCCACAAACATGCAAAAATTCATGTTTCAAACATTGATCAAGACGAAGACTACAAAATGTAGTTAAAAAACTCGCTTTCAAGAATACTTTCAAATCCCTAAATCTCATAATTCTAAACAATGGTTCTCACACAAAATTTACATCAACATAACTCAAAGCAACCAACTATAGCCCCCTCGTGAAAAGTGTACTAGCATTCATTTGTGTGGTTTAACTTGGCTCTGAATGATCAATTACAAATCCCTTCAATTCATTGGATCCCCTTTTGAATTTATCACTCAAAACATGAACACATGGAATTTAATTTTTTTTTATCGTTGTGCAATGCCCAAGTTTGTTAGGCTTTCGAATTGATCCATGTAGCAAGCTTTCAGTCAGTGATTCCCAAATCAAATGACTTTAGGGCACTAGGTTTCAAGATACCCCGACGGACCTAATAACTCAAACCAAAAGGGCCACAAACCACATGTTATTTATGTAATTATTTATCTATTTATTATTATTATTTTTTTTTTTTTACAAGTGTAACATGCTTAAAAAGTTTATTCTCAAGGGATACCAACTTATATTCAGCACACATAACTGATAACTCAAAGCCAAGTACATACCCCACTAACTTTGCTAGTGTGCATGTGAATTGTGAAAAGAACTAGAGTCAACCACTCCAAGTCATGTCAATGCAAATAACGCTTAAACCACTGCATTCAAACCATAGTTTCTAAAAAATTTACACATACACTACAATTGCAAGTCAAAAACCTACATAAAGTATTAAACTCTTGATTAATGTTAAAACAAAACAACCTATAAAAAGAAAACTACCAAACAAATCTTAAAAATCAATAAAAAGTTCCCCAAAACAAGCCACTACTTCACTTTTATATTTAAAGCACATGAAATGCATCATCTTACCCCCAAACTTGAATTGTACAGTGTCCTCAATGTGCACTGAAGAGAAACATATATGAGAGGCAGAACGATATTACCATGAATAGTGGAATGAATAGATAGCAAACAATAACTTAAAGTTAACGATGGTGTTCCCCCTAAACTTAGATGCATACAAGTCAAGTGAAATGAATGTGGCAATAATAAGGGAATTAAATAATAAAATGCATAAAACAAGCAGCTAATTATTTTTTTTATTCATTCTCTGAACTGGTGGTTCTCAATTTTTCAAGATGTATATGTGATAAGATATTGATTATCCAGACACGCTAATGTATAGAGTACAAAGGGGCTGCTTTTCTTTATTAAAGTCATACTATGTTGAAACAATCTCGACAGTATTGGGTATTGAAACAAGACTTTAATAAATGTAAATCATCAACCTTATCAATCATAGTACAAATTGTAAAATTGGTACTACATACATAGTCAGAGAATGGAGGGTTATACCGAATTAGGTTGAAAGTTTTTTTTTATTTTTTATGCAATGAACAAAAATACAAAATCACTAAAAATAATAATAATCAAAAATAAAATAAAATAAATCCTACTAAAATACCAAAAATACTAAATATCTAACATACATGGGGATACAAAATACCCCCAAGGAGCCAAGTTTAACATCTAGGCTAAACGTACACTTGAATCTATCCTAGTCTCCTTTTAAATCTGATATACGCCATCTTATCGTCTTCTTATGCTCCTTAAGCACATTTAAAAGCTCACTCTCTTGGTTGCTAGACACATTGGGTGCATTAAAAACTAAAAAAGTGTCATTAAATCCTAAGAATGCGTATTCGATTTTATTTGGTAAAGGCTTCAACTCAAATTGAAAGAGCGACTTTAAGGAAGGAATGAGAAACGTAGTTAAAAGTAAGGGTGAAAACTCTTTAGCTTCTTTCAATGGGATCAAAGCTATTACAACCAAAATGAGTCAAACAAGTATCTAAAGAGTCTTTAGGCAAGATAGGGGGAACTGATTCCACAACAGACTCCTCTATGATATCTAAAACAAAGCACTCAGATTCATCAAGGGAATGCGGAGTGGCAATGAAGATATTAAATTTTACTTTCATGTTCCCAAAAGAAATATTCATGGCTCTAGTAGGATAATTAATGTTTGCATTAGTCGTGGCTAAGAAAGGACAACCAAGAATCACTGGAGTAGATTTCTTTGGATGAGGAACAAGTTCTATGTCAAGAACAATGAAATCCACAAGAAAATAGAACTTGTCCACCTTAATTATGGCATCTTCAATTATACCACTTGGTTGCTTCATAAATCGATCAGCAAGTTGCAACACAATCGACGTAGGTTGAAGCTCACCCAACCCTAATTGCAAATACACCGAGTAAGGTAACAGATTAACACTAGCCCCTAAGTCAAGGAGTGCTATATCAACCTCATGAACACCGATAATACAAGAAATACTGGGAGCACCTAGATCTTTGAACTTAGGGAGAGTGTTATGCTGAATAATTGAGCTTACTTGCTCGGTGAGAAAGATTTTCTTTGTGACATTACCCCTTAAATTACGCTTTTGAGTGCATAAATCTTTCAAAAACTTTGCATATGCTTGGATTTGTTTTATAGCATCAAGGAGAGGAAGATTTATTTTTTACTTGTTTAAAAACTTCCATCATATCTTGCACTTTATCCCCTTCTTTCCCAAAAGGTGCCACCTCTTGGAGACGTGTAGGGAATGGAGCTTTGGGCTCAAATATTGTCTCAAGAGTTGGAATAGGTGTAGAAAGTGTTGCCTTACTAACTTCAGAATCCAGATTAGGATTCTTTGCCACTTCACTCTCAACCTCCCTCTTTTCTTCCACCTTATTATCTATCATTTTCCTACTCCTCAAAGTGGTAATAGCCTAAACATGCTCATAGTGATGGCCATTGGCTGTAACATCATCAATTGCATATTGCCCTCTAAGATTAGTTACTGGCTGACTTGGCAACTTCCCTTCCTCTCTACTCAAAGTGTTAGCTAGCTGCCCCATTTAAGCCTCTAACTTGGATGTTGAGTGTGAGCGTTAAGTTTATCTAATGCCGCTAACACTTTATCCTCAAACGCTGAACTCCAAGGTGGAGACTGAGAAGTTTGATGATAATATTGATTCTGAGGCATAAAATTGGAAGAATGATGAGTAGATTGATGACCAGACTGGAAACCTGACCTAGGGACTGGCCCTTGGGACTGAGGGACTGGATTGTTTAGGGATGGACTAGCCGCCATGAGTTGATCCATTTTTCTCGATAATTCATCCACTTTGGTGGAGACATCGAGTGATTTGCCTATTTCAAAAATTCCTACAATCTTGCGAGGACTATTTGTTCGAACTTGACTGCCAGAATCGTGCTGTGTAGAATTTTTACTCAGATTCACAAACAATGTCCATGCCTCATCGTCATTCTTAAGCATGAACATACCCCCACAAGATACATCTACCATTTTCCTATAAGAGTCTATTAGCCCATCATAAAAAAAATTTACAAGTTGCCACTTAGGAATATCATGATGGGGACACTTCCTAAGCAAATCATCATATCTCTCCCAGGTATCATGAAATTACTCCCCTTCTATTTGAGAGAAACTAGTAATGGATCACCTCATTTGGTTTATTTTTCCAATTGGAAAGTATTTCTTAAGGAACTTTTGTTACAATTGTGCCCAACGTATTCGATGTTAATGAATTCCACCAGTTTTTAGCCTTATCTTTTAGAGAGAATGGGAAAAGATGTATCCGTAAAGAATCATCAGAAAATTTGTGAATTTTGGCAGTTGAACAAACTTCTAAGAAGTCGTCAAGATGCTTATATGGATCCTCATTATTAAGTCTAGAGAAAGATAGAAGCATTTGCATAGTGCTAGACTTAATCTCAAAGTTTACTGCTGTGACGTTAGGCAATTGCATGCATGATGGGGATGTATGTATATGCGCCAGGAGCGAAGTGCTCCTTGATGGCTCGAGGATTGTTCTCAGTCATATTTTCAGTCTCAGTTTCAGATAAATGTTCTTCCTCTAAGTATTGGGTCCTAATTTATCCCTTTTGTTGATGTAAGGTTCTTTCAAGTTTAGGGTTATATGGGACTATTGGTGTGTTTAGAGACAGACGACCCAACATATACCACAAGTAAGGATTAAGAATTAATTAAAAATAAATGAATAAATAAAATAAATAAATTAGAAAAGAAACTAGAATAAGCTAAAAATAAAGAATGATAACAAATGAAATCAAAGTACTAACTAAAATAAACAAACACAAGTAATTTGAATATGAAAAGCTCACAGAGAGTCACGATGACTTCAACTCCTCTGTTCACGGTTCGTAACCAAAAGTACCTGTACTCGAAAAATAAAAATAAAATAAAATAAAAAGAAATAGATCAGAAAAGAATAAAGAAAAATCCTAACTTAACAATTAAATTAAAACTAATCTTGAAGACTAGGCACCAAAACTATTCAATCAAGTCCTCGGCAACGGCGCCAAAAATTGATGTGGTGTCAATTCTACTTAACCACTAGCAATAGAACGAGTCCTCGTATGACAGGGCTATATAGAGGGTGTCGGATCTCAAGGACTTGCAAGGTTGAATTGTTATGTTACTTAGTCTGTCTTTAAATTAATTGGAAAATAATTGTTGATGTTTGATCTTGAATTTAATTGAGAAAATTAAAGTTATTTGTAAATGTATTTTACGAAATTTAATCAGGAAGAGAAGATCCTGGGAATTGACTTCACCACTAACCTTCTGACAATGACAATTATACTAATTTGGGACGTTTAATCTATGCATTCAGAAAAGAATGGCTACAAGCCCAATTTAGTCCTATCAAGACGATTCGTTCAACATACAATTAAGCATAAATCATCTTCGCTTAGCATGACCTATACATCTGACTAACTAATGATATGATAACTCATCTTTACTTAGTACGAATTATCAAAACTCTAATTTGAACAATCTGTGAAAACTATTGTATAACCCGTCTTAACAAAATCACAGAAGTTGAAAAGAACCAACCCTAATCATGCAAATTTACATTCATTTTACAAGAACAAGAGTCAATATGCAATAAAATAATTCATTAAAATTCAAACTAACAGCATAATTGTTGCTTAAGTCTTGGTTATACAATCAATGCACAAATTAAATCATTCTCAAATTAATATACAAATTAAAACATTGAAAGACAGGTTAGGGTTATGTCACTTCCTCGGAATGGTATTTAGCCCTCATAATCGGAGGTCCATGCTTGAACAATGATGAAATCGCCATCATCTTGCCCTTATCGTCACGAATCGCCTCTGTATATATCTCTGTGTTTTTCCCTTTCTGAATATCCCCGTTTTCTCCTTTTTCTCCCTTTTACTTTGTGAAGAAAACACCCATGGGACACCTTGCCTCCCCAAAGTGGCAAATGCGCATAAAAAAATGGCACCTGCGCCTCAAAAAGTGGCATTTGCGTCTAAAAAGTGGCAGCTGCGCAAATAGGGCAAAAAGTTACCGTAAACGTTCGTTTTAGGAAATTTTTGTGAAATATGAAATTATACATAATTGAATTTTCTTCAAGCCATTCAAAGTTTGGGTCGTTTTAACAATCGTGTACAGAGTTATGGTCTGAATACCAAAATGGGTCCAGAACTTTTTAGGCCTGAATTGGCCCAGTCTTCAATGTGAATAGGCCCGTGCTCCTTTTCTTAATTTAAATTCATTTCCAGCACATTTCTCCAGTCCATTTAGTTTGGATCTTCAATATAAACATATCTCATGGGTCAAACTTTAGCTTTCTGCTAAAATAGCACCATCTGTAACCCGATTGCTCCGTTATTAATCAGAATTACCCTTAATCAACTGAAATCATGAAAAGATTAAAATTATTAATCCAAATATGGAATAAATATTACTAAGACACTAATTCATATAATTTTAGGGGCATTGAATACGCAACATTCATTGCTCATCAACTTCCTAAGCAAATCACCATATCTCTTCTGTGTATCATGAAATTGCTCCCCTTCTTTTAGGAGAAACTGGTAATGGATCACCTCATTTGGTTTATTTTTCCTATTGAAAAGTATTTCTTGAAGAACTCTTGTTGCAATTGTGCCTAAGAGGTGATCGTATTCGGTGTTAATGAATTCCACCAGTTTTTAGCCTTATCTTTTAGAGAGAATGGGAAAAGACACATCCGTAAAGCATCATCAGAAAAATTGTGGATTTTGACAGTTAAACAAATTTCTAATAAGTCGTCAAGATGCTTATAGAGATACTCATTATTAAGTCCATAGAAAGATGGAAGCATTTGTATAATGCTGGACTTAATCTCATAGTTTATTGCTGTGATGTTAGGCAATTACATGCAGAATGGGGATGTATATGCCACAGGAGCGAAGTGCTCCTTAAGGGCTCTAGGATTGTTTTTAGCCATAGTTTCAGTTTCAGTCTTAGTCTCAGTTTCAGGCCTTGTTTGACATAACTTTTGCTTCGGCTTTTACGCATAAGAAAAAGAGAAGCAGAAGCTAAATGTGGAAACTAGTACCCACCAACTTCCTTTGAAAGCTCTTTTTGGACTTCTTAACTCTTCAGCCTTACCAATCCAAATACTCTCCAAAATGACTTTTGAGCTTGAAAAGCCAAGAGACACTTTTCAAAAGCCAATCTAAACAGGGCCTCAATCTCAGTTGGATGTTCTTCCTTTAAGTTCTGGGCCCTAATTTCTCCCTTATGTTAATGTGGGGTTCTTTCAAGTTCAAGGTTATACGGGACTATTGGTGGGTCTAGAGATCGACGACCCAACATATACCACAAGTAAGGACTAAGGAAAAAAATATAATAAAATAAAATAAATAAAAATAAAAATAAAAATAAAGAAAAATAACAAATTAAAGCAAAGAACTAACTAGAATAAACAAGCACAAGTAATTTGAATATAAAAAGCTCACAGAGAGTTACGATGAATTCTGCTCCTTCGTTCACTGTTCGTAACCAAAAACATGTGTACTCAAAAATAAAAATAAAAGAAACGAATCAAAAAAGAACAAAGAAAAAAAAATCCTAACTTAACAATTAAATTAGAACTAATCTTTAAGATTAGGCACCAAAACCATTCAAATAAGTCCCCGATAACGGCGCCAAAAATTGATGTGGGTCAATTTTACTTAACCACTCGTAATAGAACGAGTCCTCGTTGGACAGGGCTATATAGAGGATGTCAAACCTAGGGGTACACACAGTACGATTCCTTACGGTTCTTGATGGAACCAAAATCGGAACCATTCCCAACAATTTCTTAATTTTGGAACTGAAACCGAAACCGTTGAGTTTGGTTCGGTTCCAGTTCTTTGCGGTTCTGATTCCGGTTCCCCAATGGTTCTATCAATTTTTTTTAAAAACATTGACAAGATAAACACTCATACTTGTGCATCCCTAGTTATAACAATAGATTAGAAGTTATTAGTATTTATTTATATATTTTATATTATAGAAATATATAGAACATTAGAACTTAGAAGTTAAATATATTTATCTATATATTTTATACTTTATATATAAATAGAACACTAGAATTTAGAAGGTATTAATATTTATTTATATATTATATATTTTACACTTTATATATACATATTTATATAGAACACTAGAAGTTAGAAGCTATTATTATTCATTTATATATATACATATATATATTTCTAGCGGTTCTGATTTCGGTTCCAATTCTTTGACGTGGAATAGGAACCGGAACCGTAGTGAATGGTTCCTAAAATTTAGAATCGGAACCATAGTGAACGGTTCCTAAAATTTAGAATGATTCGGTTCGGTTCAGTTACGGTTCCTTATGGTTCCGGTTTCATCAGTTCTTTGTACACCCCTAGTCGAACCTCAAGGACTTGCAATGTTGAATTGTTATGCTACTTAATCTTTAAATTAATTCTAAAATAATTGAAAATTTTATTGATGTCTGATATTTAATTTAATTGAGAAAATTAAAGTTACTTGTAAATTTGTTTTAAGATAATTAATCTGAGAGAGAGGGTCATGGGAATTGACTTCACCACTAACATTCCGACAATGACAAATTGCATTAATTCAGGACGTCTAATTTATGCATTCGGAAAAGAATAACTACAAGCCTACTTCAATTCAATCAAGAGAGTTTATTCAACATACAATTCAGTATAACTCGTCTTCGCTTAGCATGACTTATACATCTGACTACATACTATAAAATAAATTAACTAATAATGTGATAGCCAATCTTTACTTAGTACGAATTATCAGAATTCTAAATAAACGACCAGTGAAAACCATTGTATAACATTTCTTAACAAAATCACAGAAATTGAAAAGAACCAAACCCTAATCACTACAAATTTACGTTCATTCTACAAGAACAAGAGTAATTATGAAACAAAATAATCCATTCAAAATAAAATCAATAGCACAACTATTGTTTATGTCTTGGTTATACAATTAATGCATAAATTAAAAAGTCCTAGAATTATACTACAGTTACAACATTGAAAGTAAGGTTAGGGTTACGTCATTTCCCTGGAATGGTGTTTAATCGCTCATGATCGGAGGTCTAGGCTTGAACGATGATGAAATCGCCATCTTCTCATATTCGTTTCACTTGTAATATCACAAAATCTCCTCTGTATACCTCTCTGCGTTTCTCAATACCCTAATTTTCTTCCTCTCCTCTATTTTACTCATGAATCGGTACAAACGGGACATCTGTCACCCCAGGAGCGCATCTGCGCCCATAGAGGGCACACTTACGCCCTTGAAAGTGGCATCTGCGCCCCAATGGGTGCACATATGTATATATTCCATATAATGATTTTTTTTATTCCTTTTAAATGGGTATAAATTCAAATTTATACATTCATTTTCTCTGTTTTTGATGAGACTTGTGTATTAAAACACATCAAAATCCAAATACACAAATTCAAATACACTAGTTTCAAACATTGTCTTCAATAGAATTGGTTTATTAATGATCTGTAAAATTGAACGAGGGATCTTATAGGCCAAATACCACTCAGATGAGACGAGATAATGTAATTTTAATTGTGCTTTTCACCAAAATGCACAAGGAAGAGAGAAGACAAAAGTTCCATTGGTCCCTCATCAACATTCTCCATCCTCTCCCACTATCACCTCATATACAAGTCTCTCTTTATACTGACATTCTTTTTGTATGAACAACACAGTAAAAAGATGAGGAACCAGTGAACATATTGTAGATCATTTTTAGGTTCTAATCATTACTGTAAAACACATCAAAATTCTAAAGAATTGATTATATATATATATAGTAAAACCAGTTACTGATTTATGGATTTGTAATTTGAGATGATGAATGAAAATGAAGAGAGAGTGAGTGTGTGATATCGATTTGATTGATATCAACCAATCAACCCTAACTTATATTATATTTTATATACAACTATTGAGGGCATTATGGTCTTTAGAAAATCGATAATTTGGATTATTTCTTTTAATTTTTAAGTCAAACATGTTAGTCAACAGTGATATTTGAACGGAATTTTGC
Source organism: Cornus controversa (assembly GCA_026545225.1). Lineage (NCBI taxonomy): Eukaryota > Viridiplantae > Streptophyta > Magnoliopsida > Cornales > Cornaceae > Cornus > Cornus controversa. The sequence goes on along the minus strand of CM048846.1, from coordinate 29,982,395 downwards.
TAGAGGGGGTATTTGTACATCGGAGACAACTAGTGGGGATTATATGCGAATACTAAACTGAAATGGTGTTTTTTGTACATTCTGTATATAGCGAAGGTGTTTTTTGCACTTCGCCCTAAATTTTATATTATATTTCTAATTAACCTATAATATAATTTAAATTGAATTGAATTTCATTCTTCTAAAAAAATAATTAAAAAATCACTTTGTCGTATCTTGAAAGTATTCAAAACGTGGCCATGCCATTTTCCTATCGTGTCCAACCAAAAAATAAAATATTCTAATTTCGGAACACTTCTAGCCGTGTTTGACACGTGCTCGATAAAAAGTGTCTGTGCTTGCTAACTTTTATCCCATATGAAAATAATATGTATAAATAATAGCATGATATTAATTAATCTTATTTTAATTATATGTATAAATAATATACAAAATTCCCTGTCTTGTATCTCTCAAATAAATTACCTAATATGGCCCCATTAATCCAGGGTACGGTGCTGGGAGGAACGACAAGAGATAAGCCTAAATTTTAGTATTATTTGCATTCTAACTGGCATTCTCACTCGAGACTCGAGCATTTTACTAGTGCACCAAACAACCTCCATTATTTCCCTTTGATAAATATTTAGTAATAATATCAAGAGTAATGATAGAGTTAATGAAAAATTATCATCGAATGTGTATGTGTAGTGAACATGGTGTCTATCCATTGGATTGTGAAACTGTGGGTCCCACTTGCACTATCTAAGAATGAGAGTGATTTATTTTTTCAATTCGATAATAACATTTACTATCCTTATTATTACTCTAATGATGCGTTTGGTACGTGCGAATGGAATGGCATGAAGTTGGGAATGAGAATGGAATGGAATAACCATTCTTATTCTATTATTTGGTTACTGATGAAGCAAAAAATCCACCCCAAACTGGTCAAACACCAACCTGTGAAAAAGACAAGAGAAGAGTAATCGAAAGGGCACCGGCGCGGTGCCGGTCGACTATGCTCCGACGATCAAGTCAGAAATCGGAGGGGTGTTTTAAAGATATAGAGGAACTCAGAGGGTATTAAGTGCGTACCTGGTATGTGGATCCTCTCTGTATTTATAGCAGTCAAGTGAGACTGTCTCCTAGTAAGAGACTGGCTCTTGGAGATAAAGAAGTCTTGGTTAAAATAGACTTCCTATCCATGTCACTTCGAACTCATTCTTCACGTTACACGTTTCATAATTCAAGTCAAATACTCTATCAGATGCCCCCTATTCATGAGGGTCGAGTGCTGGGCCTTATGAACAATTCGGACTGCTCATTAGAATTCGTCTCTAGCATATAAATAAATATTTTTTTCCTCCTTTTTCCTTTTTTTTCTTTCTTTTTTCTTTTCTTTCCTTTCTTTTTTCTTTTCTTTTTTCTTTTCTTTCCTTTCTTTTTTTTTTTCCTCGCGTGGCACGCGCCGGGTGGGCCCGGCCAGGCCCGGTTAGGCCGCGCCATGCCGGCCAGGAGCTCGCCAGGCTGTGCCCGGCTAGGTGGGCCCAGTAGCGCTCGGCCAGGTTGCCCTCCAGTCTCGCCCTGGTCTGGCTCTAGCCAAGTGGGCCCGTCCACGCCCAGTGACTTGGTCATGCGCATCCACACTCTGTGTTGGCTTCCTTTGCCACCGTTTGGCTTGTGAACGTTACAAAAAAGTGTCTTTTGTGCTTGAGGACCGTTGGGAGAGAGACGTTGGTGGGTTTACAATGGTTGGCTCCCATTGCCTATATAAGCAATTCTACCTTCATTTACCATTTACTCCAACACATCTCATTACTAGCTCTTTTCCCACCCACAACTTGTTTCTCTGATTTATGCCCTACATTATCCTTCCTTCTCTTTCTCGTTGTCTATACATTGTTGATCATAACTTGACAAGCCAAATCCAGAGCTCTTTGCCCCCGGTTCTTCCCTTATCCAAGTATTCAATTTTCTTCATTCTACAATGGCAGATTACAACAAATGCCAGGATATCTGCTCTACAATGACAGATGCCGATGTTGAAGAACTAGCAACTTTATACTCTTTTTCGGACGGGGTCGTAGCTAGAGCTCCTTTGCTTGCGGAGAGGGCTTTTTCCATCAGTCCTGGAGAAACGTGCTTCTACGAAGGCCACTTTCTTTCGGGCCTACGTTTTTCAATCCCGAATTTTGCAAAAGAGTTGCTCCGATATATCAATCTCTGTCCTTCTCAGCTTACGCCTAACTCTTGGCGTATTATTATGGCCACCCTGGTCCTTTGGAGGTCCAGCAAGCTCACCCCTCAACCAACTATCAACGAGTTCCTTTCTTGTTATACTCTTTTAAAAAACAAGGACTGGCGTCACATTCAGGGCCAGTCTCGCGGTCCAGGGTGTCTTCCCAAAGGATTGGTGATTCTCGACAACAGTCAATGGATAAAGAACTGGAAGGAACGTTTCTTTTTCGTCTCAGGAGACTGGGAGCTTTCTCTTCACTACATTCCCCGCACTTGGACTGACGGGGTCGTAAGTGGTGAGCTTTTCCTACCCTTTCTTTTTAGGCCATTTTCACCTTTCCTACGTATGCTTACACAAATTGATGTATTTTAATAAACCAGCTGTCAGAGTAGAGCACGAGGTGAGTCAAGAAGAGGAAGATAGGCTAGACTTTATTTATGATCTTGGGATGAGGGATGTGGTGGCGTTGACCTCCGACGCAGGATTGAGTACATTAGGTTACCCCCTCGCATGCTTGGGGATAGGTGAGGTATTCTTTTATATTTCTTACTCTTCATTCCCTTCTCTTTCTGGAGTTGAGAAATGTAAACTTTATCGTAAATATCGTGCAGGATCTCGGAGAAAGCCCGATCAAGACATTCATATGTTGGCGAAAGGGAAAGGTGTCGCAGGATCCTCATCCCCTGCTCAAAAAAGACGACGTCAACCTGTGATCAGGAGCACCGGTGCACCTATAGGTGGGGGCTTATCCTCTCCTCCCTCTATTGGGAATTTTCCCCTCGCAGCCACCCTGAGTACTCCGACTCCTGGCCCTAACCCCTTTGTGATACCTTATCCTCCTCTATTCACGGGAGGTAGTCTGATCGACCCAGGCGCCTTTGGGGTGCCGGCGACTCAACTTTTTGGTGGAGGTAGCTCGCATGTATCGTTCTCCCCGGCCACTAGCCACACTGGGCTATTAACCCCGTCGGCAGGCCATACTGGTTCGTTGTTGGGTGACACGTCCTTTGCCATAAAAAGGGCTGGGGAGTTTGCTCTCCCACGTGATCTGGAAAAGGTGGACGCTCTCGATGCCGTTTCCTCTACCGAATATTTACTGGCCAATATGGCTCAGGTATGCCCCTGGCCTCCTTATCATGTTTGGGTGAAATTTTAATATTTCTCCTTCTTAACCGTGTGTTTCCCTTGTGTATCTAACAGGGGCCTGACGATTGCCCATGGTCTTTCCAACCGTCTCCTATGTGCAGAGGAGGAGCTGGGGAAGCAAAGAACAGCCTTTGCCAACGAACGCACTTCTTTTGCCAGTGAACGCACCAGCTTTAACTCACAGCTTGAGACCTTTCGCGCTTCTCATAGAGAGGAAATAAACACCCTCAACTCCCAGCTCAGCCATGAACGGGAGGAGAAAGAACTGGTCGTGGAGAATTTCAAGGAGTCGCCTGATTTTGACAGGGCCCTTAACCAGTCATATATTGATGGGTTTGAGTATTTTCGCGAAGTGGCGCAGGATCAATGGCCTGACATGAACTTCTCCGGTCTGCAACTTGGAGATCCCGACCCCTTGAGCTGGAGTCTTTTTCTTTTGGTATCTTTGTAATGTTCCTCTTTGTAGAGGCTCCATGTACCTTTTTTCGTTGTTAATTAATGAAGGATCGTGTATTTCTCTTTATTGGACATGAGTTATTGTGTAGAGGTTACTTCTACATTCTTTGAAGTTTTGATTCATTCTGCTTGAGGAGACCCTCCGTGGAGGTGTGTCCCCGTAGGGCCCTGCCCCCGTAGGGTTTTGTCTTTTCTCAGAATTTATTCACCCCACCTTTTTCTTCAAAGGTCCTCCGTAGAGGTGTGTCCCCATAGGGTTTTGCCCCCGTAGGGTTTTGTCTTTTCTCGGGATTTATTCACCCCACCTTTTTCTTCAAAGGCCCTCCGTAGAGGTGTGTCCCCGTAGAGTTTTACCCCCGTAGGGTTTTGTCTTTTCTCGAGATTTATTCACCCCGCCTTTTTCTTCAAAGGCCCTTCGTAGAGGTGTGTCCCCATAGGGTTTTGCGGCAACAATATTTAGGGCATAACACGTTTTATTTCATAATAAAAACTTACAAAAGACAAACTAGATCTGGACAGGAATCCTATCCCGAGGTCTTGGGCATTAGCGCCGACCTCTAAAATGATACTTAAAGTCCGGCAGCACGGCCAACCTTTACAATGATGCTTGCTCAAAGCAAATGCAAGCTAGAACCTAAAAAGAATGGGGTAAAAAATTAACAAGTCAGGGAAAAACCTTATTAATAGAACTTCCTTAAATGCTCGGCGTTCCAAGGATGGGCCAGCTGCCTTCCTTCTAATGTTTCCAGCCAGTAGGTGCCTCGCCTTTGAGTCCTAACCACTTTACACGGGCCCTCCCAATTAGGGGCCAGCTTTCCAATGCCATGAGGTTTGGTGGCTTGAGTGACTTCTCGCAAGACTAGATCACCAGGCTAAAAACTCCTATACTTGACTCTGGTGTTGTAATACCGGGACATGGCCTGTTGATACGCGGCCATTCGTATCTGTGCCTGCTCCATTTTCTCGTCGAATGAAATCGACATTGGCCCTTAGTTCCCTCTCGTTGTGAACTGGATCATAATGTTTGGCACGATGGCTCACCACCGTCCCTATTTCGACAGGCAGAACTGCCTCGCTTCCGAAAGCTAAGAAGTAGGGTGTCTCTCCTGTGGGGACTCTGACGGTGGTCCTGTAGGCCCACAGAATGCTTGGCATCAGCTCTGGCCATGCTCCTTTGGAGTCATCCAGACGTTTCTTAATCATTTTAAATATAGTTCTGTTGGCTACCTCAGCCTGCCCATTGGCTTGTGGGTGGCCTGGTGAGGAGTGCCGGTGGTTTATGTCATGCTCTGTGCAAAAATCTTGGAACCGTCGGCTCTCAAACTGCTTTGCGTTATCCATAGTTATGACCTTTGGGACACCAAACCTACATATGATTGATTTCCACACGAAACTGATGACATTCCTCTCCCCTATTGTAGCTAGGGGCTCGGCCTCCACCCATTTAGTGAAGTAGTCAACCGCTACAATTGCGAATTTTGTCTGCCCCTTTCCCATGGGTAGAGGGCCAACAAAATCCATTCCCCATTGGGCAAAAGGCCACGGGGCCATTATTGATGTCAGCTCTTCCGAAGGCTGTCTCGGGATGTTGGCTAAACATTGGCACTTTTCGCACCTCTTGACAAAGTTCATTGCGTCCTGCTGCATAGAAGGTCAGTAGTACCCCTACCTAATGGCCTTGTGAGCCAAGGACCTACCTCCTGCATGGTTTCCACATTCTCCTTCGTGAATTTCCCTCATAACACTCTGCGCTTCCTCTGTTGACACGCATCGTAGGTAGGGTAAAGAAACTCCCCTTTTGTAAAGGATTCCATCGATCAGGGTATACCTAGATGCCCTGACCCTAGTTCTGTGTGCTTCTGCTTTGTCCGACGGTAATTCACCATTGCTTATGTATTTGACTATTGGGTCCGCCCATTCCATGCCCTGTGTGACTTGGTTTACTTCACACGACGTTGCTACTGTTATACTCGGGTGGTCCATGCGCTCTACAAGCACCCCTCCTTGGGCAGCCTCTTGTGCCGTAGCCAACCGAGCGAGAGCATCGGCATTGGAGTTTTCACTGCGGGGGATTCGCGTGATTGAAAACCTCTGGAAACGGGTAACCAGTTCTTGTACTCTTTGCAAGTAAGATTTCATCCTTACTCCCTTTGCCTCGTATTCCAAACTGACTTACCGGGCAATTAATTGGGAGTCGGTATGAGCTTTCAGTTGTCTAACTTTGAGGATATCAGCTAGCTTTAACCCCGCAATTAAAGCTCATATTCAGCTTCATTGTTTGTTGCCTTGAATCCAAATTATAGGGCGTATTTGAATGTTTCTCCTGCTGGAGATCTAATTAGTATCCCTGCTCTACTGACTTGTTTGTTGGATGACCCATTGACAAACAATTGCCACGTGCACCCAGGGTCCATTAGGTCCTTCCTTTTTTGGTGAACTATATCTTCCGTTTCTCCCTACTGAACCTGTTCATCTTCCCGAGGGTATGTAAATTCTGCTATGAAATCTACCAGCACTTGGCTTTTAACTGCTGTCCTAGGCTTGTATCAGATGTCAAATTCTCCTAGCTCCATGGACCACTTCACCAGTTGCCCCGAGGTTTCGGGTTTGAAGAGGACTTGCCGGAGTGGTTGATCGGTTAGCACTACAATGGTGTGCGCTTGGAAATATGGCCTGAGTTTCCTAACCGTAGTGACCAAGGCAAATGCCTATTTTTATGGAGGGATACCTTTCTTCTGCCCCCCGGAGAACCCTGTTGGTATAATAAACTGGCTAGGGGTGGCAAAATTAGACACGACACGATAACACGACTCGAACACGACACGAATTACGCGAGTTTGGGTTTAAGGTAAGCCGACACGTTTAATAAATGGGTCGACACGCAAAAATTGGGTTGGGTTTGGGTTTAAGCTGTCTAATCCGTGACACGATTACGACACGATTACAACACGATTACGACATGAGTTATTCATATATTATGGTTTGATACAAACATATATATACATAGTTATATATATTGCAATTGTTTGTAATCTATTTGTTTATTTACAGGACTGATGTAGCCATAAAACACAAGGATGAGATTGTTATGATGTCTTCCCAGTTGTTGAATCACCTTAGTATGTTTTTAAGTTTATATATAGATACAAAATTTATAATATATATAGTTTGATTTTAGGATTTATGTATTGATATGTACTTTATTTTTATATGATCTTTAGAGAGATTTTTAGGGGTGGAGAAACTCATATGATATAAGTTAAACGGATTAAAAAGGTTATTAAACAAGTCGTGCCATTATAAGACATGTTTATTAAACGGGTTACACGGGTCGACACGGATAACACGTTTAATAAACGGGTTGGGTTAGTGTTGAGGGTCTCTGACACGATTAGTAAATGGGTCGAGTTAGGGTTGAGCTGTTTAGTAGAATACTTATACATCGACACGACACGAACACGACACGGGAACACGAATTGCCACCCCTAAAACTGGCCTTTGCACTCCTTCTTCTTCACACATCAGCGCGGAACTGACTGCTGCAGGAGAGACAGCCAAGTACAAGTACAACTCCTCTCCTACGCACGCGCATGACAGAAGTGGGGGCGAACTGAGGTACTGTTTTAGCTCATTTAAGGCCTGCTCACATTCCAGAGTCCACTCAAAGGCCCGCTTGAGGACTTGAAAGAACGGGAGGCACCTGTCTGTAGCGCGGGAAATCAATTGGCTTAGCGCTACCACTTTACCTGTCAGCTTTTGGACTTCTTTAATAGTCTTGGGCGATCTTGTATCCAGGATGGCTTGCACCTTCTGTGGGTTGGCCTCTATACCCCTCTTGCTGACTAGATAGCCTAAGAACTTTACAGAAGATACTCCAAATGCACACTTACTTGGATTGAGCTTCATTCTGTACTTTCGAAGGACATCAAAGGCTTCTTGTAAATCAACCAAGTGGTTGGCAACCTCTCGACTTTTGACAAGCATATCATCGACATACACTTCCATACTTCTGCCAATTTGCTCCTTGAACATTCTGTTTACCAGCCTTTGATAGGTTGCGCCGGCATTCTTTAGGCCGAATGGCATTACCGTGTAGCAGTACAATCCCCTTTCTGTTATGAAGGATGTCCTTTCCTGGTCTGACGGCCACATCGGAATTTGATTATACCCTGAGTAGGCATCCATGAAGCTGAGCCGTTCGTACCCTGCCGTCCCTTCCACGAGCATGTCGATCCAAGTTGTTATCTTAGCATTTAATCAGCTTAATTATTGTTTTGTTTCTGAAAATTCAGCATCAAGGAGCTTCCAATGAAGTTGAAGCCTATGGATGGAGTTATATCAAGAGCTTGCTCAGCTGAACAAGTTTATGCACATGTGATTAGTTAGTGTGCATCAACTTGAGCTTAATGCTTGAAGCTTCCAGATAAGTTGCTGAGGCATATATATATATATATATAGATGGCAAATCAACTAAACAGTTTGTATATAAATGTCACTTCCTAAAAACTTCTGTTATCTTTCTCCTTCAGAATTGAACAGAGAATCATGTCAAAGAACTTTTCCCCAACATCAGTGAAAATTGGTTATATATCAATTGAAGAAAAATGGTATACATACATACTTTTTGAGAAGAATTTCCTACCTTACAGAATAACATGGTACTTGCAAACAACATACTTTGATGATTTTTTTTTTAAATGACAACTTAGGGTAAAGATAGAAATACAACTTATCATATAGTTAGGGCAACTATATGAACTCAGAAGTTCATTAATTTGCTGCTGAATTACTAACTGTCTCGTTCATATAAAAGCTGTATTTTGAATTTCAGCTTTGTAGAAAATGAGAAAAGTACAGCCACCAAACTGCCCTCTACTTTCACCTATGCCTTCGCAGTATTCTGTAGCCTAACACCATTTTTGACACTAACAGAGTCGGCTCCTGCCGGTAATGACCCAAAAGCTCCCAAAGCATCCAGAAAGAACCTCTTATTAGGGATGATACCATCTCTGTCCATATACTTCAGCAACTTCTGTAAAAGCTCCTTCATGTTGGCTTTAGTGTAGGCCTTATAAAGGAGTTTATAAGTAGAGGAATCTGGATGCACCCGAGAGTTACGTGCAGTCTCAAACAGCATGTCTGCTTCCATTGGTAAACCATTCATGCAGTAAACATCAAGCATTCGATTCAGAGTTGAAGCCTTCACCTCATTCCCAGATGCCATCATCCCATCAAATATTTCCCTAGCCCTTGAAACACAGTCACAAAATCCATACATCATGATGAGGCACTCAAAGGTAATGAAGCTCGGGGCATATCCCATATCTTTCATTTTCTGAAAAATGAACTCGGCTCTCTCCCTTAACCGTGCTTTCCCATAATTTGTGATCATTGAATTGAAGGTAGGAAGTGTTGGTTTCTCCTTGGAACGCAACAAGCTCTTAAACACTTGTTCCATCTTATCAAATTCTTGCTTCCTCCCATATGAATCAATCAGCAAATTGAACGTGATAACGTCTGGCTTGCACTGATTACTCTTCATACGGGAAAGCACGGATTCCATTTCTCTGATCATCCCATTCTTGCCATAGGCATCCATCACGCCATTGAATGTGAAGATATCAGGGGTAACAATGGTCTCATCAAGATCTTTGAACAAAGCATTTACTTGATCAACGTTTCTGGCTTGAGCAAAAGCTCTCAAAAGAATGTTGTATGTCACAATGTTAGGCTTACACCGGGTCATTCCTTTCATCTTGTCAAAGTACCCAAGAGCTTTAGCCAAAGCCTTGGATTTGTCCCTTGAGTGGAGGTGAGCAGTGATGAGTGCATTGTAAACAGAAGTGTCAGGCCGGCACCCACTATTACGCATCTCTGAGAAAAGCCACATCGCTAGCCGGGTTTGGCCTTCCTTTCCCATAACTGATATTAACTTCGAATAAATCCCATTATCAGCTATATACCACCGTTGTTTTTGCATCCACCTGAACACCTAAATATAAGAAATCTAAGTAAAGCAACCATTCACAAAACCAATACTAATACTATACGTCATAGTTCTATCTTGTTCTACACATTGTACACAAATCAAGCTTGACAACCAATCCCCCATAATTCACAAATAGTGTACTATTTATGGAATTGCCATTAGAAATATATGCAGAGCAACAATTTATTCAGTAATTGACAATGGAACACTATATGTCTGAGTTCTAACTTGCTTTATGTAGAATCCAGCTGGGTTACAACCATTTCACCAAAACACAAAACCGTATATGCTATGGTATTGCTTTGAGTTTATACGAATGTAAAAAAAGGCAATAATGTTGAAAATATGAACTATATAAAATACAACAATGTTAACAATACAATGTTTAGTAGCATAAATTTACAGATGACTACATATTACATACGCACTCAGCTTATATACAGACGTGATGATATATATATATATATATATATATATATATATATAAAATAAACATTAGAGAAAACATATAAAAGATCATCAGTTCCGACAGAACATGAAGAAATTCAAGACACCTAGAAGATTAAAATGCACGAATTTTCTACAGGAGAGAGAGAGAGTGGGTTGCCTGAAAGACCTAACCTCAAGGCATTGAAGCCACTTCCTCCTCTTCCCAAGCTCTTCAAACAGACGAAAACAGTGTTCAGTTCGGACAAACTTAACATACTTGTCCAGTGTGGACACCAACGGCCTTTTGTCATCAAAATTCCTCAACATAACACGAACGAGCTCTTCTGTTTCTGAATTCCTTTCCGTCGATTTCCCCTTGAATCGTTTTGCAACACAGGAGATACTGAAATTTGGTCTCTTCCTGAGAGTACATAGCTGGGTAGTATTGCAATTCTGTAGGGAAGAAACAGTGATTTTTGGGACGAATATGGTATGACCAGGCAAGAATTGAAGAGACCCAGATGATAAATTTGGTGAAATGTTTATCATTGTGTCGTTAGATTCAAAGTGGAGAAGTTTTGGTGGAGGAAAGGAAGCGATGCATTTGATGTGCTACTTCTGAGGTTTCGTTCAGGAAAATAATCAAACAAGAGGTGAGCAAAATCAAGAGAAACTATTCGACAACTGTGGCGTGTAACGTGGACGAAAAGATTTACAAATTTTATCTAAAATTGCAACAAAATTAACTCTTATTTGTTGATTGTGGGAAAAAAGATGCAAAAGCGCGATAATGTGGAGAGCCCAAGAACGATTACCCAGGTGAGGATGAGTGGTTCGTGCACTTGTGGCACTTCATCATATCTCGTCAGTGCCAAGGAGAGGAGTCTCTCTCTCTCTCTTTCTATCTATCCATCTATATATATATATATATATATATATTTAGATTTATTTATTTATTTATTTATCTGTCCACGATGATAGTGTTGGGCGACTGATTATTCAAAAGCACTTTTCCGTTTTAGATTTATGAAATCAAATAATTGGGTAAATGAAATTATGAAATCAACTTAATCTAAAAGACGTTTTATTTTGAGGTGTATCTCTCGATTGAGGTTATAACTAAGAATACTTCACTTAAATAAAGTTAGAGGCATAAATTACAAAGTGGTGTATTTTAAAATTTTATTTTTATTTTTGATTAAATTAAATAAAATAATCACATATGTATTAAAAATTATTATTCAAGTTTAAAATACCCTTCAATCTCTTATTACAACTCACACTAAACTATGTTTGGTTCCTATACAATTAAATGAGTGTTGTGCGTGATTAAAAAAAATTCAACAGATCATTATTTTTCGTCTCACTAGAAGAAAACTGAATTCATTGCAAAACACCACTGTCTAGATTAATTATTTGTCGTTGATGATTTCTCATTACAAAAATATGATCTCTTATTTTGCTTTAGTGAACTACTTTTTTTACTTTTCAAAAAAAATAAATTAGTGAACTAATTTTTGAATTATATGGCAAATTCATGTGCCTATGGTTCTTAATTTTGAAGTTTTTTAAATGTGATAGACACTTTCATTATTCACTTTTTTAAGTTGTCATTATCAACTATCTAATTCGTATTTGCTTGTTTAAATATTTTCTTAATTCGATTTAGTAAGCAGACATATTCTATGTAGAATGATTTATAACTCATTTGCTGATAAAGCTCAAATATTTTTTGCATTTGCAGGCATACTTGAAATTTATAAGAGTTTACTTGTGAAATTTGAATTTTCCTTATCTTTGTGCCTCATATTTTGATGTAATATCTCTTTTTGATACTCATATTTTTTTTAGTCATACCAAATCGAAAAGTTATCGAAGCGCATCTAAAAAATATATTTTATTTTCATCCAGATATAATTGATGTGTTATGATACCATAAGCGTATGCACTTGCATTAGTCTAAGAGGAAAAAGAAGTTCACTACCGTTCAGTGCCATAATCAGACGGTCTAATTTTGACTACTTTATGACATAATAGGATACTCACAAGTATATTCCTGCAATTTTTTAAAAACCAAACGATGTTCTATATATTTTCTTAATTTCTTGAGTGAATAAATTATTTGATTTAAGAAGAATAATTTAATATCTTAGAATAACAAATTGAAGGGCATTTTGGAGTGAATAATAATTTTCAATACATATGTAATTATTTTGCTTAATTCAACCAAAATGAAAAATAAAATTTTAAAATAGACTACTTTGTAATTTAAGTCTTTTAACTTTATTTAAGTGTAATTTTTCCTGTAACTATCTAGTCACAAGTTCAATTCTAGTAGAGTATAAAACTACAAGAAAGACCTAAGCTAAAAAAAAACTGGTGGACACTAAAAGGTGTAGATGAAATTAATGAACATAAAAACAAATGTGTGAAGAAGATTAATTTAATTATTTGAGGATATTCTAATGTTACATTTGGAATGAATAGATTTAAATTTAATATGCCTAAATGAATTTAAGAAATTTATATGTATAATTTTAAATAATAAGATGAAAATAGTTATTTGAAATCCTGGTTAACTTGAGTATTGTAGTTTTATAAAGATTATAATAAACTATATATCTTTCATACCTCTAGTTTACTTTGAATTTCTGAATGTAACTTCAATAATTAATCTTTTAATTAAACTTAAGTGCCTTTGTTTGCCAAATGAACTTAAAATGTTTAATAGGAAAAGTTTGTGAAGGGAATAAAATTGTGCAAAGAAATAAGAAAATTAACGATTAACCTCTAAGAAGATTTTCTTTGGTTATTAACCCTTTGAGGACATTCACTGATCCCTCAATACGTGCAAGGTTAAATTGGGAACTCGCATAGTAGTGAGAATTCGAATACATGACCATATACAATATAAATTTGTGCAAATTAGACACAGATTACGAAATATAAATGATACTAGGAGGCTATTCTAAATTTGCATTGCCATATAATTGTAGTGGCAAACATTAATTTTAAAATAGCAGTAAATGCTTAGTGTAGCTTATACTATGATCTTTATTTAAATGAGATACAAAGAGTGTGGATAATGAAACTTAAAAATTTGCTATGTTAAGGGAGACCAAAATTAGAAAATTCTTTATCTCACACACACACACACATATATATATATATCCACACATACTAGTATATGTTTGTACCTAAGACATTATGATGCATTCGCAATTGTGACCGTTAAATATGGTGAGTTTAAATTGATAATAGTAAAAGACATTTTAGATCACATGATTGATTTTTTAACCACTTTTGACCGTTAGATTATGTGTTTTGTCTAGTGTATGTCCGTACCTACGTCATTATGATGCACTCGCAATCGTGACCATTAAATAAAGTGAGTTTAGATTGTAGATAGCAAAAGACATTTTAGACCACATGATTGATTTTTTAACCACTTTAAATATGGTGAGTTTAAATTATAGATAGTAAAAGACATTTTAGATCACATGATTGATTTTTTAACCACTTTTGACCTTTAGATTAGGTGTTTTGTCTAGTGTATGTCCGTACCTACGTCATTATGATGCACTCACAATCGTGACTGTTAAATAAAGTGAGTTTAGATTGTAGATAGCAAAAGACATTTTAGACCATATGATTGATTTTTTAACCACTTTAAATATGGTGAGTTTAAATTGTAGATAGTAAAAGGTATTTTAGATCACATGATTGATTTTTTAACCACTTTTGACCTTTAGATTAGGTGTTTTGTCTAGTGTATGTCCGTACCTACGTCATTATGATGCACTCACAATCGTGATCGTTAAATAAAGTGAATTTAGATTGTAGATAGTAAAAGACATTTTAGACCACATGATTGATTTTTTAACCACTTTTGACCGTTAGATTAGGTGTTTTGTCCTTATTATACCAAACTTCTATATTATATAGATATAAATATAGATATATAAATATTTTGTGTGCACCAAGAAGATTAGGATACCAAATATTCCAAACAAGTTGGGCCAAGGCCCAAGTCCGAGCATGTCAACTAGGGATGGCAATTTGCCCCGTCCCGTCGGGTACCCGCCCCGTTTAAAACCCGTTTACGGAACCGTTTAAAGAAACGGGGTGGGGATGGGGTTAAAGAAAATAACCCGCGTTTAAATGGGGTGGGGACGGGGGTAAGACCCTACCCCGACGGGTATCCGCCCCGTTTAAGTATATATATATTTATACTTTTATATATATAATATATAGAGAAAATATTGATAATGTATAAAGAAAATATTAATATTATATATATCATACAACTATACAAGTTTATTATATATGACTCAATATTATCCATTGTGTTGCAAATTCCTAAATGTGTGTTTTTGGTGTATATGTATCAAAATATCATATTTATTACTATAAAAAATTTTGCATTAAAAAAAAAATGTATAAACGGGGCGGAGCGTGGTAAGTTAAACAGTTATAGGAATAAGGAAGTCAAAACCCGCCCCGCCCCGCCCCGTTTATACACGGTTGTGGGGCGGGGACGGGGTGGGGAAAGTTAAATGGTTTCGGTTATGGGGAAGGTAAAACCCGCCCCGTTGCCATCCCTAATGTCAACACTTGACCATTTAACTTGTTGAATTACTTACACCTAAAATATTGTCAAGCAACTGGAAATCAGGATAGTGGGCCAATTGAGGGACGCAATCAGGCTCAAATTGGGCTATTTTGGGTCAGAATCAAGGTACATAACGGGACGGGCTTCATCCGAGCCTACTTTTAGACATGATTATTTCGAGCAGATAACTCATCTAAATGTGAATACACAATAATAAATAAGGGTCTGTTTGGTAATCGTTTAAATTTAGTGTTTATTATTTATCAAAACAAATTTTTACGATAAACATGTTTGATAATTTTTGTTTTGTTTATAAATTGTCAAAACGCTTTTAAAACAATACTGTAGCTAAGCCTTCAAATCATAAATACCAAAATGATGTTTATTGTTTATGTTTATCAAAATTTTTTTTATCTAAAATGGTGATTATATTATTTTAATTAAAAATTGAAACTAAAAGTGAGAAAATGAAAAGAGTTTTTTTTTATATTTATAAAAGGCTATTGTTTGATACAACTATAAAAATATTAGAATTATCAAGTGTGGGTAAAATTAAAGAACATCAATTGCCTTGAGAAAAAAAATATTGGGTACAATATGAATAATTACTAATATACTTGATAATAAGAAATAGTTACTTAGGGGCACCCATGCTAAAAAAAAAACCTTATTTGAGGAAAAAATAAAGAAGTCTCAGTCATCTTCTTGTCAAAGAAATAAGAATGGTATTTTGTACTCATATCATTCATTCATTTTCAGTGTTGAAAGAAAAATAGAAATAAAAAAAATGAAAAAGAAAGTAGTAACGTAAGAAGTTCAAGAGAAAGAGTATGCCCTCCAAATCCCTCTTCTCACTCCATACAAATTGGACCGAATCGAACCGTTCACTACGGTTCCGGCTCTAAATTTTAGGAACCGTTCACTACGATTCCGGTTCCAAACCTTGAAACCAAAACTAGAACTGTTGAATATATATATATATATATATATATATATATATATATATATAATAACATTTTGTTACGTAAAAAATTTTAAACAATGAAGTTATTATAAGGTTAAATACAACTCCTATAATAACCGAATTGAACTGGACTCATTTATTCTGGTTTCAAAATTAAAGAACCGTTGGGAACGGTTTTGTTTCCGGTTCTCCCAATAATCGTTAAGAACTGAATATTGTGCATCCCCCTACTTGTTAGGGTCTTCTGGGTTATGGGTCATTCTACTTTTACAGTATCATTTGCTGTGTAGATATATATGTAACCCAATATTATTTATTTATTTTTTATGCATATTTCTTGCTCTGTTATTGCTGTATATATTTGTTGTAGCATAAACTTGACTTTTTATGCAGTTTATTGTGTTGATTTAAAAAAAAAAAAGTTTAAGGTTAACAAACATGTTTTTCTGTTTTTGATTTTTAAAATAAGCCAAACGTTTTTTCGTTATCAATAAACACTTATGTTTATGGATAAACAAATGCGTAACATAAACACTGTTTATTTAAACACTTACACAATAAATACTAAACATAAACGGTTATCAAATAGCCTAAATATGCATGTTTCTCTTGTGAGACAAACAAGCATATCCAGAGTTTCTTTCTTGTATTTTCTATTTTCTTGACATGGGACTTATGAGTTAAGAAGCACGGATACAGATACAAATACAGATACAGGTATGATAAGACACGAACACGGAGACACGAATTTTTTTTTGAAAAAGGACATGGACAAGACGAGTACACAACTATAAAATAATAATATAATATATTAAATATATATTAATTATTCAACAAAAAAAGACTACATTACAGAAATACTTTAATTCATCGTCAAACAATTAATAACCAATCAAATAATAAACAAAAGTAGACAAATAGATTAAAGAACCAAACTTATTTAATCCTCTACATATATTTAGCTTAGATTTTTAATCATAACTTAGTCGCATATAATTTTCTTTCGAAATACTTTAATATACATTACTATTACTAAGTGTTCGACACGTGTTTAAGTAGTGTCCGAAAAGTATCTTTAAAAGAAAAATATCAGGACACTTCTACAAAGTGTCCGACACGTGTTCGGAGAGTGTTCAAGTGTCTGACACGATATCCGAGTGTCTGATACGGATACGCTACATTCGATGAGTGTTCATGCTTTTTTTGCTTGCGAGACAAACAAGCTTATGATATAGTTTTTATTATTACCTTTTTATTTTCTTTTCTTTTTTACCCATCATAAACAAAACATTTTAATTTTTATTTTAATTTTTTTTATTTCGTATCATCCATTTCTAATTTTTAGATGAGCAACTCTTGCATGACACATCATTAATGCGGTAGCTTCAGGCAAGGCCATCGATTTATCGGCAAAGTCGCCACAGTTCACTCTCTCTCTCTCTCAACAATCAATTGATAAATCAACTATTATCACACTACACTCTTCGGTGAATTTTCCTATCAAAGAAATACCACCATGTTGCGGAGGTACGAAATATATCATATATATGCATATAGTCCAGCAATATATATTTTTATATATGCGCGCGCGTGTGTTAGCTGTTTTTTTTTTCTTTCTATAATTCGAATTTTAGAATTTAGGTTGTTCCTAGCAATTACAATTCGAATTCTAGGGTTTATATATATATTTAGCGACAATGGTTATTTTGCAAGCCCTTCAAGTTCATTAGGGTTTATTACTGTCAACTGACCCACATTTGTGGCTTATTTAATTTTTCTGATTCGTTGTTACGAAGATGAATTAGAAACTGGAGTCATGTTTTTTTTGGGTAAATTAACTGGAATCAATATTTGTAAGCTTATACACATGAAAATCTTGCCCTATCAATTGTAGTTACCATAATATATATGTTAATGATATCGTTGAGTCTGAAATCTTATATCGTTTATTTGTCAGGTCCCTTTTGGAGCTTTCATCTCGTCAATCTGTTAGAAGAATCCCAACTCAGATCACAACTCAGGCATGTTGTATAAGTTCTCAAATATGCTGTATCCAATGAATTTGGATTTGTCTTTGAATTGCATTACTGCTTTACTATGGGAAAGTGAATAAAGAAAAAAGAAAAACCTTTATGCTGTGTATAAATAGTAAACTAATATCATGTCATACACTGATTTTAAGATCAAAATAAAAAGAATAAAATGTTAATAGAAAGAACTTCCCTAGGATAGTCAGTATTCTGCACACTTCGTTCAACCTGCAAATCCTGATTCTCGTGTTAAGAGGAAGTCACCGCGGTGTCTACTGATTTGTAGCTTTCATATCCTCTCACCCACATGTTATCTGTTGTTTATTAGTTATGGGGCATGCAGTCTCAAAGACATCCGCTACAACATTTGAGAGAGATGTAGAAACTAGAGCTATAAAAATTGCTCAATTATAAATGAAAAGGGAGTGGATAAAAATTCAGTTGCTGGTTTATTGATCAGCCCCATCTAAAAAAATGAGTCAAATAGATATTCAAGTAAAATTTCAGTACTTTTTTCTAGCTCATAAAAAAAAAAGGATTTTCCTCAACATGACCTGCATCCAAGCAGGGGGAAAATATTTGCAACCAATTGTAATATAATTTTTTAAAATATTAGTTATAGTGTATATATCTTGATAAAATTGTTTAGAAAAAAAATTCAAAATTGAAAAAAATGCAACTTAAATAATTAGACGGAAAATTGATGTGAGGAAGAAAAAAATTGAGAAGATGAAACAATAAGTTACGACTAAAAAGTGAAGAGATAAAGAAAAAAAAATTTAGGGAACCAATTTTCCTTCAACAATTAATTGTTTCAGTTTTTAAAAAATCCAAATTTTAGAAAAAGATTTTGAGTAATTTGATTCCATTTCGGAAAGATATATTATTTTCACCTAGATGAAAGATTAAAAAAAATAATGATTTTAACTAAACAAAATCTCACAAGTTTTAACAAAACAAGATTATTTCTTTAGTGACTTATTCAAAAATTAGTCATAGAATTTTTTATTTGTTAGTAAATGACCATTAAAAGTTTTAGTATATACGATCATTGTTGTGGTTTACAATCTCACAACACTTGTTTTTCCTCCTTCCAATTTGTTATTTAGCAAATGAAGATTGATATATAATTCTAGATGTTTTTTTTCTAAACATCAATCTACAAAAATGTTTGATAAGAAAAGTTCATACATTTTTATTGAATATGAGGGGACATTAGTGTATTTCTCTCTTGAATTAATATAATAGATATTGTACGTGTACATGTAAATGAAATAACAATTTTTTGTGGTAAGGATTACAATGTTAATGAACTTAAATTTTTATTTCACAATATTTGGGCGTTCAAAAGTATGGCTACAAGGTCTAAGTTTAATTTTTTTTTATAGTTTTCAAGGGGACACAAGCTAAATTTATTTTCAAATTCTCTATTTGGGTCAATATATGAGTGTTTTGAAAAGATTTGGAGGGGCCAAATTGAAATTTTTAATAAATCTTAGGGTACTAATTAAAATTAATTATTTTTTTGGGGATATAATAAAAATTTAAAAAGTTTTTGGGGCCTAGCCCACCCCGAGCTCCGCCCCTGCATCCAAGAACTTCCACAAGTCCCTTTGATTCCTTTAGGCATCTCTTGGGAATGTGATTGGATCTTTACCCAACTAATTTCACTTTCTTGACCCTCCTTTTCCTTTATACAGGAACTAATCCTTGTTGAGAGACCTAATATGGGTGCTAAGAATTTGCTGAAATAATGGAAGAGGACAATGCAAGAATGATAGCCACCTGCCACCGCAAATATAAGCATTCTTACATATTTTGCTCTTGCAAATATATATATATATATATATATATATTTTGGTTAGGTCAATACTCACACCCACACCCACAAATGGCCACTATGGGGCTCGAATCCCTCACCTCCCCTTTGAGGAAGGAGAGGTTATACCAGCTCGACTAATGGCCAAGTGGTTGCTTTTGCAATCATAATTACTATGTTCCTCGAGAGTCGAGAATTTCCTAAGTAGTGTCAGTTCAAAATTGGGGGTGGGTGTTGGGAATTAGTACCCTTGATTCGGCACAACAGAAGTAAATAAAAAACAAACATACATTGACACACACAAACAAGACGAGATTTACGTGGTTCAGCAAATTGCTTAATCCATGAGCGAAGAACGACTGTCTTTATTTCAATATAAATATTACACACTCTCTTTCTTTCTCTCTCATACAAATTTAACTTAACTCTCTTACAATTCTCTCTCTCTTCACTCTTTTCCTCTCTACCTTCTCTTCTCAACCTCACTTTTATTTATAAAGTTTTCAAACCCAATTCCTTGTTGGATAAGGACTACAATTACTTGAAGCCCAATACTTGCCTGACAAAAATTACCAAATAAATTACAACTCTAAAATAGAAACCTAATTACAATAGGAATTTGAGACACAATTCCTAATAGTCTTCATCGTGGCTCAAATTTGATCTTCACGTGTTCCTCCATAGCTCCACCTTGATTGAAGAAATCCCTTCACCTCGAGCTAATATCTTCTTCCTTCTTGTCGTTCTTCGCCGTTCCATCACACTCATCTATTGTGAGCAAACTTCAAGTTCAAATAGGCAAATTTGGAATCTATTCTCACATCACTGAACAAAATTTTCTTGCTTCTAGGATGAAAGTTGGTGTTGTTGCAATTGCCAAGACTTTTTCCTTCCTTTGCCGCTCTTGATCATCCATCACTCTTGTAGATCTAGAAACAGACTTCCATTTTGTCTTTGCAACTGCTCCACCTAGCAGAGTACAGTCTTCATTCCCAACAATATGATACGTGGCCCTCTTCTAATCTTTATCAACCCATTCTTCACTTCATACCAACAACCCTTGGAATTCAAAGCTCCTACAGAGATCACATTCCTTCTAACACTTGGAATATGACGTACATTCATTAGGGTTCTTACTAAACCATTCGTTGTCTTGATTGTTCCAATTCTCATAACATCACAAGAAGCATTATTCCCCATAAATACCTTACCACTTACAGGTTTGTAGGTAGCAAACCACTCTTTATGAGGACAAATATGAAAGGAACAAGCAGAATCAAGTATCCAATCCTTAGCTTCTTCCTTGTTATCTATGATTGATAACACTTCATCAACATCACTTTCTTCATTCATAGCCTCAGACACAACAACAACCGTAGACGCATTCCCCTTTTCTTTTGGTCACGACCACTGAAGATGTCCCTTTTTCCCACAATTGTAGCACCTTCTTTCCAACAATGGCTCTGGCACAAAATTCCCTGGAGCTCCAAACCTCTTCCTCTCTTGTACAACAAGAGCTTGAGATTGATCATGTTGATCATCATCGTTCAACTTTTCATTGGAGAATAAAACACTCTTAACTTGTTCCATCGTGATTGTTTCTCTTCTATAAAGCAAAGTATTAAATAAATGCTTATCAGTAGAACGTACCTGGAACGTACCGATGTCAACAATATAATAGCTTTATCCTTATCACTAAACTTAACATCAACATTAGATAAGTCGCAAACAATCTTATTAAACTCACCGAGATGTTCCTGCAAGCTTACACCTTCTTTCTTCCAGAAGGAATACAACTCATGTTTCAAGATTAGTCGGTTGGTGAGATTATTTACCATATAAAGATCCTCCAATTTCTTTCACAAACCTGTTGCTAAAGTTTCTTCTATCACATCGTACACAACATCTGCCAATGCCAATCGAATCGCACTCATCGCCCTTGAATTGATCTTCCCCCATTTTGCACCATTCATCTCTTTTGGTTTGTCAAGCAATGCTTCTTCTATGCCATGCTGAATTAGTATATCTCGCAGTATATCTCACATTCGAACTTGCCACAGATTGAAATTTTTATCTTCCATCAAACCTTTCGATCGAGTAATTTACATCTGTAATAGTTATTGCCATAACTCTGATATGTTGGGAATTAATATCCTTGATTCGGCACAATGGAAGTAAATAAAAAAACAAACACACACACACAAACAAGACGAGATTTACGTGGTTCACCAAATCACTTAATCCATGGGCAAAGAACGTCCGTCTTTATTTCAATATAAAGATTACACATTCTTTGTTTCTCTCTCATACAAATTCAACTCAACTCTCTTACAATTTTCTCTCTCTCTCTCTCTCTCTCTCTTTACACTTCTCTTCTCAACCTCACCTCTATTTATAGAGTCTTCAAACCCAATTCCTTGTTGGATAAGGACTACAATTACTCGAAGCCCCATACTTGCCTAACAAAAATTACCAAATAAATTACCACTCTAAAATAGAAACCTAATTACAATAGGAATTTGAGACACAATTCCTAACAGTGGGGTTTGGGGTTCTCCAATGAAATTGGCTAGTGTTGCGACGACAACAAGAAACTAGAGTAATTAAACATCAGAAGAACTCCCTACTGACTTGTGAGTCTTTGTCCAACCAAAGTCTAGTGGAAGTGTCATAGAAGATGTTTTAAATAGTGATTTTAGCAGGCTAGTAGGCAGTAGATAACTTTGACAGCTATCTCAGTCCAAAACACCGAAGGCAGTAAATTATACGGAGTAGTTGACTTGGCAGCCCTTTTGATGATAGTCATTTTTTTCCTTCTGCTGAAATTATGACAAACTCATCAGAAGTCTATGCTCCAGGTGGGATTGTGAGTTGCTCTGTGTCAAATCAAACACCACAACGGTCTAGAGTATACACAAGTGAGAAGTGCTTAGAGCTTTATAAGTGTCTTCTATACTGCTCACATAAATCTGATCAATAATATTTCATTCAAAGGGTTAATTCTTGATATGAAAGGCCCTTGGATACAGAGGGAAAAAAAAATCTTTGGGGATTATTATGGGGCACGAGCCTCTTGGACGTATGACAAAGGACAATTGAAGAAGTATTATGGGGGAAAAAACTTTGAATTAACACTAAACCTACCATATGTAGGCTGCCAAGTATAGAATGATAATAATCCATTCTGTGCTTTTGGCCCATAAATTCAAACGACCACATCTTTTGAAATGCCTTCAAACACTTGATGTTCTCAACAGTGTTCAAGATTTTAAAATGCAGTTGTGGCCATTGACGTGGACATGCTTACGGTGTTGTAGATGTGAGGAGTAATGGGAGTTATGTAATGGCTATCTCTGTAATGAAACTTTTGGGACCTTACGAATCCTGGTTGAATTGACCAATACACATATTTTAACTCTAGAATCTAATTGAAATGTGTTTCTACTTTCTAATCATATTTAATGGATTTTGTTGAACATGTAAAGATGTTTTGATATAAGTAATGGCTCAAATAGTCAAATGGCATCGATATGCAACTTAAAAATAGAGAAACAAGTCTTGGAGGTTCAAAATCCACATATATTCAAACCAACTAAAGTTTCTCATGCATGTCCAAAAAGAAACAAATACTAGTAATTAAATTAACTCCTAGTGGATTTAGGATATGTACAAAAGTGCTGTCCAAAATGTCTGAATCCTAAAATCTACTACAATATCCTAGGCATCCTAGAAGAAGTTATTGTGCAGTCGTCTTAGCATATATTTCTTGCTGTTGAGATGTTTGGTGGTGCATTGCTTTAACTCAGTGAGGGACTGTTGCGTTTCGTTAAGCCTACCCTCTTGCTTGAATAGTCTGGATGAATGGGAAGGCCACTGTGGCTGTGATGAGGAAGAAGTAGAGCGGTCATCCCTACGCTGCATTTGTCATGGAGGAGCTTGGAAGGGTAGATTGTCTGTTTGACTCTGACCGATTTCATCTGTTCCCTGGTTTTCTGACTAACATGTTCACACTGTCGTATTACCTCTCTTGTGCTGCAAACACTCCTTCAACCGTGTTATATGATGCCTAATTGTTGTCTCACAAAAAATACAAGTGACTTGTGCCTGTCCCCCCTCAACCGGCGCACCAAAAGTCCAACCTATATCATCACTTATGAAAACAATTCAATGACTCTCCCCATTTTGATGTGTTTTTCTTAAAAATTTTTTTAGAACAAATTGCAATACAAATCTACCTCAAACGACTACATGCCTGTGATAAAGTTCATATACTACTATATAAATGGCAATATTAATTTCATTTTTTTGCACATTTTCTATAATTTTATATTATTTATATCAATCAAAACAGAGAGAATTACCTTCTAAAATTACACCACGTTCTTTAGTAGATACCTTCTTAAACCATCCATTTTAACTCAGGGGACTTCGGGCATATGACAGGCACCAGAAGTGCCGTTTTTCCCTCCAAATTCGCTTCTGCATATTCATTTTATCCCCCCATTCTATCTCTTTTACATACTTAATACACATTAGGTTAGAAAGTTTAATCAATTGTTTTGGTGGGAGAACATAGTAATTAGTATTTTTTTCTTAAATAAGAAATTAAAGAGCAAAGCGAGATTCCTCTGTTCCTCTCAGAGGAGGCATTCGAGCGGTGTTGCCCTCATTCTGTTCTCCCCAAAAATGCTTACATAATTAAAGATGGTGGATCTGAGGTTTTGCTAGAATTACCTTTTGTACTGGAAATGTGGCCAACAAACATATTGGGGAAGGGTTGTTTAGTTGATGGCTCACCTTTTAGACACTGGATGCCTTTTAACTACACTTCACGGACATTTTCCGGGAAAAAACAAACATTAGATATTATTTTTGTTGTTTGGAAAATCAAACTCATTTGGTTTGTTGAAACTTGGAATATGCTTAGGGCAATTCTGTGGCTGGTTAAACTAATGTTGAACTTGCTATGATATAATAAACATTATTTTATTGAGATTGTGCCATGTATTTCTTTTTTTAGTGGTGTCAATTTAGGTGTGCATACTAATTTAGAAATCAGTCTGTTGAAAAGACACACACACACTTATATGACATGTCTGAATTTTCACTTTCTACAAGTACAAAATAAATATATGGCTCCATTTTACCAGTCCGTGGAGGATGAGATGGTTGTGCACATAGATGACTAGGTTTCGAACTCTATTATTATGGATAAGAAAGGAAAGAAAACTTTTGGTGTGGCGTTAAATGTTGATAAGACGCCACACCATAAGTTTTCTTTCCCTTCCTATTCATAAATGTTTATTTTGCATTTAGCCTTTAAATTGTTGGGTTTATGCCTCTTTAGTGTGATAGCATGGTCATAGAAATGTTGTGATGAATGGTCAAATAGGTTTAATCCCCATGGCGGTATTATGCATTGAGCCTTTATGGTGTGCTAAGAAGCACGAAAATGGATATGGGACACGGATACGATACGAACATGGCAAATCCTAAAAAATTAGGACACGGACACGGACACGGCGAGGACACGACAAATAATAAATATTTTTTTTATATAATATTTGATGTCATACTTTAAATAATTAAGAGTAATATTATTTTTCATGAACCTAACAAAGAAAAAATTCACAAATCATAAGTCACAAGTACACAATTGAATCTACTCCACAACAACAATAATTATAAGAGAACGATGTCACAAAGTCATAAAACCAAATTCAAACGAGACATTAGAATATAAACTAGTCTTATCATTTAAACATCATTCCAACTTACTCTAAATACAAAAGTATCATCAGAAAGTCCCATGTAAAATATAGTAGTTGTACAGTAAGAGAAAGAAGAGTAAAAAAGAACAAAGACGAAGAGATGAGATGGGCTGTAGTTGAATTGTTAAAACAACATTTCTAGAACTTGTGTTTTGCTTGGAAAAAGAAAGAAAGAGACTAAAAAAAGAGAAAAAAGAAAAAAAAAAAAGGGTTTTATTAGAAAAAGAATTAGGGATTAGTGAAAAATAAAGTAAGAATCCATGTAAGAGAAAAGATTCATGAAAACAAGAGGAAAAAGAGAAAAAAAAAAGTTGGCATGTCCAACATGTGTCCGCGCCATGTCTGTGTCCAAAAATTCATGGCGTGTCAGACGTGTGTCCGTGCCGTGTCCAAAAATTAAAAAAAAAAAATTTCATACACATTTTTTGGGGTGTCCAACACGTGTCGGGGCCTGTCCGACGCGCTCTGTGTCCGACACGGATTCTTTGCATTTTTAGGCGTGTCCATGCTTCCTATATGGTGTGGTGTCTTATCAACATTATATTTATATTTGTTTAGTAAATATATTTTTGTTTGTGGGTTATTTATGTTTGTTTGGGTCTAAGGGAAATTTGATATTAGAAATATATCCAATGGTAATAGGTTAATTGGTCCATATAACATCTAACATTTGGTATTAGAGTTTATATCACTTTAAAAGGATTATTTTGAGTTATGATACTCTTTCTCATATATGGTATAGGAACACAAATAGAAAAGTTTTTTGTGGATTTTGGAGACGAATGCCCCTCTTCCATCAATAGGTACTCTCAACGCGTTGAACACATGCATGAGAAAAAAAGTTCTAGAGGCATCTTCCATTCATATCGAATTGGGTTTTTCTGCAGTGTTGTGGGGCGCTAGTCACTTGCGCTTCCGTTATTCAGCTGGCTGCTAGTTGTGGCGCGCTAGTGTGCATTTGACTATTAACATAGAAAGTCAAGGCTCCCTCCCACTCGTTGCCAAAGCCTTGACTTGAGCGTTGTACAAGTGATTAAGGCTCCTTGGCCATGGCCACAACTATCAGATAAGGCAAGGCTTGGAAGCAAGCTACCAGCGCCTATTGGGAAGAACTGGGCTCGGCTTGGTTAGTAGTGCCTGCCCATTCTGTCCCCCAACCCAAATGGGAAGAAGAGGGTTAGCCAAACAGCAGGCAGCTCGGTCAAAAATGGGTTTGTGCCGCAGGTGTTGAATGATCTACTCTACACAGGTGTGGGCTTACAGGGCTGGGGCTCGTAAACCCTTTCTTTCATTCATCAATAGGGTCCTGGTTGGTCACTTTTCTGGGCCGGGATCAATAAGTGGAAGTCATAAAAAAGAGATCTTTCTCTTTGCACCTCAAGAGGAAGGGTAGCTTGAGCCTACCTCGCTAGTTTAAGCGCTCTTATGGGTCTTTGTACTAGTTCTGCTTTCACATACTCTTTAACTTACCCTGAATTATCTCCAAATGTTAATAAGACACCACACCATAAGTTTTCTTCCCCTTCTTATCCATAAATGTTTATTTTGCATTTGGCCTTTAAATTGTTGGGTTTATGCCTCTTTAGTGTGATAGCATGGTCATAGAAATGTTGTGATGAATGGTCAAAAGGTTTAATCCCCATGGCTGTATTATGCATTGAGCCTTTAAATTGTTGAGTTTATAGCTTTAGTGTGATATCATGGTCACAGAATGATAGAATTAAACATACATATATATATATATATATATATATATATATTTATATTATCTTTTTCCTCCCTTGGGGATAGAATGCGTAATTTTTTCATTAGTTCTAGTACACTGGATGGTTATTCTCGTAGACTGACACAATTAGTTTTGGCTATTCATTTTATTAGAAATTAAATGAATATGAAATATTGTGAAATTGATTCTATCAATCCTTTATGGTACCAATACCACATTTGTGCCTGCATGAGGTGGTGGTTGTATATTGTGCCTCTAGAGTTGTATGTAATTAAACACATTATCTGACATTTCAATCCTACACTTTGAGTCCCTTGAAATTATTATTTTTCCTTATCTTGAGACATCTCAACAAAAAAAAAAAAAAACCCATAAAAGTAATTTTCATATGATTTTTCCAAGTTTTTTAATTACATGCAATTTACACGTGTACTCTTACTAATATAGTTAAATATGTATTGAAACTAGTTGACTCAAATATCTATTTATGAACTGTGTGCGCCTCTTCATTGCCAAATTAGAGCTGCTATATTGGTAACACATTTTTTTCTTGTGGTATTGGAAATGTTGTGGGGGCTTCGGTTATGGGGCTGTCTCATTTGGTTATTGGTGGACCATGGAGTTGTGGTCATTACACTTTTAGATATTGAATGTTTATTGTTCCATATTCATGGAATACCCGTGGAATAGTACTTCTTGTTGCCCAGCAAAAAAAAAAAAATAAAAAAATCATAGGGACATTTACATCCTCCTTGAGCTCACACCAGATTGTGTTGGGTTGTGGCTTTTGTTTTCTGCTTTATTTTGCATTTTATTTGCAGCCTTTGTACTAAGAACTTTGATGCTGATGCTTTTCTAGTCTTGTTTTATTCTCATGTAATTGTCTTTCTTATAAAAAAAAAGTGAGTAAGATCAACTTCTACCTGCATAAAATAGGGCATTTGGCTTTTCTGATCGTAGTGCTATTGGTGTTGCTATTACTCTTCATCTTTTGCATTTTTCATTATGGTTTCTTTTGTTGGTTGACATAAGAGGGGCCTTTGAAAATTTAGCTCCAGAAGTATGCATATATCTTCTATGCCTTTGATATGTTATATCATTTATGTGTTTTGTTCCTTCCCCATTGTTAATTGTTGGTACATTTGTAGCAGATACCCTCGTATCTTTCTTCTAGGAATGAATTCTCTGTAGCGCCTCACGAAAATGTACCCCAAGGGTCTGATTCAACAGGAAAGTCAACCGACTCAGCGAGTTATCTGTCAAAATTTGTCATTGGAAGTGTTGCCGTTGGTGTAGCTTTCATGACAGCTTACCAAACTGGCTATTTGGACAAACTTCCTGGTAAAGAGCAGCGTAGTGCTACTGATTCTGATAAAATTGGCACCGATAACAAGGATTCACAAGATTTGTCGATTATCGAAGGTTCACAGGATAGAAAACATTTAGGAGATGAAACTGCCATGCCCCAAATTAAAGAGTCAAAAGAATCAATTTCTAGTGCAGAGCATGCTGAGGAAAACATTAAAACTCACTCAGTTGTCCCTCACCTTGAAGATTTTAGCCGAAGTGAAGGAGAAAGCCAGCTTCAAGAAAGTGATAAATCAAAATTGATGAATGAAGAAAATATTTTTCCCATCCAAGAAAAAGAGTTGCCCAGCTCTCCTCAAAGCAGCACAGCATCTGACAATGAAAATATAAATTCTAGAACACTTGGAGAGAGTTTCGACATCAGAAGCCCAGAGTTGAAACATAGAATGGAGCAGCATGAGGCAGTCAAAATGACACCAATAATTGCCCAGGCTAATACAATTTCTGAAGAAAATGAGACAAAGTCAATGCCACCCCAGCATCTCACCACTAAAGACATGCCAGAGGTACAAAATTTTTATCTGTATAATCAAACATTAAATTGAATATGTATCATATTTCAGGGTGCTGTCTTCTTGCAGAATGCTTTCATTAATGATATAGAACAGCCAGGTTCCCTCCTTGGTGCATATTATTTAAGTGATAAGGCTGAAGAAACCTCTGCAACTTCCTCAAATGATAAGGTTAGTGTTTTCAAATATTATTCCAAAGAAAAGGAGGCAATTTTATTGAAAATCTTGTAGCATTTTGCATGCATTCATCCTTGCTAATTCGTCCTTATTCTTATGGAGAAAAAGATCCGCTATTGTTTGTCTTAATTCTTGGTTTTGTGAAATGAAGGATTCAGCTGGTGGAGTTGAAAGTTTGAATGATGTTTACACATCCAAGGATGGAAAATTGGTTCTTGATTTCTTACAAGCCATTCATACAGCTGAGAAAAGGCAAGCGGAATTAGATGCCCACATTTTTGCTGAAGAAAAGAGGATGTTAAAGGTTTGGTTTTATTAAAGTCACTAGCATAGAAATTTCAAATTTATAAAACTGTAATACAAGATTTACGGATAAAATCTCTTATTCTTGATTTCATGGCCTTGGGTCATTACATAATGGTTATTTGTTTGCTACTTGTATTTATTTAAATAATGTAGGATACGTATGAAAAAGAACTGAAGGATGCAAGGGCCAAAGAACTTATGTTTGCAGAAGAGGTAGCAATGTTGGATAAGGTATGCAGAAACATACACATTTTTACTTTCTATGTTATAATTATGTTATTTGATTTTGTTTGACAACCACGGTCCACTTTCTCATTTATCAACTCCAGACTTGTCCTTTCATTGGTTTGCTTCCTTCTTGTTGACTACTTTATGCAATGTTAGTGCTGGTTTACTGGGAATTGCAATTAATCTCATTTTGCATCCAGTTTGTGTTTTTGTGATCCACACAAGTAACTTCCTTTTAAATCATTCTTTAAAGTCATTTAGGCTCCACTTTACCCCCTCTGTTCTCAGCTGTAACAATACTGAAACCATTCGAAACAGTTTCTCAAACCAATTATATATATATACATGTATGAGTTGTAGCTTAGTAAAGTGTTAATTTTTGTGTTGAGTTCCTAAGGAGAAATTAGCCCTCGAAATTTATATCACAACCGTTGGATATTGACTGGGTACCGTGTGCTTGTCTATGTCTAGTATCTGTATTATCCTGGCAATATTTCTGGAGTTTTACTTGTATGTTTTACTAGCTCTCTTGAAGGAATCAGATAATAATTTCCATATCCCCCCTATTTTATGACCAATTGTCTAGTTGTTCTAAACTGGCTTTGCTATCTCCTGATATTTAAACGGTCATTAAAATCACAATTGCCCAACCTGTTTTCAGGAATTAAACAAAGAAAGAGTGAAAGCGGCTGCTGCTCTCAAGTCACTTGAAGAAAGATTAGAACAGAAACTCATGATGGAACTTGAACAAAAGGTGCAGATTTTCGTTCCATGCTGTGAACAAAAATTTCTTTATAGTACAATATTTGAAGGCTTATTCAAGTTGCTAATCTTTAAATTTGTAGGAAGCTGAAGCAGAAATGAATCTGATGAAAATCCAGGAGTTAGCAAAAGCAGAATTGGCTGCGGCAATTGCAAGCGAGAAGGCAACACAGATTGAAAAAATGGCGGAAGCGAACCTTCATGTATGACTTCTGCTGAAGTTACTTTAGCTCTTATAGATACAACTATAGTTGCTAATTTATAGGGCCAATAATCTGTACATGTTTTAGCTCGATGAAATTCAGAGATCAACTTCAATTTTGAAGGGGTACCCAGAAATTTTAGGCAAAAAATCTCTGGAGAGTTCCCTGTGCAGAATTGCTGATAAAACCCAAAAATGATACAATAAATTTACTATGGAAGTAGGCATTTTAAGACATAAATCCAGTTGCTGTGGGCATGTATAATAATATAATTTTCAGAACAATATATTTGGATGATTTTAACCAACCGAAAGGGGGTTGTCCTCTGATAGATATACATATACATATGTCGTAGTTATTATATCTTTGAGATTATCCTCTGATACATATATATACACACATATCTTAGTTATTATATCTTTGAGATGATACTCTTATCTGTTACATGAATCTACAACAATAACAACCAAAGCCTTTTCCCAACTACAAAAGGTTGCCTACATGAATTCTATTTTCCCATTCCACTTTATCTAAGGCCATGGCTTCATTCAAATCATATGCTATCATATCCTTCCTTACTAACACTACCCACATTAACTTTGGTCTTCCTCTTCCCCTAGTATTACCCTCAATGTGGACTGAGTCACTCATCCTAATTGACGCACTTAAAGGTCTTCTTTGCACATGTCTAAATCATCTCAACCGATTTTCTCTCATTTTATCTCCAATTGGTGCTACTCTAACCATCTCATGAATATGGTCATTTGTAATTTTATCCTTTTTAGTCTTACCGAACATCCATCTCAACATTTGCATTTTTGCCACACTCACTTTATGCATATGTTGTTTCCTAGCTGCCCAACATTTGTACCATAAATATAGCTGGTCTAATAACTATTCGATAGAACTTCTCTTTCAATCTCAAGGGGATATGCCGATCACATAGTATACTAGATGCACTCTTCCATTTAACTCATCCTGCCTTGATTCTATGATTAACATCATCTCCAAATTTTCCTTCATTATGAATAATTGAGCTTAAATATGGAAAAAAATTACACTCTATATATTCAATTTTATTTCTACTTATCTTAAACCCTTGTAATTCTATAGCTTCCTTCCAAACCTCTAATTTGACATTGATTCCTCTAGTTTCATCGATTTTAGTTTCTTGAATGTGTCTTGTCAGCTCATCTATAACCATGGCAAAAAGGTATGGGTTTAATGCTGACCCTTGATGTAAGTGTAATCGAAAATTCACTTGTTTCCCCTACAGTCGTTCTAACTATAGTCACACAACCATCATATATGTCCTTTATTGTGTAAAAAAATATCCCTTTGTGACTTCTTTATTTTCTAAAGCCCTACACGTTAGATCTCTATGTACACCCTATCATAGGCTTTCTCTAAATCAATAAAAAGCATATGGAGATCTTTCTTCTTTTCTTTATATCTTTCCATTAGTCTCCTCAATTAGTAAATCGCCTCCATTGTTGACCTTCCTGACATGAATCTAAATTGATATTTAGACACTTCAGTCTCCCATAGTTTCATAGTATGACACTGTGACTTATAAGTTGCTACCATGATAATTATTTATAACTTTGTATGTCCCCTTTATTTTTATATATAGATATTAATTTACGGAAAAATATGTTATCCCTAAGATTTCTATATTCTTCTAAACTTGAACTTCCTAGATGATTTTCATTTATCAAATTCTCAAAATATCGCCTCCATTGTTGACCTTCCAGACATGAATCAAAATTGATTTTTAGACACTTCAGTCTCCCAAAGTTTCATAGTATGACACTCTGACTTATAAGTTGCTATCATGATAATTATTTAGAACTTTGTATGTCCCCTTTATTTTTATATATAGATATTAATTTACGGAAAAATATGTTATCCCTAAGATTTCTATATTCTTCTAAACTTGAACTTCCTAGATGATTTTCATTTATCAAATTCTCAAAATAACTTTTCTTTCTTTCTTTAATTTCATCATCTTTTACTAATACCCTTGAATTTTCGTTTTCAATGCATTGAGTATCGCTAAAATCTCTAGTTTTCCTCTCTTTTAGTTTAACAAGTTTATATATATTCTTCTCCCATCTTTTATGCCTAGTTTAGAATAAAGATTATCATATGCTCTATATTTTGCTTCACTTGCTGCCTTTTTTAACTCCCTTACTGACATTTTTGTATTTTTCAAAGGTTTTGCTATTTCTAGTTTTTCGCTAGCTTTATAGCATTCTTGTGTTGTTTTTATAATGTTTTGGACTTGTTCATTCCACGACCAAGTTTTCTTTGATGATGACCCTTGCTTGTTTTGATTCACCTTGGATATCTTTTGCTACTCTTTTAAGACATGTAGTCATCTTATTCCACATTTTTATCTTCTACAGTCCATCTTCTTTTAACATCATATTCTTAAATATGACGTCGGGTGACGGATTCGCCGAACTAATGAGAGTTTAAGTATCAATAGAGCACCCTCACTACCCTCCGTAATCATGATTGCCGGGTGACGGATCTTGAAAGGGAAGTTCAGGAGCTCCGTCAGGCTTTGAGGCAAGCCAATGAGCGTAATACCGCTCTAGAGGCAATCGTTGAAGACCTGCGACTACGGGTTCTTTCCCTAGAGGTTCTGAGTCCCTCTTCCCCTTCTGACAAGGGCATGTAGATATAGGAGAACTTGGTCTAAGTTTTCTCATTTTCTCTCTCGTTTTGTTCTTATCAGCTTGTAGTACTGTATTTCGAAGAGAAAGATAATAAAATTTTGTTCTTTTGTTCAAGACATCTGCTATTTCTTGTTTTATGATTTACAACTTTTGAATTATCCGTATTTGGTTTGTGCAAAAGTATAAAAATAAAATGTTTAGTAGTAGCAGCAACAACACTCATTACTCTAATGAGACCAAACGTCCTTATAAAGCTTTAAATTAAACACCAGGAAGAAAAAAAAAATTTTATTTATGCAACACGAAACATATACACATTTAATCGTTATCTGAATCATCATTTGAATCATCAGAAACAATCTCTTCAGGGAAGACAATTTCATACAAAGTAGGAAAAAACTTCTTTAAATGCTGGCCACCACAACTCAAGTGTACAACACACTACTATACACAATTACACCTTTCAAGTACAAATACTTCACCTTAGCATGCATTATACACATGTATATCATTAACAAGCATAATGACCCAAATTCAACACTTCGAACTAAACTAGATCATGTAAGACAAGATAGAAATCAAAGACGAAATTGCTTTTTATGCATTTAAGCATGCTAAATCGTGATATAACGCCCAAGTGACCTATAGAATCAAACCTAAGAAGGAGATAACACCCCTACCTCAATTTCCAAGCTTTTCTAGCCAAACCCTAGAATTTCCAAAGCTCCAATGAATTCCAATCCAAGCTTTCAACCGATCAAAACATAGAGGAAGTGAAGGGGAACAACTTTCCTTCTTGCTCCAAGACCTCAATCTCACTCCTTAACCTCCAAATCAAGAGAGAGGTGAAGAAAAATGAAAAATGAAGGGAGAGAGAGAGCTATGGCATGCTAAATAGGGAGGGAGAGTGTGTGTGCGCGCTTTGTTGTCTAAATGAGCCCATATACACTTATATATCTAAGTCTTTTAAGACTTGTTAAGATGACCTCTCCATTTCACTTAAATTGCTCTTTGTCACTAGTAAGTCTTAATTGCAAACTAACATTTCCCCTTTCCATTAGTGGAGTTTGCCTACAACAATAACTATCAAGCTAGTATTTAGATGGCACCGCTTTGAGGCATTGTACAATAGATCTTGTAGGTTGCCCATTTGTTGGACCAAGGTAAGCAAAACAGTGGTTTGGGACCTGATATAGTACGAGAGACCACGGAGAAGATCAAAGTGATACGACAACGGTTTATTATAGCTCAAAGTTGTCAAAAGAGCTAGACAACCGAAGGAGACGACCTTTGGCATTTGAAGTTGGAGACCATGTGTTTCTTAAAGTCGCCCTATGCAAAGGATTGATGTGATTTGGGCAAAGTCGCAAGTTGTCACACCACGGTTTATCGGTCCATTCGTGATTTGGGATCGTGTTGGAGAGATTGCTTACCACTTGGCATTGCCACACAAATGTCAAGTGTGCACAATGTTTTTCATGTTTCAGTATTGACGAAATATGAACTAGATCCTTCACATGTGCTAGATTGGATGAAAATTGAAATCGAAGAGAATGTTTCCTACGAGGAAAGACCGGTAGAGATTATGGACTTTAGAGAGCAAGTGCTTCGTGGCAAGACCATTTCATTGGTTAAAGTGCTTTGGAGATATCACGGAATCGAGGAGGCTACATGGGAACGGGAACAAGTGGTTCACTCAAAGTATGCTGAGTTGTTAATCGATAAAGGTACACTTTAATTTCGAGGACGAAATTCTTATAATTTGGGGAGGTTGTAGTGGCCCCTGGATTTTTTCTGTAATTTAAATTACGTGATAATTACATAATTGCATGATTAATTGCTTAAGTGTATGTTTTATGATTTTCATGATTTTTGGAACGGGAGTGGGACCCGGAATGGGTTGGGAACCCGAAAAGTATCTATGGGTTCTTATGGGTTGACGTGGTGGTATGAGTGTAAGTTTGAGGGCTTAAATGAAGTTTTGGAAAAGGAAAAATGTTAGTTTGCGATTAAGTATGACTTACTAGTGAAGAGCAATTTAAGTGAAATGGAGAGACCATCTTATTAAGTCTTTCAGGACTTAGATACATGTGCATAATGCATGCTAAGGTGAAATATTTGTGCTTGAAAGGTGGAATTGTGTGTAGTAGTGTGTTGTACACTTGAGTTGTGGTGGTCGACATTTAAAGAAGTTTTTTCCTACTTTGTATGATACAGTCTTCCATGAAGAGATCATTTTTGATGATTCAGTGTGTGTGTGTGTGTTTCGTGTTGCATAAATAAATGTTTTTTTTTTCTTGGTGTTTAATTTAAAGCTTTAATAGTTTAATCAATCACGGTCGATCTAGACGGACTACAAAGATTAGACTATATTTGCCAAAACGAGCGGTTTTATTCATGAAAAAGGGAAAACTACACATAAATGGAAACGATAAATGAAATTGGCCATTATAGACCCCCAATCAGACCCACAAAGGTCTTACTCTTCATCCTCCACTTTGGTAAGACGTTCACGAAAGACCCTGATGTCCCTCTGAAGGTTCTGCACCTTACGCTTTAGAATACAGAGGCGGAGATTGATTTGTTGGAAAGAGACACTCATGGAGGCAAACTGATTCTCCATTCGAGAGGACAGATCACATATGATATGGAGAATGTCCTTTTTGTTGACATCATAGGGCACTAGGAAAGAGAGAGGTCTCACCTTGTTTTTCGCTCGAAGAACCTTTGGAAGTAGCCATGGTACAGAAAAGAAGAAAGATATGGTTACTATAAAGTACAAATTGATATTTGTAATCAAAAACTTCGTTCGAGCTGGCCTATTTGTAGGATAGCAACAAGTTCATTTCTGTAAAAAGTTTGAGTGGTTGAATATTCATTCAATGGGATACTTCCAAAATGGACTCTCTATCGTAAGTGTTGAAAGTCCGGGCAAATCTTTGTTATTATTGCTAATTGGAACATATCTTTCCAAAAGGAATGAATAGAAGTCTTAAACGTTATAAGGACATTTGGTCTCATTAGAGTAACTAGTGTTGCTGCTTCTAAACATTTTATTTTTGTACTTTTGCACAATTCGAATACAAATAATTCAAACGTTCTAAATCATAAAACAAGAAATAGCAGATGTCTTGAACAAAAGAACAAATTTTTTTTATCTTTCTCTTCGAAATACAGTACTACATATTGATAAGAACAAAATGCGAGAGAGAAGGAGAAAACTTAGACTAAGTTCTCCTATATCTACATGCCCTTATTACCTCGAGCGGTATTACGTTCTTTGGCTTGCCTCAAAGCCTGACGGAGCTCCTGAACTTCTTTTTCAAGATCCATCACCTGACGATCAAAGTGATTATAGAGGGTACTGTGGGTGCTTCTGTTGATACTTAAACTCTCATTAGTTCGGCGGATAGAGTCCCAGATATCTTAACTCATTAGAGGATCGAAAATAGATGGGGGACGGGCAACAGGAGAAGACACCTCATTTGCTCCCTATTCTTGTGACTGATGGTGTGGATGCTCCCAGTCGGTTATACATAGAGCATACTTAAGCTTCATGGCGTACCGGTGTCTATTGTGTCGGATAGAGACCCTCGGTTTACGTCACGGTTTTGGCAGAGTTTTTGTTGTGAAAAACAGCCGCGAACCAAGCACAATCACGAAACACAACACAAAACGAAACAAGCACAACACACAGAACACAAGAATTTACGTGGTTCGGCGATGTGCCTATGTCTATGGCGAAGATTCGGCGAATGTTTTCACTATGCAAAAATCAGGAGATTACAAGTTTCAACCCCAAACCTTAGTTCTCGCTCTCACTCTCTTTTTGCGTTTTCAGTGTTTTCCGTCGTTACTCACTCCAAACCCTTAGATGCCCTTATATATTGGGCTACAAGAAAGTCCTAATTCGGGTCAAAATTGGGTTGCAACGCGACCCAGCCCGAGACAAAATTCGGACCACAACATAACAAATCTCCACCTTGGCTAGAATTCCGCCAAGCTCTGCAATCCCAGATACTCCTTTTGCCTCCTTTGCATGCCCTTAACGGTCTCAACAACTGCAAACACCAATCAAGCCCAGACAGTGTTTGAACTTGATTGTAGGAATGACCTTAGTCATCATATCTGTCGGATTCTCTGTTGTCCTAATCTTCCTCACTGCAATAACACCCTGTGCAATCATATCTCAGATAAAGTGCAACCTGACAACAATATGCTTAGTCCTTTTATGGAACATCTGATTTTTACTCAGATATATAACACTCTGGCTGTCACAAAACACAGTCAAATCATCCTGTTGCAATCCTAGATTACTAACCCAACCTCTAAGCCATATAGCTTCCTTCACTGCCTCTGTGGCTGCTATGTACTTGGCCTCTGTAGTAGACAATGCAATTGTAGACTACAAAGTCGCCTTCTAACTGATCACACTCCCTTAAAGAGTAAAGACATACCCGGTCAAGGACCTCCTCCTATTAAGATCTCTAGCATCATCCAATTCAACATATCAAACAACACTCTCAGATGTGTTGCTACCTCTATCATAGACTAATCTAACATCTGCAGTTCCTCGCAAGTACCGCAATATCCATTTCACAGCATGCCAATGGACCTTCCCAGGGCTATCTATGTATCTGCTCACTACACTAACTGCATGTGAAATTTTTGGCCTAGTGCACACCATAGCATACATGATGTTACCCACTGCACTAGCATAAGGAACACGAGACATATGCTCCACCTCTTCCTCGGTCTGTGGTGAGTGTGGTGACAATTCTGCTGAAAGTCTGAAGTGCGCTGCCAATAGAGTACTGACAGGCTTTGATGATTGCATACTGAAGTGTTCTAGCACCTTCTCAATGTATTTCTTCCGTGACAAATACAATCTGCCTGCTCCTTTGTCCCCGTATAAATCTCTATCCCCAAAATGCTCTTCGCGGAACCTATATCCTTCATCTCAAATTCACCACTAAGTTGATCTTTCAACATGTTGATTTCTGACATGTTTCTGCAAGCTATCAACATGTCATCAATATAGAGCAACAAGAACAAATACAAACCATTTGTGAGCCTCTTCACAACTGTCGAACTCACTCCTATAGTAGCCACTCCCAACCAGAAAGGTGTTGAATCGCTTATACTTTTTAGGAGACTGCTTTAGCCCATACAAGGACTTCTTTAGTAGGCAAACATGGTCTTCCTTTCTCAGAACCCCAAACCCCTTAGGCTGATGCATATAAATCTGCTCTTCCAACTCTCCATGCAAGAACACAGTCTTGACATCAGGCTGCTCAAGCTCTAAGTCGTACAGAACAACTATAACAAGTAAGACTCGGATTGAGCTATGTTTTACAACGGGAGAGAAAACTTCATTGAAGTCCACCCCTTCCCTCTGTGTATAGCCCTTCGCCACTAAGCGTGCCTTGAACCTCGCATCTTCCACTCATGGAGTTCTTTCCTTCTTCTTGAAGACCCATTTACAGCCCATAATCTTCTGACCCTTAGGCTTCTTGACTAGCTCCCAAGTCTGGTTCTTATGAAAAGATTCAATCTCCTCACTTATGGCAACAGACCAATGTGCTAACTCTCCATCTGTGATGGCCTCATGATAAGTACACAGTACTTGCTCAGGAATATTTTCTGCCACACTAAGTGCATAGGCAACCGAATCAGCATGTGAAAAACCATACTTTTGAGGTGGCTTAATCTTCCTCCTCGGTCTGTCTCTAGCCACATTGTACCGTTGCAATTGTGCATCTTCTTCCTCAATCTGAAACTGCACCTGCTCATGATTCGATTGATCAGGAACACTCTTTAATTGAACCTCTGATAGCTCCACCTGCTCCCTGACACCTTGAGCTCTAGCTGAATTAACTACCTCCTTCTGCGGGATAAGCATCACAAACTCATGAAATGTCATATCTTTGCTAACAAGTAATTTCTTTCCTGAAGCATCTGGGCACCACAATCTGTATCCCTTGACCCCGGGCTCATAACCAAGAAATATCCATTTCTTAGTCCTCGGTTTAAGCTTCCCTTCATTGACATAAGCATATGCAAGACACCTAAATATTCTCATATTACTGTAACTAGCAGGAGAACCAGACCATACCTCCGCCGGAGTCTTATAGTTGATAGTAGTTGATGGAGACCGGTTCACCAAGAAACGAGCTATGGAAACAACTTTAGCCCAGAATACTTTGTCAAACCTAGCATTGGATAACATACACCGTGCTCTCTCCAATAGTGTTCAATTCATCCATTCTGCAACTTCATTCTGCTGCGGAGTTTTCCTCACTGTGCGGTGTCTCATAATCCCGTGAGTCTTGTAGAACTCATTAAATTCTCCATCATAGAATTCTAAACCATTGTTTGTCCTCAAGCGTTTAACCTATTTTCCAGTCTGCTTTTCAATCAAGGTCCTCCACTACTTGAACGTGAGAAAGACCTCATTCTTGTGTTTCAGAATGTAAACCCAAACTTTTCAAAAAAAATCATCAATCAACGTCATCATATATCTACCACCACCATGTGAATTAAACTGAGAAGGACTCCAAAGATTAGAATGGATATAATCCACTGTGCCCTTGGTCCTGTGAATTCCCGTATTGAACTTC
Organism: Cornus controversa; assembly: GCA_026545225.1. Taxonomy (NCBI): domain Eukaryota; kingdom Viridiplantae; phylum Streptophyta; class Magnoliopsida; order Cornales; family Cornaceae; genus Cornus; species Cornus controversa. The sequence continues at coordinate 29,942,372 of CM048846.1, read as the reverse complement.
ACTCTGCACTGTTTCCCGAAGACACAATGCTCACAGAAATCCAGCTTTCCAGTTTTCTGACCACCAAGCAAACCCTGCTTACTCAGAACGTCCATCCCCCTCTCACTCATATGCCCCAGCCGCATATGCCACAACCTAGTAATATCTAAATCCGGATCCGAAGATGATACTGCAGCAGAACCTGTAATTGTGCTACTCTGCAGAGCATATAAACCATGTTGCTTCAGTCCCTTCATCACCACAAGAGCACCCTTTGAAACCCTAATGACTCCACCTTTAGCTTTGTAACTACAACCAATGGAATCCAATGTACCCAGGGAAATCAAATTCTTCTTCAGTTCTGGAACATTCTTGACATCAGTTAGTGTTCTCACTATATTGTCAAACATCTTGATTTGAACTGTACCAATACCTACAACCTTACACGACACATTATTCCCTATCAGAGTTTCCCTTCTATCAATGGAACGATAAGAGGTAAACTAGTCCCTGTTAGGACAAATGTTACAAGCAACCTGAATCAAGTATCCACTCATCGCTAGAGCCACAGACAGAAATTGTGAGAATGCTACCACCATATGAATCACTACCCTCTGCAACAACCACCCCAGCAGCTTCGGAGGATTTTCCCTTTCTCTTTCCCTTTCCCTTCTTATGCTGCAGATAGTCTTTCCTGAAGTGCCCTTCCTTGTGACAGGTGAAGCATTTTAGTACTTTCGATTTGTTCTTAGACTTAGAACGACCTCCGTTGTTAGACCCTCCCTTTTGATTTGTTCTCTACCTAACAACCAAGCCCTCTGCCAAACTTTCTGTATTGCCCTCAAACGTCCTTCTCTGTAACTCCTTAGAATTCAAAGATGCCTTCATATCTTCTATGGACAAATTAGTTCTGCCATATATAATCGTATCAACAAACTTCTCATACGAGGGAGGTAGAGAACACAACAGAATAATAGCCTGATCCTCATCCTCTATTTTAACATCAATATTCTTCAAATCTATGATGACAGCATTAACCTTGTCAAGGTGGTCTTTTAGAGATGAACGTTCCGACATCTGAAGAGTGAACAACCGCTTCTTTAGGTACAAGCGATTTGCAAGAGATTTCATTATATAACGGGATTCCAACTTGCTCCACAACCCATCCGCCGTAGTCTCTCCAGAAACTTTTCGCAAAACCTCGTTACTTAAACACAACAGAATTGCACTGTGTGCTTTCTCCATAGCCTCATCTTTCTGATCGTCCTTTCACTTTTCTGGCCGTGCATCCTTTCCTTTCAGCGCCTTGGATGTCCCTTGTTGAACTAACAGGGCTTGCATCTTAACCCGCCACAGGTTGAAGTAGTTAATGCCGTTAAACTTCTTGATTTCAATACACTTGGTCGACATCCCAGCTTAGAATCGAAAGCTCTGATACCAATTTGTTGCGAAAAACAACGGCGAACTAAGCACAATCACGAAACACGACACAAAACGAAACAAGCACAACACACAAAACACAAGAATTTATGTGGTTCGGCGATGTGCCTACGTTGACGGCGAAGATCCGGCGAAAGTTTTCACTATGTGAAAATCAAGAGATTACAAGTTTCAACCCTAAACCCTTGCTCTAGCTCTCACTCTCTTTCTATGTTTTCAATGTTTTCCCTCGTTACTCACTCCTAACCCTTATATGCCCTTATATATCCAGCTACAAGAGAGTCCTAATTCGGGTCAAAATCGGGTCGCGTTGCAACCCAGGTCGAGACAAAATTCGGGTCACAACATAATAGTTTTCATGCGGCACTTGATATTGATCTTCATTTTAGCACCGCTTTTCCCCTTAGACGGATAGTTAGTTTGAGCGGACTATACATATTTTGGAGGATATGCTACGGGCTTGTATGTTAGACTTTCGAGGCAATTGGGAGGAGCACCTTCCATTGGTGGAGTTTGCCTATAATAATAGCTATCAAGCTAGTATTTAGATGGCACCGTTTGAGGCATTGTACAGTAGACCTTGTAGGTCGCCCATTTGTTGGACCGAGGTAGGAAAAACAGTGGCCTTGGGGCCCAACATAGTCCGAGAGACCATGGAGAAGATCAAAGCAATACGACATGGTCGTTTACAGCTCAAAGTCGTCAAAAGAGCTATGCCGACCGAAGGAGACGACCTTTGGCATTTGAAGTTGGAGACCATGTGTTTTTTAAAGTTGCCCCACGCAAAGAATTGATGCGATTTGGGCGAATTCGCAAGTTGTCACCAAGGTTTATAGGTCCATTTGAGATTTTGGATCGTGTTGGTGAGGTTACTTACCACTTGGCATTGCCACCCAAATGTCAAGTGTGCACAATGTTTTTCATGTTTCAATATTGACAAAATATGAACCGAATTCTTCATTGAAGAACATGCTTCCTACGAGTAAAGACCGGTAGAGATTATGGATTGTAGAGAGCAAGTGCTTCGTGGCAAGACCATTCCATTGGTTAAAGTGCTTTAGAGACATCATATTCTTAAACCTTACCAAAAAAAAACCATCATATTCTTAAATAATTCTACTCTCTCATCTTATATTCCACCACCTAGTTCTTGGATTTATAATTGAATTTCTCCTTTTAGATTACCCTTTTATATATACATCTAAAACAAATAGCTTATGTTGTGATGTTAAACTCTCTCCTAAGATAACCTTACAGTCTTTGCTTGTTAGTCGATCTACATTTCTAGTTACAAAGAAATAGATTTGATTTATATTTGCTCCACTTTTAAAGGTTATTAAATGTTCATCTCTCTTTAAATTAAATATTCCCAATTATAAGATTATATGCTACTGCAAAATCTAAAATAGCCTCCCCAACATCATTTTTATCTCCAAATTTATGTCCACAATGTATCATCTCATATCCTCCACCATCTTTTCCTACAGTCTCCTCCTATATATACTTTTCTCCTTTGGGTATCCCTTGAATTAATTCATCCATATGTTCCCAATATTGTGTTTTAATGTTTTCATTTAGTTCTACTTGGGATGCATGGGCGCTTACTATATTAACTATACTTCATCCTAATACGAGTTTTACTAATATTATCCTATCCTCTTTTCTACTAGCAGTTACGACATTTGCTTTTAAATTCTTATCAATGATTATTCATGCTCCATTTCTATGTCTATCTTTTTTGTTGCAATAAAGTTTACATCCTTCAATTTCTATAGCTTTTGCACCTCCCCACTTAGGGCCCGTTTGGTAATCGTTTATGTTTAGTGTTTATTGTTTATAAAAACAAATTTTTACGATAAACATGTTTGATAATTTTCATTTTGTTTATAAATTGTTAAAACGTTTTTAAAACAACACTATTCATAAGCCTTCAAATCATAAACACCAAAATGATGTTTATTATATTATTTTAATTAAAAATTAAAACTAAAAGTCAGAAAATGAAAAGAAAAAAATTTATAAAAGGCTATTATTTGATACAGCGTAAAAATATTAGAATTATCAAGTGTAGACAGAATTAAAAAGATAGTTACTTAGGGACACTTATGCTAAAAAAAAAAAAAACCTTATTTGATGAAAAAAAAACAAAGAAGTCTTAACCATCTCCTTATCAAAGAAACAAGAATGGTATTTTATACTCATATCATTCATTCATTTTCAGTGTTGAAAAAAAAATATAAATAAAAAAAATAAAAAAGAAGGTAGTAGCATAAAAAGTTCAAGAGAAAGAGTATGCCCTTCAAATCCCTCTTCTTAGTCTATATAAATTGGACCGAACCAAATCGTTCATTACTGTTCCGATTTCGGCTCTAAATTTTAGGAACCGTTCACTATGATTCCGATTTCAAGTCTTGGAATAGGAACTGAAACAGTTGAATATATATATATATATATATATATATAATAATATTTTGTTATGTAAAAAATTTTAAACAATTAAGTTATTATAACTATTATAAGGTTAAATACAACTCCTATAATAACCGAATTGAACCGAACTTATTTATTCCGGTTTCAAAATTAAAGAACCGTTGGGAACAATTCTGGTTCCGGTTCTCCCAATAACTGAAAAGAACCGAATCATGTGCATCCCCCTACTTGTTAGGGCCTTCTGGGTTGTGGGTCATTCTAGTTTTATAGTATCATTTGCAGTGTGTAGATATATATGTAATCCAATATTATTTATTTCTTTTTTATGCATATTTTTTGCTCTATTATTGCTGTATGGATTTGTTTTAGCATAAACTTGACTTTTTATGCAGTTTATTGTGTTGATTTTTTTTATTAAAAAAAAATAGTTTAGGGTCAACAAATATGTTTTTCTGTTTATAATTTTTAAAATAAGCTAAACGTTTTTTCGTTATCAAACAACACTCATGTTTATGAATAAACAAAATCGTAACATAAACACTGTTTATATAAACACTTAAACAATAAACACTAAACATAAACGGTTACCAAACGGGTTAGTTTCTTGTAAACATACTATATTAATCTTCCTTCTAATCATAGTGTCTATCAACTCCATTCCTTTACCTATCAATTTTCCTATATTCCAAGTCCCTATCCTAAGTCTACTATCTCGGGCTAACTTCTTTACCTGCGCTTGTCCAAAAAAACGTAGGAACCCTTGCCTACCTTTTACTGCATTTGGGCTCCAATGCAGATAATATTACCCCTTGTCTACATTTTTCGAAGCATTCTGAAGCTGATGCAACAAGTTGCTTACAAGGAACGCCCTAGCATTTACTCGTATATTCATAGGATTCATGTTCATATTGGCCATGAAAAAAGTTCTATGCTGGCTATCAAGCTACCCAATGCAACCCTCCTCCTTTATTTGGGTTTGGGACTAGTTGTGTAAAGATGACATAAACGGGGTTATCTATTACATGAAGCTGTGGTACATAAATTTTTTAAATGTAATTTAAGTCACCATAATATGCTATAGTAAAACTTTTATTTTAGGGTAAATTACAGTGGCACCCCCCAAGGTAAGGCCTAATTATAGGCTATAAGTTTTGCAAAAACTTGCACACGCCCCTTGTCATGGTTGGTGTCAACAACATCAGAATTTTGTCTGAAACTTAACTTTTGTACCTTGCTTTATAATACTTTATTCAACCAACAATATTTGACAACTGAAATGACTAAAATGACCCTAACTAATGTAAGCTGGCACGAACACCAATCCCTCTCTCTCTCTCCACCCACCACCACCCACCCTCTCTCTCTCTCTCTCTCTCTCTCTCTCTCTCCCCTTTCGTTAATCCGATTCCCTTGATTCTCTCTCCTCTCCCTCTCTCTCATTCCATTCTCCTTCCTCTTCACCATCACTTGCTGTCCTCCACGTTGTGAGTGGCAGCTTCCTTCGGATCACTCTCGTACTCCACCTCTTCTTGCCCAACACCCCATAGATTCAACCCTAGAAAACAACACTAACATAACAACTAAGTTCTCACAAATACTCACAAGAAAACCACAAAATATGGAACTTTGGAAACAATCTTACACCAATTTGCACAAAATTGAAACTCTAGACCAGTAACGATTTTCAGAAGAAAACCACCAAAAAAAGGAATAAAACCCTAGACCAATGACTTCTCACAGGATTTATAAGAAATCTTGTGATTAGTCTGTGCAAGAGAATGTATGGCAGTGTAATATATATGTCTATATATATATATGAATATATGATAATTTGTCATATACTAAAATAAATATTCAATTTTCAATTTAATTTAATTTAATTTAATTAATTGTATATTTATTTTTTCAAATATATAAAATCTTTGAATATATTAATGTGTATATGTAAATATATATTTTCAGATTTTAGTGTTTATAAATTAAATATAATTTTAATATTTATATTAAATATTTGTATAATATATGATTATATATTAAATGGAAAACTATAGATTATATTAGTTGTAGTTGACATATATTAAAAATATATTTAATAAAATTTACAATATATGTAGTTTACAATTTTACATTTTGCAAATTTTAAAGTGTTTGACATTAATTTGCTAATTTGAAAAACTGCATGAATTTGTAAATTTTTTACAAAGTAATTTGTAAATTTGGAAAGAGAGAGAGAGAGAGAGAGAATACAAAATTATGTAAAATGTAAAAAGAGTATATTTGTTCATATATAAACTGATAAAGTAAGGTCACATAGGTCCTTTTACCAAGTCAAAGGGTAAAAATTACATTTCACAAGGTGTTCGCTAACAGAGCCAATGACTAAATAACAGTAGGGGTGGCAGAAATCACGCGCCAAACCTTAGGTGGTCTCAATAGATTTTGTAAAACTTAAAACTGCCCGTAATTAGGCCTTAGCTCAAGGAGTGTCATTGTAATTTACCCTTTATTTTATTATATAACAATTTATGGACTAACAGGGAAATCAACATCAGGTGCAGAAGGTGGGAGGGATTATTGGTGAGAGTTTTACTGCAATAAGGATACCAATATGTAATTTGGAGGAATTTATAAAAAATATGGCTTTCAAGACATCAAAATTTTGAGAAACTTTCTTTTTTTTTTTTTCCCAGGTAAATAAATTTTGAGCAACTTTGACAATTCAATGAATGCAAAAGATATGCCATTTGCCCACCTGGCAAAACTTAATCTTTTGTTTAGCCTCCAAAATTTCTAATGAGATGTCAAACCTTGGTTTATTGTATCTTGCTTTCTATTAAATTTTCTGTGTATTAAGTTCCTTGTCATGGAGGTTAATGCACAATGAATAATTTTTATTTATTTATTTCTCTCATTAAACCTTGCACAAATCATGGATTGATTATTTAAGAACTTGATGTAGTTGAGGTTCTTCTTTTGTAGATAAATGCCTTATGCATGGCATTCTATGCAAGATCTGAAGAGGCTCGTCAGAGTCATTCCGTTCACAAGTTTGCTTTGGTAAATTATTTTTCCTTTGATTCTCTATAATGTTGTTGCTTGTTACATGTTGAATAATATAGAACAAGGGCACTTCTGGTCAGAAAATAATAGAGGCCAATATCTAAATTTTATTGACTACCGTCGACCTCTAATAGCTAATAAATGACATAATAATTTCTAATAGTGAACAAAATTGTTAAGAAGCCAACTTTGGTTATATTGTAGATTATTAATAATGAGAAGAGCCAAAATTAGCTATCCCTAATCCCACTTATTAAGGGTTTGCTTTATATATCACATCACAGTGATCTACATTCGAGATTATTTTCCAACATTATATGATGGGGCCTTCCATTAGTGGTTGACCTGGGAAATTTTTCTTCAGTGCCAAGGTGGATAGAATAGTTGTGTGACAAATGGGTGCATGTGTGTTATGTGACAGCGCCTTTAGAGAATACCAGAAAGTTGTGCCTGCACGAAGGACATGATCTCTCTCATGAAGAGAGTAACCGAAGAGAGGAACAAGGTGGAGGGAGGGACCAAGAGAGTGGTGAGCTGTAGGTGGTCTCATTATGACCACAAGAATGTAATTCAATCTAATCATGATAAATGACGTGGATGCTCAAATAAAGCCCTAATTTGGTGAATCAGTACTTAAGAGGATGATTTTACTTTTTTCCCCTTGATAAAGTCTGAATTCACTCCATTGAAGTACTTTGGATCAAGAGTAACAGTAAAACTTAACTAACTTTTATAAACATTAATAAACTAAAAAATGAAAATACAGACTCTGTTTTGTATGAAATTTGCTGATCTAAATCCTATTGATGTAACACAATCCCCCTAGAAGTAGGGTGATGGCTTCACTTGTATGGTAGCACAGATAGCAAAATTTCTTCTCTCTTGGTCTTCCCCCGCCCTCCACGAGCTAGTGGTGTTTATTTTAAATTTGAATCGATGTTCTTTTTCCCTTTTTTTTTTTTTTGGGTTTTATGTGTGTTGTTTGGGGGAGTTGGTTGCGGATTGTCTTCTAGTGTTTGCCGTGGACTTATTCTGTTTGTTATACAATATAAAGATATGCAACCAACGAGTAACCCTAAATTGGAAATATTCTACATGAAGAGGGGTCCATTTTGGCATAAAAAAATTTTTTAGGCCAAAAAAGAGCTGGCCATATGTTAAAAAGAGGCATTATATAGTTCTAGTCCTGGCTTGGTCATGGGGTGGGAGGACTTGAGATAGACGGTACCTTGGTATTTTTCAAAGTGGTTGCTCTAAAGATCGAATTTGCACTAGTGGCACCGATGCTCAATCGTTTGTCCGCTAAACCAGGCAACGACTCTCCATATGTGGTTCACACAATTAATAATGTTGTTACTTATCAACTTATAAATTGTTGAAAAGTTGTATATTCTTAGTTTTAAGAGATACATATGTTAATTCATATTTGCATTTGTATGCTTTTACATTTATTAATAAAAAAGTATTCTTATGTAAATTGTCTTTGCCCATGAAGTTCACATCTTAATTAGATCTGTAGCATGGGCTACCTATTCATCACTTTCTCGTTCAAATCCCTACTCCTATGGCATTTAGAACATTTTTATATTACATGGACACTTTGTAGTACAAAATAGCATTCTTATTTTGAACATGGGGCCACCATTTAATAAGCCTTATGTAAGAGAAACTGCACAGGAAATAGTCTCACTATCACCCAATGATCTTAGCCATTCAATCTTAATTTCTTGTAATGGTGCAAAAGCTATTATGGTTCTTGGAAAATTATGTGTTCAATCAAATTGCTAAACTGATCCTTGCGCTCTTTAGTTGAGACTAGTAAATGCTGGGCTTATTTGTTAGGATAAGCATGTCGTGAGGTATGCCGTATGCTTGATTTTAGTGACGGCATGCTCCAACACCGCAACAAGGTAAATTCCAATAATATGGATTTTCCATTAATGGGTTTTTGTGCGTAGAACATGTTGATTTTTGTGTCTTTGAAGTGACGATTTTCTTTCCTGGTGGAATAATTTTTTTTATAATAGTTTTCATGCTATTTCTGAAAGGTTTTTGTACCCCTCCCCAAAGAATGGTCTTATCTTTTTCAGTTTTTGCACTAGGTTGTATACTTCTATGGAATGTTTTGGCTAGTGAAATTCAAAGAAGAAGTTTAAAGCTTAAAAAAATCAAATATTCAATAAATTTTGCTGTCTCCAAAATTATTACTTATTAGAGAGTCAACTACATAAGATTTGTTGAAGGATTTATATATTTAAGTTCCACCCTCTCTAATAGCTTAAGCTTTTAGAGTAGATGGTGGTTAACATGATATCAGAGCTAAAGGTCTCGAGTTCAAACCTAAAAATTAAAATTGAAACACGTGTTGGATTAAAAGAAAGCCACAAATGAGGGGGTGTGTTGAATGATTTATATATTTAAGTTACCCTCTCTAACAGCTTAAGTTTTTAGAGTAGATGGTGGTTAACAAGATTCTTAACCTTATTAGTCTTTTTGAAGTTTCTTTTAATAAGCCTTATATCTGAATCCTTTTCTTTTTGGTCTTGTGTAGGGAGCACTTGCCTTGGAAGATGCACTGTCGAAAGGGCTACCAATTCGGAAAGAAATAAATGTTCTTCACACTTATCTTGGAGGCATAGATAAAGACTCGCTTTTAGATTTGGTTCTATCATCCATTCCAGAAGAAACACGGAACCATGGCACGGATACTCCATTGGAATTAAATCAGAAGGCAAGTTGTTTGAGGGTTAACATTATCATAGCATAAGATATATTGCTAATCCTATGTGTCAACCCTATCATTTATTGATCACATTTGATCTTATGTCTCTCTTCATTCAACATAACTTATTCATCAGTCTTCATCATAGAGTGCAATTTTACCTTCTAATAGTAGTAAAAAGAAATTCATGCCTAAAGTGGATAATTGGGTGGTTGCTCTATGATTTTTATTTTATTTTTCTGTCTTTTGGTGGTTTTCGTGATTAGTATTCTGTTTGTCATTATTAAACTCTACTTCTATGCTAGTCTATCAATGTCAAAGATCATAAACTGCTGTTCTTCCCACTGATAGGAGTGACAAATTTTTTAATGCCAACCGAGGATGGTTCTGTGGTTACTTGATAAGTAGTTTAAGCAACATTATGTATTATTATTTCTTTTATAAGTAAAAATTTCACAGAAAAGCGTCCAAACAGGGGATAGGTCCCAAAGAACAACGCAAAAATCAAAGCCTTAAGCTATCTACAAAAGTCAATAGGGACTTTGAAGAATTACAAAAGGAGCCCTCCGACCAAAAGAAAAGGGAACTAAGAACAGAGTATCCAAAGACTCCCTAAGGATGTTCTATATCTTCAAAAGATCTCTTGTTCCGCTCATTCCATAAAGCTCACCATAAGCAATGAGGTGCAACCCTCTATAAATGTTTAATGTCACACCGCACTCAAAATTCACCCCAAGCTGTAATGCAGCTTGCCACTGACTTAGGCATGACCCACTGAACCCCAAAAATAACACAAAGCAAATCCCATCCCTCCCTCGCTCTAGGGCATTGAAAAAGAAGGTGATTAACAGTTTCCTCCGCCCGCTTACACATACAACACCAATTTGCCAAGATGTCCTCTCTTCCTTATATTATCAATGGTCAAAATCTTCCCCATGGATCACACAAAGAAAGCCACCTTCAAAGGAGCTCTAGAGCGCCAGATACCTTTTCAAGGAAAGGAAGGCCCGTGCGACTTCACCAACCTCCGATAAAATGACCGACCTCAAATCTCCTATGGCTCGAGCCAGTCTAAACCAACTCACCCCACCCCACCCCACCCCACCCCAGGACAGACCTGTCCGTAAAGAGAGGCTAAAAACTCCATCCCTCCATCTCCCAATCGTGCAGAAGTCTCTCAAACTGAATATCCCAAACCAGTTGTCTACCATCAAGATGATAGCACTGAGCGACCATAATTTGTCTATCCAACGCAATTCTGGCAAGTCTCGGATATAGCATCCTAATTGGTCTATCACCACACCAATGATCATTCCAGAAACTTACAAACCGACCATCCCTCACCTTAAAGCGAATGTGCTTTGAGAACTCGTTCCAGCCCTTCGCAATATACCTCCATAATCCAACCCAGTGTCCTCAGCATTAGGGAGCACCATCCCCCTCTATCCTCTCCGTATTTAAGACATATAACCTGCCTCCAAAACCTGTCTCTCTCCGTCCCAAACCGCCACAGTCACTTCCCCAAAAGAGCTTTTGAACAAATTCAATTTCCGCACCCCTAGCCCTCCCCTCTGAATAGGGCGACAAATCTGCTCCCAACTTACTAAATGATATTTCGGCTCCTCCCCCATGCCACCCCACAAAAATTTCCCTTGCAACCTATCCAAATCTTCTTAGCACAGAAGCCGACAGAGGGAATAAGGACATGAAGTAGGTAGGAAGACTCGAAAGCGTGCTCTTTATCAAAGTCACTCTAACCCCTTTTGAGAGGTACTGTTTCTTCCACCCAACTAATCACCTCTCAAGCCGTTGCACCACAGGATCCCAAACAGAGGCTCTCTGCGCCTTTACACCCAGTGGGAGACCCAAATAAGTCAATGGAAAAGAGCCCACTCTACATCCCAAAATATTTGCTAAATAATCGATCTCTTCCACCTTCCCCATAGGAGCAATCTTACTCTTCCCAAAGTTCACCTTTAGGCCCGAGACTGCCTGGAAGCAAAGTAATGTCCCTCTCAGGTATCTCAACTGTCTCCTCTCAGTATCACAAAACACAATAGTATCGCCCGCAAAGAGCAAATGAGACACCTCCAGTTGGCAAGCAAGATTCCTCCCCACTTTGAAACCTCTGTAGTAGCCCAAATCACAAGCTCTCTTCATCAGTCTGCTGAAAGCCTCCATCACAATGATGAATAGAGAAGGGGATAACGAATCCTCTTGCCTCAATGCTCTCGAGCTCCCAAAGAAACCAGAAGGAACTCCATTGACCAAAACTGAGTATTTCACCATGGAGATACAAAATTTAATCTAACCTCTCCATCTCTCCCCAAACCCCATCCTCTCAAGGAGGTAGATCAGAAAATCCCAGCACACGTGGTTATACGCTTTCTCCACATCAAGCTTACAAACCACCCCCGGTTCACCAGTGCAAGATCGGGCATCCACACATTCGCTAGCCACCAAAACTGAGTCGAGGATCTGACGACCTCCCACAAAAGCATTTTGCGATTCCGAAATGATTCCATCCATCACTTCCTTCAATCTTAGTGCTAGAATTTTGGCAATAATCTTGTAAATGCTCCCCAACGAACTAATAGGCCTAAAATCCTGTATATCATCAGCCCCTCCCTTCTTTGGGATTAAAGCAATGAAAGTAGCATTCATGGACTTTTCAAACTTTCCATGAATATGGAAAACATAATAGTTGCCAACACATTCCTTTTCACCACCTCCCAATTTTGATGAAAGAAAGCTATAGAAAACCCATTTGGACCCGGTGCTTTATCCCCCTGGCAACATTGTAGAGCAAATGTCACGTCCTCCTCCTCAAAAGGTCTCTCCAATCAGTCCCTATCCTCTGCAGAAATCATGTCAAACTCCAAGCCCCCTAGAAGGGGTCTCCAATCCACAGTCTCCCTATACAGCTGCTGATAAAAAGACGTCACACCTCTCACCACCTCTTCCTCTTTCTTCAGTACAGTTCCATTAATTTTGATCCTCCCAATGTGGTTACTCCTCTTATGAGCATTAGCCATCCTATGAAAAAATCTTGTATTCCTATCCCCCTCTTTCAACCACAAAGCCTGGAATTTCTGTCTCCACGAAATCTCTTCCATTACGGCAATCTCCTCAATTTCCGCCTTGTAATCCTCCTTTTTCGATCTTTCCTCCTCCCCCAAGCCCTCCACGTTCTCCCACCTATCCAAGTCTGCTAACTCTCCCATGATCTTGTTCTTCCTCCATTCAAGATTACCAAACGTCTCCTTATTCCACTTCTTCAAGTCCTCCTTTAATCTACGAAGCTTCCCCACAAGCACAAAATTGGGATTACCCTAGATCTCATAACCGACCCACCATCGTTGCACCATCTCCTTAAATCCTTCCACCCGAAGCCACATATTCTTGAACTTAAATGGCGTTTTGCCCCTTCTCAAACCCCCACAATCCAGTAACAATGGAACATAATTTGACGTTAGCCTTGCCATTGCCACCTGAGCCACATCTGGAAATCTCTCCTTCCAGTCTCTCGAGATCAGAAACCGATCCAACTGAGAGAATGTCGGAGCTTCTCTGCCACTAGACCAGGTAAAGCGAGTACCTTACTAAAGGTAAGTCATTAATCCCTCGCAATCGATAAATTTCGAGAAGGAAGTCATGGCAGCTGTCCATTCCCCCCCCCCCCCCCCCCCCCCCCCGAAGACCTCTCATCCGGGGATCGAACAACATTAAAGTCTCCCCACACACACCATGGGACCCCCCATCGCCTGCGAATATCAGACAGTTCCTTCCTCCCACAAAACACCCCTTTCCACATTCTCTACCGGATCATACACTCCAGAGAACATCCACTCGGCTCCATCCTCTTCTAATTTAAACAAACAAGAGATGGAAAATCTCCCTTTCCACACTTCCCTTCTAGACATCCATCTCTTATCCCAAAATGCCTCATGCCGTCCCTACAACATCAAGTGCCTCCCATTCCAAAAATCTCCCTCCACAAACACTTCTCACAATCTCCTTAGCCATATGCTCATTTGTTCTTTCCCTCGGATGTCTTTCAGTTTAAGGTGATTGTCATACCTGTTGCTATCATTTGTTCAACACGATCATTTAAGTGCTCAAGTTGCTTAATGTAATTCCTTTTAACTTTTTTACCATTGGCAAGTCCTTTCAGACTGACTTCTCTCTCTCACTCTTATATAACCCTTCTTCTGAATTTTAAGCACCAGGCTACTTTAGCCTTGGTAATTACCTAATGAGAGAATTCTCTCTCTCTCTCAGTCACGTTCCCAAATTTAAATACTGGAAACTCTCCTCCAGTACTTAATTCTGGTCCGTGAGTTACGTATACATCCACGTTATTTTTTTTTCCTGGGTAAAGTGTAAAAATTTATTAGATATGAACAATATAGTACAGGAAACTCAACAAGGGCATACCCTTGTAACAAAAAAAAATATTGAAGCCTAACAGAAAGCCACAATGCAAAGAACCCACAGCAGCATAACCTAAAGCAAGAGACAAAGCAGCAGCCAAGCAACAACTCACAAAATACAAACCAAACAAGGGCATACCTTTGTGACACAAGCCAGAAGACTCACAGAAAATAAAACAAGCCACAATAAGGCAAAAAGAAAGTACTACAAACTCTACTGGAACCGGAAGGATCATAACAGTCCAGCAACAGAACTGTGACCAACATTAATTCCCCCCAGCTCCTGTAGATGTCCACCAGATAGGTACGTTGCTTCCCACCAAATTGGATCATTTGTTTGTGTCTTGTTCTTATGCAAGCCTGGTGTGGACTGGTTGTGAATCAGAAGTTTAGTCAAAAGGTCCATAAAGTTATTTTTTCTACTGTTATTTGGCAGCTCTGGATGGAAAGAAATATGATGTTACATCAAGATAAAGCTAGGACTGCTGTGGAACAAGCATGGAGCAGCAGCACACGCACGGGACAGAGGCCACACGCTACAGCCGAGCCTCCATTTGGACCCAAAACACTTCAAAAACCATTAAATCAACCAACAACCACCACACGAGCCCTTGCTAGGTCTAGGCGACACCCTTGGGAGGGATTCGAACCAACAAATTCAACCGAAAAGCCTTCAAATTCGCAGATCGAAAAAAAACGAGACCCAATATCAGAAAAAGTTTCAAAAATTGAAAACTCCTATCAGTCTGCTTCAAATCATGAAATAAACACCACCATAATTCTTGGAAAATTCAGGCAAACCAGATTGCATGGTTCTTGACCTGTAAATGATGACGTCATCATGACGTTAGCACCTGTATGCTGACGTCACTCCCTCTGATGTTGGCCAAGTGAATAGGAATGAGTTCTAGGTCTTGATCTCGCTTTGATACCAAGTTGAGATTGATCTAATTGTGTGTTAGGGTTTATGAGAAGGGAAGAAGAAGAAGAAGAAGAAGAAGAAGAAGAAGAAAAGAAGGAGAAGAAAAGTCAGTATATTATTATCGTGTGTATCTCATACCTAATACAAAACCTTTTATACTCTCTTCAATAATAGAAAAAAAATAGTAAGAAGACAAAAACACCCTTAGTAACCCAAACACTCTCACAAACATCATCCTTATTACAAGAGTTCTCAATAAGGAAATACTGAACTAACAAAAAATAAATAAACAAATAAACGAGCTAATCTCCATCTCCATCACATGCTAATCAACGAGTACCTAAAAGATATTAAAGGGGTGAGCTCACAAGCTCAACAAGAGTATTGCTAAACACAATTATTGGTCAGCAAATCGATCTTACCTTATATTCCCATATATAAAAGCAACTCATATAAGGTACATTAATCACGTATAACTTATCTCAAGTCAATTAATGAATTTTTTCATATGTTCCCACCGTCAATTTCATATAATAAATAATACCTCATTAATTATTATATTAAATTTCAAATTTCCCAATTACAAACCACAATTTAGTTAACCATCTCGATTAAATTTTTATTTAATTTTCACTTATCTCACGTGAGCCTCGGGCTCCACTCGAGCATGTAGCTCGCTCTCAAAGCCACGAGTATAGGATCATACATTCCCATACGCTAAAAAGGTGGTGTGCATTGCATAGTCCCGGACTACTGAAAACACACGTGGTTGGGCTTGTACATCTATTCACCTAAGATGGTCCACATAACAAGGACTCGCTCAGCCCAATGGCCATAACAAAAAGGGTAGTGCACTCCCGTAGGCAGGTCTAGGACCATGCCTAACAAAGTCATCATAGGGTTAGTCCCTAACTACCTCTCTAACTAATCACATAATCTCCATTACTTACCAATTATATTGATTTATTATATGAATTTAACATTTAATAATTTTAACCAATAATTACCACATTCTTTATATACTTTAATTAGTGTTCTCAAATCTCAAGACCAAACCAGTGAGTGTTCAATATTTTTATAACTTTCTTAATATCAGTTTTAAGTCTCTGTAGAATTTCAGAACCTAAATCTTTACCCTTTTTCGTATCTCCGATTAGGTGTACTAAAATTAGCCTTTTTCGGGTTTTAATTCAATTTCACCACCTAACTTCATCTAAATTCAAATATTTCAACATATAATTAAATATGATATTGTGGAATTTTTCATAATTTTTGGAATTTTATTAATATTATTTCCTAATTTTCTCTAATTTTATATTAATTAAAAATATTATTTAATTTCATATGGACCTGAGCGTGGGCCCAAAATGTCGAGCTCGGAAGTGGACCACAATGGTCCCTTCCAGTTTTCGAGATGCATCCCACGGCGGCTCACTTTTCGACACATGCCGCTACCAAGAGTGGGCTTTGCAGGTTGACCCAAAATGGGTCTTCTTAGTTCTTCCCCAATTTGTTCTGATCAGTGAACCGTATTTCACAAACCACAGCTTAATCAGTCGTTTAGACCACCTCAATTACATACCAAACCATGGGATTATTCTATACGATTTGATGTTCTCTGTTTTGTTAAATGTTTGAATTAAGGGTTGGTAAAGTATATATATATATATAACATATACGCTATTCCCTTCTCTCTATGGGGTTCCTCAGTCACCGTCACTCCTTTTGAGGGTTTCTACAACATCAGTATTTGGTTTATTTGGTTCAGGAACTATTGTATATAATAGAGAACATCAAATCGTATAGAATAATCCCATGGTTTGGCATGTGACAGTGGGGAAGCATCAGGAGTTTGCCAAGAAGAAAATAAAAACAATTAATAGTGTGGGACTTCGTGAAGAAGTCAACCAATTGTAAAGAAGAAACAAATGGTAGAGAAATAGTGCCACCTGAAGGTGATGATGCACAAAATGACAATCAATCTCAATGTGCTTCATACGCTCATGAAAAACATATGTGTGTTCAATCTGAATGACACTCTTTTTATCACAGTACATAGGTGTTGGAGTAGACAAAGAAACACCCAAATCAGCAAGTAACCATCAAAGCCAAACTATCTCCTTTGTAGTAGTAGCCATGGCACGATACTCAGCTTCAGCAGAAGAGCAAGCAACAATTGTTTGTTTCCTGCTTTTCCAGAAAATTAGAGAATCGCCTAGAAAAACACAGAAGCCAGTAGTAGACTTACGATTTGTGGAGTCGCCAGCCTAGTCAGCATCAGAAAAGGCTCAAAGCTCCAAAGATGAAGTAGAAGAAAACAATAAACTTTGTTGCAAAGTATCCCGAACATAGCGCAAAATACGAAGAACTGCAACCCAATGAATAGTAGTAGGAGATGATACAAATTGACTGACAAAGTGAACAACATATGTAAGATCAGGCCAAGTGACAGTGAGATACTCTAAACTGCCAACTATAATTTGATATAAATGGGATCAGCTAAAGGGACACCATCAATGGAAGTATAATGAACATTAAGCTCTAGAGGAGTCTCAATTGTCCGGGTATTAGTGAGACAAGCTCTGTGAATTACATCCGCTACATACTTAGACTGAGAGAGAAGATAACCTTTAGGAGAATGAGTTACTTCAATTCCAAGAAAATAGCGAAGAGGATCTAAATCCTTCATCTCAAATTGTTGTGGCAATTGGGATTTCAAAAGATCAATGCCAGCAGTATCATCACCGGCCAAAATCATGTCATCAATGTATAAAAGAAGAATAATACGACCTGCAG
Organism: Cornus controversa; assembly: GCA_026545225.1. Classification (NCBI taxonomy): domain Eukaryota; kingdom Viridiplantae; phylum Streptophyta; class Magnoliopsida; order Cornales; family Cornaceae; genus Cornus; species Cornus controversa. The sequence continues at coordinate 29,924,590 of CM048846.1, read as the reverse complement.
AGGTAGAGCGAATAAAGAGAGCAGAATCCTGATCACTGGGATGAAAACCCAAAGAACAAATCACCATAGAGAACTTTTCAAACAAAGCTCTATGAACTTGTTTGAGACCATACAATGCCTTTCTAAGTATGCACACCTGTCCAGGACTGCAAGAAAGACCAGGAGGAGGTGTCATATAAACTTCTTCAGTTAAGTCCCCATTTAAAAAGACATTTTTGACATCCAGCTGGAACAGACCCCACTAGTGAACAGTTGCAACAGCGATCAATGTGTGAACAGTTGTCATTTTGACTACAGGAGCATTGTCAATGTAAATAGATTTCAAACAGGTCACTTTTGTTTTACTATTATGCAAGTCCCAAGATGCAACCAGGGAAGTGTGAGATTCCAAGAAACAATGACGTGAATCAAAACAAACTGAATAGAGTCTTGATTTGAAGACAAACTGAAATTGCAAATAGATGCGAACATGAATTGCAAACAGAAAGAAAGATTGGTGCGACTTGGATGACTTGTACGAGACTAGCGATACTAGTTGAGAGGTGTTGCGATGATGCAATAGAGCAAAAATTGAGATGCCTCAATTAGGGTTTCCAACTGCTGCGAGAATGAACAGAGAATCTAGGTTGAGATTTATTGCAAAGTGACAAGGTGGTGCAAAATTGAGATGCTTGCTTTATTGGTGCGATGGGTTATGAAATGGGTTGCGCTAAAGCCAAGAAGAGTCGATGGTTGCTGTTGCAAACACAAAAGAGTCGAATCAAACAGGTCGAACAAGAGTTGTGACCTGTTGTGAACAGAATAGAGTAGTTGCTGCGATTGAATAGAGTAGACCAGTGGATTAGGGCTAGTGATTGAAGTTTGCTGTGATTGATGTGCGATCAAGATGTCCTCAAATTAGTTGATGCGACAGAAGTTCTGGAGTGGATGCGAACAGAAAATACTGTGATGCGGTGATCAGATGCGGTTGCTATGATCAATGGAATTAGGGTTTGCGATGACGAGCCGATGCGATACTGTTGCGATGCGATTAGGCCAAGAATGCTCTGATACCATGAAAACACGATGAAAGGAAAGTCCTGTCTTGTATTCTGTATCACAAGTATATATATTTACAAAGAATAAGTCCTAACTAAAGAAGGAGAAATAAAATAAAGGAGAAAATACAAGACAACCCTATGAAAAATACAATTACTTTAAACTCTCCAACAAAAAGAACACTAATGCTCTGTTTGGTAGGAAGGAAGGAAGAGGGGTGGAGGGAAGATAGGAAGAAAGGAACAAACTAACTTCGCTTAGTAGAGAGGAGACAAGGAGGGATGGGAAAGGAGGATGGATGAGCCATCCTTCTTCTTTTACAAAATTTCATCCCTCCAAATATGGACGGAAGAGTGGAAAGGAAGAGAGGCAAGGTTTTTATAATTTTTGTAAATTATAATACTACCCTTATAATTATGACCTAATTCCACAAATTAACTGAACAACCATTTCTCCACCACTTTTTAGAATATATCCAAATGAGTAAGTGGACTACTACTTTTTTTTTTTCTCCTTGCAATAACTTTTTTTTCATTTTTTTTTCCATCAGATAGTGATGGGTATATTGGTAAAAGGAAATTAAAACTCTTTCCTTCTCTCCTAACAAACAAAGTAAGGTGTATCTCATTCCCTTCTCTTCCATCACTATCCCTTCAATAGGAATGTCTCATCCATCCCTTCTTCTCTTCCTTCCATCCAATTTTCTTCCTTCCTACCAAACGGAGCATAAGAGACATGTTGAGTTTTTGTTATTATCTTTAGTGAGCTTGCAAGGAAATGTTTCCATCATGATCCCTTTGTGGATGGGTGACCCCTTTTGCACGAACTTTTTGCATGGAGTTACTTGGTTTTATTTTGTCCATTAGCTATATAAAAAAAAAAAGGATTATTTTTTGAGGATTAAGCTTTAAGGATTAGAATACACGGAATGACACTCTCGAGTAGCAAAAATTGAGAGAAACTCATGTACACAATAATAATAATAATAATAAAGAAGAAGAAGCATATCTCTTGAGATAAATGATTTTTATGTAAAAAGCACAAATACAAGACATGGATGGCAGAATAAGTCATGATTGGGACAAAACATGGCAAGTTCCAAAAAGAAAGACAATTATACAGACAAAGGGACATGTCAAATTCTAAAAAAGTTTCTTACATGGAGAGGCAGATACGTGATAGAAGCACAACGACATGCCAAATTCTAAAAAAGACAATGATACCGAAAGACAACATGACAAATGGCGTGATTTTTTTAAAAAGTAAGCCACTCACATGGCAAAGACATGATGAATAACAAAACTATATATTTTTCATACATAAGATCATAATATATATAATTAATATTGTTATTCGTCAAAATAAAATAAAGAGATCTACAAATCTAATGAGGTATAAAAATATTATCATTTAAGAATTACTCAGCTCAAGCAATTCATGAGAATAATTAGTGATCACCATCTCAAAGTTATAAAATCAAAATCTAATAACATTATACTACCACAAAATCTGAACATCCATTATCATTTCACAATGGGCTAGTTGGCTTCGCCATTACGGATATATGCAGTCTTGTCTCTTCTGCATTTCAAGAGGCCATTTCCTGTTTCGAACTCGTGACCTCCAACTCAACCTTACTGTTGCGCTAAGGCTCGTCCTCATTATCATTTCACAATCAATACTTTATTGTCGAAATCCACAAAAATGAAAAATAATCAGCCCCTTTGCCAAAAAGAAAAGTAAGCCTCCCTTTGTTTGTCATTTGGCCTAGCTTCTCTAAGCCATAACTGTCTCATCTTCCTGTTGACATTTGCTTCATTTCTTATCCTCTCTCTCTCTCACATTCTCTCTCTTTGTTTGTGTGTTTGTTTTTGTCTCTATGTCTGGTTCATCATTCGACCGAATGGTTGAAGAATACATACACATCCTTGTCTTTTTTATTTTAACCAATAGTTTTTTTTTTTTTCAAATTTTGACCCCTAATTCTTGGTACTTCTGAAAAAATTCCCCCATATTTTGTATATTGACTTCTGATAGGAAGAGGACCGAAACCCTAGGCTTTGATGAGTTAGTGCAAGGTCCGTGATCTAGACCTTTTTTTTTTTTTTTGTGGGGGGTAGTGTAAATAGGTTTTGTAGCCCTTTATAACTACTTTTAACATTTTAATAAAATTACTGATAGTCTATAACTTAAATTAGAACAATATAGTGAGAATCTATCAATCCATCATCCCGTGAACATTCTAATCATATATATAAAGCATGCACCAAGATTTTACGTGAAAGGCCCTGATTGGAAAAACCACGGGACCTAGTTCAGTCGGGTCAAATTCACTATATGAACAAGATGTACAACTAGGTTAACAGTTGAAAACCCCAGAACCTCTTGACATAGACTGGTCCACCAAACCCTCCAATTGAGTCTTCAGACACACAATCCACTTCGTCAACATATTCTGTTCTTCACACAACATGTTTCTTCAATAACACACTGATCTCCAGACGAGTCATCCACCCAATCTCTGAAGGTTGAGTATTTGGTGTTGAACTTCAATTAAGCTCAGCAGCAATATGTTGTCAACACATATATCACTCACCAATCTATATGCAGAATGATTGATGAATGAAAAATAAAAGTTTTATGCACTCTATATAACCTCACAATATAATGCTCTTTATCATATTCTGTGTGTGTAGGTTTTCTGAAGTAGTCAAGTATTTGTAGACAAAATAGTGAGGTAGAAGGATTGGAGTTGTAGAGTCTTAAATAGACAAGGAAACTGCTTTTCTGGATAAGGTGATCGATCAACATGTGTTCAGTAGTCTTCTATTGATCTCTCAATCGATTGTCTATACTTCAAAATTTTCAAAGCTAGTAGTTTCTAAAAACTTCTAATGCATATCAAAGAGGATTTTTCCAAATTAAAACATTAATTAGTAAAATCCTAATTAATGAATGCATGAACCCTAATTTGGTGAGTGCATATATTCATGTCAAATTACCTTTGTACCCTTGGCTTTGAAGATTACTGTTCTGACCTCGGTTGTTACTTCAGTTCCAACTCTGTCCTTGGACGAGGTAACAAACTTGATACTAACTTCCAAAATTTTTAACTAAAACCAAAATGAAAATTACATACTCTTTTATCACGGAATTTGCGAATGCAAGTCAAATTTTTAGATGTTGCAGTCCAGAATGTGTGTCCTTGTGTATCACGCAAATGTTTGTTGCTAAATTGAAGTGCCTTTCTGATGTGTTAGACATGCCTTAAAGACGTACTGTACACGTGTTAAGTGTGTCCATGCTTCCCAAATTCTTAGGATGTATCCGCACATGTCAGTGTGTCCTTCCATGATTCTTACAAAATTGGTGGCTAAATCATGAGCTTCAGTCGTCCTAAACTTGCCATATTGTTAATGATCATTGTGATGAACTGCAGATTGGTGTGGGGGCAGTGGTGTGGTTTGTGCTTGTGCTCAAACAATAACAATAAAACCCACATTCAAGTTGGATGCTTCAATTTTTTTGAAAGTCACCTAGTTTTGATGTTTTAAACACTTGCTGTTTGACCAAAAATCAAAATTTCTTTGATTCTTGATGGAATACTTCTAAGGTATCAAGCTAACGGAGAATCAGTTCTGGAAAAAAAGGTACAGATGTAAATGCATATTTATCTGACCCTATTGTTCTCACAGTTTGATGCTTTGAAAGGGACACTGCGGCACTACAGTCTAATCCCACCAGGTGGCGGCGGCATTTTGGCACATTCATTAGCTCACGTTGCATCGTTGTTGAAGGTGCATAAATGATTGTACATTCCACTTAAAGTTTCACACCGTGTTATAAGTAAATAACTACTCACTACTAGGAATATCTCTTTGCTAATATGTTCAGGTTAAGGAAGTTGACAATTCTGGTAGTGGGATTGAATCTGTCATAAATAGAGTCGAGAGCTTCTTAGCTAAAGGGAAACTCTCTGAAGCAGCTGATACTCTTGAGGATGGTGTCAAAGGAAGCCAGGCAGCAGAAATAGTTGGTGATTGGGTTAAGCAAGCAAGAAACAGAGCTATCACACAACAAGCTTTAACACTGCTTCAGTCGTATGCTACTTCCATCAGCCTTACTTAAATTATTATCCAGAGTGGATCAATCTTTTAGTGTAGACTTTCTCATGTATGATATTAGATTTTCATTGAATTAGTGGGCTTGCATACTGAGAGGGTATGCTCTTCCAATTTGTAATCCATGGAAATGATGATAACGACCTTATGGCCTTGTCTTTTTAGGGACTTAAAAAATCAGGAGTTACTGTGAGCAATTGCGGCATTCTCTCTTTTGGGATATGACCTATTGAGTGGTTTTCTTTATATTCTTTAATAAAATTCTATTACTTCCCCACCAAGATTTCTTCATTTGGTCCCTTTTTCTGGGGAGAGCTGAATTGTGTTTCCAGCACATCTGTTTAAGTCAAATTAGTGCTAGCCAAAGTGGTGTCTCCTTCCTCACATAAGAGTCCCTGTTGGGGTAATAGTGTGCGAGTTGGCTGTCTATGTGCTTGCTTACCAAAACAAATGGTGAAATTTGGGTCTTTTTGGAGTCTTATTTCTCTCTCTCTCTCTCTCTCTCTCTCACACACACACACACACACACACACACTCATGGGCCTCCAGTGCATGGATGGCATTAATGCAACAGTGGATTTCACCTACAGTTGGGTTAATTTGAGCTCTCTGTTGTGCACCAAAAAGTACAGTGCACAACAGAGGATTCTAAGGGGAAAAAGTAGAGATATGTTGAGCAGCCGTTTTAGTTGTGATGTTGAGTGGTTTGAATGATGAATTATAGTTGTATTTAGTAAGCAAAAAGAATGAACCCTATTAACATAAATTACAAGACAATACTAAAAGAACCTTAAATTTAAATATTTCAAAATAAAAAATTTACCATAATTTTATAAATTTTATAATTTTTTTTTCAAGAATAGAGATGAATCACGTATGACTCATAAGAAATTATTAAGAAATTATTAGTTATAACGGTAATTTCACGTTACATAGTTGAAGTGGTATCACAATCCAAAGGATGTTAAAAAAAAAAAAGGTCCTCTTGTTTTACACAATCAATAAATACAAGTTATGTTCAATCATGTTATACAAGTGAGTTATGTTTTTTATCACATAGTTTGCATTCATTGAATTCTGATATCACATCAGCCATGTGACGTGTATGACTGTTGCAAAATTAATAATTTTTTGTGACGCGTGCATTCCTATCATATGCTTCTAATGTGATATCAACGTTAACTGATTTAGAGTTGAAGAAATCTATAGCTTGTATGAAATATCTAACACTTTCATTGACATCTAGTCTCTTCCCTGGACTAAAGTACCCACCGGAGCTTGTTTGTACATTTCATATATTCTACTGAATTTTACCCAAAAAAAAAAAAATACTAAATCAATATTAATAAAAAAATATATATCTGTGAAATTATGTGAATCCAAAACTTTTCAATTTATATCATTTATACAATCGATAATTAATAACATACATATCTTTGAAGTTTATATATAGGGGACATTAAGCTGATTCATTTTATATTTTCACTTAAAGAGTCGTTCTTTGTTTCATTTTATTATGAGTGGCACTAGTAGTAGTAGTGGGGAAGGAACAAGCAAGCGTGACTCAGTGATTGGATTCAAATTCACTGATGGTGTTTTGCAATTTAAAGTACAAGAACACAAATTATTCTAGTTGGTTAAAGTCTTATAATAAGAGGTGCTTTAGTACAATATATTTTTTTCAATTTGTTGGTTCGACACAAAGTTTAGGCTTATTGTTCTCTGGAAAAGTATATATGCTTGTTTGGAACTCGGAAAGTAGGGGGAAAAAACAAAAAGAATCATAGGGATTTCATGTTTTTCTTCATGTGGCAGTGTTGGACAACTGTGAGAAAAAAATATAAAAGAAATAAAGAATTATCCTGAATTTAAATAAATTCAATGTTCCTTGTACAGTACAACCTTGTTACTAATCTATAAATGTGGGATGATCGTGACACATACGAGGTTGTAACTGCGGGCCCTAATGTGATTGGCTTCCATGTGATATGTATGAACTAAGTTAATGGATTCGGTGATTTGGTTATGAATGAAGAAGGTGTTATGCACCCCCACAATATCTGTACCAAGTATGTACCACGTATAATTCTCACCATAGTTGTGTGATGTGACTGAGCCGAAATTCGTTCTAGGTTGCCTACATACCTCATTCATAAATATCATGATGAGAATCAGGTCAACCTTAGTTTAGTCTAGCTAAGATGAAAACTTGAAATGAAATGGAAGTGAGACCCAACCTAGGATTTCTTAGGTTGTCTATGAATCTCAACTATGGTGAGAATTAGGTTAAACGTAGTTTGTACTAATTGAGATGGAAAGGGATGAGTTTAAGGACCTTGATATCTGTGAATTGAAACTGAATGAGTCGTGGATGACTCAAAAGAATGATTTGGGCTTAAGGACCTCGTGTCCGTGAATTGAATGTAAAATGGGTTGTGAATGACATGGAATTATGATTTGGGTTTAAGGGCCTCATATTCGTGAAGTGAAACTAGATGAGTCGTGGATGACTTGGAAGAACGATTTAGGCTTAAGGATCCCATGTCTGTGAATTGAAACTAGATGACATTTGATTTTATCTTAATTGAATCTAAGGGTTGAGAAATGTTTTACATACTTTTATGACGTGGTGTATTGGGTGGTGCATCATAAGGTGTCCATTAATTAATACATGATGGGTATTCATGCGACAAATATATTTAAATTATAAGTTTATTATAGAGAGGCGATATTTGCACTCCACTTTTTCACATTTGCACTCCACTAGCAATTTTCTTTTAAATAAAAGGACAAGAATGTCCCTAAACTCATTAATGAATCATTCCTTATTTTATAATACCATAATTACCCTTTATACAATAAATTTTAATTCTTTTTATTTCTTTTAGTAATTTCTTTTGGGTTCCGACCAAAAAGAACTTTTTTTTTTATCTAGTCAAAAGTGATAATTTATTCAATAGAAATATCCAGTCAAAAGTGATAAAAGAGATAATGGGTATTCTATTTTTTTTGTATTTTTTTTTTTTTTGGGTCTTGTCAAAATTAAGAGAATTTATTTAACATGAAGAACCTTTTTTTTTTTTGTATCATATATATATTTTTTTCAGTGATGTCTTATGAGATAATTTATTCAATACAAATAATTTCTTTTGGGTCTTTTTCTTTTTTATGTACCATACTTCTTTTTTCTCAGTCATATCAAATAAAATAATTTATTCATCAGAGATAAAAAAAAAAAAATTTGGGTCTTTTTTTATTTTTTGCGTAGTATACCCTTTTGGGATCCTATAGAAAACTTTTTTTTTAATCCTTTTTTTCAGTTCTTGTCAAAAGAAATATTTTATTCAATAAATATAACATTTTTTTTGTACTTAGATAATTTTTTTTTTTTTTAGATCTAACAAAAGAGAGAGATAACTATTTTTTGAATCTTTTTTTTTTGTAGTTGTTTTTGGAACCTGTTAAAAGAGATTGAAAATATTAAATATTGAAGACAAGGAGGGAATATAGAAGGGGTAGTGGTGTAATGTTTTTAAAAAATAATCATTTATTTATGAAGTTAAGGTTGGAAATGTCATTTTCTTTAAAATAGGAGTGTAAACGTAGAAAAAGGGAGTGCGAATATCGCCTCCCTTATTATATTATCATAAATGTTCAAATTCGGTGGTAGAGGTTGGATGCTCTAACCAAGGTAAAGAAGTCACGATGAGTTTGTAAAACGATTATGAGTGCCGTCGTAATAATTGTTACTTATCATTGTCATAGCGAATGACTCTCAAGCATGAGGGTATGAATGTACCTTTGCATTAATTGGTAGTCAGAGTGCACAAAAAATCGAACCGAACCGACGTTTCGGTTCCAAAATTATGGAACCATTAAATAACAGTTCAGTTACGGATTGAGATTCTGCATAACTGAACTAAACTGAACCGTTTACTCTGTATATATATATATATTAATATATTATATTATAAATATTTTAATGTTATATTATTTATATTACATACATTATATTATATATATTATATATTTATTTTCTATTTTTCAAGGCTAGAACTGTGGAACCAAACCGAACCATCGGTTCCATAATTCTCATGGTTTTGGAACCAAACTATACCATGTGCACCCCTAATTGGTAGTCACTTTGATTTAGCCGATTGTCCCTTAGGGGTCCTAGCCCGAGTACTTTGGGTGACTATTTAATTAATGACATTTGGTGTAACGGTCTGCTCCACCTGATGGTATGATATTGTTCGCTTTGGGCCTAAATTTGTATGATTTTACTCTTGAATTTTACTCCAAAAAGTCTCGTACCATTTGGAGAGAACACACTACATATTATTTATTTTGACTTGATTACTTTAATAACGGAAATCGAGAGCGCTGTCGTGGTTTGATAAAATGGTTATATATATATATATATATATATATATTAAAATATATTATTTTATCAAAAAGAATTTTTGTGTGATCAAACGAGTAATAATCAAGGAGTTGAAATAAAAGAACAATTGAGTAATTGAAAGATGGACTTTTATTTATCCAATATCTTATTCAGTATAGAGGGGTTATTTCGTATAATTGGCTTTGTGGTTTTACCATTTTTAGATCGGAGGGTTTCAATTACATTTATATAATGAAGTTAACTGTAATTTAACATCCTAATTGAATTATGGGTCAAAGGAGCTTGATCGGGTCAATTTTTAGTCCATTTAGGCTTTGAAAGAAATGGGCTCAATGATCCTCACCTCTGGCCCAAGTGTTGATTTGCAAGCTATGGGATGGAATTTGCAAGTCTGAGGCCCTGTTTGGATTGGCTTTTGAAAAGCGGCTTTCGGCTTTTTAAGCTCAGAAGCCGTTTTGGAGAGTGTTTGGATTGGCAAGGCAGAAGAGTTTCGGAGTAAAAAAAGAGCGTTTAAAGGAAGCTGGGGGGTACCAGCTTCCTGATTTAGCTTCTGCTTCTCTTTTTCTTCTGCGTAAAAGCCGAAGCAAAAGTTCTGCCAAACAGGGCTTGAGTGTATGACATGCTATGAGCACTCTAAGGATTAATTGAGTTGCTAAGGACACTCTGTATTGTAAAGTATATATCTAGCATGTGGGTCTCATAACCAATTCACACCATTTGCTACAAATGGTTAGAGAGATAAAAGACTCTCTCTCTCTCTACACTCTAGCTACCACCATAGATCCCACCATCTACAAGCTTGCTAGACTTCAATAAAGGAGGACATAGAGGTGAAAATACTTTGGCAAGGAAGAAGCCTCAAGGAGGAAGAAAGCCAAGGGAGGAACCATTTTCTACACTTCTTCTTGGTGGCTTCACACATTAATTTGGGAAAGAAAAGCTAATTCAAACTCTTAAGATGATGTTCTCTACATCTTCTTTGTGTGTTCATGTAGAAAATTTTGAAATCCATGTGTTTCTACATAGACCATGTAATTGATCCTTCCACCATGCTTTTAAAATAATTTTCAAGCCCACTTCCCACAAGTGGTATCAGAGCTATGCATGGTAGTATGTAGAATCAAGGTTTCACATGTAGATATGCATCATTCATAGGCCATTTATGCATCATATGTATGGTTGTATGTGTAATTGATATTGAATGGATGCGAATGAATGTATGGTTATGTATGTCGATACATGGAAGCCATGGAAATAATCTCTAGGAGCTTTGTTGTATATGAGTTGGATGAATGTATAATTAATTTTTACATTTCAATTTGTGTTATGCATTTATGATTTCCATTCCATTGTAAATTAATTTGTAAATGGGTTTGAGGCCTTCTAATTCGTCCATGAAAGACATAGCTTGAAGGTCCATTAACGGAGGACCAAGGCAAGAGAAGAAAGGTGAGTTGACCCAGTTGATTGGACTCATTATGTGACTCGGTTCAAGACTAGGAGGAGACCCGTTTTGGTTCAACTCGGTTAGGACACATTTAGAGACCAATTTGCTAATTAGCACCGATTTTGAGTACTTCATTGGGTTCCTGTGGTTTCGGTTTTGGCAGATAATGGGTCTAATGGAGCTTCTCAGTTTGGTGAGATTACTGTGTACCAAACCACGGTTTAGTGGGTTTAGTTTGTACACTGGTTTGTGTCAAGCTTGAGTAATTGTATATCAATTGCATATGGGTTCGGCTACTGATCTGATTGTGGCATCACTGGTTTTATGGAATTTGGAAATGGTGATGCTAGTCCAACAAGATGACATGTGGCCAGGGCCGGCCGCGTAGGGCCTCTAATTTTCCTAATTTTTGGAGGGCCTCAATTTTATCGAATCCAATACCATTACTGGACTTTTTTTTTTTTTAAAAAAAAATTATTAACTATATTCCATTTTATCATATCCAATACTACTGGGTGAGTGGACCTCATTTAAAAAATAATAATTATTAACCAAACTCAATAATCCAATACTACTAGACGTCTAGCCCTCATTTTAAAAATAAAAATAAAATTACTAACTATTGGTCTTAGGATTTATGCTTTTTCTTTTTTTTTTTCTTTTCTTACAACTCGTTTCATTTTCTTCTTCTTTTTTCACGGCGAGCAGCAGACAACGAGCCAACAAGAAGCCAACGACTATTTCATTTGAAGATTGTGGTTGACCGTCCACCAAAATTCAATTCGTCTCTTAAGTAAGTTTCTCTCTCATTTCTAATTTTCTAGTTCTATACTTCTAGAAGGGGGAGCTTTGATCATAATTTGATTTGGGGTTTAGGGTTTGAAATTATTTTTTTTCAGAAATTAAGTAAGTTGAAATTTTCAATCATTTGATTTGGTTTGTTTTCTCTATCGGCTTAATTAATATATTTGTTTTGGATATTGAATGCACAAAAGTTGTTGGTTGTGATTCAAACTCTTAGCTCTTAAAGTTATTTTATGGTTAATAATGGTCTTGATTTCATATTTAATTACATTCCCTTTAATTTTGTTACAATTGTGCAATTGAAATTATTGAATATGCATTCAAATTACAACATTCATACATACATATAGATATATATATATATATATATATATATATATATATTAATATATATAATATATTAAGAGATTCGTTTTTAGTACTATAACATATGCATATATAGGCTATTGGCTATAGTCTAATAGACCAATTCAGCCATGAATAATAAATGCTTATGACTTATGAGTCATCATGGGCTAACAATGAGAAAAATATTGACCCAAACCTTAAAAAAAAATAAAAGTGTGCTTTTATTTTATTTTTTTATTTCTTTTCTTATATGTTAAAAAGATAAGTTACTTTAGTATTTGGAGTAATTTTTAATTAACACATTTCTTGTTGCTGCTTACTGAACAAAACAATAAGATACAAGTCAATAAGTTACTGTAGTATTTGGAGTTATTGCTTCTTCCAATATCCATTTTCACATATGTTCTTGTTTATGTTGAGAAAAAGTCTTTGTCCTAGCTAGTCTATAGGAGTTTGTTGATAGTGGAGTAGTGCTGAGCTAGTCTATAGGAGTTTGTTGATAGTGGAGTGGTGCTGAACTAGTTTTCAGCTAGTGTTTTCTTATTGTACCGAGTCTTTAGTTTATCTCCAAGTAGTTCCTATTTTTATGCTTTTAACTGTTGATGTACTAGCCTATATAAAGGCCATTTATTTAATGAATATATGCAGAGTCTCCAGACTTTTCTCTTTCATCTACTTTGTTATAACTTTACTTTCTAACAGTGGTATCAGAGCTTGAGAAAAGTAAAGTTGAGAGAAAGAGAGTGAGAAAAGTAAGGTTGAGAGTGCCAAATGAGTGTGTGAGATAGAGTCGTATAGTAGCAGCTTCATTTCTATTTCACCTAATTTCTTGTTTTTGCTGCAGCAGTAGAAGAGAACGATGGCCTCTGAAACTTTTGTGCAGCCAGCCATTCCACGTTTCGATGGTCACTATGACCATTGGAGCATGTTAATGGAGAATTTTTTGAGATCGAAGGAGTATTGGCATATCGTTGAAGTTGTAGTAGCAGAACCAGCCGCCGACATCACACAAACGGACCAACAGAGAATTGATGTCGAAGGGCAAAAGTTGAAGGATCTTAAGGCAAAGAACTATCTCTTCCAAGCAATTGACCGTTCAATCTTGGAAACCATTCTTTGCAAGGACACCTCTAAGCAGATTTGGGACTCTATGAAGAAGAAATTTATGGGGACAGAAAGAGCGAAGCGGGTTCACCTTCAAGCACTTTGTGCTGAATTTGAAGTTCTTCGAATGAAGACAGGTAAATCAATTTCAGAATACATTTCGAGGACGATGGCAGTTGCGAATAAGAGGCGGATTAATGGAGAAAAGCTCGAGGATGTCACCTTAGTTGAAAAGATTCTTCGATCCCTGACAGCAAAATTTAACTATGTTGTTTGTGTGATTGAAGAATCAAAAGACATCGACACACTCTCCATTGATGAGCTACAAAGCTACCCTGCTTGTTCATGAGCAAAAAATTGTCCAGCAGGATAAGGAAGAACAAGCCTTACAAGCTGCAACACATCCCAAAGGGTCAGGTCCTGGCAGAGATAAATGGAAGGACAAAAATGATCATGCCACTGATTCAAGAGGAAAATGGAACAACTACTCAAATGGCTATAAATTGAAGTCTTCAAACAAGTCGAAAGTTGAATGTTTTCGATGTCACAGGTATGGCCATTATAAGTCTGAGTGTCGAACTAATTTGAATAAACAATGTGGAGAAAGATCTAATTTTGTAGAGAAAGAAAAAGTTGTTTCCTTTTTGATGGCGTGTCATGCGAATCAAGGCACCCACCAAAACTTGTGGTATATTGATATTGGCTGCAGCAATCATATGTGTGGGGACAAGTCAGCATTTTCAGACTTGGATGAAACATTTCGCAACTCTGTAACTTTTGGTGACAACTCCAAAGTTTCTGTCATGGGTAAAGGAAGTGTACGAATTCACTCCAAAGAAAAATCTGATCAGATTATTTCTAATTTTTTTTTGTTCCAGAATTAAAAACCAACTTGCTTAGTGTTGGTCAGCTTCAAGAGAAGGGATACGAGATCTTTATCAAAGATGGAGTTTGTCGTATCCAAGATGAGAAATTAGGCTTAATTGCTCAAGTCAACATGACTACAAATCGAATGTTCCCGCTGTATCTAGACAACACTACTCAGAAATGTTTCTCTGTGAAACTGGTGGATGAGGAATGGTTGTGGCATTTTCGCTACAGACATCTGAATTTTGGTGGTCTAAAGACACTACAACAGAAGAACATGGTGACTGGACTTCCACGAATTCAGACTCCTTCTCAAATTTGTGAAGAATGTGTTGTTGGTAAACAACATTGAGATCATTTTCCTAAAGGAAAATCATGGAGAGCGAAGAAGGTGTTGGAGCTAGTTCACTCTGATATATGTGGACCCATTGGTAAACGTTACTTTATAACGTTCATTGATGATTATAGTCAAAAAACTTGGGTGTATTTTTTGCAAGAGAAATCTGAAGCTTTTTCAGCTTTCAAAAGCTTTAAGATGCTGGTCGAAAAAGAAGCAGGCAATCTTATTAAGATTTTTCGCAACGATCGTGGTGGAAAATACACCTCACAAGAATTTGAAAATTTTTGTGAGGACCATGGTATTCAAAAGCAACTTACAGCAGCATATTCGCCACAACAAAATGGCATTTCAGAGAGGAAAAATTGTACAATTCTAAACATGGTGCGGACAATTCTGTCAAAAAGTCATATCCCAAGAAGTTTTTGGCCTGAAGCAGTCATCTGGAGCATTCACATTTTGAACAGAAGTCCCACTCTAGTTGTTCAAAATGTGATACCTGAAGAAACATGGAAAGGTCGCAAACCAAGTGTCAACCACTTCAAAATCTTTGGTTGCATAGCATATGCTCATATTCCAGATCAAAAGAGGAAAAAGCTTGATGACAAGGGAGAAAAATGCATTTTTCTTGGTGGTAGTGAGATGTCAAAAGCATATAAATTGTATAATCCTATCACCAAGAAAATTGTCATTAGTCGTGACGTAATTTTTGATGAAGGAAGATTCTAGGAATGGGATGAAAACATTACCAAACAACAAATACAAGCTGATTTTGATAGTGAAAATGAAGAAGCCAGGCAGCAGCCCCTTCCAGCCATCTTTGTACCTGAAATTCCACCAAATGAAGCTCCAACTGCAGTTGAAACTTCACCAACAACACCAGAATTTGATGAACAGGTTGACGTAGCAGCTGGTTCAAGTTCTCATCGTGTTCGAAAGAGGCCAGCATGGACGTTAGATTATGAGGTAACCGGAATTGATCAATCTGAAGACCCAATCACTCATTTTGCTCTATTTTCAGATTGTGACCCTATAACTTTTGAAAGTGCTATCAAAGAATCAAAATAGCGGAAGGCAACGGATGCTAAAATTGCAGCTATCGAACGAAATGATACTTGGGAGTCATCTGAACTTCCAAAAGGACACAAAATAATTGGTGTTAAGTGAGTTTACAAGACAAAGCTGAAAGAGAATAGTGAAGTTGACAAGTACAAGGCGCGCTTGGTGGCTAAGGGATACAAGCAAGAGTTTGGAGTGGACTATAAAGAAGTTTTTGCTCCGGTTGCAAGGCATGATACAATCAGATTGGTGATCATGTTGGCAGCACAGAAATCATGGCCTATCTTCCAGTTGGATGTCAAATCGGCATTCTTGCATGGAAACTTGGAGGAACAGGTATTTGTTGATCAACCTCCTGGTTATATTAAGATTAAAAATGAGCATAAAGTGTATAGATTAAAGAAAGCTCTTTATGGATTAAAACAAGCCCCACGGGCTTGGTATAGTCGTATTGAGGCTTATTTTGTGAAAGAAGGATTTCAGAAATGTCCATATGAGCATACACTTTTTGTTAAAGTTAGTGATGGAGGGAAAATGCTCATTGTTTGCTTATATGTAGATGATCTTATATTTACTGGCAATGATAGTGTCATGTTTGAAAGGTTTAAGAAGTCTATGATGGTTGAATTTGAAATGTCTGATCTTGGTATGATGCATTATTTTCTTGGCATCGAAGTGGTGCAGTCTGCTACTGGAATTTTTATTTCTCAAAAGAAGTATGTGCGAGAGATTTTAAACAGATTTTAGATGAAGGATTGTAATCCTGTTAGTACACCAACTGAGTTTGGCTTGAAGCTAAACAAAGATCACGGAGGAAAAAAGGTGGACAACACAATCTATAAGCAAATTATGGGTAGTTTGATGTATTTAATTGTAATAAGACCAGACATAATGCACTCAGTGAGTCTAATTAGCAGATATATGGAGAATCCTACAGAGCTGCATTTTTTAGCTGCCAAGAAAATCTGTTGTTACTTGCAAGGAACTAAAGATTTTGGGCTGTTCTACAAGAAGGGTAAAAGATCAGATTTAATTGGGTTTACTGACAGTGATTATGCAGGAGATCAAGATGATAGGAGGAGCACATTGGGTTATGTTTTTATGCTGGGCACAGGGGCTGTTTCGTGGTCATCTAAGAAGCAACCAATCGTCACTTTGTCCACCACTGAAGCTGAATTTGTTGCTGCAAGAGCTTGTGCTTGTCAAGCTATCTGGCTAAGGAAAATTCTTGAAAAGCTGCATGTCAAGCAAGTGGGAGCTACTACAATTTATTGTGACAACAGCTCAACCATCAAAGTCTCCAAAAATCCTATGCTATATGGAAGAAGCAAGCATATTGACGTAAAATATTATTTCTTAAGAGATCTCAGCAATAATGGAGTTATTGATCTTGTCTACTGTAGAAGTGAAGACCAAGTTGCTGATATTCTTACTAAACCCCTCAAATTGGCTACTTTTCTGAAGCTGAGGAAGTTACTTGGAGTTTCCACTCTAGAAGATTCAATTTGAGGGAGGATTCTACGTATTTTAAACTGTATGTTTGAGCACATCAGTTTAAGGGAGGGTTTGTTGAGAAAAAGTCTTTGTCCTAGCTAGTCTATAGGAGTTTGTTGATAGTGGAGTAGTGCTGAGCTAGTCTATAGGAGTTTGTTGATAGTGGAGTGGTGCTGAACTAGTTTTCAGCTAGTGTTTTCTTATTGTACCAAGTCTTTAGTTTATCTCCAAGTGGTTCCTATTTTTATAATTTTAACTGTTGATATACTAGCCTATATAAAGGCCATTTATTTAATGAATATATGCAGAGTCTCCAAACTTTTCTCTTTCATCTACTTTGTTATAGCTTTACTTTCTAACAGTTTATATATTGCTAATGATCAAGATGGGATGCTTAATTAGAATTCTCTGATTCTAGTTGTGGACTGTCTCAACTTGTTGGCTTGTGCCTTCATGCATTAGTAACTAAAAACATAACTATTTAAATGTATGTTTTCGGTTATTTGTTGTTTCTCATGTAGCCTATGTTGCTTTTCTTTTTTTGGCCTTTGATATTTTTAGTTTGTTATTATACTGAAATTCTCTTATAAAAATATTATGTAGGTACATATTTACTATCTCTTAGCAGACTTAACCTGGTTGTGAAAAGAAAATTTGAGTTATGTCTACTAGAAAATATCAATCTGGGCATGAAAAAAGAAAAAAAGAAAGAAATAAGAAGAATTGATTCAATCTCAACAAGGAGCTCTTTATAAGTTTTTATTTAGGAGTAATACACAAATAGAGAGTTTAGATGAAAAAAGTTTGAATAAACATGAAGATTTGGTAAATAAAGAACATGTGAATGAGAATTAAAATGAAAAAAATTTGAATGAATATGAAGATTTGGTAAATGAAGAACATGTGAATGAGAATTAAAATGAAGAAAATTTGAATGAACATAAAGATTTGGTAGATGAAGAACATATGAATATGAATGATAATGTTCCTTTGAACATTAAAAATATTGATAAAAAATTGAGAGATTTTTTAGTTGAAAGAAGTCCTACAAGAGATGCTAAACTTGAATATTTTTCTAAAGATTCAGAAAATAGACATTTCTCTTCCGCATATTACATTCGACACTTGTCAAATGGTGAAAAGCATGATAGGAAATGACTAATATATTCAAGTACTTTGGACAAGGTCTTCTGTTTTTGTTGTAAGTTGTTCAAACATGGTGGAAATAAAACTCAATTGACAAATGACAGAGTCAAAGACTGAAAGAATCTTAGTGGCAGACTTAAAAGTCATGAGACTAGCAGTGAACACATTGTTAACATAAGGGGTTGTATTGAATTGGAAATTAGATTATGAAAAAATTCTACAATTGATAAAAGTGTGGAAGAACAAATCAACAAAGACAAAGAAAATTAGAGGCAAGTATTGCTGAGAATAATTGCTGTTGTGAAAACTCTTACTAAAAATAGTTTGGCAGTCCGTGGAGACAATGAAAAGCTTTATGAAGAAAATAATAGAAACTTTTTAAGCATAATTGAAACGATTGCCGAATTTGATCCAATAATGCAAGAGCACATTCATCGAATTCAAAAGATAGAAATTCATTATCATTATCTTAGTAACAAAATTCAAAATGAATTTATTCTTCGGATATCAGATGAGATCAAAGGTGTAATAATTAAAAGAGTTACCGTAGAAACAATGAGAAGCTTTATGAAGAAAATAATGGAAACTTTTTAAGCATAATTGAAATGATTATCGAATTTGATCAAATAATGCAAGAGCACATTCATCGACTTCAAGAGATAGAAATTCATTATCATTATCTTAGTCACAAAATTCAAAATGAATTTATTCTTCGGATATCGAATGAGGTCGAAGGTGTAATAATTAAAAGAGTTAAATAATCAAAGTACTTTTCAGTTATTCTTGATTGTACTCCAGATGCAAGTCATGAAGAACAAATGTCACTTATATTAAGATGTGTGAATGTTTCAGCAAGTCCAATAAATATAGAGAGCTCTTTTTAGGATTTTTAAAAGTGGATGATACATCGGAGCAAGGGCTTTTTCGTAAACTTGTAAATATTTTGAAATATCTTGAACTTGAACTTGAAATTGGTGATGTAAAAGGACAAGGGTATGATAACAGGTCTAATATGAAAGGGAAACACAAAGGTGTACAAAAAAGATTACTAGATAATGTTAAACTCTTGTTCTAAAGCTTCATCTATTTTTGGAGTTGTGCAACGTATGTATTCATTGTTTTCATCTTCTACAAAGCGGTGGAAAGTTCTCACAGATAATGTTAAAGGTTTCACACTTAAACCACTATCAAAAACACGTTGGGAAGGTCAAGTTGAAAGTGTAAAGTAATAAGATTCTAAGCTCCATAGATAAGAAATGTCTTAATTCACTTAGCAAGTACTAGTGAAGATTCCAAGACAAAGAGTGATGTTGGGTGTTTAACAACATATGAAATTGAGATTTTTGAGTTCTTGCTTGGCATGGTTATTTGGTTTGATATATTAAATTTTGTTAACAAAGTAAGCCAAATCATGCAAACAGAGGACATGCAGATTGATGTTGCTATAGATCTCTTCAGAAAACTCATTTCTTTTTTTTGAAACTTATAGAGAAAATGGATTTGAATCTGCTATGATTGAAGCTAAAGTGATTGCAATTAAAATGAAAGTTGAACCTATGTTTCGTAAAATACATGTCATTCGTAGAAAGAAACAACGATGCATTCTCAGTATAGTTGTCCTATAGTATCACATCTTAATTTAACTTTACTTAAAATGAAAATGTAAGTGTTGCATTCTCGATACACAGGTATTATGTGTTGACATATTATCAAAATACCAACTCTGTATATTTACATACATACATATATATATAAATATGTATATTGGTGATAGAGACTATTAATGACCATTTAAAAATATGTATGTGACAAACATGTAATGACCATTAATGACCATTTAAAAATATGTATGTGACAAACATGTAATGACCATTTATGTTCTGAGAACATAAATCGTTTATGCTTTATAGTTGTACACGTTTAAATACATTTTTAAGTATGTGTTGGTTATGACTTATGATTTCATATATTATAAGTATGGTTTTGAGTATAGTAAAATGCTAAAAAATTTAAATGATGATTCTTCATTTATGTTCATTTCTACATGTATAAACTTGTGAGAATGATAGCTTAAATTCCATTTATGCTTGAATGGTAAACGTATGAGTGATCATAAAATGATTAAATGATGTTTTGTTTTTAATTAAATTGAAATATCATTTGAAGGATGTTAGGATGCATGGAAACATATATGGGTTGAAATGGTGGATTTAAGTAGATTATATATGAAAATAAGGTTCCCAGGTAAAACAGTCGACTGCCCCTCTAAAGGACGTCGTCTGCTTTGAACAGAGGCGTTTTGAACATTTTTAAGGGGTAAAATAGTTGACTATTCCTTTAGGAACAGTTGACTATCTTACTGCTCTAGATTTTAATAGAGGCATTTTAAACTTTCTAAAGGGGTAAAACAATCGACCCTTCCTTCCGAAACAGTCAACTATTTTATTGCTCTAGATTTTCAAATATTTTGAAACAGACATAACTTTGTCGCCTCAAACCTGATTTAAGTGGTTCTTTTTTTAAATTGATTATCTTGAGGTCTACTTTATAATGAAATGAGTTTTATCCAGATATCTTCCAATCATTGGAGATTTTATTTTTATTTTATAATGATTGTGCTTCCGCTACTTTTGTGATCATAACTTAAATTGGTTGATAATTGTGACATATCCAGTAAGGGATTAATATATATATATGTTGATAAATGTAAAGACTTCCGCGGTATATGAAAGGTTTAGACGTTCATTGGGGTTTAATAGACGGAGTCACCTCCGATTTTCGGGTGTTAAAAAATCGGGGAGTGACAAGTCAATCACTACCGTCCATTTCAAAAATTGGAAAGAGCCACTCTACAGGTAGTCTTTAATATTCAATATTCATTCATTGATGTGTGTTAAAAATAAAAGAAAAAAATTTATTACATGATCTAGGACTACATAGTTCCAACCAATCATAGGAAGACACGCAATCTAATAATTTCTCTAAAAGAAGGCCACTAATCAATAAAATCAAACGGCTAAAATTTCAAGAGTTGGCAGACTCAACAGACAATACTCGTTTCATCACAGAGAAGTTTGTCGAAGTTCAGGATCAAATTCACTAAACCTTAGAGGGTCATTCCTACTATCCACAAAGTCAAGTAATAAAGACCACATACCACACAAATGTGGCATTAAGAATATATTACACGACTTATTAATAGTTTGACCACTGGTCACTCCACATGTCATCATGCAATGGGTGAAATTTTATGCCCCCATAGTGCCATATGATAGAAAAAGTTACTCAGTTATCTTCTCCTTAGTCTCTTTAGTGAGAAAGGCAACAATCTGAACATTTGATCCATAGAAATACTGAAATGGCACAATAAAAAATTCAAGAAACTACTCTTTTTAACAAATAGAACCAATGATTTCATATTATAATTAATCTGACATGAAAGTGATGTGATTATAATATTCTTAATCGTATAAACCAATGACAAATCAACTTCCATGGACATTTTATAAGGGCCCAATATACATATACATATCTATGTAAATATACATAGAGAGAGAGACTAGAAAGAGTAATAAAACCAAGGAAAATTTAAATTTAAGTGACCATAAAGTTACAAAAAGACAAATGGTTAGCAATTCTAAAAATATATTGCTCTTTAGTGACCATTTTAGACTCAATTATAAAAATACCCTCCCCCATCTCTCTCTCTGCCCCTGACTGAAAGCATTGCCTATACACACTTTTACATATACTGTGTATATCAAATCTAATAATATAAATATGGTGAATTTATATAGACTCCAAATTATTCATTTCTTTAAGTTTCCCTCATATTGTATTTATCTATTATTAACTCTTTCTTGTTCAATTGAACCTTTAAATATGATGAATATATCGTGAGGATTTCTCTAATTTGAACTATCAGCCTGAACTGTGTATCTCCACACACACACACACACATATATATTAGAATGCAAAGTTGGGTATAATTATGACTACAATTTTTAATCCTATATTAAGTAAGATGCATAATAGAACGTGAGAAGTATTAGTTTTAATATGTTTAATTAATTAATTATTTTTAGTAATTACATAAAATACTTTGACAAAAGTATCCTCAAATGGTCACTAAAGAGCAATTTAGTTTTAAGATTGATGATCATTCATCTTGTTATATCTTTAAGGTCACTTTAAAGAAATTACTTTTTAATTTTGGCCACTGAAATATAATTTTTTCTAAAATGAATTCAAGTTCATTTTCATGTTCCCATAAATGAATGTTTTAATGCTGCAGTGTTACAATTATAGATGTTACCATCCCTTGATATATATATATGCTCTTTATAGTTGTTACTTGTTACAAAGATGGTGGAAAAGAAAACAAAATGTAGAATCTCACTCCAAGAAAATTGGAGTATAGTGGTCAAATTTTAGTTGCGGCCAAAAGTAAGCCGTCACCTAAAACATTTTCTAACATAAAATCAAGTGCTGTCATTTATATTATTTATAATTTTTTGGCCAAAGTGCAGTAAACCCCCTCTCATTTTTTTGGTTGCAACAAACACCCTCCAACTTACAAATTGGTGCAATTTGCCAATATTTGAATTAAAAGTTAACTTAAAATGACAAAAATACCCTAAAAAATAAATAAAAATAAAAATAAAAAAGTAATTAATTTACAAAAAAATACCAAAAAAAATTACCGAAAAAAAGAACTTTAATTTTTTTTCTTTTTTCGGTAATTTTCCTCTATTTTACATTATTAGGGAAAATTACTGAAAAAAGAAAAAAAAAACTTTAATTTGGTGAAAAATACCAAAAAAGAACTTTAATTTATTGAAAAATACTGAAAACAATTACAAAAAAATACCGAAATAAATTTACTGAAAAAAAATTGGTGAATTATTCTTTTTTTGAGTAAATTTTTTTGACAAATTAGAGTTATTTTTTTGATATTTTTTAGTTAGTTAATTAGTTTTTTTATTTTTATTTGTGAGGGTATTTTTGTCATTTTAAGTCAATTTTTAATTCAAATAGTGTCAAATAGGGGAAAATTGCACCAATTTGTAAGTTGGAGGGTATTTGTTGCACCCAAAAAAAGGAAATGGGAGTATTGTGCACCATTTTGAAACCAGAGAGAAGTTTATTGCACTTTGGCCTAAATTTTTCTTAGTTCCATTGTTTATGGGTCAGAAATTTGTGTTTATGGGACATCAAGACATATTTAACATCATTAATAAAATGTTGGGAATTTTCTAATAGATTGAAGGCAACAAGAGCAAAAAAGTTTCTTTAAGCAAAGTGAATGCCTCACCACATTGACCATTGATGGCAGTTCCAGTTAGAATACCAAAGAGACCTCGTCACCCACAAATCTAAGTTTTATTCTAACTTTTTCAAAGCATGAGTTTTGGTATTTTGGATATGTCAATATGATTGTGAACTGAAACTGAGACCAATACTTTCATTTATGTGTGTTAGAAATAAAGAAAGAGAATTGTATTGATTTGAATTGATATTTATGAACAATAAATAAACACCTATTTATAGGCACATAATTTTGGAGGCTAAATAAACATAGAAGAATAAGAAATTCTAGTCCTAGATGGTTTAGGAGAAGGTATAAGAAACTTATGTAGTTTAGGAAAAGATATATAATCTAAAAGAAGATATAATAAGAAATATATAATCTAACAATGTGATTGAACAACACAAACAATGTTCTCTATAATTCTTACTATTGCATTACCTTTATCTTCAACCATTGTGCAGAGTTGCCCCACATTTATAGTGAGATTTTCAAAGGTAAATACTCAAACTTGATGTGTTAAATACATAACACTAGAGTAAGAATAGTATATATATATTTAGTGTAATAAATTATTTTATTATTAGAGTAGATAGAGTGTAATAAATTATTATATTATTATAGTATGAAAAATAGAAATTAATTAAACAAATTTCATTATTCATGTTGTACTAGTATCCTATTTTTCTAGACTTTCTCATTTCACTGTATTCTTCTTATGTTGTGTCCAGTATTACTTAAGTAAATATTATCTTAAATGATTTAATTTTCTCTCACTATATTATGGTCTTCTATTCTCACACAGAAACAAATGGAGATTGCAAATCCAAGAGTCACAGAAGAGTTGCTAAATTGGAAAGACATTGAGAAGATAAATTATTCTTGAAATGTTGCAAGTGAAGAATTGTTGGAATTTTAGATATATGTAACAATTAACTATAGATATTTCTCTATTTTGTTAGATTGGATGTAATTTAAATCTTATTTTGATGAGGACGATGGACTCTTCTTTCTATACGAGTTTAATTTGGAATGGATGAAATATGTAGGTACCTGGTGTCTATGCATTGAAATTGGACTCCAAATTTAATTTGGAATTGAATTCTTTATAGATGAAATTAGTTTGGAATTGGATTCTTTTGGAGAAACTTTTTGTTACTTGAATGGTAACTTTCAGTAACGATTTAAACCGCCACTAGAAACAAAATCAAGAGTTTTAGAGGTGGTCATGACACTGTTGTACAGATTATTTTGTTAGTATATTATGAGCTTTAGTGGTGGTTATAACTGTCGCGACAACCCTAAATTCTATAACTTTTTTGGCTGGTAAGTTATGAGCTTTAGTAACAATTAAAACTATTGTTACAACCCTAAACTCTATAGTGGTTGCACCTATACCAGCATAAAAGATCACCACCACTAGTGCGCCTCTGTAAGTTATAGCGACAGTAGTTTTTACAGTCGCTAAATGTGAACGAGGGACATTTTGATAAATGATACACATTTAATAAAGTGTTTTTTCCATCGACGAGGGACATTTTGATAATTTTATTTGCATTAACATTGAAAGGCCACCCATTCTGATAAATAGTGAAAAAATATATCCATTTTTTCTCAATTTCACTTATTTCATGTCTATTTCGTAAGAAGACCTTTATCATAAGGCTGCTAATATTGGCGCTCCAACAAATCATTAAGTCGCTCCGCTATTCTTATTTTCTAAAATAAAATTATAAAAAAGTCCCTAAACACAATTCTTTATTCTTATATTTTTTTAATACCATAATTGCCCTTTATCTTCTATGTTTTCTCACGTTCAAGATATAACAAATGATAACACCTTGAACCTCTCTAAGTTTCCTCACCCGCATTCTGATATATTAATTCAAATTTAAAGTATTAAATAAAACATACAAATACATACACATATATGTGTGTGTGCGTATGCCGCGCGAGTGTACCTGTATGAATAGGATGTGTTTTTAATCTTTATTGGGTTTCTTTTTGTTAGAAATATAGGAAAATTGTATTAAATTGATATTGTATGAATAATGTACAAAGGCCTATTTATAGGCACATAATCTTGGAGACTAAGTAAACTTAGGAGACAAGAAATCCTAGATAATTTAGGAGAGGGTATAAGAAACCTATGTGGTTTAGGAAAGGATATAATAGGAAATATATAATCTAACAGCCCTCCACAAATTCAAGATGAGTTATATGAAGCCAACTTGAGTTTGGAGAAAAATCTTAAATGTATGCGGTTTGACGAAAGCCAACGATCTGGATCTTTTCGGTGAAGATGACAAACAAAAGATGATAAAGACATGGCCCAACCCATGATAACAATCATTTTATCCAGTCCAGAACAATCAACAAGAGAGCAATTAATTCACGATCAATTCACGGTGACCAATGAAGAACAAAACTCCTGAAAAATAAATCAACGAACAACAACAGTCTCGTCGCAAGAAAACAGAGTTTCTTCATGACTCACCACGAACTGGTGATGACGCATGTGGTGTTGGATATGTCTAGTGAAACTAGCTGGAGAACATACACCAAAGTCAGCGGATTGGGGAAACGACCTTGTCTTGGACATAGCCACCGAGGAAGAGCTAGATAATGAAGTTGGTAGCTGTGAAATGCAGATGAAAACTTGTATATATGCATATATATAAGGCATAAGTTATTTTTTATGATTGACCGCTGGGAATGAAGCCGATGGTGCTATCCCCGACGAAAATGATGAGGAAGTAAAAAACTCTACCAACTATTAGTTGGCTCTGATACCATGTTATAAATATAGGAAAATTTTATTGAATTGATATTGTATGAATAATACACAAGCCTATTTATAGGCATATAATCTTGGAAACTAAGTAAACTTAGAAGACAAAAAATCCTAGATGATTTAGGGAAGGGTATAAGAAACTTATGTGGTTTAGGAAATGATATAATAAGAAATAAATAATTTAACACTTTTGAAGGAGAATCGTGCAAGCTCTGGAAATTAAAGTAAGAGATTCGGGTTAGAGAATGAGAAAAGAAAAGGGAAGAGAGAGAAAAAAAAGATGAGATGAGTTTCAAAGAAATACTAAAATTAGGAGTCATTTGCTTCATCAATTACAATTGAACTAATCATAATTAATCACACCCCTTGAAGCAGAGTTTGATTTAGAAACATCTCCATGATATAGAGTTTGATTTAGAAACATACTCCATTTTATCTCACTAGCATCCACACACGCCAGAGTTTAAGAACAATCAGGACATTATAATATATAAGATCAATGTCTTGTTTGGTGTAGGGACTTATTGTAATTTCATTTTAGAAGAAAATAATGTTGCATTTGGTACGCGTGAATGGAATGGAATGAAGGTGGGAATGGAATGAGAATGGGAAGGGAATGAATGACCATTCTCATTCTATTATTTGGTTGTAAATATGAAATGAGGTGAGAATGAAATAAATTTTAAATCAAATTCTTCAAAATACCCTTCCTAGTGACAAATAAATTAAACCAACAAATATATGGTGGTGGAGGAAGGTGGCAAGGTGTGTTGGTGGCAGTGAAGGAAGGTGGCGATGTGGAGGTGGTGGTGGAAGAAGGTGGTGGAGTGGTGTGGTGGGGGTGGCGGTGGAGGAAGGTGGCGATATGGAGGTGGTGAAGTGGTGTGGTGGGGGTGGCGGTGGCGGTGGAGGAAGGTGGCAATGTGGTGGTGGTGCGGTAGTGGTGGCGGCGGCGGCGATGTGGAAATGGTTACAGTGGTGTGGTGGGGGTGGTGGTGGAAGAAGATGGCGGTGGAGGTGGTGGCGACGGTGGTGGTGGTGGTGGTGGAGGAAGGTAGCGATATAGAGGTGGTGGTGTGGTAGAGTAGGAAGGTGGTAATGTGGGGGTGGAGGTGGTGAAAGCGGTGGTGGTAGAGCCGGTGGTAATGGTGGTGGTAGAGCTGGTGTGGTGGTGAAAGTGGTGGTGATGATGGAAGTGAAAGGTTTTTTTGGTCATATGAATTTTTTTTTAATCTTTCTAGGAATGGAATGCCCATTTCATATGTTTAATTATGGAATGAATTTTCATTCCTGAGAATGATCATTCTCACCTTAAAATTCATACCAAACAAAGAAATGGTTGAAATGGGCATTCCATTCCACTCATGCGTACATAAGAGTCGAGCATCAAAGTACATGGTTGAAGCGTCAATATTAACTCCCTTATCATAAAAATATTATCTATAATATATCTATTTTCTTCTCTGCCAAAATAATCTCTCTCTCTATATATATATATGTATGTATGTATATATGTACGTTAGTATTGTTCATTTTAACTTTTTAAAACATCCTTATGGGGTTCTCTAGCTGCTTCTTCTCCTTCTTTTTTTCTTTTTGATTTTTTTGGGAGGGGACAATTAAGTCACTTTATTCCATCTGCCGATTTTGATGGGCGGAGTGCCCGGGCCAGGAAATGAAATGAACAAACCATCCATTTTTGGGCCCAGCGGAATTCTTTCTTTCCTTTTATTTGACCTATACAGAAGAACCCACGTACCCCATCAGGCAAATTGGCTCGCTTTTGAGGGCCATAGCTTCATGTTTAGCCTTGGAACATTTCTGTCTTTTTATCCTTGATTTGTTTTTCCAATCATGTATACCAGAAAAAGGTTTAAAAGAATATGAATTGAGATAATTAGTATCCAATTCGGGTGGGTTATGCGAGTTAACGGGTCAACCCAAACTCAATTCTAGATATAAAATATTCAACTAAAATCCAATCTTCAATCCAAACCCCACATACTTTGATTTTGGAATTAGAAAAATCAGATTATTACTCCTTTGCCAAAAATAAAGAAATAAATAAATAAAAAAGAATGTACAAATATTCTCCAAAGAATTAATATATGTTAAATAAAGATTTACAGGAAAAAAAATTGAAAATAATGTTGATTAGGGTTATATATACATATCAAAAATTGTAAATGTACGAAAAATTAAGTTAGAATTTGGGTTCGGTTAGGTTTGGGTTGTTGATAATCTACTTAGCCTAACTCAAGTTAAGAATTTTTAATTCAAGTTTAACCCTAACAGTAGATGAGAGATAATAGGGTCCCTTTGATTTAACTTAATGGTGACCATGACTTGAAAAGTTGATTGTGGACAAAGATACATCTAACAATTTTAAGCAATTGAATGAATAGTAATATATGATGGTGCCATATGGTAGAAAAAATTACTCACACTTATCTTCTCCTCAGTCTCTTTACTGAGAAAGGCAACAATCTGAACGTACGTTTGATTCATGAAAAATAGAGAAATGGCACAAGAAGAAAGTCAAGAACTAATATTTTTAACAACAGAACTAAGGATTTCATACTATAATTAATCTGACATGAAAGTGATGTGATTACAATCTTAGTCATATAAACCAGTGACAAATCAACTTCCATGGACATTTTATAAGGAAGAAAAGGGGCCCAATACACACACACACACACATATATATATATAGAGAGAGAGAGAGAGAGAGAGAGTAATACAACCAATTCAAGTTCATTTTCATGTTCCCATAAATGAACGTTTTGACAACTGGTGCAGCAGTGTTACAAATTGGATTTCTTTCTGGAGTACTCTTGTTTGTTCTTATATATATATATTGTGTGTGTTATGGGTCTCTCTCTCTCATGGTAGAAATAGGCACTAACAGATTATCTTGGCAATTTCCATATAGAATAGGCAACAATCTGCACATTTGATTCATGAAAATTATGGAAAATTGCAAATGAAACTCAAGAAGCACATACCCTTTTCATTAACAGAACTAGTGATTTCATTTGATATGTAAGTGATGTGATTACAATCTTACTCATATATATATATACAACTAATGACAGATCAACTTCCATGAACATATTCTAAGGAAGAACATTTTGATAACTGGTGTAGAGTCCCAATCATTTTCCCAGTTCATGTCAAGCAATGATTCAAACCAAAATGAAATTGAATAATATATTAAATAAATGGAGAAAATGATCATGCACTATTATTACCAAGTCCCAATTACAAATCAACCACAACAAACAATGCCCTAATTAGGTAGACTTTTTTTTTTTTATCTGTAGCAGGAATGAAGCTGACTCGTTCCAATGACACAGCTAATTGGTCTCATAAGGGTGGTTGATGTGTCAAATCATGTGTTGCAACACCAAACAATGTTCTAGTTATTTTTCTTACTTTTATTTTTCTTACTACTTTAATAACAGTAAATAAAGATATCGGATTGTGTTAAATGAGTCGAACAGAATAATGTTTTTAAATTTATGTTAAGTATGTCATTCGAGTCTAAACAATTCATGATTCGTTACGCTTGTAGAATATGTATATTCATGATCATGTGTTTGTTTGAACATGCTTATCATACTCCTCAACATTAGGGATAGTAAAAATTTTAATTCGGTGGAGACCCGCACCATCCCGCCTCATTTAAAGCGAGTTTAGAAACTGCTTATTTAAATAGGACGGAAATGAGTTTTGTTACTTAAAACTTGGTCGATTTCAGGGCGGGGTTGGGGTAAAGTCACCCTCCCTTTTAAAATCCACCCTGATTATACTACACTTAATTGTTAGTATATTATATTACTTATGTGTATATATACTTCAAGAAATGTTCATTTTCGAAATATTTGATTTTGTTGGAAGTTGTGTAATTCTTTATTTTAAGCAAGGACAACAAAAATAAATAAAAAAATTTTGAAAATGAGAGAATGTTAATGTTTGGAGAATGTTGAAACTTCATTAATCAAAAGAGTTTTAACAGGTCATAAGCCGGGGTGGTTTGGGGTGGGGTGTGTTAGGTAGGTTATGGGGCGGGAATGAGATGAATGATAGAATTTATAACCGATTATGGGATAGTTATGGAGTTTTCAAAATCAAACGATTATGAGAATAGGGATTGGAATCCCCGCCTCATAACTGATCCGTTGTCATCCCTACTCAACGTGAATACGATCATACTTGTTTGAATTTATAATTAAATTTCTCCTTTTTAATTTTAATAAAGTTCAAAATTTGAGTTTGAACTTGAATAGTTTGACGTTGAAATTGGCTTAAATGAGTCAAACAAACAAGCCCAACGCACAAGTTCCTTCAAATTGAACATAAATATTCATATATATCATGGTTTGATTCAAATTTGAGTTTGATAGATCAAGTTCGAGCCCGTACAGTCACATGCTGAGTTTGGCTTGAATCAACTTTAACTTTACTTCTTTATTAGGGCAGTGATGATTTATTTATTTCTTTCTTTCTTTTCTTTTCTATTCTATTCTATTCTCCATTTTCCTCTTCCATAATATTAATTTACCATGTTTCACATTAATAATGGTTTTAATTTTAATAATATAGTGAACATTTTAAATAATATAGAGTTTCCTTTTATTAGTATTAGATTATTAAGCTTCCATGGGTTTATTAGGTATTTTTCTTTTATTTTCTTCCAATTGATATCAAAGCTAATGTTCTTGTACAATAGTAAGAAAGTGTTAAAGTTTAGTACAGGTAAAACTACTAGCACATAATAATTTACTTTTTGCTGTCAAAAAGAAGAGTTATACAGGCGCTTTGTTATATATATATATATATATATATATATATATACACACACACAGAGGGGGTTAAAGATGCCAAATCTTATGAAAAGTATGTTGGAACTTTTTAGAATTGTAGCCAAACCAAATTGATTACAGTTAGGCTAAACAAATCATACATTATTGGGCAACTTGTATTTTATTTATAGCATAATATATTGAACTCTAATTGTGCATGGGGTATTTTGGTCATTGTGCCAATAAACAATGACCGTTTCCGTGAGTAAGAACATGGACTGCTAACCATTTAAATACTAATAAATTATATATAATGAGCGTTATTAGGTGTAAAATACTTTATATATCAACTTTCTTTTCCAACACACACACACACACATATATATATATATATATATATATATATATATATATGCCAGCTAAGAGGGACAACTTCAACTCAGCTTGATTTCTTTGGCTCAGCTTGAAGCAGTGATCTCAGAGTGGGTTCTGTGAGGAATTGGAGAGGTCATATATAATTATTTTACATCACACACCCATTGGGTTGGAAAAATAAAAAAAATCCATGCTTTTTAATTTGGATGAATATTCAAAAGTTTTACTTTTTTCTTTTTTTTATTATTTAAATTTGTAGCAAGTTAAATTCAATTTCCTAATCTGAATTCGATTTTTTATAATTTACATGAATTTTCAACCAATTTAGAAATCATCGGTTAGATAAGATAATACGAGTGATGTTGCTGCTTACAAGCTAACATGTCATTATTATTGAAAATTAACAATTTATACATATAATTATCTCCTAGTCTTACTTTTAAATATATTTTATTATTATTATTAAGGTCAAATCTTATGAGAGGTTAATGTAATTTATCCTATTATTATTAAGTTTAGAGATACTGATATTTATTTTTCAAACTAGTTAGGTTTCTTTTAAGTCAGTGACTCTAAGACTACTTTAATCTTACAAACAATAACTAGCTAGATGCATCCACTGTATTTATCTTTGCTTGGATTCGACATGGACATGACAAAGATGCGTTTTGAACACTTCCAGAACACGACGAGGTGTTATTTTAATATTTTTTTTCAAAAAATAAGATTCAATGCAATTTAAAATATATTATGAGTTAATTAGAAAAATAATATAAAATTTAAGAAAACAAAAATAAAAAACATTTAACTCGACACTTCAAATTAATTATTTCATTTATTAGAATACAGATAAAATGATCAAAAGTTATCATTTATATATACATAATAATATATTATATTATTATTTTGTGGCGTATCCATGCGGTATTTGTATCTTATTTTTTTAGAATTGAAGTATCGTCGTGTACGTGTCGTATCGTACTTGTATCCCATATCTGTATCTGCACTTCCTAGCTTATTATTATTATTGTTGATACTAAGATTGTTATATTTTAAAAAAGTTAAATTACCATTGGACTCCTGAGGTTTGTAACTTTTATCTTCAAATTAAATTATGAGCTAAAATTATTCTAACCTCTCCTGAAAATTCAACAAAATAACAAGTAGGCTACTTCCTTCCTTGATGCCAATTTGATAGAAATAGCAAAGGTCTTCGTAGCAAAAGATAATGTATAACATATACTCAATATTTTGTAACTAATACCTATTTAAAAAAATATTAATTGTTACCAAAATTAATAATCCTAAAATATTTAAAAAAATATTTCAAATTCACTTTCCTTAAACACTCACAAAGTGTTCAAATACAATTAAATACTTTTCATTCATTACATTTATGAATAATAAATTATTTTTTCTATTGTCTTCGAATTTTCTATTTAATATTGCTTAAAAAAATTCAAAAATAAAAAATAAATCTCTATGAATTTAAGACAATGTCATCTAAAAATATCATCAATTATTTTAATAAATCGAATATAATATGACTTTGAAATAAAACTTTTTTCTTAAATTATTTAATTTCAATAAATTTTTTAACAAAATATTTTGAAAAAAATTAGTTAGGTAACATACGTGATATATGAAAAGGATAAAGAGGAATTGTACTAGTTATAGACTTTGTTAGAATTGAACTTTTTTTTAGGACTTATTCTTTGTGAAAATTTTATAAAACTTATTTATCTTTAGAGGTTAAAAGTAGGACTTCTTTGTCTTTATAAAAATTTTATAAGACTTATTTGTCTTTAGAGCTTAAAAGTAGGACTTATTAATAATTTTTTCTTTTATTTTTACATATTTTTATTTTTGCAACCAAATAGTAGAACGAGAATAACCATTTCATTTTTACTTACATTCCATTCTATTCCTACGTACCAAACGTTACTTTTGTTAAAATTCAAAAAAGGTAAGAGTGATTTTATTAGTAGTTTATTATGCCATTTTAAAATTCATCTAGAGTTTCTACTATAATTAAAAATGTCTATATATATTACTAGTAATGATATATGACAGTCGTAAGATAAAAATGGAAGTATAGAGAAACTAAATGTGAAATCAAAATAGATATGAGCTAAAAGTCTTGTGTAGTAGCAAAAATGTACCAAAATAAAATGACCAAAAATATATAACCCCGAAGTTATATAAACATTAGGCCAGTTATTATTATCTTTCCTTCCCTGCAAACAAAAATTGAGTCTTCCAGGTGTTTTTTTTGATCTTTTGAAGAAAAAATAAATCACTAAGTACACGAGCGAAGCCAAGCCAAAGCCGCCGTGGACTGTCGGTGGCCTGTGACTGTGATAGCTCACACTCTCGCTTCCCCATCTCTCACTCACCCAACACACTCTCTCTCTTCTTTCTCTCTCTACTTTCTCTCTTTTTCTCTTCATCTCCTTCTGTCTTCCCTTCTCTTCTACGGAACTCACTCATACATTGGAGATCTCCTCCAATCCACAGTCTCTACAAGGTCAGACAAACATCTCCCTTTCTCTCCCTCTCTCTCTCTCTACATTAATTACAGTCTGCATTGTCCAAGATTGCTGTTTCTGCAGAATCTAGAGGTTCAAGAACTTCTGAATTTTGCAAGAACTTCCGAATTTTTGCTAGATCTTCTAAATTTATTTAACAAATTCTTAAATTCCTCTCATTTCCTCCACGGATTTATGTTTTTTTTTTTAATACCTTTCGCTATGTTTTATCTGATTTTAAATTTGCATGCTACGGATTGTGTCTCCTTTTCAGTGCAATTGTGTTCGTCTTCCTTGAGTTCAATCGAATTTGATGTTTTCTTTGTAAAAGATTGAATTTTGATGCAAAAATGTGTTGATCTACTGTTTTGTTAAGCTAATTTTGTGGCATTAAGCTGAATCTGTCTGAAATTTGCTTGGAGCTGATCAAGGCACCTAACTGCCATTGATTTGTTTTGCTTAGATTTACACACCTAACTGCCATTGATTGTGTAAATCTGATTAAGGCATCAATATGAAGCTCTTTTTATGTCTTCTATAATGTTTTCTTATCCTTTTATGATTTGGATTCACGTACTCTGTATAAATGAATCGGAAAATAGCTGTTTTGAAGTGATTTAAAGTTCAATTGAGGTTGAGAATCTTGGCATTTTTGTATCTGGGACTTGATATGCGTCTTCTTTTTTTGTGTTTCTTTAACAAATGGATTTGGATATTCTTGTTTTGAAGTTATTTGGTAATGAGATGTGTGGCAATTTTGTAATTAGAATTCTATCACTGCATATTTGTCTAAAAAATTTTTCCGTTTTGGATTTGTGGTGGCGTTTTTACAGGAGGCTTTGTTTTTGACTGTGTCTTGGAGGTAGATCTGAATATCTTGAATTACAGCAAAGCTGGCGGCAACACTAGCTTGGAGGTTTGCAGCCAGCAATGGCAGCAGCCTTGCTACGAACGATCTGGTACTTAGCATATATATTCATTTATCTAAGACTTGTATATGAGTGTGTTTGGTAAATACCCATTAAAAGCATCGAGTGTAGACTGTAGATATGTATTTTGATGAAGCATCGAGTGTAGACTGTAGATATGCATATTGATGAAGCATCGAGTGTAGACTGTAGATATGCATTTTGATGTGTTCCTTACGACTTCTGGTTGCCCAACTGTGATTTTGATTTCCAGTTATTTTAGCTACATCTTGAGTAGGCTCAGTCTACATCTCAGTCTGGATTGTAACACTTCTAAATCTTTTCTGTTTAATTTTAAGTTCTGTTCAATTGTGCAAGCAATGGGAAAGGAGAGTGTTATTTGTCTCTTTATTTGGATGTTTGTGCTGTTGGAACAGCTCGTAAAGATGCAATGCAAAACTGGGCAATATTATTTCCTCACATTAACTAGTAAAGAGAAAAACTTTAAATCCCTAAGGCATAACCAGATTATGAGTTGTGATTTACTCTAGAGCCAAGATTTTGAGCATGATAAAATAACTTGCAAACAGTATCATCTCATAAGAGAAAATGTGAGAAAGTGGATCTAATTTGCGGGGATGTACATGCTATGCAAGAATCGATCGGTTGGTTTGTGGAAGAATTTAGAAGAGATTGATTTGTGGATCAATTCAAAAGAGGTTTAATGATCCGAGTGGAATTCTTGTTTCGTATAAAGCAGAGAGAGAGAGAGAGAGAGAGATTTGGGTTTCATTTACTAGTTGGTACCAAATTTTTTTTTGTCTTGGAGCTGGTTTATGATGTTTATCTTAGATAATTAGCACGTTGTGTACATTTGCCTCATTTATCTGAGTTAGATGTCTATGCTACGGAACATAACACATCCTTTACCATCTAGTATCTCCTTTTCGAATTAAGAACTTACTGTAAAAGCAAAAGAGATATCAGCTGCTCTGTTGTTTTTTAATCCACCATTCTGCTTGTTGCCTTTTTTCAGTATAAACCAAAATTTGTCAGCTTCATCTAGGGAATATATTGTGATCTACAAAGTTATCATAATATCATGGGAAAAAAAATACAAATGGCTTTCCTGTTCCCGGTTGCAACTTTATTTCTGACAACCTTTGGCTTTGCAGCATCATTATGTAACATTATATCATTTTCGTGTCATTTTCCTCATATCTTTGTTTTCTCTAATTTGAACATTTGTCATTGATTGTTTCTATATCTAATGACTATTTGCAACCATCTTTTTCCCTTTCCCCCCTGAGCAGGAAACAAATGGGGACGCTAGACCTCACGATTCGGAGCCTCCAACTCCTCATTCACTCATAAAGATGGGTTCAAGGTCAGGTCAATGTTTATCATGCAAATGCAAAGCTTTGCCCAGTGGTTTGTATTGTTTTGTTTTCTGAGCCAATTAATTGTTGCTTCTTCAATGAAGATGGTGTTAGTACTCTTTATTGGGATTTTTCAGCTTAAATAAGTATTAGAATTTTCTCCACTCTTTGTAATTTTCTTCAGCAAGCCTGTATTGCTTTTTAAGTTGTAAACTGTTTGCTTGTTGTGGACATGGGCAAACATTAATGAAGGTCTCTCTTTGAAGAAAACCATTTTTACGATGCTGGTTTTATGTATGCCTGGGCTAAACCAATGATCTTAGGGCATGTGTTTCCAAAAGTTTTGGTTTCTATTTTGGGATATGATATTCGCACTTCACTTTCATACTATTGCACTCAGATTTATTTTAAATTAAGAAAATGACACAAGTACTCTTTGGGATAATTGTGGAGTGTGAGTACTTTTGAAGGACAATTGTGCTAGTTCCTTTTTAAGAAAAACAAATAGACTGCAAGGGTACAAAAGTGGATTGTGAACATTGTTTCCTTTTTTTTTTCTTCTTTATTTTCTCCCCGGTATGAGCCAAAGACCTTCCATTGCTGGTTTCATTTTGCTCATGTTATCATATAATGTGACTGAAGAATAACACATCTCTATGCAGATTTATCCTGGCTTCAATGTTGTGAAATAGATATATGCATATGGTATTCACTTTTGCTGGACCCTGCATGATTTAAGCGCCTCATTCCCCTCAAACTAGAAAAATGGCCTGAAAAATGGAAGAAGGATTTAAGAGGAATAACTCTGACCGTGAAGTTTCCTAGTCGGATATCTCATCCAGAAAAAAACCATATTTATTATATTTTAATTATTCAAATGGTCTCCTCTGAAAAACCACATTTATTATATTTTAATTATTCAAATGGTCTCCTCTGAATGCTGATACAAAATTCATGGTCAGAGTTATTCCTCTTAAATCCTTCTTCCATTTTTCAGGCCATTTTTCTAGTTTGAGGCGGATGAGGCACTTAAATCATGCAGGATCCAGCAAAAATGAATACCATATGCATATATATATCTATTTTGCAACACTAAAGCCAGGATAAATCTGCTTAGAGATGTGTTATTCTTCAGTTACATTACATGAGCAAATTGAAAGCAGCAATGGAAGGTCTTTAGCTCATACCGTGGAGAAAAAAAAAGAAGAAAAAAAAAGGAAACAATATTCGCAATCCACTTTTGTACCCTTGCAGTCTGTGTTGTAAAACTTATTCTTGTCCATGTTTGCTCAATTTGGGGCAATTTTTCCCCTCTTAAGTCATTGGCTGTCTGGTATTTGTCATTATCTTAACCCACATCTTCTTTTATACTCCTTGTGCTCCCTGCAATGCCTTCAATTGAACCTCACCATTAGCTGCATTATTATTGGCCTCAACTTTTCCTGTTTTACTGGAATTAGAAATTTAATAAATCAATCTCTTAGTTTCTGATTCATGTCGGCTTTTCGTGCTCAAATCAATTTGATGGTATTGCAACATTTAATATAGATGATATTTTATCTCACACTCAAATGGTCTGCAGAGATCGTAGCAGCATGGAGGACCCTGATGGGACATTGGCAAGTGTTGCCCAATGCATTGAGCAGTTGCGGCAGAATTCCTTATCTGTACAAGAAAAAGAGTATTGCTTGAAGAAGTTGCTGGAGCTTATTGATACGCGTGAAAACGCTTTCAGTGCTGTTGGATCTCATTCTCAGGCAGTTCCGGTACTCGTGTCACTTCTGCGGTCAGGATCATTTGGGGTGAAGATGCAGGCGGCTACTGTTTTAGGCTCCTTATGCAAGGAGAATGAACTACGATTGAAAGTATTACTAGGGGGTTGCATTCCGCCGCTGCTTGGTCTCCTTAGGTCTAAATCAGCAGAAGGTCAAATTGCAGCTGCCAAGACTATTTATGCTGTTTCTCAAGGTGGTGCAAGGGATCATGTTGGATCAAAAATTTTTTCAACTGAAGGAGTCGTGCCAGTGCTTTGGGAGCAACTAGAAAAAGGGCTGAAGGCTGGAAACTTGGTCGATAACTTACTGACAGGAGCTTTAAAAAACCTTTCCAGCAGCACTGAGGGATTTTGGTCTGCAACAGTACAAGCTGGTGGGGTCGATATACTTGTGAAATTGCTTACAACTGGACAGTCGAACACTCAAGCTAATGTGTGCTTTCTCCTGGCATGTATGATGATGGAGGATGCATCTGTTTGTTTGAAGGTCTTGGCTGCAGAGGCTACAAAACAACTCCTTAAGCTATTAGGACCTGGTAATGATGCATCTGTGAGAGCAGAAGCAGCAGCAGCTCTCAAGTCGCTCTCTGCCCAGTGCAAAGAAGCAAGGCGGGAGATAGCTAGTTGTAATGGAATACCTTCTTTGATAAATGCAACAATAGCTCCTTCAAAAGAATTCATGCAAGGTGAATACGCCCAAGCTTTGCAGGAGAATGCAATGTGTGCTCTTGCAAACATTTCTGGTGGTCTGTCTTATGTCATTTCAAGCCTTGGTCAAAGCCTTGAATCATGCAATTCACCTGCACAGATTGCTGATACATTAGGGGCTTTAGCTTCGGCCCTTATGATATATGATAGCAAGGCAGAAGCTACTAGAGCGTCAGATCCTCTGGATATTGAACAGACGTTGGTTAAGCAGTTAAAGCCTCGGTTACCATTTCTTGTGCAGGAGCGGACCATAGAAGCCTTGGCCAGTTTGTATGGAAATACCATACTCTCAAATAAACTTGTGAACTCTGATGCAAAACGTTTGCTGGTTGGTTTGATCACAATGGCAGCCAATGAAGTTCAGGATGAGCTGATAAGATCCCTTCTCATGCTTTGCAACAATGAAGGCAGTCTGTGGCGTGCACTTCAAGGTCGCGAGGGGATTCAGCTATTGATTTCTCTTCTTGGACTTTCATCAGAACAACAACAAGAATGTGCTGTTGCATTACTCTGCCTTCTATCTAATGAGAATGATGAAAGTAAATGGGCTATCACAGCTGCTGGCGGCATACCTCCACTTGTTCAAATTCTAGAGACTGGTTCTGCAAAAGCGAAGGAAGATTCTGCAACAATTCTAGGGAATCTTTGTAATCACAGTGAGGATATACGGGCATGTGTTGAAAGTGCTGATGCTGTTCCTGCTTTGTTATGGCTACTAAAGAATGGAAGCCCAAATGGTAAGGAAATTGCAGCGAAGACATTGAACCATTTGATTCACAAATCAGATACAGCAACTATCAGCCAGCTCACTGCTTTGTTAACCAGTGATTTACCTGAATCTAAGGTTTATGTTTTGGATGCATTAAGAAGTATGCTTTCAGTAGCCCCCCTAAGTGATATGTTGCGGGAAGGAAGTGCTGCAAATGATGCAATTGAGACAATGATAAAAATTTTAAGCTCCACGAAAGAAGAGACTCAGGCCAAGTCTGCATCTTCTCTTGCTGCAATCTTTAGTCTTAGAAAGGACTTGCGGGAAAGTAGCATTGCTGTTAAGACTCTTTGGTCAGCCATGAAGCTACTAAATGTCGAATCCGAAAGCATCTTAGTAGAGTCCTCGCGTTGTCTTGCTGCGGTATTTCTTTCAATCAAAGAGAATCGGGATGTGGCCGCTGTTGCTAGAGATGCATCAACTTCACTAATGGTGCTTGCTAACTCTTCAGTCCTGCAAGTTGCAGAGCAGGCAACGTGTGCTTTGGCAAATCTTCTTTTGGACAGTGAAGTTTCAGAGAAAGCTATTCCTGAAGAAATTATTCTGCCTGCTACTAGGGTTTTGCGAGAAGGCACAGTTGCTGGAAAGACTCTTGCAGCAGCAGCAATTGCTCGGCTACTCCATTCTCGCAGAACTGATTCAGCCTTAACTGATTGTGTCAATCGTGCAGGAACAGTTCTTGCATTGGTTTCCTTCCTGGACTCTGTTGATAGTGGGTCTGCTGAAACAGCAGAAGCACTAGATGCACTTGCCTTTTTGTCGAGGTCAGAAGGAGCTACCGGGCACATCCAACCTGCATGGGCAGTTCTTGCTGAATTTCCAAACAGTATAACCCCAATAGTGTCATGTATTGCTGATGCAACACCCTTGTTGCAGGATAAAGCTATAGAAATATTGTCGCGGCTTTGCAGGGCTCAGCCTGTTGTTCTAGGAAATACAATTACATGTGCATCGGGATGTATTTCATCAATTGCGAGAAGGGTGATCAGTTCCTCAGATGCAAGGGTCAAAATTGGGGGAAGTGCACTTCTTGTATGTGCTGCGAAAGTAAATCACCAGAGAGTGGTGGAAGATTTGAATCACTCAAATGCGTGTACCCATCTCATTCAGTCTCTTGTTGGCATGCTTAATTCCATGGGTTTCACTCATTTTGGAGACGAGGGAGACAAGGAGACCATAAGCATTTACAGACATACCAAAGAAGAAGCAAGTAATGGTGAAAATGGGACAAGTACAGCAGTTATCTGTGGTGCCGACATAGCTGTATGGCTACTCTCTGTCCTTGCCAGTCATGATGACAAGAGTAGAATTGAGATTATGGAGGCTGGAGCAATTGAAGTACTCACTGAGAGAATCTCCCAATGCTTGTTGCAATACACTCAGGTATTCCACTTGTTTCAACTTGTTTCAGATTTTCTTGTAAATGCAATATGTATATCTTATTCATGATGTGTTCAGTAATTATCTTGTTCACATTTTAGCTCATC
Organism: Cornus controversa; assembly: GCA_026545225.1. Taxonomy (NCBI): domain Eukaryota; kingdom Viridiplantae; phylum Streptophyta; class Magnoliopsida; order Cornales; family Cornaceae; genus Cornus; species Cornus controversa. The sequence continues at coordinate 29,883,582 of CM048846.1, read as the reverse complement.
TATTCTGGTATGTAATCTGATTATGCACTTCCACTATTATTGTCATTGAAACCTTCGTTTTCTCCTCCATGGCAATTTATTCAGATTGATTTTAAAGAAGATAGTAGCATATGGATTTGTGCCTTACTGCTAGCAATTTTGTTTCAAGATAGAGATATCATACGAGCACATGCAACCATGAAATCTATACCAGTACTTGCAAATTTGTTGAAGTCAGAGGAGTCAGCAAACAGATATTTTGCTGCACAAGCTATGGCCAGTCTTGTCTGTAATGGTAGCAGGGGGACTCTTCTGTCTGTTGCAAATTCTGGGGCAGCAGGTGGACTCATTTCCTTACTTGGGTGTGCTGATGTGGATATCTATGATCTTCTGGAGTTGTCAGAGGAATTTGGTTTGGTGCGTTATCCGGAACAAGTTGCTCTTGAGAGGTTGTTTAGGGTTGATGACATTAGGGTTGGAGCTACTTCTCGAAAAGCAATACCCGCCCTCGTTGATCTACTCAAACCAATTCCAGATCGTCCGGGGGCACCTTTTCTTGCACTTGGGCTTCTGACACAGCTTTCAAGAGACTGTCCCTCAAATAAGATTGTTATGGTTGAATCAGGGGCTTTGGAAGCTCTGACTAAATATCTCTCTCTTGGCCCACAAGATGCAACTGAGGAAGCTGCTACCGATTTATTGGGGATTCTATTTGGCACTGCTGAAATACGAAGACATGAATCTGCATTTGGAGCTGTTGGTCAACTTGTTGCAGTCCTGCGTTTAGGCGGAAGAGGTGCAAGGTATAGTGCTGCGAAAGCATTGGAAAACCTATTTTCAGCCGACCATATTAGAAATGCAGATACTGCCAGGCAAGCTGTTCAACCTTTGGTGGAAATTCTAAATACTGGTTTGGAGAAGGAACAACATGCTGCTATTGCTGCATTGGTTAGGTTATTAAGCGAAAACCCCTCAAGAGCCCTAGCTGTTGCAGATGTTGAGATAAATGCTGTAGATGTGCTTTGCAGGATTCTGTCGTCAAATTGTTCAATGGAACTGAAGGGGGATGCTGCTGAGTTATGTTGTGTTCTTTTTGGAAATACACGAATTAGGTCTACAATGGCTGCAGCTCGCTGTGTCGAGCCTCTGGTCTCTCTTCTTGTAACTGAGTTCAGTCCTGCTCAGCATTCAGTTGTTCGTGCACTGGATAAACTCTTGGATGATGAACAATTGGCAGAACTAGTTGCTGCGCATGGTGCAGTTATTCCTCTAGTTGGCCTTCTCTATGGTAGAAATTACATGCTTCATGAGGCGACTTCCAGAGCTCTTGTGAAGTTAGGAAAAGACAGGCCTTCATGTAAGATGGAAATGGTGAAAGCTGGAGTAATTGAGAGCATGCTTGATATTCTTCACGAAGCACCAGATTTTCTGTGTGCTGCCTTTGCAGAATTGCTTCGAATATTGACCAATAACGCTACCATTGCTAAGGGTCCATCTGCAGCAAAAGTGGTTGAGCCCCTTTTCCTGTTGCTATCTAGGGCAGAGTTTGGACCTGATGGACAGCATAGTGCTTTACAGGTTCTTGTTAATATTTTAGAGCATTCACAGTGTCGTGCTGACTATAACTTGACATCTCACCAAGCTATTGAACCACTTATCCCTTTACTAGATTCTCCAACTCCAGCAGTGCAACAGTTGGCAGCTGAGCTTCTATCGCACCTACTTCTTGAAGAACCTCTTCAGAAGGACCCACTGACAGCGCAAGTGATTGGTCCCCTGATACGGGCTCTTGGTTCTGGTATACATATTTTGCAGCAGAGAGCTGTAAAGGCACTTGTTAGTATTGCACTAACCTGGCCAAATGAAATTGCAAAGGAAGGTGGTGTTGGTGAGCTGTCCAAAGTTATATTGCAAGCCGATCCTTCGCTTCCTCATGCATTGTGGGAATCTGCTGCTTCTGTTTTAGCCAGTATTCTGCAATTTAGTTCTGAATTCTATTTGGAAGTTCCTGTTGCAGTGTTGGTGAGATTGCTCCGCTCTGGTTCAGAAAGCACAGTTGTTGGTGCATTGAATGCTCTTCTGGTGTTGGAAAGTGATGATGGTACCAGTGCTGAAGCAATGGCAGAAAGTGGTGCCATTGAGGCTCTTTTGGAACTTCTTAGATGCCATCAGTGTGAGGAAATTGCTGCAAGACTGCTGGAGGTGTTGCTGAACAATGTGAAGATCAGGGAGTCAAAAGTTATCAAGTCTGCAATCTTACCGTTATCCCAGTACCTCTTGGATCCACAAACCCAAGCTCAACAGGCAAGGTTACTGGCAACTCTTGCTCTTGGTGATCTATTTCAAAATGAAGCTCTTGCTCGAACTACAGATGCTGTTTCAGCTTGCCGGGCTCTAGTGAATCTGCTTGAAGACCAACCCACAGAAGAAATGAAAGTGGTAGCTATATGTGCCTTGCAAAACCTTGTAATGTATAGCCGATCGAATAAAAGAGCTGTTGCAGAAGCTGGTGGTGTTCAGGTTGTACTGGATCTGATTGGTTCAAGTGATCCAGATACATCAGTTCAGGCTGCAATGTTTATTAAGCTTCTCTTCTCTAACAATACCATTCAAGAGTATGCTTCCAGTGAAACAGTCAGAGCTATAACTGGTAACCTTTTTCTCTCTCTCTTTTGCCATGTTCACTTAGTTTTGATTGATTGCGGAGCATATATCTGTTGGTGATTGTTGTAGATACCGATAACATTAGATGCGACTTAATTTCCTCTTGATCCTTAATACCTCCCCTCCCCCCCCACCCCCTCAATGCTACATTGACTTGCACTAGGAGCTTTTGTTTTTTTACATTGCTTCATTGTTGTCCTTTTCAGTTATTTCCCCCCCTTAAATCTGCTTTCAATTGGCTAGATGAGCTTTCTTTTGTCAATCCTTATTATTCTAAGCTATATTCTCTCTCTTGGTGCATACATCTTGAATCCTTTTTCACTTCAATATGTTGTCCTATCTCACTTTCTGAATAACTGTATGGATCCCCCTGTTTTCTCTCCCTTAAAAGTCCTATATGGATTTCAAGTCAGGAATAGAGCTGTGGCTTATTTGGTGTTATACACAATTCATCATACGATATTTAAAGAGTGTGACATGTGCCCAAGTAAAATTGGTGTCATTCTTGGAAGGAGTTGTATGCACAAACTTATTAGTATGTTTATTTGAAATTTTACCTTTCTTATAATTATTTTTCTAAGGGGGAATTTATATCATCAGTCAAGCTGATTTGCAGTGCAGTGCATATGATAGAGTTAGCTTCAACATAATGCACGTTGACACGAAAGAGAAATGTATATGACTGTTTAAATGTTTGCATTGCTGTTTAACGTTTGGTCTATAATTTCATGTACGAGGCTTCTTGTTTGGGTGGTTTTTCCATGCATGCAAATACATTATCAGTTGTTTAATCAGTTCTTTGGTCATGCAGCTGCAATTGAAAAGGATTTATGGGCCAACGGAACAGTAAACGAAGAGTATCTGAAAGCTCTGAATGCACTCTTTAGCAACTTCCCACGCCTGAGAGCCACTGAGCCTGCAACACTTAGTATTCCCCATCTGGTCACATCCCTCAAGACTGGATCAGAGGCAACTCAAGAAGCTGCTCTGGACTCATTATTTCTTCTCAGGCAAGCTTGGACGGCATGCCCAGCTGAAGTCTCCAGAGCACAATCAATTGCTGCTGCAGATGGAATTCCTTTGTTGCAATATTTGATCCAATCAGGGCCACCACGGTTTCAGGAGAAGGCAGAACTTTTATTGCAGTGTTTGCCAGGGACATTAGTGGTTATAATTAAACGTGGAAGCAATATGAAGCAGTCTGTTGGAAACCCAAGTGTTTACTGCAAGCTTACTCTTGGCAACACTCCTCCGAGGCAAACTAAGGTATACTTCGGTACTTTTATGAAACCCATGTTTTTTTCCAGTTATTGTTTGATCAATTCTTAAAACTTCCCTCTTTAAGAGAAACGGCTATACAATTTAGAAAGTCTACTATAAAAGATGCTCAATTTCCAAAATTTTACGCTTTATATCATTACCATGCATTTGCTGGGGTTGTTTTTATTTGTTTTTGAACATGGTAAACTAGTTTTATGACCATTGTCACTGTAGCAGTGTAGCCTGATCTACTGTTTTGCCTTGTTGGCACAGGTGTTTCATCTTGACTGGATGATAATTTTGTTGTCTCATTTACATTTTACCTAGTATATTGTGGAATATTTAATGTATATATGGCGCCCTAGGAAGCATGGACACTTCTAGATGGAACCATGTCCATGTGTCCGTGTGTGACACGTGTTAGAGATCAACACTTGTTGGATATTCCTGGAAACATGTTCACTTTCTGAATGTGGCCATATTTTAGCAATAAAAATTCTTAAGTTTGAACACATGACTGCCACTTCTTAAACATGTGCTAACACAACCTATTCACCTTGAATAAGATTTTCATTTAGCATGGAAGAATATAATTATAAGAAAAGTCAAATTAAAGCTTTATATGAAATTTATACAATGTTTGACCGTGTTTAAAAAATAAATTGAAAGAATGTGCAGGGGAGTAGGAGAGAAGTTATCAAATTATGTTTTGTACAGGTGTACATTGCATATCTACACACACACACAAATATGTATCGTGTTCCTTCTTTTGTTTCTCTATGCGATAGGGTGATTATATTATGATTTATAAGTTGTAAATTTCATCAAACAATAATAGAATATTTTATCATATTTAATGTAGTTTTTATATAAAAAAGATATATATTTTATTGGCGTGTCGACGTTGTGTTTGTGTCCTACTTTTTCAAGATTTTTGGTGTCTCTTATCCATGTTTTTTAGATGGTGCCTATACAAAAAGGATGTGATAGATTCTATACCTGCAATTCAATTAGGGATTTCTTCCCAGTCTTGTTCTTTGTTTAGTCAGCTGTCAAATGTTGAGTTCTGCTACCTTTAAAAAAAAAAAAATTGAGTTCTGCTCCTCCCATTATCAAATGTTTGTGTAACATTCTGGTATATTTTGCTTATTCCCATGTAATATTTGGATCCTTGCACTGGTACTTCAGTTTGGTAAACAGTTGGACATAATCATCATGGTCATTGTTTAGGTGTAACATTATTGTGCCTGGAACTCGAACCTCCTAACTTTAGAATGTATTTGATGTCAACATGCTTGTGCACAACTTAGTTCTCAACTAATTTTTGCAGAAATACAAGTGTTGTTGTGTTTAATTGTTTGTAATAAAAGACAACAAATTAAAACTATTAAAGGCAAGTTCACAAAGATCAAAACGTTGTGATTTTGATTGTTATTTATCAAAAAAAAAAAAATTGTCATTAAATGCTGCCCAGATTTGAATAATTCAAAATTTATTTTTTATTATTATTATTATTTTGTCTTTAATAGTTACTTGTCAGAAAGAAATTTGTTTTCTTTAATATTTTGTTTAGATTTGAATGACTGGAACAGAAGCCCATCAATGAGAACTTTCCTAAAATACTTGGACGAAAACCATGCCTGTGAGGGCTATAGTCACTGCCATGTATTAGCCCTTGATTTGGTAATTAACCTTCCGTTTATTTTGACATAAAACATATTTTGGAAAATGTTTTCAACCATTTCAATCGTTTTATTACCTGTAAAATGATTTATGAGGTTATTGGGGAAAATGAAAGTAGCTTGCAGAGCCTGGAAACGACTTGTAGATTCTTTCTTTTAGTGTCATTTTCTAAATATACACTTGGCATTTGTATGCCCAACTAATAAACATTTTTATTCTTGTGACCTACGAATGTAGGTCTTAGTTATCGAACCGCCTTATATTCTTGAGTTTTTTGTTCTTCCGTTTCTCTTTTCTATTGAGTTTTTTTCTTCTTTCTTTTTTAGTTTTTAAGTAAATACATGTGATGCTGGTACAAGTTCTAGTTTTTGCTGTTTGTTTCACTGCCTGCCTTGTCCTGCTAAATACTGATATTAACTTATCAATAACAATAATCATGATATTAATCACATTGTCAAGTATTTTTAGCAAGTGGCATATGAATTACACATATATAGGTCCGCTCATTCAAGATAGTGATATGAATTATTCTGGAACTCAATGTTGAGGCCAGTGATGAAGAGAGGAATTTAGAACCTTTATTTTTTTTTTGGAATTTTTTTTAGGGGACCTTGCTTGATGCATTAGTAAAAGTTGGGGCTGCAAGCCTGAGAAAGCACTCAAAGAAGGTTTTAGTCTAAGGTAGCCACTTTATGAAACAATTGGAATAGTTAAAATTTGTGCATAATCTACCTTTCTCAGCCCTCAATACGTGAGGACCACATTGGGTCATGACTTATATATAAAGAGAGAGGCATATTTATGTATATAATATATATACAAATGTATACACGCAACGCTTATAGGGGCGTCTATGGGCATATATATAGAAATATATACATGTATATATAATCACATAGATAAAAAATTACATATATATTTTAATATATGCTCACTTGTATACATACCCATATATGTACATACTAATATAAAATATTGATATTCTCCTTTGTACATGTGCTTGTATAAGTGTTTACCATGGTCCTAAATTAATTTTCAAGTCAACAAAAATATAAGGAAAATAGTTTTTTTCATGTAAAAATTTTTGCATGAAAAGAACTCTGGTTTAAACCATATTACGTCAAAATAAACAGATTATAAATACCAACTTACAACAATTTTAAGAATTGATTCTAGTGGCAATTGGTATTCAATTTGCAATTCCCTTGACAATCATGCTACTGTTTTATTACACATCATAATAACATTCTGTATTTTGAATGTATTTTATTCTTTTCTTTGTCTATTTTAAGAATTCTTTTATGCATACAATTTTTGTTTTTCTCCTTATTTTTTACCATCTTATGATCCTCGATCTGATACTATGAACACTAATCAATTTTACACAGGATCCTGATCCTAAGAAACATGATTAAGTTGTGCGAAAGTAATGGGTTGGTTGGGGGAAGATAAGTGGTGGCATAGGATATGTGTCTCAAATAAACCATTGTTTCTCATTTAGTGATCTCTAGACTTTAAAGACGTTTTTGAGGGTCTGGTAACAAATTAATTATAATTGATACTCCAATGGTTCTAATAGAGGTGGCATGTTGTCTAATTTACCAACTGAAGGGCAAACTCTAAAAAGGACCGTTCAGTAATTTCAGAATCAACAGTCAAAGCAGGTCATAATATGACAATATTGAGGTGGTTGATTAGAAAAACATTTCCTTTAAGATTTTATGTTTAGCTTACTGTATATATCTTCTTCTTCTTCTTCCTATTTTTTTTAGGCCAAATTGCACTAAACCCCCCTTGTACCATCAAAATGTTGCAAAATACCACTATATATATATATTTTTTGACAACAAACACCTTCAATTTACCAAAAGTTGCAAATTACCCCCTCTGGCAGCTGGATGTTAGAATTCTGGTGCTAAAGTGGTCACGTGTAACACAACATATGGGCTAATTGTTTTGACGAAAATATCCTTACGTATGCAACAAACACCCTCAACTTCTCATTTGTAAAATCAACTCTAAATGGTAAAATTGGCATGCATAAGAGCATTTTCGTCAAAATAATCAGCCCATGTGTCACGTGCGTTGCATGTGACCACTTTGACACTAGAATTCCAACATCCGCCCCCCCGCCGCCGGGGGGGGGGGGGGGGGATGGGGTTGGTGAATTGAGGGTATTTGTTTCCTAAAAAATAGTAGAGGGGGGTATTTTGCAACTTTTTGATAGTACAAGGGGGTTTAGTGCAATTTGGCCTTATTATTATTATTTTTTCAAGAAACGACGAGAATTGAATTGTGGACCCCAAATTCTCCCTCTACATTATGTGCCGGCACTTTTTCCACTATTTTGCTAGTGCTTTGATTCGTTAAGTCCTCCTTATGCCATTTAATTCTCTTAAAGATATGTGTGGTTTGCGGATAATTGCACATATCCGGGGCTTACCATGGAACCGTAAGTCCAAAGAATCGGTGGTTAGAAGTGATCCGCGTCATAAAAAAAAAAATTTTATCTTAAAGAAATTAGTAGTTTCTTTCCTTTTCTCAAAAAAAATCTCTTCTGATTTTTATAATTCTTTTTGTATGTTGCTCTGTAACATATGTAGGCATTCATGTTTTGCAGTCAAATAAACACACCTTATCCCAACCAGCTTTCTTGTCTCTCCAGCCTTAACCCTTTTCTCACAAGTGCTTTTTGTTGGTGCATGACTCAGGTTGTATCGACTGGTCCTAATCCGGAGTGGGACGAGAGCTTTTCATGGTCCTTTGAAAGTCCTCCGAAAGGCCAAAAGCTTCATATCTCATGCAAAAATAAGAGCAAAATGGGGAAGGTAATGAGCCAAGAAATGGATGGGAGGGGGATTTAGAGGCAGTTCCATACTAACTTGTTTAGGTTTTTCTTTGATAGTCGCTTAACAAAGTTTCTTTTAATCTAATGGCAGAGCTCATTTGGAAAAGTTACAATCCAGATCGATCGTGTTGTGATGCTGGGGGCAGTTGCTGGGGAGTACACTTTGTTGCCGGCAAGCAAAAGTGGCCCCCCACGGAATCTGGAAATAGAATTCCAGTGGTCTAACAAGTAACGACCATACCTGAGGTTCTTGTAAAAGCTGCAAATCAAAAATTAGGAACATGGTAAAAGACGGATTTTTTTTTTTTTTTATATAAATATATTTTCTTTTCTTCTTTGAGTTTATTTATATGTTAATGTACATATTCTGCTGGAGAATTTTTTTTTTTTTTCTTTTGGTGCCCTTAGGCCTTGAAACAGTCATTTGTTAAGGTATTCTTTTGTAATCTGTTTTTCTACCATTCATTATTGGGAATGCTATGGGCTGAAAAGTTTAGCTTCCTATTTTTCATTTTTCTTTTTGTATTGATATTTGAGTGCTTGCCAACTTAAGAGAAATAACAAATGTTTCTGTTTTGAACATTGATTGATTACAAAATTAATTGGAATTGTTTGAATTTGTCTTCTTTTTTACTCAAATTTTTATTTCCCTTGTTCTTGCTCTTTAACAGCTTGTTATTTTATCACTGCATTAAGTGATACATCCTTTGTGTAAATAATGCTAACTGCCACATCAGCATTCACTAAGTGCTTTCCACTTTTTCCAGTGAATTGATACTACATAAATAGGTGGATTATTCTATTTGATTTATGTCTATAATTTTGTATTTATCATTAGTTGCAAAATGCAATCCTATAGCACACTAGCTTATAGTGTGTAATGTCAATGGTATGGAGAGCTTTCATTTTATTTTTATTTTTATTTTTTATTGTTTTTCTTGAGCTCAGGGAATTTCTTGAAGCTATAGCACACTAGCTGGAAAGCTCTTCCATCTATTCCAGGTCTACTTTATGCTCCCTGGCATTACTAGTTAGGCAAGCACGAATACTTTTCTTAGAAGTGTCGTGACGGTATCGGACAAGTGGACATGCGTAGGACACGGTCGTGATACTTGTTGAACATGGCTATAGGTATCTTGGAATTTAAATATTTTATTTTTTGATTGGACGTAGCTGGAACATGTTTCGGACATTTTCAGAACACGATGGGATGATTTTGTAATTATTTTTCTTAGAGGAATGGAATCCAATGTAATTTAAAATATATTATGAGTTAATTAGAAAAATAATAAAAAAATTTAGAACGCAAAAATAACAAATATCTAGCTCTAACTCTAAGCTTTATATTAGTGATTTCATGAGCAATATTCATTTTTTATGCAAGCACGAATACTTTTCTATTCTTAGAAGTGTTGTGGCGGTATTGGATAAGTGGACGTGCGTAGGACACGGTCCTGATACTTGTTGAACATGGCTATAAGTATCTTGAAATTTAAATATTTTATTTTATGATTGGAAGCGGCTGGAACACGTTTCGAGCATTTTCAGAGCACGACGGGATGGTTTTGTAATTATTTTTCTTAGAGAAATGGAATCCAATGCAATTTAAAATATATCATAGGTTAATTAGAAAAATAATATAAAATTTTAGAACATCTAGCTCTAACTCTAAGCTTTATATTAGTGATTTCATGAGCAATATCCATTTTTTAATTTGTAATAATATATTATGGGTAGTGTTGTGTGCGCTTCAAAAGCACATCATCTAGCACTCCAGCTTTCCAACACTATTATTAAAAAAGTGGAATGACAAAAAGGTCCCTCGTCACCTTTGATAACACTATTATCAGGAAAATGGAATGACAAAAAGGTCCCTCATCACCCATCAAAGGGACACACCCCATCTCTATCAACAGACAAAAGCTACGTGATTGATTTATTCTTTTCTTCTTTTTACTTTGTTGGTACACCACTTCCATGTCTAGGTTGTGAGTCTAGTTAGTTTAATCATATGCCATATCATTATCATAACTGTGAAAATTTATCCTTTATGCATTGTATGCCTTCCTATCGTTGTTCTATAGCTGAAAAAAGAAAAAAAAAGATGCAATGTTCCGAAATTAATGGTTTGATATGAAAATTGTGTAATTGATAGAAATGGGAGTTTTTAAAGATACGAGTGCTCAATGTGCTTGCTAATCCAAACATATATATTTGGAAAGATATGCAGAAAGGACAAAACAATCATTTCAGTTGTTGAAATTAACGGAGGAAGTACCTATGATCAAATGTGGAGCGCCAATATCAACTCTTTATATTATAATATTATTTTGATGTATCTTCCATATTCGTATCCTATCTATTTGAGATTTGTTGTATCACTCTATTCATATTGTGTTATACTCGTGTTTTGTGTTACATGTATTTATTTAAAATTTGTTGCATCACTGTATTCATATTGTGTCATACTCGTGTCCCGTGCCACACGTGTGCTTCCTAGATTACCGGCCAAAGCACGAGCAACTTCTTTTGTTCTATGTGAAGAATGTTAAAGCTCATAAATGATAAACCCCTAAATGTTCTTGAGTCAATGAGAGGATAGAAGATATCTTCCCCTGTACTTATTAATCTCTAGAGTTTATGAGAGTATGACTAAAGTTTACTTTCTTTTACAAAGCCAATACTTATTATTCTCTTGAGTTTATGAGAGAGTGACTAGTTATTACCTTCTTTTACAAAGACACACGGACGAGTAATTCATTTTGATATTGGTAGATGTACCAATTTGAGCTAGCATGAGTGCAAGACTAGCGTTCACTTTTCTATGATAGTGAAGCTGAAGCTGAAGCTGGAAAAAATTCTTCATTAAATATTTTGATGTGGTTTAAAATAATGAAAACCAATTGTTGAACCAAAATGATAGTTATTGGGTCCAGATTTGCCTTCAAGCCACCAAATTTTAGTTGCTTGACATTACACTTCTGATGACACCCAAAAGTGACTTGACACGTGATTGACACTTTGATGTTAATATGGATAAGAATTCAGTATATACATGAAAGGAGAAACAAATTAACAAAGAGATATTAGTGGAATTGGACTCTATCAAGAGTCCATAAAAATGATGATTCTAAAGGTTGATAGGAATAGAATCATTGAGGTTTTGGACTCTTGAAGCTTCATCATTGACTTTGAATATGCCTGGACTTTATATATATATATATATATATATATATATATGATCATTTAACATTGAAGATGGATTCTTATAAGGGTATGCTACATTAATGGGAATGTATTTGCTAAAATTTGGACTCTGTGAATGATGGCGGCTACAGGCTGTTACGTTAAGGTTTTGGACTCTTGAAGCTTCATCATTGACTTTGAAAATGCGTGGACTTTATATATATATATATATATATATATATATATATATATATATATATATATATGATCATTTTACATTGAAGATGGATTCTTACAAGGGTATGCTACATTAATGGGAATGTATTTGCTAAAATTTGGACTCTGTGAAGGCTGGCGGCTACAGGCTGTTACGTTAAGGTTGACTAGGAGTCCATCCCTAAGGAAACTCTAAAGGCTAAGGATTTTTAGCAGGTTATCCTAAAGAGTGGCTGTCACTTATATGAATGCATATATAGTTACTTATATACGTATAGGTGTACATTTATGATTATATAACTATTTTTAAGGCTGAAAGCAAGGAATTTAGTGTAAATTGGCCTATAGTGAGTTTAATATAAAGTGGAAGATTGGGGTGGATGCGTGAAAAAGGGCTGTGAAAAAGTTACACTTAAAACAGGACTCTGTGAAGGCTGACTACCGTGAATAATAGGCTAATTTGGTAAAATTGCTTATGGATAATGATGTTTATAATCAAGTTACAACTATGAAGTCAGCTATGCAGAAAATACGTACAACATGGTATGTGTATATGCATTGGTTAGTTTGTGTTGAACAAGGACTTCTATAAATTTGGGCTACCTTGGAAGACTTGGCTGAACATGGACTCTTATAAGTGAAGGCTGTATTGAAGATGAAGTTGAGTGGGACTTGGACTCTAGGAAGACTCATCTGGCGAGCTACAATCAAGAGAACTTGAAGACACGGTGCATTAGGATATATTTTATTTATTTCCTTTTATATAATTATTTTATTTCATTATTATCTTCTAATTTATGGTTAGATACAGTGATGTAATTTGTTATTATAAATAAATGAATGGAACTCTGTATTAGAGGTTCCCAACAACCATAATTAAACAATTGCATCACGTGCAATTTGTGTATCTCCCTCAATATTCTTCAGAATATTGCTTTGTTTCTCACTTGATCTACATCTTTCCCATTTTTCTTGCTTTCGGCCTCCTCTAATCACTCTATTTATTTATCCTTCAGTTTCTACCTCGAGCCGATATCACGGCTCTAGCACGCCCGTAAACAATTGGTCTACCAGGCTGACTAATTAAGACCGAACAACTTCTGATGACCCAAAGATGTATCCAGAATCTCAAATTTACAGAAACAGATTTTAAAATATCAATATCATCTTTTAATTAAATTTAACAAAGTTATATTTAATTATATATTTTATTTAAATTTTGTTTTCCTTGTTAAAATCCTAACATTTAGTAAATTGATCCAATCCTTATATAGAACTCATAATTCTATTAAATGGAAAGTTAAAAAAAATTTAAACTATATTCGGTGTGGTGCGCCTGACTAAAGCAATAGTGCAATACCAAGGCGACACTTGAGAGACCTAGTAGCTTATGGACCCTCCCCTAAAAAAATTAATTTAATATCGTGTGAGCCATTGGCTCACGTATCATTGTTCTATTAAAAAAAAAGATGCAATGTTTCAGAATTAGTTGTTTGATATGAAAATTTTGTGTAATTGATAGAATTGGAGTTTAATGTGTTTGCTCCTCCAAACACGTACATTCGGAAGTTTATACAAAAAGGACAAAATAAGTTATTGACATTAAAAGACAGAGTGCATCAGATCAAATGTGGAGCACCAATATCAGCTCCCTCAATTATATTATTATTTTGATATATCCTGCCATATTCATGTCCTATTTATTTGAAATTTGTTGTATCGCTTTATTCATATTGTGTCAAACTTGTGTCCCATGCCAAAGCATGAGCAACTACTTTTGTTCTAAATGATAAATGATGAACCACTAAATGTTGTCGAGTCAATGAGAGGATATTAACAAACTTCAAATTTGCAAGTAAAGGAAGTGAAGGCCAATACTTATTATTCTCTCAAGAGAATGACCAGAGTTATTACCTTGTTTGAGCTAGCAATAGTCAAGAGTAGCAGCATTCACTTTGCTGTGATAATAAATTGTATATAACCATAAATTGAATGAAAAATGTTTCTGTAAATCATCATATGAAGGGTCTAATTACTTATTGAGGCTATACAAAATTTTTATGTCATTTAAAATAATGAAAACCAGTCTTTTGACATTGACATTCATCCTTCTGTTGACCCAAAGATGTATCCAAAATCTCCTCATATTCATAAATTGATCCACTGCAACTTGAATAATTCTCCACTCAGCCCAGTCTATATTCAAAATATAAGCATTCCTTGTGCTGCATCATCATCATCTTCATCTTCATAGATACCAACAAACATCTATGAAAATTCACAAGAAAAAGATTTTAAATTCAAGAAAAGTTTTCCCACCTTCAGGTTTAAATATCAATCTCCTCTTTGAAGTAAAAAACTCTAAATTTTGTTTCCTCTTTAAAATACTAGCTCTAATGTAGTAAATTGGTCCCATCTCTAAACAGAACTTTTAATTCTATAACATGGCCAGTAAAGTCAAAGCAATTGGCTTGTTTGGTAAAACTAATTTTTCTTTTTCAATTTTCTAAAAAATAAAAACTAAAAATGTCATTTTGAACTCGCGGTAACTAAACATTTTTTGAAATGACAACAAAAAAACAAAAAATGACCAAATTACAAAACATGCTTATATAGGCAAAGTTTAAACTAGATTTGGTGGGGTGCACCAGGCCAAGGCAATAGTGCAACACAAAGGCAATGCCTGAGAGCCCCAATAGCAAGCTAGTATGATGGACCCTCCCCCCCCCCCAAAAATTAATTTAATACCGTGTGAGCCATTGGCCCACGTATCAGATATTAAACCAATAAGAACAGATACTACACTTGATCTTAGCCAAAAGGCCTAGAAAGGTATGTGTTCTACAAAAATGGACCGCCTCTTTTATAATCAACTTCTCTTTCTCACTTTTCCCTCTTACCCGATGTGGGACAAAGTTAAAAAAGAGCATTTGCTACATGGTTTTAGCCAAGAGGACTTCTCGGGGTTAATAAGGAACCCTTTCTTGATCATGGCTTCAACTTGTTTGAAATTCTCTCTCAAACGTGAGAACTTTCTCTGGAATCCTCTCTCCCCCAACAATACTTGCATTGCATTTGATGGAAGAAGTCTCTTACCCCCTTCCAAGCCACTTCTCAAAGTCAGTTATTTTGCTCTCTATAGGTATATTTGTATATATATTGGTTTCTTGAGATTTTGATCTTAGAGAGGATAGAAAGAAGGTATAATGGCAATGGTGGAATAAAGAGAGCAGAGGAGGCACAGGGAAGAGAGGCAACAACCTATTGCTCATCTTTATACTATGTAGAGTCCATATGTAGATTGAGACTATATATATGGATTTCATTTCATGGTTGGTTCTTGTGGTGGTGTGGTGGCCAAGGTCTCTGTGTTTGTACTGATCATGTATCTTCAAAAATCTATAATGAATTGTATCATTTAATGATGTTTTGATTTTGGGTTTAGTTTTCTTGGAGTGAATTGGATTTGGGGGTTCCATCTAACTTTCAGTTATGAGATCGTGGTCTGGAATGCTATTGTCTTTTTATTTTTTTTAATCTTTTTTATTTTGGCAAAGAAGTCGAATTAAATTCAATAGAAGCATAGAGGAGGCGTGTGAACATGGTACAATTAATTGTAGATCCTCCCATCTGATAGAGGGTGTCTCCTCTCTCTCAGTGTAACAGGTCATGGCATCCAACAACGTCCCACCATCCAGGATACAAAAGATAAATGTCCGAAAAGATAAATCTTCTATCGATCCAGCTTCAGTACAGTCCTCTAATGAGAATAGAATTGTGAACACCAATGATAGTTGCCAAATTTGATCGACACTATTCTACAGAATTTGAATAACAAAACAACTGTCCAACGTATTCAAAACAAAACAACTGTAGAAACAAAAAATTGAGTGAATGAATTCCATTGAACTTTGCCGAGCTCAAATCTATTTATAGCGAAAACACACAACTGCTTTACGCCGATATCAATTTTGAAATATCGAAATATACAACACTTTGGGTGAAATGTTCTTATCTTTTTATTTATTTATTGGCAAAGAAGTGGAATGAAATTAAATAGAAGCATAGTACAATCAATTAGAATGTCCAACCTAGAAAGCACGGACACTTCATCGAGGGTACTGTAATACCCCGCTCCAACACATGGTATGATATTATCCGCTTTGAGCCAAAGCCCCCACGGTTTTTGCTCTTGGGTTTTACCCCAAAAGGCCTCATACCATTTGAAGAGAACATACTACATATAAGCACATCCCCTTTTTCACACCCAAGTGATGTGGGATTGAGCACCCTGTACCCTGTCAGTGTGGTAGCTCAGCCCAGTGTCTATCTTCGCTCCTACCCACTCACACCCATCCACAAGGGTTACTACAATCCACCCCCTTACGAGGCCCGACGTCCTCGTCGGCACACTTCTGGCTGGGTTCAGGCTCTGATATCAACTGTAATACCCTGCTCTAACACATGATATGATATTGTCCGCTTTGAGCCTGAGCTCGCACGGTTTTACACTTGAAAATTTCCAAGTCCTGAGAAAAGTCAGACCGGTCCTAATATTTGGGGACCGGTGAGACTTTTCAGACATGTTGAATTTTGAAAGTCCCGAGGGAAGTTGGACCGGTTCTCATATTTGGGGACCGGTGGGACTTAGCAAAAATTCAATTTTAACATTTAAAGCATATTTTCCAAGTCCTAAGCCCACCAAACTTCAAAACATAGTGTCCTCACTCACATACCTGTTCTAAATGATGTCCTCATCAAATCCACGGTATCGAGACACCTTCCGTTCAGCTCCGAAGATCGAGACACAAGATTAAACAAAAATTATAACTCGATCAATAGGTTTTGACACCGAAATTTGCCAATTACAATTATATATCTCACAAAATAATCTCTTCCTTCTTATTAAGAAGAGAAGAAGACGTAGTGTTCCGAAATTAGTGGTTGGATATGAAAATTTTGTGTAGTTGAAAGAAATGAAGTTTTTATGGATACAAGTAGTTAATGTGTTTGCGTCTCCAAACTCGTACATTTGGGAGGATATACAAGTAGGACAAAACAATCATTTTAGTTATTAACATTAAAAGGTAGAGTGGGTGAGATCAAATGTGGAGCACCAATATCATCTCCCTCTATTATATTATTATTTTGATATATCCTGCCATATTCTTGTCCTATTTATTTGAAATATGTTGTATCGCTTTATTTATATTGTGTCAAACTCGTGTCCCGTGCCAAAGCATGAGCAACAACTTTTGTTCTAAATGAAGAATATTGCTAAAACTGATAAATGATGAACCACTAAATGTTGTCGAGTCAATGAGAGGATGTTAACAAACTTCAAACTTGCAAGTAAAGGAACTGAAGGCCAATACTTATTATTCTCTCAAGAGAATGACCAGAGTTATTACCTTGTTTTGAGCTAGCCAGCAATAGTCAAGAGTAGCAGCATTCACTTTGCAGTGATACCAAAATTGTATGTAACCGTAAATTGAATGAAAAATGTTTCTGTAAAGCATCATATGAAGGGTCTAATAACTTATTGAGGCTATTAAATTTTTTTATGTTATTTAAAATAATGAAAACCAGTCTTTTGTCATTGACATTCATCGTTCAGTTGACCCAAAGATGTATCCAAAATCTCCTCATATTCATAAATTGATCCACTGCAACTTGAATAATTCTCCACTCAGCCCAGTCTATATTCAAAATATAAGCATTCCTTGTGCTGCATCATCATCATCTGCATAGAAAATTCACAACAAGAAGATTTTAAATTCATGAAAACTTTTCCCAACTTCAGGTTTAAATATCAATCTCATCTTCGAATTAAAAAACTCTAAATTCTGTTTCCTCTTTAAAATCCTAGCTCTAATTTAGTAAATTGGTCCCATCTCTATATAGAACTTTTAATTCTATAACATGAACAATAAAGTCAAAGCAAATTTTTAAGGGCTTCTTTGGTAATGCTAATTTTTCTTTTTCAAATTTATAAAAAATAAAAACCTAAAATGTCATTTTGAACTCGCGGTAACTAAACATTTTTTGAAAGTGACAGAAAAAAAAAATGACCCAATTACCAAACATGCTTATATAAGCAAAAAAGTTTAAACTAGATTTGGTGGGGTGCGCCAGGCCAAGGCAATAGTGCAACACCAAGTCGACGCCTGAGAGCCCCAATAGCAAGCTATTGTGATGGACCCTCCTCCCCCTAAAAAAATTAATTTAATACCGTGTGAGCCATTGGCCCACGTATTAGATATTAAACTGATAAGAACAGATACTACACTTGATCTTAGCCAAAAGGCCGAGAAAGGTATGCCTTCTACAAAAATGGTCTGCCTCTTTTATAATCAACTTCTCTTTCTCACTTTTCTCTCTTACCCGATGTGGGACAAAGTTAAAAAAGAGCATTTGCTACATGGTTTTAGCCAAGAGGACTTCTCGGGGTTAAAAAAGAACCCTTTCTTGATCATGGCTTCAACTTGTTTGAAATTCTCTCTCAAACGTGAGAACTTTCTCTAAAATCCTCTCTCCCCCAACAATACTTGCATTGCATTTGATGGAAGAAGTCTCCTACTCCCTTCCAAGCCACTTCTCAAAGTCAGTTATTTTGCTCTCTACAGGTATATTTGTAAATATATTGTTTTCTTGAGATTTTGATATTAGAGAGGACTGAAAGAAGGTATAATGGCAATGGTGAAATAGGGAGAGCAGAGGAGGCACAAGGTAGAGAGGCAACGACCTGTTGCTCATCTTTATGCTTTGTAGAATCCGTATAAAGATTGAGACTATATATATGGATTTCATTTCATGGTTGGTTCTTGTGGTGGCCAATGTGTCTGAGTTTGTACTGATCATGTATCTTCAAATTTCTGTAATGAATTGTATCATTTAATGCTGTTTTGATTTCGGCTTTAGTTTTCTTGGACTGAATTGGATTTGGGGGTTCCATCTAAATTTCAGTTATGAGATCGTTGTTTGGAATGTTGTTATTTTTTTATTTATTTTTCTTAATCTTTCTTTTTTCTTTTTGGCAAAGAAGTCGAATTAAATTCAATAGAGGCATAGTGGAGGCGTGTGAACACGGTACAATTAATAGTAGATCCTCCTCTCTGAGAGAGGGTGTCTCTCCTCGCTCTCTCAGTGTAACAGATCATGGCATCCAACGACGTCCCACCATCTAGGATCCAAAAGATAAATGTTGGAAGAGATAAATCTTCTATCGATCGGGCTTTAGTTTAGTCCTCCAATGAGAATAGAATTGTGAACACCAATGATAGTTGCCAAATTTGATCGACACTATTCTACAGAATTTGAATAACAAAACAACTGTCCAACGTATTCAAAACAAAACAATTGTCGAACTAAAATACCGAGTGAATGAATTCCATAGAACTTTGCAGAGCTCAGCTTTATTTATAGCGAAAACACACTACTGCTATACGCCGATACCAATTTTGAAATAACCAAATATACAACACCTTGGGTGAAATGTTCTTATCCTTTTATTTATTTATTTCCAAAGAAGTGGAATGAAATTAAATAGAAGCATAGTACAATCATTTAGAACCTCCAACCTAGAAAACACGGACACCTCTCCGAGGGTGCCATACCCATGTCCGACTCCCGAATAACTTGTCAGACACTCTTTGGACACGTATCGAACACTTCTAACTTGACATTTTTCTATTTAGGACACTTCTCGAATACTCATTGAACACTTCTCAAAAAATGAAATCAGATAGCACACTAGCTATAAAGCTCGTGTGTGTGTGTGTAATATCATTGTTTGGAGATGACTTTTTTTTTTTTTCAATTGTTTTTTCTTTTCATCGTTTTTCTCGAGGTCAAGGAATTTCTTCAAACTATAGCACACTAGCTGGAAAGCTCTTCCATCCATTCGAGGTCTACTTTAAACTCCCTTCACGGCTATTTAGGCGGCACATTACTAGGTAGGAAGCACAAATACTTTTCTTAGAAGGGTTGGGGAGGTATCAGACACGTGGACTTGCGTAGGAGCGTGTGACACAATCCTAATACTTGTCGAACATGGCTAGAAGTATCTTGGAATTTAAATATTTTATTTTCTGGTTGGATGCGGCTGGAACGCGTTTCGGACATTTTCAGTGCACGACGGGATGATTTTGTAATTATTTGTCTTAGAAGAATGGAATCCAATGTAATTTAAAACGTATTATGGGTTAATTAGAAAAAAAATATAAAATTTTAGAATACAAAAATAACAAACATGTACCTCTAATATGGCGTTGATGACAAGTAATCTCTTCCTTCTTATGAAAAAGAGAAGATGTAGTGTTCCGAAATTAGTGGTTGGATATGAAAATTTTGTGAAGTTGATAGAAATGAAGTTTTTATGGATACAAGAATTTAATGTGTTTGCGTCTCCAAACTCGTACATTTGGGAGGATATACAAGTCGGACAAAACAATCATTTTAGTTATTAACATTAAAGGTAGAGTGGGTGAGATCAAATGTGGAGCACCAATATCAGCTCCCTCTATTTTATTATTATTTTGATATACCCTGCCATATTCTTGTCCTATTTCTTTGAAATATGTTGTATCGCTTTATTTATATTGTGTCAAACTCGTGTCCCGTGCCAAAGCATGAGCATCTACTTTGGTTCTAAATGAAGAATATTGTTAAAACAGATAAATGATGAACCACTAAATGTTGTCGAGTCAATGAGAGGATGTTAACAAACTTCAAACTTGCAAGTAAAGGAACTGAAGGCCAATACTTATTATTCTCTCAAGAGAATGACCAAAGTTATTACCTTGTTTTGAGCTAGCCAACAATAGTCAAGAGTAGCAGCATTCACTTTGCAGTGATACCAAAATTGTATGTAACCGTAAATTGAATGAAAAATGTTTCTGTAAATCATCATATGAAGGGTCTAATAACTTATTGAGGCTATAAAATTTTTTTATGTTATTTAAAATAATGAAAACCAGTCTTTTGACATTGACATTCATCCTTCAGTTGACCCAAAGATGTATTCAAAATCTCCTCATATTAATAAATTGATCCACTGCAACTTGAATAATTCTCCACTCAGCCCAGTCTATATTCAAAATATAAGCATTCCTTGTGCTGCATCATCATCATCTGCATAGAAAATTCACAACAAGAAGTTTTAAATTCAAGAAAACTTTTCCCAACTTCAGGTTTAAATATCAATCTCATCTTCGAATTAAAAAACTCTAAATTCTGTTTCCACTTTAAAATCCTAGCTCTAATTTAGTAAATTGGTCCCATCTCTATATAGAACTTTTAATTCTATAACATGGACAATAAAGTCAATGCAAATTTTTAAGGGCTTCTTTGGTAATGCTAATTTTTCTTTTTCAAATTTATAAAAAATAAAAACCTAAAATGTCATTTTGAACTCGCGGTAACTAAACATTTTTAGAAAGTGACAGAAAAAAAAAATGACCCAATTACCAAACATGCTTATATAAGCAAAAAAGTTTAAACTAGATTTGGTGGGGTGCGCCAGGCCAAGGCAATAGTGCAACACCAAGTCGACGCCTGAGAGCCCCAATAGCAAGCTATTGTGATGGACGCTCCCCCTAAAAAATTTAATTTAATACCGTGTGAGCCATTGGCCCACGTATCAGATATTAAACTGATAAGAACAGATACTACACTTGATCTTAGCCAAAAGGCCGAGAAAGGTATGCCTTCTACAAAAATGGTCCCCCTCTTTTATAATCAACTTCTCTTTCTCACTTTTCTCTCTTACCCGATGTGGGACAAAGTTAAAAAAGAGCATTTGCGACATGGTTTATCCAAGAGGACTTCTCGGGGTTTAGAAAAGAACCCTTTCTTGATCATGGCTTCAACTTGTTTGAAATTCTCTCTCAAACGTGAGAACTTTCTCTGAAATCCTCTCTCCCCCAACAATACTTGCATTGCATTTGATGGAAGAAGTCTCCTACTCCCTTCCAAGCCACTTCTCAAAGTCAGTTATTTTGCTCTCTATAGGTATATTTGTATATGTATTGGTTTCTTGAGATTTTGATCTTAGAGAGGACAGAAACAAGGTATAATGGTAATGGTGAAATAGGGAGAGTAGAGGAGGCACATGGTAGAGAAGCAACAACCTGTTGCTCATCTCTATACTATGTAGAGTCCATACATAGATCGAGACTATATATATGGATTTCATTTCACGGTTGGTTCTTGTGGTGGTGTGGTGGCCAATGTCTCTGTGTTTGAACAGATCATGTATCTTCAAATTTCTATAACGAATTGAATCATTTAATGCTGTTTTGATTTCGAGTTTAGTTTTCTTGGACTGAATTGGATTTGGGGGTTCCCACTAACTTTCAGTTATGATATTGTTGTCAGGAATGTCGTCATCTTTTTATTTGTTTTTCTTAATCTTTTTTTTTTTTTTGGCAAATAAATCGAATTAAATTCAATAGAAGCATAGCGGAGGCGTGTGAACACGGTACAATTAATAGTAGATCCTCCCCTCTGAGAGAGGGTGTCTCCTCTCTCTCTCAGTGTCATAGGTCATGGCATCCAACGACGTCCCACCATCCAGGATCCAAAAGATAAATGTTCGAAGAGATAAATCTTCTTGCGATCACGCTTCAGTACAGTCCTCCAATGAGATTAGTATTTTGAACACCAATGATAGTTGCCAAATTTGATCGACACAATTCTATAGAATTTGAATAACAAAACAACTGTCCAAAGTATTCAAAACAAAACTACTGTCGAACTAAAATACTGAGTGAATAAATTCCATCGAACCTTGCATAGCTCAGCTCTATTTATAGCGAAAACACACAACTTCTATACTCCTTGGACACGTATCGAACACTTCTAACCAGAGATTTTTCTTTTTAGGACAGTTCTCGAACACTCATTGGACACTTCTCAAAAAATGAAATCATATAGCACACTAGCTATAAAAGCTCGCGCGCGTGTGTGTGTAATATCATTGTATGGAGATGACACCTTTTTTTTTCAATTTTTTTTTATTTTTATTGTTTTTTCTTGAGGTCAGGGAAATTCTTCAAACTATAGCACACCGGCTGGAAAGCTCTTCCATCCATTCGAGGTCAACTTTAAACTCCCTTCATTACTATTTAGGCGGCGCATTACAAGGTAGGAAGCAAACATACTTTTCTTAGAAGGGTTGTGGAGGTATCAGACATGTGGACTTGCGTAGGAGCGTGTGACACAGTCCTGATACTTGTTGAACATGGCTCGAAGTATCTTGGAATTTAAATATTTTATTTTCTGGTTGGATGCGGCTGGAACACGTTTCGGACATTTTCAGTGCACGGCGGGATGATTTTGTAATTATTTTTCTTAGAAGAATGGAATCCGATGTAATTTAAAACATATTATGGGTTAATTAGAAAAATAATATAAAATTTTAGAATAAAAAAATAACAAACATGTACCTCTAATATGGCGCTGATGACAAAGAATCTCTTCCTTCTTACGAAAAAAAGAAGAAGATGTAGTGTTCCGAAATTAGTGGTTTGATATGAAAATTTTGTTTAATTGATAGAAATGAAGTTTTTATAGATACAAGAATTTAACGTGTTTGCTTCTCCAAACTCGTACATTTGGGAGGATATACAAGTAGGACAAAACAATCATTTTAGTAGTTAACATTAAAAGGTAGAGTGCGTGAGATCAAATGTGGAGCACGAATATCAGCTCCCTCTCTTATATTATAATTTTGATATATCCTGCCATATTCTTGTGCTATTTGTTTGAAATTTGTTGTATCGCATTATTTATATTGTGTCAAACTCGTGTCCTGTGCCAAAGCATGAGCAACTACTTTTGTTCTAAACGAAGAATGTTAAAACTGATAAATGATGAACCACTAAATGTTGTCGAGTCAATGAGAGGATATTAACAGACTTCAAACTTGCAAGTAAAGGAAGTGAAGGCCAATACTTATTATTCTCGATCCCAAGAGAATGACCAGAGTTATTACCTTGTTTTGAGCTAGCAAGCAATAGTCAAGAGTAGCAGCATTCACTTTGCTGTGACAATAAAATTGTATATAACCGTAAATTGAAAGAAAAATGTTTCTGTGAATCATCATATGAAGGGTCTAATTACTTATTGAGGCTATACAAAATTTTTATGTTATTTAAAATAATGAAAACCAGTCTTTGGACATTGACATTCATCCTTCTGTTGACCCAAAGATGTATCCAAAATCTCCTCATATTCATAAATTGATCCACTGCAACTTGAATAATTCTCCACTCAGCCCAGTCTATATTCAAAATATAAGCATTCCTTGTGCTGCATCATCATCATCTTCATCTTCATAGATACCAACAAACTTCTATGAAAATTCACAACAAGAAGATTTAAAATTCAAGAAAACTTTTCCCAACTTCAGGTTTAAATATCAATCACATCTTTGAATTAAAAAACTGTATATTCTGTTTCCTCTTTAAAATCCTAGCTCGAATTTAGTAAATTGGTCCCATCTCTGTATAGAACTTTTAATTCTATAACATGGACAATAAAGTCAAAGCAATTCTTAAGGGCTTGTTTGTGTAATGCTGATTTTTCTTTTTCAATTTTATAAAAAATTAAAAACTAAAAATGTCATTTTGAACTCGCAGTAATTAAACATTTTTTGAAAATGACAACAAAAAATGACCAAATTACAAAACATACTTATATAAGCAAAGTTTAAACTAGATTTGGTGGGGTGCGCCAAGCCAAGGCAATAGTGCAACACGAAGGCGACGCCTGAGAGTCCCAATAGCAAGCTACTGTGATAGACCCTCCCCCAAAAAAAATTAATTTAATACCGTGTGAGCCATTGGCCCACGTATCAGATATTAAACTGATAAGAACAGATACTACACTTGATCTTAGCCAAAAGGCCGAGAAAGGTATGCCTTCTACAAAAATGGTCCCCCTCTTTTATAATCAACTTCTCTTTCTCACTTTTCTCTCTTACCCGATGTGGGACAAAGTTAAAAAAGAGCATTTGCTACATGGTTTTAGCCAAGAGGACTTCTCGGGGTTTAGAAAAGAACCCTTTCTTGATCATGGCTTCAACTTGTTTGAAATTCTCTCTCAAACGTGAGAACTTTCTCTGAAATCCTCTCTCCCCCAACAATACTTGCATTGCATTTGATGGAAGAAGTCTCCTACTCCCTTCCAAGCCACTTCTCAAAGTCAGTTATTTTGCTCTCTATAGGTATATTTGTATATGTATTGGTTTCTTGAGATTTTGATCTTAGAGAGGACAGAAACAAGGTATAATGGTAATGGTGAAATAGGGAGAGTAGAGGAGGCACATGGTAGAGAAGCAACAACCTGTTGCTCATCTCTATACTATGTAGAGTCCATACATAGATCGAGACTATATATATGGATTTCATTTCACGGTTGGTTCTTGTGGTGGTGTGGTGGCCAATGTCTCTGTGTTTGAACAGATCATGTATCTTCAAATTTCTATAACGAATTGAATCATTTAATGCTGTTTTGATTTCGAGTTTAGTTTTCTTGGACTGAATTGGATTTGGGGGTTCCCACTAACTTTCAGTTATGATATTGTTGTCAGGAATGTCGTCATCTTTCTGTTTGTTTTTCTTAATCTTTTTTTTTTTTGTTTGGCAAATAAGTCGAATTAAATTCAATAGAAGCATAGCGGAGGCGTGTGAACACGGTACAATTAATAGTAGATCCTCCCCTCTGAGAGAGGGTGTCTCATCTCTCTCTCAGTGTAATAGGTCATGGCATCCAACGACGTCCCACCATCCGGGATCCAAAAGATAAATGTTCGAAGAGATAAATCTTCTAGCGATCACGCTTCAGTACAGTCCTCCAATGAGATTAGAATTTTGAACACCAATGATAGTTGCCAAATTTGATCGACACAATTCTATAGAATTTGAATAACAAAACAACTGTCCAATGTATTCAAAACAAAACTACTGTCGAACTAAAATACTGAGTGAATAAATTCCATCGAACCTTGCATAGCTCAGCTCTATTTATAGCGAAAACACACAACTGCTATACGCCGATATCAATTTTGAAATAACCAAATATACAACACCTTGGGTGAAATGCTCTTATCCTTTTATTTATTTATTGGCAAAGAAGTGGAATGAAATTAAATAGTAGCATAGTACAATCATTTAGAACCTCCAACGTAGAAAGCACGGACACTTCACCGAGGATGCCATACACAGGTCGAACTCTCGAACAACGTTTCAGATAGTCCTTGGACACGTATCGAACACTTCTAACCAGAGATTTTTCTTTTTAGGACAGTTCTCGAACACTCATTGGACACTTCTCAAAAAATGAAATCATATAGCACACTAGCTATAAAAGCTCGCGCGCGTGTGTGTGTAATATCATTGTATGGAGATGACACCTTTTTTTTTCAATTTTTTTTTTATTTTTATTGTTTTTTCTTGAGGTCAGGGAAATTCTTCAAACTATAGCACACCGGCTGGAAAGCTCTTCCATCCATTCGAGGTCAACTTTAAACTCCCTTCATTACTATTTAGGCGGCGCATTACAAGGTAGGAAGCAAACATACTTTTCTTAGAAGGGTTGTGGAGGTATCAGACATGTGGACTTGCGTAGGAGCGTGTGACACAGTCCTGATACTTGTTGAACATGGCTCGAAGTATCTTGGAATTTAAATATTTTATTTTCTGGTTGGATGCGGCTGGAACACGTTTCGGACATTTTCAGTGCACGGCGGGATGATTTTGTAATTATTTTTCTTAGAAGAATGGAATCCGATGTAATTTAAAACATATTATGGGTTAATTAGAAAAATAATATAAAATTTTAGAATAAAAAAATAACAAACATGTACCTCTAATATGGCGCTGATGACAAAGAATCTCTTCCTTCTTACGAAAAAAAGAAGAAGATGTAGTGTTCCGAAATTAGTGGTTTGATATGAAAATTTTGTTTAATTGATAGAAATGAAGTTTTTATAGATACAAGAATTTAACGTGTTTGCTTCTCCAAACTCGTACATTTGGGAGGATATACAAGTAGGACAAAACAATCATTTTAGTAGTTAACATTAAAAGGTAGAGTGCGTGAGATCAAATGTGGAGCACGAATATCAGCTCCCTCTCTTATATTATAATTTTGATATATCCTGCCATATTCTTGTGCTATTTGTTTGAAATTTGTTGTATCGCATTATTTATATTGTGTCAAACTCGTGTCCTGTGCCAAAGCATGAGCAACTACTTTTGTTCTAAACGAAGAATGTTAAAACTGATAAATGATGAACCACTAAATGTTGTCGAGTCAATGAGAGGATATTAACAGACTTCAAACTTGCAAGTAAAGGAAGTGAAGGCCAATACTTATTATTCTCGATCCCAAGAGAATGACCAGAGTTATTACCTTGTTTTGAGCTAGCAAGCAATAGTCAAGAGTAGCAGCATTCACTTTGCTGTGACAATAAAATTGTATATAACCGTAAATTGAAAGAAAAATGTTTCTGTGAATCATCATATGAAGGGTCTAATTACTTATTGAGGCTATACAAAATTTTTATGTTATTTAAAATAATGAAAACCAGTCTTTGGACATTGACATTCATCCTTCTGTTGACCCAAAGATGTATCCAAAATCTCCTCATATTCATAAATTGATCCACTGCAACTTGAATAATTCTCCACTCAGCCCAGTCTATATTCAAAATATAAGCATTCCTTGTGCTGCATCATCATCATCTTCATCTTCATAGATACCAACAAACTTCTATGAAAATTCACAACAAGAAGATTTAAAATTCAAGAAAACTTTTCCCAACTTCAGGTTTAAATATCAATCACATCTTTGAATTAAAAAACTGTATATTCTGTTTCCTCTTTAAAATCCTAGCTCGAATTTAGTAAATTGGTCCCATCTCTGTATAGAACTTTTAATTCTATAACATGGACAATAAAGTCAAAGCAATTCTTAAGGGCTTGTTTGTGTAATGCTGATTTTTCTTTTTCAATTTTATAAAAAATTAAAAACTAAAAATGTCATTTTGAACTCGCAGTAATTAAACATTTTTTGAAAATGACAACAAAAAATGACCAAATTACAAAACATACTTATATAAGCAAAGTTTAAACTAGATTTGGTGGGGTGCGCCAAGCCAAGGCAATAGTGCAACACGAAGGCGACGCCTGAGAGTCCCAATAGCAAGCTACTGTGATAGACCCTCCCCCAAAAAAAATTAATTTAATACCGTGTGAGCCATTGGCCCACGTATCAGATATTAAACTGATAAGAACAGATACTACACTTGATCTTAGCCAAAAGGCCGAGAAAGGTATGCCTTCTACAAAAATGGTCCCCCTCTTTTATAATCAACTTCTCTTTCTCACTTTTCTCTCTTACCCGATGTGGGACAAAGTTAAAAAAGAGCATTTGCTACATGGTTTTAGCCAAGAGGACTTCTCGGGGTTTAGAAAAGAACCCTTTCTTGATCATGGCTTCAACTTGTTTGAAATTCTCTCTCAAACGTGAGAACTTTCTCTGAAATCCTCTCTCCCCCAACAATACTTGCATTGCATTTGATGGAAGAAGTCTCCTACTCCCTTCCAAGCCACTTCTCAAAGTCAGTTATTTTGCTCTCTATAGGTATATTTGTATATGTATTGGTTTCTTGAGATTTTGATCTTAGAGAGGACAGAAACAAGGTATAATGGTAATGGTGAAATAGGGAGAGTAGAGGAGGCACATGGTAGAGAAGCAACAACCTGTTGCTCATCTCTATACTATGTAGAGTCCATACATAGATCGAGACTATATATATGGATTTCATTTCACGGTTGGTTCTTGTGGTGGTGTGGTGGCCAATGTCTCTGTGTTTGAACAGATCATGTATCTTCAAATTTCTATAACGAATTGAATCATTTAATGCTGTTTTGATTTCGAGTTTAGTTTTCTTGGACTGAATTGGATTTGGGGGTTCCCACTAACTTTCAGTTATGATATTGTTGTCAGGAATGTCGTCATCTTTCTGTTTGTTTTTCTTAATCTTTTTTTTTTTTGTTTGGCAAATAAGTCGAATTAAATTCAATAGAAGCATAGCGGAGGCGTGTGAACACGGTACAATTAATAGTAGATCCTCCCCTCTGAGAGAGGGTGTCTCATCTCTCTCTCAGTGTAATAGGTCATGGCATCCAACGACGTCCCACCATCCGGGATCCAAAAGATAAATGTTCGAAGAGATAAATCTTCTAGCGATCACGCTTCAGTACAGTCCTCCAATGAGATTAGAATTTTGAACACCAATGATAGTTGCCAAATTTGATCGACACAATTCTATAGAATTTGAATAACAAAACAACTGTCCAATGTATTCAAAACAAAACTACTGTCGAACTAAAATACTGAGTGAATAAATTCCATCGAACCTTGCATAGCTCAGCTCTATTTATAGCGAAAACACACAACTGCTATACGCCGATATCAATTTTGAAATAACCAAATATACAACACCTTGGGTGAAATGCTCTTATCCTTTTATTTATTTATTGGCAAAGAAGTGGAATGAAATTAAATAGTAGCATAGTACAATCATTTAGAACCTCCAACGTAGAAAGCACGGACACTTCACCGAGGATGCCATACACAGGTCGAACTCTCGAACAACGTTTCAGATAGTCCTTGGACACGTATCGAACACTTCTAACCAGAGATTTTTCTTTTTAGGACAGTTCTCGAACACTCATTGGACACTTCTCAAAAAATGAAATCATATAGCACACTAGCTATAAAAGCTCGCGCGCGTGTGTGTGTAATATCATTGTATGGAGATGACACCTTTTTTTTTCAATTTTTTTTTTATTTTTATTGTTTTTTCTTGAGGTCAGGGAAATTCTTCAAACTATAGCACACCGGCTGGAAAGCTCTTCCATCCATTCGAGGTCAACTTTAAACTCCCTTCATTACTATTTAGGCGGCGCATTACAAGGTAGGAAGCAAACATACTTTTCTTAGAAGGGTTGTGGAGGTATCAGACATGTGGACTTGCGTAGGAGCGTGTGACACAGTCCTGATACTTGTTGAACATGGCTCGAAGTATCTTGGAATTTAAATATTTTATTTTCTGGTTGGATGCGGCTGGAACACGTTTCGGACATTTTCAGTGCACGGCGGGATGATTTTGTAATTATTTTTCTTAGAAGAATGGAATCCGATGTAATTTAAAACATATTATGGGTTAATTAGAAAAATAATATAAAATTTTAGAATAAAAAAATAACAAACATGTACCTCTAATATGGCGCTGATGACAAAGAATCTCTTCCTTCTTACGAAAAAAAGAAGAAGATGTAGTGTTCCGAAATTAGTGGTTTGATATGAAAATTTTGTTTAATTGATAGAAATGAAGTTTTTATAGATACAAGAATTTAACGTGTTTGCTTCTCCAAACTCGTACATTTGGGAGGATATACAAGTAGGACAAAACAATCATTTTAGTAGTTAACATTAAAAGGTAGAGTGCGTGAGATCAAATGTGGAGCACGAATATCAGCTCCCTCTCTTATATTATAATTTTGATATATCCTGCCATATTCTTGTGCTATTTGTTTGAAATTTGTTGTATCGCATTATTTATATTGTGTCAAACTCGTGTCCTGTGCCAAAGCATGAGCAACTACTTTTGTTCTAAACGAAGAATGTTAAAACTGATAAATGATGAACCACTAAATGTTGTCGAGTCAATGAGAGGATATTAACAGACTTCAAACTTGCAAGTAAAGGAAGTGAAGGCCAATACTTATTATTCTCGATCCCAAGAGAATGACCAGAGTTATTACCTTGTTTTGAGCTAGCAAGCAATAGTCAAGAGTAGCAGCATTCACTTTGCTGTGACAATAAAATTGTATATAACCGTAAATTGAAAGAAAAATGTTTCTGTGAATCATCATATGAAGGGTCTAATTACTTATTGAGGCTATACAAAATTTTTATGTTATTTAAAATAATGAAAACCAGTCTTTGGACATTGACATTCATCCTTCTGTTGACCCAAAGATGTATCCAAAATCTCCTCATATTCATAAATTGATCCACTGCAACTTGAATAATTCTCCACTCAGCCCAGTCTATATTCAAAATATAAGCATTCCTTGTGCTGCATCATCATCATCTTCATCTTCATAGATACCAACAAACTTCTATGAAAATTCACAACAAGAAGATTTAAAATTCAAGAAAACTTTTCCCAACTTCAGGTTTAAATATCAATCACATCTTTGAATTAAAAAACTGTATATTCTGTTTCCTCTTTAAAATCCTAGCTCGAATTTAGTAAATTGGTCCCATCTCTGTATAGAACTTTTAATTCTATAACATGGACAATAAAGTCAAAGCAATTCTTAAGGGCTTGTTTGTGTAATGCTGATTTTTCTTTTTCAATTTTATAAAAAATTAAAAATGTCATTTTGAACTCGCAGTAATTAAACATTTTTTGAAAATGACAACAAAAAATGACCAAATTACAAAACATACTTATATAAGCAAAGTTTAAACTAGATTTGGTGGGGTGCGCCAAGCCAAGGCAATAGTGCAACACGAAGGCGACGCCTGAGAGTCCCAATAGCAAGCTACTGTGATAGACCCTCCCCCAAAAAAAATTAATTTAATACCGTGTGAGCCATTGGCCCACGTATCAGATATTAAACTGATAAGAACAGATACTACACTTGATCTTAGCCAAAAGGCCGAGAAAGGTATGCCTTCTACAAAAATGGTCCCCCTCTTTTATAATCAACTTCTCTTTCTCACTTTTCTCTCTTACCCGATGTGGGACAAAGTTAAAAAAGAGCATTTGCTACATGGTTTTAGCCAAGAGGACTTCTCGGGGTTTAGAAAAGAACCCTTTCTTGATCATGGCTTCAACTTGTTTGAAATTCTCTCTCAAACGTGAGAACTTTCTCTGAAATCCTCTCTCCCCCAACAATACTTGCATTGCATTTGATGGAAGAAGTCTCCTACTCCCTTCCAAGCCACTTCTCAAAGTCAGTTATTTTGCTCTCTATAGGTATATTTGTATATGTATTGGTTTCTTGAGATTTTGATCTTAGAGAGGACAGAAACAAGGTATAATGGTAATGGTGAAATAGGGAGAGTAGAGGAGGCACATGGTAGAGAAGCAACAACCTGTTGCTCATCTCTATACTATGTAGAGTCCATACATAGATCGAGACTATATATATGGATTTCATTTCACGGTTGGTTCTTGTGGTGGTGTGGTGGCCAATGTCTCTGTGTTTGAACAGATCATGTATCTTCAAATTTCTATAACGAATTGAATCATTTAATGCTGTTTTGATTTCGAGTTTAGTTTTCTTGGACTGAATTGGATTTGGGGGTTCCCACTAACTTTCAGTTATGATATTGTTGTCAGGAATGTCGTCATCTTTCTGTTTGTTTTTCTTAATCTTTTTTTTTTTTGTTTGGCAAATAAGTCGAATTAAATTCAATAGAAGCATAGCGGAGGCGTGTGAACACGGTACAATTAATAGTAGATCCTCCCCTCTGAGAGAGGGTGTCTCATCTCTCTCTCAGTGTAATAGGTCATGGCATCCAACGACGTCCCACCATCCGGGATCCAAAAGATAAATGTTCGAAGAGATAAATCTTCTAGCGATCACGCTTCAGTACAGTCCTCCAATGAGATTAGAATTTTGAACACCAATGATAGTTGCCAAATTTGATCGACACAATTCTATAGAATTTGAATAACAAAACAACTGTCCAATGTATTCAAAACAAAACTACTGTCGAACTAAAATACTGAGTGAATAAATTCCATCGAACCTTGCATAGCTCAGCTCTATTTATAGCGAAAACACACAACTGCTATACGCCGATATCAATTTTGAAATAACCAAATATACAACACCTTGGGTGAAATGCTCTTATCCTTTTATTTATTTATTGGCAAAGAAGTGGAATGAAATTAAATAGTAGCATAGTACAATCATTTAGAACCTCCAACGTAGAAAGCACGGACACTTCACCGAGGATGCCATACACAGGTCGAACTCTCGAACAACGTTTCAGATAGTCCTTGGACACGTATCGAACACTTCTAACCAGAGATTTTTCTTTTTAGGACAGTTCTCGAACACTCATTGGACACTTCTCAAAAAATGAAATCATATAGCACACTAGCTATAAAAGCTCGCGCGCGTGTGTGTGTAATATCATTGTATGGAGATGACACCTTTTTTTTTCAATTTTTTTTTTATTTTTATTGTTTTTTCTTGAGGTCAGGGAAATTCTTCAAACTATAGCACACCGGCTGGAAAGCTCTTCCATCCATTCGAGGTCAACTTTAAACTCCCTTCATTACTATTTAGGCGGCGCATTACAAGGTAGGAAGCAAACATACTTTTCTTAGAAGGGTTGTGGAGGTATCAGACATGTGGACTTGCGTAGGAGCGTGTGACACAGTCCTGATACTTGTTGAACATGGCTCGAAGTATCTTGGAATTTAAATATTTTATTTTCTGGTTGGATGCGGCTGGAACACGTTTCGGACATTTTCAGTGCACGGCGGGATGATTTTGTAATTATTTTTCTTAGAAGAATGGAATCCGATGTAATTTAAAACATATTATGGGTTAATTAGAAAAATAATATAAAATTTTAGAATAAAAAAATAACAAACATGTACCTCTAATATGGCGCTGATGACAAAGAATCTCTTCCTTCTTACGAAAAAAAGAAGAAGATGTAGTGTTCCGAAATTAGTGGTTTGATATGAAAATTTTGTTTAATTGATAGAAATGAAGTTTTTATAGATACAAGAATTTAACGTGTTTGCTTCTCCAAACTCGTACATTTGGGAGGATATACAAGTAGGACAAAACAATCATTTTAGTAGTTAACATTAAAAGGTAGAGTGCGTGAGATCAAATGTGGAGCACGAATATCAGCTCCCTCTCTTATATTATAATTTTGATATATCCTGCCATATTCTTGTGCTATTTGTTTGAAATTTGTTGTATCGCATTATTTATATTGTGTCAAACTCGTGTCCTGTGCCAAAGCATGAGCAACTACTTTTGTTCTAAACGAAGAATGTTAAAACTGATAAATGATGAACCACTAAATGTTGTCGAGTCAATGAGAGGATATTAACAGACTTCAAACTTGCAAGTAAAGGAAGTGAAGGCCAATACTTATTATTCTCGATCCCAAGAGAATGACCAGAGTTATTACCTTGTTTTGAGCTAGCAAGCAATAGTCAAGAGTAGCAGCATTCACTTTGCTGTGACAATAAAATTGTATATAACCGTAAATTGAAAGAAAAATGTTTCTGTGAATCATCATATGAAGGGTCTAATTACTTATTGAGGCTATACAAAATTTTTATGTTATTTAAAATAATGAAAACCAGTCTTTGGACATTGACATTCATCCTTCTGTTGACCCAAAGATGTATCCAAAATCTCCTCATATTCATAAATTGATCCACTGCAACTTGAATAATTCTCCACTCAGCCCAGTCTATATTCAAAATATAAGCATTCCTTGTGCTGCATCATCATCATCTTCATCTTCATAGATACCAACAAACTTCTATGAAAATTCACAACAAGAAGATTTAAAATTCAAGAAAACTTTTCCCAACTTCAGGTTTAAATATCAATCACATCTTTGAATTAAAAAACTGTATATTCTGTTTCCTCTTTAAAATCCTAGCTCGAATTTAGTAAATTGGTCCCATCTCTGTATAGAACTTTTAATTCTATAACATGGACAATAAAGTCAAAGCAATTCTTAAGGGCTTGTTTGTGTAATGCTGATTTTTCTTTTTCAATTTTATAAAAAATTAAAAACTAAAAATAACATTTTTTGAGAATGCCAACAAAAAATGACCAAATTACAAAACATACTTATATAAGCAAAGTTTTAACTAGATTTGGTGGGGTGCGCCAAGCCAAGGCAATAGTGCAACACGAAGGCGACGCCTGAGAGTCCCAATAGCAAGCTACTGTGATAGACCCTCCCCCAAAAAAAATTAATTTAATACCGTGTGAGCCATTGGCCCACGTATCAGATATTAAACTGATAAGAACAGATACTACACTTGATCTTAGCCAAAAGGCCGAGAAAGGTATGTCTTCTACAAAAATGGTCCCCCTCTTTTATAATCAACTTCTCTTTCTCACTTTTCTCTCTTACCCGATGTGGGACAAAGTTAAAAAAGAGCATTTGCTACATGGTTTTAGCCAAGAGGACTTCTCGGGGTTTAGAAAAGAACCCTTTCTTGATCATGGCTTCAACTTGTTTGAAATTCTCTCTCAAACGTGAGAACTTTCTCTGAAATCCTCTCTCCCCCAACAATACTTGCATTGCATTTGATGGAAGAAGTCTCCTACTCCCTTCCAAGCCACTTCTCAAAGAACCCTTTGGGTGTAGTATAGTTGTATAAATATATATATATATAGATCGATTCAATCTCTGAGATTTTGATCCGGGAGAGGACAGAGAGAAGGTATAATGGCAATGGTGAAATAGAGAGAGCAGAGGAGGCACAAGGTAGAGAGAGAGGCAACAAACACCACCCATCAACCTGTGGCTCATCTTTATACTATGCAGAGTCCATAGAGACTATGGATTTCATTTCATGACTTTGGGTTTAGTTTTCTTGGACTGAATTGGATTTGTGGGTTTCTTAAATATTGTCACCTTTCCTTATTTCATCTAACTGTCAGTTATAAGATGCTTGTGTAGAATGTTCTTGTCTTTTTATTTATTTATTTTTTTGGCAAAGAAGTTGAATTAAAATAAATAGAAGCATAGTACAATTATTTAAAATCTCCAATATAACATCTAAGGGGAGGTTCGAATTATTATCATCTACAAGATAATGTGATATAACATATATAGGCTGCCAAGGAGTGAGCAGCCTTATTTACATTGCGTGGGACGAATATAAAAGACCAATATTTATTTTGCCGCAAGAGCTAAGATAAGTCTATTTCAGATGGTATGATCACTCCTTTCAAAGAGGGAGAGATTTCATTGTTAAAATTTAATATATATATATATATATATATATATGTGTGTGTGTGTGTGTGTATATTAAAACCTTTTCTTTTCTTTTTTGCTGAGTCTTGGGATTTCATTCAAAGGAAGGACAGATGGTTAATTGTTTGGTTCAAAGCAAACTATGTTAGTCCTCCACTGTATGGTCATTTGTGATCAACCAACATCAATCTCAGTTCTGGAAACATATAATGGAATTCAGAAATTTTATGGCTGCAAATGTGAACTTTAAAATTGGGAATGGGCAATCTCTAAAACTATTTCTTGATCCATGCTGTAGACAATTTAGGGCTTGCTAGGTTCAACTTTCCGAAAATAATTCTCAAGAATTTTGAAAATAAAAAATTATTTTTAAAAACAGTTCTAATAATTTTTTTAATTGAGTTTTCATAAAAGAAATTTTATATAACTGCAACCAAACAACTTTCTCTACAGTTTTCGAATTTTCGGTTATTAAAAATTCAGAAAACTAAACCAAGCAGGCCGTATGAAGCTGCTAACAATTAGAATATTTAATTTCTTATACTCTTATTCATCAAGGCAAGGATTGTATTGTTTGGAAACATGAGCAAGCTTCTTTTAAATCTTTCTGGAAGATTATTAGAGTTGACTCTCCAAAGAAATCTTGGGCAGCTTGTATTCTCTACTTTGTTAATAATCATGATCAATTAATGCCTAATGTCCCAGCAGTATAACTCTTCCTCCTTAAATCGGGAGTTCCAAGTGTTCGAGTTTCAATAGAGGCCAAAAAATAATGGTGTGTGAGTGTATTTGCCTTTTAACTTTCAAACGCCTTTTAACTAGTATATGTCTGTTAGATAGAGTTAATTTGAATTGTAAATAGACAAAGACATTTTAATTCATTGAATTGATTTTTTAACTACTTTTGATTGTTAGGTTGACTCTTTTGTCTTATTATATCAAGCTTAAATGTTATATATATATATATATATATATATATATATATATATATATATATATTAAATTTATGGTTGTTTGATTTGGTTTTGCCTTCTAAGTTTTATAGTTTACTCTAACACACGCGCACTACATTATGAGATTTTCTCTCCCTTTCTATGTTGTGGACATTTTTTTCTCTCTCTCGCTTCTTTTTTTCGTTTCACTCTAATAAGAGAAAAGATTACTAGACTGATTCTCTTCGCTTCTTTTCTCTCCTTCAATTAATATACAGTTTATGCTTACTCTTAAAGCTTCTGCTTAGTGTTGTTTGGAGGACCAACACCTCTTTTTACCATTGTGTGGACCTAATTAAAAAAGGCCTATATAAGAAGGCCTTTTGTAAAGAAAGATCTCTTACCAACTAAAAGAAGCTTTAGCAAAGCAGCTTTTGGGTTCTCCTTTTTCTTTGTTAATTTGTTGGAATACAAAGAAGGAATCCATTTCTTGGAGGGAAGTTTCCTACAAATTCTTGGAATACCCATTTCAAACTTTTTGGGAATAAATGCATTACTTCAAAATATGTGTGTGTGTGTATATATAAACATATTACACACCCATTAGAGTATGTTGTATGTTGATCTCTCAAGTCTCACCTGCCCTGTGCCCTTATCTCTCTATAATTTGTTACTACTTTCATTTCAGTAATTCAATATTCTTGATATCCCAAAGCATACATACATATATATATATATATATATATATATATATATATATATATATATATATATATATATCACATTTGCATTAAAAGATCTACTCTGAGAAACACAGCATGGGAGTTGGAGCAACTTTAGATTACATCTCTGGGTTGGTGAGCAATGGCCATAATAAGCACAAGAAGAAGAAGCAATTTCAGAATGTGGAGCTCAAAGTAAGGATGGACTGTGAAGGCTGTGAGCTTAAAGTCAAGAAAGCCTTGTCTTCATTAAGTGGTATATATGCTGTTTTCAAACTATTTACTAATTTCTTGGTTTTGTTGAATTGTTGTGCTACAAATGAAATGATGAAGACTTGCAAATTTTTTGACAAAAAATGTTGTTCTCCACAGGAGTTAAATCTGTGGAGATAAACAGGAAGCACCAGAAGGTGACTGTAATTGGGTTTATTGATGCAAACAAGGTGTTGAAGAAGGCTAAGTCAACAGGGAAGAAGGTAGAGATTTGGCCCTATGTTCCCCACAACATTGTGGCTCAGCCTTACAATGCTCAAGCTTATGACAAGAGGGCACCCCCTGGTCTTGTCAGGAAGGTTGAGCATCCAACAAGTGGAGCTGTGACCAGATATGGGGACCCCTACATCACCATGTTCAGTGATGACAACCCAAATGCCTGCTCCATCATGTAGAGAGATATATATATATATATATATATATATGCATCATGGAAATCTCTCTCTCTCATTTCTGAGGGAGGCCTAAATTCCTAATAAGGGTATTTTTCATATTCTCTTGTGAGTGATTTTGGTGGACACAGAGCTGTAGAATGGTTCAAGTTGTTTTATTAAAATAAGGGTAAATTACACTTATCTCCTTTTAGAGTTTATTACATTTATTTCTCTTGTATTTTGACACATTACAGTGACTGGCTTTAGTGTTTGTTACCCGTGCACGTGAAATTACCTTTATTATTAGATAAATAACTTTAATCGAAGAAAATTTAAAAGTTGCAATTATTTTTATATTGTCGCTTTGATGGACTTTAATTGAGAGTATAGTTGTATTTTAGCATATGATGCATTGAACAAAAGTGTCTTACCAGATATTTAAAGGACATATTTGTTATATAATCCATAAAAATTGGTCACGTCAGCGTTAACCATGGCGGATCGTCAACTCAAGTGACGGTAAATGTGTATTTGTTACAAATGTGCAAACTAGAAGAGAATAACTCTAATAAACTAAAATACAGAGGATGTGAGTGTAATAAATCCTAACAAGAAGGGATGTAAGTGTAATTTACTCTTAAAATAAAATGATTCTTATGAGACACCTAGTATTAGCTTACGTTATTTTAGTTTCCTCATGCATGACTTTATGGCTTTACTTTTGCCTACCAAAACAGAAAAAAGGCTACTATGTCTGGGATGCTTTGGGGCTTTTACACAGCAGTATCTTGCCTGTAAGAAGATTGCAGCAAGCTGGCCGAGATAGTTGGGAGGAAATCGCTTCAACATATAGTAATATTAGGAGTGCACAAAAAATTGGTGGAATCAAAAAATTGAACCAACAGTTCGGTTCTTAAATTATGAAACTGTTAAATAATGGTTTGATTACGGTTTGAAATTCTACGGGATCAAATCGAACCGTTTACTTTACATATATAATATTTATATATATTACATACATTATATTATATATTTCATTTATATTTTTCAAAGTTAGAACTATGAAACCAAACCGGACCAGACCGTTTTTTCACGGTTCGGTTCCATAATTCTACCGTTCGATTTGATTCCAATATGTGTGGACCAAATCAAACCAAACCATGTGCACCCTTAAGTAATATAATGTTTTCAGTTTAATTAGCCAAAGAAACTACGAGTGTAATGCAATTCACAGGAGGCAAGTTATAATGCTCAAATCAGTTGGCTTAAGAGCTCACCTGGGTATGAAAACATGCTTTCAAGGACTTTGCATACGCCAGGATTAGGAATCTGGATTACCTTCACCAGCATTTATTGTAAACCACATTATTCGATTTCTTACAACATATTGTTTAGGTAGAACTTAGCTAAATGCTCTCCAAGAGCCTCTCCACAAGGAAAAATATGAGCTTACCTAAATTATATACATACTAGTATATGTCTACGGGCACTATAATGTACTCGAAGTCGTGATTTTTAGATGGTTAGATAGAGTGATATTAAACTGTAGATAGGCAAAGACATTTTGGACCAAGCTTAAATGAATTTCATTAATATTTTCATAAAATGCATACGGCTCCATCTGGATTGCAGATTTTGTGAGATAATTAAAAGGAAATGAAAAGGTGAAAGAGAAAATCTCACTCAAATTAGTGGAAAATAAAGAAGAAAGAAAACAATATACAAGTCATATTTTCTCTCCTCAAACAAAATTAGATAATAAATTCTAAAAAGTGATTGAGAATTAGGGGCACGAAAAAATAACATGTTCAACAATTTCTTTTTCCCTACCTGTTTTGTTTTCCATGGCAATCAAATAAGGAAAGTGACTTCCCCTTTTTTTTTTTTTAGCTTTTCACTCCCTAAACCTACAAACAAAAACAGAAGCTAAGACCAATATCAACAAAATTGACAAAGCAATTCATGAGCAGAGCATAGAGTCTAAGAAAGCATTAGTAGCCTAAATCCAACTTCATGATAGGTAACGAATACAATTAAATCCAGAGAATCAAAGAGCAATCCATTGTTTTGTAATCCTAATCTGGAGCATTTTTCTGTTTCTCATCTCTTTCAAGCAAAAGATTAGCTTGAAAAGGGGATAATTATAAACCAATAGTAATTGCAGAACTCAGCATTAGTAAGGATCCATACAACAAGATGCTTCTTACAGGGTATTTCACCTACTGTTCAAATATGATTTGCAATTTGCCGTTCATTTAAAATACCCCTTCCGATGTCATATACAACTTGGTGATCACGTTCATCATCATAAACGATTGTGATGATCAGTCCTCTAATCAAGCTGCTCATCCAAATTTGATGACTACAGTAATATATCCTGCTACAACATACAATGGGTAATTGATGTGGTTTTCTTGAGATGACAAATTTCAATCTGAACATACAAGATTCTCTAGCAGCTAAAAGTTTACAACTTGCTACCAAATCGAATTTAAGCAGTATCCAATCACATATACAAGAGGTACCGAGTTTACGTTATTTGCTGTGTGTAAAACACAGATTTTATACTAGTTTATTCAAGCAGGATGGCCAGTTACCCCTTCTGAATCCCAAGCAATCCCAGCTTAGCATGGAACTTTTTGTCCTTGTAAGTGGCGACTGGCATCAGCCATAAGATTCTGCCTTCTTTTTCTACTCAAAGACATCTGCACCTTTTGCTCCAAATCATCAGAACCAAACCAATTTCAGGTGAGCTTTATGTAAAAACAGAAAGCATATCAATACAAGGCTACTACACCCAATAAGATACGTCCAACATAAAACAGTCCTCTAAATTTTTGAGTGATCATATCTTTCTTTCCATGCCCTACAGTTATTTGTAAACCAGCAAATGCTACCATTCTTGTTAATTTCAACTAGACCGTAATCTGCAGCCAAAATCCTTGATAAATCATCCAAGCAGTTAATAAATAACTACAAAATGTCCACAAGACATGTGAATATGTCATTCCAACATATAAGAGCTCTCAGGTGAGGGTGGGACAATTGTATCATCACTTGTGTGCGCCATGCTGCAATTATATCTACCAATTGAAGTGATCTGCTTTTGATCCTCACAGCCAAAGCATGGTGTTTGCACTATACACAATATGTGGAAAATGTTTGGAGAAGCAAGACACATCACAAGATGCACCCAACAAAGGATCTGTAAACATGCTTTATGAAGAAATCTAATTTGCAGACTCTCTCTTGTCCTTAAAAATATTCACCCCTATGGTAATATATAAATATCAGATGATCTATGCACATGGAGTATGGTCATCCCGATTTCTTAGCACAGAAAAGGAAAGAAACCTTCCCCTCGTTTCCGGGACCCAAACTGAGGTCCTCTAAGGTTCTGAAATTTCACTAACCCACCTAAGTTTCTCATGAACCACCATATGCTTGGGAATTGGTCGTTTCATGAGTTCATTTTACTTGCATTAAAATGTTCCAACAGGGTTCCCAGCTGCTTAAACCACAGAAAATGCTTCATGCAAATCAAAGGGGAAATGGTGACATTAACAAAAAGAGGAAGAGGAAGGGGGGGTGGCTTCATGGTTTAATGGATGTTGTTCAATGTCCCTTCTATCAACCCGACGTGAAATGGACATATTGTGAGATTCAGATCTTTCTCCCGGAAGGGAAGTGCACAAAAAGAAAGGAGCTTATTCAAGTTTGAGTAATCAGGTCCCTATTTGAGTTCTATCTGACAATGTGAAAAAATATTTTCCGCATCAAGTTTCAAAAACTCACTTGAACAAACTGCTGCTGGCTTCTCACATACTGTGCATTGCATGAGACAGAGCTCCTTCATTTCCTATTTCCCTTGTAGATATCCATGAAGTTGATATCATAGACAAGAGTTGCATTTGCAGGTATATTGCAGTCGCCTATGTAACGAATATAACAGGTGTCAGTATTTTGTTGCATAATAATTTATTGCATCATGTTTATTTCTTCATGTACATGAATCAAACAAACTCCAAACCTTTAAGCTACCATTCTCGCCAAAGCATTAACTTCTCATGTTATGATCAGGACTATTCATTTAAGTTAGTTAGGACTACCGAATTTGATAAAATCCAACAAACGATTTTGGTTTTGTGAGTTTCCATAAGAGTTGTTTGTTACCAATATCTAATGTAACGAAAATCAAAGAAAAAATATGCAATTGGTTTGTTCCCTTATATAATACTATGATATGATTTGTATTAGATCTTAATATCACATGTGAACATGTATCGACTCGATAAATTTTTTAACATTACATTTCCTGAACCAGAGTTTAGATTTCTTCCTGTCAAATTGAGACAACTACTAGTTTAGTAGCGCTAATTTTAGACTCATATTTAATAATGCTAACCATGTCATTGTTGTTGTAACTTTATGGGATATTTCAGGTTTAAGATTTCAATCATCGTGAAGGTTCCATTTGTACTTTGGAAAACACACGGGAAAGTAAAGGAAAATGCTTAAAATGACTTCTTTTGATAGCATCTTTTTATTTCCTTTCCTAATTCTTTTCAAGATACAAATGTAGCCTAGGAACCAAGAATTAAAAGTTTCAGTTTATTGTAATTCACCTGAAAAGCAACCAGCAGGTTCAGGCCCATATGCCAACTCTGGAGGAATTTGAAGCTTCCGTCTTCCGCCTGTGTAAGAATGCTAAGTTAAATCCCTTGGGAGTACAAGAAGCAACAATAAAACAAGCAACTGCAGTAGCCTATTTAGTATCTTCAGCATCCTACCGACTAGCATGGGTGGTACTCCTTCACCTCCTAAGATTCCTTGATCCAATCCCTTAATCACCTGGACACAAGGTTGTAAAATGATATTAGTTAGACTTGTTGAAGGTAAAATACAGGACATGACCAATAACCTAATTTATTCTTAGAAGTCCTATCTCTATATTTTCATTAGGGAGAGAAATGGAAGGGGGCATAAAAGCTTTAAACGCGGAATGTCACAGAAAAATGTCAATCAAGCTTTGGGTTTAAACAGGTGGTTGATTGAATAAGATTCTAACTTCTAAGGTAGTCAGCTTATTCATTATTTCCCTTCACCAATTAGTTATTTACTGGAAAACTTGAGGCATAAATCCATTCTTTATGGGGCCAATACAAAAAGGAGGTTTCATTTCCAATAACAATAGGAAGTTGAAAGCTTGCCATTTCACACAAATCATAAAACAAATCCAACATAACAACAAAATGGGTAATGCTACTCAGACAGAATTCGTAGGCAGATTCATAGGCAGAATGCTTTACATCCATTGGATGAATATGGTGAGTGTATGTGGTGGGGCCTACCACATGCATCCAATCGATATAAAACATTCTGCCTATGAATTCTGCCTACGAATTCTGCCTGAGTAGCATTACCCCCAACAAAATAATCCCATTTCAAATGCAACAAAAAATTAATATAACTCATTCTATGGTTATGTGAGCATAGTGATCGACTCATAAAACATCCACGATCCATGATTGTGAAGTAAACTATAAATCTCTTCTGATTTTATGAAGCTTAGAAACAAATAGGATGGGATTCAAAATTACAAATTATATAATTTTTTGCGATCAAGCATCATGTAAAAGGGCACATTCTGGGAAAAAGGAAAAGCATCATGTATAAGGGCAACTTCCATTGGTAGAAAATTTTCTGCACCGGTACACAATTTTTTGTGGAGCTGTGATTGTTTTCACACCGCTGCATAATGCACTGCTCAGTAAAGCAAACTCAACATAGTAAAATAAGCAAAATGGATACAAATATTTTTACATAGAAAACCCCAAAGGGAAAAACCACGGGGCCTAGTCCAGCCAGATTAAAATCCATTATAAAAAAGAGATTACAACTTGGTTAACAGTTCAGTTAGCCCATAATCCCTAGTTACTTCTTGACACAGACTGATCCACCAAACTCACACTCAAAGTCTCCGACTTTGCGGTCCACTACGTCAACAAATTGCACTCCACGTGTGATCTGCCTACTCAATAGCTATTTGATCTCCAGACTAGTCGTACAGCCAACCTCGATTGATCAATTAGTTTTAATCTTAAAAGGAAATTATTGTTTTGGACAATTCGATTAATAGAGGACACATGCCGATTGATAGACATGCTTCCAGTGCCCTTAGGTTCACCCATCCATCAATCGAAGTGCACTAACTTCTATACTGAAAAAATTCCATACAAAGAAGTTTCTAATAACACTTTAATGCAATTCAATTAGGATTTTTCCAAATCAGAACACTAA
Organism: Cornus controversa; assembly: GCA_026545225.1. Taxonomy (NCBI): domain Eukaryota; kingdom Viridiplantae; phylum Streptophyta; class Magnoliopsida; order Cornales; family Cornaceae; genus Cornus; species Cornus controversa. Next base: position 29,839,076 of record CM048846.1, on the reverse strand, counting down.
GTATAAAACCCTCCTGCATGAATGCATGAAACCTAATTTGGCAAGTGTATATAGTAGTTCCAACTTACCTTTATACCCTTGGCTTTGAAGATTACCATTCTGGTCTTGTTTTTAACTTTATTTTCAATTTTTCCCTTGGACAAGAGGTAACTAACTTGACACTAACTTTTAAAATCAAATTAAAACTAAAAATAAAATATTACAGACTCTAGTTTTGGTCATGAAATATGCTAACATAAGTCCTATTGACCTAACACAACTCAATGACATCTATGATAGCAATATTCCCAACACAATGGCACTAAGTCCTAACAGTTTCATCTCCAAATGTTATATTACCTCGCCAAAGAGTGACAAAGGCCTCACTATAACTTAACTAAAACTTATTCCAACTATCTTAACTTGAATATACAAATCCTTTTCCACCATTCAGTTTGTCTCCGTAGTTAAACCCATGGTTCTCAGTCACAGATGCCGACGCGGAAGTGGACACAGTGTAACGAACTTGGACCCATCTCAGTGTAACATAACAGAATCAGTTATTGCAATTGTGAATTATTTTTATCCTCGCACATAGGGCTCATCATGCACCAATACAAAAAAATTTTAAACATAATTCGATAAAAATGAGTTTTTAGTGAATTTTAGAACTTTTTACTCAATTTTTGACGATCGTTTAAAACAAGTAGTGACTTATTCTATTAAAAAAACTTACTAATTACAATTTTTTACTAAATAAATAAATAAAAATAAACTTAAACATGAAATAAATAAAAATAGATACCATAAAACACATAAAATAGGTTGCACAAGGATACAAGTGTCTTTGACATGATAAATTGAGCTTTGTGGCATCAAGCCCAAACAGCACTAAAGTGCATTAGAAAATGAACACAGTGCACTTGGCCCATGCGTACATATTGGGCTTTGTTTCTCATTTTCAAGGGAAATGGAGGATTTGAAAAAAAAAATGGAGGATGGGTAATAATTGCAACAAAACATCATTTCATAATTTAGACTTCAGAGCTCCTCCACCATCTAGATCTTCTCTCCCTATCTCACCCCCCTTTTACTCCTTCTGAATTCTGCCTTTCATCCCTCTCTCTCACACACACTCTTTTTCTTTCTTTTTGTATCTTCTTTCTTTCTCCTATTTGTGTTGCAATAATTTGTCTTTGCATTGTACATATGCTTTTACTTTGTCTATGAACAGGAGAAGAGGAGATCATTTGCTAAGAACCAGAGAAGAAGAGCAAACAACCAAAGGGTTTGTAGCCCAATGGTATAACCTCCCCATCCTCAAAGAGGAGAGGAGGGGTTCGAGCCCCGGTGTGGGCAAAAAAGTGTGAGCCCCTCAATTAGGGAGAAAAAAGAAAAGAAAGAGCAAACAAAGAGCCTACTGCTTTAGATACTCACATGCAACAACCCCTTTTATCCTCGTGCTTCTTTTTATTTATTTTTCTTTTGTAATTCAGACTTTAAGCTCCTCACACCAGAACCAGCTGGCTCCGTAACAAAGCCGGCCGATTCTTGGCAGCAATGGCCATTTCTCTAGAGTACCAGCTGCTTCTCTTGACAAACGGCCGCTTCACTTGTGAATTCCAAGACACACTGATAAATTGGCAAGGCTTGGTATCGCCATGTTCAAAATCCGTTGTGAACTGGCCGATTCGTAGCAAATCAGCTGGTTCGCCGAACCATATGTTGGGTTGGCTAAAATTCCTATTGTGATTAGGTTTCTATTATAGAGTTGTGTCTTATTAGGTAATTTCTTAGAAGGCAAGTCTTGGTTTCAAGGAAGGAAAGTATTTGTTAGGCAAGTCTTGCGTTCTAAGGAATTATAATCCTTGTCCACCAAGAAATTGGATTTTGGGCTCTATAAATAGTTACCTATGTTATAAGTTGAGACAAGTGAGAAGAAAAAATGCAATACTCTCATTGTATTTGAGAGATTACTCTCATTGTTTTGAGAGAGCAACTCTTGCGTAGAGGTAATACTCTCATTGTTATTGAAAGAACACTTAGAGAGAGAATTCTTGTTTAGAATTTGTGATTTCCTTTTGAGTGAGATTGGGTGTATAAGGGTTAAGGGTTGAGAGTTGAGAGTTGAGTGTACTTTTGATACAATTCTTCAACTTGTACTGTTACAATCTATATAGTGAAATCTGGCTCTCCGTGGATGTAAGCTTGTTTAGCCGAATCACGTATAATTCTTGGTGTATTATTGCAAATTTCTTCGTGTTTGTTTACTTATCATCACATCGTAATATTTGGTGGTTCGTAATTGGGGGCTTGTTTCTCAACAAACTGATATCAAAGCTTCAAGGTGCACGCAAGGTGTTTGATGAAAGTCTTTTCTAGATTTTTCTTTATAATACGGGTGTTGTTCGTCTTGGGTACTTATGACAATCATGACCGGTAATATTGCTACACAATACAAGGTGGAGAGATTTGATGGTAAAGGTAACTTCTTCCTATGGCAAAGGAGGGTGAAGGACATCCTGGTTCAACAAGGCTTAGCGCGAGCGTTGAAAGGGAAGGATGGAAAATCAAACAAAATGTCAGTTGGCAAAATATAGAGTCAAGGTGTGTTAGCACTATTCGACTCTGTATTGGGGTTGTTCTCACAATTTACAAAGGTGACACACTTATTCAACATGAGTGGTTTTTAGATTCACTCAAGTTGCGGTATAATCTAATTTCCTTGAACCGATTGGACCCCATGGGCAGCAAGTGCTCCATTGCAAGGAGAGTCATGAAAATCACCAGGGACTGCATGGTATTAATGCGAGGAGAATAGAGTGGAGGTTTGTATCGTCTGGTGGGGAGTGCCAATGGCACTCAGACTTCGATTGTGGATAGGAAACGGGGTGGACATGGTAACAAGATCTTGAGATGTGTTTCGTTTAATTTATCGAAGACACGGGTTACTCGTTTTCGGACAGACGAGAGTGAGATGAAAGTTTTTGCTTGGAGAAGGGTTGCATCGAAACCCCCTTCCAAAGTCACTTGATAGTATTGACTTGATACAGCTACATGAATATATTGGCAGTGTGAATCAAGGAAAGTATTGTTTTAGATTTGATTCAGGTTATGTAACTGGAGTTTAAAAGGCCGATGGATCGTTTGTGGATTTGCAGACGGGAGTCTCGTGTATTGAAGACTCGTCAAAATTTTTGCCAAGGGGGAGATTTGTTGGGCTGACTAAAATTCTTATTGTGACTAGGTTTCTATTATAGAGTTGTGCCTTATTAGGTAATTTCTTAGAAGGCAAGTCTTAGTCTCAAGGAAGGAAAGTACTTGTTAGGCAAATCTTGGGCTCTAAGGAATTGTAATCCTTGTCCACCAAGGAATTGGGTTTTAGGCTCTATAAATAGTTACATATGTTATAGGTTGAGACAAGTGAAAAAAAAAGAGGTAATACTCTCATTGTATTTGAGAGGTTACTCTCATTGTTTTGAAAGGGCAACTCTTGCATAGAGGTAGTACTCGAATTGTTATTGAGAGGACACTTAGAGAGAGAATTCTTATTTAGAATTTGTGATTTCTTTTTGAGTGAGATTGGGTGTATAAGGGTTGAGAGTACTCTTGATACTATTCTTCAACTTGTACTATTACAATTTATATAGTGAAATCGGGTTCTCCGTGGACGTAGGCTTGTTTAGCCGAACCACGTATAATTCTTGGTGTGTTTTTGCAAATTTCTTCGTGCTTGTTACTTATCATCACATCGTAATATTTAGTGGTTCGTGATTGGGGGCTTGTTTCTCAACACCATGGTTAAACCTTATGCTATTATGCATTACTTTACTACCACAATAGAGGGAAAATTTACTCTTCCCTTGGCCTAACAACTCTCATTGTAGAAAATGCCACTTTCTTTCATATTATATGGAGTGAATGCATTTCACATTATGTATGAAACAGATAAATTATGTAGGTGATATCACATTGAGAATGACAAACAAATTATGTTTTAGATTATGTTGCCTTTTATGTACAACAAGCTGTTTTGATTCTTGGTTATGATTAGTCAAATTCTGGATATCAATAGGTAATATGGTTTTAGTACTTGACAAGATATAAGAAAGATTGTGGCAATAGTTCAGCAGTAAAAACAAATTCTTACCTTCCCAACACCAATGCGCATGGTGAGAGGTCTAGCACGTTTGTAGCTGCTGTCAAAAACTATCCCATCAGCAAACCTTGCAGTGTAGTGAACCTGAAAAACAAAAAAGAGAATAAAACTCATGAAATTGCAACTGGCAGTCTGATTAATATTACATGATAATATATTAATATCCTAAACTATTATTCTGAAAATATATGCTTCAAGTCTTAAAATAGTAACACAGGCCCAGATGTCATGTCTGTGGTAGGATTTACTAAAAATAGGAAGGAAAATTTAATGCATGGCCAGCTACAATAATGAAATAGTGGATATATTTGTTCCCATCATCTCGTTTGAATAATTGTCTCAAGGAACATGTATTGTATTTTTTCTTCTTCAAACAGTTTATTAATGGTTGGTTTTGTTGGTGAGTCTCCACATTTCTTGACATGTATGCATTAAACATATCTTAGTAGCCTGGAACAACATCAATCAGCAACAAAAGACACAATAAATGATACTTATCATTAAAAGATTCAACACGGGACAAAACCAATCAACAACAAGAGAAGCAATCGGTCACTTATATTTAGATTATACTCGATGTAACTTTTCCATGAGGCAATTCATCAAGCCACAGTTTGACTAATTTGTGCACTAAATCCTAAATACTGGATGCTATACATAGTGCACCAGGATCTAACTGAAAGGGGGTGATCCAATGTCGTTATGAGTGGATAATGCATGCCTCAATTAATCAAAACCAATGAGGTCTACTCCAATCATTGTCATGTTTCTTAATCTTGCTCAATCTTCTTCAATACAAGCATTACATTAAGAATCAATTAATCATTAAGATGTGGCTTTGCATTGGCTACAAATAACAATCATGTTTCTACTTTTTTTACACCATGGATGTGGCACACTTAGATTCTTTATCAAAATTATTTGTACCATTGATCGAGCAAATTGGCATCAAATAAAATTGGAAGTTTCTGTTCCTATTTTTTCTCTCTCATAATTTTTTCTTTGGAGTCAAAGAAGTGAGTAAGAACCTCATAAATCACATAAATTTGTAAAAGAAATTTGAGCAGCCCAAATTGGTACTTAACTGAAGATAATGCTACGAGAAGGGGAAGACTAAAACTAACATAAGGGTCGAGTTGGAAAAAGACTGTTGATATGGGATGTTAACCACCATCTGTGTGGCCTTCTTTTGTTCCAACACGTGTTTCAATTTTAATTATCAGGGTACCGATGAGATTTGAACATAGGACGTTGCCTGCTCTAATTCCATGTTAACCATCTTCTGCTCTAAAAGTTTAACCTGTTAGAGAGGGTGTAACTTTAATATTAAATCCTTCAACACGGGATTCATGCAACAAACCCAAAATAATTGGAAAAAATTGTTGAGTTGAATTGGATCAAAAGTACATTGGGTAGTACAAAATTTATGAAACATACTAAGGGTTTTTTTAGAGAACATCATGAATAATATGTTTACTTCCTTGAACAAGCATTAGACAATAAAAACTAACATCCGACCCTTGCTGTCACCAGTCCAGGCCTCGGTAGTGGTCCAACCAACAACTACATACGAACATCCTCATTAACAGGTCTTCTAACTTCTTAAAATATGTCGTAAATAATTTCCACTAGTTGTTCTTCAAAGAAACACCAAGGCAAGCTCCAAGAACAACTTCAATAAAATACAATTCACTAGGGTTCACAACATAACTATCAGACCATGTGTAGGAAAGCTCTCACAATGTTGTGTGTGAGATTCTCTAGTCTTTTTATAGCTTTAGAAAACCTAGTGCAAGTTAAATTGATAAATGGCAACTTTTTGGACTTAGAAGCTCTTAATTATCAATAACTTGTTAACTTGGATAGTTGATATTTTGTCTTAAGCTTGACCAGTAGGTAATTGTACTCAATTGATCGTCGACTTATCACCACTAGCTGATTGGTCGCCCTTCCACTCTATTGGCTCCTGACGTTCTGTCTCGTTTAGGATTGATTGATAACTCTACTAGAAATAGTCCAAAGTGTTCAAATCAGATAAAAATACATTTTATTTTTTGAACATATTAGATGCTTATTTGGGGTGGTCAACCTTCATAGTCCATTAGTTTACTAAGTCAAAATTTCCATGCCTAGTACTAATAGTGTGCCATTCAAGTTGATTAAGATCATTGAATCCATTCATTTTTGTGACTTCTTTTCAGTTTCAATCTTCAGTTTTTAATCACTTCATTTCCGGCAAATCAACATATACTGAATGAACATGGATTAACTCAAACTGACTTCCAAATTAATTAACTACAACCAATGTTTCGATTATAGAATTTGCCAAGACATAGCAATAAGTTCTAACAATTCTTAGGCAGAAGAACAAAAGGCATCAATGCATTGAACAAGGATTTGATCAATTGAAGTTTTCGGATGGTTTCGACTACTTGTGGACATCGTTGGTCAGGTATGAGAGTTATGTAGTCTAAGTAAAGTGGTGAGAACACATACATTTCGAAACGAGAGATTCCGACCTTGAAAAGTAGGGTTTTTGAGCAATTTTTCAAAACTATCAAGGTCTCAAACCTGGACCAGTCCAAGAGGTCTCAGGACTTCGAATTTTAACATGCAGAAGCCTGGACCGGTCCAAGCCTCCTCATGTTTCTACGTATATCTGGTGCATTCTTTAGTTTATAGCACTTTATTTTATTTACTTTCTTTGTGAGATTGCTTTAAATTTTTAATTGGACTTAAAATTGGGATAATCCGAAAAATTAAGCAAACGAGCGAGTAAACCTATTCACCCCCCCCGGGTTTTAATCAAACTTTCGCAGCCGCATCCGCATCGCGCAACTCACATTCACAACTTGAAAGATATTGATGTGACAACGGTTTGTACCATGGATATATTAATGTGACATCGAACGTATGATTTGTCTTGCATAGCGTCTGAAATAATAGATGAGAGTCGAGGGAAATTTCACTCACAAAAAGAATACATCATTTGTTACATTGAATCCTGATATTTTATTATTTGTTATATACCAATAGGCAAGGCCTATTTAAGAAGAGGTCACTTGGGGCCTTTTTGAATGTCCCCATGAATTTCAATGGTTCCATTCATTTCTTTATATAAGAAATGTCATTTTCAACGGAGATATTGAAGAAAATGGAAGTCTTCATTATATCTCCTATTAAACAAGCTTTTTCAGTTTTTATTGGAATGACAACAATTAATATTATTAACATTATTTTTTTTATATAAGATTCCACTTTCCAAAATGGCTCCATTCAAGATGATAGAATTTTATAACAAAAAGACATTGAATAGTGGGCCAACTAAATTCAAGGGATGTCCAAACAGACTCTTAGTGTATGTTCTTAGTAATGGCATGGTCTTCACTGCATAGGCAAGAGAAAGAAAAATAATTAGTTAGTATTATGCAAGAATACTTTAGAAACAGAAGATCTGAAACCGTGCTAAAGCAAGATTGAATATCCAGACATAGAACTTTACTTAAATCAATAGTAGAAATTAGGTAATAAGTTAATATTATAATAAGAACACCTACTAAGTACTAACAAACTCCTTTATCTTGGGCCAAGAAAAGGATGTCAGCCATAGAATTATCTAGAAACCCAATAACAATAAAATCACAATATAGATTGGCATTGAGCCAAACATTTGTACAATGGTTATGCATAAATTGAGAAGGCATGTTGGGGAAGAGGTCTCTGAATGCTTGTGGTTTACTAACGATGTAATTTCTACTAAGTTGACTAAAGTAAGGATAATTTCTATCTTAAAATTAAGAAGAGATCATTAAACTACAAAAGATTTTAAGCTTAGTACATGTGAGTTGTAATTGCAGTACAATATTCGAGGTGCAATTTTTTTTCTTGACCTGGCTGGAAAATAATACGGACACTCACTTTACCCCTGTGGGGACTTAAACCCTCGACCTTCCACTACAAGAGGTAGAGAAGATATCACTTGACTACAACCCTTGGTTTTCAAAGTGAAAATTTAAGGAGTGGTGAAAATTATGGTATTAAAATACCAGATAGTTCAGGACTCTTTGTCTTAAACTAATCGTCCATAAAGACTGGAGAGAAATTGTCCAATAAATCATTTAGTCAATGCAGGATGAACCGAAGGAAACTAAAGTGCTTCTACAATACTATGCGACCAAAATATACCTATCAATTTCAAGAAAAAATTCTATAAAAAGGTTACGAGGTAATCCATGCTTCGTGGTGTACAACACTCCAATCTAATTAATCACATCTCCACATATTAAGCATAGTCAAAATCAGATTGTTGTAATGGAAGCAACAGAATGAGAAATAAATATATGCATGAGAAACCAAAGGCAGAATCAGCCAACATCAAGCTGAAAAAGAGCAACCTAAGATGACTTGAAACTGTGGGGCAAAAACCCATAACTACAATTCAAACCAATTTAATTTTGGGTCTGTGTTAATGGGGATCAATACAACATAGTACAGGGCAGTGTGGTTGACTATCCGGTGATACATTGATATGAATACATATAAATATAAAGAAATTAAGAAAATTGTATACGCAATGAAGCAATCATGTTCGTCAAAATGCCTAGACAAACAGCAATATAAAAGAATCTCACATAAGTAGCTATATATATATATATAGTGATTGTAATACTGACATTGATAAGCTCGCCATAAGGAGCCTCCTCACCAAACCCAACAGCGAGGTCGCAGTAACCAAGGCCTGAACGGGCGAAATTGAGCTCGCAGGAAGGCTCTGCTACGGTGGCGTAGTACTCGATTCTGGTGGCTGAGGCATCGAAGGGTGATGAAGCCACCATTGAAGCAGCCAGAAGACCAACACCCAAATCGAATATCTTCCTCCTGCTATTTCTACTGGAAGGAATCGAGTTAAGAGAGGAACAGAGAAAGCGAGAAAAAGAAGAGTTAGCTTTGAAGGTGATTTGGGGTTTGGGATTGAAGGTTTGAAGGGTGTGGGGCTTTGGTGTCACGATGGATAGTGTAGAGACCGCCATTATCTGTCTATCACCCTGTGCGATGCTCTCTCTTATCTCCCTCTCTATCTACAGCTTCTGGGAAACGAAACCGCGCGAGAGTATTCATTTTCTTCGAGGAAAAGGGACCCACCACCTTCTTCCACAAATGCTAGGATAAGCTTGTGAGTTGTGAGCAAAGGAGTGTGATAGGCTTTTCTTTCCCAAGCAATTTATTTATGGTAAATTCTGTAGCCTTATTATATAAATTTGACTCGAAAAAGTTTTGAAAGTCTAAAGTAATTAGTGGAAAAAAATTAAAAAATAACACTGATTACTCTTATCAACATTCTCATAAGAGTACGCTTTTTTTTTTTTTTTTTCAGATTGTTATTATATTATTTAAGTCAAATATAAATTTAAAAGTAAAAAGATGAGTGCAAAATAAGGAGTTGTTTGGAAATGTTGTGGATTTCAAATTCCAGTTTGTGTTTTCAAATTTCAGGTGTCAAATTTTGTAATCGTGTTTGGTAACTTTAATTTTATTTTAAAATTTTAAAAATCACGCGAGAATTCACTGCCACTTTCCTTCTAAAACTGAAAGTTTGAAATCTAAGCTTTCAAAATGTAATTCCACTTTGAAGTGGCACTGTAGTAGCTACAGTGCCCACTTAAAGTTTACGGACCTCCGTCTTAAACGATAAAGGCCGCATAAGCTTTGATTTTGCTTTCATGGTAGGTAACCTTGTCAAACCTTAGCTCTCACACTTCCCTTTTATCCACATACTCTCTATAAAAATCTTTATAATATCTCTCTTTCTCCACTTCACCATTGGGTTTATGCAGCACTATCTGTGTTTCTTTGTAGAAACCGTGCCCAATTTTGGCCGATTTTTATTTTTTTATCATTTATTACTTTAAATGCATTTTAAATAATATTTAATGTGTTTTGAATGTGAGAAACGTGTTTGGAGAGTTGTTTTAGGGTTTTAGAAAGTTTTGGGAACTTTTGGGAAAGTTTGACCTTTGGTCAACGGGGTCCCGGGATTAGATTTAATGAGTCCAAGAACTCGGATATTTTTTTGAAAAATTTTATTTTTGGTTATAGACTAATTAGAATATTTGGAGAGACGTAGAAGTGATTTCGAGTCCATAACTTCTTTCAGATTCAAAAACAGAGGTCGGGAAGGTACGTTAAGTGAACTAGGGGCATTTTGGTCCTTTTGCGCCCTAGGGCTTATAAATATCTAGGAGACAGATATTTACAGATTATTTTCACTCTCTAATCAGCCGTGAACCTCTCTTCTCTCTCTTCTTTGTGTCCTTCTTCTTCTCTCTAGAATTAAAAGGTGTTAGGGCTTGATTCGGAAGGCGCTGAAGAAGGGAAGTGTGTTCTACGCGGCAAAGGCTTCGCTTGGAACCAAACAAAGTCACGGTTAGGTAACTTTGGTCTTGGTAAAAGTGTGGGATAACTTGAAACTAAAGCTATTGAGGTAGGGGATGTGTGTTGTGTCTTCTTATTTTATGTCTAAGCATAAAATAGGTGTTTTCTTTTCATGTGATATTCTTCCTTTAATGGGAATTAAAAATGTTCTTGTGGTTATTTTTCAAATACACATAAAGTGATATTATATGAAAAATTTGCGAGAACTTAACAAGTTTATGAGTTAATCTAAATTTGAAAGCTCAATTTCCATGGAGCTTTATTTATAGTTTTTATATTGTATGAGGTGTCTAATTGTTGTATTTATACGAAGCATATTGATCTAAATAATGTTCCTTTGAAATGTTTTGCTTCCTACTTTGTTCTATCTATGATTTAGTTTCTATCTACAACTTCATTTCTATTTCCATTTGAGTTGGATCTATTTGGTCATTTGTATAGTGTTACTTTTTTTCCCCTTCAAGTTCTTAGTATTATTAGAATATTGAAATTGAGACTTCTATGACTTGCTCAGATTTTGTGGTGTGATGCAAGTACTTGCTTGGATTTTGTGAGAAAGTGTCAAGACAATTGAAAGTCAATATTTTCTAGGAAATGAACAATGTGAAGTTCGTGTGTGGATCGATGTATAGCAGTGCTAGGTTTTTGAATGGAAAGATAATTGCACATTGATCAATTGTTCAATAGAAGTACTAGAAAATTGAAAATATTTTTGACAAATGAATTTCCTTTTTTTTATTTTGGCACATAGATTGGTTGTGAAATGTACTTCTTTAGTCTTTTGATATGTTAATGGTGTATTTAATGTATTGGTTTAGTTATTCGCATTAAGTGATGCATGTTTTAATGGATTTGTTGGCTTTGTTATGTTTAATTGTAATTGTTCGAAATACAGGTCATGTGTAGATGATTAGGTAGAATTTCAGGGTGCTTTTATTAAAAATATATATATATTTTATTAATGAGGGGCACGAAATCCCGTTTATAAAAGTACATTCAATGTATTAAAAAGGGGCTGGTATGCCCTAAAAGAATCATTAATGAGAGATTATACACCTCGTTAATAAATTTATTAGGTAGACAATAAAATTTTAGACGACTTGTATTTTACTTTTTTACGAAAGCCCGTATATGACATAAATTAATTATTAATGAGGGAATCTTCATCTTGTAAATAAATATATTACGTAGACAAAACATATATTGACGGGAAAAAATCTTACTTTTTTACAAGATTAATTGTTTCCCGTTAAAAATTTAGAGTATTTGGGGGACCTTAATAGTCGTGAGCCTTTTGTGCACCGTAAATGACTTTTCACGGCGTTTTTGGCCTCTTGTAAAAGGCCTTCTTTCTTGTAGTGGGTGGCCACATATTCGGCTTTCGCCATTGATAATGCTACAGAATTTGGTTTCTTACTAGACCATGACACAAGAGAATGTCCATGGAAGTGACAAGTGCCAATAATGCTTTTTCTATTGATCGTGCACCCAGAAAAATCGGCATCCGAATAACTTATGAGGTTAAAGGATGTAAACTTAGGAAACGAAAGTCCCAAATCAATTGTACCACTCAAATATTTGAAGATTCATTTTATAGCACTTAGATGAGATTCTTTGGGACATGATTGGATGCTTGCACATAAGTAAACACTAAACATGATGTCCGGTCTACTTGTCATCATGTATAAAAGATTTCTAATCATTCCTCTATACTTCTTGATATCTACATCTTTTCTTTTTTCATCTTTATAAAGTTTAGAGGCATTACTCATAGGAGTTTTAGCATGTTTATCATCCTTCAAGCCAATTTTGTTTAGCAAATTCTTAGCATATTTGGATTGGCAAATGAATATACCATCCAATGATTGTTTGATTTGCAATCCAATAAGAAGTTAAGTTTACCCATCATGCTCATCTTAAACTCATTTTGCATTTTAGAGGTAAACTATTTGCATAACTTCTCATTTGTTGATCCAAAAATTATATCATCAACATAAATTTGAATAATGAACAAATTTTCATCAATGATTTTTGTAAAAAGTGTATTGTCAATTTTCCCCCCAAGAAAATCATTTTCTAGTAGAAAACTACTAAGTCTCTCATACCAAGCTCTAGGAGCTTGTTTCAAGCCATACAAAGCTTTTGATAATTTGAAAACATGGTTTGGAAGGTCATGACTTTCAAAGCCCGGGGGTTGTTATACATAGACTTCTTCTTCTATGAAGCCATTCAAGAATGCATTTTTCACATCCATTCGATATAACTTGAAGTTCTTATCTGAAGCATAGGCAAGGAGCATTCTAATTGCTTCTAATCTAACTATTGGTGCAAAGGTTTCCTCATAATCAATTCATTCTTCTTGGTTGAAACCTCGGACAACAAGTCTCATTTTATTTCTCACAATAATGCTCGATTCATCTTTCTTATTTCTATACACCCACTTAGTGCCTATGACGGTTTGGTCCTTAGGTCTAGAAACTAACTTCCAAACTTGATTTCTTTCAAATTGACTAAGTTCTTCTTGTTGGAAATTAAGACATTGATCACATTTGGGCAGAACAAATTCCCTAATATGGGCAAGTGCACTGTGAGACCTTAAAATTTCAGAAGAATAACCTTCATGAGTGAATGTCACCTTTGGATAGACATCACTCACTTTGGATACCACCTTGAAACGGTCACTTTACCGGTCTTTCTAAACCCCAAGGAAAGACCTAAACTTTAAAATTACATTTTATTTAGGTTTAAAAACTTCTTTATAATACACATAAAAATAAACCCAAATATTGTGAAACAAAAAAATGAACATGGATCACAAATAACTTGAATATAAATAAAGGAAATATATTTATAATCATCCATGCACATAAAAAAAATTCAAAAGAAACTTATTACAATCGACCAACTTGAGGAGGCTCTAGAACCTAGATCTATCCTGATGTAACATACACCAAGATATATATCTCAATTTTGAAATAGTATACATCAACTATATTCATGGAGATAAAATTCAGAAAACATGTATAAACAGAAACATATTATTTGGTTTCAGAAATCATGATATCAAACCTTTTCTCTTTATCAATATAAGCATATAACCTTATAAACAAAAACATATTATTTGGTTTTAGAGATGTCAAAGATTCAAAACATTGCACAGAGACTCCAACACACCTTTACACATAACAATTATATACATGATCATACATGTAACCCACACCAAATAATATATAAACACCGTAATACTAGCTTTGCACTCACAACGCAAAACTTAAAAATTCATATGCGTAAATGCAACAATTCCAGAAAGATTCACAAAACAAACTATATTTGGAACTCAATTTCTTGATTTCTACACGAAAAAAAAAACTTTAGCCTTAACCTTGGCTCTGATACCAATTGATGGAAATTAATCCATACTGAACATGTAGAAATAAAAAATACTGCAATAATTATAAAGGAGATTTAATTGACGTACCTGATTGAAGATTAAACTTTATGATACCTTTGAGTTTTCTACAAGAGTTCCTTATAGTGCACTACCCCCGTCTTGGTGTTGTTAATACGATAGGGTTGAATAAGGGTTATGAAACAATTATTTATAACAACAGGGGGGATGACTTCTTTACAAATAAAATACATAAGTCTTCCTTCCTATCATAGAAACCTAGATATCAACGGTTAGGATTAAATCCCACCAAATGAAGTTAGAAAACCACAATCCAATGGTATAAATCTTATACTGTCAATTAGACCACAAATTGACAAGTATAACCCCAACCCATCAAGTAACAATAATTACATTGTAATCTAATTTTATAAAATAGTGCATACAACCACAAGTAAAAATATTTTATTTATTTAAAATATTCTAACACTTCTTGCATAGCTAAGATCCAATACTCATCATTTTCGACCTCATGAAAGTTTTTTGGTTGTATTTGAGACACAAATGCCAAATGATTACACACATCTCTAAATTGAGATCTTGTACCAACACCCATGGATGGATCACCTATAATTTGGTTTAGAGGATGATTATGGACTATTCTCCAACTTATAGGGAAGGCGTGATTTGGATCACTTTGGGTGATCTCATTATTGGCTTCCTTATTTTGAGGAGGCGTTTGGTTATAAATCGATCAGCCAAATAGGTCGATCGATTGCGGGCGTGCCAGAGCCGTAGTGTCAGCTCGATATAAACAATTTGATCGAACACAAGTATCTCCTTTGGAAATCTTATTGGATCAGGTGATTAGGTAGAGAGAATACGAAACTCCCTATTAAGTTCTTTCCTTGCCTCAATTAAGAGGACTTTTAATCGTGTGCAAAGAATTATGAGACTGAATCGTAGAAAGGAGGAGGGAGGTAGAAAGAGGGAGAAATAGATTAAGAGATAGATTAGAGGAGGCCGAAAGCAACAAAATTGAGGGAGATGTAGATCGAGTAAGAAGCAAAACAATATTCTGGGAGAATATTGTGAGAGAGATAGATTGCACATGATGCAATTATTTTATGGTGGTTGTTGTGAACCCCAAATATAAATTTCTTGTTCGTTTATTTATAGAAGAAATTGAGTACATCACTTGTATTTACAAGATAATTATAAAAATAAAATAACAAAGAAAACATCATTGGTGATTTATTAACCTCTTCATACAAGAGTCCATACTCAGTCCAAAACTATCCACGCGGTCTCTCCCCTTCCTAATCCAGCAGAATTATTAAAGTCATTCTTTATGAGGAGTCCACCAGTACCTTTACTCATCCATGTTCATTCCAGTCTTTTATTATCCATGAAACTCATAGGAGTCCCCTTATCAGTTTGTCACAATATGGTGCCCAAGTCTTTTTAAACTATTGTATCCATCTTATAGGATTAAGTGATATTCATGTATGTCCATGTATATGCACATGCACATGTATAGATATACTGTGCGACTAATTATATAGGTATGTGCATGTTATCTATTAGGACAACTTTATATCATATTTCGGCCCCTTTGAGTTTTATTCTTGGAAAGCCTCCTCATCAGCCTTGTTAAGATAGCTTTTATACTGGCTGCCATGTGGCACCAAGTTTTAGTGCCAACAACTGCCCCCCGAGTTCAAATTTTTGGTATGAGCCTTCTACCTTATCGTGCTAATTCCAAGAAGTTATGAATTTGAATACTATTTTATCCCTATCCATCAGCTGCACGCTTGAAATTAGTGCCCACAACACTAATCCATCCTTAAATCTTGATCACCCCTTATTGAAACTCGACTATTCCCCTTTCTTCCTCACAAACTCTGCTGCCTCCTTCCAACAACAAACCCTAACTCGCTTCCTGCTCTCTCTGGTTCTATGGCCCCCAAATCTACTAACTTAGCACTTCCTTCTGATGATCCTACTTCTAATGCTAAACAAGCCGAGGCAACTATCAATGCCACTACCCTCAGCCAATTCTACCTGGACATTTTTTTTGACCTCCCCAATGGCTCCAAAGGGCTTGGCCCTGCCTTCATAAAGGAGATGCCCTCTGATGTTTCATCTTTCTATCCCTTGGCCGAGAAACATCTCATGCTTCAAAGCCTAATGACCATAAACAAACCCCCAGTTACCCAGTACTAACTTCAAAACTGGCATTTAGTTAATTCGGATTGGAATGCCAGGGTAGATCGTGTTTCTATTGAGAAAGGAAAACTATGGAAAGCTTGCGGCATTTATGATAACATCCAACTCAACACCATGCCCATGATCCATGATAAATATCTTATTTGTTCTGCTACCCTATTCTGGTCGATTATGACTAATTCCCTCCATCTGCCTTATGGAATGATTTCTCCAACCGTCCGGGACATTTGTGTGTTAATTGGGCTCAAGGCGACGAGCATTGAAGTTAGTTCCCTTCTATCTGAATTGATTATGTCCTTCCACTATTCGCCAAAAACCACAGGCAGTAAAGCCACTATCTCTTCCTGCTGCCCTTTTTTGATGGCCACCAGAAAGACTTCTGGGCCTATTAGTGATGACGAGCACATCACATTCCTTCTTTACTACCTGAACAAATGCCTCCTTGGTGTACCGTCTTTACAAGTTATGAAGGATGTCACCGAGATTGCCCTTGCTCTTGCTGAGGGAAAAACCCTTGCCCTGGCTCATTTTGTTCCGTGCTACCTTTATAGAGGTCTTTTCGACCTTGTGATGACCAATTATGTTCGATCAGGTGGCCCCTTCTGGTTATTCCAGATCTGGCTGAGGGCTTATTTTCCTGAACTGAACCCAGTGATTTCTCCACTGGCCAGTGACTCCCTAGTCCTTTTTCTTATGCCTCGACTATGCCTAAGGCTCAATCCTTCAGTGATTGCATCAAGTTTTTTCTTTAGTGTCGCCAACGTTTGGCCTCACAATTTTTTCCATTCTTAAGCCTTTCTCATATTCCAACCTGGCTCCAACCTCCCACAAGTTTTTCCACCAAACGGGAGTTGGACGACTATAATGCTTCTTGGGCTAGTTTTCTGTTAAGTCGAGATCTCCATTATAGTATTGCCCCTCTGCATTATTCGAACAACCGAGTAAGGGTGGAATCCTATAACTCAGCTCAACTTGCGAGGCAAATTGGCTTTGTGCAGTTAATTCCCTTGCCTCTGTACTTCTCATACAATTTAACCTTTGATGATAGGGTCAGGTTTCAAGATGACCGATATGTCTTAGATGTATCAGAAAAAAACAAGAATGCGACCGATCGGTTACGGTTTCAACCCTTCATTTCTCAACCCCAAGCTGATCCTTCTTTTAACACTTGGTGGGCTTCCCACATCGCCATGACCTTGGACGTTGATGAGTCTGTCTTCTTCCAGCGCCTTACCAACAACTTTAAATTTTCGATTGTTAGCTATCAAGGAGAATATATATCTCCCTTTGCTTCGCCCAAAAAGGATGTGAAAGCTCCCACCAAGAGTGCCTCCGTGCCCCTTTATTGTTGGCGCCCCCACAACCACCAGAACTAGGTCAAAGTTTAAGCAAGGTAGCTTGATTTATGTACTCTTAACTCTTAACTGTAGTTCTCGATCTGACTTTGTTCTTTCACAGCTCAATCTTCCAGTCATACCATTGGCGATCAGCCAAACGACCTTATGGCTGAGGAGGATCCCTAGGTCGAGGAAATCCAGAGCCAACCCCAGCCAACAGTTGAGACGTTACAGCCTTTTCCACCTAAGGTAATCTTCAAACTTCATTATGTTCATTTTCCCTGATGGGTACTCTAACATTATCTTCCGTTTCAGCCCAAAAGAAAGAAAACTACCACCAAGAGTTCACTAAAGGGTACCAAGCTCATCTCACATCCCTCCCTGGATCCAGCATCAGATTCTGATGACCAACCTCTTATCAAGAGAGGTAAAAGAAAGTCGAGCTCCTTTCCATAAGTATCTCTTTCTCTGTGCTTACCATGTTTATTGATTTTGCTTGAATTATCCTCCACATTATTACTCCTGTAGGTCGATCCTAAGGTCGTGCTCTAACATCAGTCTCCCCTCGACGTAAGACAGATCAACCTCTCTCCTCAAATTTTGGAGAAGAATGGCCCATTAGCTAAGAACACCGAGCCCCTGGCCCACCCAGCAACTTCGGCCTCCAAAAATGTGGCCGAGTCCCCTACTCCTATCAAGAAAGTATGTATTTATCCCTAGTTCTCTCGAGCCTTTCATCATTCTTTAATTCTCTTACTCACCTTTACTCCTTTTCAGAAGCAAGTCCAGTCCTTCCTTTCTCGGCCTACCAATGGCTCTTTTTCTGTAATAAAGAATTATCTCCATTCACTAGTCAACTCAATTTTGACAGATAGTTCTTCCACTAGTGCTCCCTTTTCCATTGAATCCACTACATAGACCTTCGCAAAAGCAAAATAGGCTCTCAAGAAGATCTTCAAAATGGGATCTTTTGAACCTGCCTTCTTTGGTCCCTGAGATCTCAGCCTTGCTGACCACTATCAACCTGCACCAGAACCTCTCTTCAGTTATGCAGGCCACCATTGCGTCCCTACAAGTACAGTTTCCTATCATGGTCAAATCCATTTCTGATGTCATTCATGTTGTTTCCTTTTTTGAACAACAATCTTAGGCTGAGAAGGAATTAGGTACTCGGATCTTGGAGATAGCGGCAGAGTTTGGCAAGCTTAACCATCTAAATGAAGAGCTTGGAAAAGAAGAAGAAAACCTGCAAGCCGAGCTTGCCCGGGTCAAATTTGCTAGGGCTGATGTTATTTCAAGAGCTAGTACACTGCTAGAAAAGACAGATCAACTAGCTCCTCAGCACATTGCCCTCAAGACTCAACTCCCTGAGCTATAAAAAAGCAAGGTCTTGGATGAGCTTGCTCTATAACAAAACAAGCTTTTATGGGAGAATTTGAAACTCAAATTTAACGCTTTGTAATCTCTTTTGTTATTTAAGCTGTTGGTGCCCTTGTACTTCTAATTGATGAACTATAAACCATGTTTCCTTTTGGCTTATTATTCAAGACTTTATCAAAATAAATCTAAGTCAAACAAAAGAAAACAAAAAAGAAAGAAAAAAAATAAAAATTTGCAAACCTATACTACACTCGAGAATCTTTTGCTTATTATTCTTGAACTAATCGATCAGTCTGACTTCCAACCAGTCTCTCAAATATTATTGGCTGATATTCCTTTAGATAAATTTCGTTGATTGGCCTGGGATGCACTTCCCCATCCAAGTCTTTTAACTTGTATGCTCCTTTACTCACCACCTAATGAATCAAGTACGACCCATCCCAATTTGGAGACCACTTACCATAAGCTTGATCATGCTTTCCCATTGGTAGAATTACTTTCTATACTAAATCGCCCTTAGCAAATGACTTCAGCCTCACCCTCTTGTTGTAGGCCTTTATCACTTTTCGTTTATGAGCCTTGATGTGATCTAGAGCATCCAGTCGTATATCATCCAGGTCTTCTAACTCAATTAACATAGCAAGATTGTAATCAATCAGTTGTAAGTTTTGTTGCAATGCCACTCTGGTTGATCAAACATTTAGTTCTATAAGAAGAATAACATCATGGCCATAGGTCAACAAGTAGGGAATAATGCTTGTACTTGTTCTCTTGGAAATTCTGTAGGCCCAGAGGGCTTCTAATATTGACTCATGCCACACCTTAGTTTTTTCCTCAATCATTCTCTCCATGATTCCAATAAGCACTTTGTTTGAAGCTTTTGCCTGGCTGTTACCTTGGGCGTAGTAAGGCGTTGATGTTACCATCTTCACCTTCATCTTCTCGCCATAGTCCAACAGTTCCATTGCTCTAAACACGGTTCCATTGTCAGCCACAATTGATTTTGGGAGGCCAAAGCGATGGAAGATGTGCTTCTTGATAAAATCAATCACCACCCACTCGTCTACCGATCGATAAGCCATAACTTCTACCCATTTTGTGAAGTAATTTGTTGCCATAATAATCCAATGGTGTCCTCCTGATGACGGTGGGTTGATTTTGCCAATGAGATCCATGGCCTATCCTCTGAATGGCTAAGGTTTGACAATCATTTGCATATTTTGGGATGGAACTCTTTGAATCGATTCATACTTTTGACAAACATTAATTACAACCTTTGGCATATTCTATAAAATCTTTCAAGATTCATAGCCAATGATACCCATATCGTCTTATTAACCAGCGCATTTTTACTTCTGCTTGATGGGCTCCACAAGTTCATTCGTGGACCTCTGCTAGAATTCTCAAGGATTCTATCTTACTAATACATCGGAGCAAAGTCCGTCTTTCAAACTTTTCTTATATAACTTGTCAGCTAATAACAAATACCTCACGACCTTTCTTTTGATTCTTCTATCTACTGGCCGATTTGGATTTTTTAGGAAATCGACCAAAGGATGGCTCCAGTCAACATCTTCTAAGGGGTCGACATCAATTGCGAATGTGTCAGCCATGGTTACATTTTGTGCTTCAGCTGAAGGGAGGATTCTTCATAAAACCCTGACTAGCTTTTTGGCCAATCTTCTAGGACCCTTACTCTTGAGGCGATCTGTGCTAGATCATTTGCCTCCTTGTTAAATTCTCTTGGCTGATATTCTAGTTTCATAGAGTCAAACTGCTCTACTAATTGAAGGGCCAAGGAATGGAATGACCTCAACTGCCAGGCAAAACATCAGAAGTTTTCAGATATTTGGCTGATGACCAAGTTCGAATCACTTATTATGTGTACATCTTTGACTGACATTTCTAGAAGGATTTCTAGGCTGATGATCACCACCTCGTATTCTGCTTGGTTATTAGAGCACTTGAAGTCCAGGAAAAAGGAAAAGGTTGTCTTCCTTCAGTTTGGGGAAATAATCATTATCCCAGCCCCAACACTGTCACTGGTACTAGATCCATCAAATATCAATGTCTAAGGTGTTGTAAATAGGGCGACTGCTTCTAGTTCATCAAATATATAGGGGTCGATATCAGTTGAAGGATGGTCTGCTAAAAACTCGGCCAATGCCCTTCTTTTGACTGACTTTTGAGGGACATGAACAAGGCTAAATTCCATCAAGGCTAGTGACCATTTTCCTATTTGACCTATAATCAAAGGTCGTGACAGCCTGTATCTGATGAGATTAGTCTGACAAATTACATAGACCGCCACTTGAAGCATGTATACTCTCAATTTCATAGCAGAAAAATACAATGTCAAACACAACTGCTCAATCGAGGTATATCTTTGTTCGACTGGGGAGAGGACTCTATTTAAATAATAAATGACTTGCTCATTGCCTACTTTATTATCTTGGGCCAACATACTTTCGATCGATTCCTTGACCGTTGATAAATAAAGCTTCATCGGCCAACTTTTCCATGGAGGCATAACTACGGGTGGATTGGCCAAGTACTCCTTTATTTAGTCAAATGCCTACTAATGCATTTCATTCCATACGAAGTCCTCTTGAGCTTTTAGCTTCAATAATGGAGAAAAAGTGTGAATCTTCCCGGCGTAGTTAGAAATAAATTATCGTAGAAAGTTTACTTGACCGATGAATCTCTGGAGTTGTTTTTTGTTCTTAGGGGCCACTGCGCTCATGATTGCTCTGATTTTGTTTTTATCAACCTCTATTCCACGCGTTGATGTACTAAGAAAACCTAGGAAGTTCCCAGCAAACACTCCAAAAGCACACTTGATAGGGTTCATTTTTAGGTTATGGGCCTGCAATCTCATGAAAGCGGCCTTAAGATGTGCCAAATGTTGCCTTTTGGCTGATGACTTTATCACCACATCGTCGACGTAAACTTCCATGAATCGGCCTATCATGTTGTGGAATATGACATTCATCGCCCTTTGGTACGTAGCCCTGGCGTTCTTCAATTCAAAAGGCATGACCACCCATTCGAACGTCCCAATCGAGCCTGGACATCTAAAAGCTATTTTAGCTATGTCTACTTTTGCTATATATATTTGATTGTAACCTGAATGGCCATCTATGAAAGACATGATTTCATTTTTTGCGACTGAATCTATCAACTGGTCGGCCACTGGCATGTGATACTCATCTTTCGTAGCCTGATTCATGTTCCTGAAATTGACACATACCTTTAGCTTCCTGTTCTTCTTAATCATCGGTACCATATTAGAAATTCATTCCACATACCTAGCTGTTCGAATAAAGCCTGCCTTTAAAAATCTTTTTCTTTCTTCTTTGACATTAGAAACTACTTCTTTGGACATTCTCCTTGGTGGCTACTTGTACGGTCTATAGCCCTCTTTGATGGGTAACTTGTGCTCTACCAATTCTCTTGACAACCCTGGCATTTCCTCATAGTTCCATGTGAAGCAATTTACGAACTCCTTTAGTAACTCGATCATCTCAGTCTGGTATTGAGGTTCCAGAAGAGCACTAATGTATATAGGTCGAGTATCATCGGCTGTTCCTAAGTTCACTTCCAATAACAGATCCTGAACCTCTGCCTGAAGGTCATCCAGTTTAGCTGGGGTTGATTCCAAATCTGCTAACTGAATTGCATCTAGTTTTTCTTCATCAATTTTGACTACTTCAGCCATGTTGGTCAATTGTTCATGGTAGAATTGTTCTGCACTGGCGATTCTCTTTTTTACTAAATATCCTCTCAGGTGAGCATAGGTGGCCTTGAAGGCCTACCATCTTTGGACTTCTTTATTGTGCTTATCTGTCATCATTAACCATTATTTTTGACTCAGGATTAGGCTGATGGAGTTCCAGCATCGACCGATGTGCTTCATATAATAGCTCCATTACTTCTGAAGTTGTGAATCCTGTTCTCATCACCGCTCTAGTGGGTCGACCCGTCTTGTTTATCCCAATGAATTTGATTAGGGCACAAGTCTCATTATATAACGCAGCTTCGGCAGCGTATACTTGGTAATGAAAGGCTTGTTATTAGCCTCTATTATCTTGACCTCATCTCCATCCCATAAAATCAGCATCTGATGTAATGATGATGGGATACACGTATTGGGGTGAATCCAATCGCGGCCCAGTAACAAGTTATAGGCCACTCTTGACTCAATAATAAAGAAAACAGTGAACGAGGATCGACCACCAATGGTAATTTCTAAGGGGAGTATTCCTTTAGTATTAGTAGAACCCCCGTTGAACCTGCTGATTGCGGCATCCGTTGGGATTACGTCTTCCATGTTTTTTCCTAATGTCTTCAAAATCTTTAATAGAATAACATTGACTACTAATCTATTATCAACCAGTACTCGGTTAACTGGCTGGCCTTCCACCCATGCTTTGACATATAACGGCCTCAATTGTTGGGCCATGGCCATTGGCGATTTTTTGAACACCACTTTGTCAACCGTGATGGCGCTTTCCTTGGTCCCCTGTACTGCCACCATCTCCTGAGCGGTCTTTCATTCTATGTCATCTACACTGAGTTTGGCAGGATCAGCCATGGCACATAGCTGGTCGGGCTTTGCTTTAAAAATGGCAGGAATAACGTATCAAGATCTGATTTATTAGAATGGGTCATGCCCAATTTTCGTGAAAATAGTAAGAAATTGAGGTTGTATGATCAGGTGGTGGTTATAGTGTGAGGGTGATCTCACGGGTTCACACCTCGGTTCCCGGGACTCAGGAGTTGGGGCGTGGCAACATGACACTTTATAGAGGGTAAAAAGGATCCATTGGGACTAATGAACGGGTTAACCTTCGATTTTCCAGGGAGTCGAGGAATCGAGGCGTTACAAGTAAAATCATCAACAATAACAAATGCATAAATTTTTCCACTTAGACTAGCTATCCTCCCCGGAACAAATAAATCCATGTGAAAAAATTCTAAAGGTTTAAAAGTTGTGATGTCAATTTTCTTCTTAAAGGAGGATTTGACTTGCTTCCCTAATTGGCAAGCACTACAAGTTTTGTCTCTAATGAACTTAGCCTTTGGGAGGCCTTTGACTAAGTCTTTCTTAAACAATTTTGAAATCAAATCCATGTTAGCTTGACCAAATCTTTTATGCCACAACCAACTACTATCAGTAGAGGATATAAAACAAGTAACATTTTAATCAAACAATTCATAAAGAAGGATAGTGTACAAGTTTCCATTTCTATAGGCAATAAAAATTTGTATACCATCTTTTCAACTATGCAACATCCTAATTTAAAGATAATATCAAAGCCTTCATCACATAATTGACTAATGCTAAACAAGTTATGCTTTAAACCTTCTACAAGAAAAACATCATCAATAGAGGAAGAGGAAGATATACCTATGGCGCCAATGCCCACAATTTTACCTTTTGAACTATCTCCGAAGGTGACATTACCTCTATCATATGGCTTGAGGGAGAAAAATTTAGAATGATCTCCTGTCATATGCCTTGAACATCTGTTATCAAGAAACCACTTGTCCTTGGAGACTGAAGAGGATTTCAAGAAAACTACAAGAGAAACTTAGGTGACTTCTTTTGGTATCCAAATCATTTTGGGTCCAATTGGGTTAGCAATTATAGAAAATCTTCTTTTTGGAACCCAAATCATTCTAGTCAATCTTCTTCTTCTAAATGGATATGAAAAGATCTTATGTCCCCTTTTTCTACAAAGATTGTATACAAAGCTATTAAAGCTAAATTGAGAGCTTTTTACAAAGAAGTGATTCAATGGTTTGAACTTGTCATTCTTGGAAGAAGGCTTTTTAATCAATGATTTTTGTTTGTCATAAGGATTGTATCCAATCCCTTTGTCAAAAACATCTCTTTGTCTACCAAGAAGAACGGTTAAATTCTTTCTTCCTTTGGTGAATTTTGCAAGAATATCAACTTGATCCTCAATAATTTTCTTCAAGTTTTCAATTTCGAATCGATAATCAATTAAAGAAGATTGTTTTTGAAGATAAACTTTTTCTTTCCTTATTCAACAAAACATTTTCACTTTGAACTTTTGAAAGAGATGATAACAAGAATTCTTTTTCCTTTTTCAAAGAAATATTTTCATTTTGAGCATTTGAATTTTTTTGTGAAAAAGATGAGTTTTTCTCTTTAAGAGTGTAATTCTTTAAAATTACTTTTTCTAACTCTTTATGCAAATCCTTAAAAGCGCATTGCAATTCATCATATGAAATTAATGAAGAAGTTTCTAGGTTAGAATTTACCTCATCATCTATTGCCATAAGGCAAAGATTGGCACTTCATTGCTCGTGTCACACTTCGAATCGCTTGAGTCAGAATCATCCCATGTGGCCTTCATTGCAATTTTCTTACTTTTATCTGTTCTAGGCTTGTGAAAATCTTTTAGAAAGTGTCCCAATTTGCCACAATTGTAGCAAGTAGGAGGTTCCTTTTTTCTTGAATCTCCTTTTGGCTCATCTTTCTTAAAAGGGTTTCTCTTAGGGAAAGGCTCCCTTCTTAAGAACATCTTGAATTTGTGAGCAATGAATGCCATGTCATCCTCATCATCACTAGTCCCACTTTTATCAATCTCTTTAGATTCTTGGAGAGATGATTTCAATGCTAAGGTCTTCTTTTGATTGGGTTTTTCTTGACGACTACTAACTTGGATTTCATGAGTCATAAGTGATCCCACAAGGTCTTCAAGACTCAAAGTGTCAAGATTCTTAGCTTCTTGAATAGTAGTTACCTTTGCATCCAAACTTGTAAAAAGACACCAAACTACCTTTCTAACATTGTCAGAGTTGGAATAAGTCCTACCAAGATGAGATAAGCTATTAACAATATTTGTAAATCGAGTAAATATCTCATTAATAGATTCACTTGGAAGCATGCTAAAAATCTCATATTCACGAATTAACATACTAATTTTTGTGGCTCTAACTTACTTAGTTCCTTCATAGGTCATTTCTAATTCGTTCCAAATTTCTTTGGCCGTTTTACAAGCTGAAATTCTATTGAATTTGGATTTGCTTAAGGCACAATACAAATTAGTGATTGCTTTAGTATTGATTTAAATTAGTATTCTATCACCATCGGTCCATTCTTACTCATCCTTGGGGACTTTCCTATTTTCAATATTTTTCATAGGAACTAAAGGCCTTTTACAAACTGCAAGGACTGTGACCATTTTGGTCAGTTTTCTTTTATTTTTATTTATTGTCATATAAATACTTTAAATAATTATATATGTGTTTTAAATATAAAATATATGTTTAGGGAATTTATTTAAGGTTTTGGAAAGTTTTCAGAGCATTTGGCAAAGTTGACTTTTTCGGGTCCGGTTGACTCGAGACGCAGGCCTCGTGGGCCTAGAAAATTTGAAAGTGTCAGGATGGCTTCAAATTTGGTAAGTAGCTTAAATAAAATATTTGCTACACAACGGAGTTGATTTTTGTCAACCAGAGTTACAAAAAATGAAAACGGAACCCGGGAATGTTTTAGGAGAGACTAGTGGCATTTTTGTAATAAGGACATTAGGTCTATAAATAGCAAAGGAAGAATTCAACAATACATTTCTCTCATTTCTCCTAGCAG
The DNA here is from genome assembly GCA_026545225.1 of Cornus controversa. NCBI lineage: Eukaryota > Viridiplantae > Streptophyta > Magnoliopsida > Cornales > Cornaceae > Cornus > Cornus controversa. The sequence continues at coordinate 29,812,548 of CM048846.1, read as the reverse complement.
TCGTGAGAGCATATAGATACAATATGTATATCTCTTCATCTTCTTCTTCAGTTCTTCATTGAATTTGAGAAGTTTAGGTTGGGAATTGGGCAATGCCAAAGAAGAGAGAAATCATCTACGCATTGAGGGCTCAAGATTGGTCTGATCAAAATTAATTTCAGACAAAGTTGGGTTTTGGTGAGAATTTGGCTTGAAATTGAGGTAGGGTTGTTCTCTCTATCTTATCATCGATTTTTTAGAAATTGATGTGATTTGAATTGATTAGCATGATTAGGGTTGCTAGAAAGTGATTCTTGCATATTTAATTGAGCTAATTCTTGTTGATTAATTATATTGTTGAATTCAAGTATGTTTAAATGTGTAACAAAGTGAATGATGATGAGAATTGTGTTTACATGTTGAAGTGTTAGCAATTGTGGATAAATGTTGCTTAATAACATGAATTATAATTGTGGGAACTATGTGATACATGATGCATTTTACATGCTTGATATAATGCATGAAAATGATCATTTCTATAAATGTTGCATTGTTATATGTATGGAAATACATGTTTTAGCATGTGAATTAAGTGGCTTAAGATGCACTTGGAATATGGAAATGTTGCATTGTCATATGCATGGAAAGAACATGTTTTAATATGTAATACAAGTGCCTTATGATGTGCTTGGAATTGTATGTGTCATGCCTCGGAACCCGGACCGCCGGGACTCCCCCGGACCAACCCGAATCCCGGGTGTGAACCCGTGAGATCACCCTCACGCTATAACTACCACCTGATCATACAATCTCAATTTTCTATTATTTTCACAAAAATTAGGCATGACCCATTCTAATAAATCAGATCCCGATATGTTATTCCTGCTTTAAATTCAAATGGACACTTATGGGCATGTGTCCCCCAGCATTCACATCTAAAAATCAAAATGGACACTTCTAGGCACGTGTCCCCCCAACATTTCTACAACATACATAATACGATCAAAAAAAATATGTCTCAGTCCTTGAATGTCCGTCTTATATACATATATCAAATGAAATGCACAACTGGGCAAAGCAACCCAACACAAACTTCCCATACATTTAACCCAAATGTAAGACATCAATCCAACGTCCTAATTATATATTAAATTCTAAAGAAATTAACCACTACCTCTGCAACCAGCACTTTCAGTCCCCTAACTGACTCCGTAATCAGCAATACCTGCAAAACTTGAGAGGGGGTAAGCTCTAAGGCCCAACAAGGTATGTAGAACCATACTATCACTGCTGTAGCAGGTCGATCCTCACATATTCTCAAAAATATATATGCACTTAAATATATCACAATATTTAAAACCATGCTCCCCCTAGCATGCATGAGCCAACAATGCATATGGCAGTTCTAGCAGATATGAACATTTAAATCTACAACACATGATTTTAGAAATCATTTTCAACATGCTTGAAAGCAGTAAACATCTAGCACCAATATGTATATAGAACATATATGTCAAAACATTTACATAAACAATATAAATCAACTACCATATCTCCTACTCATCAAGTAGCAAATCTCAAATGCAATTAAGATACATTTGAACAAAAAAATATGCTTAACAGATAAACACATAAGCATAAAGGTATTTTCACCTTCCTCGGTCATAATCCGATACATAATACAAGCATCAAGGCTTGCACATACTCTCACTCTCGGCCCTCATCCGATACCCTACATGATTGGCCCGCTCCGAGGATTATGTGACCTAGGACAACTTCGACAATCATCCTATGACTTGGACCACTCCGAAAGGTCATTCTACCATGGCAATGTATAGGATTGCCATTATGTGAGGGGACAACTCCGAGGCTCACATTCGTTGGATATACTCCGATTCCAGGCATTAAGCCTGAGCATGGCGGGTCCACTCCGAGGGCCATACTTCTTAGACATACTCCGATACAACCTGATGACCGGGACCACTCCGAGGGGTCATCAAACTCTGGACATACTCTGATGGCAATATATTGGTTTTGCCAAATTGTGAGGGGGCAACTTTGAAGCTCACTAATGTTGGACACACTCCGATTCTAGGCATAGAGCCTTTGTATGGCGGGTCCACTCTGAGGGCCATACGTAGTGACACGATTGGACCACTCCGAAGTCCCGTGTACCTCTTTTTGCGTTAATTTTTCCTGTAACCTCCCATATATGCAATGTGGATGTATACGTAATCAAGCATTTTATTTTATGCTATCCTAATGCACCAGCTAGTATTAAAGTACATAGCATGCATTTTTCTCCACCTAAACCCACATTTAACCACGTATGTGTCATTTCTCTCCCATATATGCAATATGGATGCATTTATACATAGCATAATATTTTCATGCATCAACCCTTACTTATGAATACTAAAAAGAAGTATTTAGCATACTTCTCATCACATTCTGACACGTATAGAACATACATGTTCAAAACCCGCATAATACCTCATATATGCCAACAACTTCAACTTAACACATTTTTATCATACTATAACCAATGCATACATTTGATATATATATATATATATATATATATATATATATATAAAACTAGCATGCATCTCATATTCACATTTTCACATATAAACACATATATGTCACATCCTGTATATTATTACGTATGCATGTATATTAGCATAGATATAATCATGCTATCACTACAGGCATGCATTTACTACAAGCAACCAACATGCATCCCAACAACCATACATAATCACACATATATGTATCTTGTCACCTATATATGTAATGAGAACATATATAACACTTAGCATATTTCATGCTTTTCAAATACCCTTCATTGCTATAATCAATTTAGCATGCACTTCTACTACTGCACCAAATATATAATCACATATATATTTCACTTATGCATAAATACAACTATGTATATAGAACAACACATAGCTAAATATATATGTAGTTTAGCATACTTTTTACATGATTTCAATTAATACTATAGATGCATATCACGATGCAAATAAGCGATTAAATTTGACATGCCTTCACTCTCCAAACCCACACACATATATATACACACATTTATATATATATATCCTCACATCCCACATATATACAATATCCACCTGTACACACATATATATATAAGTACCTACATATATATATATACATACCACATATGATCAAATTAAGAACATATGTAAATTACCCAACGTAAGTAAAATATACTTAGGAGATAGAAGCAAGAATCAACTTGCCTTGGGTCCCATTTCTTAATTTGCCCGCGCCTGCAACGCGGTTCGTTTCTATGTCCCGGTTCAGTTCTGTTTACTCAATTTCAAAGTCTAATTTATTTATTAGACTAAACCAATGTGAATCCAACCATCACCTTCGGCACCAGCCCAAGGAACCATCATCAGTACTACCTTAATCCTTCCATAGTAGTCCCACCATGGTTGCCACCATGAGCAAAGTCCAGCCAAATTGTAGCCAGCCGTGAATCCCTCTCGTTCGGCTACCCAAAATATCCCACAACCCGAGTTGCCAACCGAACCCACTAGCCACACCTACCATGCCCATGAACCACCCAAACAAGCCATCATCATCTGAACCAATGGAACCCACAAACTAGCCACATCAAGCTCTACAAACCCAAGCAATCCCCAACACTACCTACACCAAGTGTCAACCGATATCTTACCAAAATCCATACCAACGCTATACAAGCATATCAAGTCCATGGAACCACCAAACCCAACCAAACAAATATCATACTACATCAGCTGTGCCAAAATTCACAAGCTACCAACACCATGGTAGCCACCGTATCTCCACAACTGAAGCTAGCAAATGAAGACCCAATTCTTCACAATCCAACCCAAAACACAAGCTATAACATCCTGTTATATAAGACCCATCAAGCCAATACCAAGGCCGGCACCACTATGTCTTCCAAAAACCACCCAAGCTTTGGCACTATTGCAGACCCCAAAGCTGAACCCATTACCCGAAACCCAGCCGTAAAAACCCAGCCGAGTCCCCACAGTCGGACACCACCACCACCATTCTGTCCACCACCACAAACCCATCCAAATCGTCACCGCCGAACCCAGCCGAGCTTAACCCAAAAATTGGACCAAGCACAGCCCCATCAAGCCGTCGTTGTCGCCTCCCTCTCTCCTTCTAATGGTGAGTCGCCTTCGGTTGCCGCCGGAGCACCACCTCAATGGCCACCCTCAGCCAACCCAAGCACGACCCAGTCGTGTCTCAATACCACCAGCACCGTTGCCCAAGCTCCACCGTGAGCATCACCCAATCGGGAACAGCCCAGCCGAACCGAGCCGCCACGCTACACTGAACAACACCACCGTGAATAACCGGCAACCACAGTCGCCGTCGACACCACCGCCGGAAATGACCTCCACCGCCGCTGCTAGGGCCGCCGGAATGGATCCCCCCTTTCTCTCCTTCGGTTTCTCTATCTCCCGATTTCTCTCTTTTCTCCTTTTCTTTTCTTCTTCTTTTCTTTTTCCTTTTCTTTCTCTTCTTTTCTTTTTCTCCTCTTCTTTTCTCCTTCAGCCGACCCACGTGGGTCTCTCTCTCCCTTTTATTTTTGAATCTTCATACACCACACACTTTCACCCACATGGTTATACATTATATACATTATATATATATATATATATATATAACATACAACACAATACATGTATTTCCATGTATTTTACTCCACATAAATCCAATACACATACTTGTATTTATTCTACACCTGCACCACCATATATTTATAATTAAATATAAATATATGTACTATATATATATGTATATATATATACATACACCTTCCACTTATATGGAAACATATGCATCCACACCCTTTCAAAATTTAATTAATCCGAAAAAAAAATTAATCCGGTCCAAAATCACACGGAACCGGTTAAAATAAATTTGGGCCTTTACAGTATGTGTTGCCACACTTGAACCTTATGTGATTGGTTGTTGATTTTGGGAGGAGCTCAAAAAGCAATGAGGGCATAGATCCCTAGGGTGAAAAACTCAAAACTTGGCTAAGGTGGTTACTCTAGACCATTGGGTTAGTAGCCCGTAAAGATAGGTTTGTTTCCTTCTAGTCCCTTAGGTTGATCACCCGTTAAGATAGATATTTTGGATAATTGACTCAATTAGCATTTATCCGGTGGTTCTACATCTACTCCCACCCTTATGTGATTTTGAAACTTATATGACTTGGTGCTTAAGTCTTGTTGTTGAATTTCAATATTCATGTTAATGTTTGTGTGGCTTTTTTCTTTAATTGAATAATGTTGATCATGTGTTCTATTTAAGTGTTGAATCGCGATCCCTTGAGCATGTGCATTGTCATATGTCATGTAGTGTGTAGGAATGCCATAATAGCATCTCACAAGCATTGGAGGTGTGCCATGTAGTACATAGGAATGCTACGGTTACATTCATATAGGTCGCGTTGAGTCAATGCATGAGTTGGTTTGGGTATCTCAACTGGGCGTAGTTGTATGCTCACCCCCTCCCCCAACCACATTTACAGATAAGGCACATGTCGTTGATAGTGCTTGAGGCGCTCGAATTATGGAATCTACATTTTGTCGCTATCGCTTATGTTATGCTTTCACATGCTATGTTTATGCATTTATAGAACTTGTAATTTGTATTTAAGTATTATATTTGAATACATGTACGGATTGTGGACTATGTGCATGAAATGAACATGTAAAGACCATTTATGATTCGGGAACATGTACTACTCATGCCTTATGATTACATACGTTTAAACGTTGGTTTTGAACATGTATTGTTAGTGCCTAATGAATTCATATATTGTAAGCATGGTAGTATGCTAGATGTTTTAAATGATGAATCATTCATTTATGTTCATTTTCACATGTATAAACTTGTGAGGAGGGTTGTGTTGATTAATTGGTAAAATGAGACGTATGTATGCATAGAATGATCCCTTTGAGTTAGGAACCTTGTGAAGGATAATTTGAGAATTGAAAATAAGGGAAAACAGGTTCTGGAGAGTTTTAGCCGGCTGAAACTTCCATCAGTCGACCAAAATGGTGAGATACTGAATGTTTACAATTGTAGACTCTACAAGTACCTGTTTTGGCCAATCGAAACAATCTTTCGGCCGACTGAAACAACCCTTTGGCCAACCAAAATGCCTCTTTCAGCCGATCAAAGTTGAAGGGTATCCAACTGATGGATTGCCTAGGTTTTAGTCGGTTGGTGGGACATCTATCAACCGACTGAAACCTGAATATGAGCTTAAAATGCATTGTTGAGTGTTGAGAGTTCATGTGCTTTACTTAGGGGTCCACAATGAGATTGTAAAGCTTCCGTTGTGTTATAAAATGGATGGATGAGGTAAGGAATTGGTGATGATAATGTAAATGCTTTTGCGATAAGTCATGACTCAGAAATCGGGGCGTAACAGCTTGGTATCAAAACATAGTACAATAGTGAGATTATGGATAAGTGGTGATGACATGTAACCTAATCACCGACAATTTTTGGGAGTCAAAAATTGGAGCGTGACACAAACAACTTCACAAACTTGATAATTAATGGATTGGAGAAAGAATGTCATTCTAGGTTTCCAATAATTATAGTCGGTGCCATCAAACCAAGGTGGCCTATTGTTTGATTGTCCTTCCATATGAGAGGAACATAGTATGTTTGCTATGATCGAACGGTTAGGTCAAAAATTAGAGCCCTTGCTCTAATACCAATTGTTACCCAAGTATTGATCCTAGAGGGGGGTGAATTTCCATTAATTCAAATTAAAAGATATGCAAGACAAGATAAATGAAGCAATTGAAATGAGCAAAAGTAGATAATGATAGAATCAAATAAACACAATTTAAATGAGACAGGGATAGAGAAGATCAAACACTATCAACCTAAGGACGTAGCGTGGTTTGAATTCCCCTACTCCACGACTCAAGATCTCTCTTGAGATTTTCCCAAATCCACTCTGGCTCTTCTTTGTCAGTGGAAGAAAATCCTTACAATAGAGCACACAAGCTCCCTTTTGCTAGGTGAAATCTTTTACTTAGGCTTCTAGGGTTCAATCAACCCTTTACAAATGATATAAAAGAATATTTGTAATACAATGGATATCTCTCAAAGAAAGAAACACAATTTCAAGCTCTCAAGGCTAGAGTTAAAGTTGAATCACAAATTTGAAACTCAATTATATTGAATGATGGTAGATTACAATGAATATAGCTCAATGAATGCTCAAATGTATTGGTGTGTGTTCATAAATGCATAACATATCAATATATATAGAACCTTTGAGGAATATGACTATTGGTAGGGAGTTGGATGCATTAAATGCATAACATATCAATATATATAGAACCTTTGAGGAATATGACTATTGGTAGGGAGTTGGATGTATTAAATGCACTAAACTAACCGTTGCATTCAAATTTAGCTTCTTTCATTAAGATAAAATAATGTTTTAGTCGGTTGAAGAAGTGCTCTAGAAACACCTATTTTCTATTGCCATTTTCAGCAGCCTCAAAGTGGAATTTTAGCAATCTCAAAACTTTCAGCAAGCTTAAAATGAGTTTTCAGTAGACTCAAAGTTTGACATATCTTTGAAGGATATTCAACAAAGTGTAGAAAAGACTCATAAAAAGGTTTGGTCTTTGAAGAATGTCCCTAAAGCTTTAAGACTTATTTCTTAGTGACCAAGAGATGATATGTATGAAAATGCATCATGGTCCTAATATGGAAGTGAGCTTCAAACAAGTTATTCAAAAATAACTTTGACATATTAAGTCCTATCTCTCACCAAGCTATAGTTACCCTATTTCTTTATGCTTGTTTATGTCTTTAGACTTTGAGGTTCTTCATTCTTCAATGAATGCTTCTCATATCATTGTCACTTTTCATGATTATTCCACAATAATAATGATTCCTTGTTTATGACAATCATCCTAAGTAACCACTCAATTTAGATGTTAGTATTTAACATCATTAATGATTGTCATCAAAATTACTATATTGCCATTAGGTTAAAACCTTTGGGTCAACAGATAAGAATAGTTTTCTTAGATCGTTTTACATACACACAGTGGTCTTCCTTTGTCATCTCAAAATGATGAGACAAAATGGTTGTTTGAAACCTTTTGTACCACTATCTAGATGATTGCTTAAGACTATAAATAGAAGGTTTGAGATGACAAACTTTGCTTTCTTGTCTTTTGACTACAAAACCCTCTAGTTGAGTTATATAAATCTCTTCGTCTAGTTCTGCATTGAGAAATGCAATCTTCACATCCATTTAAAAAAAGTTCTAAATCCATATATGTGACAATTGCTAGGATAAGGCAAACAGAGGCAAATCTCACCACTGCGGAGAATGTCTCTTCATAGTCTATACCTTCCATTTGGGTATAACCTTTCACCACAAGACGTGCTTTATATCTGTCAATTGATCCATTCACTTTGTGTTTTACCTTTTAAACCCATTTGGTTTCAATGACGTTGCACCTATTTGGAAGATCAACTAACGCCCAAACAAGATTCTTATACATTGAACTCATCTCATCCTTCATAGCAATCATCCATTCTTTACAAGCTAATGAAGAGAGCGCTTCACGAAAAGAAGCAGGCTCATTTGTATTCAATGGAGTACATAAAAATATGTTCCCTTCGATCGCAAAACGACGAGGAGGAACTACTCAATGTTCACTCCTACGAATTTAAGTCTCCTGTGAGTCTAATTGTGGACTCCCACTATATTCCAACTGTTAAATGGATTCAAGATTACTACTATCCTCTTTGGTGATTTCAGGATGAGAAATTAATTCCCTATCCAAGCTAAAATAAAAAAAGATATATTTCAAATCCACCATCTCATAAAGTTCAAGATTCGTTTTAGCATCACCAATGCTTAGGAAATCATCATCAATAAAAGTGACATCTCGTAACTCAACTGTAGTCATTCCTTTGTTAGATTATTCACTATACATCACATAGCCTTTTGAGCGTTCAAAATATCGAATGAAAATATTCTTATTAGTTATTGGGCCCATTTTTCTATATTGATGAGAAGTGTTGTGAATATAACCTATTGACACCTATGGACGTAAATGTCCTAATTCTGGCTTTCGGCCATGCCAAAGCTTATAAGGGGTATGAGAAATTGACTTGGAAGGCACAAGGTTAAGAATATAGGGATCAATCATTAAATCATCCCCCCAAAACTAATCGGGGGCTTAGCTTGCACCATCATTGACCTAACCGTGTCTAATAATGTACGATTCCTCCACTCTGCAACACCATTTTGTTACAGCGCATGTAGAATTGTCAAATGCCTGTGTATCCCCTTTTCTTCACATAGTTCCTTGAACTGGTTTGATAGATACTCACATCCATGATCAGTGCGAAGAACCTTTATTTTTGCTCTACTTGATTCTCAACCTCTGTCATAAATCATTTGAAGCATTCTAATGCCTCACTTTGGTGAGAAATCAGATATACATAACCATATCGTGTATAATCATCTATAAAAGTGAGGAAATAAGAGGCGTCATTGCATGCCTTCACATTTATTGATCCGCAAATGTCTGAATGGACTAATTATAGAGGACAAGTAGCTCTTGTAGCCTTTCTAAAAAGGCTTTCGACAGCTCTTGCCAGCCAAACAAGGCTCACATATTGGAAGAGTAACATGATTATTAATATCACATGCCAAATATTCATATGAACATTTAAAATCATACAAATCCAAATGATATAGATTATTAAAAAGTAAACCATGTTTGTAAAACACATAATGAAAACCAAGTTCAACTAGTGCTCGAATTGAAACTAGATTATATCGGACACTAGGTGCATAAAGCACATTATGCAGAAGCAGTACATGCCCTGAGCGTAGTTTTAGCTGATAAGAACCAACTCCTAGAACTGCTTCACTAGCACCATTGCCCATGAAGATACTCTGGCTCCCTACTAGTATTCAACGATAATCTACAAAAATTCCTCTATTTTGCGTCACATATTTGGTTGCTCCTGTATCAAGTATCCACAAAGGAGATGAATGAGAAACTAGTACAAGTATTAGATTTTCCTATGCTAGATGTCATAGTTGGTACTTACTAGCTTTTTACCTTTTGTGAGATCATCGATGACGTTCTTAGAGGCCATCTACATTCAAATTGCGTAAGGTGACATTAAGTATAGATTCTTGACTATTATTATTTTGCTTCCAGAAATCCAAGTACAAATATTTCATTATTTAATACAATGAGATCGAAAATTTTGCCATACTCATAATCATCACCTAATTGTATTTACAAAAAAAAAAAAAAAAATTGTAATTGATTTTGAGCAAAATAATTTTGAATTAGAACATATATAATTCATCCACACAATAAATAATCATACATACATGTGCGCTTTACTTGAGGTCAATTGGCATTCTAGTACCTCTTGCCAAGACAATTCTAAATATATAAGTATTGTGCATAATTACATCCCCATACAACTTGTTGGAATTCTCAGAGACTGATACTTGCTAAAAAATACAACCAGGTAAATTGCAAAAAAGACTGAAGGGGTTACATTGATCCCACTTAACACCCAATCTCTTGAACTTGCCTAGACATTGTATTATTTTAACATTATCATATATCTAAGAAATAACAACATCATTCATGAAGATGTCGCACCAAAAACTCATATATATAAAATTAGGCCTTATTATAACACTACAACTTAAACACGTGTGCTAGAATATCAATATAATAATCCCATTTAATCTTGTATCATCATATATCCATAATTTCACAAAAAAGAATAAATGGGCTTTGATTGATGGGATTTACCATAGTCACCACAATGGGAGTAGGAATTGGTTCTCACATATAAATGATCAATTAATATCATCAATTTAAAAAAATATATATTAACATAAAAAAAAGAGGTCCATAAATAACCCAATGCAATTATAATGAATATAGCATGTCAATAATTGCAAGTGTCCAAAATAAAATTAGGTTGAAGCTCTAAAACCATAAACACCACAAATCGGATCACCAAACAATTCTTTTCACACACCTCCATGCACGCGAGTGAGTCTTTTCCCTTTTGAATTTCATAATTTTTATCAAATAAAGTTTGTAAACAAAAAAAAAATTTTAGGAAAAAATTTGCAAAAAATTATGAAAATTAATAAAATTTAATTCCAAATCTACTAGAAAAACGACATCCTAAACAAAGCTTTACAAAGGCCTCACGCACCCCAACACGCCACTAGCCGTGAGTGGGCGCATGAATCTACATTCTATTTTTTTTTAACGTGTCACCACAGCGGGCAGCCCATGGGACCCATGCGCTGCGCCACCTTTCCGATGTCCTTTCGCGCTTCCAAGATCACCACTGTGATCGTCTCACTGTTCCGAACAAGATGGGGCTTATGTTGGTTTATTCTGAGCTTCCTAACTATGGGAGTGAATTACACTCTCTCTCGGTGAAAGTGAAACATGAAAAAAAACTGCTATATTTTTCATTTAACACCTATTTTCAACCCGAAACTTCTCGGATGAATATCTCACAAATCGGACATCGATTATATGCACGAAAAGCTTACAAAACAATGAATATTTTCATATAATTTTCATGCAACAAAACACAACGATGAATGAGAAAAAGGCCTAGCAAGTTTCAGATCTATATATATGCATATAGGCTACAACATACTGAAAAATCAGCCCTATACAATGTTAAATTCATGAGTAACAATTTTTCATAAATTTTAAGCATATTTTTACATAATAAATTTGCAAAATTTATTCTAAGCATGCTCAAGAAAAATTAAACGAACAACGAGCATTAAGGCTTTGATACCAATTAATGTAAGAAAATCAATCTTATATAATTGAAATATTCGGTTACCTCTTGTAGACCGAAATAGCGGAAGCAAACGAACCGGTAACTTGTGTTACAAGTTGTCCCTACCACAACGTGATCCTCATCAATAGAGCGGCTACTATAGTCCTCTATATATATTCCCGAATCCAAATCCTATTGGTTGATGGCTACCAAAGATAAAGATCTAGATAGAGAGAGAACTCAAAGAGATAACGGAAGGAAGAAACCAAAGTAAAAACTTAGAGAGAATTATGTATTTCAATTGTAATTTTTTCTTCTTCCTTGTTCCCTTGTATAGAGATTATGCATCGCATAATCAGAGATACTTCGATGTCTACTCAACCCACTTAGTTAGGTAGATATGTTTGCTCTATATAGGAGTCTATAGTGGATCGTCAAAACTTTTGAGGGTTGACATCTAGAACCTGTTGGGGAGAGGGTAGCTCATCACATCATGGTTGAAAGGGAGGTTGGTCTTCTGAACCAGATCTTCCACCGTGTATGACCCTTTCCCTTTAAGGCGTGAATGTACCATACCCTCAACCTTGGCCTTAAGATCCTGTATTTGCATGTCATAATAAACAGTCTCCTTATCACCTACGTACCTAGAGTCTCTATGAGTGTGGGTCTTCTTCGGTTATGGATCAATGGGGCTCCCAATGTGTTAGCCTCCCATATAACTCTACTCAACATCCTTTACAAAAGGATCATTGTTTCGCACAATGTTATTCTCTTATTAGTTAGAGGGGTCTTGGAGCCCTCTGTTCATGTCTTGAGGAGGTACTGGACCTTTGGGAGGAAGGCGCTGCAATACTGCCGTATTTTGTTAAAGCAACGGGATCACACTTTGATTTAAGTTCTAAACTTGCTACTTCAATGATGTGATACATTGGGTCATTTGTGGCATCGGGGTATGCCCCGGGCAGATTCTCGTGACCGGGAGCCTGCATGTCTTCTCCACCGACAAGACGTGGGACACCATCTTTGCCAATAAGAGGGTTTTAATGGCCAGGAGCACGTGGAATGCCATCTTCATCAACAAGAGGGTTCTAATGGCTAGAAGCACGTGCAACGCCATATTCACCAACAATAAGGTTTTGATGGCCGGGAGTAGGTGGGGGACCGTCTCTACCATCAAGACGGTTCTCTTGGCCAGGAAGCATGGACATCCATCTCTATCACTGACATCTAATCTAGATCGTAAATGAGTCATGATTCTCAAGGAAAAGACTCTCCCACAGACCCAACTGATGAAGCAGAAATTAGCTGTACGATTTGGATGAGAGCTTATCCCGGTACAAGTCAAAGGAAGGTAACCGGAATGGCACCGGTGTGGTGCCGAGTGACTATGCTCTATCAATCAAGTCTGAATTGATGTATATTGGTAAGATAGAAAGGCACTTAAATGTTATTAATTGCATACCTACCTCATTGAATGACCCTTTATTTATAGAGGAAAGATTGATACAGTGTTTTAATAAAAAAATTGACCCTTTCAATCTCCCACTATATCTGAAAGTGTGAGAGCCGTAAGTAGGGCTATTGTCATCTCCTTATGCACCTAGTGTCTGATATAATCTAGTTTCAAATTTAGTATGTTTTGATGGCCATCATCGGTGAGCCTTGATTTATATTGCGATAAATTGACTAAAAATCAAAATTTTCAAGATTATTTTTGAGGTCATAGAGTAGGATATATATCCTCCTTCCGTTACATGCAAGTATTGGGTTTAAGTCAAAGGAAAAGTTGAGTGTGTTTGCTTTAATTTTTAAATAAATAAAAAAACAACTAATAGTGTGTATTTGTATGCACCTTTTGCCTTCATATATATATATATATATATATTAGTTGAATGTAATACCAAGCCATATAAGACGGGTCATTGACGTGATTTGTATCTTGTCATTCCGTAAGACATGCCAATGACCCTAGCGACTTTGATCAGGTGTTTAATATGGCCTTCCTTCCAATGGAATAGGAGACTTCCAAGGTAATGCTAGCATATTTCTCTCCACACAAAACACGTCAATGACCCCGTCTTGTATGGCTTGGTATTTACATTCAACAAAACGGAAGGACAATATTCAAATCACGTCAATGACCGTCTATATATTTTTTGAATGTAATACCAAGTCATACAAGACGGGGTCATTGACGTGATTTGTATCTATATATATATATATATAAAAGGCAAAAGATGCATACAAATACACACTATTAGTTGTTTTTTTATTTATTCAAAAATTAAAGCAAACACACTCTCAACCCTTCCTTTGACTTAAACCCAATACTTGCATGTAAGGGAAGGAGGATATATATACTACTCTATGACCTCAAAAATAATCTTGAAAATTTTGATTTTCAGTCAATTTATCGCAATATAAATCAAAGCTTATTGGTGATGGCCATCAAAACCTACTAAATTTGATACGTCAGTTACGGGAAACATTAGTTTTTTCTTTTTCATTTTTTTCGGGGCTTGAGGCTGTGTTTGGTTCAATTATTGAAAGACAATTTTAACAATTAAAAAAGCACAAACAATTATAAAAGAAGTGTACACTAAAGAAGAGCCTGTTCTCTTCAAACGATTCAATAAACTATTAAAAAAAAAAAATCTGAATTGTTTTTTTTTTTTTTTTTTTTTCTATTTCTCTTCCATAACACAAAAAGGATCCAACCAAATAATATCGTTTTTTTCTTCGGAAATTCAAGCAACTTGTATAAATGTTAGTAATAGTTACGGTGACCCATTTAATGGGCTAACAAGCTTGCAGAAATCGATTAGAAGACAAATTTAAACCGTCGAATATCAATGTTCACGTGTTTTGTGATCCTTTATTTATTTTTTCGGTAAATTAACCTGTTTAAAGAAGAAGAAAACTGGAGCGGACTTTGTTTTCTATCGGAAAATCTTACATTTTTGTTCCTCGCTACAAGATATTTTAGAGGGAGAAAAGGCAAAGGGTCTGATACACGTGTTCCATGATTTTAGAGAGAGAAAAGCCTGAACCTACGTCGCGGGTCCTCATTGCTAACTTCAGTACTTGTCCTTACAATTTTTGTTCTCCTTCAATCATTAATTTTCTTGTCTCGGGAAAGTATCTGTATAAATTTCTGACTACACCCCTCCACACGGCCATACAAATTGACCCATCTTTCTTTCTTTGTTGGATTTAAAAAAAACATATAATAGATACATGAGACTAAATGTGAACTCTAGTCCTTTGACTTTGAATTTGTTTGATTTCACACCAAGTCTACACCCCAATGACCGACTCAAGATGTTCCATATTTGAGTTCACTAAAATTGTACGTACGTACCAGACCTGGCCTCTCTATAAATTACTAGTCTTCAAGACTCCAATACATAAGCAACACCAACACAAAGCCTTCTGTTGCTAAAACAAACAAACTTAGGATATTATATTATGGCTCCTAATCTCTCTCTTATTTTAGGAGCTTTCCTTCTCCTCCTTGTTGTGACAATACCTATCACTACTGTTGAATCTAAAGATCACACCAAACCTCCCGGAAATGCCTTCAAGTTCCTCCAGCACTTGGAGGGATGCCACAAGGGCCAAACAGTGAAAGGCCTTCATGAGCTCAAACGCTATCTCGAGAAGTTTGGCTACCTGAACTATGGTACTCATCATGATTCAAAGACTACTACAAGCCATCTCACCCATCATGCAAATGACGATGAATTCGACGACCTTTTAGAGTATGCAGTGAGAGCATACCAATCAAATTATCACTTGAAGGTCACCGGAAGCTTAGACTCCGAAACCGTTCAACAAATGATGCTCCCAAGATGTGGCAGGCCTGATGTTGTCAATGCCACAAACTCAATGTCGAGTAGAAAAATGAAACAGCCCAAAGTTTTCAACATGGTTACTCAATATGCATTCTTGCCAGGAATGCCAAAGTGGCCTCCATCAAAAACCCGTCTCACTTATAGCTTCCAATCCAGTGCCCAAGTTGTGGAATTGCAAGTACTGAGGTCGGTGTGTTCGGCAGCCTTTAAGAGATGGCAAGATGTGAGCCAATTCACATTTGAGGAAGCTCCCCAGGGTGCAACCGGGGACATTGTTATTGGGTTCCATCGCGGTGATCATGGCGATGGGTACCCATTTGATGGTCCACTTGCCACATTGGCTCATGCTTTTCCGCCAACAATAGGACACTTCCACTATGATGCTGATGAGAATTGGAGTACTAATCCCAACAGGAACCAAATAGACTTGGAATCTGTTGCAATTCATGAGATAGGGCATCTTCTTGGGCTTGATCACAGTACAGATCCGAATGCCATTATGTACGCAACGTTTTCTGCTGGAACTATCAAGAGGGATCTGCATACCGACGATATCCAAGGAATACGCGCCTTGTACTCTTAAGTACATGGTAAAACCTGGGGTTAATTAGTACCATATATGATATAGTTCTATGATGTTCTATTTTTTTATGTTATCATAAGAATATTACTATGAGAAAAAGAAAAAAAGTATTTATGGGTGATAAACTTGTATTCAACAACTAAGAGTTATATGTACTTGCGGCTTGTTACGTATGGAATAAATGATTTTGTATAATGGAATTTCAGTGGAAGAACTGCATACACAATATATATATATATATATATATATATATATATATATATATATATATACACTAGCGTATTGCCCGTGCCTACGGCACTATAAGCAAAAAAAAGTATTGAACTCAAATAAATGTTATGTTAATTTCATATAATTAACGTACCAATAAACAAATGTTTACAAAATACCATTTGAATTAGCTCCTGTTTAACATAAATAATAATAATAATAATAATGGGCATCTTAAAAAAAATAATGACCAATACTTCAAAACATAACAATGACCAATACTTCAAAACATAGTCTTTTTCTAAAAAAAAAATGAATTGATGAGGGAGACCTACCTTTTTAGGCTTAACTCGAATTAAACCAAAACAAAAAATGAAAAAATCAAAATATTAATTCATAATATTTCTATTCAATACATACACATACTTCAAAGGTGGATTACATTTTTCGTGAGGTGAAGAATTTTAAATTAGCATTGATATTAGCAGTACATGAGAAAAGGACCTTAACTTTTATTTTGGACTAATATGATAGCAGCACTGATGTTGCTAGTGGGGAGAGATGAGTTGGTAGTGCCGGATGAGTTTCTAGTAATAGAAAATGGATCAAAATGCCTAATGAAGTTGGATTGATTAAGGAAGCTTTTGGAATTCTGGATGTTCTATGGTTAAAAGAATCAATGTTGAGAAAAATGAATATGCTTATCGATCCAAATACTCAAAAAAATAAAATGTGCTGAATTCAAAATCCTAAAATAGCCTATGATGGATCGTTGCATTTACATAGGAAGTCAAAATGTCCCATAAGATAACTTTGGCTAAAGGATGGTTCTTTTCCGACTTAAATAACACAAAATTAGTATAGGGATGGTTATCACTGTCATTATTGTCAATGAGTTTGTATTGAGGGAGTTTAGACTTTGAAATTGAAGGTTGAATTGATTTCATTTCAACCATAACCTATTACTTGACATGATATTTTAATGGAATGTAGAAAAATTTATTTCAGAGGCATTTCATTAACTGAACGCAACCATAAATTGTCTTTGAATCACATCAAAATCTTCTTTCTCAGAAATAATTTAAAAACTGGAGCGATTTGTTGACATTATAGTAATCTTATATATTTTTGTCTTAAATTTGGCAAGTTGTCTAGTAAGTAAGTTTTTGAGAAAGTCCATGTATAATTAATTTCTAATAATTTTATATGAAATAGCTTGCTTGTCTATGAAAATCAGCTCATGAGTCAAGCTCTTTACACTTCTCCAGCCAGTTTCCTCCATATTTGTCTATTTTTTAAAATATTTAAATATATTTATTTTCTATTTTTGTAAAGAATGAGATGAAAACCAAAGTCATGAGCAAGATTCTGATTTCCTGTACTCTTCAAGCCAACCTTTGGACAACACTCACAAAATAAAGAAAAAAAAATAGAAAATAAAAGCTGCTTACCATTAAGGGTCT
Source organism: Cornus controversa (assembly GCA_026545225.1). NCBI lineage: Eukaryota > Viridiplantae > Streptophyta > Magnoliopsida > Cornales > Cornaceae > Cornus > Cornus controversa. Next base: position 29,794,564 of record CM048846.1, on the reverse strand, counting down.
ACACACCCACCCACTTAACCAATTTTTTTTTCATTTGTTGCTTTTGATTTATTTAATTATTATTTTCTTTGTTTTACATCTATGTGAAATTTCTATGCATGCTTATTCATAGGCCGTATGACCTACACCACAAACAAAAAGACCACTCTCTCTCCTACTTTCTAGAGCAAAGGAACTCATAAGAACTGTTTCAACTTTATTCTGTTTCCCATCACTTTTAAACCATCTAATTCAAGGTCTCACTATCATCTTTGTTCTGGAAACTCTTCTGGAAATACAGTTGGCCTCTCAATAGAAGAAGAAGATATGATGATTCTCCAATTGATCAATCATTAATCTTGATAGTAGTGCAATTTTCGGCTATCAAGGTGTTTGCTTTCCCTTAATGGGCTTAAAAAAAAATGGATAACCGTAAAAGCTTCCAAATCTTATTTCCATGAGATAGTTGAATACATGTTCTATTAGTGACCACAAATTCACTTTCTGACTAAATTCAAGATCAACTACCTACTTTGTGTATGCATGGGTTAACAAATCACATGGAAGGCAAGCAAATTGGACCATTAGTTGGCAATTACTGGGTCTTCTCTCTGCATCTTCGATAGTATCCATGGTTGATTGGGGTGGTTATGATGATGGAGGAGATGTTGACGGCAGTGGGTGAAGATGAAGACCCAAAGGGCAACTTAGATGTAGGCTGAAGTATAGTGAGCTGTGGGTTGAGGTTGATGGTGGCAGCGGTTGAAGTTGGTCTGTGGTGGTGGTCCTCGGTAGGAAGTGCGAAATGGGTGGTGACAGTGGTGCTTCTCTGGTGGCTGAAGTGGGTCTGCTCTGGTTGTGTTTGTGAAGGTTGATAGTGGTGGTTGTTGAGCTCGACTGCCATGGTGAAGGTTGTTGTGGCAGCAGGTGGACTGTGGTGGAGTTGAAGGTGGTGGTGTAGATGAGCTTGGCAGAAGTGGGTCTTTCGTTTGGTGGCAGCCATAGTAGGAGGTGTGTTGGTTGCTACATGGTGGTGGCTTGGCTAGAGCTTGCGGTGGAAGGTGGCGGTGTGACTGTTTGGCAGTAGTTGTGCCTAGTCATGGTGGCAGTTGAAGGTTGATGGTGGTGGAGTGGCTCGGCTGGCTAGTTGATGGTGATGGAGTGGCTCGGCCCACTCAATAACTTCCTCCACCGTCGCCGACTTATCTGGTGCCTCCACCATGGATGTCGGAAACCACCATAACTTCCTCCCCTGCGGGTGCCTTATGGGTTCATAGCAACAATACATAAAGCAAATAGAAAGAGAGAAAAGAGTAGTGAGAGAGATAAAGAGCAGATATAATGTTATTTTATATTTGAAAATAAATTGATGTGATTGTTATTTTAGGGGAAAAGTTGGTAAATGTTTAAATTTAAATTTAGGTGGGAGTGAATCGTGACGGTTGATTGAAGATAAGGAGAGTAATTTTAGATTGTAGATAGGCATAAATATTTTGAACCGTCAGATGACTTTTTTAAGCATTTTTGACCATTAGATGATGAATTTTTTTAGGCAGGAGATTAAAACACAAAGCTAAAATGTTATATATATATATATATATATATATATATATTCTCTTTGACTGATGGCCATTATCCAGTTCTCAGTAAATAACTACAATAGATAACCATACTTTAATATTAGCCCAGCAAGAAACATAACTCACGATTTATCAAGCCAATTGATAAGCAGTGAATGTTGCATATTCAATACCCCTAAAATTATATGAATTGGTGTCTTAGTAATATTTATTTAATTTTTTTATTAATAATTTTAATCTTTTTATGATTTCAGGTGATTAAGGATAATTATGATTAATAATGGTGCAATCGAGTTACAGATTGTGCTATTTTAGTAGGAAGCTTAAGCTTGACCCATGAGATATGTTTATATTGAAGATCCAAATTAAATGAATTGAAGATGTGTCCTGGAAAATAATTTAAATGAAGAAAATGAGCATGGGCCTATTCACATTGAAGACTGGGCCAATTCAGGCCTAGAAAGTTTTGGATCCGTTTTGGTATTCAGACCATAATTCCATATTCGATTGTTAAAACGGTCCAAACTCTATAAGGGTTGAAGGAAATTCAATTATGTACATTTTCATATTTCATGAAAGTTTTCTAAAATGGACGTTTACTGTATCTTTCTACCCTATTTGCATAACTGCCACTTTTTGGACATAGTTGCCACTTTTTGAGATGCGGGCGCCATTTTCTTAGGCGCATTTGCTACTTTGGGAGGAGGTGTACCATTTGTGTTGGCTTCGCAAAATAAAAGAGAGAGGAGAGGAAATTAGGGTATTCTGGAGGGGAGCAACATAGGGAGAGAGATACAGAGGTGATTCGTGACGATTACGAGTGAAGCGAAGGCGAGAAGATGGTAATTTTATCATCATTCAAGCCTGAAGCTCCATTCATGAGCTACTAAACACCATTCCGGGGAAGTGAAGTAACCCTAACATTTCTTACAATGTTGTAAATTGTATCTTAATTTGGAGTCATTTTAATTTGTGCATTGATTGTATAACCAAGACATAAATAATAGTTGTGCTATTGATTTTAATTTGGATGGATTATTTTATTGCGTATTTACTCTTGTTCTTGTTGAATGAATGTAAATTTGGAGTGATTAGGGTTTAGTTCTTTTCAACTTCTGTGATTCTGTTAAGACATGTTATACAATAGGATCGTTGAATATAGAATTTTGATAATTCGTGCTAAGCGAAGATAGGCTATCACGTCCTTAGTTAATTTAGTTTGTAGTCAGATGTATAGGTTATGCTAAGTGAAGATGAGTTATGCTTAATTGTATGTTAAACGAATCTTCTTGATAGAATTGAATTAGGCTTGTAGCCATTCTTTTCTGAATGCACAGTTGTTATTGTTAGATGGTTAGTGGTGAAGTCAATTCCCAAGAACCTCTCTTTCTAATTAAATTTCATAAAACAAATTCACAAGTAGATTTAATTTTCTCAATTAAATTCAAGATTAAACATCAACAATTATTTTTCAATTATTTTAGAATTAATTTAAAGACTAAGTAACATAACAATTAAATCTTGTAAATCCTTGAGGTTCGACACCCTTTATATAGCCCTGTCCTACGAGGACTCGTTCAATTGCGAGTGGTTAGAAATAAAATTAAAACCACATCAATATTTATTTATTATTATTATTATTTTTTTTACAAGTGTAGCATTCTTAAAATGTTTATTCTCAAGGGATACTAATTTACATACCCCACCAACTCTGCTAGTGTACATGTGAATTGTTAAAAGAACTAGATTCAACCACTCCAAGTTATGTCATTGCAAATAACGATTTAAACCACTGTATTCAAACCACAGTTTCTAAAAATTTTACATATACTCTATAATTGCAAGTCAAGAACCTACATAAAGTATTAAACTCTTGATTGATGTTAAAACATCTAAACTGAAAACAAAACAACCTAAAATAAAAAATATATAAAAAATAAACAAACAAAAAAAAGTGTTCTTCCTTACCCCCAAACTTGAATCACACATTGCCCTCAATGTGTAACAAAAACATGAAGTATATGGTAAATGATAGAACAATATTACCATGGTGGTAGAATTGTCAAAATTTGGCAAATCATTCACATAAATAAGGGTTGGCCATTCCCCCAAACTTGAATACAAGAACCTGTCATAAAAAACATAACTACACACCACGCAAATTAAAATGAAAAAAATAATAATAAATAAATAAATAAAAAAGAATGCAACAAAATGAAAAACAGACACAAATAATAATTAAAACAAAGAAAAATCAACTCAAACAAAAGAACAAATAAATAAAAAGAAATAAAAAGCAAAATACACTTCCTATTTTAAGGAAAGGAATACACCTTCCTTATAGATGGCCTTAAACTTAGCAAGTCATATTTTGAGTAGTCATTATAGAAGGAAATACAAGGGCTAATCCTACATCGGATAAAAGTCCTTGTCTTCTAGCATATATCAATGAAAGCAGAATCTCCTAAGGGCACGACATGGACATGGTATGACACAAGAAAAGATGCATCGTAGTGTGCCCACACCCGTTTTTTACCAACAATAATGACCAAAGAGACCATAGGCCCAAAACAAGTCAAGGTCTTAAACGACCGATCGTTCAGTAAAGCTAAATGTTTAAACGACCGATCACTTATTAAAGAAAAGAGGTCATAGGCCCAAAACAAGCTAAGGTCTTAAACGACCAATCATTTATTAAAGCTAAAGTCTTAAAGGACCAATCGCTTACTAAAGAAAAGAGGCCATAGGCCCCAAAACAAGTTAAGGTCTTAAACGACCGATCACTTACTAAAGAAAAGAGGCCATAACTAGGCCCAAAATAAGCTAAGGTATTAAACGACCGGCCACTTATTAAAGCTAAGGTCTTAAACTATCGATTGCTTACTAAAGAAAAGGGGCCATAGGCCCAAAACAAGCTAATGTCTTAAACGATCGATTGCTTATTAAAGGTAAGGTCTTAAACGACCGATTGCCTACTAAAGAAAAGAGGTCATAAGCCCAAAACAAGTTAAGGTCTTAAATGACTGATCATTTATTAAAGCTAAGGTCATAAACGACCGATCGCTTATTAAAAAAAGAGGCCATAGGTGCAAAACAAGCTAAGGTCTTAAACAACTAGTCGCTTATTCAAGTTAAGGTCGTAAATGACCGATCGCTTACTAAAGAAAAGAGGTCATAGGCCCAAAACAAGCTAAGGTTTTAAACGATCGATCGCTTATTAAAGCTAAAGTCTTAAAATGACCAAACGTTTATTGAAAGATGAGGTCTAAACGACTAAAGGGTCATAAGCCCCATTCAAGACAATCTGAAGAAAATATGGATGCTATTAAATGTCAATCACTTGAGTTGTCTCTGTTGGATTTACTAAAAGAAGAAAAAAGAAAGGGAATCAACTGCTAAACGCTAATTGCTAGCACAATAAAACTGGAAAAATAATCTTCAGTCCAAGGAAAGAATTCAAAATCCATTCCACTAAAGCAATTGTTAATACATGCAATTATCAGGAACAAAAGGGTCAATCTGCTTCTTATGGTGAACTTGAAATAAAGAAGTCTTTGTATTACTCGAAATATTCATTACAAAAAGAAGGGGACAAATCCACCTTTAGAAGAGAGCTCCTTTTGAGCGTTACAAGAAACAAAAAAAAGGGGGCACCAGCCCTGGGGAGCTGCCCAATCACCTTTATTGAAGTCCTGTTCAAAGGAGTCAACAATCAGAGTACCTAGTTTAGTTGGGGTTGGTGGCTTTGAAACCTGATTAGTAGGTGAGGAGGCAGGCAGAGCAAGAACCGAAGAAATAGGAGCAGGAGTTGAGTTCGAACTTGATGTGGCCAAATATGTCTTTATTTTTGTAGCTTACTATTACCTATCAAAATATAATTTAAACCACTCGCAAGAGAACGAATCTTTATAGATATGGTTCTTTATAGAGGGTATCGATCCCACAAGGAGTTTGGTTGAATTGCACTACTAAGAGAGAATTTCCAATTTAATCCTAAAAATAGAATTTTGGTTTGAGTTTAAAACTAATTTGTAGAATGTAAAAGCATTAAATTCTAAAACAATTTGTAAAATTGAGGGAGAGAGAACTAGGGTTGGTTTCCACCTCTAGCCATTTGACATGTTCATTTATGTAGTTAATGGGATCTTCTACAAGTATATGCAACACAATATCATTAGGCTTGTAACCTACAATGACATATCAAAAGATACATGTGATTTCTAACTAAACATAGCCCATCTTTAATAAGCATATTCTTTCAACCTATCTACTTATCATACCTTCTAAATATACCTACGTGTGTCTGAACTACCCTATCTTAGCATGGGCTATATAAGCAAGAAATACCACATTCCATTAAACACCATTACAAAATCATCATTTACACTTTTTGTGAAAGTTGTAAATGTTGAGCATTCAAAATGAAGCATTTCTACTCTAAGACAAGAGGAAAAAATAAAATCAAATGAATATATTGAAGAAGTTTAAAAGCATTATACAAAACACTAGGCTAAGTAATCAACATATACATATAGATCCCAAAATAGCTACAAAATGCACAAGTTACATGGCTAGGGGTTTCAACCACACCGTAAATGGAAAGTTAGTTGATCATTGGAGACTTGTAATCCTCCATGGCCAGAGATATGAAGCTTTCAGAGTCTGGTTCAGCTCCTCTTCTCCCTCCCAAAAGTTGATGTCCTCTCTTTCCCAAAAAATGCATATATGACCATCCACTTGTGTCTTTGGGTCCCACCTTACATATATATATATATAGTTCACCTACTATATAGATATTCCCCTTACATGGCTCTTTGAAGTCAGAAAATCCTCAAAAAGGACGTGCAAAGGTCATTCTTGGAAGCAAGTGGCAAGACAAGTGGACAAGTGGGCAAGTGGGCAAGTGGGCAAGTGGCAGTCTGTAGAATTTCGATTGTGCGAAATTGAGGTTTCGCACAATCGAAATCTCGATTGTGCGAACTCAACATTTCGATTGTGCGAAATGCCTTGATGAATTTTTCTTGATTTATTGACTTCCTCAGCACTTGATCGAAACCATCGCCCTTCTTTGGGACAAAACCTAATATATAACATAAACACAAAAATAGCATAAAAATACCAAGGTAAACATAAATATGGAATCAACATACGCAATTAAGAAGGCATAAATATGTAACATTTAAAGCTTATCACACCCCCAAACTTACATATTGCTAGTTCCTTAGCAATGCAAAATAGAATGGTTTAACTTATGCAAAAATGGATCACTTATCAATCATCAATTGGATAAGGGATGATTTTCCATTCATTTCGTGACAGACAAATGCAACAAGTATTATAGAGCTACATGGATATTTAACAAAAATGAACCTTTGCAAATTAGAGTTAGATGATAGTCCCCATATAATGGTCAGCTTGAACAAAAATACCAGCGTCAACCCTAAAATCCTCTTTGAAAAGTGAACATCCATTCTAATGCGTGGCTTATTATCATATTTAGAGAATACAAGAATATATCTAGTTTTAGAAGAAAAACTTATAGAAAACGCTACACTGTGGTTCATTATCGCGAAGCATGCATGAATGCTTGGGCTTAACTGAAGCGGTGCAACTTTCAGTTTAAAAAGAATAAATCTGCAAAAAGGATGACGGGGGAATCTGAAGGTCTTCAAATAAGAAGTTGAAAAAAGGACTTCAACATCTTTGACCTTCCCCGACACTATAATCAAAATCTAAGGGATAACCCTCGATTATAACATCGCTAAGAATGCAACATTCCACCCTGATCTTCTCAAGATTAACCAACTGCCTAGCCACTGGTGTAACAACCACATCCTGATCGGATGTGACTGCTTCCAGCAGCAATAGTAGGTTAAGCAGTTTCTGCAATTACAAGGAAGGAACTAGACATATTGACTTCTAGGTTGTCAAAAAGAGTACGATCACTATCGCTAGAGGACATTGTGAGAAAAGAAAAAGATGCAAGTGAAAAGATGAAAACTAACCTCGAAAGACAAAGCGCTACCAAGAAGATCAAGAGAAGGTGGATCTAAGGGAAGAAAATTATTAGTTGCAGAAGACTTGTGGTTGAAAAATGGCAAGTGTAAAGACAAAATGCAAAAGGAATAGGATGAAAGAACAACTTACATGCTCAACGTCGTCGCTATGTACCACAGTATTAAATGAAGAACCTAGATACTGGCACTCAAATCATCACAAAGTCTATATGAATTCCTTCCATTATGATGAATTTCATAATTGAAGGGAATTGGGGTTAATATGTAGGGCTAAAGCTATCACCCACACTACAAGAATATGGACTTTTTACGGTGGGCAAAAAGGATTTTTACTACAATTTTGGCCCGTCGTGGTATCCGATGTCGTAGTTAGTAAGAGCCTTTCAACCCCGGGCTTACCTAGTGGTAGAAACCTACTTTCCACCACGGGCATAGCCCGTAGTAGAAAGTTTGTTTTCTACCATGGGCATAGCCCATGGTGGAAAGTATGTTTTCTACCATTAAAATTCTTTTTATACCACGGGCTAAGCTAGTGGTTGAATGTTTTTTTCTACCACAGCTTAGTCCGTGGTTGAAAGGTACGTTGTTTTCTACCACGAGCTAAGCCCGTGGTAGAAAGTTTATATATTTTTTTATAAAAAAATAATATATATATATATGCTTGCTTATACATTGTTCCTACCAATCACAAACAAACAAATTTTCAACCAAAGTGGAATTTAATTTATAAATATATAAAGAATGTACAGAAAGATCCAAGTGGGGGCATACCCCCACTAATACAAAGGAAATAAAACAAGTTCAAAACTAACAGTAGTGGACTAATAAAAACAAACACAACTCACATAAAACAATAAAAGAATATCTTAAATTTTAATCTCATAAATATCCATGACTTCCCAACAAATTAGCTTGGTATCCTCTTTAGCTGATCTAGCAGAGTCACTATCATACAATTTGATGTTCTTTCATTCCATATAAACCGTACAATAGTAGAAAATATCCACCTAGTAATCCTCTTAACAGGAATAAAAAAATTCAGATTAAAAACCCATTCCGTTAACTGCCACGGTGATTCATGAGTCAACATGTTCCATGAAAATTAATTAGAAATCCATCTCCAAACATCAACAGCAAACTGACAACATACAAACAAGTTATCCTTAGTATCAGAATCAGAAAAGCAATTGTGATACACAGAAGCAACATAGAGGCCCCGATTTCTCAGGTTAATTAAGGAAAGTAATCTGTTATGAAATAATAAACAACACGAATTGAGACCCTTGGTGTAGAGCCATTCCAGCAAGGCTAAAACCAATTCACTTTAGGTTTGGTACCTCTCCACATAGTCATTTCATTTTTAAAAGAGAATTTGACTTTATCCCATAAATTGAGTCCACAACAACATGAATAGGCACAGAAAAAATAAAATTCTAAAGTTGAAGATAGTGTTGGCACCCAAATATGGTGCCACTTGGCAACCAATTTTGAGGTCGTTTTAGGCAAGGGTAAGGATGACTGAGAGTCTATCTCAAGGAAAACTCTAAGGGATAAGGAATTGTTAGTAGGTTTTGCCTTAAAAGAATAGCTGGCACAAACACACACACACACACACACACACACATATATATACTAGGTATTACCCAAGCCTACGGTATTATAACAAAAAAAATTATTGGACTTCAATAGAAGTTGATTTCACTCTATTTCGACGAACATCACCTGTTGACACCCTCTTAAAATTGTGATTAAAATATATGAATTAAATTCAAATTACACTTTGGAGATATTAATTTTACAATACATACATATATCTATCTCATAAACCCGGAAGATAAACTGTTTTCGTCTAACAAATCTGTGTGTGTGTGTGTGTGTGTGTGTGTGTGTGTGTGTGGCTAGGAATAAATTCATCAACTCTCTCACTCTCTTTGTATTAGACAAGAAGATGAATAACACAATGATGGCTTAGGGTTTCATCGCAATGAAGAAGAAAACAGAATAAGAATTCTCGCATATGTGTGTATATACCTATATATGTATACCTGCACCTCAAAAAATCCGTGATTGGTGGGAAAAAAGAAAAAAGTGAAAAAAATAGAGAATAGACATTTTACACTTAAATTAACGGAGTAATGGACGGAAATATCAATTGAAATGTATATGATATTATAAGAAATTGTTTTCTCTTTGTGTAACAAGTGCAAACCACAAAGAATGTCAACAATATTTACTCTTTATTTATTGTGTCGGCAAAGTAATTATTATTGTTTAGTTATTAGTTGTAGTGGGGTGATTGTCATAGTGCAATAGTTTATATATATATATATATATATATATATATATATATATATATATATATATATATGCATTGATATACTACTATGTATATATAACCATGCATATCTGTATAATTGTAGTATGTATTGATTTGAGAGTACTATATAAATTACATAATTAATGCATTTGCGTGTATCGATTATTCTTATTTTTATTCCTTATTTTTCAACACTTTCACGTGCAACAATTAGGAATGTATTCTACTCCGGATATAGTTATTTGATAAGTGACATTTAAATACAAACAATACATATGTATTATATACTATGTGCTTGTATTTAATATAGTATTAAGTTATTGAATTAGCTCGTGTCACAACTTCACAACAATAAATTAACAAAATGAAGCTTTTGCAATATTCAAACTCTGCCTTGCTAAATATAAAAGGTCCAACAAGGTTGAAATATTTCCTAATACAAACTTGCTAAATTGAGGTTAAAATAATTGTGTTCAACCTCAATTTTATGTGTCACTATGAATTACACCGAGCAACATCACAAAAAGAAAGAGAAAAAAATTCAGAAAACCAATCATTTAATCAACAAAGATAACAAAGATTTAAGAAACACTTTCTAATAATTAAACTTACCACGAAAGGTGTCATTGAAATGAGCTTTTTGTGCTAGTTTATTGTTATTTCAAGAAAAAACTGCTCAGTAAAAAAAATTGACTCGTCCATCCAAGTACCAACACCTTCTGTGGATCTAGAAAACACCCTCAAATATTCGACAATGCTCCCTGAAAAAAATGAAAAAAAAAAGAAAGAAAAAAGAACAAGTTACAGTACATAATTATCTACTACAAACTTACAAAGCTTCAATGGAAGTAATTACATTAGACGCTTGGCTCCTGAGTAGTAGGATGCCATAGATGATAGAACAAATCTCAAAATGATCATCTTACATTAAAATCTGAACCAATTCAAACAAATGAGTCAATCACTGCTTTATCAATATTGTCTGAAGGTAAGATTGAGCCGCCCAGGACGGAGATTTGTTTTCCCCAACATGAGCCGCCCAGATTTTTCCTATGCAGTAACAAATTCTAAGAATTCATTTTCACAATCCCTCAATTTTTGCAATTCAAGTTATTTACTTTTCTTTTGTATTAGCAACATGTGAAGAGCTCCAACTCCATTTGAAGACCAAACTTCACTACCCAACCTTCACTCACTGCTGCAAACCCATTTCAGCCCACTCCCTCACCGTGAAGCCACCATTAGAGCAACCATCTTCCACTGCCATGCATTGAAGCAGAGCAGTCATCACAACCTTCACCAACAGCAGACCGCCACCTTTCATAACAAGCTTCAGCCGCCCTCCATGCTTGCAACCATTAGCTCAAAGCATCATCAATCGTGAGCTGCAACACCATCTTCCTCATGCACAAACCACCACAAAATAGTCCATGAAGCACCACCATTACCTCCACCAGCATTAACCAAGAAAAGACCCACTTTAGCCACCAGCCAAGCAACCCACTACAGCCATGTACATCACCAGTCCATCCAAACCACCATCACCTCAACTTTGGTCGACCACTGCCACAATTTCCAGCCAACCACCACTAGTGTCGGTACTACCGTTTTAAGCCACCAGCCAAGGAGAAGCACCAGCCGCCACTTTTAATTCCACCAGTCATGGCCAGCGAACCCGCAACCAGCGCAGAGAAGACCCACAGAATTATTCCAGAATTTCACCTCTATATTTCCTATCAGGTAAACATGATCGATTTGCTTAACAATTTTAGTTTTTCCCTAGAAATAAAACAAAAATTGAAATTCAAGATGAAAAAAAATCACTATAAATCAATGATTTGATACACAAATATGAAATTTCTAATTTATATAGTACATGTTTAAAAGCTCCTTCAATATTGACAAATACACAGAATACCCATCCCCCTCAACCTCCACCTCATTCAACCTATCCATAGCCACCAATATCTCTACGGCATCAAAACCCAACGAAGCAATTGGAACATTGATCCTCGCCGGTCTCTTCCTCTTCAAAAGGGTCATTCAAGAACAACTCGAGGTCGGCACTGGGAATGAGTTGAACCTTTATGCTTGTTCTCTGCCGGAGTTTCCACGGCAAGTTATGAAGAAGATGATGGAGCCATGGTGATGACTGTCTGTCAGCGATGGGAATGATGATCGATAAAGAAGATGATGATTTCCTATGTGCATATATACATATAGAAATTTCAATACACTCTTCAGATCTGAAGCTAAAGGCTCAACATTTTGAAAAATTAAAACAAACTTATCAAAACAAACCCATCAATAGAATTTACATACAGATCGAGACTATAAAGAGATCTAAGGTACACAAACCTTCCATCAATACTTTTTACAAAAAATAGTAAACCCACATAAAAAGAGTACATAGAGAGGGTAGAAAGAGATTTGAGGCGGTAGAAAAAGAGTTGGTGGGCTAACGTGAGTAGGTGAAGTTTTAAATAGATTTAATGTTTAAATTTTGAATTTAGGTGGGATGGAGTTGGTGAGGGTTTAAATTTGAATTTTGGTGGGAGTGAATGGTGAGATTTAGATCGTAGATTAGAAGATTGATTTTAGACTGTAGCTAGCAAAAAATATTTTCAACTGCATGATTGGTTTAAGCAATTGCGATCGTTGAATCGCATTTTTTGGCAGTATTATGCCAAGCTCAAATGTAATATAGATATATACATGCATGATTACTTATATGTTATATATATACGTGTTTATATATATGCAGGTTAATCTTACAAGTTGGATACAAGGAGTTTAGGATGACTTGGACTCTAAGTAGTTGGATATAATGTGTAAAGGCTGACAGAGAGAAACATGAGGCTAATTGGGTACAATTGCTTATAGATAAAAGTGCCTATAATCTAGTTACAACTACCTAGTCAGTTATATGAACTAACGTGATATATATGTGTATATGTGCATGGATTAGTTTGTACTGAATAAGGACTTCTATGAGTTTCAGCTACCTTAGAAGACTTGGCTGAACATGGACTCTTACAAACACAGGCTCATTAAAGATAAAGTTGAGTGGGACTTGGACTCTAGAAAGGTTGATGTTAATACGCTATAATCACGAGCTGTTGGAGATATGGAGCATTGGAATATAGTTGATTTATTTCCTTTTTTTTTTACTTTATTTGCTGCATTTATCTTGTAACTTAAATTTAGATACAGTGATGTTTTTCTTCTCTTTACTATAAATAAATACAAAGGGGCTCTAGCTGTTTTAAGGGTCTCACAACCACCATTATACAATTGCATCACGTTTAGTCTATCTCTCCCATAATTTTCTCTCATAATATTACTCTGTCCTTTACTCGATCTACATCTCCCACAATTTTCTTGCTCTCAGCCTCCTCTAATCCATCCGTCAGTCTATTTCTCTCTCTATCTACCTTCCTCTTGCTTTCTCCCTCCTTCTACCTCCCTCCTTCTATGATTCAGTGTTGCAATTCTTTGCGTACGGTTAAAAGTCCTCTAATTGAGGCAAGGAAAGAACTTCATAGGGAGTTTCGGATTCTCTATCTCTAGCCAATCGCTTGATCCAACAAGACTTCCAAAGGAGATACTTGTGTTCAATTAAGTTGTTTTACATCGAGCTGACACCACAGCTCTGGCACGCCCGCAATCAATCGGCCTACTTTACTGATACATTTATAGCTGAACAGATAGTCATCTCTGAATCCTATTGAGTTCTTAACTGAACTCCTTCATCACACAAAATATAATTTTCCTTCTTTAAATGATATCCATTCAATTAGGCAGCCGATTATTTAAAGATAGTCATCCCACCTGATTTTCATATTAAAGATGCAAGCTTGAAGGACGAACACTCAGTATAAATATAACATCGAATGCTTGGCCGGAAGGGTCATGGAGGTTCTGATAAATCAAAGAATGCTAGTGCGTTTCAGCATTAAGTCAAAAAGTAATATTTATAGACCCCTTTCCATCCCCAACAACTATCCTCCCAAACTCACTATTACTCAAACAAATACTCCGGTCTCCATTTCCATAAAATACACGAAAGAATATTAATTAAAATATGAAATGAATTTTTTTTATACAAAATCCATTTCAAGCACTACTCTAGTGCCTTCGAAAGCTTAAAGTGGGTAAGATAGGAAGACTAACTAACTTTTTTTTTTAACGTGAAAAACACTATTAAGACTTGATGAATATTTAAGAATTCTCCATATCTTCCTAACATTGTATATTTGTATCAAAGAAAAAGAATTTACTAAAAGAAACACAAACATCTATCTACAGAACAGGCAGCAAAAACTTCACAAATATATGGACTTTAAACAACAAATTAATATGGAATCTTACAGGACAACTTATATTAATCCACAACAACTTTCATTTCAAATTAAGTACTCATCATCTTACACCAACTAATTATACAATCATGGTATTGGATTTTCCACTATCTTAAATATGAAAGGCATGTGCAGCAACCACTTTTTTTTTTTTGTTAATTGGACACTACAAGAATTTTTTGTATTACCGGCGCTTTAAACCGCCGGAAAATGTCTTCAAAACCGCCGAAAAAAATTTCACCGGCGGTTAAAAAATTTGCCGGAAAATGTTCTGCCGGTAGAGAATTACCGGCAGTTTTGCTAAACTGCCGGTAATTACCGGCAGTTTTTTTGTAGCCGCCGGAATTATACCGGCAGTTTTATCCGCCACTAAATATCTTTAAAGTGCCGATAATAGTTAATTTTTACCGGCAGTTTTTTATAAACCGCCGGTAAATCACTAAAAATGTTGCTTTTACCGGCAGTTAACAAAAACTGCCGGTAAAAGTTGGTTTTTTTTTTTTTTTTTCTTCAGGTTATGTGCTCTTCTTCTACTTGTGTTTTACTTTTCAAAGCTACAGATTGTTATTTATTTAATTTTTTTTCCTTTCTCCTTTTGGGTTAATTCTGTTCATAGAAAATAAGATTGATGCTTTTCTACGAATCATATAAAAGATAATATTAAACATTAATGAGGGATAAGTTGCAAAACCCTCTCAAATTAAGCCATTAAATACAATAGTACAAGATAATTATTGTATAAGTATGATGAAAAAAAAAGCTTACAATTAAGGTTCAATACATACATAAAGAAGGTTCAACTACTCAATTCTTTGTGAAGAATTGCTCACTTCGATCAGTTCATAATTACAATGAAGTAAAACGAGTACAAGGCATCGATTGTCCAATATCTTCCCCAATGAGCGTTTGCCAAGACAGCTCCGAGCAATGTGGCTTGTCAAAGTGTAATATTTGTTGCAGCGAAGACCAAATGCCACACCATCTATAACAAAAATGGATGTAGAAGGCAGTCTGCAGTAAATAAATCAAAAGAAAGAAAGATATTAATCATCTGAACAACCTAGTCCACAGCTCAAGTTGCATTATTAACCTAGAAAATTATACATCCATGGCATATGATCATTCTATTTGAGATCTTAAAAACTACTATATGACTTTCATGGATGCTTAAAAATGTGTATTTCAGATTATATATATATATATATATATATATATATAGACAATTTATTTACCCAAAAAAAAAGAAGAAGTCATCTTCCATGTAACAAAGAATTGAACAAACCAGATGAAATAGGCTCGGAATAAACAAGCTGAATGGTACTATACCAGACGAAATAGGTATCTGCCATCCAGGTGCATCTGCCATCCACACAATGTTGGTCTCATCCAGTCATGGCATGTCAGACTTCACTAATTCAATTACATGGAATATAACAATACTCAATTAAAGAAAAGCATAGCTGATTGACAACTTAATAGTGGATATTATCATACACTTCCCAATTACCATATTCAAATTCAGCAAAACTTTCTTTCACACTGACATGCTTTTGCTATCAGAGTCCCACCTCTGTTTGTGAAATCATCATCTGAATCACCCCGGTTTTGCTTCAGGCTTGCACAATTGTGTCTTGTTTAGGTTTATCTTGCCAACCTAAGATTCTTAAATAAAAAACAACAATCCAAAACACTCTAAAACAGTGTTGGATGGATTACTCTAGATTTTGAAGCTCAAAAATTTATTAATAATAATTACCTTAGAAGGACTAAATAAAGCACAAGCTTGATCAGTTATGTTCAACAAGGATGCTTATTGCCAAATTGATAATCCAAATGTATTATTACATCAAGACAATCTCAATCCAATCAGTTAAAATAACTATTAATTTAGGATTCATCAAAGTATGAAGACAGATAAGTAATCACCTGCTTGCACAGATACCAGAGAGAAGAAGTATCCTCCCTTGTGAAATTCAGCTCGTAACGCCTCACTAATGCACAAGTAATTTCATCCAATGTATTTTCCTTGAGCTTATCAACAGCAGGCTCTTGACTTTTCCTAACATTTTGCATCCACGATTCAAGTTATAAAGACAATAACTACTTTGCGACTTGCAACTACATGGTAACCAAAAAGATCGCATAAGAAAATTTTAAATCTTGAATAGCTTGCTTAAGTAAACTTCAAATGCATGAAACCGAAGTCATAGGTGAAACTAGACAAAGTTGGCCAAATGGCCAGTATACACAATTTCTACATATGATGCAAGTTACAAGCTTCTATAAAAATGCAAAATTTAGACTCTGCAGTCTCCATGAGTCTCCAGATCAGTGATCAGTAAAACATGCTAGTAACATTTGTGGACCTGACTAAGAAAAGTTGAAGTGCTCCTAAACCAACATTCAAACACAGTGTCAAGCAGAAGACTTGAATTCAGCCAGAAAAAAAAAAAAAAAAAAAAAACCAGATAGTAATATGCAAATGGAATGTAAAATATTGGGGTTTTGAAAAAGGCTTACTGATAGAGGTTGTAGTAGATGTCGCTGGGGAGGATGTCACCATCGGCGATAGTTCAACTCGTTCTTGAGCTAGTCCTTGTTCAAGTTTCTGATATTCTCTCTGTAATGCCAAATCAATTTATCAATACAAATTAAAAAAAAAGAGACAAAGTTGTATAGCTAATTATGTGTATGTTTCTCAATCGATGAATCAAAAAATCAGTGTGTCTAAGAAATTAGTATCAATACAATGATGCTTTAGGTGATTTCTCTTTGTAATCTCAAAGATATGGAGTATTAAGCAACAATGTCCATGTAAACAGACATTCAAACAGAGATCGATTAGAATTTTAAGAGACTAGACAAATCAGTAACAATACCAAAAAAAAAAGCCCTAGATCAATGATACAAACTCAAATCTAAACAATATTCAAGCAGATCGAACAAAATGCATCAAAAACCTACCCTCTGAAAGAAACTGAGTCTCGCAGTTTGTGCTTGTTGAAATAGGATGTTAATTGCTTAGCGAACTACAGAGATGAAAGTGTAAGTCGAGAGTAAGAACCATATAAAAGGCAGATCATAAACTGAGGTCATACACAGATCAAATGCCTGATGAAGTTGGAGAGAGAAAATATAAGAGAGAGAGATCGAGACTGAGTAAGAATCTAGGGCAAAGAGTAAGAACCTGAGTCTCAGCAGATTGCTTAGCGAACTTCAGATCGAAGGTTTAATCGATCGAACACAAACCGAATGCTTGATGAAGTTGGAGAGAGAAAATATAAGAGAGAGAGAGAGACTGAGTAAGAATCTAGGGCAAAGAATAAGAACCTGAGTCTCAGCAGATTGCTTAGCGAACTTCAGATCGAAGGTTTAATCGATCGAATGCATGAGAGAACTTCAGATAAAATACAAGAGAGAGAGACGAGAGAGAGGCTGAGCAAGTGTTTTGTTACTAATTAAGGACAAACTCCAAATAAGAGATGACATTTGGTTAAACCGCGAAAAAGGGCAAAATTGGGTTATTAATTATTTTGACATTAATTATTTTGGCCCAGTCTAATTTTCTGGCGGTTCTCAAAAAGTGCCGTAGATGTAATATTTCTGGCGGTTTCTAAACTAGCGCCAGTAAATATAGTTATTTTTGGCGGTTTTTACCAAAGTGCCAGAATTGCTACTCATTTCCGGCGGATTTTAAAAAGCGCCGGTAATATCAACAAATTTCCGGCACTTTTATAACCGCCGGTGAAAAACCGCCGGAAAATATTAAATATGTTGTAGTGTGGATAAGTAGTACATAGAAAGATTGAAGAATGTTCAGTGTGGTCTCAATTATGAGACAGACAAAAAGCCATCTTGGCTGAACTCCAAATGGACTAAACAGTTAGTCACTTGAAGCAAACAAATATAAGGAGGCAACCTACCATTTAGAACATCAAGATTAGGAAACCAAGCTAAACAATTCCAATATAACTAAAAGATTGTGCACAGTCAAGTAAACTAGCAAGAGGAAATAATCCCACCAGCAACAATTTAAAAATAGAGAGCTCTTTAAGAGTCTAGTAAGAATGTAAAGCAGTATGAAGCTTAATATAATGCACCAACTATTCTTTAGACAACCCAACAATTGCAAGAAGAAATAGTTCAATAAAGTACATTTACCACTAGATTCTCAAACTGGCTCTTGAACCAATTTTAGTTATTCAACAAAGGAAGGACCCCACAGAGATCAAAATTTCATATCAAAAGTTTTTTTTACGATAAATCACTCATTGCAACTTATATAACTTTTACTCAAAAAAATCTTTCCTATGACCATTGGAAAAATATGATATGACAAGTTGTTTCCCCTTCAAAATACGACAATTTAGAGCATAACTAATTAATGACAAGAATAACGATTTCAATCTAACAATGAACCTAGTTTTCTTATATTACTCTCTTATGTTAAAAAAATTAAAATAATTCAGATATTTAGAGCTATCTCAAAAAATCACATTTTAAATTAGATTTTTGTTCTTATTACTTTATTAAGAGATAGAGAGTGCAACGAAATAGAACAATAGAGACTTAAAAGAAGTAGAAAATGAAAAGAAAAGTGTTTTTTCTCCTACTGTTTATATTGTATATATATATTATGGAATTAAATAGTTAAAAAATGAAAATGAGTTCCCAAACAGTATAAAGAAAAAAATGTCTTATTTAGTTTAATTGAGAACATCTTTTAGGGGTGTGGATTGGTCCAGATGTCCAATGTCACTAGTGAGCAGCCAGCCTGGATAAGAAAAAAAAGGATGCAAACTGTAAAGATAAAACAAGCAGATAACTCATTCAATGTCTGGAGCATAAAAAATCCTAAATGATATGAAAAAGCTATGATGGTTTGATGATCTATAAGTAAGAAAACAAACAAGAGACATGTGGTAATAGAATTTACAGCTAAACAGGTAATAAAAAGCAGGTTATGTAACCTCCTAGATAAAGCCGAAAGCCCTAGATAAAGCCAAAAGCCCAAAAATCGAAACAATCCATTTGTGAGCTAATGTATCAAAGCTTGCACGACAGTCACAAAGCCGGTAATTTGACAAAAGCATAATTCGAACCCGCAAACTCAATACCAAAAATAGCAGGACAAAAACATTATACATTAAGTCAATTGCAGCAACACTTGACTAAATTTAAAAATTATTTACAAATTAAAAAGGAAATTTCCTCTTTTCTTTAACATAACATACCGATGCTAGGAATTGTTGTCACAATTTCCTTAAGCTTGAGCTTGTACAAGATCGTGGTCTTACAAGCTGAATCAAGACCAACCATTAGGATACGCATCTCTTTCTTGATTAAAAGACAAGTTGAAAAGCTTGGTGAATGTCAACCCCATTTCTCTTTCTTGTTGTAGATCCCTACATATTATTAACACACCATTTCACATATATACGAGTAGAAAAATCAGCAACCCATGAGAGATAGATATTACTATGTAAAACTAGAAAACAGATATTGATGACATGAAACATTCAAACATGACCACAAAAATGAAAAAAATAGTTCACATATAAAAAAAGAGAAAAATAGGGTTTTGAATCGAACCAAGTGAGGGCTTCCAATCAAACTGCTGTTAGGGCTTTAAATTGAACCACGGAACGCCTTATTGAACCAGCATCAAAAAAATGTGAGATCTTCTGAGTACCTTATAGTTTTGGAGAAGTTGGTGAGTGTTGGGGCTTCAAACCAAAGAGAGAGAGACATCGGGATAGAGTGTGAGAGATAAGAGTGAGTGCTTGGAACTAGAAAGAGCTTTGCACAACTGTCAATTAGAGATTGAGCTTTGCTTGTAATCAATCCGATGTGAACCGTGTTTGGGTTGGATGGGAGAGAGAATAAGCAGAAGACAAGAGAAAATAGAGGTTTAGGGATTCGGTGGAGGATGGGAGAGAAGATGATTTTGGCGGGAATTAAAATTCACCGCGAGAAGTTTAATTCTCAAAAAATGTTTAGCATCTTCCATTATGGGCCATGCCCGTGGTAAAGAGAATTCTTTCCATCACGAGCGTAGCTCGGTAGTTGAAAGTGATTTTCTACAGCAGCTCATATATATGAGGTGAGGTTAAAAGTAATTTTTTACGGCGGGTTATGTACAACCGCCGTAAAAACTCACTTTTCACCATGGGCTACACAAGTGTCATGTTGCAAGATATTTTAGGAGACAATAAGCTGTGGACAACAAGAATTCAAGAGAATGGATTATGGGAATGGGATGACTTGGTGATGGCAGATAACTTTCACTTGGAGGCTCTTGACAACATTTTTTGAGCAATGTCCAATGTTGCTTGAGGACATTGATTAGCTAGTGATGGTGCATCATCTTAGATGCCGGTTTAAAGACATGGATAAGAATCCTAGTTCTCTTTCAGTGGCTTGATAGTAGTTAGTGGTTGCTAGTCTTAGGTCAATAAAGTTCTTAATCTCTTGAGGAGCCAAACCCAAGTTCATGGTAATTGTCTTATTACATACTTGACTATCAAAACTGATGGAAGTTTACTTTAATGCTTACTAATATCCTGGATGATGAATTAATAATTTCTTGGATGAAACTTTGTATATATATATATATATATATATATATATATATATATATAATACTTCCATATGATTCTGTCTCTGCATTGTCATTTCCAACATCAGTACTACTGATTCTGGAGCTCATTTTGTATATACTTAAAAACTATAAGATCAAATATTCACATATAGATAAGTAAATATAATATTGTTGAAATTATCAACTTATCTACGTTTTTGTATATTTTACTCAGAAATTGAGAAAAAATCAACTTGTTTCTATAGAATGAGAAATGCCCATTTTTGCTAAAAGGGGGAAAAAGAGATGAAAAATACAGATGTAATAGGGGTATGGAGAAAAAAAGAAGATGGAATACGGGTATGGAAAAAAAGAAAAAGAAATTACTGTGAAAACTGATTAAAAAAGGAAAAAACTAGAGAAAAAAAATTAGGGTTTGTAATAGCATGGTTGTAATTTATTTGGAAAGAGAGTTCTAATTTGGTATGCAGTTTTTGGAAGAGCAAGTAGTTAATTAAACGCATAAATAAATACATTCCCACATCCCAAACATGTCCGAAGATTCCGAAAAACTGAGTCTATGAACAAGTATAATTATAAACAAGTATTTAGAAGCATAGTCTCATACCCACACCCAAATATAATAATATCTGAGTTCATGTAACAACAATGAAGGTGAATCTGACATTATTGAATATAATAATTTGGTTAAAATCCAAACCTATGAACTTGATTGGGAATGAGTATTGTCATGTCAAACTACTTACATTTTTTGTGATGAGAGAGAAAGCAGTGAACCGTCCCGCATTGATAAAGAAGTAGAAGAAGGAGTAGTATTTTTAAAACGAGGACTACACATCTGGTCACGACCTTACTTGAACAGGATCTGTTCTATAGGCTCATACCTCTGTGTCCTTGACTTCTAAGGAGACAGGAACCAAAGTTTGGTGGATGAATCAAGACTGCGTGACCAGAGCGTGATTGATGGCTCTGTGGTTCAAGTTTGTGGATCAACATAGCCGTAAAGGATCGTTCTTAGCCAGGTCCATCTGGCTGAGATGGTGATGCAGTTGTCTGACAGACTTAAAAACCTTTTTTTGCCGAACTTTTCAACCTTGGATGCCAAGGATGAAGATACAACCAACAAATTAATTAATCTCTCAAATACAAATTTTTGGATAGACAAGGAACTAGTAGTCTAGTACAGTGCTTGGAGGTCATTTGGTATGTCATTTTTTAAAAATAAGTAAAAACCATTTGGTTGGTGGGCCTCTTCAAAATCCATATCAAAATGCCTTTTTCAAATTTCATATTATACTGGAGAAGATATTTGGGCTCCCCAATTGGGTGGGTACAATGTTTTTCAATTGAAAATCATTTTTGTTTAGGAAAAAAAAGTTTGCTATAGAGTAATTATTGTTTTAGTGTGCCTCATTTGGTGATTTAGATTTTGGTCACAGTCATTTTCATACCATTAAAGAGATATTTTTTTTCCATGTATAGTCTGTGATCCATTTGGATTAACAATGAAAGGTGCCAAAATTCAAGACCCACGACAAAATTTTCCCAATAGATTAATTATTGTGTTAGTGTGTCTCGTTTGGTGATTCAAATTTCGGTCATAGTCATTTTCATACCGTAAAAGTGATATTTTTTTCCAGCCCGTGATTCATTTGGATTAACAATGAAATGTGACAAAATTCAATACTAGGGGTGGCAATTCGTGTTCCCGTGTCGAATCGATCTATAAGTATTCTACTAAACAGCTCAACTCTAACCCAACCCATTTAATAATCGTGTCAGAGACTCACAACACTAACCCAACCCATTTATTAAACGTATTATCCGTGTCGACCCATGTAACCCGTTTAATAAACCTGTCATATAATGGTACGACTTGTTAAATAATCTTTTTAATCCGTTTACCTTATATCATGAGTTTTTCCACCCCCAAAAATCTCTCCGAAAATCATATAAAAATAAAGTACATATCAATACATTAATCCTAAAATCAAACTATATTATAAATTTTGTATCTATATATAATCTCAAAAACATTCTAAAGTGATTCAACAACTGGGAAGACACCATAACAATCTCATCCTTGCATTTTATGGCTTCATCAGTCCTCTAAACAAATTAACAAATAGATTACAAACAATTGCAATATATAAAACTATGTATATATAAGTTTGTATAAAACCATAATATATGAATAACTCAAGTCGTAATCGTATTTTAATCGTGTCGCAATCGTGTAACAGGTTAGACAGTTTAAACCCAAACCCAATCAAATTTTTGTGTGTCCTGTTCGTGTCGATCCATTTATTAAACGTGTTGGCTTACCTCAAACCCAAAACCCACTTAATTCGTGTGGTATTCGAGTCGTGTTGTCGTATCGTGTCCAATTTTGCCACCCTTATTCAATACCCATCACTCTCCCATATAATGCTACCAAGTGGTATCATTGCCTCAGATTGAAAAATTGATGATGTAAAAATATTTTTCTGACGAGAATCAATAAGAAAGTGTAGTGTAACTAAAATGGATATCTATCCTACCTCACAACACTACATTCACCCTCATTTTGAATTTTTGATTAAAAAATGAAAATAATTACTCTAAAATTTTGAGTTTAGTATAATATTTTAAAACAAGTTTGTACTATGCAAATACTTCCAAAATAAAATTATGTTACTTAAGAAACAATTTTACGAAAGAGTGAACCAATGCAGATTGTTTTTTTTTTTTTCATAATAAAAAATTTTGCATAATAAAAAATTTTGAAAATATGCAATCATACGCATATGGTTGACTAGAATTTTAAGACATCCAATCAACAATTTTATTGAAGTATTTAATCATTGAAGGACTAATAAAATTAACTAATATGTTTGTTTTTTTACTTTTGGCTAAAATTCGAGATGATAAGAGATTTGGGTCCAATAGGGTTTTTGGTTACATAGTTGGATAAACAGATAAGGAGATGACAATAACCTGGCCTACTTACAACTCTTGCACTTTCAGATATAGTGGGAGATTGAAAGGATCCGTTTTTTTATTGAAACACTAAATCAATCTTTCCTCTATAAATAAGTGAAATTGAAACCACATCAATTTTTATTTATTTATTATTATTATTATTTTTACAAGTATAGCATTCTTAAAATGTTTATTCTCAAGGGATACCAACCAATATTAAGCACATATAACTGATAATTCAAAGTCAAATACATACCCCACCAACTCTGCTAGTGTGCATGTGAATTGTGAAAAGAACTAGATTCAACCACTCCAAGTTATGACAATGCAAATAACGATTTAAACCACTGTATTCAAACCATAGTTTCTAAAAATTTTACACATACTCTACAATTGCAAGTTAAGAACCTACATAAAGTTTTAAACTCTTAATTGGTGTTAAAACATCTAAACTGAAGACAAAACAACCTAAAATAAAAAATAAATAAAAAACAAACAAACAAACAAAAGTGTTCTTCCTTATCCTCAAACTTGAATCACACATTACCCTCAACATGTAACAAAAACATGAAGCATATGATAAATGATAGAACAATACTACCGTAGTGGTAGAATTGTCAAAATTTGGCAAATCATTCACATAAATAAAGGTTGGTCATTCCCCCAAACTTGGATGCAAGAACCTGTCATAAAAAACACAACTACATACCACACATATAATAATAATAATGAAAATAATAATAATAATAATAAAGAATGCAACAAAATGAAAAACAAACACAAATAATAATTAAAACAAAGAAAAATCAACTTAAACAAAAGAAAAAATAAATAAAAAGAAAGAAAAAGAAAAATACACATTTCTAACTACTACTTTTGATGGAAGGTTCACCCTATACCACATCTCTTGAGGAGATCTAAGAGTGTCCCCCTATTTTGTCATCACTTTCTTGTGCCGGAATCCAAACAATTTTTAGGCACCTCTTATCTATATCAATGTGAGGTTTTAAGAAAAATGAATCAATCGAATAAAATTCGACTCATTCAGGAAAACATGACCTTTTAACTTATTCTTGAATAATTTTCTCATTCATATCTAATATGTCACTACTCAAGTTAAAAACAAAGGTAAAAGGTAGACTCTCATTAGGACTTAAGCAATCACACTTAAGTTCTCTATGTAAATTTTTGGAGTCCAGTATGAGTAATGGTTCCACAAAGGGGGCATAGTATAACACAATTGCTTGTATGAGTTCAATATTGGTCACGGACTGACTTGGAAGTTCCTCTTGATCTTCACAATTCAAAGCATTGGCTATTTGCTCGATTTAAACTTCAAAGTCTAGTTATGGATTGCGAATGTGAATTTAACAATTTAATTTGTTCCTCAAGTTTGCCAAGTGCAGCCAAAACTTTGTCCTCAAATCTCAGACTATAAGTATTGGACTATGAGTCATTCCCCGGTATATATAGAGAAATTTTTATTTGCATATCCTTGTTAAAAATTAGAACATTGTCCCACAATAGGACAATCACTCATATGATGATAAGGACTATAACAACATACACATAACTCATGTGGTTTAGAAAAGTAAGTAAGAGTAGGAACATGACCAACGATCATAAATTGTTCCAACTTCCATGTTAATGCATCCAATTAGGTGGACACATTCATTGAATTTTGATATCCAAAATCCACATCACAGCCAAATTGATCAAAACATGATTCTGAAGGATACTCATACTCAAATGACATGTTTTAAAAAAAAATCAAAATTAAAAGAAACTAACAATCCTAAACATAAGTGCATGAATTAAAATACAAAAACTCAAAAGAGGCCCTGAAATTTTCACTTCTTTCCACTTGTGTAGTAGCTCTTGTAACTATATATATTCAAACACACAAAACACCTAGAACAAATTAAAAATAGAATATATACAAGTCCTAAATTATAATTAAACTAGACTTAATCTTTAAACTTAACAACGCAATCATGATCGTAGTCCCCGACAACGACGCCATTTTGTTCGATGTGCAAAATGGGATAAAATATTATGTGATAGTGTCGTTATTTTACACTTCGACAAAAGAGAATTTATAAAAACCTGCAAATACTCTACTAAAATTAGTAAAGTGGTAAGTAGTGGTTGAACCCACAGAGACTGCGTTAGTTTAGTTGTTAAGCTATCAAGACCTTATCTAATTTAATCTAAAAAAAATTGTTTTGTTTTTAAATTAAGGTGCTAAAATTAAATGACATAAATAAATGATAGGTACTAGAGAGAGAATCCTGGGAATTGACTTCACCACTTACCTTC
The DNA here is from genome assembly GCA_026545225.1 of Cornus controversa. Classification (NCBI taxonomy): domain Eukaryota; kingdom Viridiplantae; phylum Streptophyta; class Magnoliopsida; order Cornales; family Cornaceae; genus Cornus; species Cornus controversa. The sequence continues at coordinate 29,768,429 of CM048846.1, read as the reverse complement.
TGACAATGACAACTGTATTAATTTGGGACGTCTAATCTATGCATTCAGAAAAAAATAGCTACAAGCCCAATTCAATTCTATCAAGAGGATTCGTTCAACATACAATTAAGTATAACTCGTATTTGCTTAGCATGGTCTATACATCTAACTACGGACTACAAAATAAACTAACTAATGATGTGATAGCCCATCTTTGTTTAGTACGAATTATCAAAACTCTAAATTAAACAATCAGTGAAAACTATTATATAACCTGTATTAACAAAATCACATAAGTTGAAAAGAACCAAACCCTAATCATTGCAAACTTACGCTCATTCTACAAGAACAAGAGTAAATACGCAATGAAACAATTCTTTCAAATTAAAATCAATAGCACAGCTATTGTTTATGTCTTGGTTATACAATTAATGCACAAATTAAAAAGTCTCCCAAATTAGAATACAATTTACAACATTGAAAGAAATGTTAGGATTACGTCAATTTCCCGGAATGGTGTTTAGCCACTCATGATCGGAGGTCCAGGCTTAAAAGATGATGAAATCACCATCTTCTCGCCCGTAAATGTCACAAATTGCCTCTGTATATCTCTTTGTGTTTCTCCTGTCTAGAATACCCTAATTTCCTCTCCTATCTCTTTTTTTATTTTGCGAAGCCATCACAAATGGGACACCTCCTCCCAAAGTAGCAAATGCGCCTAAGAAAATGTCACTTGCACCTCAAAAAGTGACACCTGTGCCCAAAAAGTGGCAGCTGCACAAATAGGGCAGAAAGGTATTGTAAACGTCCGTTTTATGAAATTTTCATGAAATATGAAAATGTACAGAATTGAATTTCTTTTGACTACAGCGAATTTTGCGCCATTTTGACAATCGAATATGGAGTTATGGTCTGAATACCAAAACGAGTCCAAAACTTTCTTGGCCTGAATTGACCGAGTCTTCAATGTGAATAGGCCCATGCTTATTTTATTCATTTAAATTCATTTCCAGCGCACTTCTTTAGTCCATTTAATTTGGATCTTTAATATAAACATGTCAAGCTTAAGCTTCTTACTAAAATAACATCATCTGTAGCTCGATTGCACCATTATTAATCATAATTACCCTTAATCACTTAAAATCATAAAAAGATTAAAATTATTAATAAAAATATTAAATAAATATTAGTAAGACACTAATTCATTTAATTTTAGAGGCATTGAATATGCAACAGTCAGTGCTTATCACCATACTTCAATAATTTATTTTGTGTATATTGGGCCTTCCTCTAACTGCCGTCCATGGAATTAATGAGAACTTGGGAACTGGACCTTTAAACCACACCATCAAATTTTAGTGTACTCTTCAAAGATTCCTTGGATGAAGTAACTACCAAATATAGTCCACATTGAAGCTACTACCAGTAGGAAGCCAACCAACTATGTTTTTTCTATTCGGATTAGGAAGCCAAACAACTATGTTTCCCTTTACATTTAAAATACCTTATGCTGAAAATATTTTATAGAACAAATTACAAATACAAGAACTTTTGAAGCTTAATTTACAAATACATGAAGTCAAAGTAATGAAATTTTTAAAAAATGAATTCTCCTAAAATGCTTATGTGAACATGAAAAAATATTATTCATTTTATTCAAATGTCCAAAATATTCTTAGTATTTTGGTGACCGATTATAAAAAAAAAAAAAAAAAGAACTAAATTTTGATCATCGATCCTTAAAATGATCTGCAAAAAAATTAGTACCTACATGCACAGAAATGGTACCTAAATGAAAATCTTTTTATATATTCTTCTCTTTTTTTCCAATTAAACATACTAATATAACATTTGTATGACCTTAAGGTGTCATTCTTATTTCATAAATGTAAAAGTAGAGTCATCTGTGTTAATCGTTAGATCAAACTCTCAAATTGCATTTATTTGTCATTAAGAGATTACTAGTACAGAGTACTCTCATATATGAATAAAAAATATAAAATTATTTTCATCTGATTTATGAAATGAAAAGGAATGACACTCTAAGGTCGTTTATATTACTATGTTTATTTTAAATATATATATATAAAATATTTCAATTTAAGTACCACTTTTGTGCACGTAGGTACAATTTTTGTGTACAGAGGTACCACTCTTTGTGCATGGAGGTATCATTTTTTGTGAAAACTATTTTGCCAACAGATGATGAAAATTTAGTTCATTTTTTTGCCATTGGTCATCAAAATAGTAATGGTAATTTGGGCATGAACAATTTTTTTTCATGCCCATGTTAGCATTTTAGAAGAATTCATTGTTTTGAAATTTCATACTTTGACTCCGTGTATTTGTAAATTAGCCTCCAAAATTCATTGTATTTGTAATTTTTGCTATTTGATATTGAAAGAAACTTAGCCTTATTCTAATGGATTTAATGAAAATGAGAAGATTCGTTGGTTCATCACAGTGTAATCCTCCTAGTTGATGAAGTTTATTTAATGCCTTGTCACCAAAGAGATGTCAAAATTAAGAGATAGAATAAGTAAAAGGTTAATTAATTAAAGTTATGAAACAAATATCTTCCAATTGGAATCATAACTATATGCTCAAAATTGTCCTTACATCAGAATAGTAATTATGTGATCAAAGGAAAGTAACCGGAATGACACCGGTATGGTGCCGAGCAACTACACTCTATCAATCAAGTCAGAATCGATATAATTGCATTAAGGTAGAAAGGCACTTAAATGATATTAATTGCATACCTGGCTCATTGAATGACCCTTTATTTATAGAGGAAAGATTGATTCAGTGTTTCAATAAAAAACTGACCCTTTCAATCTCCCACTATATCTGAAAGTGCAAGAGTCGTAAGTAGGGCAATTGTCATCTCCTTATCTGTTTATCCAACTACGTAACCAAAAACCCTATCGGACCCAAATCTCTTATCATCTCGAATTTTAGCCAAAAGTAAAAAAACAAACATATTAGTTAATTTTATTAGTCGTTTAATGATTAAATACTTCAATAAAATTGTTGATTGGATGTCTTAAATTCTAGTCAACCACTGTAGGGGTTCTTTATCCATCACTATATAATCAGTATTAAATAGGGTAGTCAACAGAACTATGAGGGACCCAGAGAGTATCTGGACCAGAGGGGAAAAAATCAGAGCTAGTTAATGGGGGAGATCATGAGGGTAGGACTTGCCTTGCCATTATCACAGAGTTCTTTATTTATAAAAAGTCATTGGTCTTGGGTGACCCTCGACGAGTCGGGGGTGCTTAGGTCATGAATATTTTAAGCACCTAAAGTGTCACCTCATTTATTTTGCATTAAATGCCTTCAGACATCCATTAGTGGCGGTAGTTGGCTATATTAATTGTTCTTTGTCAGAGCATTGATGGTGATGATAAGAGTCTCTGTTATGGCAAAGCGTCACTCACTGTTCCACTAACTAGGCCCTTTGATTTAGTTGGGCTTTCTCTATTGTTCATCCTCCAATCCAAAACCCTTCTGAGTATCCCTTGAGGGACCCTGTTATACAGCTACAAGTAGTGGGACCTAGTAATCCCTCCTATTGTTTATGATGCAGGGTTATTTGTTCTTTCAGGGTACACGTTCGAAAGATAGTGCTCAAGAAGTAGGACTCGAGGCTTGACTAAGGGTGCTCGAGAAGTAGGACTCGAGGCTTGACTGAGGGTGCTTGAGAAGTAGGACTCAAGGCTTGATTGGGGGTGCTCGAGACGTAGGACTTGAGGCTTGACTAAGGGTGCTCGAGAAGTGTATCTCGAGGCTTAACCGAGGGTGCTCGAGAAGCAGGACTCGAGGCTTGATTGAGGGTGCTCGAGAAGTAGGACTCGAGGCTTGATTGAGGGTGCCTAAAAAGTAGGTCTCGACGCTTGACTGAGGGTGCTCGAGAAGTGGATCTCAAGGCTTAACTGAGGTTGCTCGAGAAGTAGGTCTCCAGGCTTGACTGAGGGTGCTCGAGAGGTAGATCTCGAAGTTTAGATGATAGTGCTCGTCATTTTACTTTTCTACTTCTGACTTTTCCTTTTGTGATGTGGCTGCCGTGGTGGCGTGAGTGGACTTGTCAACCTTGTTTCTTATGTTTGGAGTGACACTTACATTTAGTCCCCCTACGCGCGTGGGACGGACACTAGATGGTGTTACGCGTGTATATGAGAAGTAATAGGGTGTGCGGAGGTGAAATGACATCTTGGTGATGTAGGTCATAATGACAGTTGCTCACGTTTTCCAAAGGGATATGGAAGATCAACAGTTTGGGAAAGAGTTGGGGGAGTGTAGTAAAGGGTGGACCAAAAGAGAGTTGTTATTTGTACTTCGAAAGTAAAACTTGCTAGGAAGTCTAAGGCTTGACAATGCCGAGGGAAGAACTGAGCAAGAAGGATGAATGGCTGCCGCGTGTGTCGCCGGAGGAGGAGTGGTGTAGGGCCCCATTTTTTGCCCAGGGAGACTTGTTTTGCCAGATTACAGATCAGTTTGGGGAAGAGGGGTCACCCTCGGAGGAGCTGGGGTTGGTGGAAGAGGAGGTGAATATGGTGGATTCACTGTCTATTCCAGCGGATTCATTGATCCATTTTAATATGGAATAGGGGAGGTATCGATATTCATTTATGGAGTTTGGGGACCATCGTACTCCTCCATACGTGTGGGGGGGAATGGACGGATCACGTGCTGGGTATGCCAGCCTATGTTGAAGCTATGAGGAGAGCGAGGGTTTTGCCCTCGGTTCATTTGCTCAGGTCGCTTCTTGTGCTGCGAGATCTGGATGGCCTAAGGGTTCTGGTTTCATAGTGGAGTGTTTCAACGCACACCTTTGTGACTGCGTGGGGCAAATTCGTGCCCACATTGGAGGATATTGGTCATTTACTAGGGCTTAGTTTACAAGGGGCTCAGAATCCCTTTGCATGGTCCTTGACAGAGGAGGAGGAGGAGTTATTGGCAGATTTACAAGCAGCAGAGATTGCCTCAAAGACATTTGGCTCATGGTTTGAGCGAGATGGCTCAAGGTGATCTATGAGAGGAAAAGGAGGGAACAAATGTACTTTTGGTTCCTGGTCGCACTATTACTTTGAGGATGTGCAGCTTGCTAAGAAGGGGCTGAGAGAAAAGGATCGCATGAGGGAGGTGGGCCCTATATGGGGCATCGGTCGCACTTGGCTGGTTACTTACTCTACTGGCTATCTCGATTTGTTTTAGAGAGGGCGCTAGAGGATGCTCCACATGTTCACTATATGGAGATGACGGTTAAGCTATCTCATGGGGTAATGTTTCCTTTGGCGGCCATCTTTTTGGGCAATCTTTATCATAGTCTGGACATGTTGGTAAAGGATTCTGCGTATTTTGTGGGGTGGTATGTGGTACACTCCTATGCCTCGACATTATTTTTGCAGTTATTTTTGTATAAGCGATTCAGATCGTATGCCCCTATTCCACGAGCGATAGTGGTGAAGGAAGGAGAAGAAGTTCTACATAGTGAACAATGGCATAGGGATGGTCCTAGGCGATCGTTTATTCATGTGATTAACTTGATTCATGAGATCGACTTATGCCCTTATGCTATGCCTCTAGCTGGGGCACTTACACTGCCAATTTATTTTGAAGAGGACAGGTGGTCCCTGCGGGTACGTCAGCGGTAGAATATTCAGACATGATGCTGATATTGCTTTTGGTTCTGTCGCCTGGGTATTTGTCGGTCTTATATATGGGTGGTCGCCTGGTGAAGACTTGTAATACCCTAAGGCTCGTGAGACAATTTGGGTATGACTTGGGTGTTGCCCACAATTATCGCTTTGTGGAGGGGATAGACTTGGAGAAGAGTAGTGTGTTGAGGTTTCTCAACACTCACACTGGATTATAGATAGAAGGTATTGGCCTTTGGTTTATTTCATCATGACAAAGAAGGGGAGGTCTAACTACGAATCAGCATACGTATTGATGGCTAAAACTTGAGACTTTTAGGGCTTTTTGTGAGACACCAGCGACCGGGATGCCGGCATAAGTGGTATGTTTAGGGGATACGTTACTAAGGTTGATATCGACTTTGAAGGATAGGGGGCGAGCGTGCTTATTCCTGCGACAGCAGCAACGCGAGCAGGAGAGACAAGGTCGCGAGACTAGCAGAGGTGATGACGGGGCGGGGGATGCGAAACAGGCGATAGAGGGGGTGAGCCTAGCAAAGCGACTAGTAGTGTTGCGATGTGAGTCTTCGTCATGAAAGCGCAAAGGGCCAACCACACGAGCTCGATCGCGGGCAAAGGCTATGTGCTCATTGGCTGTGTCAGTAGGGGAGGGGGGTGTTCGTGCTAGCTTGGAAAGGGAAACAGTTAATGTTGAAGGGACTCAGGCTGATGCTTCAGAGCCTAAGTTAGAAGCAGTGGTGGGAACACATGACCCAACCGGCGAGGCGAGGTAGTGGGGAAGGGAGTACCACTCGAGCAGCTTTTGGGGAATATGGCTCGATGCGTGAGTTATTCAATGCACTGCGTAGGGTGGTGCTGACATGACTTTGTCAAGAAATAGAGATCCCCACTATTGTGATTGAAGATTTCAAAGAGTCTACTGTTGGGTCAGAGGTACTGGAAGAAGTACCCAGCTACGATTATGTTCATGTGCTTGTTTCATACGATTATGCTCGAGACAGGCCCATGGGCATGAGTGGGGGGGGGGGGAGGTGATACATTTGATGGTGGAGCCACTCAGAGTGATTCATGATACATCATTTTACTATAGCGGGCTAAGGACACCGCAAGAGTTAGACAGTCCGGTAGTCGATCAGGGTGAAACACTATAGCGCTCTTTGAGAAAGGAGGAAGTTAGGGACATAGTCTTCCCATGACTCGAGGAACATCTTTCAGGATAGCGGTCTCCTGCTGGGGAGACACACAGCCTGCCTGGGCGGGAAAACTTAATGGAGGAATTGAGGTGAGAGAAAGGGGGAGACAGGGAATGTGGTGAAAGTGGTGAGGTACCTCAAGTGTTAGTCGGTGAGACACTTGATAGACCTTTGCTGGAAGGTTTGGAGTAAACACAAGTTTGAGAAATCTTAAATATGGGGGAAGTGCTATTGAGGCTGGTGATCGAGGACGGAGGACAAGCCGCTCGTGGTGATGAAACACCCCTAGTTTGTGCATTGGGGGGAAGTGCAGATACTGCTAATATTATACATCCTTAGAAGTCTTTACGAGATGTGGAGGGGCCACTCAAGGAGGAGCCTCCTTAAGAGGTGGCATGGATGGACGTGCACGTGATGTGCGTGTTCGTACCTCTCTTAGAACAAGCGTTGGTGGATCATCCGAACATTGCGGGAATGTTACCAACGTGCCATAGGTGGTTTCGTCGCGCTGTCTACGAGTTGCTTGGCCGCTTATTGTAAATTTTTGGCCTTGTGGCTGGTGGTGCAGCGATAGATGCCCATCTCGCAGAGGCATAAGTGATTCTGGATGACCTGGTGGTACTGAAGGTTAATACCCTGTGGTTAGAATGACAATATCTGGTGGCTGAGAGGGTTCTACTGCGTGTAGTGGTGCAAGCACGCGTATTAGAAATGCGTGCAAAGGTGACCAAAGCCAAAGCAGAGTTAGCACTATGGAAGGGTGAGCTAGGAGTTCTTGTGGCACATTTAACTGAATTAGATTGTGATGAGACTCTACTTAACTCCTTTAAAAAGTGAGTTGCCAATGTAAAACTAGCTCAAAGTTTAAAAATTATATATAAATTTTGAAATGTTTGTGGGTTATTGTTTGCTATGATATGCTTATGCTGAATGCCTGTGAAGTAAAAACGGCTAGATTGTCTTTACTCTTAACAAAAAAAAAGGGCAAAGAGTGAAGAGACGAACATGTTTTACACTTAACAAAAAGGGAGAGGGTAAAAAGTGGAGCGACCAACATGTCTTACACTTGACAAAAAGGGAGAGGGTAAAAAGTGGAGCGATCAACATGTCTACACTTAACAAAAAGGGAGAGGGTAAAGAGTGGAGAGACCAACATGTCTTACACTTAACAAAAGAAAGCTTTGAGCCAATTCGAGTTAATGGGAGCTCCTATCTTGCCCTCGAGCGTACAATAGCCACTGGGGCTAGTTGTCTTGATAACGAAGGGTCCCTCCCATTTTGGGGTAAATTTAGGCGTGGTGAGATTTCGCATGATATGGGTTGCGACTTTGAGAACTAGGTCTCCAGGTTGAAACCTACGTGGTTGTACATGTTGGTTATATGCCTTTGTGAGCATGCCTTGATATTGTTGAAGGTGTTGTTGGGCCAATTCTCGATGCTCATCTAATTCCTCGAGCTCGCTATATCTGGCATGAGTAACTTGACTTCGAGCAGCAAGTTGGGCCAATGGGACAATGATATCGATAGGCAGGATGGCCTCGATGCCATACACCAGAGAGAAAGGCGACTGGCCAATTGGTCATTTCTTTGATGTTCAATGAGCCTATAGTGCCATTGAGAGAAGATCAACCCAGTTGCTCACATTTTCTTCAAGAGTGCGACTTAAGATTTTGAGTAAGGCTTTGTTAGATGCTTCAGCTTATCCGTTGCCCTTGGGGTAATAAGAGGTTGATTGACAATGTGTTATGTTGTATTGTTCAAGGAGATATTTGACATAACGATTGATGAATGGGGTGCCACTGTCTGTTACAATTTGCTGGGAAATGCCATAGCGACAGATAATGTATTCGCAGATGAAATTGGAAACTACTGGTCTTGTGGCTTTTTTGAGGGGGATTGCTTCAACCCACTTTGTGCAATACTCTATTGCCACTAGGATCCAGGTGTAGCTGCGAATTGTAGGTCAGATAGGACCGATGAGGTCGAGGCCCCAGGTATAGAATGGCCAAGGAGTTGAGATAGGGTGAAGCGATGTTGCAGGCATGTGGATTAGGTGATCGTGTAGTTGGCATGCAGAACATTTTGAATGTGCTATTTTACTTCTGTTGCAGTGGATGGCCAGTAGTACCCTTGTTAAAGGAGGAGTGAGAAAAGTTTTTTGCCACCTTGATACTCAAGGGAGTGTGCGGTGAACAAGGCTTCTTGGGCTTCATCCTTGGCTAAGCATCGTAGGGATGTCCCGTTAAGGGATTGTCTGAACAAGATTCCCTAAAGGAGAAGAAAATGTTGTGCACGCTTTTTGAGCTTGACTGTCGTAGCGCGGTCACTAGGTAGAATACCGTTTGTCAGGAATGCAATGTATGGATAGCGCCAATCATCTTCTTCTAGTAGGAATGCTTCGGATGGATCCGGTAGTGCTTGGCAGTCGCGACAGGCTAGTTGTAATGCATTGGCCTCTTTAGCCATTTATGGCCAGTAGTAGCCTTATCGTTGCAGTTTCCTATACAGTGAAACATCCACGGAGCAATGCTGTTCATGGCCTTTATGGAGTACCTTTTGGGCTTTGTGTGGACCTAAATAATGACCCAGTGCTCTGCATGGCATCTTGTGATAGAGGATCCCTCAGAGAATTTGGTAGTGACCGAGCTAGGTGAGGGGGATTGATCCTGTGAAGTGTGTGAGCTCCATGATGATTGGGGTTCGCTAATTAGGCTTGCCAAGTTCGGAGGGTAGTATTTCAGAAATGACAGTGGGGTGATGTCGTTGAGTGACCTCGATGTGAGCCTTCTGTCTGTCAATGTGTATTTTGGAAGCCAACGTAGTGAAAGCATCAGGGTAGTGATTGTCGAATTGTAGAACATGTGCGATGCGAACCTTGTCAAATTTTGCGAGGAGCTTTTGGATTATTGTTCGATACGATGCCAATGCGGGCTCGCGAATGGCGAAGTCTCTTGTGGTTTGTTTGATGACCAACTTAGAATCCCCGTTAATGCAAATGCGTGAGATACCCCTTTCTCGTGCCGTTAGGAGTCCTAGGATGAGGGCTTCGTACTCAGCTTTATTGTTGGAGCATCTAAAATTTAGTTTGTAAGTGGCGGTGCTTTGCTTGTTGGTAGAAGTCAGTACGATACCTGCGCCGCCCCCTGTGGCAGTAGATGAGTCATAGAAGGCTAGGTGCCACTCGTCTTGTTGGTCTTTGGTTGCCGCAACTTGGAGTTCATCCAATGGTAAGGCATCCTCAATGGGTTCATGGTGCCCTGTTGGAAATTGGGCCAGGAGGTCAGCTAGGGTTTGACTCTTGATGGCACGTGGGGTGCAGCAAGTAATGTCAAATTTGGTTAAAGCTAAAAGCCAGCGAACTGTTTTACCGGCTATCAATGGTTTTAACAACAAATGCCTGTAAGGGTCACATTTGGTGATGAGGCGGATCTGGTGGGCGAGGAAATAGTGACAAAATTTTTGAGCCACGAAGATAAGGGCTAGACAATGCCTTTCAATATGGGAGTATTTTGTCTCAGTGTCTTAGATGAGACAGCTGAGATAATAGATGGGGTGCTCGTAGCCATCAAGGTCCTGAGCAAGCAATGCTCTGATGGACCACTCAATAGAGGTGAGATAAAGCAGTAGTGGGGCATTGGCTCTGGGGGGATACATCATTTGGGGGAAAAATCAATGCGTGTTTAATTATCTCGAATGTTATCTGGTGTGTTGATGTCCATGCGAATTGGGGCTGCCTCTGAGGAGTGTGCTAAATGCATAGGTTGCTTCTGATAAGGCTGGGAGGAACCGCTGTAGGTAGAAGAGCTTTCCCAAAAAACTCTTGAGTTGTTCAGTGGAGGTCGGGGCTGGCATATCAATGATGGCTCGAGCCTTGGTAAGGTCGAGATCAATGCCTTATCGGTGGACTGTGAAACCCAAAAATTTATCGTGTTTCACACTAAAGGTGCATTTGAGAGGGTTCATACGTAGATTATACTTCCGACAGCGTTCGAAGACCTGGCAAAAATCCTCAATATGAGTGTTCTCCAGACGGGACTTGACTACTAGGTCATTTACATAATCTTCCACCGTTCGATGGAGCATATCATGAAAACTTGCTGTCATTGCGCGCTGATACGTGGCTCCAGCATTTTTGAGGTCGAATGGCATAATAGTGTAGTGGAAGTTACCAAAAGGCGTCTGAAAGGCAGTTTTCTGAGCATCTTCGGTGGCCATCTTATTTTGGTTGTAGCCACTGTATCCGTCCATGAAAGAAAAGATTTCATGGCTTGCCGTTGCATCTACCAGCATGTCGACGTTTGGCAGGGGGAAATCTTCTTTTGGGCAAGCTTTGTTGAGGTCTCTGAAGTCGACGCAGACAGGAATTTGCCCATTTTTCTTTTTAATTGGGACGATGTTAGCGAGCCAAGTGGGGTGAAGGATGGGCTGAATGAAGTTGGCTTGTAATAGTTTTTTGACTTCGGATTTGATTTGTAATTCCAGCTCGGGACAAAAATTTCGAGGGGATTGTTTAACTGGGCGAGCATGCGGAAGGATATTGAGGTGGTGCGTGACCAAATGGGAGCTAAGGGCAGGCATTTCTTCGTAGGTCCAAGCAAAAATGTCTGAGTATTCCCTTAGCAAGATGAGTGAAATTGCGCAAAGGGAAGGGGAAAGGGTAGAGGCTATGTATGTATTGCGAGGAGGGTTACCAGGAGGGCCGAGGTTGATCTCTTCAATGTTGGGAAAGTTTGGTTTAGGTGATTCTGTATCAGCTGGGGGCTCAGAAATAGTGTTAGTGGTTGCTAAGCCTGGACACTGTCATAAGCGGTATATGACTCATCTATTAGGTAAGCGAATTCTCTAGCATTCGTGGGGTAGCGTAGGTGATGTGGTAATGGTGGGCTTGTGGTGCTGGGAAAATGCCTTGTGATGCCTCGGCCCATGATGGGAGTGGTGTACTGATGGTAGCAGTATGTTGTTGTGCTTTATTGTCTTCGAGTTCGTCGAAGAAAAGGGCATCGGTGAAGTGAGCCTCAAATTTAGCAAATGGTTTGTCAGAGCATGGCACGGTGATGACCTTGTTGCTAAGAATGCCTTTAAAACATTGATGGTAGGTGGATGGGATTATGCCAAAGCGATGCATCCATGCGCGACCAATAAGCAGATGGTTAGAGGTCTCAGCTTCAATCACATAGAATTTCGTAGGTGCCCAAAAGTTTTGGATCGCGAGATCAACATTGACATATCCTATTGTGCGGCGTAGGTTGTTGCCGAATCTGATGACCTCGATGGGGTTGAGTATCAATCGCGCGGCGGGAATGTTCGCCTGTTTGAACATAGTCATAGGCTTGATATTGATCGAGGAGCGATTATTGAGAAACGTGCGTTTGAACTCGATGCCATTTAGCTTCGCGGTGACGTAGAATGGCCGATTCTGCGAGAGGGAATTTGTTTGTCTGTGTCAGAAAAAGAGATGACTCGAAGGGTTTGGTGATGTTTAGGCAGAGGTGTTGTGGGCTTTGAGGTAGCACATTGGTGGGATTCAGGGTTTAGATGGTCATCTGGGCCTGGAAGATGGTTGGACTTCGCGAGCTTATCATAACAAGAGATAGTGGTCGTGGTTCGGTTATGACGTGGGGAAGGATGGTGTCTAGCATCTTTGGGTGGGGTTAGTTCAAGGTCACCTTTGGCCACATTTTTGTGGAATATGTGGCGGAGGGCATGTCAATCACTTGTGGGATATGAGATCAATTGGTGGAATTTGCAAAAGTTGGGGTGAGCTTGGTCAATAGCAGTTGGCTCTTCGCGGGGTATAGGGAGGGCGACACGTTCGTCCTAGACCTATGTTTTTAAGGCATTGAGAACCTATTCCAGGCAGACAGGGAATGGGGGTGGTTCGCTGACTCGATGGTTAGTCGGTGTCTGCTCCTCTTCCCGTCACTTTTTGGGGTGCTCATCAGTGTGCTTGCTTAGAGCAGCCCGCCGGGCTAGAGTTTTAGAAATCTTGGCTTTAGGAGCGGGCTTCAAGTTTTTTACCAGATTACGAACGGCGCGAATGAGCTCATCGAAGCTGGCCAAACGAAGGTTGATGAGATGGATGCGGCATGGTTGTGTCATACCATGTATACAAATGTCCATAAGGTCTTTTTCTTCGTTGTTTTCAAAGCATTCCATGGCTCTGTCGTGGAAGCGTTGCACGAAATGGAGCAGATCTTCAGTCTATCTCTAGGCTTGTTTGGTGAGGGACAGCGTCGTAACACGTTCCTCTGCCTGGGAGAATTTAGTGTGAAATTTGGTGAAAAGTTATTCCCAAGTGGCAATGGAGTCCGGATCAAGGCTAATGTACCAACGGTACGCCCGGTCGATAAGAGATTTAGAAAACTCGCGCAGGCGTAATAAATGGTCATGGCTGTATTGACCAAGTGATTCGATGAAACGAACGACGTGTTCTAGCGGGTTCCCTTTTTTGCCATCGAACTTTGAAAACTTTGGTCTGCATACCCATTTGGATAGGGGGTTTGGGCCATGTTGTGGTGATAAAGGGGTTCAGGGTTGAAGTTTAAAGCTCGGGTGACAGGGTGAGGGCTTTTGGCAAGGATGTCCTGGATTTTTGCTTGGGTGATGTACTCCAGAGTGTGGTGTGGGATTGGGGGTGGCTGATTTGGCAGTTTTGATGTTTGTTGGGCTTGTGTGGGGGGTGAAATGAACTGTAGTGGTACACCGAGATTAGGTGTGTTTGGGATAGGTGGTGGAGATGGAGAAGAAGAGTTGGGTTGAACATTGTAAGGAGTTTTTATGGGAAAAGCTCTGAGGGCATCTAGGATGGCTTTTTGAGTTGTTTCAAGTGAGTTAATGCGGGCAAGGAGTCGATTTTGAGCAATGTGTATGGTTTCATTGGAAAATATGGGTTGTTGTTTGGAGTTGGTTCATCTGGGACGGTTGACAGCCGTGGAGGAGTGATGTCGGAACACACTTTCTCCCTGGGAAGAGTGGACCTCGTCGTTTGTAGTTACAATTACATTTGGTGGGGGGATGTTGGGCACAGAGACCTTCGGTGGGGGTGGGGATTCTGGTTCCATCGTCGTGTTTTACTACACCCAGTGGAGTTGCCAAAATGTAAGGGTTCTTTATCGATCACTATATAATCAGTATTAAATAGGGTAGTCAACACAACTATGAGGGACCTAGAGAGTATCTAGACCAAAGGGGAAACAATCAGAGCTAGTTAATAGGGGAGATCGTGAGTGTAGGACTTGCCTTGCCATTATCACAGAGTTCTCTATTTATAGAAAGTCATTGGTCTCGGGTGACCCTCGGCGGGTCGGGGGTGCTTAGGTCATGAGTATTCTAAGCACCTAAAGTGTCACCTCCTTTCTTTTGCATTGAATGCCTTTAGACATCTCATAAGCGGCGGTAGTTGGCTATATTAATTACTCTTTGTCAGAGCATTAATGGTGATGGTAAGAGTCTCTGTTATGGCAAAGTGTCGCTCATTGTTTCACTAACTAGGCCCTTTGATTTAGTTGGACTTTCTCTATTGTTCATCCTCCAATCCAAAACCCTTATGAGTATCCCTTGAGGGACCTTGTTATACAACTGCAAGTAGTGAGACCTATCAATCCCTCCTACTGTTTATGCTGCAGGGTCATTTGTTCTTTCAGGGTACACGTCCGAAAGATAGTGCTCGAGAAGTAGGACTCGAGGCTTGACTGAGGGTGCTCAAGATGTAGGACTCGAGGCTTGACTGAGGGTGCTCAAGAAGTGGATCTCGAGGCTTAACTGAGGGTGCTCGAGAAGCGGGACTCAAGGCTTGATTGAGGGTGCTCGAGAAGTAGTTCTTGAGGCTTGACTGAGGGTGCTCGAGAAGTGGATCTCGAGGTTTAATTGAGGTTGCTTGAGAAGTAGGTTCGAGGCTTGGACAATAGTGCTCGTCATTTTATTTTCCTACTTGTGACTTTTCCTTCTGTGACGTTGCTGCCGTGGTGGCATGAGCGGACCTGTCAACCTTGTTTCCTGTGTTTGGAGTGACACCTACAACCACATGCTAGTCAACCGCATGTGTATGATTGCATATTTTCAAAATTGTTTATTATGAAAAAAAAAATCTGCATTGCTTCACTCTTTCATAAAATTGTTTTTTAAGTAATACAATTGTCTTTTGGAATTATTTTCATAGTATACACTTGTTTTAAAATATTATCCTAAACTCAAAATTTTAGACTAATTATTTTAATTTTTTAATCAAAAATTCAAAATGAGGGTGAATGTAGTGTTGTGGGGTAGGATATATATCCATTTTAGTTGCACTACACTTTCTGATTGATTCTCGTCAGAAAAATATTTTTACATCACCTATTTTTCAATCTGAGGCAATGATACCACTTGGTAGCATTATATGGGGGAGAGGTGGGTATTGAATTTTGGCACATTTCATTGTTAATCCAAATGTATGACGGGCTATACTTGGAAAAAAATATCTCTTTAATGGTATGAAAATGACTGTGTGACCGAAATCTAAATCACCAAATCAGGCACACTAACACAATAATTACTCTATAGCAAACTTTTTTTTCCTAAACAACAATGATTTTCAATTGAAAAACACTGTACCCAATTGGGGAGCCCAAATATCTTCTCCAATATAATATGAAATTCGAAAAAGGCATTTTGATATGGAATTTGAAGAGACCCACCAAACGATTTATCCAATTCCAGTTTTCACTTATTTTAAAAAAATGACATACCAAATGACCTCCAATCACTGTACTAGACTACTAGTTCCTTGTTTATCCAAAAATTTTAATTGTATATGAGAAATTAATTAATTTGTTGGTTGTATCTTCATTCAAGGTTGAAAAGTTGCAGCAAAAAAAGTTTTTTAAGTCTGTCAGACAACTGCATCACCATCTCAGCCAGATGGACCTGGCTAAGAACGATCCTCTACGGCTATGTTGATCCACAAACTTGAACAACAGAGCCATCAATCACGCTCTGGTCACGCAGTCTTGATTCATCCACCAAACTTTGGTTCCTGTCTCCTTAGAAGTCAAGGACACAAAGGTACGGGCCTATAGAACAGATCCTGTTCAAGTAAGGTCGTGACCAGATGTGTAGTCCTCGTTTTAAAAATACTACTCCTTCTTCTACTTCTTTATCAATGTGGGACGGTTCACTGCTTTCTCTCTCATCACAAAAAATGTAAGTAGTTTGACATGACAATACTCATTCCCAATCAAGTTCATAGGTTTGGATTTTAACCAAATTATTATATTCAATAATGTCAGATTCACCTTCATTGTTGTTACATGAACTCAGATATTATTATATTTGGGTGTGGGTATGAGACTATGCTTCTAAATACTTGTTTATAATTATACTTGTTCATAGACTCAGTTTTTCGGAATCTTCGGACATGTTTGGGATGTGGGAATGTATTTATTTATGCGTTTAATTAACTACTTGCTCTTCCAATAACTGCATACCAAATTAGAACTCTCTTTCCAAATAAATTACAACCATGCTATTACAAACCCTAATTTTTTTTCTCTAGTTTTTCCCTTTTTTATTCAGTTTTCACAGTAATTTCTTTTTCTTTTTCTTTTTTCGATACCCGTATTCCATCTTCTTTTTTTCTCCATACCCCTATTATGTCTGTATTTTTCCTCACTTTTTCCCCCTTTTAGCAAAAATGGGCATTTCTCATTCTATAGAAACAAGTTAATTTTTTCTCAATTTCTGAGTAAAATATACAAAAACGTAGATAACTTGATAATTTCAGCAATATTATAATTACTTATCTATAAGTGAATATTTGATCTTATAGTTTTTCAGTATATACAAAAATGAGCTCCAAAATCAGTAGTACTGATGATGGAAATGACAATGCACGAGACAGAATCATATGGAAGTATTATATATATATATATACAGAATAAACCCTTATCTATATATATATATATATATATAAAGTTTCATCCAAGATATTATTAATTCATCATCCAGGATATTAGTAAGCATTAAAGTAAACTTCCATCAGTTTTGATAGTCAAGAATGTAATAAGACAATTGCCATGAACTTGGGTTTGGCTCCTCAAGAGCTTAAGAACTTTATTGACCTAAGACTAGGAACCACTAATTACTATCAAGCCGGTGAAAGAGAACTATTATTCTTATTCATGTCTTTAAACCGGCCTCTAAGATGATGCACCATCACTTGCTAATCAATGTCCTCAAGCAACATTGGACATTGCTAAAAAAAAGTTGTAAAGAGCCTCCAAGTTAAAGTTATCTGCCATCACCAAGTCATCCCATTCCCATAATCCACTCTCTTGAATTCTTGTTGTCGACAGCTTCTTGTCTCCTAAAATATCTTGCAACATGGCACTTGTGTAGCCCGTGGTGAAAAGTGAGTTTTTACGGCGGTTCCGCATAACCCACCGTAAAAAATTACTTTTAACCACAGCTCCTATGAGCTGCTGTAGAAAACCACTTTCAACCACGGGCTACGCTCGCGATGGAAAGAATTCTCTTTACCACGGGCATGGCCAGTAATGGAAGATGCTAAACATTTTTTGAGAATTAAACTTCTCGCGATGAATTTTAATTCCCGCGAAAATCATCTTTTCTCTCCCATCCTCCACCGAATCCCTAAACCTCTATTTTCTCTTGTCTTCCTGCTTAGTCGTTCTCCCATCTAACCCAAACACGGTTCACATCGGATTGATTACAAGCAAAGCTCAATCTCTAATTGACAGTTGAGCAAAGCTCTTTCTAGTTCCAAGCACTCACTCTTATCTCTCACACTCTATCCCGATGTCTCTCTCTCTCTTTGGTTTGAAGCCCCAACACTCACCAACTTCTCCAAAACTGTAAGGTACTCGGAAGATCTTTCACATTTTTTGGATGCTGGTTCGATAAGGCATTCTGTGGTTCGATTTAAAGCCCTAACAGCAGTTTGATTGGAAGCCCTCACTTGGTTCGATTCAAAGCCCTATTTTTCTATTTGTTTATATGTGAACTATTTTTTCATTTTTGTGGTCATGTTTGAATGTTTCTTGTCATCAGTATCTCTTTTCTAGTTTTAAATAGTAATATCTGTCTCTCATGGGTTACTGATTTTTCTACTGGTATATATGCGAAATGGTGTGTTAATAATATGTAGGGATCTACAACAAGAAAGAGAAATTGAGTTGACATTCATCAAGCTTTTCAGCTTGTCTTTTAATCAAGAAAGAGATGCGTATCCTAATGGTTGATCTTGATTCAGCTTGTAGGACCACGATCAATCTTGTACAAGCTTAAGCTTAGGGAAATTGTGACGACAATTCCTACCATCGGTATGTTCTATTAAAGAAAGGAGGAAATTTCTTTTTTAATTTGTAAATAATTTTTAAATTTAGTCAAGTGTTACTGCAATTGACTTAATGTATAATATTTTTGTCCTGCTATTTTTGGTATTGAGTTTTGCGGGTTCGAATTATGCTTTTGTCAGATTACAAGCTTTGTGACTGTCGTGCAAGCTTTGATACATTAGCTTACAAATGGATTGTTTTGATTTTTGGGCTTTTGTCTTTATCTAGGAGGTTAAATAACTTGCTTTTTATTACCTCTTTAGCTGTGAATTCTATTACCATCTGTGTCTTGTTTGTTTTCTTACTTATAGATCATCAAACCATTATAGCTTTTTCATATCATTTAGGATTTTTAACATAAGAGAGTAATATAAGAAAACTAGGTTCATTGTTAGATTGAAATCGTTATTCTTGTCATTAATTAATTCAGCTCTAAATTGTCATATTTTGAAGGGGAAACAACTTGTCATATCATATTTTTCCAATGGTCATAGGAAAAATTTTTTTGAGTAAAAGTTATAAGTTGCAATGAGTGATTTCTCCTAAAAAACTTTTGATGTGAAATTTTGATCTCTGTGGGGTCCTTCCTTTCTTGAATAACTAAAATTGGTTCAAGAATCAATTTGAGAATCTAGTGGTAACTGTACTTTATTGAACTATTTCTTCGTGCAATTGTTGGGTTGTGTAAACAATAGTTGGTACATTATATTAAGCTTCATACTACTTTACATTCTTACTAGACTCTTAAAGAGTTCTCTATTTTTGAATTGTTGCTGGTGGGATTATTTCCTCTTGCTGGTTTACTTGACTGTGCATAATCTTTTAGTTATATTGGACTTGTTTAGCTTGGTTTCCTTATCTTGATGTTCTAAATGGTAGGTTGCTTCCATGTATTTGTTTGCTTCAAGTGACGAACTGTCTAGTCATCCATTTGGAGTTCAGCCAAGATGGCTTTTTGTTTGTCTCATAATTGAGACCACACTAAACATTCTTCAATCTTTTTATATACTACTTATCCAATTAACAAAAAAAAAAAGAGTGGTTGCTACAAATGCCTTTCATATTTAAGATAGTGGAAAATCCAATACCATGATTGTATAATTAGCTGGTGTACGATGATGAACACTTAATTTGCAATGAAAGTTGCTGTGGATTAATATAAGTTGTTCTGTAAGCTTCCATATAAATTTGTTGTTTAAAGTTCATATATTTGTGGATTTTTTGTTGCCTGTTCTATAGATAGATGTGTGTGTTTCTTTTAGTAAATTCTTTTTCTTTGATACAAATATACAATGTTAGGAAGATATGGAGAAATCTTAAATATTCATCAAATCTTAATAGTGTTTTTCAAGTTAAAAAAGTTAATTAGTTTTCCTATCTTACCCACTTTAAGCTTACGAAGGCATTAGAGTAGTGCTTGAAATGGATTTGTATAAAAAAAATTTCATTTCATATTTTAAATTAATATGCTTTCATGTATCTTATGGAAACACTACAAGAAATTTGATTTTTTCCCACGGAATATTTCGTAGTAAAAAGACAAAATTTCGTAGTAAAAACTCTTTTGCCACGAAATATTTTCGTAGCACCAACCGTTCCAATATGTGGCGTCTCTAATTGTAAATTTTGACAAAATCATGTTTCGTGGCAAGTTATGGGATAATAGCGACGAAAATATTTCATCGCAATACCTATAATTTACTACGCTAAAATTTCGTAGGTAATATAATTATTTGCTACGATAATATTCCGTCGCTAATTCTTATTATTTCCCACGAAACAATATTCCGTTGGAAATAAATGTATTTGCTACAATAATATTCCGTCGCTAATTCTTATTATTTCCCAGTAAATAGTATTCCGTTGGTAATAAATGTATTTGCTACGATAATATTCCGTCTTTAATTCTTATTATTTCTCACGAAATAGTATTCCGTTGGTAATAAATGTATTTGCTACGATAATATTCCGTCGCTAATTCTTATTATTTCCCACGAAATAGTATTCCGTTGAAAATAAATGTATTTGCTACGAAATTTATTTCGTCGCAAATTAGTAATTATTACGAATTAAAGCATCAAAAATTAGTAATTACTACGAAAAAAAAACGTAGCAAATTATAATTATTTTTTAAATAAAAATATAAAACAGTGATTATACAAATTTATATAATCACTATATTCTATATATTTTTTTTTAAGTACCACTAATATCAAGAAAGCTCATTATAATTCTATAATATATATATATAACATTTCCTATTATTTAATTTTCAAAACATGACCATAACAAGAGTCAAAATTAACAACAAAAATAATGTTGATGCCATATTCCTAACAAGCATGCTACAAATTCTGCCTATGCACCATTACATATATATATCCAAAGCATGTTAATTACATACAAATACATACATTCCATAACAAAAGAAAGATTGTTAATTACAACCAAAACAACTTCATTACAAATACCCATGGCATATGCATATCACTAACATGCTTGATTAGAGCAACATAAGATGGTGATGAAGCAATTGGAGGCATTTGTGCGTGATCAAAAATTCCTTGTGTATATGGCATTTCAAAAAGTAACTTCATTCTGGTCCAACCTGCATAAAGTACTAAAAAATCATCACACACACATATTCAAGTTATTGCGTCACATGATTCTAGGAACATTATAATCAACAAATTATTTTAGGGTTGAGAACTTACTAAAATGAGTTTTTTATCTTGTGAAGAAGTTAAGGCAACATAAAAAAAAGAGTGAACTCTTGAGGGAGAAGCCACACTCAAAGCGGAGAATAAACTCTTGAAATTTAAACAAAATAAGAGTAATTTATACATAAGAATCGATAGAAACTAGCATTTTTTTTCCTTGGTTTCTATATCTTTTTCTTTTTGCTATGTTTCTCTCTATATCTTTCTAATGACGATGACTTTAAAGATATATAAAAGGCATTGATGTCTCCTGCTCCAGCTGCCTCCTTGATCAACCTCAACATATATATAGCTAGTAGGAGAGTGATACATTTTATTAGGCATGGTGACCAAATGGCCGGGTATATAGATATTGGATAGTGTCGATGCTGTGAATATATAAATTTCTGAATTAAACAAAATAAGAGAAATCTATATAGATATATGAGTGTATCATCTCACAGAAAGAATCATTTCTTTCCCTTTGATTCTGTATCTTTTTCTTTTGGATATATTCCATATATTTGTCACCTATCTTTGCATACACATTTCTTTTTTATGCCATTCACGAGATCACCTTTGTGGTGGTGATGATAATGGGTGATGTCTAAAGTACAAAAATTAAATACTAAAAATTTCAAGAGTTGAATTTTAAGTTATAATTGTAAACTGAAAATTTGTTCCATATGTGCTTGTTTTAAGTGATATTTAAATTTCATTTATCAAACACGCTTAGATTGATTTATACTAAAATAGGTTATAAAATATTACTCTAAAACTGGTGGTGATTAGTTTCCCATTTTTATTTTTCATGTCTTGTGATAATTAAGGAAATACATATAAGTGATCACACGGAGTTTACATGTAATTTTTCATATAACATCTATACTTTGAGTTAATAAGGAGCTGTCTGGCAACTTTTTTTTTTTTGTATTATTATTATAAAATTGGTGAAAAACAAAAATAAGTGGCCGGTGAAAACACATTTAGCAACATTTGTTATGTTTTGCACAATATCACATATGCTTCTGAAAAATCCCAAATCTGGAAGCAAAAAAAAAAAAACAAATTGTTTCCACTAATTTTTGCAATGCCATTGCAGATGAACAATTGTAGTGAGGAAATTTTAGATTAACTAGTATAATATAAATACCTACAAAACAAATTGCTTCTAGCAACCAGAGAAAATACATAATAATCGTCAAAGAAAAAGCAATATCATCAAAGAACAAAAACTCACAATAAAAACCAATTCGGCGAAACGTAAGACTATATGCAAAATTAATTCTCAAACATTGAAACCAAACAATTCAAATCAAACCATAGATGAACATTTAATTAAAATCAAACAATTCAAATCAAACAATACATCTGACAACAAGTTGTCGAATAGAAGTATGAGAAATAAAGTATGAATATGATTATTAATTGAGCTAATTTTCTCACTTTTGGAAACCAAAACAACATGAAACATATAATTGAGAAGTTTATTTTATTTCCTTCATTTCTTCCAATTTCTCATCAACCAAACAAATAGTTCAAAAATTAATCAAGTTTATACTTTTTCAGAAAATTGAGCCAATAGAAAATGGCCTAATTTCAAATAACGGATATCTGAAACTATTTTTTGTATTCAAAATTTTGAAATTTGTTTCCCAGTAACTAAAAACACAACGAAACAACAACGTATAACAAATCATAAATATTTTTTTCTTCACATTAACCAACCATAAATTGTTGTCTCAATACATAATCCTCAATAACAGTTTTTAAGTAGGGTTCAGATATAGATATTACAGACACATGCACATATCTATCATATAGATATTACACACACAAAACACACACATGCACAGATCTATCATACACATATGCAGAATGCACATATCTATCTAAAACTAAATTTCTATCAGAATAAATTTCATACAAAATTATAAAAAGTAGAAATACCTGAAAAATCACCGATCTCGTCAAAGCCACTACTCCGATCTCGCCAAAGCCATCGTCACCGTCCTCCCATGCCACGAGAGAGAGAGAGAGAGAGAGAGAGAGCAAACACAAAATACAGATTGGCAGATGTAGAGAGAGGAGTGCGGGCCGTGTGGCTAGGGTTGAGAGTAATTGAGCGGTTAAAAAATATATATAGATGGGCTTTCAGAACATGGGCTTAGGTTTGAGCTTTGTTAATTCTCTTGGGCTCGGTCTATTTATATTAAAAAAGTTTGGTAATGATTTGGTTGGGCTTGCTAATGATTTTTATAAGCACACTATATATATATATATATATATATATATATAGATATATATATATATATATATATATAATCCTATATATTTAAATAAAAAAATAGAGTATTTACTACGGATTAAGTGTTTCGTAGCAAATACACTAGTATTTACTGCGAATTTTTTTTCGTGGTAAATATGAAGGGTATTTTTCACGGATTTTATTTTTCGTAGCAAATACCTTTCTATTTATTACGAAATTGAATCTGTAGTAATAGGTATTTCACTACGGAATTAAGTTTCCGTAGTAAATAATTTAGTATTTCCTACACATTCAGTTTTCCGTAGTAAATAATATATTATTTGCTATGAAATAAATTTCATCGAAAATGGTATTTACTACGAAATCAAGTTTCCGTGGAAAATATCCTAGTATTTACTACGAAATTTTTTCCGTGGTAAATACAAAGAGTATTTTCCACGAATTTTATTTTTTGTAACAAATAGCTTACTATTTACTACGAAATTGAAACCGTAGTAAATGGTCCATGGACAAAAACCTATTTTCTTGTAGTGAAATGGAGACTGGAGTATTTGTTTGAGTAATAGTGAGTTTGGGAGGATAGTTGTTGGGGATGGAAAGGGATCTATAAATATTACTTTTTAATTTAAAGCTCAAACACACTAGCATTCTTTGATTTATCACAGCCTCCATGACCCTTCCAGCCAAGCATTCTATATTATATGTATACTGAGTGTTCGTCCTTCAAGCTTGCATCTTTAATATGAAAATCAGGTGGGATGACTATCTTTTAAATAACCAGCTGCCTAATTGAATGGATATCATTTAATAAAGGAAAATTATATTTTGTGTGATGAAGGAGTTCAGTTAAGAACTCAATAGGACTCAGGGATTACTATATCTGTTCGGCTATAAATGTATCAGTCAAGTAGGCCGATTGATTACGGGCATGCGAAAGCCATGGTGTCAGCTCGATGTAAAACAGCTTGATCGAACACAAGTATCTCTTTTGAAAGTCTTGTTGGATTAGGCGATTGGCTATGGAGAGAGAATAGGAAACTCCCTATTAAGTTCTTTCCTTGCCTCAATTAAGAGGACTTTTAACCGTACATAAAGAATTGTGAGACTGAATCGTAAGAGGAGGGAGGGAGAAAACAAGAGGAAGGTAAAAAGAGGGAGAAATAGACTAACGGATGGATTAGAGGAGGCTGAGAGCAAGAAAATTGAGGGAGATGTAGATTGAGTAAGGGACAAAGTAATATTTCGGGAGAATATTATGGGAGAGATAGATTGCACGTGATGCAACTGTATAATGGTGGTTGTGAGACCCTTAAAACAGAGCCCCTTTGTATTTATTTATAGTAAAGAGGAGAAATATATCATTGCATCTAAATTTATGTTACAAGATATGCCACGCCCCCAAATTTAAACACAGAAAACTCTCATCCCATACTTAAATTTAGTGCATGATTTAAATATAACATCCACAACCAATCACAAAACATTAAATGAAATCATCTTCATTCAATAATTCCATTAAATACTAAATAAATCAATACATCAACACTAATCAAATTCCACCAACTAAGGTCATCCTCGTTATATGAGTTCTCAATAACATAAGTAACTGAACTAACTAGAAATAAGAAAATAAACTAGATGATCTCCATTTCCACCATTGGTCTCTTTCACATGCATACCCAACGAGTACCTGAAAATTGTTAAGGAGTGAGCTCATAAGCTCAACAAGGGATTGCTAAACACATTCCCTGCTCAGCAAATTGACCCAACCTTATATTCTCATATATAAAAGTAACTCGCAACAACCAATTATATTACCTCAATGACAGATAATTTAAACAAACATTAATTAGAAAGAAATGCACAATCTCATATAAAATGCATGGATCACGTATAACTCATCTCAAGTCATTTTATGATTTTCATACATTTCCATCGTCAATATCATATAACTATTAATAATGCACTAATTAACATATTAAAACTCCAAGTTCTCACCATTTAATTTATGTCATAATTATCTCAATTATGAACCATAAATCAATTAAACATCTCACATGAGCCCCGAGCTCCCCTCCAATAAATGGCTAGCTCGGCCAACAAAAATAGTGTGTATCGTATAGTCCCAGACTATCGAAGGTCACACATGTGGTTAGGCTTGTACGTCTACTCACCCAGATGGTCTCGGACCATATCCACATAATAAGGGTACGCTTAACCCTATAGCCATACAAAAAAGATAGTGCACTTCCAAATAGGCTAGTCCCAGACCATGCCTATCAAAGTCCTCATAGGGTTAGTCCCGGACTACCCTCCGACTAATCAGATAACATCTATTAATTACCAACTATGCTGATTTATCAAATATATGCAACATTAAACAAATTTAATCAATAATCAACGTGTTTATATACACTTTAATCATTACTTCAAGCAGACAACAATAGTAAGCAAATTTAATCAATAATCAATGTATTTCTATACACTTTAATCATTACTCGAAGCAGTCAAGACACAACTAGTGAGAGTACCAAATTTGTGAAGGTTCCTTAACCTCAAATATAGATCTCGGTAGAATTTCAGAATCTAATTTCTTACCCTTTTTTTTTCGTAAACATGCCTTTATCAAGTTTTAAATCAAATTCACCACCTAACTCAATCTCAATTCAAATATTTCACATAAATAGGTTAGTTATGCTCAAATACATCATTTATGGACTTTTCATCATTTTTAGAATATTTAAAAAGATATTTTCTCCTAAATTTTTCTAATTTAAACTAATTAAAAATCATTTGATTTCAAGATCATTTTGTTCTCCAAATATTCCATCAGAATAATTCAAGTTATATTTTTACAAGAGTTTTGTTACAAAATATCTACACTACCAAATATCTAGAAAGTATCGAGAGTTGTTACAAGAAACTATCTAGATATATCTATACACTAACGAAATATCGGAGTGGTTTACAAACTCTTTATAAGTGACCATGTTTGTTATATTAGGCCTTCAAAATTCATATTATTCTGCTAGTTTGAGCCTCAAAACTCAAATCAAATATTGATATAAAAGAATTACTTAGAACATGTATCAAATCAAAATTATCTAAATTTCGGGTCCTGGTAGAGTGTCAAAACTCACAACTTCAGGTCATGGTAAATTTTGATTTTCGTTTCGACTGCACATCCACCACCTTGTATCTTGTATCCTAAATATATAATTCTGTATATAAATGGGCACTTGTGAGATATAAATTTGTAATTGGCATATTTCGGTGATCAAAACTTAGTTGATCAAGTTGTAATTTTTGTATTATTCTTTGTATCGATCATCGACAACTTCAAGCTGATATTCAAGTGCATGGATGCAAACAAATCAGTTAGAACATCATATAGTACAGATAAGCATGGTGAGGACACTCTGCACTTTTAATTTCTGAGCCTATTTTGAAAACTAAAGTTTAAATGAAAATATTTGGGTTTTTCAAAGTAGGACCGGTCCCCAATATTTAGGACCGGTCCAACTTTTCTCAGTAGTTTAGTTTCTACAGGTTTTTCAAAAAGTCCTACCGGTCCTATTTATTTGGCACCGGTCCCACTTAGCCTGTTCCAAATAGGAAATAGATTTTGACGAAAATTCTGATTCCTATTGGGTTTGAAACTTCTAGAAAAGTTCTATTTTGGTATTTAACTTCTTCTCCAAGTAAAATTAGAACTTCCTTGCCTATATATATGTATTTATATTTTCTCTACAAAATATGCAAGTATTATATGCCTGAAACATAGTTTTAGAGAGAGAAAGTATATACAGTATAATTAGGGCTATTTATTTTTAAGAACACGCATCCATACTTCATGAGTGATATTTAGGATGGTGTTCTACTTTTGATTAGCTGCTCAGAGATTGCATCAAATCTATTTGCTGATCAGAACATTGGATTGATGGTTCTTCGCTTGTTTGCTTGTTGAGGAAGAAAGATGACCAGATCGCACTACGAAGGGAATGAAATACTTACTGAGTATTTTGGTTCTTTCAGCAACATTTCTGTAAGGATCGTGATGTTAGCCGAAAGTCTGCAGCAGTTGGACGTTTTATCGCAATCATAAGTCTGATGTATTCCGTATCAAATTCTTGACAGAGTGAAGAGGGGTGTAAGACTGAGACAGAGTCTGTTGTACTTTGCTTCATCATAGTGGAATAGTTTTCTGAGACTTGCTGCCTCCCTCTATGGTTTTTCCCGCCTTGGGTTTCCACTTATATCTGGTGCATTCTTTTCTTTACTTGCACTTTATTTATTTACTTGCTTTAATTGTTTGATTAATTGGACTTAAAATTGAATTAATTAAAAATTAGGCAAACGAGCAAGTGATCCTATTCAGCCCCCCTCTAGGTTCTGAAATACTTTTCGCAACCTCTTCCGCACCGCGCAACTCACAATTGGTATCAGAGCAGTGTTCTCTAATTTGTGAGTAGTTCCTTGTGAAGTATTTTTAAAATTAAAATTTATTTTTGTTTTCAAAAATTATCATGGAATCTAGTATGAAAGAGGGTGGATCGATTCAGGGAACTCATTTGTTTGATGGTTCAAATTATACTTTCTGGAAGTCTCGCATGAAAGCCTTTTTTAAATCTCAAGGAGAGAGAGTTTGGATGGCTGTAGAGAATGTTTATAAAATTTTTACCACTATCACTGGTGATAGTGATGCTTTTGTGACTGTAGAGAAGGATAAAATAACATGGTCAAATGCTGAGCATGAAGATGCTAATAATAACAACAAGGGTTTATATACTAAATTTAATTTTGTTGTTCCTTCTGAATTTGCTAGAATTTCTGCTTGTTCCACTTTGAAAGAAGCATGAGATATTTTATAGGTAAGTCATGAGGGTACCACCAAGGTAAGGAGATCTAAGTTACAAATATTTGCTACTAAATTTGAAACAATTAGAATGAATGAAGATGAGATATTTTTTTTATTTTTATTCTAGACTTAATGATATTGTTCAAAGTAGTGCTAACCTTTGTGAGAAAATTTTATCTTTTCAAATTATTAAAAAAATCATGAGATCATTGCTTGATAGGTTCCAAGCTAAGTTGGAAGCCTTAAATGAGAGCAGAGATGTAGATTTAATAGAGGTGGCTGAATTAGTTAGATCAATTCAAACTTTTGAGATATAATATTCAAAGCTTTAGAAATCAAAAAATTTGGCTTTAAAAATCTCAAAGACTTTGAAGTGTTCAAGTTTGTCAAATGGTTCAAATTCTTCAAAATTTGAAGTTGAAAAAATTGAAAATTTTGAATATGATTCAGATAATGATGTTGCACTCCTTACTAGGAAATTTAGAAAGATTCTTGAATATGAAAAAGGTAAAAATTTGAGAAAAAACAATCCTTCTAAATTTCGGAATCAAAGCTCATCATCCAAAGGTAAGGAAAGGAAAGAGAAAGAAGATGACTCTAGGGAGACTGAACTTACTTGTTGGACATGTGGTGGTAAAGGTCATACATCTAATCAATGTCCAAGTCCTAAGAAAAATAGCTTTAGTGCAAAGAAAAGTTTAAACAAGAAAGTCTTGAAAGCTATTATTTCTGAGTCTGAATCTTCTAACTCTGATAGTAATTCTTCTGTTGAGAATGATTCTCTTACTTTTATTGCTTTATTTAATGGTGATACTGCTAATGATTCTTCTTCTGATGTAGGTGAAACAGAGATATCCACTACTCTCAGTCAAGTAGGGTTTAATGATTCAGAAGTTGAGCAGTCTGATGTAGAGCCATGTGAAAGCAAGCTGCCATAACTCTTTAAGAAATTGCTGGAAGCTTATAATAAAAAATCTAAGAAGTTGAAGCAAGAAAAATCTGAGAAAGAGACTTTGAAGAAAAAGAATGAAGATCAAGTAAAGTTGATTGAAGAAAGTAAAACAGAAATTCTGAATCTTTAAGGCAAAGTCAAGTTCCTCGAAAGCGAGGTAAGTCAAACTATTTTTGCTAAAGATGTTCTTATTGCTAGAATTAATTTTCTTGAGTCTGAATTGAGAAATCACAAAAGAAATTAATTGCTTTTACTTATGGGCAGATTAAGCTTGATAGCATGATTAGTGTTGGTAAGCCTGTAGGAGATAAAACTGGATTAAGTTTTGTTGGGTCATCATCTATGAAAAAAATTATTTTTGTTAAACCCAAGAATTTGATTGTGTCTGAACCCAAACCTAAGTCTCATGTTGAGTCTTTGCATGCTAATGTTGTGTCCAATGTGCTTTATTGTACTTTTTGTGGTAAGAATGGACATAGTCAACACTATTGCTATAAAAAGAGAAGACATTCTAATTCTGATTTTCATGTGCATAATTCTTTTGCTAAGAATAAGGTTCATGCTAAAAAGCCACATTATTGGAACAAATCCAAAAATTCTCAAGGTAAAAAGAATTCAAATAAAAAGAAGAATTTTTTTGTTTCTCCACAATTCTTTCCTGATAAATTGTATGCTAAAACTATCTGGATGAAAAAGGAAGATTTGGAGAAGTTTGTGCCTGTTGATTCTATGAGATTTTTTCCTAATAGGTCTTTGGGTGCAAAACCCCCCTAACTAAGTCATTAGGACTTTGATGGTCATGGAATGAGCTTATATTCATTATTTATTTTCTATTGGACCATATCTTTTAGGTTATGATAGGTTTTGTTTTTTTTAATAATCATATGAGATTATGAGAATCATGTTTTTTATGAGAAATAATGTGAGTTCTTTATATTTCTTTTTAATTTCACTTTGATTTGTGAATGCATAATTGGGATACTTAGTTTGTCAATGGATGAAGTACTTGATTTTATGATCTAAATATTGATGATCAATTGATAGGCGTTGAATGTTACGCATTCTAGCCTCTTAACTTATGTATTTTATTCTCTTAGTGATAGATTATTTTGTGATTTTACTTTATTTTAGTATTTTCTGTATTTTCAAGACCTTAATGATTATTTCAGTTAAAACCAAGCTTTTGAGCTTTTAAAGAAGACATCCAAGATGGTTAGATGAAGCCTACACCAAGGAGAATCATTCAACCATTTATTTCAACTCAATTCAGCCCAAAATAGAGGTCCAAGAGAATTACAACTACTTAAGAAGGTTTCGGGCCTGAAGCCCAAATCTGCGCATAATATAGTCTTAATCCCGTTTTGGAAAACGCACCAGAAGTCTTATTTTTGAGCCTCAAATCGACATTATTTTCGCGTAAGGTTGAACAAAATTTGATTCTGCACACTTTTGTATTTAATGAAAATTCCGTAAATCGAACTTCTAGTGGGTCAAAAGTTGGGCTGAAGTCAGCAGAAAAAACCCACCTGATTAGTGCTGCGGGAAACCGTAATTTATTCCTAATTGGATTAGGACTTTGGTGTATTCTCTTGGGGAATAAAGTGAAGACTTGGAGGCTGAATTGAGAGGGAGGAAAGGAGAGATCACACAGAGATTGGAGAGTCTGAGAGGGTTGAGAAGAGAATATAAACATATTTGCAGAGCTATTGGAGAACGAAGTCATACGCATAATTCATGAAGATGATGCCTTCTTCCTCAACAGTTGAAGCTTCTTCTTCTACCATGAGCGGCTAGTTCATCCACTAGGGTTTTGATGTAGCCTTAACAAAGCATCAATGGTTTGATTGTTTTAATTATTGGGGACCTTTATATAAATGCATAGATTGTGTAATTCAGAGGATTCTTATTATAGAATTGAGCAATAAAAGTCTTGTAAATTCAATCTCAATGATTTCTTATCTTGTCTTAGATATTTAATTGTTGTTATTGAACTCAATCTCTCTTATTTTCTGTGATCATGAGAGAGATTATTACACAATGGTAATCACTGAATATATTGTTAAGAGCTTTGATGGATTATGCCTAGAGAAGATGAACCATACTGCACCCTAGATTAGAGTAGTTAGGCAGATGGCCCATGCCAATCGAAGATAGTCCATGGCTTAGCCTTAATCATATGTTATCTTCTTGACGGATGAAGGTGAGCTTGTAGCCACTAACACCACTTATGCATGATATAATTCCCCTATAGTTGATTCAATTGACCATTGATTGTGGAGTTAGTGGTGAAGTCAAACACCCTAGATTTCTCTCATATTATCTTCACTAAACCCGAAAAAAATGAAAAAAAAAAGAAATAAAAAAGAAAAAGTTACAATATATAATTATCTACAAAGCTTCAATGGAAGTAATTACATTACACGGTTGGCTCCTATAGTAACCCTTGTGGACGGGTGTGAGTGGGCAGGTGCGAAGACAGACACTAGGCTAAGTTACCATACTGACAGGGTACAGGGTGCTCAATCCCACATCGCCCGGGTGTGGAAAAGGGGATGTGCTTATATGTAGTATGTTCTCTTCAAATGGTATGAGGCTTTTTGGGGTAAAACTCAAGAGCAAAACCGTGCGGGCTCAGGCTCAAAACAGTCAATATCATACCATGTGTTGGAGCGGGGTATTACAGTTGGTATCAGAGCCTGAACCCAGTCAGAAGTGTTCCGACGAGGACGTCGGGCCTCGTAGAGGGGTGGATTGTAGTAACCCTTGTGGACGGGTGTGAGTGGGCGGGTGCGAAGACAAACACTGGACTGGGCTACCACACTGACAGGGTACAGGGTGCTCAATCCCACATTGCCTAGGTGTGAAAAAAGGGATGTGCTTATATGTAGTATGTTCTCTTCAAATGGTATAAGGCCTTTTGGGGTAAAACTCAAGAGCAAAACTGTGCAGGCTTAGGCCCAAAGCGGACAATATCATACCATGTGTTGGAGTGGGGTATTACAGCTCCTGAGCAGTAGGATGCCATAGATGATAGAACAAATCTCAAAATGAACATCTTACATTAAAATCTGAACCAATTCTAACAAATGAGTCAATTACTGCTTTATCAATACTATCTGAAGGTAAGATTGAGCTGCCCAAGACGGAGATTTGTTTCCCCCAACTTGAGCTCCCAGATTTTTCCTATGCAGTAACAAATTCTAAGAATTCATTTTCACAATCTCCCAATTGTAGCAATTCAAGTTATTTACTTTTCTTTTGTATTAGCAACATGTCAAGAGCTCCAACTCCAATTGAAGACCAAACTTCACTACCCAACCTTCACTCACTGCTGCAAACCCATTTCAGCCCACTCCCTCACCGTGAAACCACCATTGGAGCAGCCATCTTCCACAGCAATGCATTGATGCAAAGCAGTCATCACAACCTTCACCAACAGCAAATAATTACCTTTCACAGCAAGCTTCAGCCTCCCTCCATGCTTGCAACCATCAGCTCAAAGCATCATCAATCGTGAGCTGCAACACCATCTTCCTTATGCACAAACCACCACAAAATAGTCCATGAAGCACCACCATTACCTCCACCAGCATCAACCAAGAAAAGACCCACTTCAGCCGCCAGCCAAGTAACCCACTACAGCCATGTACATCACCAGTCCATCCAAACCACCATCACCTCAACTTCAGCTGACCATTGCCACAATTTCTAGCCAAACACCACTACTGTCGGTACTACCGTTTTAAGCCACCAGTCAAGGAGAAGCACCAGCCGCCACCTTCAATTCCACCATTCATGGCCAGCGAACCCGCAGTCAGCGCGGAGAAGACCCAAAAAATTATTCCAGAATTTCACCTCTATATTTCCTGTCAGGTAAACATTATCGATTTGCCTAACAATTTTAGTTTTCCCCTAGAAATAAAACAAAATTTGAAATTCAAGATAAAAAAAATCACTATAAATCAATGATTTGATACACAAATATGAATTTTCTAATTTAAATAGTACCTATTTAAAAGCTCCTTAAATATCGACAAATACACAGAATACCCATCCCCTTCAACCTCCACCTCATTCAACCTATCCACGGCCACCAGCATCTCTATGGCATTGAAACCCAATGAAGCAATTGGAATATTGATCCTCGTTGGTATCTTCCTCTTCAAAAAGCTCATTCAAGAACAACTCGAGGTCGGCGACGGCAATGAGCCCCGGTGAGGGGTGAGCCACGGCCGAGGCCAAACCTTCGTGCTTGTTCACTGCCGGAGTTTCCACGGCAAGTTATAAAGAAGATGATGGAGCTATGGTGATGACTGTCGGTCGGCGACGGGAATGATGATCGAACGATGAAGAAGATGACGATTTCCTGTGTGCATATATACATATAGAAATTTCAAAACACTCTTCAAATATGAAGCTAAAGGCTCGACATTTTGAAAAATTAAAACAAACCTATCAAAACAAACCCATCAATAGAATTTACATACAGAGAGTATAAAGAGATCTAAGGTACACAGACCTTGCATCAATATTTGTTACAAAAATTAGTAAACCCACATAAAAAGAGTACATTGAGAGAGTAGAAAGAGATCTGAGGCGGTAGAAAGAGAGTTGGTGGGCTAACGTGAGTAGGTGAAGTTTTAAATAGATATAATGTTAAAATTTTGAATTTAGGTGGGATGGAGTTGATGAGGGTTTAAATTTGAATTTTGGTAGTAGTGAATGGTGACTGTTAAATCATAGATTGGAAGAGTGATTTTAGATGTAGATAGCAAAAAATATTTTCAACCTCATGATTGGTTTTTTAAACAATTGCGACCGTTGAATCGCATTTTTTGGCATTATTATGCCAAGCTCAAATGTAATATAGATATAAACATACACGATTACTTATATGCTATATATATACGTTTTTATATATATGCAGCTTAATCTTATAGGTTGGATACAAGAAGTTTTGGATGACTTGGACTCTAAGTAGTTTGATATAATGTGTAAAGGTCGACAGAGAGAAACATAAGGCTAATTGGATACAACTGCTTATAGATAAAAGTGCCTATAATTTAGTTACAACTACATAGTCGGTTATATGGACTGACGTTATATGTGTATATGTGCATGGATTAGTTTGTACTGAACAAGGACTTCTATGAGTTTCTGCTACCTTAGAAGAATTGGTTGAACATGGACTCTTACAAACAAAGGCTCATTAAGGATAAAGTTGAGTGTGACTTGGATTCCAGAAAGGTTGATGTTAATACACTATAATCACGGGCTGTTGGAGATACGGAGCATTGGAATATAATTGATTTATTTCCTTTTTTTTTACTTTATTTGCTACATTTATCTTGTAACGTAAATTTAGATACAGTGATGTATTTCTTCTCTTTACTATAAATAAATACAAAGGGGCTCTGTTTTAAGTGTCTCACAACCACTATTATACAATTGCTTCACGTGCAATCTATCTCTCCCATAATATTCTCCCGTAATATTACTTTGTCCCTTACTCGATCTACATCTCCCTCAATTTTCTTGCTCTCAGCCTCTTCTAATCCATCCGTCAGTCTATTTCTCCCTCTTTCTACCTTCCTCTTGCTTTCTCCCTCCTTCTACCTCCCTCCTTCTACGATTCAGTCTCGCAATTCTTTGCGTACGGTTAAAAGTCCTCTTAATTGAGACAAGGAAAGAACTTAATAGGGAGTTTCGTATTCTCTCTCCCTAGCTAATTGCCTGATCCAACAAGACTTCTAAAGGAGATAATTGTGTTTGATCAAGCTATTTTACATCGAGCTGACACCATAGCTCTGGCACACCCGCAATCAATTGCCCTACTTGACTGATACATTTATAGCCAAATAGATAGTCATCCCTGAGTCCTATTGAGTTCTTAACTGAACTCCTTCATCACACAAAATATAATTTTCCTTCCTTAAATGATATGCATTCAATTAGGTAGCCGATTATTTAAAGATAGTCATCCCACCTGATTTTAATGCTTGGTCGGAAGGTTCATGGAGGTTGTGATAAATCAAAGAATGCTAATGTGTTTCAGCTTTAAATTAAAAAGTAATATTTATAGACCCCTTTCCATCCCCAACAACTATCCTCCCAAACTCACTATTACTCAAACAAATACTCCGGTCTCCATTTCCATAAAGCATAATAATTAAAATATGAAATGAATTTTTTTTTATACAAAAATCCATTTCAGGCACTACTCTAGTGCCTTCGTAAGCTTAAAGTGGGTAAGATAGGAAAACTAACTAACTTTTTTTTAACTTGAAAAACGCTATTAAGATTTGATTAATATTTAAGATTTCTCCATATCTTCCTAACATTGTATATTTGTATCAAAGAAAAAGAATTTACTAAAAGAAACACAAACATCTATCTACAGAACATGCAGCAAAAAATCCACAAATATATGGACTTTAAACAACAAATTAATATGGAAGCTTATAGAACAAGTTATATTAATCCACATCAACTTTCATTGCAAATTAAGTGTTCATCATCTTACGCCAACTAATTATACAATCATGGTACTGGATTTTCCACTATCTTAAATATGAAAGGCATGTGTAGCAACCACTCCTTTTTTCTTTTTTTTTGTTAATTGGATAAGTAGTATATAAAAAGATTGAAGAATGTTCAGTGTGGTCTCAATTATGAGACAAACAAAAAGTCATCTTGGCTGAACTCCAAATGGAGTAGACAGTTAGTCACTTGAAGCAAACAAATACAAGAAAACAACCTACCATTTAGAACATCAAGATAAGGAAACCAAGCTAAGCGATTAAAAAATCAATATAACTAAAAGATTGTGCACAGTCAAGTAAACCAGCAAGAGGAAATAATCCCACCAGCAACAATTAAAAAATAGAGAGCTCTTTGAGACTCTAGTAAGAATGTAAAGCAGTATGAAGCTTAATATAATGTACCAACTATTGTTTACACAACCCAACAATTGTAAGAAGAAATAGTTCAATAAAGTACAGTTACCACTAGATTCTCAAACTGGTTCTTGAACCAATTTTAGTTATTCAACAAAGGAAGGACCCCACAGAGATCAAAATTTCATATCAAAAGTTTTTTTATAATAAATCACTCATTGCAACTTATATAACTTTTACTCAAAAAAATTTTTCCTATGACCATTGGAAAAATATGATATGACAAGTTGTTTCCCCCTCAAAATATGACAATTTAGAGCATAACTAATTAATGACAAGAATAACGATTTCAATCTAACAATGAACCTAGTTTTCTCATATTACTCTCTTATGTTAAAAAATTAAATAATTCAGTTATTTAGAGCTATCTCAAAAACATCACATTTTAAATTAGATTTTTATTCTTATTACTTTATTAAGAGATAGAGAGTGCAACGAAATAGAACAATAGAGACTTAAAAGAAGTAGACAATGAAAAGAAAAGTGTTTTTTCTCCTATTGTTTATATTGTATATATATATTATGGAAAAGAAAAAAATGTCTTATTTAGTTTAATTGAGAACATCTTTTAGGGGTGTGGAATGGTCCAGAAGTCCAATGTCACTAGTGAGCAGCCAAGTACTCGATAAGAAAAAAAAGTATGCAAACTGTAAAGATAAAACAAGTAGATAACTCATTAAATGTCAGGAGCATAAAAAATCCTAAATGATATGAAAAGCTATAATGGTTTGATGATCTATAAGTAAGAAAACAAATAAGACACAGATGGTAATAGAATTTACATCTAAAGAGGTAATAAAAAGGAAGTTATTTAACCTCCTAGATAAAGCCAAAAGCCCAAAAATCAAAACAATCCATTTGTAAGCTAATGTATCAAAGCTTGCACCACAGTCACAAAGCCGATAATCTGACAAAAGCATAATTCGAACCCGCAAAACTCAATACCAAAAATAGCAGGACAAAAATATTATACATGAAGTCAATTGCAGCAACAGTACTTGACTAAATTTAAAAATTATTTACAAATAAAAAAAGAAATTTCCTCCTTTCTTTAACAGAACATACCGATGGTAGGAATTGTCGTCACAATTTCCCTAAGCTTGAGCTTGTACAAGATCGATCGTGGTCTTACAAGCTGAATCAAGATCAACCATGCATTAGGATGCGCATCACTTTCTTGATTAAAAGACAGGCTGAAAAGCTTGATGAATGTCAACCCCATTTCTCTTTCTTGTTGTAGATCCCTACATATTATTAACACACCATTTCGCATAGAGAAATGCTAAATGTCACAATTTTATTTCACGAATTTTAACTCGAATTTATGTGGCAGGTGATAATACCATAGGGACTCAGTATATGGGGGGATCGGAATCCACCAATAATAACTTACCGTTTAATTTTCTCTCCTAAAATAATGGATTATATCACCTGCCACATAGATTCGAATTAAAATTCGTGATATTTATTCGAGACGTGTGGCATTGCTCTTTCGCATATATACCAGTAGAAAAATCAGTAACCCAAGAGAGACAGATATTACTATTTAAAACTAGAAAACAGATGATGACAGGAAACATTCAAAAATGACCACAAAAATGAAAAAAATAGTTCACATATAAACAAATAGAAAAATAGGGCTTTGAATCGAACCAAGTGAGGGCTTCCAATCAAACTGCTGTTAGGGCTTTAAATTGAACCACAGAATGCCTTATCGAACCAGCATCCAAAAAATGTGAAAAATCTTCCAAGTACCTTACAATTTTGGAGAAGTTGGTGAGTGTTGGCGCTTCAAACTAGAGAGAGAGAGACATCGGGATAGAGTGTGAGAGATAAGAATGAGTGCTTGAAACTAGAAAGAGCTTTGCTCAACTGTCAATTAGAGATTGAGCTTTGCTTGTAATCAATCCGATGTGAACCATGTTTGGGTTAGATGGGAGAGAGACTAAGCAGGAAGACAATAAAAAATAGAGGTTTAGGGATTCGGTGGAGGATAGGAGAGAAAAGATGATTTTGGCGGGAATTAAAATTCACCGCGAGAAGTTTAATTCTCAAAAAATGTTTAGCATCTTCCATTACTGGCCATGCCCATGGTAAAGAGAATTCTTTCCATCACGAGTGTAGCCCGTGGTTGAAAGTGGTTTTCTACAGCAGCTCATATGAGCTGTGGTTAAAAGTAATTTTTTACGATGGGGTATGCGGAACCGTCGTAAAAACTCACTTTTCACCACGGGCTACACAAGTGTCATGTTGCAAGATATTTTAGGAGACAAGAAGCTGTCGACAACAAGAATTCAAGAGAGTGGATTATGGGAATGGGATGACTTGGTGATGGCAGATAACTTTAACTTGGAGGCTCTTGACAACTTTTTTTTAGCAATGTCCAATGTTGCTTGAGGACATTGATTAGCAAGTGATGGTGCATCATCTTAGAGGCCGGTTTAAAGACATGAATAAGAATAATAGTTCTCTTTGACCGGCTTGATAGTAATTAGTGGTTGCTAGTCTTAGGTCAATAAAGTTCTTAAGCTCTTGAGGAGCCAAACCCAAGTTCATGGCAATTGTCTTATTACATACTTGACTATCAAAACTGATGGAAGTTTACTTCAATGCTTACTAATATCCTGGATGATGAATTAATAATATCTTGGATGAAACTTTATATATATATATATATATATAGATAAGGGTTTATTCTGTATATATATATATATAATACTTCCATATGATTCTGTCTCGTGCATTGTCATTTCCATCATCAGTACTACTGATTTTGGAGCTCATTTTTGTATATACTGAAAAACTATAAGATCAAATATTCACTTATAGATAAGTAATTATAATATTGCTGAAATTATCAAGTTATCTACGTTTTTGTATATTTTACTCAGAAATTGAGAAAAAATTAACTTGTTTCTATAGAATGAGAAATGCCCATTTTTGCTAAAAGGGGGAAAAAGTGAGGAAAAATACAGACATAATAGGGGTATGGAGAAAAAAAGAAGATGGAATACGGGTATCGAAAAAAGAAAAAGAAAAAGAAATTACTGTGAAAACTGAATAAAAAAGGGAAAAACTAGAGAAAAAAAATTAGGGTTTGTAATAGCATGGTTGTAATTTATTTGGAAAGAGAGTTCTAATTTGGTATGCAGTTTTTGGAAGAGCAAGTAATTAATTAAACGCATAAATACATTCCCACATCCCAAACATGTCCGAAGATTCGGAAAAACTGAGTCTATGAACAAGTATAATTATAAACAAGTATGTAGAAGCATAGACTCATACCCACACCCAAATATAATAATATCTGAGTTCATGTAACAACAATGAAGGTGAATCTGACATTATTGAATGTAATAATTTGGTTAAAATCCAAACCTATGAACTTGATTGGGAATGAGTATTGTCATGTCAAACTACTTACATTTTTGTGATGAGAGAGAAAGTAGTGAACCGTCCCACATCGATAAAGAAGTAGAAGAAGGGAGTAGTATTTCTAAAACGAGGGCTACACATCAGGTTACGACCATACTTGAACAGGATCTGTTCTATAGTTTGGTGGATGAATCATGACTGCGTGACCAGAGCGTGATTGATGGCTCTGTTGTTCAAGTTTGTTGATCAACAGAGCCGTAGAGGATCGTTCTTAGCCAGGTCCATTTGGCTGAGACGGTGATGCAGTTGTCTGACAGACTTTAAACACCTATTTTTGCTGCAACTTTTCAACCTTTGGATGCCAAAGTGAAGGTTTTGCAAATGAGTTTCAAGGCTAGCGTAATGAACATGGATGAAGATACAACCAACAAATTAATTAATTTCTCAAATACAATTAAAATTCTTTGATAGAAAAGGAATTAGTAGTCTAGTACAGTGCTTGGAGGTCATTTGGTATGTCATTTTTTAAAAATAAGTAAAAACCATTTGGTGGGCCTCTTCAAAATCAATATCAAAATGCCTTTTTTCAAATTTCATATTATATTGGAGAAGATATTTGGCCTCCCCAATTGGGTACAATGTTTTCCAATTGAAAATCATTGATGTTTAGGAAAAAAAAGTTCAATTGGGATCATTGCCTCAGATTGAAAAATAGGTGATGTAAAAATATTTTTCTGACCAATCAATAAGAAAGTGTAGTGTATCTAAAATGGATATCTATCCTACCTCACAACACTACATTCACCCTCATTTTGAATTTTTTTATTAAAAAATGAAAATAATTACTCTAAAAATTTGAGTTTAGGGTAATATTTTAAAACAAGTATGTACTCTGAAAATACTTCCAAAAGACAATTTTGTTACTTAAAAAAAAATTTTATGAAAGAGTGAACGAATGAAAATTGTTTTTTTTCTTTTCATAATGAACAATTTTGAAAATATGCAATCATACGTATGTGGTTGACTAGAATTTTAAGACATCCAATCAACAATTTTATTGAAGTATTTAAATATTGAACGGCTAATAAAATTAACTAATATGCTTGTTTTTTACTTTTGGCTAAAATTAGAGATGATAAGAGAACTCTCCCACTTTCAGATATAGTGGGAGATTGAAAGGGTCACATTTTTATTGAAACAGTGAATCAATCTTTCTTTTGTAAATAAAGGGTCATTCAATGTGCTAGGTATGCAATTAATAGCATTTAAGTGCCTTTCTACCTTACCAATATACATCGATTCTGACTTGATTGATAGAGCGTAGTCGCTCGGCACCACACCGGTGTCATTTCGGTTACCTTCCTTTGACTTTTATCGGGGCAAGCTCTCATCCAGATTGTGCAGCCAATTTCTGCTTCATCAGTTGAGGTCTATGGGAGAGTCTTTTCCTTAACAGTCATGACTCATTTATGATCTGGATTAGACGTCAGTGGTGGAGATGGAGTGCCACGCTTCCTGGCCAAGAGAACCGTCTTGACGGTAGAGACTGTCCCCCACCTACTCCCGGCCATCAGAACATTATTGTTGGTGAATATGGCGTCCCACATGCTTCTGGCCATGCATTCCACGTGCTCCTGGCCATTAAAACCCTCTTATTGGCAAAGATGGTGTCCCACGTCCTATCGGTGGTGAAGACATATATACGGCCTCCCGATCACAAGACTCTACTAGGGGCATGCCTCGATGCCACAAATGACCCATAACGTATAACATCAATATTGGAGCAGCAAGTTTAGAACTTGAATCAAAGTCTGATCCAGTTGCTCCAACAAAATGTGGCAGTATTGCAGTGCCTTCCTCCTATAGGTCTAGTACCTCCTCGGTACATAAATAGAGGGCTCCAAGACCCCTCTAACTGAGAAGAGAATAACACAGAGTGAAACAATGATCCTCCTGTAGAGGATGTTGAGTAGAGTCATATAGGAGGCCAACACATTGGCAGCCCCATTGATTCGAGCTCGAAGAAGACCCACACTCATGGAGACTCCAAGCACGTAGATGATAAGGAGACTGTTTATTATAACACACAGATGTAAGATCTTAAGGCCATGGTCGAGGGTATGGTTCCACCTTAAAGGGAAAGGGTATTGCCACGGTGGAGGATCTGGTTTAAAAAACCAACCTCCCTTTCAACCATGATGTGATGAGCTGCCATTTCCCCAACAAGTTCTAGATGCCAACCCTCAAAAGTTTTAATGATCCACTATAAACTCCTATATAAAGCAAAACATATCTACCTAACTAAGTGGGTTGAGTACACATTTATGCATCTCCGATTATGCGATGCATAATCTCTATAAAAGGGAAAAAGGAAGAAGAAAAAATTATGATTGAAATATATAATTCTCTATGAGTTTTTACTCTGGTATTCTTTCTTCCGTTATCTCTTTGAGTTCTCTCTCTATCTGAATCTTTCTCTTTGGCAACCATCAACCAATAGGATTTGGATTGGAGAATATATACTAAGGACTCTAGTAGCTGCTTTATTGACGAGGAGTTTATAGTAGCGGCTTTATCAACCAATTTTTATGCAAAAACTCCAAGTATTTTATTTTTATAAAAATAAAATAAAGATGATATGTCAGAAATTTGCTAGGCTTTTTTCTCATTCATTGTTGAGTTTTTTTGCATGAAAATTATATGAAAAAAGGCATATGTCAGAAACTTGCTAGTTTTCTTGCTAGGCCTTTTTTATTCGATCTCTTTCTTCAAAGTTTCTTGTTCAGTTTTCACTTGCTTTAGCTTCTCAAATTTCTTATTATAAGCTTTTAGAAAATTCTCAAAGAGTTCTAGCAGCTTGCTCTCACATGGTTCTACATCTGACTGCTCAACTTCTGAATCATCAGACCCTACTTGACTAAGAGTAATGTGCACCTCTATTTCACCTACATCAGAAGAAGAATCATTAGTAGTATGATGATCAATTTGAGCAATAAAAGCAAAAGCATCAGTCTCACCAGAAGAATCACTATCAGAACTAGAACACTCAGATTCAGAAATAATAGCTTTCATGACTTTCTTTTTATCTTTCAAAATTTTTTTAGCACTAAAGTTATTCTTCTTAGGACTTGGACATTAAGTAAATGTGCGACCTTTACCACATTTTATATATGGTATAAGCTAGTTAGTCCTGACGTTTCATGTTCAATCTTATGACTAGTTGTGCTACAAATTGTACTATGCATTTATATCCTGAATCAAAATCTACAGAACTGTTCATAACTATATTAGTGCACATTGAGCTATTATTGACGATTTGTTATAGATTGGGCACTAAATACTGATCCTAGCAAATGCATTTTATCACAATATATATATTATTACTGAGCTAAGGTTGAAAAAGAGGCTACTCTGGAATCTCAAATTTGTAACCTATAACAAAAGTTGTCATGTTTTTAGTCCATATAAGAATATTTTAATTTATGACGTATATTTTTGTAATTGGTAATCTTTGG
The DNA here is from genome assembly GCA_026545225.1 of Cornus controversa. Taxonomy (NCBI): domain Eukaryota; kingdom Viridiplantae; phylum Streptophyta; class Magnoliopsida; order Cornales; family Cornaceae; genus Cornus; species Cornus controversa. The sequence continues at coordinate 29,725,637 of CM048846.1, read as the reverse complement.
TGTCAAAACTAAACATGATCAATTTATATTATTTGAGTTATATTTCTATCATTGATCATGTAATTGAAGTCTTAGAGTGGGCATAAAGTTCTACACCAACTATGCAAGTGTTCATTAAAGTAAGAAACTTGAATCTTCGTCAGAAGCCATCAAGGGTCTGAATAAAAAATTGATCGATTGAAGTTTTGAAATAATTCTGAATGTATAAGGACATCGTTGATCACATATAAGAGTCATGTAGTTTAGGTAAAGTGGTGAGAACACATATATTTTATACTGGAAGGTTCCGACCTTGAAAAGAGGGGTTTTAAGCAAAAAAGTGAACTTTTCAAGGTTGGACAGATGCAAGTGAAGGCTGGACTGGTCCAAGAGGTCTCAACAACTCCTGTTTAGTATGCTTGATTCGTGTGTGAGTGCGTCTCAAATTATAATTACCACACTTCGCAATAGAACGAATTCCTTGCATAATAGGGCTATCGAAAGGGGTGTCGAACCTCAGGGACTGTGGTCTGACTGAGTTGAATTCTTAGAACTAATTCTAATTAAATTTAAAAGAAATAAGTTCTAATTTTTATAACTAAATTAACTAATGAAGCAATTGAACAAAAGCAAGAAAAACTAAGGAGTGTAGAGAATATAAGATAAATCTAGGGTTATTGATTTCACCACTAACTTCACAATCAATGGCCAATTGAACTAACTATGGGGAGTCATATCATGCATAAGTGGTGTCGGTGGCTACAAGCTCACCTTCATCCGTCAAGAAGATAACATATGATTAAGGCTAAGTCATGGACTATCTTCGATTGGCGTGGGCCATCTGCCTAACTACTCTACTCTAGGGTGCAGTATGGTTCATCTTCTCTAGACATAATCCACCAAAGCTTTTAATGATATATTGAATGAAAACCATTGTGTAATAATCACTCTCATGATCACAGAAAATAAGAGGGACGAGTTCAATAACAACAATCAAGTATCTAAGATAAGATAAAAAAATCATTGAAACTGAATTTATAAGACTTTTATTGCTCAATTGTATAAGAAGAATCCTCTAAATTACACAATCTATGAATGAATACAAAAATCTCCAATAATTAGAACAATCAAACCAGTGACGTTTAGTTAGGGCTACATCAAAACCCTGGTGGCTGAACTAGCCACTCATGATACGCCTTGTTCTCCAATGATTCTCCACTCCAAAAGCTCTTCAAAGCTGCTGCCAAGCCTCCTCAATACAGCCCCAATTCATCACTATAAATAGACAATGAAGAGTCCCCACCTAATTAGGAGACAATTAGGGTTTCCCGCAACCTCTAATCAGGTGGATTTTCTATTGACTTTCAACCCAAAGTTTGACCCCGTAAAAGTCCGATTCACAAAATTTACGTGAAATACAAAAGTGTCCAGAATCGAATTTCGTTCAACTCTAGCAAGAATTGAGTCAATTTGACCCTCGAAAATAAGAGTTACAGACCGTTTTCCAAAACGGGATTAAAATTGTATTACGCACACAACTAGATTTCAGCTCGAAATACCCTTCAGCAGTTATAATTCTCTTGGACCTCTTCTTTGGGCTGATTTGAGTTAAATTATGGAGTTGAATAGATCCCTTTGATGTAGGCTTATTCTAACCTTCTTGCATATCATCTTTAAAAGTCCAAAATTATAGTTTTAACTGAAATAATTATTAAGGCTCTAAAAATATAGAAAACACTAAAACGAAGTAAAATCACAAAATAATATATCACTAAGAGAATAAAATATATAAATTAAGAGGCTAGAATGCGTAATATTCAATGCCGATTACACCCCCAAACTTACATATTGATAGTCCCTTACCAATAGAATAAAATAAAACTAAAACAAAGGAAACTAATAAACACTAACTAAACTACCCAAACTCCACTTTCATGGGAGAAACGATTGCATTTAACATATGCAATAAGCCTTTAAACCCCTACGTTCCCCCTAGTGGACGAGTATAGTCTCGTGAGGGTTTCCAAAAATATTACCCACAAACATTCAAAATTTCTGTTTTAACATTAATCAAGAAGAAGATTACAATACATAGTTACAAACGTGCATTCAAGAATAATTTCAAACTTTCAAATTTCATAATTCAAAGGCTCCCACGCATAATTCACATCAACATATCTCAAAATAATCAACTCTAGTCCCCTTGTGTAAAGTGACCTAGTAATCATCTCATGTGGCATAACTAAGCTCTGAATATATTAAGTCACATACCCCTTCAACTCACTAACTCTCCTTATTGAACTCATACTTCCCAACATGAATACATGACTTCTTTTTTTATTTCTTTTTCTTTACTTTATTGGTTGTGCAATGTCTTGATCTATTAAGTTTTCTGAAAGATCCATGTAGCAAACTTTCAATCAGTGACTCCCAAACCAGATGGCTTTAGGGCACTAGGTTTAAAGATACCCCGAAGAACCTAATTACTCGAATCAATCAAACTACAAATCAAGACAACCAATGCTCATCTTTTCTCACCCTTTCACTTTTGACGCGAACACTCTGTGCTTCCTAAGGCATAGATGCCTGGTTATTTATGAAAAGGATCAAATTGATTTGCTATTCATCACATTCTTTTTTTTCTTTTTCATCTCTTTTTTTTCCACTAAAGTCAAGTAAAATACATCATCGGTACTGATTCTCAAGAGATACTAATTAATATCAAGTATATGTAACTCAATAACTCTGAGCATAAGTTTATACCTCACAAGATTATGCTAGTGTGTTTGTGCATGTGAGGGAACTAAAACCAATCACCCCAAGGCATATCAATGCAAACCATGATTAAAATCATTTAATTCAAACCATAGTTTCCAAAAATTTAAAACATACTCAAAAATTGCAAGTTACAAATCTACATAAGGTATTAATCCCTTGAAAAATGTCAAAACATTCTATCGAAAAACAAAACAAAAGAAAATAAATAAATAAACTAAGAAAATAAAATAAAATAAAATCCTAAAATAAGAAGAATTTCACAAAAAAATTTCCCCATATACAATAAAGCACAAAAATAAGGCATCGCCTCACCCCTAAACTTAAACTATACATTATCCTCAATGTACTACCAAATCGAAGCATAGAGAAGAGTAAGAACGATATTACCAGGACCGTAAAGTAGTGGCAAGAAAATATATCAAACCAATAGCATGAAGGTAATGCAAGCACTCCCCCAAACTTAGATGTGATAACCTATCAAAACAAACCACTATACCCCAAAGACCAAGTGAAATAATATGAGTGAAAATAAATATGAAATAGAATTTTTTTTTTGAAACAGAAAAAAACAAAATGAAAAATAAAATAAAGAAAATAAAAATAGTTACCTCCGAAAAATCAAGGAGAAGATGGTGCCGGAGCATCTAGGTCATAGCCGGAATGGTGAATCAAAATCAACCAAATAATCCACAATCACTTCACAATGTCTTCCCCCAAAATTGTAGCACAAAACCCCTCAAAGAAATCACCCCACTCCCATAATTAATTCACAACTCTTGTGAAGAAGGAAATATGAAAAAATTGAAATTTTAATGATGATGGAGAATAACAAGTTGGAAGGGATGATGATGGTGATGAATGATGATGATCAAGTAGGTGTATGGAAATAAAATTGAAAGATTTTAGAGTGTATATTGATGTAGGAGAGGCACAAATAAACACCAAAGTGATGCATTTTCAAGTGTGAGCATATAAGGCATCATAAGGGAGCAAAAATAGCAAAATAGGTCATATTGGGCCTTCAGGGGCTGGGGCGATCAACCCCCCCTTGGCTGGGCGATCGATTGCCCAGCTAGTTGTCCTCCCAAGCTGAGAAAAATTGGGGGCGATCAATCCCCCTTCAAAGGGGTGATCGATCCCCCCTGCTGAAGCTCATTGGGCGTCTATCGCCCAAGGTCGACCGAGAAGGGAATTTTTGAAGTCTCTATCGCCCAAGGTCGACCGAGAAGGGAATTTTTGAAGTCTCTATCGCTCAAGGTCGACCAAGACCTCTCTTTTTAACCTATTTTGAATCCAAATACCTCGGTACACCTCTTGACATTCCCCAAACGCAACTAAAACATCAAAAACTCAAAAGAAACACATTAAAACGCAACTAATAATGGAAGAAAAATAAAGAAAAATATAAACTAAAAAATATATAAATATAAATAAAATTAAAATTAAAAGAAAACTAAAGAAATTAAATGATAGAAATACATACAAATCCTACAATTTAACATCCGTAGGCGATGATCATCAACTTCAATTGAAAGTTCATCCAATGCCACATCTCTTGAGGAGATTTAACATTGTCCCCCCCCATATGATCCTTGCTTCCTTGTACCAAACTCAAGGTAACCGGAATGGTCTCATTGGCTTCGAAAAACCCATCTCTTTTCCTTGACGGAAGATGTTTCAATTCTACCCATGGAGGAGACTCTAATGATAGCACTTGAGGAGTGGTAGAAAGAATCTGCAATGGGTCAATCGGAATCCTCCAAGGTGGAGTATTTTTCATGGCCACTACATTAAGCATAGAATTCTTTCAATGGACTTCTCAACATCATGAGATAGAGCAATCGGATCAACTTCTTCAACATAATCATCAAAGCCATCCATGAAGAACCAATCACTCTCATCTGGAGGATTTTGAATGGCATTAAAAGTATTCAATTTCACCTTAGGCTCATGAAAAATTTCAACATTTGGACTCTTTGTCACCTCTTCTTTATCAAGTTTCTTCTCCCCCACTTTGTTGTCACTTATTTCTCCACTTCTAAGAGTGGTGATGGCTTGAAATTGTTCATGGTGTAGGTTGCTCAAAGAAGAAATATTGTTGAGGATATGAACCCCTCTTGGGTTGGCAACTGGTTGGCTTGGTAGTTTCCCCTCTTCTCTTCTACTCACGACATTGACAAGTTGGCCAAACTGAGATTCCAGTTTGGCAATCGATTGAGAGTGAGAATGTACCAATTGGGCAATGGATTGAACTGTTGCTATAGTAGCTTCCACCGTCTCAACAATAGAGTCAACCTTCTCAAGTTTTGCTAGGACAATTGTCATCTTGTCTTCAATAACAGAATACCTCTGTAGTATAGGAACTTGTTCTTGATATGATTGTGAAGACACATAGTTCTAAGGTTGAAAAGTGGGCTGAATTGTTGCCCCTTGCTCTTGTGGAAGATCAAAAAATTGCCCAAGTGAAGGACAATTATTCACATGATGCATATGACTCGAGCAAAAAACACATGACTCAAATATAGAAGGGTATGAAGATGGGTTAGGCACTTGACCAACCGCCATGAGTTGCACCACTCTCTGTGCCACGACATCCACAATGGTAGCATAGCATCTGCAGAACCAACCTCAAAAATATCATCTGTCCTCCTTGTATTGGATGGTCTGCTTGAACGAGATGAAGACACATGTTGCAAAGAATTGTCACTGAGATTCTCGAACAAAGTCTATGCTTCATCTTCACTTTTTAACATAAAAGTGCCCCCACATGATGCATCCACCATCTGTATGTTACCTTCTGTCAGCCCCTCATAGAAACACTGCACTAACTGCCACATTAGAACTTGATGATGAGGACACTTCCTAAGAAGGTCCTTGAATCTCTCCCATGTCTCAAAAAATTGTTCCCCCTCAAATTGAGAGAAACCAGTGATAGCACGTCTGAATTGATTGGTCCTCCCTATCAGAAAATATTTCTTCAAAAACTCATTTTGCATTTGAGTCCATGTAGTGATAGAACTCACCGGTAGAGATCTGAACCAACACTTGGCCTTCTCCTTGAGAGATAATGGAAAGAGTCGCATCCGAAAAGCATCTTCTGAGAAGTTATGAATTTTCGTTAATGAGCAAACTTCTATGAAATCATCTAAGTGCTTGTACGAATCCTTATGAGTCAGCCCAAAGTAGGATAACAACATCTGAATGATACTGGGCTTGATCTCATAGTTCTGGGCGGTGACATTAGGCAATTGAAATTCAGTTGGCGTATTGTATGTCTCTAGGACATAGTAATCTCTGAGAAGTCTCGCCCTCTCCACAACAGCATTAGGCACAATATTGTTGTCCTCATTATTATTTTCACGCACATCAGCCATGACATCAATATTCTCTTTCTCTTGCTCAATGGTGTGGTGATTGAAGTACTGGAAAAAAAAAATTAGATTAGTAGCAAAAATAAAAATTCTAAACTAAACAATAAAAAATAAAACAAATTAGTACTAGAAAAGAAAGAAAAAAAATTAAAATACAATAAAAAAATTAAAAAAAAATTCCAAAACTAAAAATCCGATTAGAACTAATTCTAAAAATTCAAACAATCAAATAGACAGTCCTCGGCAACGACGCCAAAAATTCATTCGTGTGTAAGTGCGTCTCAAATTATAATTATCACACTTCGCAATAGAATGAATCCTTGCAGAATAGGGCTATCGAAAGGGGTGTCGAACCTCAGGGACTGTGGTCTGACTGAGTTGAATTGTTAGAACTAATTCTGATTAAATTTAAAAGAAATAAGTTATGATTTTTATAACTAAATTAACTAATGAAGCAATTGAACAAAAGTAAGAAAAACTAAGGAGTGTAGAGAATATAAGATAAATCTAGGGTTATTGATTTCACCACTAACTTCACAATTAATGGCCAATTGAACTAACTATGGGGAGTCATATCATGCATAAGTGGTGTCGGTGGCTACAAGCTCACCTTCATCTGTCAAGAAGATAACATATGATTAAGACTAAGTCATGGACTATCTTCGATTGGCGTGGGCCATCTGCCTAACTACTCTACTCTAGGGTGTAGTATGGTTCATCTTCTCTAGGCATAATCCATCAAAACTTTTAATGATATATTGAATGAAAACCATTGTGTAATAATCACTCTCATGATCACAGAAAATAAGAGGGACGAGTTCAATAACAACAATCAAGTATCTAAGACAAGATAAAAAATCATTGAAACTGAATTTATAAGACTTTTATTACTCAATTGTATAAGAAGAATCCTCTAAATTACACAATCTATGAATGAATACAAAAATCTCCAATAATTAGAACAATCAAACCAGTGATGTTTAGTTAGGGCTACATCAAAACCCTGGTGGCTGAACTAGCCGCTCATGATACGCCTTGTTCTCCAATGATTCTCCATTCCAAAAGCTCTTCAAAACTACTGCCAAGCCTCCTCAATACAGCCCCAATTCATTACTATTAATAGACAAGAGAATATGAAGAGTCCCCACCTATTAGGAGACAATTAGGGTTTCCCGCAGCCCCTAATCAGGTGGGTTTTTCTGCTGATTTTTGGCCCAAAGTTTGACCCAGTAGAATCCCGATTCATGAAATTTACGTGAAATACAAAAGTGTCGAGAATCGAATTTCGTTCAACTTAATATGGAATTGAGTCAATTTGACGCTCGGAAATAAGAGTTACAGGCCATTTTCCAAAACGGGATTAAAACTGTATTATGCGCACAATTGGATTTCAGCCCGAAATACCCTTCAACAATTATAATTCTCTTGGACCTCTTCCTTGGGCATATTTGAGTTAAATTATAGAGTTGAATAGATCCCTTTGATGTAGGCTTTATCTAACCTTCTTGCATATCATCTTTAAAAGCCCAAAATCATGGTTTTAACTGAAATAATTATTAAAGCCCTCAAAATACAGAAAACACTAAAATAAAGTAAAATCACAAAATAATCTATCAGTAAGAGAATAAAATATATAAATTAAGAGGTTAGAATGCGTAACATTCAACGCTGATCAATGCTACAAGAGTTGGACTGGTCCAAGTGAAGCCTGGATCGGTCCAATTTTCTAGTCTACAAATTTTGACCAGTTTTGTCCTATTTTGAACCATAATGGACCCAGAACACTACAAGAATTTTTTATATCACCGGCGGTTTAAACTGCTTTGAAAATGCCTCCAAAACCTCCGAAAAAAATATCATCGGCAATTAAAAAATCTGCCAAAAAATGTCCTGCCAGTAGAGAGTAATACTGGCAGTTTTGCTAAACTGCCAGTAATTACTACCGTCGGTTTTTTCACATCCGCTGGAATTATACCGATAATTTTATCCGCTAGAAAATGCCTAGAAAGTGCCGGTAATGGTTTATTTCTACCTGCAGTTTACTATAAACTGCTAGTAATGATTAATTTTTACCGGTAGTTCACTGTGAACCTTCGGTAATGGTTAATTTTTACCGGAAGTTCACACTGAATTGCTGGTAAATCTCCTTTTTTTTCCCTTCTCTTCCCTCCCCCTCACTACTTTCCCACAACATCAATGTACATTTTGTAGTAATTTGAAATCAAAACATACATATAAACCAAACCCTTGAGATCAATTGATGTGAATCTCCTGACAGAATTCAAATAATATCCAAAGAGAATGCCCCTAAATCCAAAGAGATTGAGTAATTTAAAAATTAGATTTTAGTTTCTTTTTTTTTTTTTAAAAAAAATTCACCTAATGCTCTATCTAAAATATATCCCAATTGCATTATACTAATGCTGAAAACTAGATACAAATCCTAATTATTCCTATCAGTATACACATTCTTCAATCTCAACCCCATTCCTTCCTCTTCCTAATTCGGATTCAGTAAAGTCAATACTCCAACAAATATAGAAATGATAAATCACACATTAGTAACTAAAATCAAAGGATGACATTGCATTAGCTACTAGATCAAAGGATGATGTTTTTGTATCAGGAAGAGCAAATGCTCAACAGAAAATTTTAAATAAAATGAAATTGTCAAATTTTGAGAAACAAGTGCCACATGACCGTGTCTCTATAAAACAGACCAATATTACATATAGAGTCCTTCTGGCACCCCCCTCTTTTTTCTTGAACATAACCTTATCTTTTGCCTTTTTGAAGTCTCAATGCATCACCTAAGGCACACCCAAAGTTTTTGTTAGAGAATTGAGTCTAGACAAAATATGTAGTCAATTTGAGAAACCCAAAAACTTCGATTACATGAACAATAAGATCATCTTTATAGCTTGAAAGTATAAATTTAATGTATAGAAGCAAACTCAGAGGAACTTCATTAGTTAACATGTATCATCATCTCTTTGTTTATCTCTACCATTTTAGATACAACCTAAGGGTTATTCTAGGTTTTCCAGTCCCTTTTGGCCAACCATATCTAAGGTGAACTGAGCACAAATTTTATGGTAAGTCACTTATTCAGTTATTTCTAAAATAGTAATCAATCATCCACAAAGTTCTGACAAAATAATCAAACAAGCAAAAGTGGACATCAAAACTTGAAAAATGCTAATAATAACTCAAATATTAGCACATAACATCCAGATGAAGTTTTGAAACTTCTAATTAAAGGAAAGAAACCCATCATTTCCTTCACTTTCCAAAACTTTTTATCTAAAGAAGACGAGAAGAAAGAGAAGGGAAAGGATGGAGAAGGAGTCGGGGTGACAGCCACTTTTCATTCAGATGATGTGAAAAAACAACCTCCACCACAAGTTATACATATTTTTTGGGAGAATAAGTTACCTCCCCTATAAGCAATATGATCTAATCATATAATACAATCCTTAGATTGCCTAAAGACATGGTGTCTTGAACCTATGAACTGAAAGGAGTCGACTGCCACTTAAATATTTATGTGGCAGGCACATAAAACATAAACATCTTGAGTTTATTAAAGTTGACAAAATGCTAACCCAACATATAACTGAAATATATAAGAATTAGAATATACTATCTGCATAAATTTCACAGTCCCAATAGAATAGACCTGAAATGGTTGGTCAAACAGTTTCAACAAATAATAATAACTTTCGAGGCTTGTCAAAGGGAAGCCTATTATGACTACAAAGGGAAACTAACTTTCAACTTTCACAACTCCTATGTTTTCTCTTCCTTTATTTCTGATCTACTACTCAAATTAACAAGAATTAACAAGCATGGATACACTGTGGGTTGTAAATTGATGCAGTTTTCTGACAGACTTAAACACCTATTTTTGCTTCAACTTTTCAACCTTGAATGCCAAGGATGCCAACGTGAAGGTTTGCAAATGAGTTTCAAGGCTAGCGTAATGAACATGGATGAAGATACAACCAACAAATTAATTAATTTCTCAAATACAATAAAAAATTTTGGATAGACAAGGAACTAGTAGTCTAGTACAGTGCTTGGAGGTCATTTGGTAAGTGAAAACTGGAATTGGATAAATCGTTTGGTGGGCCTCTTCAAATTCCATATCAAAATGCCTTTTTCAAATTTCATATTATATTGGAGAAGATATTTGGGCTCCCCAATTGGGTACAGTGTTTTTTAATTGAAAATCATTGTTGTTTAGGAAAAAAAAGTTTACTATAGAGTAATTATTGTGTTAGTGTGCCTGATTTGGTGATTTAGATTTCGGTCACACAGTCATTTTCATACCATTAAAGAGATATTTTTTTCCAAATATAGCCCGTGATTCATTTGGATTAAGAATGAAATGTGCCAAAATTCAATACCCACCTCTCCCCCATATAATTCTACCAAGTGGTATCATTGCCTCAGATTGAAAAATAGGTGATGTAAAAATATTTTTCTGACGAGAATCAATAATAAAGTGTAGTGCAATTAAAATGGATATCTATATATCCTACCTCACAACACTACATTCACCCTCATTTTGAATTTTTGATTAAAAAATTAAAATAATTACTCTAAAATTTTGAGTTTAGGATAATATTTTAAAACAAGTGTATACTGTGAAAATACTTTCAAAAGACAATTGTGTTACTTAGAAAACAATTTTATGAAAGAGTGAAGCAATGCAGATTTTTTTTTTCCTTCATAATAAACAATTTTGAAACTATGCAATCATACGCATGTGGTTGACTAGAATTTTAAGACATCCAATCAACAATTTTATTGAAGTATTTAATCATTGAACGACTAATAAAATTAACTAATATTTTTGTTTTTTTACTTTTGGCTAAAATTAGAGATGATAAGAGATTTGGGTCCATATAGGGTTTTTGGTTACGTAATTGGATAACCAGATAAGGAGATGACAATAGCCTTACTTACGACTCTCGCACTTTCAGATATAGTGGGAGATTGAAAGGGTCAATTTTTTATTGAAACAATGAATCAATCTTTCCTCTATAAATAAGTAAAATTTAAACCACATCAATTTTTATTTATTTATTTATTATTATTATTTTTTTTACAAGTGTAGCATTCTTAAAATGTTTATTCTCAAGGGATACCAACTTATATTCAGCACATATAACTGATAATTCAAAACTAAATACATACCCCACCAACTCTGCTAGCGTTGGTATAACCCAATGCAAAATAAAATTATGAATGTAGCATGTCAATAATTACAAATGTCCAAAATAAAATTATGATAAAGCTCTAGGACCATAAACACCACAAATCGGAACATCAAACAGTTCTTTACGTGCCTCCATGAGCGTGAGTGAGTCTTTTCCCTTTGGAATTTCATAATTTTTATAAAATAAAATTTGCAAACAAAAAATCTATTTTAGGAAAAAATTTGCAAAAATTATGGAAATTTATAAAATTCAATTCCAAAGCTATTGGAAAAAATGGCATCCCAAATGGAGCACTACAGAGGCCTTACGCGCCGCCAACCGTGAGTGGGCACATGAATATGCATTCTATTTTTTAGTGCGTGGGACCCACACGCCACCTTCCCGGTGTTCTTTCACATTTCCAAGATCACCATTGTGATCGTCTCACTGTTCCAAATAAAACGGTGCTTCCGTTGGTTTATTCTGATATTTCCAACTATGGGGGTGAATTACACTCTCTCTTGGTGAAAGTGAAACATGAAAGAAACTACTATATTTTTCATTTAACACCTATTTTTGACCCGAAAGTTCTCAAATGAATATCTCACAAACCGGACATCAAAAAATTAGAAAAAATATATGAACGGAATGCTTATGAAACAAAGAATATTGTCATATAATTTTCATGCACCAAAACTCAACGATAAATGAGAAAAATGCCTAGCAAGTTTCTGCCTTATCATCTTTATTTTATTTTTAAAAAATAAAATACTTGTAGTTTTTGCCTAAAAAAATTCAAAACTATATAAATGCATATAGACTACAACATACTAAAAAAGTAGCCCTATGAGATGTCAAATTCATGAGAAAATTTTTTTTAATAAATTTTAGGCCTACTTTTACATAATAAATTTGCAAAATTTATTCTAAGCATGCTCAAGAAAAATTAAGCAAACAACAAGCATTAAAGCTTTGATACCAATGTAATAAAATCAGTCTTATATAATTGATATAATCGGTTACCTCTTGAGACCGAAATAACGGAAGCAAATGAATCGATAGCTTGTGTTACAAGCTGTCCCTATGGCAACGTGACCTTGATAATAGAGTGGCTACTAGAGTCCTCTATATATATTCCACAATTCAAATCCTATTGATTGATATCTACCAAAGAGAGATCCAGATAGAGAGAGAACTTAGAGAGATAAGGGAAAAAAGAATACCAGAGTAAAAAATCAAAGAAAATTATATATTTCAATCATAGTTTTTTCTTCTTCTTTCTTCCCTTTTATAGAGATTATGCATCACTTAATCAGAGATGCATCGATATCAACTCAACCCACTTAGTTAAGTAGATATGTTTTGCTTAATATAGTAGTCTATAGTGAATCGTCAAAACTTTTGAGGGTTGGCATCTTGAACTTGTTGGGGAGAGGGCAGCTCATCATATCATGGTTGAAAGGGAGGCTGGTCTCCATGAGTGTTGGTCTTTTTCGATTGCAGATCAACGGGGTGGCTCCCAATGTGTTGGCCTCCCAAATGACTCTACTTAACTTCCTTTAAAGGAGGATCATTGTTTCCCGCTATGTTATTCTCTTCTCAATTAGGTCTTGGATCCCTCTATTCATGTCCTAAGGAGGTACTGGACGTACGAAAGGAAGGCATTGTAGTACTGCCACATTTTGTTAGAGCAACTGGATCAGACTTTGATTCAAGTTCTGAACTTGCCGCACAAATGATGTGATACGTACGTTAGGGTCGTTTGCGGCATCGGGGCATGCCTTAGGCAGATTCCTGTGACCGGGAGCCTGCATGTCTTCTCCACTAACAAGATGTGGGACAACATCTTCGCCAATAAGAGGATTTAATGGCCAGGAGCACGTGGAATGCCATCTTCATCAACAAGAGGGTTCTAATAGCTAGGAGCACGTGGGATGCCATATTCACAAACAATAGGGTTTTGATGGCCGAGAGCAAGTGGGGACCGTCTCTACCATCAAGACGGTTCTCTTGGCCAGGAAGTGTGGTACTCCATCTCCACCACTGACGTCTAATCCAGATCGTAAACGAGTCATGATTCTCAAGGAAAAAACTCTCTCACAAACCCCAACTAATGAAGCAAAAATTGGCTGCATGATCTGAATTAAAGCTTGCCCTGTAAAAGTGAAAGGAAAGTAATCGAAATGACACCGATGTGGTGCCGACTGACTACACTCTATCAATCAAGTCAGAATCGATGTATATTGGCAAGGTAGAAGGCACTTAAATGCTATTAATTGCATTCTTGGCTCATTGAATGACCCTTTATTTATAGAGGAAAGATTGATTCAGTGTTTCAATAAAAAAATTGACCCTTTGAATCTCCCACTATATCTGAGAGTGGGAGAGTCGTAAGTAGAGCTATTGTCATCTCCTTTTCTGTCTATCCAACTACGTAACCAAAAACCCTATTGGAGTCAAATCTCTTATGATCTCTAATTTTAGCCAAAACTAAAAAAACAAACATCTTAGATAATTTTATTAGCCGTTCAATGTTTAAATACTTCAATAAAATTGTTGATTGGATGTCTTAAAATTCTAGTCAACCACATGCGTATGATTGCATATTTTCTAAATTGTTTATTATGAAAAAAATAAAATCTGCATTGCTTCACTCTTTCATAAAATTGTTTTTTAAGTAACATAATTGTCTTTTGGAAGTATTTTCATAGTATACACTTGTTTTAAAATATTATCCGAAACTCAAAATTTTAGAGTAATTATTTTAATTTTTAATCAAAAATTCAAAATGAGGGTGAATGTAGTGTTGTGAGGCCGGTACGTTAGATATCCATTTTAGTTACACTACACTTTCTTATTGATTCTCGTCAGAAAAATATTTTTACATCACCTATTTTTCAATCTGTGGCAATGAACCCACTTGGTAGCATTATATGGGGGAGAGGTGGGTATTGAATTTTGGCACATTTCATTCTTAATCCAAATGAATCACGGGCTATACTTGGAAAAAAATATCTCTTTAATGGTATGAAAATGACTGTGTGACCGAAATCTAAATCACCAAATCAGGCACACTAACACAATAATTACTCTATAACAAACACATTTTTTTCCTAAACAACAATGATTTTCAATTGAAAAACATTGTACCCAATTGGGGAGCCCAAATATCTTCTCCAATATAATATGAAATTTGAAAAAGGCATTTTGATATGACAATACTCATTCCCAATCAAGTTCATAGGTTTGAATTTTAACCAAATTATTATATTCAATAATGTCAGATTCACCTTCATTGCTGTTATATGAACTCAGATATTATTATATTTGGGTGTGGGTATGAGTCTATGCTTCTAAATACTTGTTTATAATTATATTTGTTCATAAACTCAGTATGTATTTATTTATGCGTTTAATTAAGTACTTGCTCTTCCAAAACTGCATACCAAATCAGAACATCTTTCCCAATAAATTACAACCATGATATTACAAACCCTAATTTTTTCCTCTAGTTTTTTCTTTTTTATCCAGTTTTTACTGTAATTTCTTTTTCTTTTTTTCTCCATACCTGTATTCCATCTTTTTTTCTCCATACCACTATTACATCTGTATTTTTCCTCTCTTTTTTCCCCCTTTTGGCAAAAATGGGCATTTCTCATTCTATAGAAACAAGTTAATTTTTTTTCAATTTCTGAGTAAAATAAACAAAAACGTAGATAACTTGATAATTTCAGCAATATTATATTTACTTATCTATATGTGAATATTTGATCTTATAGTTTTTCAGCATATACAAAAATGTGCTCCAAAATCAGTAGTACTGATGATGGAAATCACAATGCACGAGACACAATCATATGGAAGTCTTATATATATATATAGATATATGCAGCATAAACCCTTATCTATATATATATGTATAAAGTTTCATCCAAGAAATTATTAATTCATCATCTAGGATATTAGTAAGCATTAAAGTAAACTTCCATCAGTTTTGATAGTCAAGTATGTAATAAGACAATTACCATGAACTTGGTTTTGGCTCCTCAAGAGCTTAAGAACTTTATTGACCTAAGACTAGCAACCACTAACTACTATCAAGCCACTGAATTAAAAGAGAACTAGGATTCTTATTCATGTCTTTAAACTGGCCTCTAAGATGATGCACCATCACTAGCTAATCAATGTCCTCAAGCAACATTGGACATTGCTCAAAAAAAGTTGTCAAGAGCCTCCAAGTTATAGTTATCTGCCATCACCAAGTCATCCCATTCCCATAAGCCACTCTCTTGAATTCTTGTTGTCCACAGCTTCTTGTCTCCTAAAATATCCTGCAACATGACACTTGAAAGATTTATACTTGGCAAATTATGATAGCAAATCAAAATATATGCATATTGTGCTTGGTTGATACACCAAGTAACCCACCATGAGTAGTTGATATAAACAAAGACATTTATATCAATCTATGACTTAATTATTTCAACTGACCTCATTTGGAAGGTTGTCAAATAAGGAGTTCTCAGGAACTTTTGGTGGTTGATCCAGAGTTTCACTTGCTTCACCACTTCCGTAAATGGTGCTGTTATTGTTGCTACACTCCAATAACAATTAAAAATGGTATAAAACACAATGCGGTAGAGGGGCTAATGTAGCTCAATTTCAATCTTGGGCCAAAAGAAAAAAAAAATGTAAATATACCTTACAAGGATTGGCTGTTGAATGAAATTCAAGCTCTCGTTAGGGCTATAATCACCGCGGTTGAACCAGTTCCCCTGCTTGCAGTTTAAGTTTAATTGAACCATAGGTGCAACGACATCGTCTCTGATCTGGTTGTTCTGCTTTTGTAAAACAGAAAAAATCTCATGTATTTGATCACTTGAAGCTATGTAGTAAATTTAGAAGAAAAAAAATCAACATCAATATCTAATACTATATATATATACAGAAAGAAAAACTTCCCCCAAGTGAGATACTACCACATGATGCTCAACTGTGTCTGGTGGATGCTGTTGAATCTCAGAGAGTGCACTGCTTCCAACCATTCCCTGTAGTGAACAATTTTAGTGGTGTCAATTAAGCATGTGGAAGAATACAAAATTTGAGCATCCAATATAAAGGTCTCAAGATTTTTTGCATTCACTATTGACTAACAATTGTATAAAAATACATTCTGGAAAAAGAAAATTTGTATAGAAATGCCATTACATAATTACATTTACATACCATTGCTTGGCTATCTAAAGCTCCTAGTTTTTGATTTTCGAATGCAGGGCAGATTGAATAGCTACTAAGTGTTGCTGCTATGATTTTCCAGATGTTGAGGTAGGAATAAACAGGATTATGAGTAGTAATGCTTGAAATTGGTACCTGCATTGGGGTGTAAGTTGGAGGGAATTGGGATTCAAGAGTTGATGGCACCGGAACTCCAGACTGTTGTACGACTGGAAAATCTGCAATTCGTAGGTTGCATGTCCCCGGTGTTTGATTGCCTACTGGCGTTCTCCTTGCTGGATCGAGTAGCTCCTTAAACATGCTCTCGCGGACCCTAGCCCTATTATAATATGTTGAACTCCTTGTGATTAGTTACCTCCTCTGCAGAAGCTAAATTATGACATTTGAGTTTGTAATGTTAAAAGGAACTGAGCTAGAGGAAAGTGAATGAATTGGAAATTGTTGATCAGTTCATTCTTAATGGCTCTTTGATACAACATTCCCTTTTGGAGATTTTAGAAGTATAGTTATATGATAACTGAACTATAGCCCAAAAATAAAACTTACACTTAGCCGATAAAGTAGCAAGATAGTAGATAGACACCAGTTTACCAGAAAGAGCTTAATGGGGACTATTTACATGATGAATACCATATGCTCTAGATACCATCAGGGCTTGAGCAGCCTCAAGCTCGACTACTAAGAATATTTTCTTGGGAAAATTATGAAGAACACCTACGTTTCATTTATAGGACCATCAAGTCTTATCAGTGAATAAAAATATAGTAAGTTTGTTCATTGATATGACTTGATGGTCTTATAAAATGAAAATGGGGCTTCTTTGTAATTCTCTCTATTTTATTTCTACTACACAGGCATACTTTACGACTTGTATTACTACAAAGGAGTTCTTCAAATCAATATGTGTTAATATATAATAAGAAGATAAACCTGTAAGGACTAATCCATGGATCAAGTTGCATTATAAGCTGCCCTGCAGAAGCAGAAGGATTGGGTTCCATAACTTGAGAGTTGTAGGAAAATGTCATGCCGCATTGGTTCTCCATCTCCAGCTCCATCAGGTTCATCTGATATGGAAAAACATAGTTTAGAAATGCAATGCAACAATCAAACCAGTGGTATCAGCTTTTTTTTTTTTTTTTTCAAATCAAACCATATCTTTGGACATTAAGCTGCAAAAAAGTTGTTAAAACCTCTTTTTTCCCTGTTAAGTAGGAACAAATACACATACAATTTAAAAAGTACGGACACTTCATCGAGAGTGTCGTATTCGTGTCAAACACTCGAGTACTGTTTCAGACACTTCACGGAAGTATCGATCCTTATATTTTTCTTTTTAAAAAACTCCCCCAACACTCCTTGGACACTTCTCAAACACGTGTCAGACACTCGTAGTAGTGATGTATATTCAAGTATTTCTAAAGAAAATTATATACAACTAAGTTATTATTAAAAATCTAAGCTAAATATATGTAAATGATTAAATAAGTCTGGTTGTTTAATCTATTTTAATCTATTTGTCTATTTTTGTTTATAAGTTTGTTTTGTTCTTAATTGCTTGATTATAAATTAAAGTATTTGTATAATGTAGTTTTTTTTTTGAATAATTAATATATATTAATATATTATATTATTATTTTATAGACGTATTCGTGTCTATATCCGTGTCCCGTGTCATGTTCATGTTTTAACATACAATTCGACACATACACCCAATCAGACACATATACGCTCCCTCAAAAGAAAAAACAAAAACTGAAAAATGAGAAAAAAAAATTTATATAAGTAGTGGAACCCACTTTTTTAGCCATGACTTTTTGGAAAGATTGCTTCAGGTTTCTTTCACACCACAAGAGTTGATGTAGAGAAGGCTCTTGCTCTTGGTGTGGCTCATAATCCCTAAACATTCCCATAGTAAGAAAAACATGTAATTATAACAATGATGGAAATGACATAAATAATATTAATATATCAAGAAATATGAACAGAGCCTTGTTATGGTTAATTTTACCTTAGATCAGCCTCCAAAATCTGTAATTCCAGAGTGCCCTTCTTGATTTGTAGCTCCAGATTCTTGAATAAGACATAATAAGAGGCTCTAAATTGTCAAACATTTTCATAATATATAGAGGCTAATGTGTTTATGTGAAAAAAAAAAAAAAAAAACAAAAACATTTGTGAAGATTTACTTACTTCAATTCTAAAGGTAATAGATCCAGCACCCAGTTGAAACAAATCAAGAAGAACAATGCATAATAAGAAATAGGAGTTAATTAGAAACTAAATTAGATCATATAACAAACATCACAACTATTATAATCAGTGAACATATTTAAGCACTATCAATAAATTGTTATTAACTAAACGTTGAGTGTTCCGTGATGTAATATGTACTCTTTGATATAATCTCATTTGGTAAAATCTGTCGGTCTAGTATTCGAGTTTGGTTAGAGATAATATTGTGTGTGCGTGCGTTTACTTGAATTTTCAAAAAAAACATGTAACGTGAATATTAGATTTTTTTTAACGTATCATTTACGCAGTTAGGGATAGAACGTTTTAACCAAAAACACATAATTTATGATTTTTAATGAATTTGTTTAACCTATATAAAAGAGTTAATATAGGAATTAATTTTACACAAATTTTAAGTCATTTTGACCACGATGCACTTCAACATTTAAGCATATTAGTAAAGATGCACGTGTATTAAACTATGAAAAATAAATTTAAAAATGATCATCTAATTGAACTAAAAAATCTTGTAATTTGAATTGCATATGAAATATGATGGTGGTTGTCTAGCTTTTGCTAAATGCTTGAGTGTATATGTCACCGACTGGAAATTGAGTCTCACAAATACCATTTTGTGGGATTCTAAAGGTTATGTGGGGGAATGTTTGAATTACATGTGAATATCAATTAAATAAAATAGCTAAAATAATAAATATGTTATATATATATATATATATATATATATATATATATATATATAATACAAGTCATCATCTCATATTTATAATAATGTTACGTTTGGTACGCATGAATAGAATAGAATGGAATGCCTATTCCAACCATTTCTTTGTTTGGTATGAATTTTAAGGTAAGAATGGTTATTTCATTATAATTAAAATTTATTCCTAGGAATGAAAATCCTTAAACTTATGAAATGAGCATTCCATTCCCAATAAGATTAAAAAAAAAATATATTACAAAAAAACCCTTCACCTCCACCTCCACCACCATCATATCGACTCTACCACCACCACCACAACCACCACTACCAACGGCTCTACCACCACCGTCACCGCCGCCTCCACCACCACCACCACCATCGCCACCGCTACCACATTGCATCGCCCCCACGTCCACTGCCACCTTCCTCCACCATCACACCACCACCTCCACCGCCACCGCCACCACCACCACACCATTCGCACCACCTCCACATCTCCACCCTCACCCTCACCCCCACCACACCACCGCCACCACCACCACACCATTGGCACCACCTCCACATCTCCACCCTCACCCTCACCCTCACCCTCACCCTCACCCCCACCACACCACCGCCACCTTCCTCCACTACCACCCCTACCACACCACTCCACCAACTCCACATTGCCACCTTCCTCAAATGCCGCCTCCACATCACCACCTTCCTCCACCCCCACCCCCAACGACCTCCACCACCACATTATTGCCACCACCTCCACATCGCCACCTTCCTCCACCACCACATATTTTTGGTTTAATTTATTTGTCACTACGAGGGGTATTTTGGAGAATTTGATTTACATTTTATTCCATTCCCACATCATTTCATATTTGCAACCAATAAATAGAATAAGATTGATCATTTCATTCAATTCTCATTCTCATTCCATTCCCACATGCATATTTTATTCATGCGTATCAAATGCCACATAAGAGCTATAATATATAGACATCTCGAAATAATTTCAAGATGTCCATCACAAAATGGGAAACGACGCCATCTTAATTAGGGGTGCACAAAGAACCAGTGGAATTAGAACCGTAAGAAACCACAGCTGAACCAAACTGAAACGTTCACTACAGATCCAGTTTCGGTTCCAAATTTTAAGAATTATTCGCTACAGTTCCACTTCTGGTTCTGTAGAGACCGGGACCAATTTTGGCCAGTTTTCATTTTATTCATCATTTTTGCCACAAATGCATTTTAAATGATGTTTAGTATGTTCTAAGTATGACAAACATGTTTGAGAACTTGTTTAGAGGTTTCAAAAAGTTTTGGGAGCATTTGGATAAATTTGAGAATTTTGGGTCGACGAGCCCAAGAAGCAGGTAGGGTGGGCCCAGAAATCCAGAAATATTTACTTTTGATTTCGGACCCAATGAAATATTTAATGAATTAAGGAAGTGATTTCGGAGCCATAACCACTTTTGAAATCAAAAACAGAGGTCGAAAGATACATTAAGTGACTTAAGGGCAAAATATTTATTTTGCACTTGGTGAGGTGTCAATACACTTAAGTGATTTCGGAGCCGTAGCCACTTTCGAAATCAAAACAGAGCTCGAAAGGTACATTAAGTGACTTAAGGGCAAAATATTCATTTTGCACTTGGTGAGGTGTCAATACACTTAAGTGTATAATGCTAGGACGGAACTTAGAGATATACAAAATCAACCATTGTTACCCTCTCAAGCTCCCCTTCTTCTCCATTCTTATTCTTTGGTTTTAAGCACTTTAGAGTGAAATTTGGAACTTGCTCCAGTAGAGAAAGTTATTCTCCTCATCATCCTCTTCACTTTGGTGTGTTCAAAGTCCCCCATAAGAGAGTTTTAAAAATCGGTGTCTGTTGAAGTGTGGATTCGGGCTTCGTCCAAGAAGGAAAGGTTGTTCCCCTTGTCCCGATCTATAGTTCCATGGAAAGAAGTTTGGTGAATTATAGGGCTTGCTAGGAAAAACTCCAAACTTAAGTTAACGTGTTTTTCCCTCTTAGTCATCTATTCTAGGGTATGAGTGAATTTAGAATTGTATAAAGTGTGATAGAATGTATGGGTGAGTGGTAGGAGTTGAGTGAATTATCCTTCCCCCTCTTTATATTATGTAATTATACATGCTAGAGTTCTTTAAATTGTGATATGTGATAAATTGTGCAATTATACATGCACTGTATGTGATATAAGAGCATGTTTTGTTATATGGTGCATTGTATGCATATGTGATCAATATGCATAAGTTGAAGCATATATGTGACTATATGGGAATTGTGTAGATGAAATGCATGCTAGAGTTATTATAGCAAGAATGTGCATTGAAGAACATGAGAATTATATGCTATGTGAAGTATATGTGTCTTATGAGCATGTATACTTGTATATTGGAGTGTTGTCCAAGTATGTTATACATAAAAATTTGAGGGTGACCAACCATGTGTTTGAAGTGGTGAAAGTACTCCTACTAAGATGATCGTCAGAGATGCCCAATCATTATCCAAGTGTAGTGATCGTTGGAGTTGTCCAATCACTAGTGCAAGGCTTATATAATGCCAGGAATATATGACCATCGATGTTGCCCAATCATACAAGTGTTATCGGAGTTGGCCAACACTTTGGTGTCGTTAGAGTTGGCCAACACCACATGATTGTCGAAGTTGACCAATCATGCCTATGTATCATATTATGACTGAAGAAGATATAAATATCTTGATACTTAAATGCATATTTGTTGAATTGCATTTAGGAAGTGTTAAACATGAGAACATTGATATATGATATGTAGTGTAGCAACATCATGGTTATATATCATGTAGGTCGGTGTCGGGTCGATGCACAGGTGGGTTGGGGCATTCTTACTGGCTATAGTTGTATGCTCACCCATCTCCCTCTAAAATTTTTACAGATAAGGCGTTAATGGCAGATGGAACATGAACGTCCAAGTGGAGTTTTCTTTTGGCATTTTGGATATATTTTTATATACTTTATATGTGGCTATCTATGCCAGCTTGTGGTATGTTGATTTTACTATTGTTGTAGTCATAGTTGAATTATTCATGTTTTTGAACAACACACATGTAATTCATTAATGACTATGAACTTGGAGGACCACATTTATGACACGTATAATTTTGGATTCAAAGTATGGATGGACCATATGTGTATTCATCGAGGGTTTATTTGCATGGAATGTATGAAGATTATCATTTCAAATATGTTGAATGATCTATGGATGTTTCTATGTAAATTTGAAGGTGTTAGAATGGACCTTGGATGTAAAATGGACCAAGTGTAATGAATCAGGAAATTCTGCAGAAAGGATTTCAATCGTGCGAAATACCTTTTTCGCATAATCGAAATTCCTTTTATTGTGCGAAACTAGTTGCAAAATTTTCGATTGAAGAGCATCTAAATTCCAATAAGGTTTTGCAAGAACATCGCATATACTTTGATCAATCGAACATTTCAATCATGTGAAACCCCATTTTCGATTGTGCAAAATATGTACTTCGATCGTGCGAAAGCTTGCAAATTGCATAGTGATTAGATACACATGTAGAACTATTTGTGGGGCCCATTAAGATTAATTGATGATGCATTGTGCATACGTGCATATAAAAATATGATTAAGCTTCCACGATGAATTAAAGATTAAGACAGTTCATTAGTGTTTAATGGATGAGTTTACCTTCGATTTTCGGGTGTCAGAAATCGGGGTGTGACAACTTGGTATCAGAGCAACCGGGTTTGAATACCTGAGGACGATGGGTGAAATTTGATTATATGTTCACTTGAGGTTAATGATTGAAATATAAGGATTTAGACTTAAAGTTTGTAAATTGCTTATGTGTAACATGATTAATTGCTTATGTCTTTATAACATGCTAATTGTGGAATAACTTAGCATAACGTTGTGAAGGCATAATGAGAGTTACATGAGCATATATATTTGGTGTTAAATCTTCTTGTTATCTATGTATAGCAAGATGCCGCCACGAAGAGCTCGTGAAAGAGCAGCCGCAACAGCTCCAATTAATGGAGAATAATTTATGCACGACATGGTTACAACTATGCGGCAAATTACAAGGGAAACGCAAGAGGAGAACCAGGCTCCACCTAGAGTTACTCCTAATTAGAACGATGGTGGCTCTGAAGAATGTTAAGAAACATAGTCCGCCATCATATGTTGGAGGGTCTGACCCTATAGTGGCTGAGAATTAGTTGGATGACATGGTTAAGCTCCTTGCCACTCTAGAGGCAGAGGAGGATCTGAGAGTGAAAGTGGCCGCCCATTATCTTATGGGTGAGGCCAACCGTTGGTGGAAGTTTATCGAGAACTACCATAACACCGAGGCGATGAATTGGGATATGTTCCAAGCTCTCCTCTTTGAGAAATACTTTCTAGTTATGGTGAAAGATAGTTTGAAGCAGGAATTTTATGAGTTACAATAAGGCAACATGATAGTGATGGAGTACGAGACCAAATTCACATCCTTGGCTCATTTTGCACCAGAAATGATCCCTATTGAGGAGTTAAAAGTGAAGAATTTTGTAAGATGTCTCTGAACTATTATAAGGGTTAGAATTGTGGTTTTGGGATTGACAAGTTGTGCTATGGTAGTGGAGAGAGCCTTGGTGGCAAAGGAGGTCAGTAATGACACTCAAAGGGCTCGAGAGGCAAGGAATCATGCTAAGGGTGCGAGGACATCCTTTAGTGGTCAAGGGAGGAAGAGGCACAGAGATGGTGCATCGCTTTCTCAAGGGCAACAGTAGGCTCACTCAGCACCATCATCGACTCTATCTATCGGACCTCTACGGTCTACGATAGTGTGCTATCATTGCCACCAGACTAGCCATTATAGATCAGAGTAGCCTCAAAGGTAGGTTGTGGCACTAGTGCCAGTGATATCGTGAGGGGAGAGGACATGATTCCATTATAGAAAGGCCAGACATGTTAGGGTAAACTACTCAAAAGGCAGGGAATACAGAGCGGTTCAGGGTCTCAACAAAGGACCACATAAGCTACCACAGTTCAGTCTGGCCATATGGCATTGCCACCGCCCTAGCCAGCACAGCCAGTTCAGGTTTCTCGGGCAGTGAGAGGTTCTACCCCTACTTCTAGTCAGTAGTCGAGATTTTAGGGGACTAGCTAGTGTGGTTTGCAGACTCAGGGCCATATTTTCATACTTGCGCTGGTAGAGGATGTATTAGGACCATCAGTGGTTAGAGGTATTTTCCTTATTTCTAGCTTATGGGCTAGGGTGTTGATAAATTTAGGTGCATCTCATTCATTCATATCTGTTACATTTGCTTGTGCCTTGGGGATGGAGGTATCATCACTTTAGTCACCATTGTCCATTGATACGCAGGTTGGGGGTAGAGTTACCCTGGGTAGAGTGTGTCGGTCTTGCGAGATAGAGATTGTGGGACATCTGCTAATGTTTGACTTTGTGTTGCTAGACGTGACCACCTTTGATGTCATTGTAGGTATGGATTGGCTTTCTAAGTTTAGAGTCACGGTTGATTGTCTCTGTAGGAAAGTGACAATGTACACACCCGAGGGTGATTGCTTTTATTTTGTGGGAGAGCAGGATGATTTCTACATACCGTTATTACTTAGTTCCAGTGCTCGGAACAAGATTAGGTGTTTCCTTGCTAACTTATTAGTCGAGGATAATGTGATTATAACTCATGGAGGGTTTACACCGGTTGTGTGTGATTCCCTATATGTGTTTCCGGGGGACTTGACAAAGTTACCTCCAATGAGGGATGTAGTGTTTAGCATTGACCTTGCTCCCGGTACTGTGCCCATCTCTATAATACCGTACAGTATGGCTATGGCAAAATTAAAGGAGTTGAATGATCAATTGCAAGAATTATTGGATAAGGGATTTGTACGACTTAGTACATCACCTTGGGGAGCTCTAGTCCTATTTGTTAAGAAGAATGATGGATCTTTGCAATTGTGTATAGACTACTGGAAATTAAACCAAGCAATGATCAAGAATAAGTATCCTTTGTGGATGATAGATGACTTATTTGATCAACTCAAGGGTTCAACTTGCTTTCAAAGATTGACTTGAGGTCGAGGTATTACCAGTTGAGTGTAAAGGAAGAGGACATTCCAAAGACGGCATTTCAGACTAGATATGGACACTATGGGTTTCTAGTGATGCCATTTGGGTTGACGAACGCACCAGCGACGTTCATGTATTTGACGAATTGAGATTTTAATGTATACTTCGATAGATTTGTGGTGGTATTTGTGGATGATATCCTTGTGTACTCTTCTTCTATAGAGGAACATGAGATCCATTTAAGGACCGTATTATAGATTTTGAGGGAGCACCATTTGTATGCCAAATATATAAAAAAATTTAATTTTTGCTAACGAAAATGAAGTTCCTTGGACACATGGACTTAGCAGTGCCGATGACTAAACTTACTTGTAAAGGACTTAAGTTTGTGCAAGTTTGTGTGGAATGATGTTTTCGAGCATTCTTTTATGGAGTTGAAGAGTATAGTTCTCTGATTTTGATTATTTTCAAACATGGTTTGGTTATTTAGTCTACTATAACGCTTCATGGGACCGATTTGGATGTGTACTATTGCAAACCGAGAGGGTTACTGCATATAGATCCCAACAATTGAAGTCACATTAGCAAAATTACTCAACTCATGACTTGGAGTTAGCAGCGGTAATTTTTGTATTAAAGATGTGGAGGCATTATTTGTACGGGAAAAAGTTTGAGGTTTTCTCCGATCGCAGGAGCTTGAAGTACCTTTTCACACAAAGAGACTTGAATATGATAAAAATGAGGTGGATGGAGTACATGGAAAACTACAATTTTGATCTTCAGTATCACCCGGGGAAAACTAATGTGGTTGTCGATGCATTGAGCAGAAAATCACATGGTACTTTCGTAAGCATTGCCATCTGAGAGTGGAAAATGATGGAAGACATCTTAGAAATGGGATTGTATTTTAGTGAGAGTGGTGAACCAGTGACTTTGTTCACTCATTGCACAACATACTCTAGTGAGTAAAGTGGTTGAGGAGTAAAGACTTGATAGTGAAATAGAGAGCATTCGCACTCGAATTTCGGGTGGCGAAATGGTTAAAAAATGGAGTGTTCATTTCAATGGAGGCATGAGGGTCAAAGGAAAAATGGTTGTACCATTGGCTTGTACGGATGAAGTTCTTAAAGAGTTTCACAACTCCAGACTTACAATGCATCCCGGTGGCACCAAAATGTATCAGAATTTACGTAGGTAATATTGGTAGAAGGGTATGAAGAAAAATGTCGCTTAGTTTGTGGTGAGGTGCCTCACTTGTCAGCAAGTGAAATCTAAGCATTAGAGACCAGTGGGTTTGTTACAACCATTACTAGTAGCTATATGGAAGTGGGAGCACGTCACTATAAACTTTGTGATAGGTTTACCAAGATCAAGAAAGAGTCACGTTACAGTTTGGTTCATTGTAGATAGATTGACCAAGGTGGCTCAATTCCTTCCGATTCGAGTGACAGATGACGTAGATACTCTTAGCTGGCTGTATATTGATCAGATTTTGAGATTGCATGGAGTGCCAATTTCTATTGTGTCCGATAGAGATTTGAGGTTTATGTCACAATTTTGGTAGAGTTTTTAGGCTACACTTGGTACAGACCTTTATTTCAGTACAACTTTCCATCCTTAGACAAATGGTCAGTCAGAGCGTACAATACAAATTTTGGAGGATATGTTTTGGGCATGTGCGCTTGATTTATTTGCTAGTTAGGAGGATCGCCTTCCATTTGTGAAGATTATATACAATAATATCTATCAAGCTAGTATTGAGATGGCTCCATTTGAGGCTTTGTATGGCATACCTTGTAGGTCGCCGGTTTGTTGGACAGAGGTTTGTGAGACTATTGCTTTGGAATCAGATATAATCTGTGAGACTACAAAAAAGATAAAGATAATAAGGCAATGATTGCTTACAGCTTTGAGTTATCAAAAAAGCTATGCCGATAGAAGGTGGCGACCATTGGAATTTGAGGTGGGGGACCATGTCTTTCTAAAGGTCTGACCACGATGAGGTTCGATGAGATTTGGGCATAGCAGAAAGCTAACACCATGGTTTATCGGTCCATTCAAGATATTGGATCGTGTAGGTGAGCTTGCGTATCGTTTGGCATTGCCACCGCAAATGTCAAGTGTGCACAATACTTTTCACATTTTTATGTTGAGAAAGTATGCCAGACCTTTCACATATGCTATATTGGACAGATCTTGAGGTAGAGGAGGATGTATCATATAAAGAGAGGTCAATTCAAATTTTGGGCTCTAAAGAGCAAGTGCTTCGGGGCAAAATCATTCCTTTGGTTAAAGTACTTTGGAGGCATCACAGAGTCGAGGAGGCTATGTGGGAACGGAAAAAAAAATCCATTCAGAGTATCCTCAGTTGTGCACCACTTGAAGTATGTTTCTAATTTCAACGACGAAATTGCTTGAAGGTGGGGAGGCTGTAGAGACTTGGACCAATTTTGGCTTGTTTTCATTTTATTCATCATTTTTGCCATAAATGCATTTTTAATGATGTTTAACATGTTTTAAGTATGGAAAACATGTTTGAGAACTTGTTTAGAGGTTTCGGGAAGTTTTGGGATCGTTTGGGCAAATTTGAGAATTTTGGGTCGGTGGGTCTCGTAAAGCGGATCGGGTGGGCCAAAAATTTGAGAAATATTTATTTTTTATTTTGAACACAATAAAATGTTTAATGAGTTAAGGAAGTAATTTCAGAACTGTAGTTTCTTTTGAAATCAAAAACGGAGCTTGGGAGGTATGTTAAGTGACTTAAGGAAAAAATAGTTATTTTGCCCTTGGTGAGGTGATCGGTATTGAATGTTACGCATTCTAGCCTCTTAACTTATGTATTTTATTCTCTTAGTGATAGATTATTTTGTGATTTTACTTTGTTTTAGTGTTTTCTGTATTTTCAGGGCCTTAATGATTATTTCAGTTAAAACCAGGATTTTGGGCTTTCAAAGATGACATGCAAGATGGTTAGATGAAGCCTACATCAAAGGGATCCATTGAACTCCATATTTTAACTCAAATCAGCCCAAGGAAGAGGTCCAAGAGAATTACAGCTGCTTAAGAAGGTTTCGGGCCTGAAGCCCAAATTTGCGTTTAATAAAGTCTTAATTCCGTTTTGGAAAACGGACCAGAAGTGTTATTTCAGAGCTTCAAATCGACATAATTCTCGCGTGGGGTTGAACGAAATTTGATTCTGCACACTTTTGTATTTCACGAAAATTCCGTAAATCGGACTTCTAGTGGGTCAAAAGTTGGGCCGAAGTTAGCAGGAAAAATCCACCTGATTAGTGCTGCGGGAAAACCTAATTAATTCCTAATTGGATTAGGACTTTGATGTATTCTCTTGGCTATTTAAAGTGACAAATTAGGGCTGTATTGGGGAGGCTTGGCAGCAGCTTTGAAGAGCTGTTGGAATAGAGAATCATTGGAGAACAAGGCGTATCATGAGCGGCTAGTTCAGCCACCAGGGTTTTGATGTAGCCCTAACTAAACATCACTGGTTTGATTGTTCTAATTATTGGGGATTTTTGTATTCATTCATAGATTGTGTAATTTAGAGGATTCTTATTATTGAATTGAGCAATAAAAGTCTTATAAATTCAGTTTCAATGATTTCTTATCTTGTCTTAGATACTTGATTATTGTTATTGAACTCGTCCCTCTTGTTTTCTGTGATCATGAGAGTGATTATTACACAATGGTTTTCACTGAATATATCATTAAAAGCTTTGATGGATTATGCCTAGAGAAGATGAACCATACTGCACCCTAGAGTAGAGTAGTTAGGCAGATGGCCCATGCCAATCGAAGATAGTCCATGACTTAGCCTTAATCATATGTTATCTTCTTGACGGATGGAGGTGAGCTTGTAGCCACCGACACCACTTATGCATGATATGATACCCCATAGTTAGTTCAATTGACCATTGATTGTGAAGTTAGTGGTGAAATCAATTACCCTAGACTTATCTTATATTCTCTACACTCCTTAGTTTCTCTTGCTTTTGTTCAATTACTTCATTAGATAATTTAGATATAAAAATCAGCAACTTATTTCTTTTAAATTTAATTAGAATTAGTCCTAACAATTCAACTCAATCAGACCACAGTCCCTGAGGTACGATACCCATTCCTTTCGATAGCCCTATTCTACAAGGAATTCGTTCTATTGCGAAGTGTGGTAATTTTTAATTGATATACTTTTTGAGTCACACTCACACACGAATCAATTTTTTGGCGCCGTTGCCGGGGACTGTCTATTTGATTGTTTGGATTTTTAGAATTAGTTCTAATTGGATTTTTAGTTTAGGAATTTTTTATTTTTTATTTTTTATTTATATTTTTTTATTTTTTATTTTTCTTTTATTTATTTTATTTTATTTTTTTTTTTTTTTCAATTACTAATTAGTTTTATTTTATTTTTAGTTTAGAATTTTTATTTTTGTTACTAATCTAATTTATTTTTATTTTTTTTATTTTCTTTTCCGGTACTTCAATCACCATACCATTGAGCAAGAGGAAGAGAATATTGACATCATGGATGGTGTGTGTGGGAATAATGGGGACAACAATATTGTGCCTGATACTGTTGTGGAAAAAGTGAGACTTCTCAAAGACTACTATGTCCCAGAGACTTATAATTCACCAGCTGATTTTCAATTGCCTGATGTCACTGCACAGAACTATGAGATCAAGCCCAATATCATTCATATGTTGCCATCTTATTTTGGGCTGACTCATGAGGATCCGTACAAGCACTTGGATGAATTTATAGAAGTTTGCTCATTAACGAAAATTCACAACTTCTCTGAAGATGCTTTTCGGATGCGACTATTTCCATTCTCTTTGAAGGAGAAGGCCAAGTATTGGTTTAGATCTCTACCGGTGAGCTCTATCACTACATGGACTCAAATGCAACATGAGTTCTTGAAGAAATATTTTCCGAGAGGGAGGACCAATCAATTCAGACGAGCTATCACTGGTTTCTCTCAATTTGAGGGGGAACAATTTTTTGAGGCATGGGAGAGATTCAAGGACCTTCTTAGGAAGTGTCCTCATCACCAAGTTCCAAAGTGGCAGTTAGTGCAATGTTTCTATGAGGGGCTAACAGAAGGAAACAGACAGATGGTGGATGCATCATGTGGGGGCACTTTAATGTTAAAAAGTGAAGATGAAGCATGGACTTTGTTCGAGAATCTCAGTGACAATTCTTTGCAATATGTGTCTTCATCTCGTTCAAGCAGACCATCCAATACAAGGAAGACAGATGATATTTTTGAGATTGGTTCTGCAGATGCTATGTCTACCATTGTGGATGCTGTGTCACAGAGAGTGGTGCAACTTATGGCAGCTGGTCAAATGCCTAATCAATCTTCATATCCTTCTATTTTTGAGCCATGTGATTTTTGCTCGAGTCCTATGCACCATGTCAATAATTGTCCTTCACTTGGGCAATTTTTCAATCTTCCACAAGAGCAAGGGGCAGCAATTCAGCCTACTTTTCAACCTCAGAACTATGTGCCTTCACAATTATATCAAGAACAAGTTCCTATGGCACAGAGGTATTCAACCATTGAGGACAAGATGACAATTGTCCTAGAAAAACTTGAGAAGCTTGACTCTATTGTTGAGATGGTGGAAGCTACTGCAGCAACACTTCAATCCACTGTTCAACTGGTTCACTCTCACTCTCAGTCGATTGCCAAACTGGAATCTCAGTTTGGACAACTTGTCAATGTCGTGAGTAGAAGAGAGGAGGGGAAACTACCAAGCCAACCAGTTGCCAACCCAAGAGGGGTTCATGTCCTTAACAATATTTCTTCTTCAAGCAACCCACACCATGAACAATTTCAAGCCATCACCACTCTCAGAAGTGGAGAAATAAGTGACAACAAGGTAGGGGAGAAGAAGCTTGATGAAGAAGAGGTGACAAAGGCTCCTAATTTTGAAATTTCTCATGAGCCTAAGGTGAAGTTGAATACTTTTAATGCCATTCAACATCCTCGAGATGAGAGTGATTGTTTCTTCATGGATGACTTTGATGATTATGTTGAAGAAGTTGATCTGGTTGCTCTATCACATGATGTTGAGAAGTCCATTGAGGGGGTGAATGATTTACTTGATGTAGTGGCCATGAAAAATACTCCACCTTGGAGGATTCCGATTGAGCAATTGCCTATTCTTTCTAGCACTCCTCCGATGCCATCATTAGAGTCTCCTCCATGGGTAAAATTGAAACATGTTCCGTCAAGGGAGAGAGATGTGTTTTTTGAAGCCAATGACACCATTCCGGTCACTTTGAGTTCGACACAAGGAGGTGAGGATCATATAGGAGGGACGAAATTAAATCTCCTCAAGAGATGTGGCATTGGGTGAACTTTCAATTGAAGTCGATGACCGTCTCCTACGGACGTTAAATTGTAGGATTAGTATGTATTTCTATCCTTTAATTTCTTTAGTTTTCTTTTATTTTTATTTTTTATTTTATTTTATTTTTATTTTTAGGTTATGTTTTTCTTTAGTTTCTTTCAATTCTAGTTGCGTTTTAATATTTTTTTCTTTGAGTTTTTGATGTATAAGTTACTTTCGGAGGATGCCAAGAGGTGTACCGAGGTATTTGAACTCAAGACGGGTGAAAAAATGAGCTCTCGGTCGACCTTGGGCGATGGAGACTCCAAAAATACACGTCCCGGTCGACCTTGGGCGATGGAGGGCGAAACAGGCATCAGCCGGGGGGATCGATCGCCCAAGCAAGGGGGGATCGATCGCCCCCATTTTTCCCCAAGCTGGGAGACCAACCAGCTGGGCGATCGATCGCCCAGCCCTAGGGGGATCGATCGCCCCAGCCCCTGAAGTCCCAAACTGCTCCGTTTTGTCTATTTTGAGACCCTCTTCATGCCCTACTTCCTCTAACCCAAAATTTAAGCCTTGGTGCCTCTCCTACATCAATATACACTCTAAAATCTTCCATTTTTCTTGCCATACACCTACTTGATCATCATCATTAATCACCATCATCATCCATTACAATCTATTTTTCTCCATCTTCATTGCATGATCAATTTTCTCAAGTTTCTTCTTCACAAGGAAGTAGACTTTGTTTGAAAAATTGGTTGGATTTCTTTGAGAGGTTTTGTGCTACAAGTTTGGGGGAGGACATTGCACATTAACTGTGGGCTAGTTGGTTGATTTTGGTGCTCCATTCTGGCCATGACTTAGATGCTTCGGCACCACCTTCTCCTTGATTTTTCGGAGGTAAACTATCTTTTGTATTTTTATTTTATTTTATTTTATTTTTCTTTCTTCTTTATTTTATTTTTCATATTGTATATTCTTTCTTTCTTTCTTCAGTAAAAAAAAAAAAAAAAAAAAAAAAAAAAAAAAAAAAAAAAAAAAATTCTTTCATATTTATTTTCACCCATACTATTTCACTTGATCTTTGGGGTATAGTGGTTTGTTTTGACAGGTTTTAACATCCAAGTTTGGGGGTGTGCTTGCATTGCCTTCTTACAACTTGGTGTGCTCTATTTTCTTGCCACTACTCCTTGGTCCTGGTAACATCGTTCTTACTCTTCTCTTTGCTTTGATTGGGTGTACATTGAGGACAATGTACAATTTAAGTTTGGGGGTGAGACGATGCCTATTTTTGTGCTTTATTGCAATATGGGGGAAAATTTGTGTGAAATTCTTTTTGTATTAGGATTTTATTTTATTTTATTTTCTTAGTTTATTTTTTATTTTCTTTTGTTTTATTTTTAGGTAGAATGTTTTGACATTATTCAAAGGATTAGTACCTTATGTAGGTGCTTAACTTGCAATTTTTGAGTATGTTTTAAATTCTTGAAAACTATGGTTTAAATTATGTGGTTTTAATCATGGTTTGCAATAACATGTTTTGGAGTGATTAATTTTAGTTTCCTTACATGCACAAACACACTAGCATAGTCTTATGGGGTATAGACTGTGGTTCTGAGTTATTGTGTTACATATGCTTGATATTAATTAGTATCTCTTGAGAATGAGTACCGATAATGTGTTTACTTGACTTCAATGAAAAAGAAAAAAAAAGAGAAAAAAAAGTGATGAATAAGCAAATCAATTTGATCCTTTTCATGAGTAACCGGGCCTCTATGCCTCAGGAAGCACGGAGTGTTCGCGTCAAAAGTGAAAGGGTGAGAAAAGATGAGCATTGGTTGTCTTGATTTGTAGCCTGACTGATTCGAGTAATTAGGTCTTCAGGGTATCTTAAAGCCTAGTGCCCTAAAGCCATCTGGTTTGGGAGTCACTGACTGAAAGCTTGCTACATGGATCTTTCAGAAAGCTTAATAGATCAAGACATTGCACAACCAATGAAGCAATGAAAAAAGGAATGATGAAAAAAAATAGAAAAGTCATGTATGCATGTTGGGAAGTATGATTTCAATAAGGGGAGCTAGTGAATTGAAGGGGTATGTGCCTTAATATATTTAGAGCTTGGTTATGCTACATGAGATGACTGCTAGTTCACTTTACACGAGGAAACTAGAGTTGATTATTTTGAGATATGTTGATGTGAATTATGCATGGGGACCATTGATTTGAATTATGGAATTTGAAAGTTTGAAATTATTCTTGAATGCAAGTTTGTAACTATATATTGTAATCTTCTTCTTGAATTAATGTTGAAACAGAATTTTGAATGTTTGTGGGTAACATTTCTGGAAACCCTCACGAGACTATACTCGTCCACTAGGGGGAACCTAGGGGTTTAAAGGCTTGTTGCATATGCTAAATGCAATCGTTTCTCCCACGAAAGTGGAGTTAGATAGTTTAGTTAGTATTTAGTAGTTTCTTTTGTTTTAGTTTTGTTTTATTCTATTGCTAAGGGACTAGCAATATGTAAGTTTGGGGGTGTGATCGGTATTGAATGTTACGCATTCTAGCCTCTTAACTTATGTATTTTATTCTCTTAGTGATAGATTATTTTGTGATTTTACTTTGTTTTAGTGTTTTCTGTATTTTCAGGGCCTTAATGATTATTTCAGTTAAAACCAGGATTTTGGGCTTTCAAAGATGACATGCAAGATGGTTAGATGAAGCCTACATCAAAGGGATCCATTGAACTCCATATTTTAACTCAAATCAGCCCAAGGAAGAGGTCCAAGAGAATTACAGCTGCTTAAGAAGGTTTCGGGCCTGAAGCCCAAATTTGCGTTTAATAAAGTCTTAATTCCGTTTTGGAAAACGGACCAGAAGTGTTATTTCAGAGCTTCAAATCGACATAATTCTCGCGTGGGGTTGAACGAAATTTGATTCTGCACACTTTTGTATTTCACGAAAATTCCGTAAATCGGACTTCTAGTGGGTCAAAAGTTGGGCCGAAGTTAGCAGGAAAAATCCACCTGATTAGTGCTGCGGGAAAACCTAATTAATTCCTAATTGGATTAGGACTTTGATGTATTCTCTTGGCTATTTAAAGTGACAAATTAGGGCTGTATTGGGGAGGCTTGGCAGCAGCTTTGAAGAGCTGTTGGAATAGAGAATCATTGGAGAACAAGGCGTATCATGAGCGGCTAGTTCAGCCACCAGGGTTTTGATGTAGCCCTAACTAAACATCACTGGTTTGATTGTTCTAATTATTGGGGATTTTTGTATTCATTCATAGATTGTGTAATTTAGAGGATTCTTATTATTGAATTGAGCAATAAAAGTCTTATAAATTCAGTTTCAATGATTTCTTATCTTGTCTTAGATACTTGATTATTGTTATTGAACTCGTCCCTCTTGTTTTCTGTGATCATGAGAGTGATTATTACACAATGGTTTTCACTGAATATATCATTAAAAGCTTTGATGGATTATGCCTAGAGAAGATGAACCATACTGCACCCTAGAGTAGAGTAGTTAGGCAGATGGCCCATGCCAATCGAAGATAGTCCATGACTTAGCCTTAATCATATGTTATCTTCTTGACGGATGGAGGTGAGCTTGTAGCCACCGACACCACTTATGCATGATATGATACCCCATAGTTAGTTCAATTGACCATTGATTGTGAAGTTAGTGGTGAAATCAATTACCCTAGACTTATCTTATATTCTCTACACTCCTTAGTTTCTCTTGCTTTTGTTCAATTACTTCATTAGATAATTTAGATATAAAAATCAGCAACTTATTTCTTTTAAATTTAATTAGAATTAGTCCTAACAATTCAACTCAATCAGACCACAGTCCCTGAGGTACGATACCCATTCCTTTCGATAGCCCTATTCTACAAGGAATTCG
This sequence comes from Cornus controversa, assembly GCA_026545225.1. NCBI lineage: Eukaryota > Viridiplantae > Streptophyta > Magnoliopsida > Cornales > Cornaceae > Cornus > Cornus controversa. Next base: position 29,689,744 of record CM048846.1, on the reverse strand, counting down.
TTCTATTGCGAAGTGTGGTAATTTTTAATTGATATACTTTTTGAGTCACACTCACACACGAATCATGAGGTGTCAATACACATGAGTGTATATTGATGGAATAGATTAGAGAGAGATTCAAAATCACCCATTTTTGCCTCTCAAGCTCTTCTTCTTCTACAATCTTCTTCCTTTGATTTGAGCACCCTAGAGTGAGATTTGGAGCTTGCTCCAAGAGAGAAAGCTTCTCCCCTCATCTTCCTCTTCACTTTGGTGGGTTCAAAGTCCCCCATTAGAGAGTTCTAAAATTTTAGGGTGAGTGAAGTTTGGATTTGGACTTCGTCCAAGAAGGAAAGTACATTCTCCTTGTCTCGATCTATGGTTCTACAAAAAGAAATTGCAATTTGGAGTAACTTGAAGTTTGGTGAATTCTAGGGCTTGCTAAAAAGAGCTCCAAACTTGCGGTAAGGGTGCTTCTTCCCTCTTAGTTGTCAATTCTGGGGTTTTGCTGGATTTGGGATTGTATAACTTGTGCTAACATGTATGGGTGAGTGGTGGGAGTTGAGTGAGTTATTATTTCCTCTTTATATTATGTAATTATGCATGCTAGAGATATTCTTTATGTGATATGTGATGAACTGTGCAATTATACATGCAATGCATATGAATTGAAAGTATGTTTTCTTATAAAATAAATTGTACGCAAATGTGATTAATATGCATAACTTGGGACATATATGTGACTATATGGGAATTGTTTTGATGAATGCATGCTAGAATTATAAATAGCAAGAATGTGCATTGGAGAGCATAAGAATTATATGCTGTGAGAAGTATATGTGTCTTATGAGCATGTATACATGTGTATCATAGTGTTGTCCAAGTATGTTATACATGGAATTCGGAGGTGACCAACCATGTGATTAAAGTGATGAGAATACTCCCAATGGGATGATTGTCCGAGATGTCGAATCATACCCCAAGTGTAGTGACTATCGAAGTTGCCCAATAACTAGTGCAAAACTTATATGATGCCATAAATGTATGACCATCGGAGTTGCCCCGTCATACGAGTGTCATCGGAGTTGACTAACACTCTGGTGTCGTCGAAGTGGTCCAACATCACATGATCGTTGGAGTTGACCAATCATACCTACGTATTGGATTATGACTGAAGAAGATGTAAATATCTTGATACTTATGTGTTTTAACTGTTAAGTATGATGTATGGTTTAAATGCATCTTTGTTTAATTGTATTTGTGAAGTGTTAAACATAAGAACATTGATATATGTCATGTAATATAGCGACATCATGGTTGTATATCATGTAGGTCAGTGTCGGGTCGATCCCTAGGTGGGTTGGGGCATTCTTACTGGGCATAGTTGTATGCTCACCCTTCTCCCCCCAAAATTTTAACAAATAAGGCACCAATGGTGGATGGAATGTGAACATCCAAGTGGAGTTCTCTTTTGGCATTTTGGATATATTTTTGTATACTTTGTATGTGGCTATCCATGCCGACTTTTGGTATATTGATTTTACTATGTTGTAGTCATAGTTAAATTATTGATATTTTTGGACAGCACACATGTAATTCGTTAATGACTATGAACTTGTTGGACCATATTTATGACATGTTTGATTTTGGATTCAATGTATGGATGGACCTTATTCGTATTCATCGAGGGTTTATTTGCATGGAATGTGTGAGGATTATCATTTCAAATATGTTGAATGATCTATAAATGTTTCTAGGTAGATTTGAAAGTGTTATAATGGACCTTGGATGTAAAATGGACCAAGTGTAATGAATCAAGAAATTCCGCAGAAGGGATTTCGATCATACGAAATACCATTTTCGCACAATCTTTCGCCTTCGATTTTGCGAAGCTAGTTGCAAATTTTTTTATTGAAGATGGTCTAAATTCCAGCAGGGTTTCGCAAGAACTTCGTATGTACTTTGACCAATCGAACATTTTGATCATGCGAAACCCCATTTTTGATCGTGCAAAACCTGGATTTTGATTGTGCGAAATATGAACTTTGATCGTGGGAAAACTTGTAGTCTGCATAGTGATTAGATACACTTGTAGGACTAGTTGTGGAGCCAATTGAGATTAGTTGATGATGTAATGTGCATACACACGTGCAAGAATGTGATTAATCTGCTGCGATTAATTGAAGGTTAAGACGATTCATTAGGGTTTAATGGACGGGTAACCTTCAGTTTTTGGTAGTCGAAAATCAGATCGTGAGAGAGATGATAGATTGGGACATATTCTAAGTACTTTTCTTTGAGAAGTACTTTATGATCACAGTAAAGGATAATTTGAGGCGATAATTCTATGATTTAATTCAAGGCTCCATGATAGTGATGGAGTATAAGACCTAGTTCACATACTTGGCTCGTTTTGCACTAGAAATGATCCTAACTAAAGAACTTAAGATAAAATAGTTCGCGATAAAAAACATTTATAAGGGATAAAGTTGTTGTCTTGGGTTTGACAAGTTACGTTACGGTGGTAGAGAGAGCATTGATAACTGTGGAGCTCAGCAATGATAATCACAGGGTAAGAGAAGCAAAGAACCAAGTGAGGAGAACGGGGTCCCTTCTAGAAAATCGTGCTAGAAAGAAGCAAAGGGACAGTGGGTCGTTCTCACAAGGGCAGTAACAAGCCCAATCGACACCATCTGTGATGGTACCCACTAGATCATCACGATCTAGAGTGGTGTACTTTAACTGTCAGAAGCCCAAATATTATATGTCCAAATATACTCAAGGGCAGACTACTTCAGTGGCAGAAAACTAGTGCTACCATTGCCAGCAGATGGGTCACATCAGTTGAAAATATCCACAAAAGAAAGGTACTCGGAGTATGGTGGGTTCTCAGTAGTGTTCTATGCAGCCTACTACTCCACAGTCGGATTTTAGGGCATTGCCTCCACCATAGATAATGCCATATATTCAGAGTTCACGAGCACCGGCTAGAGGAGTCACGTCTAGTGCTCCTAGCCAACAGTCTGGGCATCAGGGTACAAGATAGTAGGGTAAGAGAGCTCAGGGCTATGCCTTCACTCTTGTTCCAGGAGAGGCCTCGGTAGGTCCGTTGGTGGTTTAAGGTATATTTCTCATTTCTAGCTCTTGGGCTAGGGTTTTAGTGGACTCAGGTGCAACACATTCATTCATTTCATATACATTTACTTCTACTTTGGGGTTAGAGGTGTCATCCTTGGACATGGTTTTATCCATCGATACGTTAATTGGAGGTATAGTGACTTTGGGTAGTGTATATAAGTCTTGCGAGATTGAAATTTTGAGACATCAGTTGGTATTTCATTTCAGTCTCCTCGACAAGCCCAACTTTGATGTGATCTTAGGTATAGACTAGTTATCTACCTTCAAAACCAACATTGATTGTTATTGTGGGAGAGTAACCATGTGCACAATAAAGGCTGATGGTATTTTTTTTTGTGGGAGAGTGAGATGACTTCTATTTATCTTCTTCGCATAGTCCTAGTGAACGGAAATGACTTGGGTATTTCTTAGCAAGCCTACTAGTTGATGGTGAGGATATGGCACATAAGGAGTTTCCTCATGTAGTACATGAGTTTTTGGATGTATTTTTAGAGGACTTGACAGATTTGTCTCTGAAATGTGAAGTAGAATTTGTTAGAAAACTTGCTCCAGGTACCGCGCCTATATCCATGGCACCGTACCGAATGGCACCGGCTGAGTTGAAAGAGCTAAAAGACCAATTACAAGAGTTGCTAGACAAAGGATTTGTATGTCCTAGTACTTCCCCTTGGGGACCTCCAGTTCTTTTTGCCAAGAAGAAGGACGGGTCCTTAAGACTTTGTATTGACTACCAGAAGTTGAATCAGGCAACGATCAAGAATAAGTATCCTTTGCCAAGGATGGATGATTTGTTCGATCAACTTAAGGGTTCAAAATGTTTCTTAAAGATTTACTTGAGATCCAGATATTATCAACTAGGGGTTAGAGATGAAGACATTAAGAAAAATGCTTTTTGCATATTATACGGATACTATGAGTTCTTGGTTATGCCATTTGGGTTGACGAATGCACCAGCATCATTCATGGATTTGATGAATGAGTGTTCAATGTTTATTTGGACAAGTTTGTGGTAGTCTTCGGAAAAGGAGCATAAGGGTCACTTGAGGATTCTATTGCAACTCCTAAGAGAGAACCAATTGTATGCCAAATACGAAAAGTGCAAATTTTGGCTAGCGGAGGTGAAATTCCTTAAGCATGTTATGTCCGAGGGAGGGGTTTTTATGGATCGATTCAAGATAAAGGTAGTAATGAATTGGGAAAGGCCAAGGAGCATATTTAAAATACGTAGTTTCCTGGGATTGGCCGGGTATTATCGAAGGTGTGTGAGGGATTTTTTGAGACTAGCGGCACCAATGACCAAGCTTACCCAAAAAGGAATTAAATTTGTGTGGAATGATACTTACAAGCATGCATTCATGGAATTAAAGAGCCAATTGACTTTGTCTCCAATTTTGATCATTCCGAAATGTGGGTTGAGATACACGATCTATTATGATGCTTTACGACTTGGTTTGGGATATGTGTTGATGCAAACCGAAAGAGTAGTGTCATATGGTTTGAGGCAATTAAAAACACATAAATAAAATTGCCCAACACACGACTTGGAATTGGTGGCGGTGATTTTCTCATATAAAGTATGGAGACATTATTTATATGCGTATTTTAGTGTTTTCCAATCACAAGCGTGTCAAATACCTTTTCTCACAAAAGGATTTGAACATAAGGCAATGAAGGTGGATGGAGTACATGGAAGACTATGATTTCGACTTGCAATATCATCATAAAAAGGCTAATGTGGTAGTGGATGCATTGAATATGAAGTCACTTGGTAGCTTAGCAAGTATAGCTATACGTGAGTGGAAGATGATGGAAGATATCTCTGAAATAGAATTATATTTTAGAGAAGATGATAGACCAACAACCTTGTTTACTCTTATCGCTCAACCATTCATTGTGAGTAGAATGATCGAAGAGCAAAGGAAGGATAGTGAAATTTAGCCTATTCGCACTCAAATTTCAGGTGGCAAAGTAGTGAAAAGATGGACAATTCACTCCGATGAGAGCTTGAAATTCAAAGGGAAGATGTTTGTTCCCATAACTTTTCACGCCTCAATTTCTAACTCCCAGAACCTGGGGGTGATTAGGTTTTCACATCATCAAATTATGTCACTAATCTCACCTTAATACTATTCAATTGCAGAAGTTATCTATACATATGTCATAACATATGCATATACTCATCACTATCCATCCCAATAGGTTCCACACTGGTCTAAACATCTATAAATACTCATCTCTGATACCAAGTTAAGAATTTCCAATTCAGTCCAATTCCAGTCGGCTGAAACCCCCCTTCGGTTAGCTAAACCTAGGGCTCAACAGACCTTCAGGTTCTCAGCTCTATCGGTCTGTTGGAGAGTACCTTCGGTTGGCCGAAAGGGAGATTTTGGCCAGCTAAAGCCCTTCTTCAGTCATCCAAAATAGGTTTCCCATTTACAAATATTTGGGATCTCACACTTTCGGTCAGCTACTACAGAGACTAGGCTACCGAAAGTTCAAAAATGTCAAAAAAATTGATTTGCGCAAGTGTAGATTCATTATCTATGTTCATACACTCAGTTACAATTCAAAACATGATGAAAATTACTATAAAATCTATTCATTTGAGCCTCATAGATACAAGTCTATATATATATTCCAATTCTCATCCAAAGCCCCACATTATCCTTGAAACAAACATCAAAGAATGATCTACACGGTGCATAGTATGATAGAAGCAAAAAATTCTCATTTCCAAAAGTCGTTCCCACATTTCCATACAAAAGGATTTCAAAAGATTCATCATACATTCAATTCTCAAAAGTCATACATAATGGAATTCATTATACATATATTTTCCAAAAGTTCTAACCATGCCATATGTGGCACTTACATTTGAAGTTTGTATACAAGTGAAGAATCAAATGTAAAGGCAACACTATAACTATAGTCGACATGCCACAAGCTGGCATGGACCTCTATACACATATGTCCAAAAGATCTAAATCTAAAAGAAAGAACTCAAAAGAAATCTACTCGAGCACTCTAAGCCTCATCCTCCATGGGAACTTTATTTGAAAAGAGTTTGGGGAAGGGGGTGAGCATACAATTACACCCAATAGGAATGATCCACCTAACTCGACCTTGACTCAGGCAGTCATGCATGAATGTATGATGAAATCTCTAATGAATACATCCCATGCCTTAATGGATTTCACATTCAAAACAATATCTTTTTTAAATCATGCTTGATGTCACACATTCCCAAAGCACATAAATAATTTATAATGAACCATGTTTACAAAGCAAACTCAAACCATGTATACTCTGAACTCAATTCAACTGGGGACTTCTGCTTGTCCCAATTAAATGGTAAGGGTTTCTTCGAAATCACAAACTCTACTTACGCTCTATGGGTTGATAACTCGACAGAAGCGACATCCGTTTGGCCAAGTTTTGGGTCTTGCACCTTAGGGCTCCTAGTCCTTCTTAATTCTCACACATGCTCCAAAAAAACACAAATTCCACATAATGCACATTTATCACAAAAATGCACATAATCCACGATTGTCATAATGTCATCCAATGCATAACATATGTCAAGTTAATGCATATCAATTCTCTCTCGAGCTTGTCACAAAATTATTTCACTCACTTCATGAAAATCACAACAATGCACTTTAGGAAAATCTTATTTCATGCATTCATCCCACACATGGCTCAATTTTACATTTAATGCAAATGGGCATCATAACTCAACATCAACTCAAAATAGCATTTAAAGCATGCAAACCACATAACCTTAACCTAGAGCATGCTAGAGGATTCCAAATCCATAATTTATACCAATTATTACATGAATGAATTCATAAAATTTTCATATCACAATTATGTGACCTATAGAATCAAAATATAGAGGAGTTTCACACCCTTACTTCAAATTGGAAGTCTTGAAAGTTAAGTTCTGAAATTCTCGACCGTTCAACTTTATCAAAAGTGAACTTTATTCGGTCCAATGCGTAGCCCTCGCCGAGTAGAGCAACTCCAAATCAACCTCTAAGGTTTTTGAAATGTAGAGAGAAAGGAGAGAAATTAAGTGGGAGAGCTAGAGAGAGAGATATGAGTTGTATAATGGTTGTATCTCATCCCCTCTAGATATTTATAATATCTTGGGGTGCGAAAAGACTGAAACACCCCCAACTCACTTAACGTACCCTCTTGGCCACCATTTTTTTATTTTGAAAGCGGTTATGCCTCCGAAGTCACTTCTTTAACTCATTTAACATTTAACTTGGTTCATAACAAAAAATAATATTTGCTCAAAAATTTTATGGATTCCCAGGCCCATCCTGACCGTCTCCCGAGGCCCGTTGACCCAAAATTCTCAAATTCTCCCAAACATTCTGAAAACTTCTTAAAACCCTTAAATAATTTTTCAAACATGTTTCCCACATTTAAAACATGCTAAACATCATTTAAAATGCAATTAGGGGAAAAATGATGATTAAAATAAAAATCAGTCAAAATTGGACCCGATCTCTACAACCTCCCAACCTTTAAGGAATTTCATCCTCAAAATTAAAACGTACCTCAAGTGGTGAACAACTCGGAATACTTGGAATGCACTTCTTGCTCTCGTTTCCACATAGCTTCTTTCAATTTGTGGTGTCTCCAAACTATCTTGATCAATGGAATGGTCTTGTCCCGAAGAACTTGGTCTCTAGTAACTAGAATCTGAATTGGCCTCTCCTCATAGGACACGTCCTCCTCCATTTTAAAGTCTATCCAATATAGCACATGTGAAGAATCCAGTTCATACTTTATCAACATAGACACATGAAAAGTATTGTGTAGACTTAACATTTGCGATGACAATGCCAAGTGATAAGCAACTTCTCCTACTCGATCCAAAATCTTGAATGGTCTAATGAATCCTGGCGATACCTTGCCACTACAACAGAACCACATCAAGCCTTTCCGTGGTGAGACCTTTAGGAAAACATGGTCCCCCACCTCAAATGCCAAAGGTCGTTGCCTTCTATTAGCATAGCTTTTCTAACGGCTCTGTGCGGTGAGTAATCTCTTCTTATTATCTTGATCTTCTCCCAAGTCTCCCCAACTATTTTGATCAGCGTTGAATGTTACGCATTCTAGCCTCCTAACTTATGTATTTTATTCTCTTAGTGATAGATTATTTTATTATTTTACTTCGTTTTAGTATTTTCTATATTTTCAGGACCTTAATGATTATTTCAGTTAAAATCATGATTTTAGGCTTTTAAAGATTACATGCAAGATGGTTAGATGAAGCCTACATCAAGGAGATCCATTCAACCATTTATTTCAACTCAAATCAGCCCAAGGAAGAGGTCCAAGAGAAGTACAGCTGCTTAAGAAGGTTTCGGGCCTGAAGCCCAAATCTGCTCATAATACAATCTTAATCCCATTTTGGAAAACGGACCAGAAGTCTTACTTTCGAGCCTTAAATCGACTTAATTGTCACTTATGATTGAACGAAATTCGATTATGCATACTTCTGTATTTCACAAAAATTCCGTGAATCAGACTTCTAGTGGGTCAAAAGTTGGGCCGAACGTCAGCAAAAAAAACTCACCTGATTAGTGCTGCGGGAAAACCTACTTATTTCCTAATTGGATTAGGACTTTGATGTATTCTCTTGGCTATTTAAAGTGACAAATTGGGGCTGTATTGGGAGGCTTGGCAGCAGCTTTGAAGAGCTTTTGGAGTGGAGAATCATTGGAGAACAAGGCGTATCGTGAGCGGCTAGTTCAGCCACCAGGGTTTTGATGTAGCCCTAACTAAACATCACTGGTTTGATTGTTCTAATTATTGGAAATTTTTGTATTCATTCATAGATTGTGTAATTTAGAGGATTCTTATTATAGAATTGAGCAATAAAAGTCTTATAAATTCAGTTTCAATGATTTCTTATCTTGTCTTAGATACTTGATTGTTGTTATTGAACTCTTCCCTCTTATTTTTTGTGATCATGAGAGTGATTATTACACAATGGTTTTCACTGAATATATCATTAAAAGCTTTGATGGATTATGCCTAGAGAAGATGAATCATACTGCACCCTAGATTAGAGTAGTTAGGCAGATGGCCCATACCAATCAAAGATAGTCCATGACTTAGTCTTAATCATATGTTATCTTCTTGACGGATGGAGGTGAGCTTGTAGCCACCGACACCACTTATGCATGATATGATGCCCCATAGTTAGTTCAAATGGCCATTGATTGTGAAGTTAGTGGTGAAATCAATAACCCTAGACTTATCTTATATTCTCTACACTCCTTAGTTTTTCTTGCTTTTGTTCAATTGCTTCATTAGATAATTTAGATATAAAAATCAACAACTTATTTCTCTTAAATTTAATTAGAATTAATTCCTTATATCCAACTCAGTCAGACCACAGTCCCTGAGGTTCGACAGCCCTTTCGATAGCCCTATTCTGCAAGGAATTCGTTCTATTGCGAAGTGTGAAATTTTTTTAATTGATATACTTTTTGAGTCACTCACACACGAATCAATTTTTGGCGCCATTGCCGGGGACTGTCTATTTGATTGTTTGGATTTTTAGAATTAGTTCTAATTGGATTTTTTAGTTTAGGAATTTTTTTATTTTATTTTATTTTATTTTATATTATTTTTATTTTATTTGATTATTTTTTTTCTTTTTATTTATTTATTTTTTTCCGGTACTTCAATCACCATACCATTGAGCAAGAGGAAGAGATTATTTACATCATGGATGGTGTGCGTGGTAATAATGAGGACAACAATATTGTACCTAATGTTGTTGTGGAAAAAGCGAGATTGATCAGAGACTACTATGTCCCAGAGACTTATAATTCACTAGTTGATTTTCAATTGTCTGATGTCACTGCACAGGATTATGAGATCAAGCCCAGTATCATTCATATGTTGCCATCCTATTTTGGGTTGACTCATGAGGATCCGTATAAGCACTTGGATGAATTTATAGCAGTTTGCTCATTAACGAAAATTCATAACTTCTCTGAAGATGCTTTTCAGATGCGACTCTTTCCATTCTCTTTGAAGGAGAAGGCCAAGTATTGGTTCAGATCTCTACCGGTGAGTTCTATCACTACATGGACTCAAATGCAAAATGAATTTTTGAAGAAATATTTTCCGATAGGGAGGACCAATCAATTTAGACGAGCTATCATTGGTTTCTCTCAATTTGAGGGGGAACAATTTTTTGAGACATGGGAGAGATTCAAGGACCTTCTTAGGAAGTGTCCTCATCACCAAGTTCTAAAGTGGCAGTTAGTGCAGTGTTTCTATGAGGGACTGACAGAAAGTAATAGACAGATGGTTGATGCATCATGTGGGGGCACTTTTATATTAAAAAGTGAAGATGAAGCATGGACTTTGTTCGAGAATCTCAGTGACAATTCTTTACAACATGTGTCTTCACCTCGTTCGAGCAGACCATTCAATACAAGGAGGACAAATGATATTTTTAAGATTGGTTCTGCAGATATTATGTCTACCATTGTGGAGAGTGGTGCAACTTATGGCGGTTGGTCAAGTGCCTAATCAATCTTCATATCCTTCTATTTTTAAGCCATGTGATTTTTGCTCGAGTCCTATGCACCATGTGAATAATTGTCCTTCAATTGGGCAGTTTGTCGATCTTTCACAAGAGCAAGGGGCAGCAATTCAGCCCACTTTTCAACCTCAGAACTATGTTCCTTCACAATCATATCAAGAACAAGTTTCTATGGCACAAAGAATTTCTGTTATTGAAGACAAGATGAAAATTGTGCTAGAAAAAATTGAGAAGCTTGACTTTATTGTAGAGATAGTGCAAGCAACTATAACGACAGTTCAATCCACTACTCAACTGGTTCATTCTCACTTTCAATCGATTGCCAAATTGGAATCTCAGTTTGGACAACTTGCCAATGCCTTGAGTAAAAGAGAGGAGGGGAAACTACCAAGCCAACCGGTTGCCAACCCAAGAGGGGTTCATGTCCTTGACAATATTTTTTCTTCAAGTAACTCACACCATGAAAAGGTTCAAGCCATCACCACTTTGAAAAGTGGGAAAATAATTGATAAAAAGGTGGGAGAGAAGGGAAAAAAATAAGAAGTGCTCAAAAGTCCTAATGCTAAAATTTCTCATGAGATTAAGGTGAAATTGAATAATTTTAATGCCATTCAACATCCTCTAGATGAGAGTTATTATTTCTTCATGGATGGCTTTGATGATTATATTGAAGAAGTTGATCCGGTTGCTCTATCACATGATGTTGAGAAGTCCATTAAGGGGGTGAATGATTTACTTGATGTAGTGGCCATGAAAAATACTCCACCTTGGAGGATTTCGAATGAGCCATTGCCTATTCTTTCTAGCACTCCTCCGATGCCATCATTAGAGTCTCCTCCATGGGTAAAATTGAAACATCTTCCATCAAGGCAGAGAGATATGTTTTTTGAAGCCAATGAGACCATTCTGGTTACTTTGAGTTTTGCATAAGGAGGTGAGGATGGCATTGGGTGAACTTTCAATTGAAGTTGATGACCGTCGCCTACGGACGTTAAATTGTAGGATTTGTATATATTTCTATCCTTTAATTTCTTTTATTTTTATTTTTATTTTATTTTATTTATTTTTAGTTTATGTTTTTCTTTATTTTTCTTCCATTATTAGGTGTGTTTTAATGTGTTTTCTTTGAGTTTTTGATGTATAAGTTTCTTCTGGGGGATGTCAAGAGGTGTACCGAGGTATTTGGACTCAAAATGGGTGAAAAAGAGAGGTCTCGGTTGACCGGGAAGGGTATTTTTGAAGTCTATATCGCCCCTTTGAAGGGGGGTCGATCGCCCCAATATGTTTTTATAAAGGCACAACAACCAGCTGGGCGATCGATCACCCAACCCATGGGGGATCGATCGCCCCAGCCCCCTCATGGCCCAACTGATCTGTTTTGTATATTTTGAGACCCTCTTTCATGCCTCATTGCTCCCACTCGAAATTTTAAGACTTGGTGCCCCTTTGTGCTTGTCCAACATCAAATACACTCTAAAATCTTCCACTTTTATTTCCATTCACCTACTTGATCATCATCATTCATCACCATCATCATCAATTCCAACTTATTATTCTCCATTATCATTAAAGTTTCAACTTTTTCATATTTTCTTCTTCACAAGAGGTGTGAATTAATTGTGGAAGTGAGGAGATTTCTTTGAGGGGTTTTGTGCTCCAAGTTTGGGGGAGGACATTACCCATTCATTGTGGACAATTTGGTTGATTTGGATGCTCCAACACCACCTTCTCCTTAATTTTTTCGGAGGTAATTATCTTTTGTATTTTTTATTTTTTAATTTTTTTTTCTCTTTATTTTATTTTTCATATTATTTTTTTATTCAATTTCAAAAAAAAAATTTATTTTCATATTTATTTTCACCCATATTATTTCACTTGGTCAATAGGGTATAGTGGTCTGTTTTGACAGGTTGTCACATCCAAGTTCGGGGGAGTGCTTGCATTACTTTCATGCTCTTGGTTTGCTATATTTTCTTGCCACTACCTCTCTGGATTCATGGTAACATCATTCTTACTCTTCTCTATGCTTTGATTGGTAGTACATTGAGGACAATGCACAGTTTAAGTTTGGGGGTGAGGCGATGCCTATTTATGTGCTTTATTGCAATATGGGGGAAATTTTGTGAAATTCTTCTTGTTTTAGGATTTTATTTTCTTAGTTTTTTATTTATTTTCTTTTGTTTTGTTTTTAGATAGAATGTTTTTACAGTATTCAAGGGATTAATATTTTATGTAGGTGCGTAACTTGCAATTTTTGAGTATGTTTTAAATTTTTGGAAACAATGGTTTGAATTATGTGGTTTTAATCATGGTTTGCATTGACATGCTTTGGGGTGATTGATTTTAGTTTCCTTACACGCACAAGCACACTAGCATAATCTTATGGGTATAAACTTTGGTTTTGAGTTATTGAGTTACATATGCTTGATATTAATTAGTATCTCTTGAGAATGAGTACCAATGATGTGTTTACTTGACTTCAATGAAAATGAAAAAAGAAGAAGGAAAAAGAAAAAGAATGTGATGAATAAACAAATCAATTTGATCATTTTCATTAGTAACCGGGCCTCTATGCCTCAGGAAGCATGGAGTGTTCGCGTCAAAAGTGAAAGGGTGAGAAAAGATGAGCATTGGTTGTCTTGATTTGTAGCCTGACTGATTCGAGTAATTAGGTTCTTCGGAGTATCTTTAAGCCTAGTGCCCTAAAGTCATCTGGTTTGGGAGTCACTGACTGAAACCTCGCTACATGGGTCTTTCAGAAAGCTTAATAGATCAAGACATTGCACAACCAATAAAGCAATGAAAAAAAGAGATTGATGAAAAAAAAATGAAAAAGTCATGTATTCATGTTTGGAAGTATGATTTCAATAAGGGGAGCTAGTGAGTTGAAGGGGTATATGCCTTAATATATTTGGAGCTGAGTTATGCTACATGAGATGACTGCTAGTTCACTTTACACGAGAGAGCTAGAGTTGGTTGCTTTGAGATGTGTTGATGTAAATTATGCATAGGGACCATTGATTTGAATTATGGAATTTTAAAGTTTGAAATTATTCTTGAATGCAAATTTGTAACTATATATTGTAATCTTCTTCTCGGATTAATGTTGAAACAAAATTTTGAATGTTTGTGGGTAACATTTTTGGAAACCCTCACAAGACTATACTCATCCACTAGGGGGAACCTAGGGGTTTAAAGGCTTGTTGCATATGCTAAATGCAACCGTTTCTCCCACGAAAGTGGAGTTGGGTAGTTTAGTTAGTTTCATTTGTTTTAGTTTTGTTTTATTCTATTACTAAGGGACTAGCAATAAGTAAGTTTGGGGGTGTGATCAGCGTTGAATGTTACGCATTCTAACCTCTTAACTTATGTATTTTATTCTCTTAGTGATAGATTATTTTGTTATTTTACTTCGTTTTAGTATTTTCTGTATTTTCAGGACCTTAATGATTATTTCAGTTAAAATCATGATTTTGGGCTTTTAAAGATTACATGCAAGATGGTTAGATGAAGCCTACATTAAGGAGATCCATTCAACCATTTATTTCAACTCAAATCAGCCAAAGGAAGAGGTCCAAGAGAAGTACAACTGCTTAAGAAGGTTTCGGGCCTGAAGCCCAAATCTGCGCATAATACAATCTTAATCCCATTTTGGAAAACGGACCAGAAGTCTTACTTTCGAGCCTCAAATCGACTTAATTGTAGCTTTAATTTTGAACGAAATTCGATTTTGCACACTTTTATATTTCACAAAAATTCCGTGAATCGGACTTCTAGTGGGTCAAAAGTTGGGCCGAACGTCAGCAAAAAAAACTCACCTGATTAGTGCTGTTGGAAAACCTAATTAATTCCTAATTAGATTAGGACTTTGATGTATTCTCTTGGCTATTTAAAGTGACAAATTGGGGCTGTATTGGGAGGCTTGGCAGCAGCTTTGAAGAGCTTTTGGAGTGGAGAATCATTGGAGAACAAGGCGTATCGTGAGCGGCTAGTTCAGCCACCAGGGTTTTGATGTAGCCCTAATTAAACATCACTGGTTTGATTGTTCTAATTATTGGAAATTTTTGTATTCATTCATAGATTGTGTAATTTAGAGGATTCTTATTATAGAATTGAGCAATAAAAGTCTTATAAATTCAGTTTCAATGATTTCTTATCTTGTCTTAGATACTTGATTGTTGTTATTGAACTCTTCCCTCTTATTTTTTGTGATCATGAGAGTGATTATTACACAATGATTTTCACTGAATATATCATTAAAAGCTTTGATGGATTATGCCTAGAGAAGATGAATCATACTGCACCCTAGATTAGAGTAGTTAGGCAGATGGCCCATACCAATCAAAGATAGTCCATGACTTAGCCTTAATCATATGTTATCTTCTTGACGGATGGAGGTGAGCTTGTAGCCACCGACACCACTTATGCATGATATGATGCCCCATAGTTAGTTCAATTGGCCATTGATTGTGAAGTTAGTGGTGAAATCAATAACCCTAGACTTATCTTATATTCTCTACACTCCTTAGTTTTTCTTGCTTTTGTTCAATTGCTTCATTAGATAATTTAGATATAAAAATCAGCAACTTATTTCTCTTAAATTTAATTAAAATTAATTCCTTATATCTAACTCAGTCAGACCACAGTCCCTGAGGTTCGACACCCCTTTCGATAGCCCTATTCTGCAAGGAATTCATTCTATTGCGAAGTGTGAAATTTTTTTAATTGATATACTTTTTGAGTCACACTCACACACGAATCATATTTCTAGCCCCAAGGAAACTGTCTCTATGGCCTTATTCCAACAGACAGGTGACCTATACGGCCTACCATACAAAGCCTCGAATGGAGTCATCTCAATACTAGTTTGGTAGTTATTATTATAAGCAAACTCCACCAATAGAAAGTGATCCTCGCAACTGCCCCAAAGATTAATTATACATGCCCATAGCATATCCTCCAGAATTTGTATAGTACGTTCCGATTGACCATCCGTCTGAGGATGAAAAGTCGTACTAAAGTGGAGGTCTGTATTAAGCGTTGTCTGAAAGCTCTACCAAAACCTTAATGTCAACCATGGGTCTCTATCTGAAACAATAAAAACTAGCACACCATGAAGCCTAAGGATCCATATCATCGGTTACTCAGATAGGAAAAAATTGAGCCACTTTAGTTAGTCTGTCAACAACAACCTAAACTACATCGTGACTCTTCCTCAACCTTGGAAGCCCTATCACAAAGTCCATAATGATATGCTCCCACTTCTACATTGCCATGGGAAATGGTTGTAACAATCCCACTGGCCTCTAATGCTCGGCTTTCACTTTTTGACAATTGAGGCATCTCGCTACAAACTGAGCCACATCCTTCTTCATACATTTCCACCAATACTGTCGACCTAGGTTATGATACATCTTGGTACCACCCGGATGTACTGCAAGCCTCGAGTTGTGAAACACTTTAAGGACTTCTTCTCTACAATTTAAAGGAGGACAAATCTTCCCCTTGAATTTCAAGCTTTCATCGGAATGAATTGTCCATCCTTCCACCACTTCGACACCCGAAATTCGAGTGCGAATAGCCTCAATCTCACTATCCTTCCTTTGTTCTTCCATCACTCTACTCACAAGAGTCAGTTAAGCGATAAGAGTAAATAAAGTCACCAGTCCATCACCCTCATTGAAGTATAATCCCATTTCTGAGATATCTTTCATTATCTCCCACTCACGTATAGCTATGCTTGCCAAGCTATCACGTGACTTTCTACTTAATGCATCTGCTACCACATTAGCTTTTCCCAGATGATATTGTAAGTCAAAATCAATCTTCCATGTACTTCATCCACCTTCATTGCCTCATATTCAAGTCCTTTTGTGAGAATAGGTATTTGACGCTCTTGTGATCGGAGAACACTTCAAACATCTCACCAAACAAATAATATCTCCAACCGTTGAGTGCAAAAATCACCGTTGCCAATTCCAAATCGTGTGTCAAGTAATTTTGTTCATGTGTCTTCAATTGCCTTGAACCATACGCCACCACTCTCTCAGTTGTATTAACACATAGACCAAACCAAGTTGTGAAGCATCACAATAGATCGTGTACCTCAACCCACGTTCTAGAATGATCAAAATTGGAGCCAAAGTTAATCGACTCTTCAATTCCATGAAAGCATGCTCACAAGCCTTATTCCACACAAATTTAATTCCTTTTTGGGTAAGCTTTGGCATCGGTGTCGCTAACTTCGAAAAATCTATCACAAATATCTAGTAATACCTGGCCAATCCTATGAAACTTCGTATTTCAAACACATTCCTTGGCCTTTCCCAATTCAACACCGCCTCTATCTTGGAATTATCCACAAAAACCCTTCCATCGAACACAACATGCCCTAGGAATTTCACCTCCGCTAGCCAAAATTCACACTTCTTGTATTTGGCAAACAATTGATTCTCTCTTAGAAGTTACAATACAATCCTCAAGTGCCCCTTATGCTCCTCTTTCAAAAATGAGTACACTAGGATATCATCAATGAACATAACTAAAAACTTGTCCAAATAAACATTAAACACACGGTTCATCAAATCCATGAATGCTACCAGTGCATTCTTTAAACCAAATGGCATAACCAAGAACTCGTCGTGTCCATATCGTGTGCGAAAAGCAGTCTTCTGAATGTCCATCTCTCTAACACCTACCTAATAATATCCGAATCTCAAGTCTTTCTTTGAAAAACATTTGGAAACCTTTAGTTGATCGAACAAATCATCTATCCTTGGTAAAGGATACTTATTCTTGATTGTTACCCGATTGAACTTTCGATAGTCAATGCAAAGTTGCAAAGACCCATCTTTCTTCTTAGCAAAAAGAACCGGAGCTCCCCAAGGTGAAGTACTAGGACGTACAAATCCCTTGTCTCGTAGCTCTTGTAATTGGTCATTTAGCTCTTTCCACTTAGTCGGTGCCATTAGGTACAGTGCCATAGAAGTGGGTACGATACCTAGAGCAAATTCTATAGCAAACTCCACTTCATGTCTCAGAGGCAACTCTATCAAGTCCCCACGTCTCAGAGGCAACTCTATCAAGTCCCCTAGATATGCATCCAAAAATTCATGTACTATACGAGGAAACTCCCCATCAATTATCTCATCACCATCAACTAATAGGCTCGATAAGAAACACCCAAGTTTCGGGTCTTGCACCTTAGGGCTCTGCGCCCTTCTTAATTCTCACACATGCCCCAAAAAAACACAAATTCCACATAATGCACATTTATCACAAAAATGCATATAATCCACAATTGTTACAATTTCACCAAATGCATAACATATATCAAATTAATGCATATCAATTCTCTCTCAAGATTAACACAAAATCATTTCACTCAGTTTATAGAAAACACAACAATGCACTTTAGGAAAATCTTATTTCATGTATTCACCCCACATATGACTCAGTTTTACATAAATGCAAATAGGCATAATAACTCAACATAAACTTAAAATAGCATATAAATCATGCAAACCACATAATCTTAACCTAGAGCATGCTAGAGGATTCCAAATCCACAATTTATATCAATCA
The DNA here is from genome assembly GCA_026545225.1 of Cornus controversa. Lineage (NCBI taxonomy): Eukaryota > Viridiplantae > Streptophyta > Magnoliopsida > Cornales > Cornaceae > Cornus > Cornus controversa. The sequence continues at coordinate 29,671,461 of CM048846.1, read as the reverse complement.
TTACATGAATGAATTCACAAAATTTTCATGTCACAATTATGTGACCTATAGAATCAAAATAAATAGGAGTTTCACACCCTTACCTCCAATTGGAAGTCTTAGAAGTTAAGTTCCAAATCCCAGCCCATTCAACTTTGTCAAAAGTGAACTTTGTTCAATCCAATACGTAGCCCTTGCCGAGTAGAACAACTTACTTGCCTTCGGTATTTTCCAAATCAACCTCTAAGGTTTTTGAAATGTAGAGAGAAGGGAGAAAGATGAAGTGGAAGAGTTAGAGAGATGGATATGAGCTGTGTAAAGGTTGTATCTCAGCCCCTCTATATATTTATAATATCTTGGGGTGCAAAATGATCGAAACGCCCCCGAGTCACTTAACGTACCCTCCCGGCCTCTATTCTCGATTTCCAAAGCGGCTATGGCTTCAAAATCGCTTCCTTAACTCATTTAACATTTTGTTTCCTCCATAACCAAAAATAATATTTTTCTAAATTTTTTTCAGATTCCTGGGCCCACCTGGGCCACTTCCTTGGGCCCGTTAACCCAAAATTCTCAAATTCTCCCAAACATTTTGAAAACTTCTTAAAACCCTGAAAAATCTTTCCAAACATGTTTTCCACATTTAAAGCATTTAAACATCATTTAAAATGCAATTAGAGCAAAAATGATGATTAAAATAGAAATCGGTCAAAATTAGACCCAATCTCTATATAACTTGTAGAGAACAAGTTCTTAAATAGTTTCACAAATTGAGGCTTGTAGTACATCCAGGTGGTACCAAGATGTATCAGAACCTATGCCAACAGTATTGGTGGGAAGGTATTAAAAAAGATGTGGCTCAGTTCGTAGCGAGGTGCCTCACTTGTCAACAAGTGAAAGCCGAGCATTAAAAATCAGTGGGGTTATTACAAGCATTGCTTCTGGTAATGTGGAAGTGGGAGCATGTTACTATGGACCTTATTTTGGGACTTCCAAGGTTGAGAAAGAGTAATGATGCACTTTGGATCATTGTCGACAGATTGACCAATATGGCTCATTTTCTTCTTATCCAAGTGACCAATGATGTGGATACTCTTAGTAAATTGTACATTGAGCAGATCCTTAGGTTTTATGGCATGCCAGTTTCTATTCTTTCATATAGATACCTATGATTTACATTGCAATTTTGGTAGAGCTTTCAGACAGCACTTGATACAAACCTTCATTTTAGTACGACTTATATGGTTCATTTTCTTCTTATCCAAGTGATCAATGATGTGGATACTTTCATTAAATTTTACATTGAGTAGATCCTTAGGCTTTATGGAATGCCAGTTTCTATTGTTTCATATAGATACCCACGATTTACATTGTAGTTTTGGTAGAGCTTTCAGGCAGCACTTGATACAAACCTCCACTTTAGTACGACTTTTCATCCTCAGACAGATTATTAATCAGAACGTACTATACAAATTTTGGAAGATATGTTGTAAGCTTGTGTGCTTGATCTTCGGACAGTTAGGAGGATCACCTGCCATTGGTGGAGTTTGCGTACAATAATTGCTATCAAGATAGTATTGAGATGACTCCATTCGAGGCTCTGTATAGCAGGCCATGTAAGTCACCTGTTTATTGGACCGAGGTCAGAAAGACAATTTTTTTGAGGCCGGATATAGTTCAAAAGACTACAGAGAAGATCAAGATAATAAAGTAATGATTACTTAAGGCTCAGAGCCGTCAGAATAGCTATGTCGATAGGAAGCAGCGACCATTAGCATTTAAGGTGGGAGACCATGTCTTCCTAAAGGTCTCACCACAAAGAGGCTTGATGAGATTTGGTCATAGTGGCAAGCTAGCGCTATGATTCATTGCTCCATTTGATATTATTGGATCGAATTGGAAAGGTTGCTTATCGCTTGGCATTGCCATCGCAAATGTCAAGTGTATACAACACTTTTCATGTTTTATGTTAAGAAAGTATGAATCGAATCCTTCACACGTGTTAGATTGGACAAACCTTGAGGTGGTGGAGGACGTTTCATACGAGGAGAGGCCAATTCAGATTCTAGATACTAGAGACCAAGTACTTCGGGGCAAGACCATTCCATTGGTCAATTTACTTTAGAGACACCACAGAGTTGAAGAAGCTACGTGGGAATGAGAGCAAAAGGTGCATTCCAAGTAGCCCGAGTTGTTCACCACTTGGGGAATGTTTTAATTAAAGGATGAAATTCCATGAAGGTTGGGAAGTTGTTTCGATCGGGTCCAATTTTGACTAGTTTTCATTTTAATCATCATTTTTGCTATAATTGCATTTTAAATGATGTTTAGCATATTTTAAATGTGAGAAATATGTTTGGAAAGTTGTTTTAAGGTTTTGGAAAGTTTTCAGAACATTTGGAAAATTTAGAAATTTTTAGGTCAACAAGGCCTAGGTTGGCTTGGGAATCCAGAAAATTTTTGAAAAAATATTATTTTTGATTTTTGGCCAAATGAAATGTTAAATGAGTTAAGGAAGTGATTTCAGAGGCATAGCCACTTTCGAAATCGAAAACGATGGTCGGGAGGGTAAGTTAAGTTACCCGGGGGCATTTTGGTCATTTTGCGCCCCTAAAGGATATAAATATCTAGAGCTAAGATTCAGCCATTGATACATATAGAAATAACTCTCTCTCACTCTCCCTCTCCCTTTTCATCCATCTTCCTTCTCTTTTCATTTCAGATGTGTTGGGCTAGGATTTGGCGAACGCCGAAGGCAAGTGGATTGCTCTACTCGACGAGGGCTATGCATTGAACCAATCAAAATTCACTTTTGGAAAGGATAGAAAAGCTGATATTTTGGGACTTAGCTTCCAAGACTTCAGATTTGAGGTAGGGGTGTGAATCCTTACTTTATTTTAATTCTATAGGTCACATACTTGTGACATGAGACTTTCCTTTGAAAATTATGTGAAATGCGATGTCTCTTATATATATAGGTTGTGTAGTATGCCTAGATAGAATTTATGTATTATGCATGGCTTAGTGATGTTCATGAATGCATTGTGTGACCTTGTTTTCATTTGAGAAGTATTTGAGAAATTTGACTCCATGTGTAGAAATCATGCATAAAAGAAGGTTTTTCTTGAAAATGCACTGTTGTGATTTCCTTGAGATGATTGAATTGCATTGAACATGCATGAGTTGAAATTTGAAATGTATTAACTTGGTAATGTTGTGCATTGAGTGAAATTGGTGACAATCATGGTTTTGCTGAATTTATGTGATAATGTGCACTTATATGAGAAATTGTAGTTTTTGGGGCAAGTGTGAGAATTAAGAAAGGCCTAGAGCCCTAGGGTGCAAGGCCCAAAACTTGGTCAAACGGATGTCGCTTCCGTCAGGTTAGCAACCCGTAGAGCGTAAGTAGAGTATGTGGTTCTGAAAAGACCTTTATTATGGAATTGTGATAAACAGAAGTCCCCAGTTGAAGAGATTTTAGAATATACTTGGTGTAAGTTTATTTGGTGAACGTGATTCATTTCTTAATTGTTTATGCGCATTGAGGATTTGTGGCATTATGCATGATTTCCAAAATGATATTGTTTTGAACATGAAAACCATTGGAGCAAGACACGTAGCATATAGAGATTTTATTGTGCATTCATGCATAGCTGCTTGAGTCAAGGTTAAGTCGGGTGGATCAATCCTATTGGGCATACTTGTATACTCACCTACTTCCTCCAAACTCTTTTTCAGATAAAGCTCCCATGGAGGATGAGGATTAGAGTGCTTGAGGGGATTTTTGGAATTTCTTTTTGGATACATGTATATAGATGTCCATGCCAGCTTGTGGCATGTTGACTAGTTTACTTCGAAATGTTGTTTTACCTTTGGACAAGCTTTATATATTAATTTCAAACATATTTTCCATATGTAGCTCATATATAACTTTTGAGGAATGAATGTATATGATGTTTATTTTGAATCTCAATGTCTATATCTTATGGATACGATTAATCGGGGATTCAATTTATAAGTTTAGACCATGTGAGATATCTTTGGATCATTTAGGATGTTTAGCATCTCGTGGGGAATGTGTGTGTACTGGTGAAAGGAGTTTTGGCATGAAAATTTCCTTTTTGTAGAATTACAAGAATTCAGTCAAAGGCATTTCGATCTTGCGAAATAACTTTTTCGCACAATTGAAATCATTCGATTGTGCGAGCTTCCATCGAGATTTTTGATAGTATAACACCTAAATTCTAGCTCGATCTCGCATGAACTTCATACGTACTTCGATCAATCGAGAGTTTCGATTATGCAAAATAGGACTTTCGATCATGCGAACTAGGGTTTTTGATTGTGCGAAATAGTGGTCTGAAACTAGGCTTAGGTAAGGCTGGCCATATGTAAGGCCTCAGTTAGTGATTGATGTTGAGTATTATGTAGATAAATGTATATATATATATATGACACTTATACATTGAATTAAAGGTTGAGGTAGTCCATTGGGGTTATGGAAGTGTTCACCCTCAGGACCCAGGCTCGGAGACGGTATCTCCAGTGGCTTGGAAATCAGGCGTGACAACTCGGTATCAAGGTATGATACCATGGTGAGATTTTGACGTGTGTTGATGATGTGAAAACCTAATCACCCTCGGGTTTCGAAAGTCAAAAATTGGGGCATGACATGAGATCATTCCCGAAAAAGATCCTATAAATCTTGGGACCTTTTTATGCAAAGAAGAGAGAACACAACTGATACAGTTACTAAAAGAAAATGTAACTGATACAGTTACTAAAAGAAAATGTAGATGTCTTCGCATGGGATCATACAAACATACCAGGAATTGATCATTCAATGTCATGTCATACGCTCAATGTCAACCCAAACCACCCACCTGTGAAGCAAAGGCAAAGATGATTCGCTACAGAAAAGAATCAAATTATAGCAGCAGAGGTAGATCAGCTTCTCTAGGCTGGCTTTATTAAAGAAGTACAGTTCCCGAATTGACTCTTCAATGTGGTAGTGATGTAGAAAAAGTATGGCAAATGGTGAATCTGTATAGTTTTCACTAGCTTGAACAAAGCTTTCCCTAAGGAAAGTTTTTCTCTTCCAAAGTTGATCAAATAGTTGATGCCACAACTGGGTAGTAACAGTTAACATTTCTCGATGCATACTCTAGATACAATCAAATTCTGATGAATTTAGACAAACACGAAACACATTCTTTATCATCGAGAAGGGAATTTATTGCTACAAGGTGATACCGTATGAACTGAAGAACACTGGTGCAACCATCCAGCTCCTGATCTACAAAGTTTTCAAAAACCTAATAGGCCGAACGGTCTAAGTATACATAGATGACATGGTTGTAAAAAGCCTTAGAAAGAAAAATCACGTGAAATATCTGCAGGAGGATTTCAACACTCTGCGGAACCATAACATGAAGTTAAACCCTTCAAAGTGTTCCTTCGAGGTTTCTTTAAGGCAATTCTTGGGGCACATAGTTAACCAAACGGCAATAGAAGCAAGTCCGGTTCAAGAGAAAGCTTTTCTTCAGAATGAGGAACCAAAAAATCACAGAGATGTTCAGATCCTAACGGGACACATCGCTGCTTTAAGTAGATTTATCTCTCGGCTTTCTGACAAATGCAAGTCCCTTTTTGATGCCATCAAAATGAGGGGCAAAGGAGTATGGGGATCTGAATAGAACGAGGCCTTGGCAAAACTCAAGCAGTACTTGATTCAATTACCAATGCTTTCAGCACCTAATGCAGGGAAACCTTTGTACATGTACCTTATAGTATCTTGAACAACTACAAGTGCACTTCTGATTAGAGACCTCGATAAAAGGCAACACCTAGTGTTCTACTCAAGTAAGACCATAACCGAGACCGAACAGAGATACTCAGAAGTTGAGAAAATAACTTTGATCATCGGTCGATACAAAAGTTCTTCAAAAAATATGGTATCAACCAGAAATTCTCCTCAAAATCATATCTACAAGGAAATGGCCAAGTGAAAATAACTAATCAGACCATCTTTGAATGCATTCGAAAAAAATTGAAAGCCCAAAAGGATAAATAGCTGGACAAACTGCCCAAGGTGCTCTAGGCCTACCGAACGACGCCCAGACGACAGATCAGAGAAAGTCCATTCTATTTGGCCTATGGATTCGAAGTAGTGATACTAACCGAGTTGTTTACCCTAACAATCATATCGAAAGTGCTAGAGAGGGGGAAAAATGATCAACAACTAGAACAAAGCCTAGATCTACTGGAAGAGAGGAGGGAGGCAGCTCAGATCAAGCCGGTGTCATATCAAAAGATGGTCAAAAAAAGTTATGACAAAAAGGTGAAACACCGAGCATTTGGTGTGGGAGACTTGGTGCTGAGGAAAGTCACTGAAAATACAAAAGAACTTACTGCTCGAAAGTTTAGAGCAAATTGGGAAGGTCCATACGAAGTCACAGAAGTGATTGAAAAGGGTGTATACAAGCTTCACAAAGTTAGCGACGCTAAGTCAATTCGCAAGCCTTGGAATGCAACCCATTTGAGAAGGTACTATGTTTGAATTTTACTATATTAGACTTAGAATTTTCTTTTGGGCAGTATATCCCACATTTTTCCTAATAACAGGAAAGTTTCCTAATAAAAGTGCCTTTTCTAAAGTACTTCACTATCAAAAAGGAGAAAGGACATGGTCCCACATCGAGAAAAAAGCTTTGTACTTCATGATAAATAAAGAGTAAAATCAAACTCTACAGTTGTGGCAAGACATGACCACTGTGCAAAAAGATATGCACGGTGGCACTGTCTTGCCGATTTTTCTTTTTACTCCCAAAATAGTCAGTCATTGAAACAACTAATTGCAATTCTGCAAAGACTATAGTTCAATTTATTTGCAGAGATTTTATGTTTAAACTCAGTATATTAAAACTTAGAGTTTAAATTTTGGTAATATAGCCTTCACTTTGCCTATGAAATAGGAAAGTATTTGTAAGATTCATGTCGTAATTGACCTCAAGAGTAATGAGACTCACTTTTGAGTTATTTATTGTCAAAAGGTGAATGGGCATAGTCCCACACCTGAGAAAATGTTTCATCCTTTATTATAGATAAAGAGTAAAGTCAAAGTAAAAAGTCACGGTAAGGCATGGGCACCGTTCAAGAGATATGAGCAGTGTCAATGTGTTGCCGTGTTTTTTAACCTATGAAGTAGTCAATTACTGAAGCAATTGGTCAGGCAGCATGTAAATCCCCACAAAAGTTTAAATCTGGTATGTTATGCTCAAAATCTAAACTTCGACGACGTGACCTTTATTTTCATAAGTAATAGGGAAACGTTGTTAAGATCCATATTGGGATTGGTCTTATAGATAAAGAAAGTTTCCTCTGAATATCCAATGCGGTCCCACATCAATGAAAAGTCTTTGCGCTTTACTATGGATAAAGGAGAAAAGGTGAGCTTAAGACTGAGGCAAGGCAAGGCACTATGCAAACGGATATGCACAATGCCACTCTCTTGCTGGGTTTTTGCTCACAAAATAGCCGATCTCCCAAAAAGAAAATATAGGCATTGAGCCTACCAAAGCAAAGGTCTCAATAACCGATCACTTACAAAAGAGGATGCTGGCATTATAAGCCGATCACCTAAAATATATATATATATACACATATATAGCCATTGAGCCCACCAAAACTAAGGTCTCAATGACCGTTCATTACAAAAGAGGCAGTTGGCATTATAAGCTGATCACCTAAAAAGAAAAAAAAATATAAGCATGGAGCACACCAAAGCTAAAGTCTCAATGATTGATCGCTTACGAAAGAGGTAGCTAGCATTATAAGTCGATCGCCTGAAAGAAAAAAAATATATAAACATTAAGCCCACCAAAGCTAAGGTCTCAATGACCAATCGCTTACAAAAGAGGCAACTGGCATTATAAGTCGATCACCTAAAAAGAAAAAAAAAATAAAGTCATTGAGCCCATCAAAGCTAAGGTCTCAATGACCGATCACTTACAAAAGAGGTAGCTGACATTATAAGTTAATCGCCTAAAAAGAAAAACAAAATATAGGCATTGAGCCGAGCAAACCTAAAGTCTCAATGACTAATCACTTATGAAATAAGCCGATCACCTAAAAAGAAAAAAAAATATAAGCATTAAGCCCACAAAAGCTAAGGTCCCAATGATTGATCTCTTACAAAAGAGGCAGTTAGCATTATAAGCCAATCGTCTAAAAAGAAAAAAAAAATAGGCTCTGAGCCCACCAAAGCTAAGGTCTCAATGACAGATCGCTTATAAAAGAGGCAGTTGGCATTATAAGCTGATCGCCTAAAAAAAATATACGCATGGAACCCACCAAAGCTAAGGTCTCAATGACTGATCACTTACAAAAGAGGCAGCTGGCATTATAAGCCGATTGCCTAAAAAGAAAAAAAATATAGGCATTGAGCCCACCAAAGCTAAGATCTCAATGACTGATCACTTACAAAAGAGGCAACTGGCATTATAAGCCGATCACCTAAAAAGAAAAAAAAATATAGGCATTGAGCCCACCAAAACTAAGGTCTCAATGACCGATCGCTTACAAAAGAGGCAGCTGACATTATAAGCCAATCGCCTAAAAAGAAAAAAAAATAGGCATTGAGCCCACCAAATCTAAGGTCTCAATGACTGATCGCTTACAAAAGAGGCAGTTGGCATTATAAGCCAATCGCCTAAAAAGAAAAAAATATAGGCAGGGAGCCCACCAAAGCTAAGGTCTTAATGACCGATCACTTAAAAAAAAGGCAATTAGCATCATAAGCTGATTGCCTAAAAAGAAAAAAAATATAGGCATAGAGCCCACTAAAGCTAAGGTCTTAATGACTGACCGCTTACAAAAGAGGCAGATCGCATTATAAGTCGATCGCCTAGAAAGAAAAAAAAATATAGGCAATGAGCCCACCAAAGCTAAGGTCCCAATGACCGATCACTTACAAAAGAGGCAGTTGGCATTATAAGTCGATCGTCTAGAAAGAAAAAAAAACATAGGAATTGTGCCCACCAAAGCTAAGGTCTCAATGACTGATTGCTTATAAAAGAGGCAGCTAGCATTATAAGTCGATCGCCTAAAAAGAAAAGAATATAGGCATTGAGCCCACTAAAGAAAAGGTCTCAATGATCGATTTCTTATAAAAGTTGGCGTCATAAGCCAATCGCTTAAAAAGCCTATACTAAATACATCATTTGTTAATCTCCTAAATAGGAAAATCCAAGGCATCATGTGTCGAACACTGGTCATTCACACTAAACTCCCAAGTGATAAACAGAGTTGGAAAAGAGTTTTTTGTTTATTAAATTGAGTCCAAGGCCTAAATTACCAAATATTTTCCTATTTATGGAATATCAAATACTGAAGTATCAATAGAATCAACGTAAGGTACTCTAAAAATTAAAGTGCAGAAGAAACTGTAATATTAATCAAAACATTGATTACAAAAGAACGAAAAGGGTACAACTATCCCTTAAAGCTCTAACTGAGCACTACAAAAAAAAAAAACTAGAGAAGTCAATTTTTAGGATCTGCCCCATCCTCTTTGTTGAAGTCTTGATCAAATGATTAAACTATCACACTACCTTTCCTAGCATGCACCAGCACTTCATGTATGATCTGATCAGACAAAAGAGGAGTAAAAGAACAACAACTGGAGCAGCAGGGGCTGAAGCTGAGCAAGAACTCTTAAGAAAGTCAGCAAACTTCCTCTTAACTTCGCCTAGCATCAGGAATGCCATACTCCTCGAACGGCTCAATTCCCTGATCGGCATCAAAGTGGTCAGGATCTTGATAATCATGTTCGGCTTCAGGTTTCCTACTCTGATCAAAACCATACCGAAAGTCATCTGTGATCTTTAAAGTGGAAATATTCAAAAATCGTTGATATATCTAAAGCCCGCCAGACTTGCAAACTTATAAGATAGCCTAAGGTTCAGCAGCTTTCTGTTCAACTTCTTGTGCCTTATGCTCAAAGTATAAAATTGTCTTTTTCTTCTCAGCAAGAAACTTGTTAAGAGACTTCACCTACCCCTCAAGGCTTTTGGTCTTGCTTCCACTCAGCCGCTCAAACTTCAGAGCCTTGCAAAGGGAGATAGTCATATATGTACTCTGCATTACCACACTATCAACTGTTTGCTGACGGAGCTCATCTTGGGGAGGCCAGATCCCCTGGGCCAAGGTCCTCATAACATCACAATCTAGGACGGCGCAGTCCCCGACCATGATGAATGACCCATCTAACTTCTTCAAGTCAGGAATTCATCGCTCGGTCAGGCTAATGAATAGCTCATCAGCGGCCATACTGGTAGGATCAGCCAGGATCAAAGTAGAAGAGAATGAGCTCTGTACCTTTATAGCATCTACCAACAAATTTTGGTATTTGGATGAAGGAACAACTCAAGAAAAATACCTCTTTTAAGGAAAAGAGGTGGTAGTAGACTTATGTTTGTCCTACTTGGCCTTTGACCTCCCTTTAGTATTTTTGGCCTTAAGTTGGCTAGAGGTGGAAGATCCTCTCCTTATTTTGGTTCAGACATCTCCATTTTTAAATCTGAAGAATTTGAATCAACGTATATGATAGAAGATTCAATGGAAGCATCAGCAACGAGAGCTTGAAGCTTGTGAGGAGTTATGAACTTCTTCACCGAAAAACGAACATTCCAAATGTTCTTCTTCAATTATTCAATTCGATCGGCCGCACACAAAAGGAAAAAAGAGAAAGAAAACAAATTTATATAAGATAAATAACAAAAAAAGGCAAGTTCTTAAGATTCCCTAGGGCAACTAAAGGAAAACATGTCAGACAATTCAAAGTGATAGAAAGATCACAACGTCGCCAAATGCTCTGGGAATAGGAAAGCGCTGAGCAGCCTTAACACTCCAGGCTCCCTTTACTAGAACAAGTTTTTCCTTGCACAACTTGTCAGAAGTGGGGGCATCAACACAAATATTTTTATTCTTTTTAGGGAATAGATGATGACGGTTATCCTCCGATCTAACTTGGTGGATGGAATAACAAAACAAAAATTCGTTTAGACCTAGGATCAGTTTGTAATCACGATTCATAGAAAACAAACAAGAAACGATATAAAAGAAATTAGGGTTTAACTGGAGTGGTGCAAGCCTCAGTTTGTAAAGAATGAGGTTGAAGAAATGATGAAGAGGAAACCTAAAAGTTTTCAAGTGAGTAGCCGAGAAAAGAATTTTGCCTTTTTTAACTCCTTTACCAGTACTATAGTCAAAATTTAAGCGATAACCCTCGATTACGACATCACTAGGGATCCAACATTCCCCCCGAATCTTTTCGATGTCAACTAACTGCTTGAGCACTAGAGCAACATCCACATCCTGATCGAATGTGACTGCTTCCTCAATAGTAGTGATGGGTTGGGCAGTTTCTATGATCTGAAGAGATGAACTAAACATGGTGGTCTCACAATTGTTAGAATGAGTATGGTCGCTGTCACTCGTAGACATCGTAAAGAGAAATACGTGGATAAAGAATGAAAACTGACTTGCGAAGGTGAACCGGTACCAGAAAACCTTAAGGAAATGAATCTACGGGAAATGAATCTATTACAGAAGTTTTGTGGTTGAAAATAACAAAGTGTCAAAACAAAAAACACAAAGGTAGCGTAGGAGAGTCACTTACGTGCTTTAGCACTATCGTTCATACCTCAGCTTTCATGAGGATTCTCGATACAACCAAAAGGATGAAGTTGGCGTCTCTAGAAATTTTCTCCAATTTGGCCAAGCTCATACTGAAAGGAATTGGGGGCAAAGTGTAGGGGAAAAATCTCCTAGCTATTCACATGGGTCTACTAATGCATGAGCGGGCCGAACCCAAGAGGAATTAAGCCCAAGTGCATAAAACGAGTCTCAAAGAATAGTATCAAAAGAAAGAATGGGTCAGGCCATCCTTTTCAAGGTCAAAGTGGCCTAACATAGACACTAGTCCAAGTTATATTTACATGTTATATGCTTGAGAGAAAAGATAGTTGTAAATAGAGAAATTTGAGTCCTAAAAGGATTCAAATTTCAACTTATATAAATGGAGGAAAAAATTACTCTCTTTCACTGAAAAAATGTTTCGTGTTCTTGAAATTAATTGACTGAAAATTAGCCAAGCAATTTCTTATACTAACAATATATATATGAAAAGATATGTACAAAATCAAAATTAATAGAATTGAGTTGGGGGGCATCTAAGGTTTTTGATGATTTTAAAAAAGGATGGTTTTAAAATTATGAGAAGATATGTATAAAATTAAATAATTTAAAGATTAAGTAGGGGCATGCAGCTGCCCCACTGAACAATTATGGCTCCCTCATTGTTCATGAGGTTAACACCTAGTACTTTAAATGATAATTTTATCTAATTATTCTATTAAACATATAATTAAAAATTATAACTAGTTGTTAAAGACTGTAGTTTAGTGACTCATCTTTCAAAGTAGAAGGTTGAGAGTTAGGTTTGATTGTGTTTTTTGACACAATATATATAAAATAAAATAAAATAAAACACAAACCCCAACATTAGAAAAGTAATGATAATTGTTAATAAATTACTGAGAGAGAGAAAGGAGAGAACCAAACTGTTTATCAAGATAATGTAACTTGCTGTTGTCACCCTTAATGTGGTCAAGCTGTCTAAGCTTGTCATGCTTCTCCTGCATGCACACGATATATATATATATATATATATATATACTGAATTAGAATGTGTGCTTAAAGGAAACGTAGTAAATTATGAGAATTTCATCATTATGAATGTTTGGAAAATGGAGCAAAGTAAAACAACATACCTGAACGTCCCATATTTGACTGTTTAACAATCAATAAGAAAATAATATATCAGCCCAAGTCCAATGGCAAAAATATGCCAAACAGTTATAAATGAAGAAGGTAATTAAATTACAAATTTTTTTATACTTAATAATTTGTAAATAAAAAAAATACATATATATATTTTCATACTTGTATCTCTTGTCAGCAGGCAGATTGACATAACGACAAAGCACGTCTTCGATCCTGTAAAGAAAAAAAATAAAAATAAATTAATGAATGAATAAAGAATTAGTGATAGGATTGATTGATAATAGAATGTCTTAATTAAATGGTAGATATATATATATATATGTTTCATTTCCATCTATATAGGGCTAAAGAATAACCTATTTTGGCTGCAAAACTTGCTGATGCGACCAGAGGGTGAGAAGGCGATAAATGCAACATCAGCATCACAATACACACAGATTTCATGAGCCTTTTTCATCAGGCTACTACGTCGTTTGGAGAATGTCACTTGACATTTTGTGGTGTCCTCTATCTTCTTCATGTCTACCTTACGACCCATTGGATATATATACTTGATATATGTATAATTGAGAGAGAGAGAGAGAGCTACTCAATCTAAGAAAAACCAAATTCTCTGATGGGTAGGCCAGAGATGATCACAGAAGTTATTAAAAACCTCGTTCTTCACTAATAGACTAAATGGCAGGGGCTATGTATAAGTCATTAGTGTTTGTGCGGTAAATTGTAAGGGACCAATGGATTGGCACTGAGATTTGCCACGTGGGATCATCAAAGAAGATGTACAAAATCCCTATTAAATTTGGAGATGTGTGAGGATTTGACAAACAAGGTTAATTTAAATTCAAAGAATCTCTTATTCACTGACAATTATTTCGGTGCACTAAAAAAAGTGAAGATCATCTCTCATAAGAGCAACAGCAATGGAATCGCTAGAGCTCAATCTGGCGATCCAAACACTACTATGGCCCAACAATGGGATGGCTAAAATGGTGGGCCAAATTTTTGGTTAGCTAGGTGGTTCGCCGGATTGGGCGAACCACTTAGCTAACCCTGTTCATATTAGGCCTGCTTTAATGCAGGCCCATATTTTTTTAAAAAAATTTCACTTATCGAAACGATGTCGTTTCGATAAGTGATTTTAATAATAAAAAAACACGCGGCGCCCTAACAGGGTGCCGCGTGTTTCACTTATCGAAACAACGTCGTTTCGATAAGTGACTTAAAAAAATAAAACACGCGGCGCCCTGTTAGGGCGCCGCGTGTCCTGCAACGGTCACAAGACCGTTGCACACCCAAACAGGCCCTGGCTGCCCAGAAAAGTCATTTTTGACCCTTTTTTGCCTTTTTTTTTTTTAAAAAAAAAATTTAAGCTCTGCCAAAGAGCCGTTAAGGCACTGTTTGGCAGAGCCAAATAGTGCCTAAAACGGCTCTTTTGGCTTTAAAATAATATATATATATTTTTTTTTTTTTTTACTTTTTTCATCTTTTTTCATTCCTATAAATACCCCACCCCTTCATTCACTAAATTCACAACCAAAAATTCATATTTTCTCCTCCTAAGTCTAGAATCATTTTTATTTTCTCAATCTTTAGTTAATTGTATTTTTAGAATATCCATTTTCATGGATCCAACACCACCAAATTTCAACTTCAACCCTTTATCCAATGATGATTTTTTATCATTTGACGGCTCTAATCAATATTATCGTGGCGATTCTCAATTTCCATCTAATCAATCAGCCGCATTTTATTCGCAAGTATTGCCTCAACCCAGTAATGTCAGATCTTCCCAAAAGCAACCGGTTCCTCGAATGCCTAATTGGTCCAACGAAGAAGATTTTGCTCTGTGCAATGCGTGGCTGGAAGTTAGCAGTGATTCGGTGATTGGTGCAGACCAAGCGAAGTCGACATTATGGCAAAAAATTCTCATCGAATTTCAAGTACAACTTGGTGCTCCAACTACCCGAGGCGAGTGCGGTTTGACAAATCGTTGGTCCACCATCCAAAAAAAAATTAGCAAATGGTCTGCATGCTTGCTTACAATTGAAAATAATCAGACCAGTGGCTTCAACAATCATAATATGGTAAGTTAATAATTTTAATTAATTTCTTTACTTGATCGTATTTAATAAGTAATTATTTTAAATAATTTGTTTCTAATTATTGTGTAATTATTTAAAGCAGATCACAGCGGCTCAACATCTATATAAATCCACTATGAATGAGGACTTTAAACTCCATGCTTGTTGGAACATTTTGAAAGACTCTCCAAAATGGCATGCATATTGTCTCGATCAAGGAAAAAACAAAGCCACAATTGCCCGCGCAAAGAAAAGGAGTACTGGAATCAACATCAACGAGCCTGTTGCTCACTCAAACGCATCAAGTCCATTAAGTAATGCAGCGTACGAGGGTGTTCCTTCTGAAGGATCGCCACAGTTTGGCATGAATGAATATTCACCGGGTATTGCTGAATCTAAACCATTAGAGCGACCAGCAGGACGCAAGGCGGCAAAGCAGAGCCGAAATAAGAGGAAACAGCCAGAATATGAGACCTCACACTCATCATTCGAGGTCAGTTTCTACCAAGCAACATCCAAACTTGACTCTCAAACAAATATTATTATGGAGACAAAGTTAAAACAGATGGAAAGACAACGGGAGAGAGAACTACAC
The DNA here is from genome assembly GCA_026545225.1 of Cornus controversa. Classification (NCBI taxonomy): domain Eukaryota; kingdom Viridiplantae; phylum Streptophyta; class Magnoliopsida; order Cornales; family Cornaceae; genus Cornus; species Cornus controversa. The sequence continues at coordinate 29,655,963 of CM048846.1, read as the reverse complement.
GAAGAAAGAAGACAACGGGAGAGAGAACTACATGAAGAAAAAATTCGAGAAGAGGAGTTGATGCTAAAAGATCCAAATTCAATGCCAACAGAAGTACAGAAAGCATGGCTTATCCGAAAACAACAACAGATATATGAGCGAATGTGTGCAGAAGCAGATGAGAATTTGCGCAATCCATAAGACTTGTTTAATCCATAATGGATATTGTATCGTTTTAAGTTATGTTATTTTTTTTTATCCATTATGAATATTGTATCGTTTGAAATTATGTTTTTTTTTTTTAATCCATTATGGATATTGTAATTCATTTAACTTATGTTATGTTGCTTTTAAATCTATTACGAATATTGTGTCATGCGAAAATAATTTCATAAACAAATTTTTATTGTATAATATTTTATAACATCTTACAAGCATAAAAATACAACATAACTTGAAATTCTAATACATAAAATGATAACAGAATTTAAAGAAAGGAGTACATAAAAAACCAACATAACTTAAAGATCTTCATATGAATCACCAATCTGATTCCACATCTGTTCTATCAGATCCTTCCTCAACTGCGTATTTGTCTCTCTACTGCGGTACTGAGTTTGGCGAGCGTAGATGTGTGCCGCAAAAATATTGGGGTCTAATCTTCGAGTGTGAATCAGAATACTCTCTTCCGGTGGCAGCCAAATTCCAGTATTATCGTGGCGCTCATCTTCAATGATCATGTTGTGAAGGATTATGCACGTTCTCATTATGAGACACAAGTCCATCTTCTCCCAATATTTAACTGGTCGTTGCAGTATTGCCCACTTGATTTGCAAGACCCCAAATGCTCGCTCCACATCTTTCCTGCATGCCTCTTATTTTTCTGCAAACATTTTTGGTTTTGGAGTTCTTGGATTTGGGATGGTCTGTATCAAAGTTGCCCATTTTGGGTATATACCATCAGACAAGTAATACCCCATGTTATACTGATGCCCATTCACCACATAATTAACCGAAGGCATTCTACCACTGACAATACGGTTGAATACGGAGGAATGATCCAACACATTTATATCATTGTGTGAACCAGCCATTCCAAAAAATGAATACCAAATTCACAAATCTTTGGAGGCTACCGCCTCCAATATTAAAGTAGCCTTATGGGTGCGACCCTTGTGTGTGCCATGCCACGCCACTGGGCAATTCTTCCATTCCCAATTCATACAATCGATAGAACCAAGCATACCTGGGAATCCTCTAGCCTCCCCTTCTTGAAGGAGTCGTGCGATATCGGTTTCATTTGGTTCGCGCATGTACTGCTGCTCATACACAGCAACAACAGCAGTACAAAATGCCTTCAAACAACTTATTGCAGTAGTCTCACCGATTTTAATATACTCGTCAAATGAATCGGCTGGTCCACCATATGCGAGAATGCGTATTGCAGTTGTCATCTTCTGTATAGAAGACAACCCCAAACGGCCAGAAGGGTCTCTTTTTTGGATGAAGAAATCGTCATAAGATTGAACATCATTCAAGATACGAAGAAATAGTTCTCGACGCATCCTGAATCGGCTATGAAATTGCTCAGGTGTATATAAGCAATTCTCGTCAAAGTAGTCTTTCATTAGCTGACGGTGGCTTCCTTCTCGGTCACGATAAATAAACCGCCGCCTCTGAGCTAGTTGAAATACTTGCGATATAATCTCCGGCGTACAACAACTCAGAATTTCTTTGTAGGTAGATACATGATCTTCAAGCAATTTGTCAAGATTTATTGATGAGGAGGATGACGAAGAATGTGGAGAATTAGAATCTAACAAAGGTCGTGATGACGAAGCCATTGAAAGTTCGAAGTTGAAAGAGATGGTAAATGAACTTTTAGAAGATTGAAAGTAGTGGTAATTTATAAATGAGCAAATGGGTGTTTATATAAGAAAAAAAATATAGCCGTTGGGAATATAGCCGTTGAAAATATAGCCGTTGGAAATATAGCCGTTAGTAAATAAATAAAAAATTATTTAATAATTTTAAATTTAAATTTTAAAAAAAAAAATTATTAAAATATTATTATTTTTGGTTAGCAGAAATCTGGAGAACCTGTTGTGGAGCCAAAATTTGGAGATCCTGACATGATGATGTGGCTGGCTAAAATGCTGAGGTGGCTAGCTAAAATTCAAATTTGGAGATCCAAATTTAGCCATCCCATAGTGGATGCTCTAAGAGGTGAGATACATTCTGCTTGTAGGATCCACACTCCATATGGGATAATTTATACCCTCCTCTTATGCGATGAACCATCTAGTACATAGGAGGATATCAAAATTCATATATTGGGACCCTCGTGGTCAACCATCTCATGTCCTCTTATGCAATAACCCTCATTGTACTTGTACTCCATTGCATCAAAAGATGAGATCTACAATATATCTGATGTAAATACACGAGTAAATTTAAATTTTGCATGTTGTACACACGATGGGACTCACTCTGCATGTTGTACACTCGAAGTCCAGATTCACCCAGTGTATTTATATCACGTGTATTGTAGACGTACTCGCATCAAAGAGTTTGAGATCATTAGTTCTCTGATATCGAGTCTCGTAGACCGAGTTAGTTCTTTTATTTCAGTTAAAATAATATTTTTTTAATTCAAACCTTATAGAATTAGTGGGGCCAAAGTGCAATAAACCCCCCCTCTAGTTTCAAAATGGTGCACAATACCTCCCTCTCCTTTTTTTGGGTGCATTAAACACCCTCCAACTTATAATTTGGTGCAATTTGTCCCTATTTGGGTTAAGAATTGATGTAAAATGACAGAAATATCCTCATAGATAAAAAAAATAGAAATAAAAATTAAAAAGAAAAAGAAAAAAAGTGATTAATTTATCAAAAAATACAAAAAAAAATACCAAAAAAAGAAAATAAAATATAACTTTAATTTGTCGAAAATATTTACCCGAAAAAATACCTTTAATTCACCAATTTTTTTTCTCGGTAAATTTTTTTCTGTAAATTAAAGTTTTTTTTCTTGATATTTTTTGATAATTTGTTTTGGTATTTCGGCAAATTAAAGTTATTGTTTTTTTCTTTTTTCGATAGTTTTTTTGGTAAATTAATCACTTTTTTTCTTTTTCTTTTAATTTTAATTTTAATTTTATTTTTTATCTATGAGGGTATTTCTGTCATTTTACATCAATTCTTAACCTAAATAGGGCCAAATATGGGCAAATTGTACCAAATTATAAGTGGGAGTGTGTTTAATGCATCCAAAAAAATAAGAGGGGGTATTGTACACCATTTTAAAATTAGAGGAGGGTTTATTGCACTTTGGCCAGTTTGTGGGCTTATTATAATAGTTTAATACACTAACATGATTTGGCTAAATATAGCTGATTATAGCCATTTGTTGCGTGTACTCTGTACAGAAAATCAGAGCACCCCTTTAAAGTTCATGTTAAGGGGCTGAAAATTACGGATATGCCTTGTAAATAACTTTGGTCAAAAGAGATCCTAAAGTAAACCAGGACTTAATTGCATCAGATAATGTGAAACTTTCTTTCCACGCTACTCCAACGACTTTATTCATACTTTTTAATTCTAGCTTTCTTTTTGCTTTTTCTTTCTCTCGTGTAAATTAACTACTTGTTTTACAGTTGAAATCTACACAAGAAGTTGAGATTATTGAAGATCTATGTTAAAGTGTGTATCAATTAAGTAGATAGTTAAAAGAATTTAAGAGAATCAGAGACTAAATGGAAGGAAATCGGAGCATATTAAAATACTTAATCATTGAGAGATTGAAAATTCAGAAGATGTCCAAAGCAATTTATGAAAAGGGAAATGCTAAACGTCATGAAATTTTATCATGAATTGTCTTCATGAATGATGTGACAAGTGATAATACCATTGACATTCGGTGTATGGGGGGAATCCCACCAATACTAACTCACCATTTAATTGCCACATCATTCAAGATAAAAATTCATGAAATATTTTCATGATGTGTAGCATTGCTCTTATGAAAAAGATCAAAAAGTTCCCTGCTCAGGTATATGTATATGTATATGTATATATATTACTAATAAAAGATCCCGCGATTAAAAGTGAATTTATATAATTATTTTAAGAAACTATAATACCAATAATAAGAAAATAAAATTACTATTCCAACAACTCTAATATTATTTAAGTGAATTTACAATTAGTTGTTGTTTTATTTTTGAAAATTCTTAACATGTAATCCTTTTTGAATTCCTAAATGTTAACTGATATATATATATATATACACACACACACACACACACACACACACATATATATATATATATATATATATATATATCTTTTGAATAAAGTGCTATAATATAAACTAAAAACAAAAACAAAAAACAATTTCAAGAGAAATTTGGTTCGTGAATGAAATTAAAAAATTCAAATAAAGTAGAGTAAAAAAACTGAACTTACTATTAATTGTGTGTGAGTACTCATTGAAAAAATATTGCAGTCTAGTAACAAGATTCCTTCAAAACAAAATTAATTTGAAAAAAGAGAGTAAAATAAATTTAAACAAACAAAAAAAGCAAACAAAAAGTAAAATAAGTTTAAACAAACAAAAAATTCAATGTAAAAATACATATTTCACATTTCTCTCTATACACACACATATCCTTGCATGTGTTGGAATGAAAACTTGAGATTATATTATCTTTACTGAAACTCATAAAATAATATCCATCCAACAAATAAATCAGTAAAAATAAGTTAACATAATAATAATTATTAATATCCCTAATTATAGATCTGAACCTTAGGGAAAAAAATCTATTACATCCTTTCACTTTAATTGAATATGAGTGAAATGAAATTATGAATGTCAAACCAACACTAAATTCATAAAAATATATAAAAATAAAATAAAATTGTATAGTATAGATTAGTATTAAAATTAATAATCAAAGTATATAAAACTCGGAAAATATATAAAATAAAATAAGAATTTATTGAACAAAATAGCACCGAGTAAAAAATTAAACTCAAAAATTCTATTTAAACAAAATCTCTTTAGTTGTAAAGAAGAGATCCAATTGATACAATCTTAATAAAAATCTACTTAGTTGTAAAGACAAATTTAAACAAAATTAGCAATTTGTTTTTCTATCTTCTCTCTCTAAAACTCTTTCTATTTTACCTTTTCTATACGTAACCCAAAACTTGATAAGAGCTTACTCCTGTAAGTTCTCCATCAATATAATTAGATTAATTTTCATTATATTTTAACTATTATGGTATGAATCTAATTCAATTATGTAAGATATAAATTTGTAATTGGTATATTTCGGTGATCAAAACCTGATTGATCGAGTTGTAATTTTTGTATTATTCTTTGTATCGATCATCGAGAACTTCGAGTTTATATTCAAATGCATGGATGCAGACAAATCAATTAGAACATCATATAGTACAAGTAAGTATGGTGAGGATACTCTGCAATTTTTATTTTCTGAGCCTATTTTGAAAAATTAGGGTTTAAATAAAAATATTAGGGTTTTTCAAAGTAGGACCGGTTCCCAATATTTAGGACCGGTCCAACTTTTCTCGACAGTTTGGTTTCTGCAGGTTTTTACAAAGTCCCACCGGTCCTATTTATTTGGCACCGGTTCCACTTAGCCTGTTCCAAATAGGAAATAACTTTTGACGAAAATTATGATTCCTATTGGGTTTGAAACTTCCTTGCCTATATATATATATTCTTATTTTCTCTACAATAGAGCCCTGAAAAATTAATATTTTTAGAGAGAGAAAGTATATACAATATAATTAGGGCTATATATTTTTAAGAACACACATCCATATTTCACGAGTGATATTAAGGATGATGTTCTACTTCTGATTAGCTACTCAGAGACTACATCAAATCTATTTGCTAATCAGAATATTGGATTGATGGTTCTTCCCTTGCTTGCTTGCTGAGGAAGAAAGGTGACTAGATCGCACTGTGAAGGGAACGAAATACTTGCTGAGTATTTTGGTTCTTCCAACAACCTTTTTGTAAGGATTGTGACGTTAGCCGGAAGTCTGCAACAGTTGGACGTGTTGTCGCAATCATAAGCCTGAGGTGTTCAGTATCAGATCCTTGATAGAGTGAAGAGGGGTGTGAGACTGAAACAGAGTCTGCTGTAGTTTGCTTCATCATAGTGAATTAGTTTCCTGAGGCGTGCTGCCTCCCTCCGTGGTTTTTCTCGTCTTGGGTTTCCACGTATATCTGGTGCATTCTTTTCTTTACTTGCACTTTATTTGTTTACTTGCTTTAATTGTTTGATAATTGAACTTAAAATTGAATTAATTAAAAAATTAAGCAAATGAGCAAGTGATCCTATTCACCCCCCTCTAGGTTCTAAAATACTTTTCACAACCGCTTCCGCACCGCGCAACTCACAAATTATTATAAGCATTTTTGTTTAGCAGTTATGTTTTACATCTAATATCTAGTTGGTACACATGAAAGTAACTTTAATCTCCATATGAAATATTACTGAATTTTTATTGATAATTTAATTTTTTATTTTAAACAGAACTTGATCCAATGGACTATAAAAGAGAATACACATAAATGAAGTACATAAAGAAAGAGAGAAAACTAACATTATTATTGGGTTAATAAGCACCAGTGAAGCAAGAGACAACAATAAATTATAGTGTTAAATAATTATAATAATCAAAATTATTATTGACACGCAGATATGATCATAAGTGGAACCACCGGATTTGTACTACAACCCATAGCAATAACATATGGCTATTATAAGTCCATCAAGCCATCGATTAAACAGATAATATGCAATTCAAAATATATATTGGGAACTTTAAGCATTCTATAAAATACCTTACCTTCATTAAACTCGTTCACACATACGTATATCATAAATTTACAAAGTTTGATACCATGCATTGTGGATAGAAACCGCATGCACCATTGCTGATCTACTAAGATGTGTCATTAGAAGTGACCTGTATTTTGGAGTCCCTAAAAGGATTATTTTGAAGAGTTTGTGTTTAAAATGGAATTTGTCAATATTTTAGAATTAGAATTAGAATTAGAATTGTTGTTAAGTGTATTAGGACTCTAGAAGAATTTATTAATAAATTTGTCAATATTTTACAAAATTAGAATTGTGGTTAAGTATATTGAGACTTTAGAGAAATTTATTAATAAAAGAGTTTTTATAGAAGGGAGGTGATATTCGCACTCCACTTTCTAGGTTTACACCTCACTTGCCTTTTTCTTTAAATGAAATGACAAGAATGTCTCAAAACTAATTAATTGTCACGCCCCAATTTTTAACACCCAGTTAAGAGCGAGAAAAATGGGGGTGAAATGTGAAAGTCAAATATTAAGATTTCTCATTACTAGTTGTGCTCTGATACATCTCACATCTCTAATCTCATTATGGTATACCATGTTCTGATACCAAGTTGTCACAACCCGATTTTCGTTTCCCAAAAATCGGAGGTGACATCATCTATTAAGCCCTAATGGATGTCCATCCATGTACATTACCACGAAAGCTTAAATTACATGTACACGTACACATATACATGTACATTGCAAACTCAACTAACCCCAATGGGTCTATTACATTATGTCCCTTAATTCTCCAATCATATCTCAATGTCCCACCCAGCCACACATTATGATGTATCGTAATATTGGTTACAATGCATTGCACATGTTGCGAAACATATTGCGAAATGCTCTAGAAATTGACCCAAATTCTCACCTTTTTACAATGCATCGCCAAAGGGCTTAAGATGCATCACCAAATAACGATGCATCGTAATAGGGATTACGATGCATCGTAATCACTCAAACTGATACAATCTCAAAACCTTCAAGTAACTACAATCAACATTCTACCTATCAAATTCTCAATCCGCAACATACATACATCCCCTATATTATGAAAGACATTGAAATAATCCAAGACATATTTCACATGGTCCAAATACGTTAATTGAATCTCTAATTGATCAACCCCATAATACATATACATTGAGATTCAACTATGCACCATACATTATATTCCTCAGAAGTTAGACATAAGCCACATGTGGCAATTACATTTGAGATATACATACATGAAGATAAATCAAATGCAAATACAATTCTAAGAAGCTAATCCACATGCCACAAGTTGGCATGGACGTCTATACACATGTGTGTGAGATATAAATTTATAATTGGCATATTTCGGTGATCAAAACCTGATTGATCGAGTTGTAATTTTCATATTATTCTTTGTATCGATCATCGACAATCTCGAGCTGATATTCAAGTGCATGGAAGCTGATAAATCAGTTAGAATACCATATAGTACATGTAAGTATGGTGAGGACACTTTGCACCTTTTAGTTTCGAGCCTATTTTGAAAAATCAGGGTTTAAATGCAAAATTTAGGATTTTTCAAAGTAGGACCAGTCCCCAATATTTAGGACCGGTCCAACTTTTCTCGGCAGTTTAGTTTCTGTAGGTTTTCAAAAAGTCCCAGCGGTCCTATTTATTTGGCACCGGTCCCACTTAGCCTATTCCAAATAGGAAATAGATTTTGACGGAAATCCTGATTCCTATTGGGTTTGAAACTTCTAGGAAAGTTCTATTTTGGTATTTAACTTCTTTTCCAAGTAGAATTAGAACTTCCTTGCCTATATATATGTATCCATATTTTCTCTACAAGATACGCCCTGTAATATTATTTTTAGAGAGAGAAAGTATATACAATATAATTAGGGCTTTATATTTTTAAGAACACACATCCATACTTCACGAGTGATATTTAGGATGGTGTTCTACTTCTGATTAGCTGCTCAGAGACTGCATCAAATCTACTTGCTGATCAGAACATTGGATTGAAGGTTCTTCACTTGCTTGCTTGCTGAGGAAGAAAGGTGACCAGATTGCATTACGAAGGAAACAAAATACTTGCTGAGTATTTTGGTTCTTCCAGCAATCTTTCTGTAAGGGTGGTGACGTTAGTCGGAAATCTGCAGCAGTTGGACGTGTTGTTGCAATCATAAGCCTGAGGTGTTCCGCATCAGATCTTTGACAGAGTGAAGAGGGGTGTGAGACTGAGACAGAGTCTGTTGTACTTTGCTTCATCATAGTGATTTGGTTCCCTGAGGCGTGCCGCCTCCCTCCGTGGTTTTTCCCGCCTTGGGTTTCCACGTATATCTGGAGCATTCTTTTCTTTTTACTTGCACTTTATTTATTTGCTTGCTTTAATTGTTTGATTAATTGGACTTAAAATTGAATTAATTAAAAATTAAGAAAACGAGCAAGTGATCCTATTCACCCCCCCTCTAGGTTCTAAAATACTTTTCGCAACCGCTTCCGCATCGCGCAACTCACAATATGATCCAGAAGAGTATTATTCTAACACTAAGCTCTACTCACGGTTGCTCACCATCAACAATCTTCTTGTCATGTTCTAAAAGTGTTAGTGTAGGGGGATGAGCAATTTCAACGGCTCAAGTTTAACATATTGTGTAATCCATTCAAATCCACATTTCATATTCAATGCATAAACACAAAATCATACTTCGAAAAATTACGTGTCATGCTTTTTAGCATTCTAATCACAAGTTCACATTTTTATTCAATTCGTGACATATGCATCAATTTTAACTTGACAACCACATAAACGCAATTCATATTTGAAGCACATTCCATCATATTTAAAACATATGACATAACCAAAATTGGATAAAAATCTACACAAGTTATGTAAATCACATAATTACACATGAGACTTAAACGCCCTCAAAATTAGTTCACACTCACACACACAACAAGATAAATATTGAAATCCCATAGCTCAAGTTCCTGGTTATTATGGGCTACTACCAACATTCTTGCGCAAGTTTGAAGACTTTCAACCTCCAGGGATATGTTCTCTGGCTACTTTGTCATGAGCCACCTCCAAGACACACCCCACACTCATATAAAATATGTCACATTTTGTATCCACAATCATAAGTCACGATGCATTGCACCCAATTCATGTCATAGTTCAATTCTAGCATGTCATGCAAAAATCATAAGAACATATTCGTATACCTCACCCCAAAACTAGGTTTTTGTCAATTTTCCCAAAATCCCTCATATGCAATACTTACACCATTTTGTACATATAAGCAATCTATGTATTATAAAGCATAACTAACCATTTTGAGCAAGAGGAACGTATATACATCATTCTAAAACATAATTTTCATCACAAAAACATACACTTTCATATATCACATAAAAAGAAGACATTTATTTTATGCTTAGACATGAAATTTTACTTGAATTAGAAGAGACAACACACACCCCCTACCTCAATAGCTATAGTCTCAAGCTATCCTATACTTTCACCAAGTGAAACCCTTGTCGCGTAGAACACATTTTCCTTCTTTGGTGTCTTCCAAATCAAACTCTAACACCTTCTAAATCTAAAGAAAAGAAGAAGAACACAAAGAAGAGAAAAGGGAGAGCTTGGTTGGCAGTTTTTGTCATGCCCCAATTTCTGACTCCCAGAAATCGAGAATGATTAAGTCATAACCCACACTCCAAATCACAATTACTCTAAACTTGCCCAAGTCTCCTTAATGGGACTTTTGGATTCATCTAATTTCAATCATCATCATTATAACACAGTGGAAGCTTAATTTTACTCACCATAGGCCCCTAAGTAGACCATGTGAACTCTCAATACTCAACAATACATTTTAAGCTCACATTCAGGTTTTGGTTGGTTGACGGATGTCCACCAGCCGGCTGAAACTTGGGCAATCTATAAACTAGATACCCTTCAATTTTAGTCGGTTGGAGGATGTCTTTCGATCGGCTGAAGGGTTGTTTTAGTTAGCGAAAACAACTAGGTACCTGTAGAGCCTACAATGCAAACATTCAGTATCTCACAATTTCGATTGGCTGATGGAAGTTTTAGCCAACTAAAACTCTCTAGAACCTGTTTTTCCCTATTTTCAATTCTTAATTTACCCTTCCTAGGGTTCACAACTCAAAGGAATTGTTCCATACATAAATTCCTCCTCGTGTACCACTTTCACTATCATCATGCATGTATAGTCACACAGAAGGGTCCCTTATATATATACAACATTTAGCTCATTTCATGTTTTATCTACTCAATTATGTCAGCATTCATAGACATGTATAAGTGAACATTAAATAGAATCATAAGCCATCATTCTCATCATACATAATCCTCATTCAACCGGTTTATTAACACAACCATTCTCACAAGTTATATATGTGAAAATGAACATAAACGAAGGATTCATCATTTAAACATCTAGCATACCAACATTCTCAATGCCATGCTTATAATATGTGAAATCGTAAGACATTAACAACACATATTCAAAACCAACATTTAAACGTATGCAATCATAAAGCATAAACGATACATGTTTCTGAAACATAAATGGTCATTACATGTTTGTCACGTGCACATAGTCCACAAATCGAACATGCATTTAAATAAAGTAAAATAAGTCTTTAAATGAAAACCAGCTTCCTCACCCTTTACCAATGTACTATTGGGGAGACTCCATAACATCCTTTCCATTTTCTAAAAAAGTTAAATATCATGGGATAAGCAACCACACGCTTAGTGGGAATATCTAAAACACCATTCCTCAAGTTCTATAAATACCACATAAATATACATTTGCATTCAATCATGTTAAGCAAATATTCACATATCATAACCATATCATAAGCAATGTATAAAAGTGACATAATATGCACAACTCCCTCATCCTTTCAACACATCCATTGGGTTTTGACTTTACGCGCCCAATCCCACCTAACCGACGTTCCAAAGCTGGTTTACCTCATCAGAAGACCTTGTTTTAGAGAGTATTCTCTTCCATTCTATTCTAGAGCCTCAATTACGAATCACTCCATAGGGTTCTAAAGCCGGATTGCCCTATATGGATTTATAATAAATATCATGCCACCTCAAGAGGGCTCTCAACCCAATTGAGCTCACCACCCTCACATGCCAATGAACATGCACTCTACATGTTCAAACTAATGTGCATATACAAGTCAAAAGTAATGAAGCAATCAACTATCATGCTTTGTACAATTCTTCATTTAAGCATCACATACATACACATTGAACATGTTACACATCTTCCACATTTCATATCATTTCTATATTGACCATTAAATCATATTTTTCACTTAAACATGCTTCCAAGGTAATTCATCAAACACATAAGTGTCACATTCACAACTATACAAGATTTGCACATAATTAATTCGCAATTCAATCCCAACATGCTTATATAATCATCTAAGGAAAACATAAACATGTAACCATCATTTCCAACATTGAGAATTCACTAATTGGAATAATTGAGCATGCTTTAATATTAAAGAACATTTAATTATACCCACATACCCAATTGGTTGCCTTAACAACCAATAAACTCACAAAAACTTTGGATTCTATGGGTTAGGCATCCCTACCTCAATTTGGAAGAGATTCCAAATAATTTTTTCCATTTTCTTACAAAATTAAATTTCTCTAAAATTAATTCTAAACTGATCAATCTCAAGCCCTTAACGCGTTGACTGTTTCTCTCTTTTTTCAGCATCACCCAATTCCCGGCCTAAGCATCTCAAATTCAATGGAGTAGTGAAAAAGAATATGTAGAGATATACATGTTGTATCTATATTTCTCTCATGACTGATGGAGAGAATGAGAAATAAATTGAGAAATCTGTAACTTTGCTATTTATAGGTTATGTCATTTAATTACAAAATGCCTCTACCTTTTCACTAAACTTTTTTGGACTTAGTTTTTGATTTCTGTAACTCCGATTGACACAAAATCAACTTCGTAGTGCGTCAAATATTTTATTTAAGCTACTCTCTGAATTTGAAGTCATTTCAACACTTTTGAATTTTCTAGGCTCACAGGGCCCGCATCGTGGGTCAATTAGACCTGAAAAAGTCAACTTTTGTCAAACACTCCGAAAACTGTCCCGAACCCTTATACAAGTCTTTAAGCATGTATTTTATATTTAAAACACATTTATAATCATTTAAATGAAATAAAAAAAAAAGCAGCCAAAAATTGTCACGGTTCTTAGAGTTTTAGAGAGAGAAATGAGCTATAAATATCTATCTCTCAGATATTTATAAGTCCTACGATGTAAAAAGACCAAAACGCTCTTAGTCACTTAACACACCTTCCTAACCTCTATTTTCGAATCCGAAAGCGGTTATGGACTCTAAATCACTTTTACGTCTCTCCAAATATTCTAATTGGTTTATAACCAAAAAAGAAAAAATTTCAGGCCCACCCGACCCCTGTCATGGGTCGTTATCAAAATTTCAAAATGAGCCGAATGACTCACAAAACTCTCCGAACCTCCAAACTAGCTCTGACATATGTAAATCATACTTTAAACATATGCAAATCATTTAAATTTCTATTTTAAAAAATAAATAAAATAAAAGAAATTTTTTGGATCTCTACATTAATGCATCATTCTTTATTTTACAATACTATAACTACTCTTTATACTATAAACTTCAACTCTTTTTACATTCTTTACGAATAAATTTTTTATTGAGCTGTTATTTATTTATGTACTTTTTTTTATTTGGTCAAAAGAGATAACCATATTTTGATAAAAAAAATTTGGGTCCTGTCAAAAGAGATAATTTAATTGATAAAGATAACTTCTTTTTTTATACAGTCAAAAAGATACTTTATTCAATATGGATAATTTTTCCTCGGTACATTAAGAGAAGATTTATTCAACAGAAATAATTCTTTTTGGGATCCTCTTTTCTTTTTGCCTATCATACTTTTTTTTCGGTCCTATCAAATGAGATATTTTATTCTAGCAAAGATAACTTCTTCTTTTTTTTTTTTTTTTGCGTAATATACTTTTTTTTTCTGTTCATGTCAAAAGAGATAATTTATTCAATAGAGATAATTTTTGCATTTTTTTTTTCAATTCCTATAAAAAGAGATAATTTATTCAACCGATATAATTTTGCTTTTTGGTCTTGTCAAAAGAGATAATTTATTCAACATAGATAACTTTTTCTTCTTTTTTTTTTATTCTGTGAAAAAAGATAATTTTTTTGGTATTTTTTTTTATTCTGTCAAAAGAAAATGAAAAACATGAAAGATTAGAGACATAGAGGAGGATATCTGAAAGGGTAGTTGTGTAATTTGAAAAAATATAATTATTTACTTGTAAAGTTAAGGTTAAAATGTCATTTCATTTAATATAGGAGTGCAAAATGTAGAAAGTGGAGTGCGGATATCGTCTCCCTTTATAAAATTAAATGATTTGAATCAACTTGTACTTTTAATAATAGTATAGATATATTATATATTTCTTTACTTTGCTGAATCTTTTAGTTTCCTTATTTATCTCTTATATTCTCTATTTAAACTTACTTATTTAAGGACTGATCGTAATTTAAAACATATTTATTAAAATAATTTAGTTTTTCCAAATAGTATCAAATTAACCTAAATTTGTCCTGTAATTTCTTTTTACTTTGTCCGAGGATTAGGAATGACGGCACTATGGTCACCCACCATTAAACAACCCGATGGTAAAGGATGAAAAGAGCCGTCAATTTGTTAGGTATGATTGAGACTAATGAAGAAATCTAAACTAGACGGGCTAGTTGGTATGATCCTTTTTTAATAAAAAAAAAAAGTACATAACATCAAAAAAAAATTTAAATAAATTGACACATTTAATGATATATCAGTTTGTAATCGACGGAAACCATCTAATTCCTAACTATCTTAACAATTTCTTCGTTACAACCCGTCTTGTAGCTTTGTCTCAATGCTCAACCAATTACTAAAAGGTCCAAAACTACTCTCTCTCATGTGACTATTTAATTAGCAATTGAAAAATAGAAAATTTGTGCCTACCCTCATGAACTGATGATCTCTCTTTGTTAACTTGCATGCGTGCGCGCGCATATATATATATATATATATATATATGATTTTTTTAAAATGAAAAATAAAAAGCAAGCAGAGATATACTCATTCACAATAATGTCCCTTACTAACACTGAACCCCATGGCCCCTCGGCTAATTGTTTTGAAATTTTTTTTTGGAGGTCGTTTTTAGATAACTATTAATGGTGGGTTTGAAAAAAAAAATTACTTTCCCCATCCCCCAAAACCTTTTTGAAAAATTTATATATCACGCCTCCAAATTTAAATACAGGAAACTCTCGTCCCATACTTAAATCTAGTACATGACTTATATACAACATCCACAATCAACTTTAAATATTAAATGAATTCATCTTCATTCAATAATTCAGTTAATCCAACAAATTCATAAACCTATTCCATGTATATAAATTCCACCAACTAATATCTCTCTCATTACATGAGTCTCAATAGCAAAAATACTAAACTAACAAAAAATAAATAAATAAAATAAAACTAGTTGATCTCCATCTTCATCATCTATCTTTCCATCATGAACAAATCGTCGGGTACCTAAAAGTTGTTAAAAGGGTGAGCTCACAAGCTCATCAAAAGTATCGCTAAACACAATCACTAATCAACAAATTAACCCAACTTTATATTCTCATATATAAAAGTAACTCGCAACAACCATTTTTATTATCTCAAAATCAATTAATTAAATCAACATCAATTAACATATAAAAAAAATACACAATCTCATATAAGATACATTGATCATGTATAACTTGTCTCAAGTCATTTTATGAATTTTCATACGTTGCCATCGTTTACCATATCAAAACTCAAAGTTCTCACAATTTAATTTATGTCACAATTATCTCAATTATGAACTATAAATCAATTAACCATCTTGATTAATTCTTATTAAGTTCTCACATATCTCACCTGAGCCCCGGGCTCCCCTCCAATAAATGGCTAGCTCAGCCAACAAAATGGTGTGCATCGCATAATCTCGAACTATCGAAGGTCACACATGTGGCTGGATTTGTACGTCTACTTACCCAGATGGTCCCGAACGACGTTCAAATAATAAGGACACACTCAACCCTATAGCCATAAAAAAGGATAGTGCACTTCCAAATAGGCAGGTCCCGGACCATGCCGAACAAGTCCTCATAGGGTTAGTCCCGGACTACCCTCCGACTAATCAGATAACCTCCATTAATTACCAATTATGTTGATTTATCAAACATATGTAATGTTTAACAATTTTAATCAATATTCAATGTGTTCCTATACATTTTAATAATCATTCATGACATACCATACAGAACCATTGACAATAAAAAAATTCATAAAGATTCCTTGCCATCAAATATAGGTCTCTCTAAAATTTCAGAACCTAACTCTTTACCATTTCTCCGTACTCTCCAATTAAGTACACCAAAGTATTACTTTTTCGGGTTTTAATTTGGTTAACTACTTGATATTTACCTAAACTCTAGAATTTCAACACAATTAGGTTCATTATGCAAAAACCTATTATTTTAGAATTTTTCATAATTTTCATAATTTATAAAATATTTTCCCCTAATTTTTCACAATTTAAAATCACTTAAAAATTTATTAAATATGTTATTTATTTTAGATGAACACCGAGAGTTATCCCAAAAATTAAGCTCGAAGAGTAAACCCAAATTGCCAAAACTTAACCCCAAATCCGCTTGGAGTGACCTACACTCTCTCTCGTGCCCCTCCAAGGCTAAGTCACCATTTTGTTTTTCCTAATGAAGAATATAAACCCAGTAATTCTAGGTCTATGAACTGCCAATGTTAAACCCTTAAATCTGACCACAACATACATCAAATTCTACCAAAATATTAGGTCTTCAAATCTAGAACATAAAACACGCAAGTAAATTCCTAATTCGTGCTATATATATATATTTAACCCAACCCAATTTTCAGCAATACCCATCTTCAATTATCTTGTAGATTTATATACTCACAATATGACACTAACATAATCTGATGTGAATCCCTAATCCCAACATGATGTAATATGCATGTGCATATGCATATACGGTATATCTTATATAATATGCTTCATGTAAGTTCTACATAGACCCCATAAATATGCATTTGTTATGTGTACCACTTATACATACATATTCTTTTAGTAGAAAAGTTTGTTCATGACGTTACTAATAAGTTCCTTCACCCATGCCTAATTAATATGGTTGTTTAGTCTATATATATATATATATATATATATATATATATATATATTCAAACACACACAGACCAAATAATCTATGTTATATGTTTTTGTTTCAATGCTACTTAACTACTAACGCAATCTCACCTGTACATACATATATATAATCTGCTATACATATATACAATCTAGAAATCTGTGGCATATATATATATATATATATATATCCAGGTGCTTTTCCATTATAGGACTGCTAATCTGCGACAAACATTTCAAAATTTTATTATTTTCTCTACCTTGTTCTGGCTTCAAATGGCTTAGAGTAGAGGTGGCAATTCTAACTGTCAATGTGGCCTAAACTTATGCAATTTAAAGTTGCCATATAAATCATTATTGGCCTTAAGGCACCCTAACTGACGTACAATCTATATGATGTTAACTGACAACCGAAAGTTAACAGTCCAATTTCATGTTGGGTTTGGTGTGTATCATTTGTAGAGGTTTACTATTTCAACCAAACTTAAACTCTTCCCGACCACCCCATTGTTGTCGGTATTTAAGATTAGTAGGACATTACTATTATATCACATTCACAAATGGATCATCATGAAATGAACCTTGAAATTTTGCTTGGAATGGTTTCTTAGAATATCTTATTGGCAATGCATGTTTTTCGTTATGTTTAGATATACGTTGCTTAAATTGAAAGGGGTGGGTTATATTAGTACTATAGTTTGATTTTTCTAAATATAATTCTTAAAACATGTAAATTACATTTTGGATATCTTTGTGGTGTAATAATATTTTACAAGTTGATTGGTTTGAAAGCAGTGCGCAAGCATCCTTAGTTTTGTAAATTGTTGATGAATCTTAATTGTTTTCCTATTGATTTTATTTTCATGAAACTTTTTTCTTTGTGATGGAATTTATTTGTGTATGTTGTAAATAGTGTTGTTTTGGTTCTTTTGACTTATACATGATTACTGATATATATGTTTGCATCATCACTTTAATGTGTGGTAAATTTTATTTTTGTATTATTTATTTTATTTATCTTATTAAGTTGTAGATAATAGTATTATAATTGGTATTATTAATAGGTTATTATTATATGTAAATGAATAAAATTAATATATTTAAAAATAATAATAGAAACATTCGCCACGAAGTCTAGTTGTGGCGATTAAAAACATTATTGCCACAAATATATTTTGTGGCTTATTGTTGTTATTTGTCACGAGATTTATTTGTGGTGATCAAATTATTATTATTTTTATTAATAATAGAATAGTCACAAATTAATTTCGTGGCAGGAGACAAACTTTGTGCCACAACAAATAATTCTGTGGCAAAGAGTGGAATTAGCGACGACTAGTTCCCGTATTGAGATTGTTAATGGCCACAAAAATATTAAAATATAGCGATGAGAAAGTTTGTGGCAAAAGGACATATTTTGTCATGAGTTTAAACTTGTGGCAAAAGGCTTGAATTAGCCACGATTGATTCTCACAGGAAGAGGGTTAATGGCCACAAAGACATTAACAATTGGCTACAAGATAGTTTGTGGCAGTAGGACTTATTTTAACATGAGTTCAAACTTGTGGCAAAAAGTTTCACATTTTGCCACAAAAATTTTTAGTGCGTCTTTCCTAATGACATTTTATGATGGACCTATCCCCATGACTAAGCCACAAAGCTTTTTGTTGCAAATATGTTTTAGCCACAAAATGTATACTTTTTTTGCCACAAAATGACTTGTGGCAAAAGGCCAAATTTGTTGTAGTGCATACACGTAATATATCATACATTGCAACACACAATCTACTACCAAGGTAATAATTCATGGGGTATAATGATGACCCTACACACTACACTCCCCCTTAGGGTTCACTACACAGCACTAAGAACATGCCTTGTTAAAACCTTGCTAGGAAAAAAGATAAAAATCTAGTGAAGGAAAAAGAATACAATATTTTTGTTTTTGAAAATGGTGTTGCACATGCTAGAACTGCCATATTAAAATTTTTCCAGGAATATCCACTAGAAGAAAACCTTGGTAAAGGAAAAAGAGTACAATATATCAATACCTTTTCAATTAATTTCTCCCCCTTATAAGCATAATAGTTGCATTGATTCATCATGAAAGATTCTTAAGTTAACACATTCCAATTTGCACAAGCTTCTTGAATGTTGTGGTTAGTAGTGCTTTAGTGAATAAATCTGCTTAATTATCACTTAAATGTATATATTGAACATCAATATCTCAGCTCTTCTGGAACTCATGTGTGTAGAAGACTTTAGTGAAATGTACTTAATTATGTCACCTTTGATGTAACCTCATCTTATCTATGAATACACGTGGTTTTGTCTTCATATAATATTGATGGACTATCTTTTATTGAGGAGAGTCCATATCGAAAAGATAATCTGCATTTGTGTACTCAATTAATTAGGATTATGATGCTCTTGAATAAAATAATATTATATCAATTGTTCCATGAAGGTAACACAAAATGTGCTTGACATCATTTTAGTGTCTTCAAGTTGGTGCAGAACTGTATCGTGTTAGTAAGTTGACTAAAAGTGCTATATCAGGTCGGGTGCAATTTGCAAGGTACATAAGAGAACCCGTTGCAATGAGAAATGGTACCTCAGGACCAAGAAGTTCTTTATATTCTTCTTGAGAATGAAAATGATCTTACTTAACATCTAGCAATAAGACAATCATTGGAGTGCTCAATGGGTGAGCTTTATCCACACAAAAGGGCTTCAGGACTTTTTCGATGTATTTTAATTGATGGATAAGAATTTCGTTTAGTAAATGTTCGATCTATAGGCCAAGACAAAATTTTCTTTTTTCAAGATCTTTCATTTCGAATTATTTCTTTAAATAATTAGCAGTTGTGATTAGCTCTTCAGAAGTTCCCTCAAGATTTAAATTGTTAAGATATACTACTATAATTGCATATTCAAACTATGATATCTTAATGAAAATGTATGAAAAAATTGAATTATTCACATATCTATCTTTCAATAAATACTCGCTCAAGCGATTGTACCACATGCGTCCAGATTGCTTCAATCCATACAAGGATCGTTGTAACTTGATCGAGTACATGCTACGTAGTTTTGAGTTATTTGCTTCTGGCATTTTAAATACTTCAAAGATTTTCATATAAATATCACTATCTAGTGATCCATATCGATATGTTGTAACCATGTCCATTAGCACATATCCAGCCATTCCAAGATTGTCAAACTGATCAAGAAACGAAATGTGATTGCATTAATCACATGAGAGTATGTCTCATCATAGTTAATACCAGGTCTCTACGAGAAACCTTGTGCCAAAAGTCAGGTTTGGTATCTCATAATCTCATTTTTCTCATTACATTTTTGTAAAAATACCCATTTGTATTCTACAAGCTTGACATCTTCAGTTGTCTGAACTACAGGTCCAAATACTTCACGTTTTGCTAATGAATTTAGCTTCACCTATGTTGCTTCTTTCCATTTTGGCCAACCATTTCTATACTGACACTCTTCGATGTTTTGAGGTTTAGGATCCTCATTATCTTTTGTAATATCAAGAACAACAACAAAAGAGAATATATTGTCAACAATAACTTTATTTCTTTCTCATATTTCTCCATAATTTTTTGAGATTCATCATTTCCAAGTATCAGTGCCTCTTTTGGGACTACTTGGTCATAAAATTTAGATTGACCAATCATTTCTCCTGCTCCTTTTGTAACTATGGCCTCTTCAGGAACGCCAATTTCTTTATGTACTTTTTCTTTTAATTTTCTCCTCTGAAGAATAGTATATTTTGCACTGATAGGTTTACCACACTTCTGGCATGCCTTAGATGCATCAGCTATAGTACTAATGTATTGTTCTTCAGGGACATCGATTCATGCTGGAATATTTGCAACTAGTATATGTGATTTTATTACTTTTTCTATGTCAATGAATGCATTTGGCAATTGGTTTGCAATACTTTACAAATGAATGATCCTCTGAACTTCTAGTTCAAAATATCTAATAATATATGGAGAATCAAAACCTACATAAGTGAGAAGTCAGCCATTTTAGTGCTTTGTGATGGTACAATGAGAACATGTACAATGCATCCAAAAACTCTCAAGTGAGAAATATTTGATTTTTGACTAAGTAAGAATTTTCTTTTCCTTAAATGGGCTTTGTATTAAAAGAAATAAAACATATTATAATATGGTATAATAAAAAGAGGTGAAGAGAGGCCTTCACCAAGAAAAGCTTTAAAAAAAAAGTAGAAACCAACAACGATCAAAAGTTGCAATAATATAATAAAAATAAACTTAAAACAATAACAAGAAGTCTTGAGGCCTAAGATTGACTGCCAGCAAACTCTCAAAACAATCTTGAAGGCTAACAACATGAGCATCAGAAGTGAGAGATCCATGAAACATGTTGTTCCTCTCCATCCAAATGGACCATAGCACATAAGAGAAAATACTTCTACAAAATTACGAACATAAAGAATTCCCTTTGATAGCAAGAAAGCAATCCACCAAATCCCAGAAAGACTTTAGTTGAGGGAATGTCCAACCACAAACATCAATGAACCAAACCCAAACAGCCCGAGTAAATTGGCAATGGAAAAACAAATGGACATAAGAGTTATCCCCTCTAAAACAGTCGTGACAAACCGAAGTCAAATTTAAACCTTTCCATAAAAGATTACAAAACAATGGAATGGCATTATATAGAACCAACAAAGTAGTAATTGAAACTCGAGGCCTGTTGCCGCACCAAACCAATGGAAACCACGTAGCAAAATTACCTCTTACCCTACACTTATTCCAAACAGACTTAAAAGTAAACATTCCATGCTTCCAAATGATGGAATACTGCTCAGAATGAACCTTCTTTGAGAGGATATATGATTTTGCAATAGCAAGAAAAGAATGAAGAACACACAAAATCTGGTTTGCAACAATCGCTTAAATGTTAGTGTTTCTTAACAAATCACATTGAAACCTTAATCTATGTCCAAACCTTTGTAATAAGGTCAAATGACAAACCCAAAGATCTATAAAAAGCTTGAAAGAAGAACCATCACCAATACGAAATTCTAAATTAAGAAGCATAAACTCTCTAGCAGCGAAAATACTGCTCCAGATTGCTGAATCAGTAGGTTTGACATTACAGAGCCAATAAGAAGACTTCATATACTTGCTTTAAAACTACATGACCCAAAGAGATTCCTTTTCCCTGCAACAACTCCTATGCAAAGACAACTTTAGAACCTAAATTTATATCTGAGATTCTGCGAACACCCAACCCTTTTTTTGATTTAGGAAGAATAACAGCAGACCATCTCAAGTGATTCATTCTTTTTCTCTCGTAAGAAGACCCCCATAAAGTAATGCATTCAAGGCACTTACTGTGGTTACCGTGGTTGACAACTCCCTAATTGGTTAATTTTTAGTATTATGTGGTAATTGAGTTTAAGTTATATTTTTAGCTTAATTAAAGTAGTTGAATTGTGTTTTTATTAAATTAGCATTAATATTGAACATCCTATTGTACACACTCATACCCAAAATAGTCTAGCAGAATCTTTTATTAAAATCTTCAATTAATTTCTAGACCGTTACTTATAAGAACAAAACTACTTATTTCTTCTTGGGGACATGTCATATTACATGCAACATCCTTAGTTCGCATTAGACTAACTACTTATCATAGTTTTCACCACTATAACTCTTACTTACTGTGGTTACCATGGTCGACAACTCCCTAATTGGTTAATTTTGAGTATGATGTGGTAATTGAGTTTCAGTTGTGTTTTGAGCTCAATTAAAGTAGTTGAATTGTGGTTGTGTTCATTATATTGAATTTGTGAATATGTTTAATAAGTATATGATTAATGGATGGGTTGTGATGAATTGTATATGTGGTATGAAAATGACATTGTTATCATGAGCACTGGAAACATGTCATGTAGATGAGTAAATATAAAATGTTGCATTCATGTATGGTGGTTTGAGTCATCATAGGGTTAGTCTAAGCACCTCTACTAGGCAAGTTGTCATTCCCCTCCCCCCAAAGTTTTTTACAGATAAGGCACCGGCTATGAAGGATGCTTAGAAGTTCCATGTTGGGAGCATTACATAATCTTTTGAGTTTTATATAATTTTATCTATGTATTCCATGTTCGGGGCATCCTTAGAGAAATTAGATTAATGTAGTGGAATAATGAATATTAGCATTAGGAAAAACATGTATCTTCCTTATTTTGGATGTTGTTCCCCATTAATCTCTTTCCTTTTGACTTTAAAGACATGTATATTTTTATTTTGGACATGTATTAGATTATAAATGAATGTATGAGAATTCTCTTTATGTTCATTTTATGGGAATGAATGATTATGGAATATGGAAAATGGTGATTGTTAGTTCACAATTGAGTTGGAATGTTCATGTGGGCATAAGGAGGTTAAATTTGAAAAGTACCAAGATCTGGGTACTTTCGATTGCCTAATAGACCCTATCAACCGGTCAACTAATTTTGAAATGGAAATCTGAGAGTTGAGAAATTTTGGAACAGCTAAAATATCGTTTTGGCTGGCCAAAGATGACTTTCAGCCGACCGAAACAATGTCTTCAGCTGGCTGAAGCTGCTCTAAATGTAAATAATTATTTTATAAATTGAGAATATGACATGCACACTTATAAACCAATGATATGTTCATTAGATTGATTTATGGACACATGCTTTCACATTGTGCGAAGAGTTAAGTGTTTGACTTGATGGGTTCATGAGTGGAAATCAATTTGCTTTCCCGATCCACCACGATTTTCCTTTGCTCTCAACCAGGTGTTAGAAATCAGAACATAACAACTTGGTATTAGAGCAACTGGGTTTGAATACCTTTGGACGATGGGTTAGGGTTAAACAATATGTGTACATGATATTTATGTTTGGGTTTGGAAATTTTGACTTGTTATGTGGATTATGTTTATGTGCTTACCTATTTAAGATGCTAATTATAGAATAATTTAGCATAGCGTTGAGTAAGCATGATAAAAATTAATTAGTTATGCTTTTAGATTTAAGCGTCTTTTTATTGTCTATATAAAAAGATGCTACTGAGAAGAGCGCGGGATAGGGGCGCTAATGCTCCACAAAAGCTAATTGATGGGCTCAATTTATGCGAGACATGGTAGACACTATGTGTCTAATCGCAAAAAAAACTCATGAAGAGGAGGAGCAAATACAACCTAGGGTGGGTCCTAGTAGGATGATGTTGGCCTAGGTCACTTTAAAAGCATAGTCCACCCTCATATGCAGGTGGGTCTGACCCTATGGTGGCGAAAGACTGGATAGATAAGATAACTAAGCTCCTTACTACACTGAAGGTTGAGGAGGACTTGAAGGTGAAAGTAGCCGCCCATGATCTTACGGGCAAGGTGAACCACTAGTGAAAATTCATCGGGAATTACCATGACACTAAGGGAATGGACTGGGATATGTTCAATTTACTATTTTTTGAGAAATATTTTTTGGTGACGGTAAAGGATACCTTGACACAAGAGTTCTTGGATTTGATTCAAGATAATATAACTGTTATGGAATACAAGACTAAATTCACTTATTTGACTCATTTTGCACAAGAGGTGATCCCTATTGAAGAGCTTAAAGTGAAGAAGTTCGTGAGAGGTCTTCGAATCTCTATAAGGGATAGAGTGTTAGTCTTGGGCTTGACAAGCTATATTATGGTGGTAGAAAGACCTTTGATAGTAAAGGAGGTCAACAAGGATAACCATAGGATTCATGATTCAAAGAATTAGGCAAGAATCATTGGATCCTTTCTGGACAATCGTGCAAGGAAGAAGTAGAGAAATAATAGTTCATTTTCACAAGGGCAGTAGTAGGCCTGGTCGACTCCATCCATGATTGTACCTTCAGGATCTCCACAACCTCGAGTGATGTGTTACAATTGTTAGTAGCCTGGGCACTACAAGTCTAAGTGTACTCAAGTGCAGCCTACTTCAGTTGGAGACCAAAAGTGTTATTATTGTCAGCAGATTGAGCGCATCAGCTAGAATTTCCCTTAGAAGAAGGCTATTCAAAGTGGAGTTGGGTCACAGTAACACTCTACACAGCCTGCTACTACGCAGTCTAGTTTTAAAGTATTGCCTCCACCACAGCCAGTACCATCTATGTAATGCTCATGACCACCAGTTAGAGGAGCCATATCTAGTGCTCCTAGCCAGCAGTCTGGATACCAGGGGACTGGGCAGAAGAGTCAGAGAATACAAGGTCATGCCTTTACCCTTATTACAGGAGAGACCTCGACAGGTCCATCAATTGTCCTATGTATATTCTTAGTTTCTAGCTCTTGGGCTAGGGTGTTAGTTGACTCGGGTGCATCTTATTCATTCATATTTGTTGCATTTGTTTGTGCCTTGGGGTTAATTGTGTCATTTTTAGATACAAATTTATCCATTGACTATTATCATGGGAGGGTGACTATATGCACACTAAAGGGGGATTAGTTTTGCTTTGTAAGAGAACGAGATGACTTCTACGTATGTTCTTTGCATAGTCCTGGCGATAGTAAGGGACTTGGTTGATTTTTAGCTACCTTGTTAACGTAAAGATGTGGCACACAGGGAGTTTCCTCGTGTAGTATATGAGTTTCAGGATGTGTTTTTGGAGGACTTGACAGAATTGCCTCTGAAACGTAAAGTTGAGTTTGTCATTAAACTTGCCCCCAGTACTATGCCCATTTCTATGGCATCGTACTAAATGGCACAAGCATAATCGTAGGAGTTAAAGGGCCAATTACAAAAGTTGCTAGACAAGGGATTCATACATCCTAGTACTTTACCCTGTGAGCTCCGATCTTCATTGGTAAGAAGAAAGAAGGTTCCTTATGAATTTGTATAGATTACTGGAAGTTGAACCGAGCAACGATTAAGAACAAACATCATTTACCAAGGATATATGACTTGTTTGATCAACTGAAGGGTTTGAAGTGTTTCTCAAATATTGACTTGAGGTCGGGGTATTACTAGTTAAGGATTCGGGATGAGGACATTCCAAAAGTCATTTTTTGTACCCGATATAGACACTACGAGTTCTTGGTGATGCCGTTTGGTTTTACCAATGCACCAGTAGCCTTTATGGACTTGATGAATCAAGTGTACAGTCCTTATCTAGACAAGTTTATGGTAATGTTCATTAATGACATCCTAGTGTTCTCATCTTCAGAGGAGGAGCATGAGGGTCACTTAAGGATTGTGTTACAACTCCTAAGGGAGAACCAATTATATGCTAAATATGAAAAATGTGAGTTTTGGCTAGTGAAGGTGAAGTTCCTTGGGCATGTAGTGTCAAAAGGAGGAGTTTTCGTGGATCCATCCAAAATTGAGGCAATAATAGGTTAGGGATAACCGAAAAGTGTGTTTGAAATTTATAGTTTCTTGGGGATTAGTTAGGTATTATCGAAGGCTTATAAAAGACTTTTGACGGTTAGTGGTGCCCATGACTAAACTTACTTGGAAAGGAGTTAAGTTCATATGGGACAATACTTTTTATGGAGTTGAAGCATAGGTTGATAAGTGCTCCAATCTTAATTGTTCTCGAACGTAAGTTAGGATACATAATTTATTATGACGCTTCACGACTTGGCTTAAGATGTGTATTGATGCAAATCAAAAGGGTTATGGGGTATGGCTCACGGCAGTTGAAGATACATGATCAAAATTACCTGACTTATGACTTGGAGTTGGCGGTGATCATTTTCGCATTAAAGGCGTGGAGACATTATTTGTATGGAAAAAAGTTTGAATTGTTCTCTTATCACAAAAGTCTCAAATACCTTTTCTCACAAAATATGGATAGAGTATATGGAAGATTATAATTTTAAATTATAATATCATCCAGGAAAGGCTAATGTGGTAGTCGATGCCTTGAGAAGGAAGTCACGTGGTAACATGGCTAACATTGTTATAAGTGAGTGGAAGATGATAAAAGATATCTTATAAATGGGATTGTATTTTAGTGAAGATGGGAACCAACAACCTTATTCACATTTATTGCTCAACCAACTCTAGTCAATAGAATGATTGAGGAGCAACAACAAGATAGTGAAATGGAGCCTATTCGCACTCGAATTTTGAGTGGCAAAGTGGTAGAAGTTGGATAGTTCATTTCGATTGTAGTTTGAGGTTCAAAGGAAAGATGTTTATTCCTTTAACTCGTAGAGATAATGTTTTTAGAGAGTTTCACCACTCGAGACTTGTAATACACCCTAGTGGTACCAAAATGTATCATATTTTTTACTGACAATATTGGTGAAAAAGAATGAAGAAAGGTGTGGCATAATTTGTAACAAGGTACCTCACTTGTCAACAAGTGAAGGCCGAGCACTAGAGACTGACAGGTTTGATACAACCATTACTGGTAGTGATATGAAAGTGAGAGCATGTCACTATCAATTTTGTGACAGGACTTTTGAGGTTGAGGAAAGGCCATGTCGCAGTTTGGATCATTGTGGATAGATTGACCAAAGTGGCTCATTTTCTTCCTATTCATGTGACTAATGATGCAGATGCTCTTAGTTAGTTGTACATTAAGCAAAGTCTTAAGCTTCATGGCGTATCAGTTTCTATTGTGTCGGATAGAGACCTACAGTTTACATTATGATTCTGGTAGAGTTTTCAGACAGTGCTAGATATGGATCTTCATTTTAGCACAACTTTTCATCCTCAGATGGAAGGTCAGTCTGAGAGGACCATACAGATTTTGGAGGATATGCTTCGAGCTTATGCTCTAGACTTTCGTGGTAGTTGAGAGGACAATCTTCCACTGGTAGAGTTTGCCAATAACAATAGCTATCAAGCTAGCATTGAGATGGCCCTATTTGACACATTGTATGGTAGACCTTGAAGGTCGCCTGTTTGTTTGTGAGATCCTGAATTTTTTTTTATTTAATTAAATGTTTTATTATTATTATTATTTTATTTTATTAAAATTTTTTATTTTTATTATTTTATTTCTATGTTTAGGATATGTTTGGATGTTCGGGTTTCCAATTTCAAGTATTGGTTTGATCCAGGGCATTTTCAAAGTTAAAGAATAGTTCTACGAAATGGTGGGACGTGAGGATATGTTAGTCTTTTCCAAAAAGATTTGGGATGATTTTAGCATTTTTTTTAAAGTGAAGGGTATTTTAGTAATTTCACATTATGGATGGCACTATCGTAAATTCTTTGAAAAAGAATGACATTGTAGTAGTTTTAGAGTAAAATGGAGGGTAAAAGAGATTTTT
The DNA here is from genome assembly GCA_026545225.1 of Cornus controversa. Classification (NCBI taxonomy): domain Eukaryota; kingdom Viridiplantae; phylum Streptophyta; class Magnoliopsida; order Cornales; family Cornaceae; genus Cornus; species Cornus controversa. The sequence goes on along the minus strand of CM048846.1, from coordinate 29,627,436 downwards.
CACTTGGGAGAGTCTAGAAGCTTCTAGAAAGGGTGGTAGATATAGACGTATATCTATAAGTTTTGAGCTATAAAAGGCAAAATTGCCTTCCTCTCTCCCCATAAGTTCTACTAACCCTTTCTTTTTCCTCTCTATCTTTTATTTTGCTCTCTTTATTCCTCCATTGAAGGTGTTTGAAGGCTAGGCTTGGTCCAAGGTTGTTGTTGGTGGTTTGTGTTGGTGCTAGTAGCATATAAGTGTTTCTTTCCACCACTTTTGTCCATCTTTTTCTTCTACTTCCTCTCTTCATCTTCTTTTTCAATTATTGAAGTTTGAAGAATGAGTGTTGTGTATGATTTGTAGTGTTGGAAGCTTTGGAACTTGAAGGCTTCCATTCCTTTCCATTGATTTCTCCATTAAAGCTTTTGAAGAAAAGTTAGGGTTTCAAATTGAATTTCAAAATTTAATTTAGGGGTTTCTTCAATCCTTCTTGGATTTAAGGTAGGAATGAATCTAACTTCCTTTTCTAATGTTTTAAGACTTTAGAAAGTGTTAGGTTGAGATTCTAACATGGATCGCAAAATGTGTAAATTAAAGTTTACTTTATTTCATAAAAAATTGGGACTTTTGTGTTTTGAGCATGCTAAATATGTTTAGACTTTGGATTATGTCTATTAGCATTGTTAGGGAGGTTTACCATTGAGACATGTATGTCATTGGATCACTCGTGCTCTTACACTCGAAGGAGGCGCCAGAAGTTGTCAAAGCATGATAACTCTAGTGTTGTGTAAGAACTACAAGTTCTAAATTACTTTTATAGTAATTGTGCTAATGATTGTAAATTTATGGAAGTCTTGGATCATCAATTGATGTCTTGGAACAAAAAGCTTAACTTTTGTTTAAGAAGAGTATTTTGGGAGTAAGGGGTAACGTGTATTCTTTGTTTGCTAATGTGTGTTCAAGCATCTTATATTTTACTTAATTAATGTGTATGAATGCTAATGGTTGAATTGGAGTTCATTTGAATTCATTTGGGAACCATTAGGGGTATTTTGGTCATTCATGTGTACATTAGTTGAGAATGCATACTAGGTGGTTATCTAAAGTGCGTAAGTGTTTGTGTACGCAAATTGAATATGTTGAGCATGATAGGCAACACCTAGGAGAAATTATGGAATTTTGACCATACTTTAATATTTGGAACTAGGGTTCCACGGTGCAACATGACTTTTGCATGAAATTATAATTGTTTAAATGTTTTAAATTATGCTTAGAATGTACTAGAGCATGATTTGGTGTTAAATTAATATATTTGATTTGAAAGTTCAAGTATGCCTGCTAGGTAACATATAAATTGCCTAGATGTACTAATTTGGTTAAATTATGAATTTGGTTATGCTTTGATACTATATATATGCAAGCATTGAAATTGAAGGTTTAAAGCTCTACTGAAAAGGATTTGAAGGTTTAAAGCCCTATTAAAAATAGACATTTATCTAAGTGAAAATTTTGCTTGAGGAATGACTCATTGAAAGCTTGGTGCACATAGATGCAAAACCAATGCTATGAGGATAATTATTATGGACATTGTTATTACATTGTTCATATTGATCATTTTTTTTATACTGTTCATATCATGTGTGAGTTGTGATTTTCGAGAAGTTTTAAATAGTCGGAATTGAAAATAGAGGCACGAAGATGCCTGGTGGTTGATAAGTCCACCTGACTGGCCAGTGGTTTCACGTCAACCTGCGGACTAGTAATCCAGAATGACGGAATGTGCAGAAGGACTGTTTGAGGACTACTCTGTTGATGCGTGTGTCACGACTATTTGAGTTGCATGTGGAGTGTGTATGTGTGTGTGTGTCATTTGCACTGCATCTTAATAAACAAACTGTTCATTTCAAGTTTTACACTTTTTAAACCATTATAAATAGGTTTATTATTCCGTTGTTATGAATGAGTTATGGCTTCATTATTTATGGGCAGGTTATATTTCATTCTTATGTGTAAATGTATATTATCGAATACTTGTGAAGCATGTGGAAAGGGAAATAGGAACATGTTAGAAAGAATAACGTTGCGTGCATGTTCCCTTAGGAATTCTTACTTCAGTCTGAAATGTTTAGGGGGGGGGACAGTTGAGTCATTTCTACTGATCCGTCGTTACTCACCCTACAGATGTATCATATTTTTCAGGAAAAATGGACGGAAAGGATGTTGCTTGAGCTCCAGAAAGCTTGAAGTGGCATATTTCTTTTTGGTGTTTTGTTGTTATACTTGCATGTACTAGGTATAACTTGGATAACATGTATGCTACGTTATTCGGGGGCCAGTCTGTTGGCTTAGTACTTCTATACTTGTATGAGATGTTATATTCAGGAGTTTGTGACTTATCTTCTCTGTTGAGCATATTTAGTGTATGCTAATTATAGTTAAGTTGTTTATCGCTTCCGCAGTGATGACTTTGATGTCGGCTCGGGGTCCAGGGTTCGGATCCTTTTCTATTTTTTTCTTATATTTTATTTTAGTCGTAACTCGGGTCTTTGGGATTCGAGACGTGACATTGTTGGACCGAAGTTGGTGAGACAGTGGTCTTGGGATCGAACATAGTTTGAGAGACCACGAAGAAGATCAAAGTCATACGTTAATAATTGGTCATAGCTCAAAGTCATTAAAAGAGTTATGCCGATAGAAGGAGACGTATGTTGGCATTTGAGGTTAGTGACCACGTTTTTCTTAAAATTTTCCCACACAAATGTTTGATGTGGTTTGGGCAAAGTGGGAAGTTGTCACCAAGGTTCATAGAACCTATTGAGATTTTGGATTGAGTTGGTGAGGCTGCTTATCGTCTAGTATTGCCACCACAAATGGCGAGCGTACATAACATCTTTCACGTTTCTATGATAAGAAATTATGAACCAGGTCCTTCACATGTGCTTCATTGGACAAGTCTTAAAGTTGAAGAATATATTTCCTACGAGAAGAGATTAATAGAGATTATAGACTCCCGAGAACAAGTGCTCCATGGCAAGACCATTCCGTTGGTCAAGGTGAAATGCTGATATCATGAAGTTGAAAAGGTCGTGTGGGAACGGGAACAAGAGGTTCATTATAAGTATCAGGAATTGTTCATCACTCAAGGTGTGTTTTAATTTTGAGGATGAAATTCCTATAAGTTTGGGAGGTTGTAAAGCCTTAGAAATTTTCTTGATTTAATTTTGTTTTATAATTACTAAGAATGATTTAGTGAATTAATTTCATACTTAGAGACATTTAAGAGTCCTTATGGTTTTTGTGTTCGGGTGTGGAACCGGGAAGGGTCCAAGTAATATGAAAAGTATTTAAGGGATTTTATAAGTGATGTGGGGGTATATGATCGTGGCTAAGTGTGTCAATTAAAATACCACTTCACAGTAGTACGAATCCTTGTAGGATAGGGCTATTAAAAGGGTGTCAAACCACAGAGACTGTGTTACGGTTGAGTTGGATTTATAGGATTACTTCTAATGAAATTAAAGGAAAGAGATTGCTGATTTTATTTCTAATACTAAAAATTAACCAAATCAATGCAAGTAAATAGAAGCAAGAAAATCTGATAAGTAAAGATAATATGAGATGAATCTAGGGTTATTGACTTCACCACTAACTTCATAATTAATGGCCAATTGAGCTAACAATGGAGCAATTATATCACGCATAAGTAATTTTAGTGGCTACAAGCTCACTTTCAACTATCAAGGGGATAACATATAATTAAAGCTAAGTCATGGACTATCCTTAATTAGCATGCACCATTTACCTATCTACTCTACTCTAGGGTGTAGTATGGTCCATCTTATATAGGCATAATCCATCGAAACTTTAATCATACTTTCAATTAATGCCATTGTGTAATAATCACTCTCATAATCACATAAAATAAGAGAGATTGAGTTTAATCACAACAACAAAATATCTAAGACAAGATAAAAAATCATTGAAATTGAATGTAAACTTTATTACTCAATTCTTTAATAATAGAATCCTCTAAATTACACAATCTATACAAGAATATAAAAATTCCCAATAATTAGAATAATGAAACCATTGATGCTTAGTTTGGGCTACATCAAAACCCTAGTAGAAGAACTAGCCACTTAAGGTAGAAGAAGACACTTCAACAGTTGAGGAAGAATACGTCATGTCCATGGAAGTAGTACTACGCCATGTTCTCCAATATTTCTTCCAAGCTTCCAAGAGAACATGAAGTGTCCTAACCTAATTAGGAGAGATTTAGGGTTTTCCCGCAACCCCCAAATAGGTGGATTTTCCTATTGAGCCTTGGCCTAACGTTTGACGTTTTAAACGTCCGATTCATGGAATTTTCATGAAATACAAAAAGATCCAGAGGTGAATTTCATTCAACCCACTCAGGAATTAGACCGTTTTGATAGTCGAAAATAAGAGTTACGAACAGTTTACCAAAATAGGATTAAAACTGTATTTCGCGTAGAATTAGATTTCAGCCCGTAATCTCCTTAAGTAGTTGCACTTCTCTTAGGCATCTTCCTTGGGTTATTTTGAGTTGAAATATTGAATTGAATTGGTCCCATTGATGTAGACTTCTTCTCACCCTCTTGAATGTCTTCTTTCAGAACCCAAAAATCATGCTTTGAGTGAAATTACTATTAAGGACCTGAAAATAAGAAAAACACTAAAACAGAGTAAAAATCACAAATAATTTACTACTAAGAAAATAAAATATGCAAATTAAGAGGCTAGAATGCGTAACATTCTATACTTACATATTGCTAGCCCCTTAGCAATAGAATAAAATAAAACCACAATAAAAGAAATGAACAAAGCACTAACTAAACTACCCAACTCCTATTTCGTGGGAGTAACAATTGCATTTATCATATGCAGCAAGACTTTGAACTCCTAGGTTACCCTTAGTGGACGAGTTATAGTCTCGTGAGGGTTTCCAAAAATGTTATCCATAAACATTCAAAATTTCTGTTTAAAATATTTATCAAGAAGAATATTACAATATGTAGTTACAGACTTGCATTCAAGAATACTTTCAAATCTTTAAATTCCATAATTCACAGCAATGGTCCCCATGCACAATTTACATCAGCACATCTCAAAGCAACCAACTCTATCTCCCTCATGAAAAGTGAACTAATAGTCCTCTCATATAACATAACCCAACTCTGAATATACTAAGTCACATACCCCTGTAACTCACTAGCTCCCCTTATTGAATTCATACTCAAGACATAAATAGATGACTTTTTTTTCTTTATTGATTTATTACTTATGCAATGTCTTGGTCCATTAAGCACTCTAGAAGATCCATGTAGCAAGATTTCAGTCAGTGACTCTCAAACATATGGCTTTAGAGCACTTGACACCCCAAAGAACCTAATAACTCAAATCATCTAGGTTACAAACCAAGACAACCAATGCTTCATCTCTTCTCACCCCTCACTTTTGGCACGAACACTTAATGCTTACTGTGGCAAGAGGCGAGGTTACTTCATGAAAATGATCAAATTGATTTGCTATTAATTATATATTCCTTTTTTTTCCCTTTCTTTTTTCCTTTTTTCTTTTTGAAGCCAAGTAAACACATCATCAGTATTCATTCTCAAGGGATGCGAATTACTATCAAGCATATGTAACCCAACAACTCATAGCACAATTTTATACCCCATAAGATTATGCTAGTGTGTTTGTGCATGTGAGGAAACTAAAACCAATCACCCCAAGGCATGTCAATGCAAATAATGATTAAAATCACTAAATTCAAACCACGGTCTCTAAAAATTTAAAACATACCCAAGAATTGCAAGTCAAGAACCTACATAAAGTATTAAACCCTTGATTAATGTAAAAACATCCTAACCAAAAACAAAACAAAAGAAAATAATAATAAATAAATAAACTATAAAAAGAACACAACCAAAAATTCCTAGAACACAAGAAAGATTTCATAAAAAATTTCTCATTTCACCCTTCACCAATTAAGCACATAAAAAGGCATCGCCTTACCCCCAAACTTAAACTGTACATTGTCCTCAATGTACATTAAATATAAATAGAGATAAGGGTGAGAACGATATTACTATGAACCCGGAATAGTGGCAAGAAAATAGAGCAAACTAGTAGTATGAAGGTAATGCAAGCACTCCCCTAAACTTGGATGCAACAACTTGTCAAAACAAACCACTATACTTCAACGACCAAGTGAAATGAATGAAAAAATAATAAGGAAAAAAAATAAAAAAAAATAAAATGATGAAATTCAGCTAATACAAATGGGAGAAAAAAAATATTTTTTTAATTATTTTTTTAACTGGGCTATCGATCTCCTAGATTTTGGGCGATGTGTCACCCAAACCTGGAGCAAAAAAATTTCAATATTTTTTTTTTTGAACTTAGGGGTCAGTCACCCAAGGTCGATCGAGACCCCCTTTTTAGGCCTTTTTGGGCGATGGATCCCCCTTGTCCATCTCCCAACCTCCACCGGAAGAATGTATATACTGCATACTAAAAACAAAACACATTAAAAAGCACCTAACTCTGACAGTGTTATACTTCTTGGCAATATTTTGGTTTGTCACAAAGTGATTAGACAACTCTGATAGTCACCAAATATGGATATAATCCAACTTTAGGCCTTAGCCTTGGTATGATTTGACCACTCCGATAGTCACACCTCATAGGGCAATAATGTCACTTACACAGCATGGTTGGACAACTCTGACATTCCATGCACGTTCCATTTTTCCTGTTCCCTCACAAGAACCCCATATATGCATTTTAAACATAATATGTCTAGCATGCCATTTCCATGCTACTCAAATGCACTAGTTAGTTCTAAAGGTACATAACATGCCTTTCTCACCACATAAACACATATATGTCAAAACTTACATATTATTCACATATGCCTACTAATCTCCAATTTAGCATATATAGCTCATGCTTCACCAATGCACACACTTGATACATATAATTAGCATGCACTTTACACCACATTACCAACACATAATCACGTACATGTTTATTATTGCACATAATCACATATGCACAAAAAATTTAGCATAGATGTATTCATGCTCTCAACTTCACACATTTCACATACTAGCCTCTCATGCTATACATATCACAAGGTATATCAATTTTGCATATAATAATCATAGAAGAATGAGAAAACCTCACATCTCAATCCCTCTCACCACTCATATGCATACAAACACACCTTATACCTCACCATTTCACCTGAAAACTTAAAATCGACAACTAAGAGAGGAGAACCCATACCTCAAATTTGGAAGCTTTTCAAGCAATCTCCAAGAATTCAACCGAGATCTATCTTGTCGAAATTCAACATTGTTTGGTTCAAACCGAAGCCTTTGGTGAGCTTTACGCACTTTCCTGACGAATTTCGAATCCAAGTTAAAATACTCTGAAATGTAGAGAGAAGGTGAGGGGATGAAGTTGGGAGAAAAAAGAGAGAGAAAGTGGTGTGAGAAATGAGTTGAGATCCTCAGCCCCAGAATATCTGGGGCGACAAATGACTAAAACACCCCCAAGCTAGTTAACGTAACCTCCCAACCTCCGTTTTCAACTTCGAAAGCTCCTACGGTCTTGAAGTCACTTTCTTAATTATCTAAATATTTCATTTAGTTCAAAACCAAAAATAATTATTTTTTAAAATTTTTCAGATTCTCGGACCCACTCAGACTACATCTCGAGTCTTTGTTTGACTAAAAAGTCAAATTTCTTCAAATATTTTGAAAACTTCCCAAAACCTCTATAAATCTTTTCAAACATGTTTTCCACACTTAGAACATGCTTAAAATTATTCAAAATGCATTTATGACAATTACGGTGCATAAAATGCAAATCGGCTAAAATTGGTCACAATCTCTACATGAGTTTTCATCAAAAGCTCATTACTTTTTTTAGCCACCAATAAACATGATATCAACTTAGAATACTTTGTAAATCATCACTCTCGATCTATACTGCAACTGAGGATCACATTCAAGACATGAAATATGGAGTATGTATTTTCTAACATATCCTCATCGGTAATTTTATCTTCACATAATTTTAATTGAGAGCTAATTTCAAAAGACTAAATTATACTCACTTACAGTTTTAAAATCCTGTAGTCGCAGGTGTATCTAGTCATATCGAGCTTTTGGAAGGATTATGATCTTTTGATACTCATACCATTTCTTCAAATTTTTCCTTAGTGTCAGTAGCTCTTTAACCGTGAGGTACTCAATTTTTAACTCCTCGTAAAGATGATGGCAAAGAAAAATCATTGGTTTTGCTTGGTCCTCCAACCACACTTTATTTTCTTCTTTAATTGTGTTGTATTGATTCATGACATCAAGATGGATTCTAGCATCAAGAATCCATGACAAGTAGATTTTGTCCGAAATATCAAGGGTAACAAATTCAAGCTTATTAAGCTTCGACATTATCAGGAAATTATAAATGACAAAATAACACCATTAGAAGCATATATTCATTGTCGAACTAAGGTATGCATAATAATAAAAAATTAGTCTATGCAAAATTAATGAAACACCATCGCCACTATAACGTGATTATCAATTTAATTGAAAGATATGAAAAACTTTAAAATACTCCACACAAATAAATAATGATAAACTTATTTGTCACAAAAGGAGATGTCGCCTAATGGTGACTTAGTTTGCAAAAATCTTAGATGGGCTGCGCTCCGATTCCCCCAACTATTTATTTAAGGCTATGTTTTGTACAATAGAAAAGAAAAGAAAGAATAACATTAATAATAAGAGAAAAGAAAAGAAATGGTTAGAAATGATAATGTTAAACTTTTATGGTATTTGGTTGATTAATAAAGAAAAATAAAGAAAAAAATAGTTAATATGTTTGGGGAAAGAAAGAAAATGATACTATTTAAAAAATTTACCATTATATCCTTTTATATCTAAAAAAACAAATTTTAGTTTTTACCAAAATAAGGGTAAAGTTGATATTAACAAAGTTTCATTAAAAAATAAAAGCATTTCCTCTATTTTTCTTTTATTTTTTTTTATTTTTAAAATAATAACAAAAATTACTAAACATCCTTATTTTATGTCTCGAGATTTTTTCATTAAAATTTTTTATACCAAACACCAAAAAAAAAAAAAAAAAAAAAACACACATCCCTCCGTTTCTTTCCGAGTTCTCTCACACCCACACACACGTAATACACTATCTACCCCACCACCTCCCACTCACGTTCCTTGTTTGAACTAAACTAATTATTCTCTCCCTCGCAGGAAAGGTGACAACTCTCTCTCATCCACTCTGCTCAACAGTTAACACGATTTCATTACTCTCACCCTCACTCCCTCGATCCTCTCTCCCTCCATTTCATGCTAATTTCACCTCTCCAAAATCAGAATAAAATTTGAGAATATGTTGAGATCTGCCATTTCTGCTTCTCTCACTATCGATTTTCTCTCTCTAAGATCTCCTGAATTTACTTCTGCGGATTACAATTGATCGATTGTTTGAGTTTGGATTCGATCTTGCGTAGAGAGAAAATGAAGATTCCTTGTTATTCGGTGTGTCGGACTCGCTACAACGAGAGAGAGGTGTCCTCTATTGCTTCAATGCGGCCATGGCTTCCGCAAGGAGTGTCTCCCTCGGTTGTTCTTGGTCTCCGATCCACCCACCCTATCGTGCCCTAGGTGCCGCCACATCTCAGTCGTCGGCAACTGCCTGCAAGCCCTCCGCAAGAACTACGTAATTCTCGCTTTAATCCACTCTTTCTTGAACTCGTCCTCGGCCTTCGAGTGCGATTTCACCAACGAAGAGGATGAGAACGAGCTTATGACGACGAGCACAAGTCGAGACGCCGCCGCCGGTTATTTCTCTGTGAAGCTTCTCTCTTTACCTTTCCTCTCTCTGCCCTAAATTATCCGCATGACTGTGGAGATTGACTGTCCAAAGCTCTTGACAATCTATCGATTTAACAACGGGTGGCCATTTCTTGTTCAATCTTTTGTTTAATACACATAAACTGTGAATGGTAGTTCGTATTAATTTTGGATTTTAGTCTTTATACTGCATTTTTTCGTATTATGGAATTCATGCCTTAGAATTGAAATCGTGAATGATGTTCTCATGTAATCCACACCTTTAAATTGAAATTTTGAATTATGAATGACCGTATTAATTTTGGATTTTATTCTTTATACTGCATTTTTCGTAGTATGGAATTCATGCCTTAGAATTGAAATTGTGAATGCTGTTCTCATGTAACCCACACGTTTAAATTGAATTTGTGAAATATGTTAGTTAGTAGCCCTAGTGAATCTAAGTGTTTAAATCAACGAGTCTTATAAAATTTTCTTATGAGCAATAGGTCAGGTCAGTGATTTGTCAAATTAGACTTTTAATATACTAATAGTACCAAAATGTTATTTAAACTCTGATTTATTTACTTCATAAATAAGTAGGAGCCTAGATTTTAAATTAGAGTTGTTTATGAACAATTCTGTTTGTGTAGAGTCATCTCTTAATTTTGATTGAATATGGTACATATCAACAGGTAGAGTTTATATGCAAGGAGAAAGAAAAGCACTGCCCAGTCTCGGTGCTTGATTTCCCATTTGGAGAAGATGATGATGAAGATGAAGCGCAAGAAACTGGAGGTATAAGGGAGCAATATATGGGATATATCTATATATCTATATATATATATATATATATATATATATATATGTTGATTTCAATTCATAAACTAACAAGTGTATCTATTTTTTGTTTTTCATCAATTTCTAGCTGCATTTTTATGCATCCTCTTTATTTGTTTGTATGAAAAGCTAACAATGTTTCCCAAGTAGATATTGTGCTCTAAACCAACAAAATATCTCCAACCACATATTGATTTCAACACCAAAGTCCTGCCAAAGTAGGAGAAGATATCTTCTTTTCTTTCTTGAGTACTACTGCTCTGCCACTGTCCTTGTGGCTGTTTTATCTCCATGTGCATTGCATTTTCTTTTCCTTTAGCTAATATTCCAAAAAAATTAATCACTAGAGAAAAAAGGGCCAAAAACTATGCAACATATACATATAAACATTCATACAAACAAACACATACACAAACATATGTATATTCTTGTACTACATTGGATCATGAGTTTGGGTATGATAATGGTGGAGACAATTTTTTTTTAATTTATTTCTTTTGAAATATTGGTTTCCGGGTATGATAATGGGGGCTTCAGCATCATCAGTGTGGTACAATTTAAGGGTGCTCCATCCATGCAGAGAAGTGCCCATCATAGACTATGATTTGGCCCTCTTGTTCTAGCCGGTGCTCATGCTAGGCATCACTATTGGTGTGAGTCTGAGTGTTGTCTTTCCCTATTGGCTCATCACAGTCCTCATCATCATTCTCTTCTTGGGTTTGCATTATTTTTTTTATGATTCGTACTCCAAGATTGATCATTGGTTTTTAACATACGTCAATATATCTCTGTCATAATCTTTTTTTCTTTTGAATTTTCTTTAGAGGGGCATCATGGTAAGTTCACAATAAAACCCCTGTTTTTTTAATGTTTTGTTAACAAGGACGTCATCAAGGCCTTCTTTTTAAGGCAATGGAAATGTGGAAGGAAAAGACTCTTTTGAAGGTACTTAAAAATTGATGCTGGTTATTTGAACCTGGGATTCTATTAATTAAACTCTTTGATTGATTTAAATCAGAAAAAAAATGAAGTTGAATTGAAACACAGCTGCACAAAGAGTATGGTACATGTAAAACTTGTAGATTTAATATGTTTGGGCTGTCATCACTGCTAGACATGGTGGTTGTCTTTTTAATCTCTTAGCAGAACAACAGAGGAAGATGAATTCCTTTTATACTGCATTTTTACAAGTGTATGACAAGTCATGACATTGCATAGGAGTATATTGTTGTTCATTGCGCATCCAACTGCTATTGGTCAAGGATTTGAATTTTAGAGAAATCAAAGAAAAATTTGGGCATGTATTGATATGTCAGATGTGTTTTAAAGCCATTTGATGTCAGATGTGGTGCCAAGACAGTAAAAAATATATTCATGTTAGAACTTAGAAGTATTGCTGCTACTTAGCCTATTTTTTTCCTTGAACAAATATTTATATTTGTAAGATCCTTGCACCTAGAAGTAAAGAGTTATTTATTTGTGTAATTTTGCAGGGAAAGAACGGTTTGAACTTGTACATCTTGTTGAAGCTGCAGTTAAGGTAAAAAAATTTATATATATAATAGTATTTACTATCAATGAATTAATCATGTTTGGTCTTCATCATGTTTTGATGGGTTGGTAAATTTCCTTTCTGAAGTTCAAACATTTCATTTTGGTAGATTCTGGTAGTCCATGAAAATAGTAGCAAATTCAGAGGCACTGGCATTTGGAAAATGCCCACTGGGGTGGTTGACGAGTTGTGTAACTGGCACTTCAGTGTTCCATCTATTGTTAATAGATTGCTGGGATATCATTTGAAGAATTATTCTTTATATCATATAGCCATCATAGCCTCCTGAATAACCTAAGAACAAAGTAGCATACTAATTTTTCCTCTGTTTTCTTTTTCCTTTCATAGCTGTGTAGACATGGGAATGTATAAATGGTAACATGTTGAGTCTTTATAACAACCATTTTTGCCCTTACTAGTGGCATTGTCAATAGAGAATTTAATCTCCCATTCCTTCGTGGATATTGGCAACTTGCCAAACCATGTAAATATTGAATTATTATGATGGGTTTGTATTATTTTTATTAGTTTCATTGTTGATCATGTGTTTTGTGCGCAACAAAACATAATCTTTGTTATAAACCTTTCACTTTCCAGTACCAAAGAACTGAAATTTTACACTGTAATTTTATTTTGATACAAGTTGCAAACTATGAAAATGGAAATTGTTACATGCTAATTGCTAATTTGGGCTGAACTTTTGTCGCATGGTTGCTTTTAGGCTGTGAGGCTTTTGTCACTACTATTTGAGGAAGAAAGTTGCCTCTGAGAAGATGGATCTCGACGTTATCCGCGATGTTGATCTTAATAAGCTTGAACCACGGGATATTGAAGGTAATACAACTCTATCAATTATAAACTTGATGTAAAATTAGATTTTGTTATAGATTAACTTCTTGTATAAATATAAATGTGTTTGTGTGTGTTCAGCTTATAATGCATGATTCATGACTTTGTGTTTGCTTATATATGGGGGTTGTGATCGAAGAGAAGTGCAAAATAGGATCCACCCCACAAAATGATTGGTACTTCTTCAGTCCCAAAGACAAGAAATACCCAACAGGGACTAGGACAAGTTTGTCAGTGTGCTTTTGAGGGTCCCTTGCCTCGATCTGTTCGGTTTTGAGGTGGGAGTCCTCTTCTTTCACTTCCAGTTAAATTAGTCACCCAGCCTTTGGCAAGTGTGCTTCCAGATAGCTTTAAGAGATGCCTAGAGCAAAAGGAGTTCACATAACTTAGCCCAAGTCATCACCCTTTCATCTAGCCCAAAAGGCTTTTTTTAAGGGGTGGTTGAAATCAAAAGATTAACTGTCAGTAAGGGAGAGAGTAGAACGGGCTAAACCAATCCATCATTGGATTTTCGAGTCGTCAAGTGAACGTGCTCGAACTCCATTTCTTTGAACCACTTTATCAGGTGCTCAGCTAGTGCTGGGTTCCTTTTGTCATGGTCAAACTTGTCCTAGTCCCTGTTGGGTATTTCTTGTCTTTGGGACTGAAGAAGTACCAATCATTTTGTGGGGTGGATCCTATTTTGCACTTCTCTTCGATCACAACCCCCATATATAAGCAAACACAAAGTCATGAATTATGCATTATAAGCTCAACACACACACACATATATACAACAAGTTAATCTATAACAAAATCTAATTTAACATCAAGTTTATAATAGATAGAGTTGTATTACCTTCAATATCACATGGTTAAAGCTTATTAAGATCAACGTCGCGGATAACGTTGAGATCCATCTTCTCAAAGGCAACTTTCTTCCTCAAATAGTAGTGACAAAAGTTCAGCCATGTGACAAAGGCCTTGCAACGTTCAGAAAACAAATGAATGGAAGAGAGTGATAAGGGATTGAAGCCATATGTCTGTGATATATTTCAGGAAGCAAGCCCTCTTGTCGGTCATAACAGGTTATGGTTTAAATGGGTCTACGGTCAAGTTGAAGGTCTGAACATTTCTTTTCAAGATAAATGGTTCTTCAAAAGAAATGGTTTTCAGGTTTCAAACCCTCAAACTGACCAGATCCTGTCTCCCTTTCGGTCTGGTTTTTTTAAATATCCTACACGAGGGACAAAAGAGTTTTTTTATGTCTTACTACATATTCATACCTCTGAAAACATGAATTTGCACCTTCTTCTGGCAGTTACGAAGTCTTAACAGGGATAGGTGTGGTACTGTCCTAAATACATCAAGGAAATCAACCCCTGTGCCTACCATAAGACAAAGTTTGGAGTTGACGTAAATGTATATATGGCAGTTTTGGTTGAATTATTCCCTCATGGTTGTTTTTTGTTATATTCATGAGCTGTTTCACTTCTAGTGCTAAACTTTCAATGATGGTGATTAAAGGGTTGGCTGACTGACTAAGGAAACCAATTAAAATATTTGTTTACATGTCTACTTCGCATTGTATTGCTACCTTGTGATATGCCCTGGGTTTATCTTCGAAAGGACCCTACCTTCTCTTAACACTTGAGATATGTTCATAAAAATGTTCTTTTTTCAAATTCATTTTTTGTTCACACGTGTTTACCGAAAATTTTATTGTGCACACATGTAAGGAGTATACCTGTCAACCGATCGAATTTGGGTTGGATTTGTCTTGATCTGTTCTAAATCCAATAAGGTATATCTGCAAACTGCAATCCCATCCAAGTCAACAGATTATCTTCTATTGAATTCATATTGGATTTTGCAGTATATCGAATATCCAATTTGATGACCTGCTTTATTAAGAGGTTTAATTTTTGTAAAATTTCAGAATATAAATTAGAAAAAGTAAAAAAAAAAAGAAAAGACCAAAAAATACGAACAGAAAAGAGAAGAAAAATTAAATGTTTGATTCTTAGTTAAAGAAAAAAAACATAAAGACAGAAAAAATCAGTAGAGGGAAGAAAGACGTAAAAAAATGAAAAACTGAAATAATTTAGAGTTCCAATACTATGCATGATAAACCTTTTTATAAACAACATTTATTATTATTATTATTTTTGGATAAGGTAAGATAACATTTTTTATTAATTTTTTCATCAAATGCACATCAATTGAATGATATGTAATATATGTATATCATATTATATAGTATATTTGGTTGGGTTGGATTATTATTTGATCGGGTTGACCATACTCTATTCGGTTTGTTAATTTAACGGATTATTGGATTAGATATTAAAGTCATATCCGATTTATTGGATCGGTTTTGAACCATATTCGGATCAAGAGTTGACATCCTTGCAGTTGATATCTTCTTCTAATGTCTATGGTTCTGTTGTTTCATGGGCTACATTGTCTGGAATAGTTTATGGGCACTTTCTCTCTGTTGAGCACACCAATGTCCCTAGCCTCACAGCTATCAGCCTTGTATATATTCTTTTTGCATAACTTTCATAGTTTCTCATTTATGGGCAGCTTCCCTATCAAAAAATTTATGGGCTGCTTCCATATTCGCTATTATTAGCTCTCTTTTTTGTTGTGTTTTAGGGAGAAATTGTAAATCTTGGGGGAGATAGTCGATAATAATTTGAGGGTGTAGCTATTTGACCCTTGTGTAGCTTTTGCGGGATGCATTCCCCGTTTGAACACTTTCTATTGATACTCATAAAAAAAATCATCTTATTCTTAATTTTTTAATTTCTTTGACATATGCTTTATTTTTGTTTTATCAACAAGAAGTTATGTCTGATGATACTGATGAGAAGCTTGAAGATCCTGGTGCCCCCATAGCTGATAATGATGAGAAGGTTAAGTAAAAATTTGAAAGAAAAACGAGATCAAAACAGAGGAAGTAAAATTCTGTTTTCCTTATTTGGCGAGGTTTTGCTGCCTTGGATTCAGAATATTTACATAAAGTAACTTTTCATCTGTTTGCTTGCCCCTTCCTTCAAAGTATTATAATCTTTGTGAAATTTAGTTGACTAATTGAATGTTATTTTCAGGCGTAACACAGAACGTTGGCAGTCGTAATATAGGCTTGGAGGAATTGTTTTGTTATGGCTGGTCACTTCTACCATAGATCAAGCATGTAAATGGTTTAGTTCTCCGTGATAATAAAGTGACTTGTAAATGCTTTTGTCTATCTTATGTTTTCTGTGCTATTTCTGAAATGTTAGGTGGTTTTTGCAGAAGTCACTTGTTATAACTCCTAGAGAGTTGGCACGCAGAAAGGGGAATAGGTGATACATGATGCAGTTACCATGTGAATGTTAACGGTTTGATCCTGTTTCACTTCACTTATTTTGCGGGGCTTCAGGAAATTTAATATGTTAGTGTTATGTGCAACTCTCTTCACTTATTTTGCTAACGGAAATAAGCACTGTCTAGACATTTTTGGTCTATTTTAAGTATTGATTCTGAGGTTATTCATTGTTGTTATATCTTGTCAGGCTATAATTGATGGAATTAGAAATCCTTAGGCATTTAGATATTGCCTTTAGTGAGATACTGAGATCTCAAATCAAGAGGTTATGTATTGTGGCATAGGGCTTTGGGAAATAATGGAAAGTAATTAACAAACTGCTGAGCTAAGACCATTCTAAGTATCATTGAGTATCTTGGGGGGTCTCCAAGTCTTCATAACTGTTTTCTTAGCAGGTTTTCTTTGGATTTATTTCTTCGATGGTTTTTTGTTATGCTCTTACTCTCTGGTCATTCTAATGTTGCCTTCAGTCTCTTTGCAATATCATTTGGTCTTCCACGATTCAGAGCCCTCCCATATGGAGAAGGAAATGTGTAATTATTGGATAGAGACAAGTAGATAAAAGTAGAAGTTTTAAGGAAGAGAGAGTAAATACTGTTGTGAAAAACTGTCGCGAATCAAGCACAATCACGAAATACAACACAAAACAAAACAAGCACAACATATAGGAATTTACGTAGTTCGGTGATGTGCCTATGTCCACGACGAAGATCCGACGAAAGATTTCACTATGCGAAAATCAGTAAATTACGAGTTCCAATCCCAAACCCTAGCTCTCGCTCTCTCACTCTCTTTTTGCGTTTTCAATGTTTTCTCTCTCTCACTCCAAACCCTTGGATGCTCTTATATATTGGGTTACAAGAGAATCCTAATCCGGGTCCAAAATCCGCAAGCAAAAAACGGGTCATAAAATTTTTTTTAGGGGCGCTGCCCCCGGACCCTCGTGGCTTTGATGGCTTAAGGCCACACAAAACCCATTTTTCGGGTCAAAACCGGGTAACAATGCAACCCGGGCCGAGACAAAATTCGGGCGACAACATAACAAATACTAAAAAGGGGTGTGTTTATAGAGAGAAACTACAATTTTAGAGATGTAAGCAAATATCCATAGGCAAGGAGTATTTTTTTTTGGTTGATGATGGCAGTGTCCCTCTGTGCCATGCACTAGACAATTCCAGGAATTTTTTTTTTGGAGGTGGTCCCAAAGGAATTCAAGTGGTAAGAGAGAGAATGAGAGATGATCAAATGGGTTTTCAAATGTTGGTGCAGAACCCTTTGTATGTATGGTGGTGCAAGCAACACGAGACTTGTACACTATCAACTATAGAGTTGGAATTTGGTTTAGTCGATTGCAATTGTGCATGCATCTGTCCAACAGTTTCGATTAATATGAGAAGTTAGAATGCATTTGGGGTCATTAATTATAAAGAAACATGCAGAAATAAAAAACAGCCAAGAAATGATATACAACATAAACTCTTATATATATATATATATATATATATATATATATATAAAGTTTCATCCAAGAAATTATTCATTCATCATCTAGGATATTAGTACCATTAAATTAAACTTCCATCAGTTTTGATAGTCAAGTATGTAATAAGACAATTACCATGAACATGGTTTTGGCTCCTCTCAAGAGCTTAAAAACTGCATTGGCCTTAGGCTAGCAACCACTAACTACTGTCAAGCTACTGAAAGAAAACTAGGATTCTTATTCATGTCTTTAAACTTCTAAGACGATGCACCATCACTAGCTAACCAAAGTCCACAACATTGGGTATTTTTCAAAAAAGTTGTCAAGACCCTTCAAGTTAAAGTTATCTGCCATCACCAGGTCATCCCATTCCCATAACCCACTCTCTTGAATTCCTGCTGTCCACAGCTTCTTGTCTCCTAAAATATCCTGCAACATGACAGTTAAGAGATTAAATACTTAGCAACTTATAATAGGAAATCAAGATTATGCATTTTGTGGTTCAATCTGATTTAATTGTTTCAACTGACCTCACTTGGAATGTTGTCAAATAAAGGGTTCTGATCAGGAAATTCCGGTGGTTGATCAAGAGCAGGCGTGCGATTTTCAGTTGCTTGACTACTTCCATTGTTGTGTATGTTGTTGTTGTTAATGTTTTTTATGTTGTCATTGCTGCTATTGGTGCTACTGTTGTTGCTGGACTCCAATAACGATTATAAAAAAATGGTATAAAACACAATGCGGTAGAGGGACTAGTGTAGCTCAATTTTAATCAAGGGTCAAAAGAAAAAAAAATGTAAATATACCTTTCAAGGTTTGGGTGTTGAATGAAATTCAAGCTCTCGTTAGAGCTGTAATCACCGCTGTTGAACCAGTTACCCTGCTTGCAGTTTAAGTTTAATTGAACCATAGGTGCAATGACATCTTCTCTGATCTGGTTCTTCTGCTTTTTAAAAACAGAAGAAATCCCAAGTAGGTGATTTCTTGATGGTTTGTACTAAATTCATTGAATAAATCAACATCAACATCTAATATCTAATATCTAATATATATATATATATATATAGAAAACTTACCCCAAGTGAGATACTACCACACGATGCTGAACTGTGTATAGTGGATGCTGTTGAATTCCAGAAAGTGCACTGCTTCCAAGCATTCCCTGTAGTCAAGAATGTTAAAGTTTTGTCAATTAAGAATGTGGTAAGGAGTAGGATTCAAAATAAAGGTCTCAAGATTTTGTGATTTACTATTGATTAACAGTTGTATAGAAATGCCATTGCATATGATTTGTTGGCTATCTAAAGCTCTTAGTTTTTGATTTGGGAATGCAGGTGAAGATTGATTAGCTACTAAGTGTTGCTGCTATGATTCTCCAGATGTTGAGGTAGGAATAAACAGGAATATGAGTAGTAATGCTTTAAAATTAGAGATTGTTATTACAAGAAATTGGTACCTGCATTGGGGTATAAGTTGGAGGGATTTGGGATTCAAGAGTTAATGGCACCGGAACTCCAGACTGTTGTACGACGGAAAAATCTGCAATTATTAGGTTGCATGTGCAACTGCTGGATGTCCCCGGTGTTTGATTGCCTACTGGCGTTCTCCTTGCTTGATCGAGTAGCTCCTTAAACATGCTCTTGCGAACCCTAGCCCTATCATAAAATGTTGAACTCCTTGTAATCAGTTAACCTCTCCTCTACAGAAGCTAAATTATGACACTTTTAAGAGTTTGTAATGCTTAAAGAAACTGAGCTAGAGGAAAATGCTTAGATCGGACCATTTTTGGTTTATTTTTTTGGGTAGGTAAGAGTGTATTAGAAATTGTTGATCAGTTCTGCTTGATGGTTCTTTGATATAAAATTTCCTTTTGTAGATTTTAGAGGGATGGTTATATGATAGCTGAACTATATAGCCCAAAAATAAACTTACTGTTAGCAGATAAAGAAGCAAGATAACATATAGACCCCAGTCTACCACACAGCTTAATGTGGGCTGTTTATATGATAGCAGAAAGGTTGGGTTCCCTTACTTGAGAGTTGTAGGAAAATGTCATGCCACATTGGTTCTCCAGCTCCATTAGGTCCATCTGATATGGAAAAACATATATAGTTTAGAAATAATTGTGCAACACTCCTGCTTATTTGACTTTACTAGTTGGGCTGCCTCTGTGATGAAGAATAGCTACCAAGCAATGCATTCTGGTGGGATGAGAAAAAAGAAAATCACAAATATATAAATAAATCATCAAGGGTTAGTGGGTTACATTGGCAAGAAAATTGCACAAGTGGTATCAGCTAGCTTTCTTTTTTTTTTATTTTTCACTGAAGGTACCGTACCTGTATCAGACATTTAACAGAAGTGTCCAGATATTTTTATTTTTGAGAACACTTCTCGGACAGTTCTCGAACATGTGTCAAACACTTCGTAGTAGTGATGTATATTTAAGTATTTTGAAAGATAATTATATGCGATTAAATTATGATTAAAAATCTAAGCTAAATGTGTAGATGACTAAATAAGTCTGTTTGTTTAATCTATTTTAGTATATAAGTAGTGGAACCCACTTTTTTAGCCATGACTTTTTGGAAAGACTGCATCAGGTTTCTCTCACACCACAAGAGTTGATGCAGAGAAGGCTCTTGTTCTTGGTGTGGCTCATAATCCCTAAACATTCCCAAAGTAAGAAAAACATGGAATTATAACAATGATGGAAATGACATAAATAATATTAATATATCAAGAAATATGAACAGAGCCTTGTTATGGTTAATTTTACCTTAGATCAGCCTCCAAAATCTGTAATTCCAGAGTGCCCTTCTTGATTTGTAGCTCCAGATTCTTGAATAAGACATAATAAGAGGCTCTAAACTGTCAAACATTTTCATAATACATATAGGCTAATGTGTTTATGTGAAAAAAAAAAAAAAACATTTGTGAAGATATACTTCAATTCTAAATGTAATAGATCCAGCACCCAGTTGAAACAGATCAAGAAGAACAATGCATAATAAGAAATAGGATTTAATTAAAAACTAAATTATATCATATAACAAACATCACAACTATTATAACTCAGTAGACAATATATTTAAGAACTATAAATAAATTTCTATTATATAAACATCTTAATTGTTGAAGTGCC
Source organism: Cornus controversa (assembly GCA_026545225.1). Classification (NCBI taxonomy): domain Eukaryota; kingdom Viridiplantae; phylum Streptophyta; class Magnoliopsida; order Cornales; family Cornaceae; genus Cornus; species Cornus controversa. The sequence goes on along the minus strand of CM048846.1, from coordinate 29,606,337 downwards.
ACTACAATGGTTAAATTTCACAGAAATATATCCAATTCCCAATAACATCTAGGGTTAAAGGACATGTTAAAACTCTTTTAGTGATTCAAAGAAACAATGTTTAAAGTAACGCTGAGGGCATCCATAGTGGTAATGGTTGCAGTGTAATCGAGTAGCATATATAATCCGTGGTGTAATACTATGTGTGATGTATGTTGTTAATGGTGTAGCATAATACGTGATGTAATATTTTTAACGTTACTATATCATTTACGCAGTTAATGATACTACTTTTTTTTTTTAAGTCAAAACACATAATTTATTATTTATAAAGATTTTTCTTTTTATATAAAAGATATAATATATTAATTACTTTTAAATTAATTTTACGTCGTTATGGCCACAATGTAATTAAACATTTAAACATATACTTCAATGGTCAATTTGATAAGAAATTCTGAAAATAATCAAAATCATAATTCTAAAGTATTGATTAATGATCAATGGAATACCTCTTTCGCGACTCTCAATGTCTGTTCCTTTCTCTAGGTGTGTTTGATCTACGGGTGCAACTCGGGCGGGTTAGAGATAGAGCTTAGGTTGAACCCGACATATAAAATATTCAACTCTAACCCAACCTTCAACCTAAGCTAACCAGTCCTAACTCAACCTATCCTTAAACCCTGAGGTTTACTTTAACTACACATATATTTATAATTTGGTAAAACTTACACTCACACCCCCTTAGGTTTGGTACATGATTACACTCAACTCCCAACACTATATGTATTGTCTGTTTTACCCCTCTATTAACTCAAAAGACATTCTTGACCTTAATTTTTTTTTCTCAATTTGACAAATCTACCCTTACTTCCCTTTTAAACATAGCCCCCCCCCAGACCAAATATTAAATATATGTTATATTACCTATTTTACTAAAAAAGTAAGTTTAAATTTAAATAAATAAATTTACTAAAATTATGTATATTACAAATTGAAAAAGAAAATTATCAATTTAAAAAATTTAATATATGTTATATTACATATATTACTAAAATTTTAATATACGTAATATAACATTTATTAAATTGAAAATTTCCTTTTTCAATTTGTAATATAACTAATTTTAGTGAATTTATTTATTTAAATTTATTTTTTAGTAAAATATGTAAGATAACATATATTAAAAATATATTAAATAAAATTTGCAATATATTTTTAGTGTTGCAACAATATATATATATATATATATATATATATATACACACACACACACTAGTGTATTGCCTGTGCCTACGGCATTATAACAAAAAAGAAAAATTGTTGGATTGAAATAGAAATTGATTTCACTCAATCTTGGCATGCCTATCAAATATTATTTATATTCTTCTAAAAAAAACACTATTTTTCAAAGTCATTGGAAATTTAATCATAAATACAAAATTAATAAAAATTGAATGGTAGTGGTTTTCACTATGTCAGAGATAATTAAATGAAACTGAATAATGATCACCATTGTCATATGAATGAGTCCATTGTCCATGGAGAAAGGTGCTTCAACTTCCAAACCAGTGAAGAAAACATTCTCTTTTGAATTTGCATAATTATATATCATTATTGAGACTTACCCAATTTAACCAACCAACCAGTAACTAATGAATGTCTTAAAATGAAAGCATATAAATAGAAATTTGAGAGTGCTAACATAGACATCTACAAACTCACTTTAACTTGAGATCATATATGATTGCACCCTCAAATTTTTGTCCATATGCTTTCATTTTAAGACATTGCATAGTATGAATGTGAAAATTTTATTTTCTAATTTTTTTAAGATCAAAAAATGTTATTATTACTATTATTTTGTTAGTAGAAATTAGTGGAAAGAGAGAACTGTGAATAGAATATGCTTCCATCAAAATAATGATGGAAACTAAAAAAGAAAAGATTTGAGGCTTTTGAGGTTGACACGTAGATATTCAGCCCTCACATGCTCCCATTAAAGAACAAACATACAGCAGTAGATATGTTCCTATCTTTTTATGTTTTTAATTTAATTATAAGAATATAATATTTATTCACATTTCTCAAATTGCATTTTATATTTAGAAATTATAGAAGATTGTCCTTATCTAATTTCCAAATTAATGTAATAATTGATTGCCATTCATAATGTTCCTATCTATGTTTTTTACTGCAAATTCAACAGCTTGTGCTCCTCCATGTCCATCAAAAACACCAAAGAAAGCCTATAATTATAGAAAATTATTATTATTATTTATGATATTATGATACTAAAAATACAAAAAAAGAAATTTTTTTTTACAAAATTGCATACAAAAGCCAATCATATTTAGTACATAGTTGATATTGACCCTGAAATTTTCACCATAGTGAGAGTAATTCCCTCATTTCCAAAATTTCTCACGTATTCATTTTTTTTAAAATAAATAATATGGCGCTCATAATTTTTTTATACTACAAAAACTTTTTTCCTATACAACAACAAATTCTAAGAATTCACTTTCACAATTCCCCAATTTTACCGATTCAAGTTATTTACTTTTCTTTTGTATTAGCAACATGTGAAAGCTCCAACTCCAATTGAAGACCAAGCTTCACTGCCAACCTTCACTCACTGCTGCAAACCCATTTCAGCCCACTCCCTCATCGTGAAGCCACCATTGGAGCAGCCATCTTCCACTGCCATGCATTGATGCGAGCAGTCATCACAACCTTCACCAACAACCGCACCGCCACCTTTCACAGCAAGCTTCAGCGGCCCTCCATGTTCGTAACCATCAGCTCAAAGCATCATCAACCGCGAGCTACAACACCATCTTCCTCATGCACAAACCACCACAAAACAGTCCATGAAGCACCACCATTACCTCCACCAACATCAACCAAGAAAATACCCACTTCAGCCGCCAGCCAAGCAACCCACTACAGCCATGTACATCACCAGTCCATCCAAACCACCATCACCTCAACTTCAGCCAACCACTGCCACAATTTCCAGCCGACCACCACTACTGTCGGTACTACCTTTCTAAGCCACGAGCCAAGGAGAAGCACTAGCCGCCACCTTCAATTCCACCATTCATGGCTGCGAAGCCAGCGCGGCAAAGACCCACATAATTATTTCAAATTTTCACCTTTATATTTCCAATCAGGTAAACATTATCGATTTGCCAAACAATTTTAATTCTTCTATAGAAATAACACAGAATTGAAATTCAAGATGAAAAAAAAAATCACTATAAATCAATGATTTGATACACAAATATGAAATTTCATATTTAAATAGTACCTGTTTAAAAGCTCCTTGAATATCAACAATTGTGGAATAACGATCCTCCATAGGACCCCTTTTTCCCTCTCTTGCAATACACAGAATACCCATTCCCCTCAACCTCCACCTCATTCAACCTATCCATGGCCACCAGCATGTCTACGACATCGAAACCCAATAAAGCAATCAGAATATTGATCCTCGTCGGTCTCTTCCTCTTCAAAAGGGCCGTTCAAGAACAACTCATGTTGGTGACTGGAATGAGCGCCGGCAAGGGGTGGGCCACGGCCTGGGCTGAACCTTCGTGCTCTTTCGTTGTCGCGCTGCCAAAATTTTCACGGCAAGTTATGAAGAAGATGGTGGAGCCATGGTGTTGACAGTGGGTCGGTGGCGGGAATGATGATCGGACGATGATGGTTTCTTGTGTGCATATATACATATAAAAATTTTAGTACACTGTACAGATCTGAAGCTAAAGACTCAACATTTTGAAAAATTAAAACAAACCCATCAATAGAATATAAATACAGAGAGTAGAAAGAGATCTAAGCTACAAAGACCTTCCATCAATACAAAAATTCAAGAAACTCACATAAAAAGAGTACATAGAGAGAGTAGAAGAGATCTAAGGTGTGAGAAGAGAGTGGGTGGGCTAACGTGAGGTGATGTTTTAAATAGATATAATTTTTAAATTTTGAATTTGGGTGAGAGTGAGTTGGTGAGAGTTTAAAATTGAATTTTGGTGGGAGTGAATGGTGAGCGTTAAATTATAGATAGGAAGAGTGATTTTAGACCGTTGATAGCAAAAGACATTTTCAATCGCATGATTGATTTTTTATGTAATAGCAACCATTGGATCGCATTTTTTGGCATTATTATGCCAAGCTCAAATGTAATATAGATATATATATATATATATATATGTGTGTGTGTGTGTGTGTGTGTTAAGGTTAAAAGGAAAGTAATGGTAGCTCTGTCTAATTGAAAAAGAAAAATGAGGTCAAAAATGTCCTTTGAGTCAATGGAGGGGTAAAACAGATAATACATATAGTGTTAGAGTTGAATGTAATCAGTGCCAAACCTCAGGGGGTGTGAGTGTAGGTTTTGTCAAATTATAAATATATGTGTAGTTAGAGTAAACCTCAGGGGTGTGAGTGTATTTTGGTCTAAATTTTTTAGTTCGGGTTTGCAACTCGGGCTGAGATTTTAGTTTACCATTCTAATTTTATCATATATAAGCATCTTATACGATACTGACTTTATGAAACTTATACATTACTTTCTCATTCTTTTATGTGTTTTGAATGCACATCATCTATCACTAGACATAATTATTGTAAAGACTAAGAGGAACATCCAAAACTAATTTACAATTGAAAAAATTAAAGATATTGGCAAGTACATCCTATGATGTCATAATGACTAATGAACTACTGACTAGACCAACCTAACCATAATTTGAAATAATTAGGATATATTTAAAATAAAATTAGAATTCGGGTTCAGGTTGGGTTTGGGTTGATGGGACCTCAACCCAAGTCCAACCTTAATTGAATTCGGGTTGAGATTTTTGAACTTAAGCCCAACCCTAATTTTAAAAACGGTTGCCCAAGGTCATGAAAAATTAGGTAGGGCTTGGGTTGGGTTTAAGTTGACCAACCCAAGTTATACCCATAGTTTGATCACAATGCCATGATTATCCACCTTGGTCATCCTAAGCCTAAAAAGGAAGTACCTTTCTAATTCTTCAAATTGTTGGACTAGTAATGAGAAATTCATTACCATCATTGATTATGCAGGATGGTTGAATTTAGGGTGTTCCCATGTTTTAAGTTATTTCCAAGCTCAAGAATCAGAAGTGCCCTCTAAGGATCACCTGCTCCACGGATTTAACAACATCTCATCTAGAGTTCAACTGGCTAAAGAAGAGCTTCACACTCGTCAGTTACTCGTGATAGTAATTCCACTAATAAAACTCTCAGACTGAACAAAAAGCTGTTGCTCTTTAACTACATCAAGCTCAGTATCGCCAAGGAAGACACATTTAAACAGAAGTCTAGAATTTCATGGTTAAAAAGTGGTGATTCAAACATAGGTTTCTTCTTGAAATCTGTAAGCTTTAGCTACAATAAAAACTACTAGTTTTGGTAACCGACTTTTGATAGAGAATGAAAACAAGTTGAAAATTCTCACACACTTTCAAAACCTTTTAGGAAGGAACCTTCCATATTATCCTGGCATAGTTTGTCTTTCTTTTATTTCCCCAGGGCCTGATGGATACGATGTTCTTTTCTTAAAAAATGCTCAGTACATCATTGGTGTTGAGGTAATTAGAGCAGTTTAAGATTTCTTCATTAGTGAAAAGCTTTTAAGAGAGATATAATCACCCTATATCTCTTGTCCCTAAAGTTGCTAATACATCTTCCATGCATGCATTCAGACTCATCTCTTGCCCTATAACCCTATACAAATGTATAGCTAAGCTTATTTCTAATAAATTTATATCTACTCTCCGTTTTATTATAGGTCCTTCTCAGTTTATTTTTATTAGTGGAAGGAAAATTAAAGACAATATATTCTTCGCTCAAGAGCTTTTTAATAGATATCACAAACATTCTCCAAGTCCTAGATGCGCTTTCAAAATAGACTTAAGAAGCCTTTGATTCCATCTCATGGGAATTTTGCTTTGATTCTTTGGCTCTTCTTGGCTTCCCTTCCGATTTTGTTTCCTAGATCAAGTCTTGCATCACTTCTACATCTTTCACCATATCAGTTAATGGTGAATTCCAAGGATATTTTTGAATGGTGTTAAGGGTATCTGGCAAGGTGACTGTGGGGGTAGAATTCTCGCCTAGTCGAGTGGGCCAAACTAATACACAAACGGACCAAACCCAAGTCGGCTTGAACTCAAGTGTCAGTAGAAATCCCAAAGGGCCGGGTCAATGAAGTTAAAGGGCCTAGTTGTCCCATGGTAGGGCCTAGTCGCCCTTATTCAAAGGCTAAAATAAGCCCAATCCAAATAAAAATCCAAACTCAAAAAGGAATTCAAATTCTTGAGAGTAAAGATAGTTGTATAAATATTCGAGGACATGTGAATGAAAAGGATCCTCGAATCCACCTTTTGAAATCTCTCTGTAAAAAATATTATGTTCTTTATTTTGGGTGTGTGCATTGAATTAATTAGTAGTAATTAGCTAAGCAATTTTTTGTACTTATAGTGACCATTTGTCACCATTTCTTTTTGTCCTAGCTTTGCAAGTGTTCTCTCTCATTTTAAACAAACATATTTAAGCTAATCCCTTATTTAAATATCATTAGAGGTTAGAAACTCTCCCTATCTTACCTTATTTTTGTGGATGACCTCTTTCTTTTTTGTCATGGTAGCCTAAATTATGTTATTTCACTCAAGGTTGCCTAAGATGATTTTTTTTTTTAGTTTCTAGCTTCTCTACTAATATTTCCAAAAGCAACATCTTCTTTTCAGTTGTTGATCTTGCTATTGAGCCAATATTTTATCTATGATTGGATTTGAAATGGTTTCTTTCCTATAAGGCATTTGGGTGTACCTTTAATCACAAGCATGCTAAAATAAGAGGATTGCATATTGTTGACAAACAAGATCACAGGTAGATTCAAGCACTGGACTAGAAAGGCTTTGTCTTTTGTTGGTCGTTTACAACTAATTAAATCAGTTCTTTTAGTGTTCACAAGTTTTGGGCTTCTAAATTCATTCTCCCTGTAATCTTAGAATTAAACATGGTGTTGAGATCATTCTTATGGATTAGGCCAGAGCTTAAGAGAGGATGATCTAAAGTTTCATGGGCATTAGTTTGTCTTCCTAAACATGCTGAAGGTATTGGACTGACAAATTTAGAAGCCTGGAATAGAATAGAAGTGATGAAGCATCTATGACCCATCATCACTGCAGAAGATAATATTCTTTGGGTCAAATGGGTTAACATATATCTACTAAGAAATAGATATATTTGGCAAATCAACATACCTCATCAATGGTCCCGAACTTAGCGTAAGTTTCTTTAGTGAAACATATAATTAAGCCTCTTGTCAAGCTTGAAATTGGTTATAACCTTCATATCAATTTTTTATTGAACAATTGGTGTAATCTAGGGCCTCTGCATCTACTAGTTACGGAGAACCAAAGTCAAGCTTCCTCAGTTGGTCTCAATTCCATAGTGAATGATTTCATTGAAGGCTCTGCGTGGCAATTTCCACCTTCCATTCTCAACCTAGTTCCCAACTGGCAATTTCTCCCTCCTTCCTTCTACCATGTCAAAACAAAGTTGATAAATTCAAGTGGATCCCATCCCCAAAAGGTCAATTCGTTATTCCATGCACCCTAATTTCCTTCACCCACAACCTCACCTTCCATGAACCCACCTCATTTGGTTCAATCCCATCATCCCTAAGCATAGCTTTATGTTATGGTTGGCTATTCATCAAAAATTACCTACCTTTAATAAGAAATCTCTTGCACATTCCCACAGCTAATTTATGCTCTCTTTGCTTAGATGGCCCTAAATCCCATACTCATCTTTTCTTCCAATGCCCTTTTGTTGCTCCAATTTGGAGTTTTTTTCAACTGAAATGTGGTTCCCACACTTTGCCCCCCTTCTTGGCCCTATTTAATTGCCTGGGCCTCGATGCATCGGAAAAAAAATAATCTTCCTTTTTTTTTTGGTTTACAAAATTACTCTTTCAGCTCTGGTTTATAACATCAGGTTAGAAAGAAATAGAAGACTCTTCTACAATTTGTTCCCCTATTCCCCCTACCCTACGATCCGTCTGCCAAATGCCGGACTAATTAAGTGGATGAGTTGGGTTGATTGATGGTCGCTTTCAAAATCTAGCCTTATGGGTTTGGACTTAGCCACTGTATTTTGGGACTCTTGTCATTGATATGCATCATGGGCGGGCTTTGCCACTGTATTTTTGGACTCTTGTCGATAATATGCATTGTGGGCTTGTTGCCCGATGCCTTCTCTCTCTTGGGCCCTTATTTTTTGTCACGCCTCGAAACCCGGACTGCTGAGACTCCCCTGGACCAATCCTAAATTTTGAGTGTGAACCCATTTACTCAACCCTATGAATGATCTTAACCACACTCATACGATAGTATCTAGCTTTGATACCATGTTGTAGCGCCTCGATTTTCGACTCTCGGAGAACTAGAGGATACTCCATCCATTATGCCCAATGGATCATCTTCACCCTCAATTATCGTGGAAGCTTAACTTTATTCTTGCACATAGATATACACAACCCCACCTTATCCAACCACAATGGGCCCTACGTCAATTCATATCACCTTAGTGGAAATTTCTTTTAATCACACTCATTATTCATTCATTTTCAGGACTCAACACCTTATGTGACTAGAATCTGAGACTAAGACCTACACCATTGGATAGAGAATCCAAAAATACTCAATTTAAAAAAAAAATCATGCTCAATTCCGATTTAAAACGAAGAAGTTATGCTTGATTGAAGTTTGAGCAAATTTTGGAGCATGCTATGAATAGTGACTTCGATCCATCAAAGTGATAACTTTGATGCATCGAGCAAGTATCGACTAAAAACAACTCTCGGGACTTTTACATTCCAAAATCCTGTAGGTTTTTTGATACATCAAACTGGGTACTTTGATGCATCGAACTGGGTACTTCGATGTATCGAACTGCCCAAAAACTGTAACTTTGGAAATGGTCATTTTTGACCTTCTAACCCCTTTCTACCAACATAATCCATTCTTATAACCCCCAAATCATGCAAGAAAGGTGTCTACATCATTAATAATTTCTAAAGCATGCTCATAATCGCATTATACACCAATATGAGTCATTCTCCATTATGAACATATTGTAATTTAAATTGAAAACATCCATCACTACATCAACCCATCAAATGAAACTAGATGTTCTCAACAAGCATTTCATAAGCAAATCCATTTGTCTTATCATATTTAACAAGCTTATAGTCCAAGCATAAAACAAAGTTACATTTGTCCAAAATATAACTACAACTCAAAACGAAGTCCCATGCTACAAATCGGCACGGATAGCCACAATATATATAATGTCCAAAAGATAACAAAATGCTATAAGAGTCCCACTTGGACACTCAAATCCCATCCTCGGTGCCTTATCTATAAAAGAGTTTAGAATAAAGGGGTGAGCACCGCGGCTACTTAGTAGAGATATGCCAACCCTCCTAAGTGCCGACTCGACATTGACCTACATGGATGCATGCAATTATTCTACATGCCACATTCAACATTTCACAAATGCTCTAAATTGAATAATGCATATAGAAGGGATGTATTTACACATAAAGCATGTTTCACACTTAGCAATGCAAGCAACAACCATGGATTTGAATCCCTCTCGGCCATGCCCTCATCCCCAACATGATTTGGACTTATCCGACGAATCACGTAACCTAGGACACTTCCTAAACATCCGTTTGACATGGACATCAATTCCGACAAGGTCATACAAAATGGTAATATTTTAGTTTGCCTCCAAGTGAGTGGGCATCTATTCCGATGTCTCACCGGAAGTGGATAAGGTACCACTTACACCACATGGATGGATATTTTTTCCTATGTCCCATGAAAGTTAACATGGGTGGACAATCGTTTCGAAATTTCATGTACGATTCATTTTCCCGTTTTCTCACAATCCCGCCATTTATATGAAATTTGAACACGTAAATATCAAGCATATCATTTCATGTTAATTCTCATGCAATGACAAGTTCTAGAGGTACTTAAACAACCATCACACTTCTCATAACCACACATATACACATATACATGTCAATTCTACCATACACATCACATATGCTCAAAGTTCCCAAATAGAACATAATTTTCATGCTTTGACAAATGCATACTTTTGATAACTAACAAGCTAGCATGCATCTCACACCCACAATTCCACATATAAGCACATATATGACACATGATACACATTTTGCACATATTCACCAAATTGAGCATATAATACTCACATACCCAATTTCTTCCACTCACACACTTTGAACCCACATTCTATACATGATTCGTGTGTGAGTGTGACTCAAAAAGTATATCAATTAAAAATTTCCACACTTCGTAATAGAACGAATTCCTTGCAGAATAGGACTATCGAAAGGGGTATCGTACCTCAGGGATTATGGTTTGATGAGTTAGAATACGAAATTAATTCTAATTAAATTTAGAAGAAAAGAATTCTAATTTTTAAACTAAACTAATTAAAAAGTAAAATAAAATAAATCAAAATAAATAAAAAGTGAAGATAATATTAGAGAAATTTAGGGTATTTGACTTCACCACTAACTCCACAATCAATGGTCAATTGAATCAACTATGGAGAATTACATCATGCATAAGTGGTGTCGGTGGCTACAAGCTCACCTTCATCCGTCAAGAAGATAACATATGATTAAGGTTAAGTCATGAACTATCTTCGATTGGCATGGGCCATCTGCCTAACTACTCTAATCTAGAGTGCAGTATGGTTCATCTTCTCTAGGCATAATCTATCAAAGCTTTTTTTGATATATTCAGTGATTACCATTGTGTAATAATCACTCTCACAATCACAGAAAGTAAGAGAGATTGAGTTCAATAACAACAACTAAATATCTAAGACAAGATAAGAAATCATTGAAACTGAATTTACAAGACTTTTATTGCTTAATTCTATAATAAGAATCCTCTAAATTACACAATCTATGCATGTATATAAAGGTCCCCAATAATTAAAACAATCAAACCATTGATGCTTTGTTAGGGTTACATCAAAACCCTAGTGGATGAACTAGCCGCTCATAGTAGAAAAAGAAACTTCAACTGTTGAGGAAGAAGGTATTATCTTCATGAATTACGCGTATGACTTCATTCTCCAATGGCTCTGCAACTATGTTTTTGTTCTCTCCTCAGCCCTCTCAAACTCTCCAATCTCTGTAATCTCTCCCAAACTCAGCCTCCAATTCTTCACTTTTTGTCCCAAGAGAATACACCAAAGTCCTAATCCAATTAGGAATTAATTAGGTTTTCCCGCAGCACTGGTGGGTTTTTCCTACTGACGTTCGGCCCAACTTTTGACCCACTAGAAGTCCGATTCATGGAATTTTCGTGAAATACAAAAGTGTGCAGAATCAAATTTTGTTCAATCTTAATCAAAAATGAAGTCAATTTGAGGCTCTGAAATAACACTTCTGATCCATTTTTCAAAACAGGATTAAGATTGTATTATGCGCAGATTTGGGCTTCAGGCCCAAAACCTTCTTAAGCAACTGTAATTCTCTTGGACCTCTTCCTTGGGCTGATTTGAGTTGAAATAAATAGTTGAATGAATCTCCTTGAAGTAGGCTTCATCTAACCATTCTTGGATGTCTTCTTTAAAAGCCTAAAATCATGGTTTTAACTGAAATAATCATTAAGGTCCTGAAAATACAGAAAATACTAAAACAAAGTAAAATCACAAAATAATCTATCACTAAGAGAATAAAATACATAAGTTAAAAGGCTAGAATGCTTAACATTCAACGCCTATCACACCCCCAAACTTACATATCGTTAGTCCCTTAGCAATAGAATAAAATAAAACTAGAACAAAGAAACTACTAAACACTAACTAAACTACCCAACTCCACTTTCATGAAAAAAATAATTGCATTTAGTGTATGCAACAAGCCTTTAAAGCCCTAGGTTCCCCCTAGTGGACGAGTATAGTCTCGTGAGGGTTTGCATAAATGTTACCCACAAACATTCAAAATTCTGTTTCAACATTAATTCAAGAAGAAGATTACAATACATAGTTACAAACTTGCATTCAAGAATAATTTCAAACTTTGAAATTTCATAATTCAAATCAATGGTCTCCATGCATAATTCACATCAACATATCTCAAAATAATCAACTCTAACTCCCTCGTGTAAAGTGAACTAGCAGTCCTCTCATGTAGCATAACCAAGCTCTAAATATATTAAGGCACATACCCTTTTAACTCGCTAGCTTCCCTTATTGAAATCATACTTCCAAACATGAATACATGACTTTTTTATTTTTTTTTCATCATTCTTTTTTTTTCATTTCTTTATTGGTTGTGCAATGTCTTGATCTATTAAGTTTTCTAAAAGATCCATGTAGCAAGCTTTCAGTCAGTGACTCCCAAACCAGATGGCTTTAGGGCACTAGGCTTTAAGATACCCGAAGAACCTAATTACTCGAATCAATCAGGCTACAAATCAAGACAACCAATGCTCATCTTTTCTCACCCTTTCACTTTTGATGCGAACACTTTGTGCTTTTTGAGATGTAGAGGTCCGGTTACTCATGAAAAGGATCAAATTGATTTGCTTATTCATCACTTTTTTCTCTTTTCTCATTTTTTCTTTTCATTGAAGTCAAGTAAACACATCATCGGTACTCATTCTCAAGAGATACTAATTAATATCAAGCATATGTAACTCAATAACTCAAAACCAAAGTTTATACCCCACAAGACTATGCTAATGTGTCTGGGCACGTAAGGAAACTAAAATCAATCACCTCAAGGCATATCAATGCAAACCATGATTAAAACCACTTAATTTAAACCACAATTTTCAAAAATTTAAAACATATTCAAAAATTGCAAGTTACGCACCTACATAAGGTATTAATCCCTTGAATAATGTCAAAACATTCTATCTAAAAACAAAATAAAATAAAATACAGAAAAAAACTAAGAAAATAAAATAAATAAAAATCCTAAAACAAGAAGAATTTCATAAAAATTTCCCCCCATATGCAATAAAGCACAAAAATAGGCAAAGCCTCACCCCCAAACTTAAATTGTACATTGTCCCCAATGTACATCCAATCAAAGTATAGAGAAGAGTAAGAACAATGTTACCAGAAATCCGGAGTAGTGGCAAGAAAATATAGCAAACCAATAGCATGAAAGTAATGCAAGCACACCCCCAAACTTGGATGTTATAACCTGTCAAAACAAACCACTATACCCCAAAGATCAAGTGAAATAGTATGGGTGAAAATAAATATGAAAGAGAAAAATCATAAAAAAAAAATTAATAATAAAAATCTAACTACTGAAAAAAAAATAAAACTAAAAAAATAAATAAAATTGATAATAAAATAAAATACAAAAGAGAGTTACCTTCCTGTCAAGGATGTCGTGGTGACTGAGCATCCGGATCCAAGTTCACCTGGCGCATCAGTACACGCAGCATATCATCTCTCGTTGGCCTTGGCGAGTCTCACGAAAGTGATTTGCCATCTCAGTCCTCATTGCTCCAAACTGTGTGGATACCTCTGTCTGTAGGGTGCCAAACTGGGCTGTCAACCCAGCAATCTGTCCCTCTAAATAATGATAATCATGGCCACTAGCTTGTGCATATACCTCTTCTTCCTCTACTTCCATCTCCTCTGGATCTTCCACCGGTGGTGGTATATCTACATGTTCTCCTCCTTGGGCCAATCAAGACACTTCACCAAGCGCAGCTATGACTCTCTGGTGCATATGAGATCGGCACAAATTCCAGTCATGCGAGCCATAATGAATATCATGTGGAAAGACAAGCTCGTCTTCATAGACTACATACTCCTGTGCAATAAGCAACTGATGAATGATAGTCGGGAATGAAAAATCCCACTTACTTGCATTGTCCGGTGCCTTGGTCACAACCTTGGAATAGAACTTTTCCATCTGGCCCCAGACAATCTGTGGGAATGACAGCCAATGCCCAAAATGTATGGCATATAAGGATCTAAGGAAATCTTGACGTCTCTCAGTTTTATGTCCAATGGGATATATATTCTTGAGTAAAATAGCATCAAGGAACCATAAGTGATTTGGCATAGAAGATTTCAAAACTGTATTCCTTTTCGGCCTAGAAAATTGGTTAGCACACAAACGTGCAACCAAATTACCCACTGACAAATCATCGGGTAGAGGAGTATAGATATGAGTCAAATCATCTGGGCACTCATGAGGACAACCCATGGCAATAACAATGGATGACATATCCACCTGAACTACTGTTCCATCTACTGAAGAAATAAGCACATCCTACTCATCAGGTTTCGGCATTAAGTTCTGATAAAATACCTTGACAAGCCTCAGGTAGATAGTAGAAGAGAGTGGAACAAAAATTGATGCCGATCGATGACGACAGATGTCAGAAATCCCCCATCGTGTCTCGGGAAACATACCATAGAGTTCGGCGATGTCAAACGTTGTTTCAAAGTTCAAGGCCCTTGGATGACATCTCTCATGAATACCTTCTCGGCGAGATCTTGAGGAACCAGGTGTTGGATCATGCCTCGCTCGGCGAGGATTGCACGAACTTGAAGCACCTTGGTGACTTGCTCTCTTTGGTGCCATAGAAATAGGAAAAAGTTTGGTTGAGGAATTAAACCAAACACTTGGCGTGCACAATAAAATTGTATCATTCAACCTCCTCTTTTCGGCAATTTTTCCACCCAAATTGAATAATTAAATGCACCAATTGTATCCCCTAAACTTGGTCTTCAAAAGCTCTCAAAAAGATTTGCACAATTTTGCCAAAGAAAAACTTCACTTACTTTGATGTAGAACTTGAAAAAGTGAGAGTTTCCTTGAGAACTAGTGATGATCAATCCGGTTTTGATGTTAATGTTGATGATGAGCAATGTTAAATACTTGTTTAATAATCACCAATTGAAGAAAATAATTTCCCGGTTGAAGTAGGACTTAAATTGGAGCTCAAAGAGATCAATGAAGCAAGTAGTAGCAACAAAGGAGGAGAGGTGGCCTTTATAGGCCTTAAAATTTCGGACAGCCCTTAATTGGGCTTGCGCGATCGATCCCCCTTGGGGTGGGCGATCGATCGCCCACCTGTTGGCCATCCCCACTTGAAAAATCAAGGGGGCGATCGTTCCCCCCTTGCTGGGGCGATCGATCCCCCCGGCTGATGCCTGTTTCACCCTTCATCGCCCAAGGTCGACCGAGATGTGTATTTTTGGATTCTCTATCACCCAAGGTCGACCGAGAGCACATTTTTTCACCCATCTTGAGTCCAAATACCTCGGTACACCTCTTGGCATCCTCCAGAAGTAACTTATACATCAAAAACTCAAAAAAAAAACATTAAAACGCTACTAGAATTGAAAGAAAACTAAAACTAAAAATTAAAATCAAAGAAAACTAAAGAAATTAAAGGATAAAAATACATACAAACCCCTACAATTTAACGTCCGTATACGACGATCATCAACTTCAATTGAAAGTTCACCCAATGCCACATCGCTTGGGGAGATTTAACATCATCCCCTCTATATGATCCTCACTTCCTTGTGCCAAACTCAAAGTGACCAGAATGGTCTCATTGGCTTCGAAAAACACATCTCTTCGCCTTAACGGAAGATGTTTCAATTTTACCCATGGAGAAAACTCTAATAATGTCACCGAAGGAGTGTTAGAAATAGGGAGAAGTGGCTCAATCGGAATCCTCCAAGGTGGCTTATCTTTTATGGCCACTACATCAAATATGACATTCACCCCCTCAATGGACTTCTCAATATCTTGAGATGGAGCAAACGAAGTAATTTCTTCCAAACAATCATCAATGTCATCTATGAAGAAACACTCTCTCATCTAGAGGATGTTTAATGGTATTAAAAATATTCAATTTTACCTTCATGTTGCCAAATGATATATCCATGATCCCCGCTTTACAATTAACACGAGCATTAGCAGTAGCTAGAAACGGACGACCAAGGATGACTGGAATGTGCCTCTTCGGATTATGCACTGGCTCAGTATCTAGAACAATGAAGTCCACTAGGAAATAGAATTTATTCACCTTGATAATGACATCTTCAATGATCCCACGAGGTCGTTTGGTTGATCTATCCGTAAACTACAAAACCACCGTGGTAGGCTTCAATTCTCCCAAATCCAACTGTAAGTAAACCGAGTAAGGCAATAAATTCACACTTGCACCTAAATCCAGAAGAGCTTTATCAACATGGTGCTCCCCAATGATGCATGAGATAGTTGGAGCACCAGGATCTTTGTACTTGGGAGGAGTGCACTGCTGAATTATAGAACTCACTTGTTGTGGCAGCATCACTTTCTTTGGCACATGGCTCATTGATCTCCTTTTCTGAGTGCACAAGTCCTTCAAGAATTTGGCATAAGGAGGAATCTGTTTGATGGCATCAAGGAGTAGTATATTAATCTTCACTTGTCGAAACACCTCCATCATGTCATGCAACTTGTCCCCTTGTTTTCTCAACTTGGATGTTTCTTGTAAACGTTGTGGGAAGGGAGCCTTGGGCTCATATAAATTTTCAGCAATTGGACTCATGAGCATATCTTCTTGATCATTCTTCTTCTCCCCCACCTTGTTATTAATTACTTTTCCACTTCTTAAAGTGGTGATGGCTTGAACCTCCTCAAGATGTGGGTTGCTCAAAGAATCATGAATCCCTTTAGGATTGGCAATGGGTTGACTTAGTAGCTTTTCCTCTTCTCTTTTACTCAAGGCATTGGCAAGTTGTCCAAACTGAGATTCCAGTTTGGCAATTGATTGAGAGTGAGAATGTACCAATTGAGTAGTGGATTGAAGTACTTCAACAATAGAGTCAAGCTTATCAAGTTTTGTTAGGGCAAGCATCATCTTATCTTCAAGAGCCGAACTCTTTGGTGGCATAGGAACTTGTGCTTCATATGGTTGTGGAGGCACCAAGAAATTCCACCTGATAGAATCGATTGGTATCTAAAACTTGCTGACATAGTTTTGAGGCTGAAAAGTGGACTGAATTATTGAAGATGGATTAGAAACTTAACCAGTTGCCATGAATTGCACCATTCTTTGTGCCACAACATCCACAATGGTAGACATAGCATTTGTAGAACCAATATAAAAAATATCAGCTATCCTCCTTGTATTGGATGGTCTGCTCGAATGAGATGAAGACACACGTTGTAAAGAATTGTCACTAAGGTTCTCAAACAAAGTTCATGCTCCATCTTCGCTTTTTAACATGAAAGTACCCTCACATGATGCATCCACTATCTGTCTGTTACTCTCTGTTAGCCCCTCATAGAAACACTGCACTAACTGCCACTTTAGAACTTGGTGATGAGGACACTTCCTAAGAAGGTCCTTGAATCTCTCCATATCTCATAAAATTGTTCCCCCTCAAATTGATAGAAACCAGTGATAGCACGTCTGAATTGATTAGTCCTCCCTATCAAAAAATATTTCTTCAAGAACTCACTTTGCATTTGAGTCCATGTAATGATAGAGCCTGCCGGTAGAGATTTGAACCAATACTTGGCATTCTCCTTTAGAGAGAATGGAAAGAGTCGCATCTTGAAAGCATCTTCAGAGAAGTTATGAATTTTTGTTGTTGAGCAAACTTCTATAAAATCATCTAAGTGCTTGTACGGATCTTCATCAGTTAGCCTGAAGTAGGATGGCAACATCTGAATGATACTGGGCTTGATCTCATAACTCTGTGCTGTGACATTAGGCAGCTAAAATTCAGCTGGCGAATTATATGTCTTTGGGACATAGTAGTCTCTGAGTAATCTTGCCCTTTCCACAACAGCATTAGTCACAATATTGTTGTCCTCATTATTATCACGCACACCAGCCATGACATCAATAATCTCTTCCTCTTGCTCAATGGTATGGCGATTGAAGTCCCTCAAAAGAAAACAAAAATAAAATAATACAAATTAGTAACAAATAAAAAAAATCTAAAATAAATAAATAAATAAATAAAAATAAAATAAAACAAATTAGTATCTGAAATAAAACAAAAACAAAATTAAAAGCAAAATATAAAAATAAAAAAATAATTCCTAAACTAAAAATTCAATTAAAATTAATTATGCACAATCCAATCAATGAAATAGATAATCCCCGACAACGGCGCCAAAAATTGATTCGTGTGTGAGTGTGATTTAAAAAGTATATCAATTAAAAATTTTCACACTTCACAATAGAACGAATTTCTTGCAGAATAGGGTTATTGAAAAGGGTATCGTACCTCAGCGATTATGGTCTGATGAGTTGAAATACGGAATTAATTCTAATTAAATTTAGAAGAAAAGAATTCTAATTTTTAAACTAAACTAATTAAAAAGTAAAATAAAATAAATCGAAGTAAATAGAAAGTGAAGATAATATGAGAGAAATCTAGGGTATTTGACTTCACCACTAACTCCACAATCAATGGTCAATTGAATCAACTATGGGGAATTACATCATGCATAAGTGGTGTCGGTGGCTACAAGCTCACCTTCATCCGTCAAGAAGATAACATATGATTAAGGTTAAGTCATGGACTATCTTCGATTGGCATGGGTCATCTGCCTAACTACTCTAATATAAGGTGCAGTATGATTCATCTTCTCTAGGCATAATCCATCAAAGCTTTTAATGATATATTCAGTGATTACCATTGTGTAATAATCGCTCTTACAATCACAGAAAATAAGAGAGATTGAGTTCAATAATAACAACTAAATATTTAAGACAAGATAAGAAATCATTGAAACTGAATTTACAAGACTTTTATTGCTCAATTCTATAATAAGAATCCTCTAAATTACATAATCTATGCATGTATATAAAGGTCCCCACTAATTAAAATAATCAAACCATTGATGCTTTGTTAGGGCTACATCAAAACCCTAGTGGATGAACTAGCCGCTCATGGTAGAAGAAGAAGCTTCAACTATTGAGGAAGAAGGCATCATCTTCATGAATTACGCGTATGACTTCATTCTCCAATGGCTCTGCAACTATGTTTCTGTTCTCTCCTCAGCCCTCTCAGACTCTCCAATCTCTGTAATCTCTCCCAAACTCAGCCTCCAATTCTTTCCTTTTTGTCCCAAGAGAATACACCAAAGTCCTAATCCAATTAGGAATTAATTAGGTTTTCCCGCAGCACTGGTGGATTTTTCCTGCTAACGTTCGGCCTAACTTTTGACCCACTAGAAGTCCGATTCACGAAATTTTCGTGAAATACAAAAGTGTGCATAATCAAATTTTGTTCAATCTTCATTAAAAATTAAGTCAATTTGAGGCTCTGAAATAACACTTCTGGTCCATTTTTCAAAATGGGATTAAGATTGTATTATGCGCAGATCTGGGCTTCAAGCCCGAAACCTTCTTAAGCAGCTGTAATTCTCTTGGACCTCTTCCTTGGGCTGATTTGAGTTGAAATAAATAGTTGAATGAATTTCCTTGAAATAGGCTTCATCTAACCATTCTTGGATGTCTTCTTTAAAAGCCTAAAATCATGGTTTTAACTGAAATAATCATTAAGGCCCTGAAAATACAGAAAACACTAAAACAAAGTAAAATTACAAAATAATCTATCACTAAGAGAATAAAATACATAAGTTAAGAGGCTAGAATGCGTAACATTCAACGCTTATCAATGCCCAACACTAGGTATGCCATTTTTGCAAAGACAGAACTCAAGAGAAGTAGAAATACAACTTCCCCACCCCTCTCACCATCCTAAACATGCAAAACACCACTTTTAACTCTCCTCCTTACCCGAAACCCTAGAATCAACAAATAGAAGAGAAAAAGAACCCTTACCTCGAAAATGAAGGTCTTCCAAGCACTTCTCAAAATCTCAGCAATGTCAACCTTGCCAAACTGTAAATTTTATCAATTCAAAGGGAAGCCCTAGCCATCCCCTACGTATCACCCTTTTTAAGCAGAACTTGAATCACGCTCGAAGGCTTCCAAAATCTAGGGAGAAGGAAGAGAGGAGAAAAGGGAAGAAGAAGAGAGAAAATATCAACCTTGAGAATGGCTGCTCCTCCCCTAGCCACATGTTTTAAAATGGCATCTAGGGCGCGAAAAGACCAAAATGCCCCCAAGCCACTTAACGTACCTTCTCGAACTCCGTTTTCGATTTTGAAAACTCCTACGTCCTCGAAATCACTCCTGTAATCTCTAAACATTTCATCTAAGTGATTCCCAAAAATAAATATTTTTCAAAAAATTTTCAGATTTCCGGACCCACTTAAGTCGCATCTTGGACCTCGGTTTGACCAAAAAGTCAAACTTTTTCAAATATTTTAAAAACTTACCAAAATATTTATAACACTTCCCAAACATATTTTTCACACTCAAAACATGTCAAACACTATTCAAATTGCATTTATGACGCTTATGATGCGAAAAATACAAAATTGGCCAAAATTGGTCACGGTTTCTACAACTTCCCCTCCTTAAGGGAATTTCGTCCCCAAAATTAGGAACATACCTCAAGCAGAAAATAACTCAGGATAATTTGAGTGAACTTCTTGTTCTCATTCCCACGTAACATGCTCGACTCCGTGATGCCTCCAAAGGACTTTAACCAAAGGAATGGTCTTACTCCGAAACACTTGCTCCTTAGCATCCAAAACCTGTACTGGTCTCTCCTCGTAAGACACATCCTCCTCCATCTCAAGATCTATCCAATCTAACACATGTGAAGGATCCGACTCATATTTTCTCAACATTGAAACGTAGAATATATTGTGCATACTTGACAATTGCGATGACAATGCCAAGTGGTATGCAACGTCCCCAACTCAACCCAATATCTCGAATGGATTGATAAACCGTGGCGCTAGCTTCATGCTATGCCTAAACCTCATCAAAGCCCATCGTGGTGAGACCTTCAGGAAGACATGGTCCCCTAACTCAAATGTTAAAGGCATCCGCCTTCTGTTGGCATAGCTTTTCTGGTGACTTTGAGTCATAAGCAAATGCTGTCGTATGATCTTTATCTTTTCTGTAGTCTCTCTGACTATATCTGGCCCCAAGGCCACTATCTCACCGACCTCTATCCAATAAACCGATGACCTGCAAGGTCTACCATACAAAGCCTTAAATGGAGCCATCTGAATACTAGCTTGGTAGATATTATTGTATGCAAACTCCACTGATGGAAGGTGATCCTCCCAACTGCCTCAAAAATCAAGTGCACATGCTCTAAGCATATTCTCCAAGATCTATATAGAACGCTCTGACTGACCATCTGTCTGAGGATGGAAAGCCATACTGAAATGGTGGTTTGTATCAAGTGCAGCCTAAAAACACTACCAAAATTGTGACGTGAATCTCGGATCTCTGTCAGACACAATGGAAACTGGCACTCTATACAGTCTCAAAACCTGATCAACATATAACCGACTAAGAGTATCCACACCATCTGTTACTCGAATTGGAAGGAAATGGGCCACCTTGGTCAACTTATCCACAATTACCCAAATCGCATCGTGACTCTTCCTCGTCCTACGTAACCCTGTCACAAAGTCCATAGTGACGTGTTCCCACTTCCACATAGCTACTGGTAATGGCTATAACAAACCTGCCGGCCTCTGATGTTCAACCTTCACTTGTTGACAAGTGAGGCACTTCGCCACAAAGTATGCGACATCCTTTTTCAAGCCCTTCCACTAATACTGTCTACGAAGGTTGTGGTACATTTTGGTAGCACCGGAATGTACTGCAAGTCTGAAGCTATGAAACTCCCTTAGGACCTCATCCCTACAAACCAATGGAATAACCATCCTGCCTCTAAACCTTAGACCTTCGTCTAAATGGATAACCTAATCCTCCACTATTTTGTTGCTCGTAATCCAAGTGCGAATGCTCTCTAACTCGATGTCATGCCTCTGCTCCTCAACCACCCTACTCATTATAGTTGGTTATGCTATGAGCGTGAACAAAGTAGCCTATCCACCACTCTCACTAAAGCATAATCCCATTTCTAAGATATCTTCCATCATTTTCCACTCTCGGATGACAATACTAGCCAAGGTACAATGTGATTTTCTACTCAATGCATAGGTAACCACATTAGCCTTTCCTGGGTGATACTGAAGATCAAAGCTATAGTCTTCCATATATTCAACCCATCTCCCCTGTCTCATATTCAAGTCATTTTGTGTAAAAAGGTACTTCAAGCTCTTCTGATTGGAGAAAACCTCAAACTTATCTCCATAGAGATAATGCCTCCATGTTTTCAAAGCAAAAATTACCATCGCTAACTCTAAATCATGAGTGGGGTAATTTTGCTCGTGGATCTTCAATTGTTGGGAACCATATGCAACAACCCTCTTGGTCTGCATCAAGACACATCCCAGCTTGTTCCGTGAAGCGTCATAGTAGATGACATAACCCAAACCGTAGTCGAGAATAATCAAGATCAGAGCACTAGTCAATCTACGCTTCAATTCTATAAAGGAATACTCTCAAGTCTCGTTCCACTCAAACTTAACTCCCTTACGAGTAAGCTTGGTCATCGACATCGTTAACTTTGAAAAGTCTTTCACAAAATATCGATAATATCCTGCCAATCCCAAGAAGCTACGTATCTCGAATATGCTCTTAGACCCCTCCCAATTCATTACTACTTCAATCTTAGAAGGGTCCACCGATACTCCTCCTTCCGACACCACGTGTCCTAGGAACTTCACCTCCATTAGCCAAAATTCACATTTTTTGAATTTGGCATACAATTGGTGTTCTCTCAAAATATGCAACACTGTCCTCAAGTGGATCTCAAGCTCCGTTACAAAAGAATAATACATAAGAATGTCGTCTACGAAGACTACCACAAACTTGTCCAAATACACTCTGAAAATCCGGTTCATCAAATCCATGAACACTGTCGGTGCGTTCGTCAATCCAAATGGCATCACTAGAAACTCGTAGTGGCCATACCTAGTCCGAAAGGCTGTCTTAGGAATGTCCTCTTCCCTTACCCTCAACTGGTAATACCCCGACCTCAAGTCAATCTTCGAAAAATAAGTCGAACCCTTAAGCTGATCAAACAAGTCATCTATCCTTAGCAAATGATACTTGTTCTTAATCGTTGTTTGGTTTAACTTACGGTAAAAAAAGAGAGGGAAAAGAGGAATTTTATGGGCCAAAACGTCCATTTTTATAAGCCCAATAGGCCAGTCGAAGTGTTCCTAAGACTCGATGAGCGACTCTCATGAACAGGGGGCATCTGATGGGGTATTTGACTTCAATTATAAAACGCATGACGTGACAATTGTGATTTGTATGACATGTATGAGAGATGTACTTTGACTAGGACTTTCTATCTCTAGATAAGTCTGGGAAACTGAAGAGTCAGTCTTCTACTAGGACATGTTCTCATTTGACTACTATAAATACAGAAATGGTTAATATACCAAGTACGTAATTACTACCTTCTAAAGTGTCTTTATAGCTTAAGCAAGTCTTTTCAATATCTGACTTGAGTGTTGGAGTACAGTCGGCCGGCACCACGCCGGTGTCCTTCCGACTACCCTACTCTTGTCTTTTTTACAGGTTTGCATTTGACCAGTTTGGGTGAATTTTTGCTTCATCAATTTTAATTATTAATTTGGTTTTTGTTATGCCTAGTATCTTATATTTACACAGCCAATCCAAGCCAAAAATAAAATAAAAATAAAAAGAAAGAAAGAGAGATACATTTTGTATATTGTCAAAGAAAATATATTTATATAAATTTTGTTAAAATTATCCAAAATACCTAGACAGACACGAGACTAAAGTTCAAATTATGGAGTATTGAGGCTTGTGGTATCTCTTTTCCTTTCAAAATAAAAGGTAGAGAGTTCGAGTCTTTCAAGGGAGTTTCTTGCTGGATAAAAAAGTTGAAACCATATATGTTCTTAAGTTGATAACGAAATTTTGTTTTGTTACTAAGGGCTATTTAATAGAATCCCACGTTTCAGCTTGGATTGGGCCATATGTTTGGGCCCATTTGTTTTGTTGTCCCCTTAGCTACGCTGTGTTGTTGGGCTTAATTGCTCTTGTCTGTCTATCAACTTGGCCCACCATACATACTTTATAATTATATACAATTGTTTAACCTTTTGAAAATTAAAACAAAAAAGAGTTTTCTTTGACGTTTCCAAGAAAACTCTAGTAGTAAAAGAATTTGGTCAACAAAGGCATTAAATCAAAGGATTTAAAAATTAGTTGAATTTATATAAAGTATAAATTCAACAAAAACATATGAGAATGTAACAATAACAATTCAATGTTAAAGGATTATTTAAAATGATTATTGGTATTTAGGATCACCAATGTAAACTGATGAGGTCATTAGACGACTACTAACAAGTAATATTTGAATAGGTTGGTCAACATGGAGTGTGGTATTTGATAAAATAATGTCAAATGTGTTGAGAGCGAATTGTACTATATGAAAATTAGACCAACTATATTCTTTGTGGAATTGGTTGGCATTGAAAGAGAAACAAGAACATTGCGTTGGAAATTAGACCAACTATATTCTTTGTGGAATCGGTTGGTATTGAAATAGAAACAAGAACATTGCGTTGGAAATTAGACCAACTATATTCTTTGTGGAATTGATTGGCATTGAAAGAGAAGCAAGATCATCGCACGTGTGTGAAAAGTGCAAAAAATATTTCGTTATATACAAAATATGTCTCATGCAGTTTATTATGTGCATATAAACCTCTCAAATGGACTCGACGAGTGAAAATAAGAGAATATTCGCACATTTTTTTAAATAAATAAGAAATTAATATTCGAATAAGTCTATTTTAAGCATCCAAACATGACACTAGAGTGTAAGGATGTTTTAGACATTTTAGTTATTAAATTGACAAAATGTCCTTATTTGCATATTTGTAAACAGTAAAAATTTTTGCACTGGAATGAATTTTTGCACATTTGGTATATAGTATTTTTTGTACTTTAGGAATTTTTTTTTGTACTTTACCCACTATATTTATACAGTTAAAATGAAAACTTTAAGATGCATTATAAGAGTATTTATAATAAACATGATATGATTAGCCATCAACATAGCAGACAATGTTTAGAAAAATAGTTTATTAGTCAAAGATGGTTTGGCTATATATGGCTAGTAACCTATATAGCCCGAAAATTACGGATATGTCTTGTATATAGCTTCGGTCAAAAGATCCTAAAGTAAACCAGGACTTAATTGCAACTCTATGGTCAAACTTCCTTTCCGCACAACTCTATTATTGCCACTTTTATTATAGCTTTCTTTTTTTGAGAAATGCTAAACGTCATAAAATTATTTTATGAATTTTATCATAAATGATGTGACAGGTAATGTGGAGAGTTAGTATTGGTGGGATTCGGTGATAATATCATGGGACTTTATGTATGGGAGAATCCCACCATTACTAACTCTCCACGTTACCTGCCACATCATTCGTGATACAAATTCATGAAATAATTTCATGATGTGTAGCATTGCTCTTCTTTTTTTGCTTTTTCTTTCTCTTGTTTAGCTACTCGTTATACATTTGAAGAAAAGTCTTTTCATGTTGTCACGACTTTTATAACACTATAACAAAGTGTTGGCGTTATACATTTGAAGAAAAGTCTTTTCATGTTGTCATGACTTTTATAACACTATAACAAAGTGTTGGCACGAAATTTACATAACGCGTTTAGATTATTGAAGATATTAGTTAAAGAACAATGTTACACGTCATGAAAATATTTTATGAATTTTTATCTTAAATGATGTGACAATTAAATGGTGAGTTAGTATTGGTGGAATTTTTTCCATACACGAAATGTCAATGGTATTATCACTTGCCACATCATTCATGAAGGCAATTCATGATAAAATTTCATGACGTTTAACATTTCCCTTAGTTAAAGAGCAATTAAAAAGATGTCCAAAGCAATTTATATAAAAGATCAAAAGGTTCATTGCTCAATTATAATTCCTTACTTTGATCAATCTTTTAGTTTCCTTATTTATCTCTTACATTCACTATTAAGCTAATTTTTTAAAATTTAAAAATATTTATTAATTTAATTAATTTTTTTCCAAATAGTATCAAATTAAGATAAATTTGTGTTGTATATGCACTTGGAGGCAGTGCTTATCTCAGACCATCTCATTAAAGAAAAGAATAGTATTTTATTTTTAAAAAAACATACACAATAAAGAGTTGATCACTTCTCATCTGGTGAATGGTTGGAGTGGCACCGAATGGAGAGCACTCAGCCGGGTGCTCTCCATTCGGTGAGTTTTTTTTTTCAAATAGCCCATCATTACTTTAAAAAATTTTCTCTACGAACTTATTCATTTTCAAGATAAGTTGGATTTGAGTTGTTTTACTGTTCATATAAAACACAATTAAATTCATAATCAAAATCAAAACACAATTAAATATTTGTTCATTTGCCAAAAAAATATGCATTCATTTCTTATGTTTGTGATTAGAAGATTGAAAATGTGAAATAGAATGAGCAAAGAAAAGTCTAATAATAAAATAAATTTCAAATTTCATTTTATAACTAATAGGACAGGTCAAGAATACTGTATTTTTTTCTGACTCTCTCCTCCTCGTACCTGTTCCTACCCTGATCGTCATTCCAATGGGTTAGGTATCGTTGTCTGCCACTCAACAACACTTAATTCTAATCTTCTTAGCTTTTTATTTTTTATTTTCCACACTCAAATATGATAGTCTTCCTATGTTACCATATGGAAAGAGCAGTCAATTTGTTAGGTATGATTGTGACAAATAAATAAATCCAAACAGATATCATAGGGGTACTAGTTCTGCTTTTCAAATAGAGGTTGAAATTTTGAACTCCTGGTATGTGGTTATGTGCCTTTGCTTGAACTTTTTAAGAAAATAATACTAAATAAATAAAGGAACTATACATTTAGTACACAATTGTTCTTACAAAATAAAATAAAAAAATAAAAAACAATACACAATTCTGCACCTAAAACATAAAAGGTATTAACCAATTCAACCCTTTCTGGATTTCTCTAGGAGGAGTCTCGTGCGCTATGTTAACTTTTAATTTGAAGGTGGCAAGAGGAATCTCATTTCAATATATTCCATTCTAATGTTACAAAACATAAGAAAATACATTAATATTTTATGAACTTCTCAAGTAAATAAAGGGAGCAATGAAGCCCACCACCACCACCACGGCGACCACCATCCCCAACCACCTAAAACCACCGTTCTTCTCTAACTGTACAACATTAGCACATCGACGGGCCTCAGCTCCACCTCCCTTACAAAGAAGCACAACACCATTGTCACCTCTTACAAGGTCAAAACCTCATCTCAAGAACCGAGCATCAAACCCAAAGTAACTAAACATCATTCTCCCTTCATCATCCACCTTGCCTCCTATAGGTATAGAAAATTGTTCAACTAATAATCGTCAAGTAACTCAATGCACTCACCCAAAAATCACGAACATAATGCTTTTAGAGAAAGAGAAAAGATCTTGCGAAAGGTGGATTCGAGGATCCTTTTTATTGATAGTTTCATAAATATTTATACAAGTAGGAATTCAAATCCTTTTTGGACTTGTATTTCCTTGTTGACAACTAACTTTTCTCTTAAGGAATTTGGATTCCTTTTTGAGTTGTAAGTCTACTTTAGATTTAGGCTTTACAACCTGGGGGTGGGGCGACTAGACCCTTGACAACCAATGACCTAGCCCTTTTGGACTTTCTGCTGATACATGGGATCAAGCCGACGCGAGCCTGGTCCATTTTCTGTATCAGTTCCGCCCATTGGACCGAGTGTTAATTTTGCCCCCACACATTGCCCCCAATTCCCTTCAGTTTATGGAATTTGCCATAATAGAGGGAATTCGTTTGGGTTCTATCATAATCTCTTTGTATGCATCGCGATTCGTCATTTAATGTTGGATTCTAGCAATGGCGTAGAGCACGTAAGTTTCTTTCTTCACGCTTCCTCTTTTGCATTTTGTGATCATACTTGTCATTTTTCAGCCACAAATCCTCTACAACTGCCTACCTTATTTTTCAGATTCATCCTCTTTGACTTTCTTGATGTCGATTTGTTGTTTTAAGTTAGTTCTCGCTTGTTCCCTTTCACCTATTTTTTTTCCTCTGAAAATGTCTTCTAGTGACAACGACCGTACCTTTTCTGTCAACTAAGAGATCGCCATGTCTAGGTCCTCTCACCCTGTTGCGGAGACTGCCCATCCTGCCGGGGTGGTTGGAGATATGGTCACATTTGACCAAGGGGTGGTCGCAGCTCCGGTGACAAGCCTATTGCCTAACCTTGATAAGGTCAGAAAGGAATGTAAAGTCCCCAGCGAGGTCACCATTGGGGGTTACCCTCTAGATTTTGACTATAGTACTAGGGAAGGAGTTAAGGATGTAGAAGTCCTTTTCTCGGTTTTCCATCTAAAAGCCGTCAGATTTTTCCTTCATCTTTTTTTTAGTTTTGTTTTACACAAACTAAAGCTTGCGTCGCTCCAGTTAAACGCTAATTTTTTTAGAATCATTTCTTGCATGCTTTCCTTGAACCACCTCCATAAATTTGACCTGAACCTGAATGATCTTCTGTTTTGTTACTCTCTTCATAGGGGGCAGATCAGAAGATAATCGTTACTACTTGTCCCCCAGCAGTAAGGATAGGAGACTGTGTTATGGCCTTCCCACTTCTGACAAGTTGTGGAAAGAGAAACTGGTTCTTGTGAAGGGGCCTTAGAGTGTTAAAGCGACCCAAAATTTTCCCATTTCTAGTGCTTTCGGCCACGCTATGATTCCTCAGTTTTCTTTTTCTAACAAGTTTTCAGGATTTCCTTTTCTTTTTGCTAAGAGTTTACACATTTTGTAATCTTGATGTGTTTTTCTTCGCTATACAGACGAACATATTACTTATCTAACGAAAAAGGTGTAGAGTCTTCGCCCTTCAACGAGTAAATACGTATCTTATGGGCAACTTCGAGTTAACGGCGCTGCCGCTCACATCGAGTCTTGTCATCTGTATCTAGCTTCGAACACAAAGATGAACCTGCTGGAGCCAAAACTAGGAGGGGTTCTTCTGGTTTTGCTAAGGCAAAATCCACTAAGGGGCATAAAGGCAAAGCCACTATTCCTTCTTTTCCTCAGAAGAAGGTCTCTTCTGGTGTTGCTCTGGCTCCCAAATGTCAGAAGCTAATGGCAAACGTCATGAAGGGCCAGGGTTCTTTCGCCCTGACCTTGCCTGGTGCTGTTAGCGACATGGCTGGTGAGCCATTCGTTGGCTCTTCTGACCAGTGGATTCCAGACTTGAAAAAGTCTGATGGATCTTTCCTGACGATGGGGGACTGTGCTACCCTCGACCATGAAGTGATGGGAGCTCTTGCCCATAGGATCTGGCCTCCTAGGGATAAGCTCAGCCAGTAAGGAGCCAACAGAGATAAGCTTCTTGCTAATGCACCTCTTCATGCCATAGAGGTTTGTTCCACCCCATTCTTTCATCGTTCCTGATGCCTTTGTTTTTAATTTGATCTATTTTCTGTGATATAAAGTGCATATATGACCCTCTCCCTCTACAAAACTCTGAAGGTCGAACGTCTGAACAGATAAAATGCCAAAAACCTTGAGGGGAAGGTGAAATCCCTAACCAAGTCCCTTGTTAAAAATAGAAGGCGCTTGGTTATTTTGAATGGAGGGTGTTGGAGGTTGAGGAGAAGGCTGCGGGGTTTGAGGCCTTGCTTCAAGTTTGCAGGGCTGGGGGCCTTGAAATGTATCAAAGGTTTCTTTAGATCCCAGCCCTAAAACTTACTAAGAACTTATGTTATGGCTTCGAGCAAAAAGAGAAACCTGAAGCTAAACGGGATTATGCTGGCCCGAATGTGTTTGATGCCAAATAGACCATTGACTCGTTTGGCGATTATAGCATTCCTCCTGCTGGTGAAGCTGAACGCTAGTTGATGGATTTTCTAAAGAGCTCAAGCTCTACTCCTCGTTTCGCTGTCATTCCTTTAGCCTCTCTGGCCACTACCTCAGCTGCCCCTATCTCTGCTGATCAATCTCCTGTGGAAGTGCAACCCCCGAAAAAATAAGGCACTTTGATTGTGGATTCCTTTGATCAGGAATCAAGCAAAGAAGGAGGGGTGGTTCTTCAGGGTTGACTTCTTTGGTTGTTATTTATTTTATTTTTTTGTAATGCTCAGAGAGAGCCTTTTGCTTTAAGGGTGGACTTGTGGCCCCTTACTTTGTAATGAACATTTGTTTTCTTTGAGTAATACAATCTTCTTCTTTTTTACTGCCAATTTTTTGAGATACAGATTGGTAACTCTTACAAATGCTTGTGTTGACAACTGCTTCAGCTTGATAGGTTTGATTTCCTCCACTGAACTAGGGAGATTTCTTGTGCGATCGGTTGTGTAGACCTTAACATTCATAAATGATAGGTCATTTAAGACCTGAGCTGAATTTTGGGCTAAGGGCCTCTTTTTGTTTTAAGCAATCGGTTGTTGAGACCTTAGTTTTAGTTAGTGATCTGTTGTTTAAGACCTTAGCTTTGATAAGCGATCAGACAATTAAGACGTTAGCTTGATTCAGGCCAAGGGCCTCTTTCCATTAAATGTTCAGTCGTTTAAGACCTTAGCTTGATAAGTGATTAGTCATTTAAGACCTTAGCTTTTATAAGTGATCGGTCATTTAAGACCTTAGCTTGATAAGCGATCAGTCGTTTAAGACCTTAACTTTGATAAGCGATCGATCGTTTAAGACTTTAGCTAGATTTGGGCCAAGGGCCTTTTTTCATTAAGTGATCAATCGTTTAAGACCTTAGCTTTAATTAACGATCGGTCATTTAAAACCTTAGCTTTGATAAGCGACCGGTCATTTAAGACCTTAGCTTGATTTGGACCAAGGGCCTATTTCCATTAAGTGATCGATTGTTTAAGACCTTAGTTTGATAAGCAATCGGTAGTTTAAGACCTTAGCTTTGATAGGCGATTGGTCGTTTAAGACCTTAGCTTTATTTGGACCAAGGGCCTCTTTCCATTAAGTGATTGGTCGTTTAAGACCTTAGCTTGATTTGAGCTAAGGGTCTCTTTCCATTAAGCAATCGGTCATTTAAGACCTTAACTTGATAAGCGATCGGTCGTTTAAGACCTTAGCTTGATGAGAGATTATTTGTTTAAGACCTTAGCTTGATAAGCAATCAGTCATTTAAGATTTTAGCTTTGATAAGCGATCGGTCATTTAAGACCTTAGCTTGGATTTGGGGGGTTAGTCATTGTTGATGGCATAAAAGCAGGCGTGGACATGTAACGACGCATCTTAGCTCTTTTGCGCCGTTCCATGTCCACGCCGTGCCCCTAAGGGCTTTGTTTCCTTTTTTGTATAGTAAAAGACAAGGACTTCTATCTGATGTGGGATTCCATCCGTACATATATTCATAATGACCAACTAAAAATGCTCATTAGATTCAAGGCCAATTATCAGGAGGGCGAGTCCATCCCAAGAAAGACAATGGGGCTGAATTGCCCATATTTAAATTCAAGATTTCCTTCATATGATAAATTTCTCTTTATTTTTTTTTTTTTGGAGAAAATTTGGAATCTTTGTAAAATACATCATGGTGGCCTTTGAGGCTAAAATGCCTTTGAAATAAAGGTAAAAAGAAAAAAAGAGCGATAGGCATTGCCGCTGTATATTTCAAGGCTTACACAGCGTCTATGCCTTGCCATGACTGTAGGAGCCTTTATTTAGTATAAAGTATGGAGTCTTTTGTTTAATGTGGGACTATGTCCTATTTCTTTTTGACAATGATATCCTTTTTTTAAAAGATGCATTCTTTATTGATTCTTTTCATATCTCTTTGAGAATTAGAGGATAGTCTATCGAAAAGAAAAAGCATAATTTAAGCATGCTGGAATTTACACATAGTTCCTTTTTAAATGGGTTGTATTCCAGGGTTTGTGAATTACTTCTGCATCGCTAACTCTGCAAAACCTGTATGCGCCCTTCCCGATCACCTTAGTGACTTCGTATGGACCTTCCCACTTTTCTGTGAATTTTCTAGCATTTTGTTCCTTTGTGTTCTCAGTAACTCTTTGTAGCACCCAATCTCCAAGGCTGAACGCTCGATGTTTCACATTTTTGTCATAGTTGTTCTTAATCATCCATTGATAGGAAACGAGTCTTATTTGGGCTGCCTCCCTCTTCTCTTCTAGGAGGTCAAAGTTTTGTTCTATCAACCAGTCATTCTGTCCCCTTTCCAGTACCTCCATTCGGATGGTCGGAGTTGACAGTTCGGTTAGTATTATCACCTCAAAACTGTACGCTAAGCAGAACAGACTCTCGCCGATCGGACGCCTTGGAGTCGTTCGTTATGGCCAGAGGACTTTAGGTAGCTCTTTCAGCCACCTACCCTTACGTTTCTTTAGCTTCTTCCAGACGCATTCGAAGATGGTCCGATTAGTTATCTCTGTCTGGCTGTTGCCCTGTGGGTAGGATCTGGCAAAGAACTTCTGGTTAATCTCATATTTTCTGAAGAACATATCTAGCGGCTAGTTGTCGAATTTTGTGACATTATCCATGATAAGGGATTTCGACAGCCCAAACTGGCAGATGATATTGTTCCCGATGAAGCTCTTAACCTGAACATGGGTGACTGTTACATACGCCTCTGCCTCAACCCACTTTGTGAAGTAATCGGTGGCTAGGAGTACGTATTTTTTGCTGTTGGCAGCAGTTGGGAGAGGTTCTACTTAATCCATCCCCCATTTTGCAAATGGCTAAGGGCTGGCCATAGTTGTCAAGTCTTCTGAGGGCGGGTGTTTTGTAATGGCATGCCGTTAGCACTTACCGCATTTCCTGGCATACTCTTCGGCTTCTCTCGTCATGTATGGTCAGAAATATCCCGTTGTAAGGACTTTCTGGGCCAATGAACATCCCCCTGAGTGATTTCTATATACCTTTTCATGGATTCTAGAGAGTATCTCTGTTGCTTCCGCAGAGACCACACATCTTAAGTACAGCCCTGAGAATGACCTTCTATAGAGGTGTCACCGATCATGGAGTATCTGGCAGAGTTCATTCTAATTCTCTGTGCCTCCTCTTTTGAGTCTGGTAACACCCCGTCTACGAGATAGGCTTTGATAGGATCTATCCAACTGGGTTGGTTCTGAATAACCAGTACCTCTTTTTGGGGATGTATGTTGGGTTCTTGCAAGGACTCGATCGGAGCTATTCTAATCAGATTTACATAGGCCGTCTGTGAGTTGCGCGATGCGAAAGCGGTTACAAAAAGTATTTTAGAACCTAGAGGGGGGTGAATGGGATCACTTGCTCATTTGCTTAATTTTTAATTAATTCAGTTTTAAGTCCAATTAACTAAACAATTAAAGCAAGCAAATAAATAAAGTGCAAGTAAAGAAAAGAATGCACCAGATATACGTGGAAACCCAAGACGGGAAAAACCACGGAGGGAGGCGGCACGCCTCAGGAAACCAATTCACTATGATGAAACAAAGTACAACAAACTCTGTCTCAGTCTCACACCTTTCTTCACTCTGTCAAGGATTTGATGCGGAACACCTCAGGCTTATGATTGAGACAACACGTCCAGTTGCTGCAGACTTTCGGCTAACGTCACCACCCTTACAGAAAGGTTGCTGGAAGAACCAAAATACTCAGCAAGTATTTTGTTCCCTTCGTAGTGCAATCTGGTCACCTTTCTTCCTCAGCAAGCAAGCAAGTGAAGAACCTTCAATCCAATGTTCTGATCAGCAAATCGATTTGACACAGTCTCTGAGCAGCTAATCAGAAGTAGAACACCATCCTAAAAATCACTCGTGTAGTATGGATGTGTGTTCCTAAAAATATATAAACCTAATTATTATGTATATACTTTCTCTCTTTAAAAATAATATTCCAAGGCATCTCTTGTAGAGAAAATATGAATACATATATATAGGCAAGGAAGTCCTAATTCTACTTGAAAAAGAAGTTGAATACCAAAATAGAACTTTCCTAGAAGTTTCAAACCCAATAGGAATCAGAATTTTTGTCAAAATCTATTTCCTATTTGGAACAGGCTAAGTTGGACCAGTGCCAAATAAATAGGACCGGTGGGACTTTTTGAAAACCTGCAAAAACTAAACTACCGAGAAAAGTTAGACCGGTCCTAAATATTGGGGACCGGTCCTACTTTAAAAAATCCTAAATTTTGCATTTAAACCTTGGTTTTTCAAAATAGGCTCGGAACTAAAAAGTGCAGAGTGTCCTCACCATACTTACCTGTACTATATGGTGTTCTAACTGATTTGTCGACTTCCATGCACTTGAGTGTCAGCTCGAAGATGTCGATGATCGATACAAAGAATAATCCAAAAGTTACAACTCGATCAATCAGGTTTTGATCACCGAAATATGCCAATTATAAATTTATATCTCACACCGTCGAGGCCAAAAATGCAAGCTTGTAGGCATTCAGATTCAGATCTCTTGAGATTTGGGAGATTCTGCCTTGATTGAACCCCTTAAGTAGCTTTCGCACCAGATCTTTGTAGGTTTTCATCCGATCTTTTTTTGGCGGGTAGTCTCCACTAACCTGTTTCACAATTAGCTAAGAGTCACTAAAAACTTGTAAGTTTTTTACTTAAAGTGTTTGCGTCAATCTCAGTCCTGCTAAGAGGGCTTCATACTTAGCTTCATTGTTTAGAGAACTTATTTAAGGTTTGAGAAAGTTTTTGAAGCATTTGACAAAAGTTGACTTTTTCGGGTTTGGTTGACTTAGGGGCGGCCTCGTGGGCCCAAAAAATCCAAAAGTGTTGGAATGACACCAAATTTTGAAGGTAAATTAAATAAAAAATTTAACGCGCTATGGAGTCGATTTTGAATTCATCAGGGTTACCAAAATTGAAAACGGAGCCCAGAAATATTTAGTAAGTGACAAGGGGCATTATAGGACAATGCCAAAGAAAAAAGGATTGATCTATGTGACGAGGGTTTGAGTTTGATCTGTTCAAAGTTAAATTTGGATAAAGTTGATTCTGGTGAGAATTGAGGCTTTTTGTACCAAGAACTTGGAATTGAGGTAAGGATATTTGACTCTCTTGTTCTTTACCCTACAAGTATTGTATGTGATTTAATGCTAGAAAAATCACCCTTTATGTTTAGAGAAAATCGGGCAACAATCTGCCACCTTGAGAACGTTTTAGTTTTCAGAGGTAATAGTGATCCAAATTTTATGAAATTTTACAGGGATATAGATCTATGTCTTAGCTTTATTTTTGATGTATCATATGCCTAATTTGGATAAGAATTAAGTG
Source organism: Cornus controversa (assembly GCA_026545225.1). Lineage (NCBI taxonomy): Eukaryota > Viridiplantae > Streptophyta > Magnoliopsida > Cornales > Cornaceae > Cornus > Cornus controversa. Next base: position 29,570,917 of record CM048846.1, on the reverse strand, counting down.
AGTTATTAAATATTTTTCACGACTGCACTAAATCTGTCACACTTGGATTGTTTTAGCAATAATTCAACTTATGACTGGAATTTTGAGTTAATTCAAATTGAGTTTGAACGTAGACTTTTTTTGGAGTGAATATGGAGAATTTAGGAGGAAAAGGTTGAACATGTGATTTATGATAAATTTGTGAAGTTGTGAGTATCATGCTACAAGAAACTGTTCGAACAGAATTTTAGCTACATTTTTTTATTAAAACTGAACTTATGGGTTGATGTATCTGATCTTTTGATTAATTGAGATAATATTAGAGTAATTTAGCTTTAACATAACCTTGGATTCATGTGATTTGGATTAGTATACTATTTTTGGTGATTTTTAAAGAAAGTATGTATCTGCTGAAAATTTTGTTTTATTTGGGCCGAAAATTTGAATTCCTATGGAGTTGGTTATCAATTGTATTATTTTTTTCACAATTAGAGATTTTGGATTTTTCACTCCAAATTGAGGTAAGGATGCCTAACACATGGACTCCAAGGTTTGTGTGAGTATATTGGTTGTCTTTGGCAACCAATTGGCTATGTGGGTATAATTAGATATTCTTATTAAAGTTAAAGCATGCTAGATTTTACAATTAAATAAATTCTCAATGTGAATTAATGTGATTACATGCTTATAATTGTTGTAAATGATTATATGGCATATTAAAGGTGATATGTGAAAGAATTTTATATGTTTCATGTGTATATATTAATGTGACACTCAGGTGTTTAATAAATTGCCTTATGAGCATGATTACGTGTAGAGCTTATTTGTATCATTGAAATAATTGTTTTGACATGGGACAATGTGGACATAAGCATGAAAATTATAAATTATTCATGCATTACACATACATTAGTATAAGAGTGTATGTAGAGAAAGAGGGGAACATCGAATGGACAGACAATGAACACAATGGAGTTCAGATGTTCAAAAAGAGAAATGAAAACGAATATCGAGTGGGCCATCACTAGAGCTCGTATTCTAGGTTGTGTGTGTGTGTGTATAGGACACTTGTGAGAAGCATGACATTATACATATCAATACATGATGCATGGCATGGATATTTTTATGTAGAATTGTGTATCACATGATAATATGATTACGTGTTATGTGGTATTCACTCGATTTACGGAATCATGTTTTAGACATTTCTACTAAGCGTGTGGTTACTCATCCCATAAGTTTTAACTCTTTATAATGGCAAGAACATGGCGAAGCCTTCCCAACCATGAGTTGGCATGGGTTGTAGTTAGCTTTCTTTTGAGAACACTTTGAGTTTTACATTTGAAATGCATGTCCGACTTGTGGATTTTATGCAAAGGTTTCATCTTGTACATGTTCCTTGGTAATTTTTGAAACATGCCATAGTACATTATACCTTATGATTTTGGTTTATGCTTGGTATTGGAGTATGGTTAAATATTAAAGTTTGAAATTGATCATTATAAGTTCTATATATAATTCAATTATGTATGTTTGATAATATAAAGACTTCTGCTGATTGAAATAATCTCGGTGGTCTGGTTAGGAATTGAGGGAGATGATGGTAGTTTGCCATGGTTGTTCGGGTCGTGAAGTGATGCTCAGGCAAACATAACACCTCACAACCCAGAATTCGGGCTTGGACCGGGGCAGTCTCGAAGGTTCGAATTTTGGGGCGTGACATAATTAAAATTTGAAGAAAAATTCATATGGATCAATGTATTACATATAGCATATGAAACTTTCACTGAAATGTCTTTTAAATATGTTAAAGGACACTAATGCTAGAGAATTGATCCACATTGACATGCTTGAAGTATGCTAATTACTTTCATGAAGGAAAGTATTATGTTATCGTTTTTTTATTGATGATACTAATTTTTAATCATTGAAAACTCCTAAATAGAGGCATGATAAATTTATGAAGGAAATGATTGTAGATGCATTTCAAATTCTGATGTGGAGCTTTAGTGAGTTTCAAGGGACTTCTGGCATCATTATTTTCTTATAAAGTATCTAACTTAAAATTTTGACATGGAGGATCCTCGCGTCTCTAATTTGATTTCAGAAATAAAAAATTTGATATCCAAATATGGTTTAGCACTTTTGTAGCTCAGCTATATTGAGAAGATTTTGAAAAGTTTAATCACTTTTCAGATGTTGTAGTCTCTACTCCAACTGATCTTATTGTAAAGTTGGTATGTAATTAAGGCAAATTAAACATTGTATTAACTTGAATTCTCGAATTATTTGTGGTGTTTATGATGTAATGTGCCACATCAAGACATACATGCCTTCATAGTGGGTACTTTGAGCAAGTACATATGTTATCCGAGAATAGACCAATGGACTTATCATGTGAGAACTTGAGGTACTTGGATGGCACTATGAAATATAGGTTACATTATGGCAAAACACCAACAATTATTGGAGACTACAATGATGTTGCTTGGAATTCTGATAATGATGAAATCTTATCTGTAATAGTTTAGATCTTCACCTCATGTGGAGCAACAATTTCTTAGAGAGTCAAAATTGTATAATTTATTATGTGATTAAGTTAGAGTACAGAACATTTTCTTCTACTGGCAAGGAACTTGAGTGGCTAAGGAGCATATTAGAGGACATTCCAATATTGAGAATCTCATATTACCCTTTACAATATATTGTGACAAAAATGTTGCAATGTTTCAAACTAACAGTGAGTGTTACAATGGAAAATCTAGTCAAATGAGATTGAAGCACAACCATGTGATAGGGATCCTACCAGATGGAGTTATCAGTACTTAGTATTTAAAGGTCAAATCTAATTTGGTGGATCCACTGTTCAATGGCATGTGAAGGGACCTTGTGATATGTGTGCTCGATCTAATAAATGAGGAGGTTGAGACTTAGATCTCTTAATGAATCTATATATCGGTTTCCGATTAGAGTGTACAAGATTACTCCTGATACATACACCAACTAATCTTGCAGTAAGGAGGATGATATTAAGTTTTCTTAATGAGCTATAACCGATATTCAATTGGAGTGTACAAAATCATTCTTAATGGACACACTGATCTGAGTATGGAAGTGGGGCTACTTCTATAGGATTTGGACAAACTTGATCCTTAAAGATACTTAAAAGTATAGATTCAAGACACATGGCCGAAGTGTGTGTGAGGTACTTCTGGTTTGTCAACGCGGTTCTTGGTTCAAGACACTATTCACCAAGTTCCTAGATAAATCTAGAATATCTTCACTAGGTAATGGCTTCAATCCAAAAGACACATTTACTAATGCACAACATTGTACCAATCCCCCACAAATTATTTTTAAAATTTTGAAAAAAGTGGAGAATTGTTGGAACGTGTTTTAAAATTATACATATTTTAAACTTTCAGTTGTGACTTTTCATCTCCCTTCATCGGTTACAAAATTAAATGGTCATAATTAGTTGATTACGTGATTAAATATATCATTTAATCATCCATGAATAAGGAGACTCTTGGGTTGTTTATAACTCTCATCTCTTGAAATTCTGTAATTAATTCATCATTTATACCTGTTGTAAGTCACGGCTCTTAGATTTCCATCATTATGTCTATATTTAATCACTCATAAATGGCTTGTAACTCCTGACTTTTGAGTTGTTTGTTTAAATACATTATTTAATCACCCATAGTTAGAGAGCATAAATATGGAGCCTAAAAAGGGGGGCCTAGGTGAGCCTATATAGGATACATTGACAGATTAAGAAGTTGAGGTGAGTCCAATGTATAATGAGTGAAATTACCAAGTTTAGAGAAATTCTGGTGACTCTATTGAAGTCTCCGATGACCAAATCCAGAATCTGGCGAGATTTTGATAAAAAAATTTAGGCAGTCAAGCTCAAGATTCTGGAGAGGTTTCGGTGGAAGTTTGGCAATGAAAATTTGGAATTCTGATCAATTTTCTAGTAATGAAATTATGGAATTCTAAGAATTCGATTTTGGTAATTTTTCCAACTTCTATGGCCAATATATTTATATATTGATATATGTGTTTGAATATAATTTTTTTAAATTATATTTTATTTTGGACGTATGATTAGACAGAGATGAATACATGAGTTCATAGATGGTGTCACTCTATAGACATATAGATTGTTGAATTTGACTTAGTTGAATCCCAGAGATGGTGCTACCATTTGATATTCCAATTGTACATAGGAGAGACTTCAACTATCTTCAAAAAGCGACTACACACCTCTAAGCTTTGATTTGAAATTATTTTTAATTCCATTAATTATGTTTTTAGGATATTATTATTTATCACATATTTGTATTTATATGATGATCTCATCTTGTAATTGAATATTGCCATTGAGTTCTAACAGGAACCACATTCACTCTCACTCTACTAAAATATCTTGGGCTTATGTCAAGCTTACTCGGGGCCTGCTTGGCATAGCTTATGCTTATACTTTCAGACCAAAAAAAAAAAAGAGAGAGAGAAGCAAAAGTTATGCTTCTATTGGGCTTATGAATTAGTGTTTAAAAATTAAATATGTAAAGAGCTTTTAATATTGAAGAGTTTCTTCGCCTATTTAGCTAGAACATTGATTGAAACTACTGATAACATGAATTGACTATCTTGTCCACCTGTAAAATGTTTTCTTGGCCTGTTTGACAGCATAAAAGATATTGTATTTTTATATACCTTACAAAATATCAATAATTACTTATTGATAAATTGACTTATTTAATTTTCCTGCATGCTAGCTTGTACATTTTTTTTTCTCAGTGAGATAGAACATAAACCATAATTTCCAAACAGATGGATTAATGATCTATTTTCCTTACTCTTTGCTAATTTTCCAAATACATGCATTGACAAAATACATTGATTGCTTTATTCGTTTTGTATCTTCGTACATATTCCAGCAAATTAGAAGATCATTTTTTATTGATCTAAGCAAAACAAAACCACTCTTCAAGATCAAAACTAGGGGAAGCGAAAAGTACATGGAACTTGGGATTTCTTTTATTTTTTGTTCTCTTTTATTATAATAGAATAAATAAAGAGGTTGAAACAAGTTAATCGATCAAGTTCGGTAGAATTATTAGCCCTCCAGGTAATAAACTTTAGTATTTAAAAGATCGGTTGAGCGACAATGATGCATTTCGTCGAACAATCTGAGCTCACAAGCAAATGTATATATATTTTGAGTTATTCAAACAAATGTATATATACACATAAAAGAAAGAATATGTTTATTTTAATATAACACACTAAGTTCGAATTTGTTACCAAAAATAAAATAAAATGAACAATCTCGAAACCAAGGTTGATATTTATACATCTCTTGATTTCAACAACTATAAATACACATATATATATATGTATGTGAAAGTTTTATTAAATGGAAAACGTTTCCGTATTTGTTAGAAAGAGTATTTTACACGTGATTGGTATTCACCCGATTCATATAAACGCTATTCTTAAAGTTCAAAGCTCTTCTGTCATGCTTATCCAAACACTCTCTCAATTCAATGTCTTGAAAATTTTGTCCTATTAATACTTCATTGTTTGACTGAATTTTTTTTAATTGATTAACAACCGAGAAGGGAGGAGGAAAATTCATTACATTTCCCTTCCCATTTCGGAGGCTTTGACTTTGAACAGGTCCTTGTCATAAACTTTGAAGTAAAGAGCATATCTGAAATTAATGTTAGAATTTCACCTCGTGCGTTGACTCGTGCGTTGAATGGGATATAATTTTGGACACATCGCGCGTGTGTGTGAGAGGGATTGATTCGACTCGGTGTGTGTGAGAGGGATTGATTCGACTCGGACTCCTAAATTTTCAAGAATATTATATGATAAATGTGAAAATTAATCTTATATACGTGATTAATGAATGATACCAAAAGTTTACATAAATCTTTACAAGAATAATACAAGTAAAACAGTTGGTCTATAGCAATGAACTCGAACCCCCTTCTGTATTGGAAAATCATGTGCACCGGTGCAACTCACCTGTATGCAGTGCTACACACTTACATCACAAATTGCAAAACTCTCGAAACAATTTTTAAAAAGTTATGTAACATATTTATATTGAAGATACAACACCCATATAATATATTATATCATGTTGCAATGTTATAACACCATTAAATCGAAAGTTTAACACATTCACGATTTAAAACTGTTGATTTCGAGATGTAAAATTATTGCACTTGGCACAGACACCGAACGTAAATAACACACTAGAAGATCCTGCAGGTTCCTGTCACAGTATCAACCAAATGTCTCATTTGTTCTTTTGGCAATAAAATCTGTACTTTCTTGTCCATTCCATTAGATCAAATTGTGCTCGGTTTTGTTATTGTTTCATATTATAATTATGCCCTTAGTCGATATGTTGAAATATCTTGGGCTTATGCCAAGCTAAATAAATCATGTGTGTTGAGAATTGTTCCGTTTGAATATTTTATTGTTTGACTGACATTTTTATAATTGATTACCGGAAAAGGAGGAAAATTCATTACATTTCTGATTTCCCTCCCATTTTGAATATGACTTTGAACAGGTTCTTGTGATTATATAAATTCATGTTAGAACTCCACCTCTTGCGTTGAAGGGACATATTCATGATGTATGTGTGTGTGTGAGAGAGAGAAGAAATTTGGCTCGAACTTTCAAATTTTCAAGAATATAATATGATAAATGTGAAAATTCACATATAATTATTGAATGACGGCAAAATTTTACATAAATCTTTGCAAGTATACAAATCTAATTCAGGAAAAATAAAAAAAGAATAATACAAGTAAAACTTTAGTATTGAGTGACATACAATTGGCGAAGGCTATACTCCAATGGTGAGAGGAATTTTCAAGTTTCCATGAATGTGATGTTGATGTGAGTTTGATATAATTTTTTTTTTTTTTCTATCTCGACAAGAAACTCACATTCACATCAGATTCATGAAGACTTGAACTCTCAACCTCACCATAGGAATATAGCCTTCGTCAATTGTATGTCACCCTCTCGTAAGGAAGAGAGAAATAGTGGCACCCCATCTTCATGCATTATAATTGCGTCGAAAGTCGTTGGCACTGGGTGGGCCACCCCGGTCAGGGTGACATACAATTGACGAACGCTATACTCCAACGGTGAGGTTGAGAGTTTAAGTCTCCATAGATGTGAATTGGAAGTGTGAGTTTCTTATCAAGATAAAAAAAAAAATTTATATCAAAAAAAAAAAAACTATGGCCTATGTAAACCTTTGGTATCACCACATCCCATAATAGATGTTGGCAATTGTCCCACCTTCTCTATCCCTTCTTCAAACACCACACCCATACCCATGTAGAAATGGGACTCAATATGGCAATGGAAAGCCCATACACCTGGATTGTCAGCGCGAAACCTCAAAGCAGTCCACCCAAAATGATGAACAGGCAGTGTGTTCTTCATAATGGGATTAACCAAATTGTACTTCTTTGGATCATTGTACATGTCAAACTTGCCCATACCATAGCCAAGTACCCAAAAATCGTGCCCGTGAAGGTGCCATGGATGTGTCTCACTATTGTTTGGAGTCATTGTGTTTGCATTTTGAAGAATAATATCCACTGTTGTATTAAACTGCAGCCTATAAATGGAGTTGCTAGTTGTGCCATTCACATTCTTGGGGGGACTAGAAATGTCGTAGTTCACAAAATCATAACCATTTGGAGGAGGGTTTGGATCAATCCCATGTAACAATTTCTCCTTTAACGCGATTAGGTATGGCGTATGGGGATGGTGGAAAGAGACATTATTGACAGACCACCTGAAGTGACCATTGACCAAGTTTTGTGTGTTGAGTAACACAATCACTCTATCTGGTGTTAGAGGAGGAGGGTGGGTGTAATTTTGTCGTGCCTTGATTGCAAGACTCTGAGCTATTCTTGGCGTTATATCGTTCCAATTAGGGCCCGGAGGTGGAACTGTTGGAGGAGACCTTCTAGGATGGTTTGGGTAGTAATTGAAAATGGCTAAGCCATTTGGAGTGGTTCTGTTCCTGCCAACAACTGCTGTGCTTGCCCAGTAGTTTCGCGAAGGGTCTTGATCGGCTTTGATGAGGACAGAGTATGCCTCACCGGAGTAAATGAATAGGTTCTTTATAACAAATGGCTCCACATAGTGACCATCAGCTTCAACAACTGTCATGTTGTGACCCTGCATTACAAGAATATATTTTGAACTTTGTATCAGAAATGGATAAAAAATAAGTTAAAATCATCAACAAAATTATCAAACACATTGTGATTGAAGAAGTACCTCTATTTCAAAACTAAGAGCTGATAGCGCGGTGAGGCTACCAATCCTTAGTCTATATGTTTTTCCTGGAATTACTGTCAATACATAGGGGGAACATTCTGGATTTGTCGCGTTACAAGAACTGGGGACTACACTTGGAGAAGTGCAATTAAACCTTCCTCTTCCTTGTATTAGGAGTGACTGAAAAGTAACACCATTATTAATTGTTTGTCAACTTGTTTTAGAGAAAAAAGTAGCATAGTCATATATATAGATATATATATATATATATATATATATATATATATAGTTCAAATTGTAGTGTAAGAAATTAATTACCTGAGGCTCTCCAACCCAAACAAAAGGAATTGAAGACAAGCCAGTGGATTGTTCATATGTGCTTTTGTGGTACCAATCATTAAGGATGATGCTTCGATCATAGTCATAGGAAAAGGGCTCGGATTCTCCATCAGGAAGTGATACGAGGATTGACCCATACAGCCCGGCTTCTCTCTGCATACCATAATGTGCATGGTACATATATGTTCCTGGCTGCATTATATATATATATATATGTTCCAAATTCAAGCAAATTAAACATTCATCACTTGTCAAAATTCTACAAGTAATAGTACCAAAATGAAGTTTTAAGGCCACTACAACTTACCCTATCGACAACAAACTTGTATGTAAAGATGTCTCCTGGCAAAATTGGACATTGAGTCACTCCTTCTGTTCCATCAGACCAAGGTGTTCCAATCTGCAATAGTTCACAAAAATGAATTAATATATATATATATATATATAAGCAACATATATATATCCAGCCCAATTGCTCACAATAATCAAGAATTGCATACTAGTATTATTTACCTGTCTGATTCCATGCCAATGGACGGCGGTATTCTCAGTTATTAAACTGTTCTTTAGCTCGACTATGATTGTATCATTTTGCTGAGCAATGATTGTTGGTCCTGGGGTTTGCCCATTAATGGTTATAACCAGTTTCTTGTAGCAATCAGGAGATTTGTACTCATACTTCAACTCCCACTTGTATCTACGAATTCTCGCCTCAGCCAATGGAACACTACTTAGTACTGAAACAAAGAGGCACAGAGCCAGCAATATTCTTAACATAACTCTTCTGGATTTATAAAAAAGCTCAAACTTCTTACTTCTCAAAGTTTATCCTTGAGAGATAGCTCAACTAAAACTGAAAACCAAATTATATATATCTTATATATATCTATATATATATATATATATGCTGGTTTGTGCTTTAGTTGGTAGCAGCCAAGAAGAGATTATTGGGTGATTGAAATGGGATTTCTTTAACTCAAATCTTCATCTTCTTATATACAATTGAGCATCGATTATGGTCAATAATAGTGGGTATGAATTTTTAACATGCAGAGAATTGAATTGGCGAGTAGACCAAGACAAAAGGTAATAGCATCCAAGACATTTTCCTAGGAGTTTCCTCGGCATATTGTACTATTTTTGTTCATAGACTTGGAATGGACCAAAAGGCAATACCGTACCTAATATAATATAATTTAGTGTCTAAAGAGTGACAATTGGGAACTGGGGTTAGTAAGTAACCGCGTTGCTGATGTTTTATATTATATTATACGGTAAAATACACTTAAATTCTTCAAGTTTGTTCTCACTATACTTATATTTATAATTTGATAAAATTTATATTCACACCTCTTAAAATTTGATGCGTGATTACACTTATCTCTAATACTATATGTATTGTTTGTTTTATCCCTCCATTGCCTGCAAATACAATTTTTTTTTCATTACTTCTCTTTAACCTTAAGCCACACACATATTCACACACACACACACACACACACACACATATATATATATATATATATATATATATATTTTTGCAGCACTAAAAATATATTACAAATTTTATTAAATGTATTTTTAATATATGTTATATTTCGTATTTTACTAAAAAAATAAATTTAAATATAATTTAAAAATTATGCATACTTGTAATTTTTTCAAGCTTTATGAATCTTATTGTGATGATGATTATGTATATATGTGTATAAAGATTTATCATCATTAAATTAAGATTGATAAATCTCGAAAGAATTACAAGTTTAATTTTTAATTTAAATTTATTTTATACTAAACTATGTAATATAACATATATTAAAATTATATTTTTAGTGCTACAAAAATATATATGTGTGTATGTGTATGGCTTAAGGTTGGGAAAATCATGGAAGGAAAGTTGGAACAATGTAGACTTCTAAACATGAAAAATGATCTCAAGAATGTCTTTTCAATCAATAGAAGAGTAAAACAGACAATATATATATTGTTAGAGTTGAGTGTAATCATATATCAAATTTCAAATATGTGAGTGTAATTTTATCAAATTATAAATATGAGTGTAATTAAAACAAATCTCAAAAAATGTAAAAGGGAGAAGGCACATTGTCAACCACCACGTAGCAAGGCCCATGTGCACTAATACTTTTTCCTACGAGTTCCCCTCTCTCTCTCTCTCTCTCTATATATATATATATATAAATTTTGTGTAAAGTTGAAATGGTCCATAAGCATTCATCTTAGAGATTTGTATGTAAAATCCAAGTCTTTTCCACCTATATAATATAATGCAGTATCTGAAGACTAACCATTTGAAACTAGGGTGGTTATTGTTATATATATATATATATATATATATATATATTTTTTTTTTTTTTTTGTGTAAAGTTGAAATGGTCCATAAGCATTCATCTTAGAGATTTGTATGTAAAATCCAAGTCTTTTCCACCTATATAATATAATATAATGCAGTATCTGAAGACTAACCATTCGAAACTAGGGTGGTTAAAAACATCGCGTTGCTGATCTTTTATATCCTGCAAAGAAGTGTTTCGAAGATTCCTAAAACTTTGACTTGCAACATCATTTCCGGACCAAAATGACCTTGACCCCTCAAGCCTGAAATGAACATAATGCTCCTCCTGTGCAGAATTACCAAAATACCCTCGCTTTAAAATTGGTATATATATTGAATAATGTTTCCTAGAATGGAATCAGTTAGCTGTATGCGCGCGCCCAAAATTTTCATATATATATATATATATGAATTTGCAGGTTAATGTAAGTCTCAAGAAAAATTGAAGCCATGGAGTAAGAAATTACACCAACAAATTAAAGAACCCAGACGTTCTATCACTCACTTTTTGATGGTGTCTAAATTAGTTGAGGAATTTATGGCCTTACTTGATTTTTACTTAAGTAAACTGCAATAAATTGAAGATTTAATAGATTAAAATTGATTATGAAACCAAAAGGCTATATTTGATTATTGAGAAAAAAGATCCAAGAACATATATTATTTAAAAAAATTCTGCTTGTTATAAAGCTAATTGTGGTGGGTTTTTTCAAACTAGCCATTTGGAAACTAGAACAGCAAGAAAGTATATAAGATTCAAAAACTTGTAACCTCGATCGCTTTCCATAGAAACAAAACAAAACTTAAAGACAAAGATTTAAAAGCAATGCACTTCAAAAAAGAAAAAAATTTAAGCAATCATAACTAAAAGAAAAAGTGAGTATCTTATAAAGAAGATGTTGTCATTATGGAGTTTCCTATATTAAATTATTTCTTGTTCGATTCCACTGGTAGGACTTGGAAATCAATAACTACATTTATTTTATCAATTAAAATCAACCAATGATTATAACCTTCTTTTGTTTATTTATTTTCTTAGAGATGAAGCAAAGAACTAATCTGTCTTATAGAACATGCATGTGTGTGGCTTTCTGTGCATGGATGCTAACTTTACGTCTCAAGAGTCAGGACATTGTGAGAGCATCGAACTTTGTTCTTTATATATATATATATATATGGCCTCTACCTGTATGCCTTTCTTTCGCTATATATGAAAGGGTCAAGAAAATCATGTGAATGAAGAAGACACAGAATGACTCTCTTCCTTCTAAGTTTTTGTGCCTTGAGAACTAAGAACTAAAATATTTTGACAATGGAAAAAACAAAAAATTAATTTTGAAAATGAATAATTGAACTTAAGTACAAGGCTGAGTTTTGAAATGTAAACTTTAATGGGAAAGCTAACATCCTCGCTTTAAAGGGACGTTAGCCACTGTTTTCAGAACAATACTAAACGTCATGAAATTATTTTATGAATTTATATCATGAATGATGTGACAGGTAACGTGAAAAGTTAATATTGATGGAATTCCCCCGTACACAAAGTCCCATAATATTATCACCGAAATCCATCAATACTAACTATCCACATTACCTGTCACATCATTCATGATAAAATTCATGAAGACGTTTAACATTTCTCCTCTTTTCATTATTTTTAGACAAAAATATTTTCACTAAATCTACCACTTCATTAAAAAATTAAGGATATTTATGTAATTATATATATATATATATATATATATAATTGCTTACAGCAACGTCACATTTTAGGTCAACAGGACGGCTCAATTTAATATATAAAAGTGCTTACACTTACAGCTAGGGGTGCACACGGTACGGTTCCTCACGGTTCTTGGTGGAACCGGAACCGGAACCGGAACCGTTACCAACGGTTCCTGATTTTCGGAACCGGAACCGGAACCGTTAAGGGTTGGAACAGTGAGGAACCGTACCGCGGTTCTCGGTACGGTTCCGGTTCCGAACCGCGGTTCCTTAGGGATTTTTTTTTTTTTAATGAAGCTTGAAAATACAAAATATATATATATATTCATTAAATAAATGTGAGACCTACAATCTAAAAATGGCACCCTATATATATATAATTATTATATTATATTATAGATATATATACATTACATACAATAATTATATATAATGTATATATATAATGTATAGTAATTATATTATAATATAATTATTATATATAATATATGATAATATAATTATTATACATAATATATATAAATTATATATAATTATTATATGTAATGTATATATATATATATATTATATATATATATACACATATTTAATATAAAACGGTTCGGTTCCAAGGAACCGTTACCCCCAACGGTTCCGGTTCCGGTATGGTTCTACTGGTCCTGGAACCGGAACCGGAACCGTTGGTAACGGTTCCTAATTTTAGGAACCGGAACCGTAGCCACGGTTCGGTACGGTTCCCCTCGGTTCCGGTTCCGGTTCCGGTTCTGACGGTTCTTTGTGCACCCCTACTTACAGCAACGTCACATTTTCGGGCAACAAGATGGCTCAACTTAAGTTGAGGTAAGCTAAAAATCTGAAAGTGACCTTCTAATGTTTAATATATTAATATTTAATAATTTTTATTTAAAAATTACTTTTATTTAAAAAGTTTTAAACCCATTTTTAATATATATATATATATTTTTTTTTTGTAGCCTGCAATACTCAAGTTATGGCATCCAAGTGTAAACTACTTTCTTTTTTTTTTCGTTTTTTAGAGCTTGAAAATGAAATACTAACCTTGAATCATTTGGAGTATTGCATTGAGCCGCACACAAAATGAAAGTTTGCAATAAAACAAATATAGAAGAGACAAAATACTAAGAATTGTGAGAAAATATATAGAAAAACATAGGTTATGGAGAGAATTTTAGTTCATAAAGAAAAAATGTGAGAGATAATGATAAAAAAGAAATGATAGAAATAGGAGTTTTAATAAAAGAGCTAGGAAAGTGGAAAAAAATTAAAAATAGATGAAAAGTTTTACCATTTTTAAATTCTAATTATCGGTTAAATAGAAACGAATATAGAATAAATAAAAAATTGTAGTGACGCACTATTAATACATGCTATTATTGGCGGTGATGATGACCCGCTAACAAAAACTGGCTACAAGTTGGCCAACCCCAAAAGCTGGCTCTGTATAGTAGAAAACAAAGCTAGTCATTTCTTTCTTTGTCCCTCTTATTTACACTTTTTCACTTTCTTTGTGATGCTTTTTAATTTTTTATTATTATATTTCTTTTACTCTTTGAGCAAATAAATACTCCCTCCGTTCCATAATTTTAGTCCACTATTTCTTTTTGGGATGTCCCAAAATACATGTCCATTTTCTAAAATGAATTATATGATTCCTAAACTACTCTTTTCAAACTCTACTATCCTAAAAGTGGGACCCATCATATAATAATAATACTAACTTTTAAACAAGGACTAATATGTAAATTCATACATTATTACACTAAAAAGTGAGTCCCACCATAAAAAGTTGAAATCCCTAAACATGCTAAGAATTATGGGACGGAGGTAGTATTCTATATAATAAAATAATTTAAAAAAAAAACATATATAACATAGCCGGCCAAATTTTGTATACCACACCTTTTGCTCTTAGGGTTTGGAGAGAGCCTAAAGGGAAGAGAGAAATGTGCGCGAGCTAGAGAGAGAAGTTAGAGAGGTTAGGTTTCAAAATTACATAAATATCCTTATTTTTTAATGAGGTGGCAAATTTAGTGAGAATATTTTTGTCTAAAAATTGTGAGAAGAGTAGCTTTCCCCATGTGTGTGTGTATAGATATATATATATATATATATATATATATATATATATATATATATGTTTATTAAGAATAAGCTATAATTGGGGGCCTTCTTAAACGTTGGATCCAAAATAAAGATGATGCACTTTTGATCCAACCGATCTCGAGCACTACATGTTGCTCCAACATGTAATTAATTTAGGGAAATGCTAAACGTCATGAAATTTTATCATGAATGATGTGGCAAGTGATAATATCATTAACATTCCGTGTATGGGGGGAATCCCACCAATACTAACTCACCATTTAATTGCCACATCATTTAAGATAAAAATTCATGAAATATTTTCATGACGTGTAGCATTGCTCAATTATTTATGCACGCTTGATCTATCTGCCTTAGAAGGAAGATTCAGTTAAACGGAAACTTATTTTCAAAAAATAGTCTTTTATCTGAAAATTATTTTCTGTTTTTTTGAATTCTTGAAATTATTTTTAAAAATATAACTGAACTAAACTTGTCCTTAGCTTCTCAAAATGATTTCTTGATTTTCCCTTCTCTTAATTCGTTCATGTGATCTACATATATTTGAGTTATGAGGAATTGTTATAATAATTTTCCAAGTAATCACTTTGCCCTCTCTAAAGTTGCTCAATAAAATATTAAAGGGTAAATTACTCTGACTTTCTTTAGAATTAGACTCAATTACCTTCAAATTAACGTTTTTAAAAAATAACTCTAACACCCCTCTCAGAATTAATAATCGTTAAAAAAGTAAATATTAATAGTAAATTTACGAGATTATCCATAGATTCAAAACATTTATATAAGACATCAAGATTCATTTAGTCATTTTAGTCCAAATAGTTATGATTAAAATGATAATTTAAAATAATGGCCAAAGTTCATTTAAACATGTTATTCTTTTCTAGTTGTTAAAAAAAAAAACTCTATAATGATTAGAACTCATTCCTTAAAGTTTCGGCTGAAACTTTTCCCAATTAATAAAATGTTTGCATCAAAATCAGACCCTTGCCAGAGATTGTGACTCCTATGAGAAGTCAATTAATGCCCACCCCCATAAAATTTTCCGGGACTTGACAAACCGGAGTTAAGGCCAATTCACGTCTCACTCTTAACCAAATTAGTTGCGCGACATTAACACTAGAAACAACCAAAATAAAAGAACTTGATCTTTTCCTTAGTAAGCTGGTCCGGACACTCACGATAAATAAAAATAAATAAATAAATAAAGTGCGATCAACTTCTTCGGTGATAATGTGGAGTATATATGACATATCTCTTTTGAGTGAGTGACTTTGGTACGCCGACACAAAAAAAACTAGACATGAAGAATGAGATGCAAGAGTGGGTTGAAAACCATATAGTTCAATCTGTTTTGAAGAACAATAAATACAAAATGTATTAGGAGCATATGCTAACAATATCTAAATGGACATTAACTTAGAGTGTTCAAGTATTGCTGTGATTGAGTTTTTTAGTATATTGTTAGCATATACGGCTATTGTAAGATTATAAATATCTAAAAGACTTTACAAATGGACATTAACTAAGGGCTGTTTGGTAACACTGTCGAATTTTATTTTCTAATTTTTAAAAAATGAAGTCTGAAAACCCATTGTGCTCAAAAGTAGAATACGTTTGGTAACACCATATGCTGTTGAAAATTTGAAAGCACAAATCTGAAAACATGTTCGCTAATCCAAAATTAATTTTCAAAACAATATTAATAGTATCTTTGACTAAAAATTATGTTTGAGTAATATGATTCAAACTCATTTTAATCAACATAAATGTGATAATGTATATTATTTCCTCTGAAATTATATTTGTTAAGACTTTATTTTAGTTATTTTAATTAAAAAAAAATTATTTTTAAGCATTTGTATGTAATACCCTGCTCTAACACATGGTATGCTATTGTCCGCTTTGGGTCTAAGCCGTACGGTTTTGCTCTTGAATTTTACCCCAAAAGGCCTCATACCATTTGAAGAGAACATATTACATATAAGCACATCCCCTTCTCCACATTCACGCGATGTGGGATTGAGCAAACCTAACATGCCCCGACAGCAATCCTGACATGCCCCGGCAATCCACCTCGAGGGTGATTACAATCCACCCCCTATGAGGTCCGATGTCCTCGTCGGCAAGAATGTAATACACTGTAATTTTGGAGATCTTTTAATTTTAATTTTAATGATTTATTTTTTTTATTAGTTAAATTGAATTGTTTTATTGGTTGGATTAAATTCTTTGAGTGCTTTAAATATTGTGGTGTAGTTTACTTTATTTTTATTTTATTTGGACTCGGTCTTTGTGTTTTCTTTATTTTAATTTTGGATTGGGTTAGGGAGGAATCTGGGTTGAGTTGGGCTGGAATGGTTGGGCTCGCTGTACTTATTTTGATGGGCTATGATTTGTTTTATTAATTTTTCATTTTTAATTTTATTTAGTCTTAATTAGCTTTCTTAAGAAAAAAATAATAATAATAAAAGAAAAGAAAAGAGGGGATTAGGGTTTCTGCCGTTAGCTTACGCACATAAACTCAGAGTGTAGACGAAAGAGAGAGAAGGAGCGATCGTGTGGACGAATTTTGAATCATCGAAGAGACAAGTTCGACTTTTCTCTTCCCCTTTGAATCTGTATACATAGACTAAATCCTGTAATGTGTAAATTGTTTGTTGCATTTTTTTTTTAATCTTTCATTTTGGTATAAAATTAATTTTTATAAATCTGATTTTTTTTCTGTGGATTATGATGTTTGTGAAATTAAATTGGCAATTGAGGATTGGTGTTGATTATTTATTTACACACATATAGATACATGCATACATGTATACGATGAATATAATGATATGTTATGTTTAAATTCGTGGACGTTTATTATAGCAATTTGTGGTTTATTGAGTGGTTCTTGCTAGATTAAATTTACCCTTACACATTTGGGAATGGATCATAGAGGATTTAAATTTAACTTTTTTTAAATTTGTTGAAGAACCCTAGAAGTTGTGATTTTGGAGTTTTCATTTCAAGACGTTTTTGATGAGGCCTTTTGGGATAAAATCCAAGAGCAAAATCATGCGGGCTTAGACCCAAAAAGGACAATATCATACCATGTGTTAGAGCGGGATATTACCGTTGGTATCAAAGCCTGAACCCAGCCGAAAGTGTGTCGACAAGGACATCGTGCCTCATAGGGGGTGGATTGTAATCACCTGCGAGGCAGATTGTCGGGACATGTCAAGAATGCTGCCGAGGCATATTAGGATTGCTCAATCCCACATCGCCTGGGTGTGGAGAAGGGAATATGCTTATATGTAATGTGTTCTCTACAAATAGTATGAGGCCTTTTGAGGGTAAAACTCAAGAACAAAACCGTGCGGGCTTAAGCTCAAAGCGGACAATATCATACTATGTGTTGGAGCGGGGTATTACAAGTCCCTCAGTCATGACAACACCACCACCAGTGCCTCAGTCACGACCTCCTTCAAAGTTCAAACACACCATCATGCTCCACTCCAGTTCGGCCAGATTTAGGCCGTTGCTCGATCTGGAAGAAGAAATCGACGCACCTACAATGGCTGCTGGAGCCGTTGCTCCGATCTGGAAGAAGAAGCCAACCGGTCCGGCATTGTTCTTGAAGCTCTCAATGCACCTGCAATGGCTCCAGCAGATGTGATTCTGCGACACCGATTCTCAACGCACCTGCAACGATCCGGCATCTGATTATATTTTGTTTTTTTGATATATTGCAGATCCATATCACTCTCTATCTTTTTAGTTGGTAATGATAATATTCATTCTCTATTAATAAATAAAATATTTCATTTAATTCAACATTGTGGAGTTTATAACTAGTTTGTTTAACTTAAATATGTAGGAGTCAAAACAAATGACCAAGTAAACATTTTAACTAGCAATTTGAGGTTGCATATGAGGATTACCAGCAAATTTAAATGGATAGGGGTACATTCATTTGGAATGTTAGAAGGTACAAATGCATTACCAGAAATGTCTTTCACAGCATCATAACTGCACATAAAAAATGAGTAAACAAGTAATCAGTCTAACAACTCCATAAGGGGGTAACAAGAATATTCAGTTGTGCACTCCTTCCTTTTTCTAACAAAAAAAAAAGAGTTATCATTTAATAATAAATAGTTCCTAATACTCAAGATGCTAGAACAACACATTCCCACACGCAAAACAGAGTGAATTTTTTTTACAAACCGTTTATTGCAATTACAGAAGCAGGAGGAATTTATTTCCAGTGGCTATGATTAAATTTTATCTTAATTTAGTTTCCATGAAAATGTCAGAACTAAGAAAAAAAAAAAGGGTAAAATTTTGAATTTTAAATTTTTATCATTACTTGGGAGGCGAGAAAAGAATCACATTTACTCAACCGAGATATATACAACTTTTCTTTCAGTTAAGGCTAGCTTTTCAATTCAAAAGAACCAAACATAAGATTCTTATTCCTCAGTTTCTCAGCAACCAAACAGAGAGCAAAACTAAATAAACATAGCAACACAGATACACACATACATCTAACATCTAATTAAATTAAGCTCGTATGCGCAAAAAGGAATTCTCAATCATAAATAAATCCAAACCCTAGAAGTATGATTTTTGATGCTCCATTGCATGATATGTATTCCAATGAAGGCAATTAACAGAAAGAAACCTTGTTACAGTTATGAGATGTTGCCGAACGTCGAAAGCTTCTTCAGCGTTTGAATGTATGACTAAGTATAGCAACAGTAGCAGCGAAGCGGCCATGACCTTCCCCATTCTCTCTCTCTCTAATATATATTTCACTCTCTCTCTCTAGAAGTTGAAAGATAACTGAAAAAGTCGAGTAGGAATTCTCTGTTTACGTAAACGATTAAATATGAGGGCAACCACTGTGCGTTAGCCAAAATTGGTTCTTCAAATTTCAATTTTAGCCGATCACCTCGGCATTTTAGTCAGTCACATTATCATGTCAGAATTTCAAAATTTTGACTCCACAACATGTTCTCTAGACTTTCACTACCCACACAGTTAAATAATCTTTCACAATTAAATTAATATAAAATTTTATGTTAAATTATTTTCTACTTTTTTAATTTAAAAAATTCATAATTTTTTTGTTTTAAGTCAAAAAATAGTTTAAGTGGTACTTAAATTAAAGCTCTCAAAATTATCTTTCTAACAGAAATGGTTTCATCAAAAAATTCAATTTGTAGTGAAAGTTATTGAAATTTAATGAATGATACATATATATATATATATATATATATATATATACACACACACATGGCACAAACTTCTATAAAGATAAGTACAAAAAAATAATAAAATAGGCCATTGGTTGGAATAGAAATCGTCTCCAATTAGGCTATGCGCATTTCCTCTCCATTTGGCTCAAAACAGTGTAGTTTTGGTGGATGGTAAAAAGAAGCTGTAACTTAAGCATGGTAAATACAGATGATGTATTTAAATATTTATACAGTATAACCTTGAAAGCAATTACCGAAAATACCCCAGAGATTAAATATTGCAAATGTGCATTAAATGTGCCACCTACCCGGATGGGACACATGAAATGACTGAATTGTTCAAAAATCTCCTCCCAAATTTTTCTAAAAGATGCAAAACTCATAATCTGAAAGACCAACCATTATCATCTCCTTAAAATTTCGTAAAAAATGTATTAAAAATCGTAAATGTTTTCATTCCAACTTGAATGTGAAATTAAATTGGTTAGTTCACTTTCTCTCTCTTTAGATTCTCTCTCTATGAATGCATTCCAACTTGAACTTCAAATTAATTTGGTTAGTTCACTTTCTTTCTCTTTACTTTCTCTCTTTATGAATACATTTATGGATTTTCATTTATTGATATGCATTTATTTAGTTTGTTTCCATTATGATGTACTATTGAATGTATTTAACAGGTTCATTTATGTTAAATTTTGTTTTTGAACAAAACATACGGTATTTCCTTTTATTTGTATTCTCCATTGACGTTACAGATACATTAATTTTTGAAATTTTGTATTGTATAAATTTAGTCTTATTCATGTATTATTTACTCATTAATTGACACTTAAAACTGTCCAAAATAAAAATTGAAATTAATTACTATGTTAGAACTAAGTCAGTTATTGACACCAGGTGTGAGAAAATTAGGAAATTTATGTTACTTAAATGGAATGTGTTAACTAACTCAGTCATTTACATTCAATCTGAATTTTTTTGATTCGTAATGAAATAAATTCAGAATTTATGCAATCGATCATTGACTTACGTCATTGAGAATTGTAATGATAGAATTCATGATTTTCCTTTACTCAGTCATTCACACTAAAAATGTAAAATTGGGAATTTTAGTGAGATAAAATGGGATGTTACCTTTACTTCAACGAGTAATCTTTTGAATCAAATATGATCGGGTGGTTACTGTACATTATTGTTTTATTCTCTTAGTCATTTAATAATAATCAAGCCTAAGTTATCCATTATAAACCCTGTACATTGCATATCAATTGATTAATATTTACAAATTAACTCGACCATCGTGATTTTATTGGTTGATGACCCAGGCTTGTTACTTAATTGTATGAGATGGAAGCTAATATAATTAATGTCGAAGACATACCATCGGCAGTTGTCGAGAGCCAACAAATTGAATTTAAATCAAAGACAAATATGTGTTTTGAATCTGAGGTAGATGCGTATGATTTTTACAATGCATACGAGGGTAGAGTCGGATTCAGTATCCGAAGGGAGTACAGAAACAAAAGAAAAATTGACAGTAAAATTACATCTAGATTGTTTGTCTGTGCCAAGGAGGGCAAGAGGGGGAAGGACCAAAGGGACAAATTTACAAAGACTCCCAGGGCAGAAACACGAACTGGCTGCGGTGCACGCATGGTCATTCATTACAAGAGCAATTCTGAGAAGTATATTGTTTCTGATTTTGTAGAGGCTCACAACCATCCCTTGATAACTGAATAATGCACCTACATGATGCGGTCACAGCGAAAAATTACGGCTAGCCAGGCCATTGATGTGGAGTTCGCTGCCGATTCAAGAGTCGCTATTCTCAATGCTTTTAAGCTAATGGGAATGCAAGCTGGTGGGAGACCATCAGTATGTTATACTAAACTTGATGTGCAAAATTATATAAGGACTAGAAGACAAAACGAGCTTGAATTTGGAGATAAGGTTTAGCTATTGAATTATTTTCAGACCAAGTGTTGTGAAGATCCGTCATTCTTGTACGCAGTTCAATTGGATAACAAAGCAATGATCACGAATATATTCTGGGCAGACTCGACCCGAGAATGATAATTGACTATGGGCATTTTGGAGACGTTGTAATATTCGACACAACGTACAAATTAACACATGGCAACCGACTTTTTGCTTTGTTCGTTGGTCTGAACCATCATCAGGAGACTACACCATTTGGAGCAGCTCTGATGTATGATGAGACAGCAGAATCATTTGCATGGTTGTTTGACAGCTTCTTGAAAGCAATGGGATGTCCAAGCCCTAAAACAATCCTTACTGACTAGGACGCTGCAATGGCAAAGGCGTTAAAGCATGTCATGCCCAATACTGCTCATCATCTTTGTACGTGGCACTTAATGCAAAATACACAAAAGTATCTTGGCCACGTGTGTAAAAAGGAAAGAGACATTAAAAGTGTTATATCCACATTAATGTTCTGCATTGAGGAGCAAGAAGAATTTTTTGAGAAATGGAACAGAATTTTAATATTGTTGGTAACAAATGGTTGTCCAACTTGTTTGATTTAAGACATTGATGGGCCAGGTCATACGTTAAACAATCTTGGATGGCGGGGATGCGTACAACGCAGTTGAGTGAAAGCATAAATGCTAGTTTGAAGGCTTACGTAACCAAACAACTTACACTTCCAGAATTCTTCAAGCACTTTGATAGGCTGTTATACGACAAGCGTTACAAGGAGACTCAAGCTAAGTATGCTTTGCTCAACAAATTACCTATAATTTTAACACCTTGTGACATGTTAGTTCAAACAGGAGACACGTACACAAAAAGGGTGTTTCAGTTGTTCCAAGTGGAATTCTTAGTAGCTTGTGTCAGCACTAATATCCAAAGTAAAGAAATGGACAATAATGGTCTGTTTGTTTATGCAGTAGTCCGGAATGAAAAAAAAAATGAGCGCCGTGTTGCAAAATCAGAGGACAACCAATTATGTTGTTCTTGTGGAAAGTTTGAAATGATGGATATTCTGTTCTGCCATTGTTTAAAAGTCATGAAAGATGAATTGTTACTCACTGAACTACCTTATCGGTATTTATTAAGAAGATGGAGTAAAAATGCTAGAGACGGGACCATCAACCAAATTATTGCCAGTGATGTTATAAAGGATCCCAAACTTGAAGTAAGCAAACGGTACAGAATCCTCTGTAAGCTTCTAACCGAAATATCTTCCATTGTATCGGAGAACGACAGAGCTTTCAATGATTTATTACTAAATGCGATGATGTGGAAAAAGAATGGTCAAGAATGTAGAATTCCAAGTTTCACCGATAAAGCAACAACTACTCGACCATCTCCTACTGTAAATGTCCTCGACAATGTACAAAACAGGACTGGAGTAAATGCTAAGTGAATAAGGACTAAAGACAGATGTAAAGGTCCCTTTCGTAGGATAAAAACTATTGTTGAAAAGAGGACAAATGCTGCTAAACGACAACGTCAAGTATTGATCTGTAATATAGAGTTATCATTACAGTCATACATATAACAAGTCTAATGTATTTATTGTTATCTTTAGAAATCCAGCAGGCTCGGGCCATTCGAATTGGCAGGTGGCACTTGTAGCAAAGCAACCCCCTCCTATATATTGACACTACAAGAAATTTAGTTTTTAACAACAGGCTTTTTACGGCGGGCCCGCATAGCCCGTGGTAGAAAGTTACTTTCTACGGCGGGCCCGGTTAGCCCGTGGTAGAAAGTAATTTTCTACGGCGGGCCCATATAGCCCGTCGTAGAAAATACTTTCTACCACGGTCATATGTAGCCCGCTGTTGGAAGTTACTTTCTACCACGGGCTAGGCCCATGGTTGAAAGTTTATAACTATCGCGGGCCAAGCCCGTGATGGAAAGCCTTATTTTTTTCAGAAAATTCACTTAATTTGGCGCGGTATTTTTTTTATGGGAATTAAACTTCGCGCGTAAGCTTACTCCCTCTCTCTCCCTCTTCCTCCAATGGAAATGCTGGTAACCCTAGCTCGTCTGAAATGGAAGCCCTAACCCCCAAAACAACATTGATCACCTTTTGAACCCAAATGTCTAACCCTCAAATCTCAACCAAACCCTAACCTTCTTTGTCCATTCGTTCGATCGGCGTCGTCGTTCTTTAGCTCTACTGAAGCAAGCTGACTCTATATCAACTGAATCTCCAATTTCTCTCCATCGATCGGAACAACTGAAACATCAATTTCACTCCACCGAAGGAATTGAAACCCCAACTACTCTCCATATATCAAAGGAACTGAAGCCCCAATTGCTCTCCATTGAAGCAAACTCTGAGCCTCCTCAGTCTCCAAGTCATCATCTCCTTCACCGGTATTATTCCTCTCTCTTTGTGGACTTTTGTGCAATTCATTTTATGAGATTTCTGATGAAGTGGAATGCGTAAATCTCTTTTTTAGTTTCTCTATGGACCTTAAATGTAACATCAACTGAAAATTAATTCGCGTGATTGATAATTAGAGGATTGCGATTTCTGGGTTTTTCGAGTGTAAGAGAACTTTAATAGTGTTCTATTATATATACCTATATCTATCATTCTATATAACATAAGATGATCTTCATAAAGCTTCCTATGGAAACTTTAATATTTTTGTTCTCTTTACATGTGCTACTACAGGTGTCCCACGCACACGGTTTACAGAGAGTTTGGTTGGAAGCTTTGAGAAGCTTTTTGTTTGTATTTGCATATTTACTATAAATATATATATATAGACGATAAGGGAGACAGAAAATCAGTTCGGCTAAGAGAAGAGAGAAGATAGAAGAGAGAGAGAGAAAAAGGAAAGAAGAAAAGGAGAAGAAAAAGGAAAAGTTGACACAACTTTTACAGTATCACAAAACAGGTAGCGAATTAATTTTAGGAGTTTGTGTATTAATAATTTTGATATATTTTGTTGAAATTAGTCATACATGCATAAGGATTTTTTTTTTTACTGTTTCTTATTGATTTAGTCTTGAAATTAGCTAATTCAGATTCTAGTTGATATAATGATTGAATTTTGTAATCAACCTTGCTACATGAACATTTATTTAAGTATGGTTCTGTTTTGGTTTGGATAAATGATTATATAATTGCTACCATGTTGAAATTATTGCTTATTTTATATGCTTATTTGATCCTGAATTAAATTTCATGTTGGGTTAAATTGAGGTTTATTGGCACCTGTATTTTTTAAAGATCTAAAATTGATAGCCCAATTAGTGGCATCAGTATGCACTATGGTAGCAATTATAAAAGTATAGCAAACTATGTAAAATCTGATTCCCATGATCATAATCTGTATTAATAATGCAATTCCTAAACCTGACTGCCATAAGCCCATACCAGCATCAATCATTGTTTGTGTGGTTACCCTTAGCATCAATTCTGCCATATAGAGTTTGGAAGATTCCACTCCTCTTGGATCCATAAATGCATTCGATTTTTATCAAAGTTAGAAAGTGAGAAAAGCCAAAATCTCACATTCTGGATAATCTCATTGATGATGGCTGCCTCAGTCCTATACTCCTCTGCATAATTCCTCTTGTTTCTTTCTCTCCAAACCTCATAAACCGTAGTAGCAAAGGCTAACCTGTTGATATCAGCAACCAAAGCCCTTCCTTTCAGTACCATTGCAGCCCACTGAATCATAACAGTCCACCCCTCTGGCCATTACATCCAGCATTTGCTTCTTATTGCATTCCAGATCCTGCGTGTAAATCCACATTCAAAGAATAAGTGCTCTCTATCTTCTATAATATGATTGCAAAAAACACAGCAGCCTATTTGAACAAATCCCATTTTCATCATCCTACTCTTAGTCCACAATCGATCCTGAATCACCAGCTACAGCAATAGGGCATGCTTTGGAATAGCATGCTTGAACCATACTATGTCCCTCCAATCAACTTTGCTCTGTTTGTGTCTGAGAAACTCCCAGGTTGATTTAATTGTAAAAATACCCTTACCAGGCACCCACTGTATCTTATCCTCCTGAGAGGAGTTAGGCTTAAACTCAATAGGAATACTATTTCTCAAGCTCATCCATTCCATTGTGTTGGTAACAGACCAATGCCATTCACTTCCTCTAATAACATCAGCTGCTGCAGCATCTGTGCCCAGCCCTGAGTCTCTAATAATTTTGTTATGATACTTCAATTCAATAGGCCCATCTGGAAGCCAATTGTCATACCAAAGAGAGGTTAACAGCCCATTTCCAACCTTATGATAAACAGCAAGTCTCAAAGTGCCCCTCATTTTCAGAATTTTCCTCCAGGTCCATGAGCATTCTGTTCGAATCTTGAGAGTCCAGAAATTTCTGTTTTTTATCAAATGAGTTTGGACCCAAGCCACCCATAGAGAATCTGAGTTAGGTTGAATGACTTTCCACATATGCTTAGCCATAGTTGCTGCTTTCCACACCTCAATATCTTTAATTCCTAGCCCCCCTTATTATTTGGGCAAACAAATATCCTTCCAAGCCACTTTATTACCCCCTTCATTCAAACTTTGACCTTTCCACAAGAATCTTCTCATGATGGCAGAGATGTATTTCATAATAGATTTTGGCAACACAAAGGTAGAGGCCCAATAGACTTGAACAGAAAACAAAATAGAGCTTATTAGTTGCATCCTTCCAGCATAAGATAGGTACCTACTAGTCCATGATCTAACTCTAGCAGTACTTCTGTCAACCAGGGAGCCACAATGCTCCTTCTTTAGCTTAGATGAAAGTAGAGGGACTTCCAAGTGATTAACTGGAAGGCAACCAGCAGAAAAATTCAGTTCAGATATGATTTGAGCATAATAGTCTTGATCCAATCCTGAATGAAACATCACACTCTTTGAAAAATTCGGCATTAGTCCAGACATAGCTCCAAAAGAACAGAGAGCACCCTTTAGAACCCTTATAGAGCTCACATTTCCAACTGAGAAAAGCATCAGGTCATCCATCTTATTGTTATGTAACCTATCCATCTTATCCTTATGTAATTCCATTCCTTCTTGCCACTTCTTCAACACAATATGCCTACCCAGTATATGCTATGGTCCTTGTTCATACACAGCATCCCTACTGGTCTCAGCATCAAATTTAAAAAAGAAAAACCCCTTTTCTGTGCCCAATACCTCCCTCAAACCCAGGTTCCCCCTTATTTTATACACTACAGAGCTCATTATTTGATACAGCAGCTGACGATCCACAAAGTAGCCCACCAAAGTGTTATTCCATTCACCCGATCCCATATCTGGGACTTCTGGTGGTGGTTCCACCACCATTTCCTCATCTTCTTTCATCGGGGGGAAAATTTTGAACACATCCCGGTCCTCTATCGACCTCCCAGCAACCAGAGATGCCCATGATTTTTCTTCATTATTTAAAACCAACAGTACCTTATTCTCCTCCATTCGATTATTCTCAATCGACGACTCTCCTTGACCCTTTAATACATCCTGTAAAGGTATGTTTATACCCGATGAGTCATCTAAACCATCCACGTGTGTACTCCCTATACCTGCATCAGTACTCCTGCAAATCACCTGATTCATTCCCTGCACGTCAGATCCACTATGCTCATTTCTTTCACGTGCCACCTTCCTTGATTCACCTGAATCAACTTTCCAATTTGATCCACCAAATCGGCTACCCCCATTACCAGAATTTTGTCGACGTCCACCAAATCGACCCCAAAACATACCTCTCCTCCCACCAGTTCGCCCTGGGCCTTCACCATTTGCTTGAGCATTCCGTAAAACCATATTTTCTTTTTTCAGCATAACCATCTCCCCACTCAACGAGATTTTGTCTCGAGAAGTTAGATGCAGGGATTCTTTCATTTCCATCGCAATGGACTTATCAGATTTATCGTCCAGATCCACCTCATCCATACCTTCATCCTCTCCACTATAGAAAAATTTTGATAGAACCTTCCGTTCGCTTACACCTCCAGATTTCAGATTCATCTCTTCCACATAGACATCGTCTTCTCCCATGAATTCTATACTGAACTCTCAACGCAACCACCAGTAATCACCACTAAACCAAATAAACTTCAATCACTGTTCTATTACAAGAAACACCAACAATCACCGAGACCAGCAATCAGAGATCTATTACAAGAAACAATCTCACCCAACTACAGAGAAAGAAAACCAGTCACCAATCTTCCGTCACAGGACCTTCGCACTCTTTAGAGAGAGAAAGTTAGTGAGAGAAGCTCTCAACTAACCCATTATGAAAGCTATTTTCTCATGCCCTCTTGCTCACTTCCCTATGAAAATAGTAACATACTTTTGAATAGCTTAATTATGTTTGGTAGACAATGATGTGATATAGTTCTTCTTGTACTTCTGCTTTCAAAGTGGCTGATTTTTTTTCTGATTTCAATGTGCTAAAGTGCTGAATATCAGTCATTGGTTTTTGCTATGACTATATATTCCATGACTGTTTTTACTGAAACAAATTGTTGTTTAGGGCATGTTCTTCTTTTTGAAGCCCACTGTACATTTTGCACACATATATATACATACATGCTTGAATTTATTGGGAAAAAAAATGAGTATGAATAGTTTTGTTTTATTAATTCTCAATCAATTGTCTGTCTTCAAAATTAGAACTAATTTTGATAAATGGATTGAGAATCTGTATGTCATTCATAATATTATATCAAATAAATTACAACAACCCTTTATTATCAAATTATGGTTAAAATTTTAGTAGGAAACATCGTTGTTTTTTTTTTTTTTTTTTTTTTTTTTTTTGAAAGATAAGCTGGTCAAGTATATTAACCAAGAGAAGGCAAAGCCATACATCCTACGAGGGGCATACCCCAAGAAATATCACAAGATTAAATGGTACCCCCATAGCCACCATAAAAAAGAAAACCAATTCAAGAACCAGCAACTATCAATATGACTCACTACCCTACTTAAAGCACAATCCCTTATATGTATAGATATCTTGTACTCAGCAGGCAATTGACAATAGAACATCTTTATCTTTAGACACAACCACAGCAAAACATGAGCTGAACCCCCCTCTCTAACCCTTATATACTGCATGTATATGAGAACCCAATCGCCTACCAAACCTGCCACACCAAGCCATCCATTCTGCACTATATGGATAATGATACACCAATATAACCCCACAACATAATCTGCATAAAAAATAAAACCTCACCACCTGATTACTACAAGCCATACCTTCATCAGTCATCACGTAATTGACTTCTCTTTTCATCAATTCTTCCAAATAGAGTTTGGAAGATTCCACTCCTCTTGTATCCATAAGTGTATTCTGTTTTTATCAAAATTAGAGAGAGAGAACAGCCGAAATCTTACAATCTGTATAATTTCTTTGATAATAGCTACCTCAGTCCTATACTCCTCTGCGTAAGTCCTCTTATTCCTATCTTTCCAAACCTCATAGACTGTAGCAGCAAAGACCAGCCTATTAATATCAGCAACCAGGGACCTTCCTTTTAGAACCAGAGCAGCCCACTGCACCATTTCAGTCCACCCCTCCGGCCAATGCAACCAGCATTTACTTCTTACTGTAATCCAAATCCTGCGGGTAAATCCACAGTCAAAGAACAAGTGCTCTCTATCTTCTATAATATGATTACAAAAGACACAACTGCCTGTCTGAATAAATCCCATCTTCATCATTCTACTCTGAGTCTACAATCTATCTTGAACCACCAACCAAAGAATGAGGGCATGCTTTGGAATGGCATTCTTGAACCAGATTATATCTCTCCAATCAACTTTGCTCTGCTTATGTCTTAGAAACTCCCATGTAGATTTAATTGTGAAAGTACCCTTCCCAGGCACCCACTGAATCTTATCTTCTTGTGAGGAATTAGGCTTAAAATCAATAGGGATACTACTTCTCAAGTTCATCCATTCCATTGTGTTTGTAGTAGGCCAGTGCCATTCACTTCCTTGGATAACCTCAGCTACTGTTGCATCTGTACCCAGACCTGAGTCTCTAATTATTCTGTGGTGATACTTCATCTCAATAGGCCCATCCGGAATCCAATTATCATACCAAATAGAAGTTAACCTACCATTCCCAACTTTATGATGAACAACAAGTCTCAAAGTGTCTCTCATTTTCAAAATTTTCCTCCAAGTCCATGAACATTTTGATGGGATCTTGAGAGTCTAGAAGTTTCTATTTTTTATCAAATGAGTTTTGACCCATGCCACCCATAGAGAGTCTGATTTTGGTTGAATAATTTTCCACATGTGCTTAGCCATTGCTGCTGCATTCCACACCTCAATGTCTTTAATGCCCAGCCCCCCTTCAGACTTTGGCAAACAAATATCCTTCCAAGCCACTTTATTACCCCCTGCACTCAAGTTCGGCCCTTTCCACAAAAATCTTCTTATGATGGCAGTAATTTCTTTCATAATCGCTTTAGGTAACACAAATGTAGAAGCCCAATAAACTTGAACAAAAAACAGAACAGAGCTGATTAGTTGCATCCTTCCAGCATAAGAGAGATACCTACTGGTCCATGAACTAACTCTAGCAGTGATTCTTTCAACCAAAGAACCACAATGCTCCTTCTTGAGCTTTGATGACAGCAAAGGAACCCCCAAGTATTTAACTGGAAGAACTCCAGCAGAAAAAGTCAATTCCGAAGTGATTTGATCATAATAGTTTTGATCTAATCCTGAGTGAAACATCACACTCTTCGAGAAGTTTGGCATTAATCCAGACATAACCCCAAAAGCATGGAGAGCACTTTTCATAACCCTTACAGAACCCACATTTCCTGCTGAAAAAAGCATCAAATCATCCGCAAAAATTAAGCTGGATATTTTCTGATTCAAGCACTTCCAATGGTATTCAAACTGCCCCTGCTCAGTCTGCTGCTTTAATATCCCTGTCAAAACCTCCATCCCCATAACAAATAAGTAGGGTGACATGGGATCACCTTGTCTTAACCCTCTCCCATTCTCAAAATATCCTTCCAAACTGCCATTCAAGTTAATTGAAAACTTAGCAGTTGTCATACATATCATAATCCATTTTATAACCTGCTCTGGAACTTTGAATGCTTTTAGAGTAGCTTCCATAAATCTCCATGATACAGTATCATAAGCCTTTTTGAGATCCACCTTCATTGCAATCCTGGCTGGCTTCTTATTTCTGTGATAGTTCCTAAGCAATTCCTAAGCAAGCAGAATGTTGTCTGTGATACTTCTACCAGGAACAAAAGCCCCTTGATTACTACTGATACATAAATCCAAAACAGGTTTTATCCTGTTAGCTATGATCTTGGCAATACCCTTATATAACACATTGCAAACCGAAATGGGTCTGAAATCACCAACAAAAGTTGGATTTTGAACCTTTGGAACTAAAGTAATAATAGTAGAGTTCACCTCCTTTAACAGCTTTTCCTGTTGAAAAGAAATTTACTATAGCTTTTGTCACATCAGCCCCTATTATATGCCAGGTCCTCTTGAAAAACAAGGCATTATACCCATCACTTCCCGGGGCTTTATCATCCTTCAAAGATAGAAAAGTGTCTTGAACCTCCTCTTTAGTAACTTGCCTTTGCATTCTCTGAGCTTGCTCATCTGTAATAGGCTTGGATATGTACTGCTGTAAATCCAAGCTTTCTTCCTCTCCATTTTGCCTACTCAGCAGATTCTTATAAAAATTTATAATTTCATCAGCAATATCATTTTTCTGATCAATCCTATGCCCATCATCAGCAGTAATTGACATAATAGCATTATGTTTTCTTCTTTGGTTTGCTTGTTTATGAAAGAAAGGAGTGTTCTTGTCCCCCAAATGAAGCCATTGAATTCTGGATTGTTGTCTAAAGAATGTTTCTTCAGCTTTCACCATAGTCTGATAGTTATGCAAACAAGATTTCTCCTCCTCTTTGAAGCCACTTTGCATAGGACTTTCATCAATCTGTTTTTGAACATTTCCCAACTTCAATCTAGCTTCCTTTACCTTCCTAGGCAGGTCTTCAAAGTACATCATATTCATCTTCTTTAGCTCAGCTTTCAACATCTTCAGTTTCTGAACCACTACAAACATAGGTGTTCCTAGGAAACATCGTTTATTTTGCAAAAAATGACAAAATTACCATGAACCCTTTTTGTTTTTCATTAAATTATATATATATATATATATATATATATATACAATTCAATAGATTTCATGATTGCCTATTCTTTGCATGCTGCGTGATATCTTGGATTAGCAATGTCATGTTGAGGTGAGAAGATCCCCCTTCTTCTGTTGCCCTCTTTGCCACCTCCCCAACCTCCTTTGCTCTTCTTGTTCTCCCTTCTCCTTCTTTTCCCATACCCATCACCTTGTCCACAGCCTTCCTGTCTCTCTACTCACCATTATCTTGTGGAGTTAATGGAGCTCCACCTTTATGGTATTAGCTAGATCATATAACTATCATTCAAGCTTTTATATTAATTTTTTTTGCCAAGTTTGATTTTTTTGATTTACGTGCATATATTGATGCTCTGGAATGGTGGTTGATGGATTATATGTTGATCTTTCTTTCTGTTTGCAAGAATGGTCTTTACATAGCTATTCTTCCAATCCTCCCCTCACCTCGAAATCCTTGTATTTTACTCCTCAAGATTATCCATTTATAAAGCCTTGTATTTTACTCCTCAAGATTATCCTTTTTTTTTTTTGTTTTCAATGTAGTTTGTGTGGAACTTGCATTTCAGTTTTACACCTCAAGCCTGGGTTCTCGCTATATTACATCGAATCAGGTATTTATTTCAAGTGGGAATGTGTCTAAGGGATTTATCAAATACCCAAACCAAACATCACTAAAAAAAATTGTATTTTTATTATCATTCTTCTTTTGTTTCCTGGACAAAATAGTGTTTTTTATAACATAGAGCATTCAACATGGACACACATTGTTTTGGAGCATAATAAAAGGAATATAGTAAGAGAGTTATGTACAGTGTATATGTTTGCTAGTAACCATTCATTGCTATGGAAGAACTTTGGTTCAAATAGATGACAAATAATTGATTTATTTTTTTAACTTATTGGTAGCAACTTGCAATTCAAACCAAGTTTGTCATTACTTGCTCTCTCCCTGAACATTCCCCACTTGTAAAGAATAATATTGGTAGCAACTTGCAATTCAACGAAGTAGCAAAAAATAGAGTTAAAAAGACTAGTAATATATTATTGAAACTTCAAACCAACCCTTGTTCAGTGTTCATCTAAATTTGTTTGCAATTTGTTTGTTTCTAAATCAATATTTATTTGTTTCTAAATTGCATATTTGTTTCTTTGCAGTGAAGAATCAACCACAGAAACAACAATTGCCATTGCCTGTGAATTTCTGTCCAATTGCGAGTTTGAGGTAGAGTCAAAAGTTTCTAACATACTTTTCTAACATATTTATTGCCATGTATGGTACAAGGATAAAACAACATTTTTTTTAAGAATTGATAAAAGTTTGAATTGATTTATCAACTCTTTACTTGTGGACTTTAATTGACTTGTGAGCTGAGTTTTTTATAATTTGCACTACAAACATGTTGTTCTAACCATTCTCTTACTTGAAAGGGTTATTACATCATATATGAATTTTTATGCTGAATTTAGATCTTGTTTGTCATTATTAATTAAATTAAATTTTCAGAGTACACAATCGCGATAGAATGGTTTTACAAATAGTTTGGAGAAAATTTAATTCATAAAAGAAGTCAGTTTATCATGCAGGTGGTTTGATTTCTAGTTTCTTTTGGTCTTCCAAATTGGCCAAACTGTTATTAGTTGAGATGCCTCCTTTTTAATGAGTATGCATTTAGTCTTTTACTAGCCAAGTAGTGCTTGACATGCTATGGTATTCTTTATTTCCAAAATTCCAATACTCAACTCCTCAACCTCTCAGTATACTTGTATCTGTGCTGAAGATTGGCTACCTACACCTTCTTTTCTATTTGTAGTTCTTAGACCTACTAATTGAAAGTACATCTGTGGTAATATAAAGCACAGGTTGTGGTTACTTCTTAAATTTGCTTCGACCTCTCTAGGGATGAACAAGTCTAATTTTTCTTTAGTATAATTGGTTTGCTCATCTAATTTTTCTTTACTATTAATATAGTGAGTAGATTAGCTTCTGAAAGGTAGTGATAGGTTGGACAATCAAGGATGGTGAGTAGATGAACATAACATATTCATGGTTATCTAGATGTAGAGTTTTTAGAATTTTCCCAGAATTCCTATATAAAATTAGTAGCCCTTATCAGGAAGAGGTTGGTTTAGCAAATTCTAAATATTTCAATTTAGAATTGCTGCAATTCTGCAACTACTGAATTCATAGCCTCACATGGGATGCATTAGGACTAAAGAAGCCCAGCTCAAATACTTCCCCTTCTGAAGCTAAGGTTTGACCATCCAATACTTGTTAGGTTTTAGAAATGGTGTTTATTGCTAAACAAGATAGTAATAGAAGCATCTCTTGCCTAGTTGATATCAGTAATTTAAATTCCTTTAAACTTTACATTATGGTGTGAGGCACCAACCGAGGTTCATATTGATTTCACTCTTATTTGAGTTTATTGTAACGGTGGTATTTATTGGATTATGGCATGACAATTCTATTGTATGTTTGAATTTTTACAGAGTTGTTCTTGATCATTTGTGGGTTTTGAGGTTGATCTTTGCTTCTTTTTTTCTTCATTTAGTGGATTATAGTCACTTATTATTGAATAAGTCAGCAAAGAGCTATGGATAAAAGCTGGATGTACCTTGATAACAGGTTATTATAACCTAAATAACCTTATTCATAAAAGTTTAGACATTGTACCTGTCATTTTTTTTATTATTAAAAATTTGCGTTTTCAACTGTAGAGCTTCAAATGAGTATATAAATGGAGCACAGAGATTTGTCAATTGGGCTCAAAGTAATGCAGGGAATCGAGATACTATTTTGTGCCCCTGTAAATATTGTTTAAATTCAGAATATCAATGCTTTAGTATGGTGTATGAGCACATCATTATAAATGGAATGGATTTAAACTACATTGTATGGGTCTTTCATGGAGAGAAGAAGAGTACACATATAGAAAATGAAGGAGATGAAGACTATGTGGAAATGCCTGAAATGTATGAGATGTTTAGAGATGCATATTTTGATGATGAAGAGAATGCTACTACAGAGCCTACTGATGAAATTAGAGAGGCTAATTTCAGAAACGCGTTGGAATACGCTGAAACTCCTTTATATCCTGATTGCACGAAATATACAATTATGTCGGCAACAGTTGCTTTATACAAGCACAAAGCTGCTCATAATCTATCTGACAATGGATTTGATGAGCTTCTTACAATTCTTGGTGATATGCTTCCGCCAAATAACAAACTTCCTAAAGGGATGACAGCAACAAAGAAGCTACTGAAGAAATTTGATTTGGGATACAAAAAGATACATGCGTGCGTCAATGATTGTTGTTTGTTTAGAAAAGAAAATGAGAATATGAATGCATGTCCAAAATGTGGTGCTTCACGGTGGAA
Source organism: Cornus controversa (assembly GCA_026545225.1). Classification (NCBI taxonomy): domain Eukaryota; kingdom Viridiplantae; phylum Streptophyta; class Magnoliopsida; order Cornales; family Cornaceae; genus Cornus; species Cornus controversa. Next base: position 29,535,266 of record CM048846.1, on the reverse strand, counting down.
AGTGAACGCGCAGTCTAAGAAGGTTCTAGAAGGCATTCCGGCAAAGGTGATTTGGTACTTTCCAATTGTACCAAGATTTAGGAGATTATTTCGATCAGTTGAAAAGGCCGAACAAGTATTATGGCATTCGACTAATAAAAGTCAAGATAAGAAGATGCGACATCCAGTTGATTCACTTGCATGGGATATGATAAATAAAAAGTGGCCGTGTTTTGCATCAGATCCTCGAAATTTGAGGCTTGGCCTTGCGGCTGATGGGGTTAATCCATTCGGTGACCTTAGCACTAAACATAGCTGTTGGCCTGTGATTTTAGTGGTATATAATTTTGACCCTTTGCTTTGCATGTCTAAAGAAAATATGATGTTGACATTGTTGATCTCAGGACCAAAGCAACCGGGGAATGACCTTGATGTGTTTTTGGAGCCACTGGTGGAAGATTTAAAGGAGTTGTGGGAAAAAGGTGTTCAGCTCTATGACTCATTCACTAAATCCATGTTTAATTTGAAGGTGGTGTTGATGTGGACAATCAGTGATTTACCGGCTTATTCTAATTTGTCTGGTCAGGCAACAAAGGGTAAGTGTGGTTGTCCAGTATGTGCTAAAGACACATATTCAGAGTATTTGCCATGTAGTATGAAAACTGTGTTCAGGGGTAGTCGGCGATTTCTTCCACACAATCACCCGTTTAGAAAGAAGAAAACCTGGTTTGATGGAAAAGAAGAACTGGGGGATCCACCTAGAGTATTATCTGGTTCAGAAATTTTTTGTCGTGTTGAGAATTTTGAGAATAATTGGGGAAAATGTAAAAAGCCCAATAATTCCCAACAGAAACCTCCCAAAAAACGCAAGCATTCCCAAAAAAATCCTCCCAGAAAGTACAACAAATCTGAAGAAGAATCAAATGATGATCCATTTTGGCCATGGAAGAAAAAATCTATATTTTTTGAGTTACCGTACTGGGAGGTATATAATTTTAATTTATTGTGAATTTTTAAATTCTTTGGCAATTACTATTGCACTCAGGTTTTACACTCCTAACTAATACAACATCTTTTTGCTTGTTATGTTAGGCATTACTTCTTCGTCACAATTTGGATGTAATGCACATTAAAAAAAATGTTTGTGAGAGCATTCTCGGTACTTTATTGAATATGAAGGGAAAATCAAAGGATGGACTTAAGTCTCGTAACGATTTGAAGTCGATGGGCATCAGGGTCGATTTGCACCCAAAGGAGATAGGGAAGAAACATTATTTGCCACCAGCACCCCATACATTATCAAAGAAAGAAAAGGGAACATTTTGTAAAAGGTTACAACAGTTGAAGTTACCTGATGGTTATAGTTCAAATATTGGGCAACGGATATCATTGGATGAATGTAAGATCAGTGGCCTAAAATCCCATGATTGTCATGTTCTTATGCAACAATTGCTGCCTGTAGCTTTACGTGGATTACTACCAAAGGGTCCGAGGAATGCTATATTTCATTTATGCGCGTACTTCAATGAAATATGCCAAAGGGTGATTGATAGGAAACAATTGGAAAAACTTGAAAATGAAATTGTTGAAACTTTGTGCATGTTTGAAAGGTTTTTTCCACCGTCTTTCTTTGACATTATGATACACGTTACCATTCATATTGCACGAGAAGCTCGTTTATGTGGACCAGTACAATTTCGTTGGATGTACCCATTTGAAAGGTAATTAATTTATAAAGTTTATTTTATTATATGTGGTTACAAATATTATTTATTTATTTTATATATTTAATATTATCTCATCGTTCTCAGGATGATGAAGGTTTATAAAGGATATGTTAGGAATCGATCCAGACCGGAAGGATGTATAGCAGAAAACTATTTGGTCAAAGAGTGCGTTGAGTTTTGTAGTGAGTACATTGAGAAAGCAGCTGAAATAGGTGTTCGTCCTTCTCGAAACGAAGAGATTGAATGTGGAAGCATGGAAGTAGGACACCATATAAATAAGAGAATTTTTAAAATCATGCCCGCTAACATGTTAGCCATTGCTCATCGTTACGTATTATTCAATAGTGACGAGGTCGTACCATATATAGAGTAAGATGTTACTAATATTTTATTTATTTATTACAATTATTTCAAAACGTGCATAACTATATTGTTTTACATGTTAGGAAGCATTTGGAGGAACTCAAGAATTCTGATAGTCGTCTAGCAAGGAATGAAAATGCATTACAAAAGACACATATGGAGACTTTCAGTTCATGGTTCAGAAAAAATATTTTTTCAAGTTGCAATGTGTCAAGTAGGTTAAGGTTTCTTGCACGTGGGCCTAGGGCAGAAGCAACTTCTTATTCTGGCTATGTAGTGAATGGTCAACGATTTCACACCAAGGATATCGAGAGAAGCACACAAAATAGTGGTGTTTCTATTGAAGCTGAAACTATATGCCAATCCAGCGTAAGAGACACAAATCAAGTTGTTCAAAAAATCTCTTATTATGGTGTTCTAAAGGATATAATTTTGTTGGACTACTACACATTTGAAGTGCCGTTATTTCACTGTGATTGGCAAACATTAGAAATGGTATCAAAGTTGAGGATGGATTTACATTGGTGAACCTTCACGAAGGTCAAAGTCAGTTTGAAAGAGATCCATTTATCCTTGCGTCACAGGCTAAGCAAGTGTTTTATTCTAGGGATACCGAAACCTCAAGTTGGTATGTTGTACTTAAAGCGCCACCTAGAGGCTATCATGATGTGGGGACTTTTGAAGAGAATCCTTTTGTGCCTAATGCTCCTTTAGATATATCAAGACTTGACTCAATTATGTATGATGATGATCATCAATATGTACGAGATGATTGTGAAGGCATAATAATTTAGAACTTGTAATTGAAATACTTGGTTTGTTTTTAGTTATATGGCCCTCAGTTTGTTTGTAATCTAGCCTATCTATTAATAAAATACGGTTTTGTTTGCTGAAATTGTTTCATTCTTTATTACTACTTTTACCTTCATAGTGAGATAATGATTGACTTGCCTCCTAGTATTACTTAATTCTCTTATGCATATGGTTGATATTTTTTGCCAACTTCATATATACTGCAGGTTTTTGAGCTTGTCCACAAATCAAGTTCTTACATTTTTTTCATTATGTCTGGACATACTGAGGTAAGCAACGATGCAATTTAGATAATGTTGTTATTTTTCCTTCTTTAGTGTTTACATTTATGTATCACCATTTTGTAATGTTAAATATTCTTATATTAATTTGTATGTACTTGAAATTAATGAAGTCTTCTAGAAGGGCAGCAAAAAGAGTAGAACGGGAGCGTCGAGCAATTGAGGCTGCAATAGTGCGTACACCCTCAGCCATACACATTTCTGAAGGGGATTCAAACTCTCCTCGTGCACCTACCTCTCAAGTCCCTACCAGTGATGACCAAGCAACTAGTGGTACTAAAAGAAAGGTCAGGGGAAAGTCAAAATTGAGTGGTATTGTTCCGTTGGATAAAAGGAGGCCTCGTGTGGAGTTTGATGACAAGGGGCAGGCAATTGGGGACAATGCTACGAAATACAACTCATCCCTTCCGATATTAGCACGTGAGATGGTGCCTGTTACTATTGAAACATGGGACAAAGTGCCAGATAATTTGCTTAAAGAAGTATGGGAGGCTGTACAGGTGTATTTATTTCTTTTTACTCTAATAGTTAGCTAAATGAACAGTGCAAAACCTAATTGTTTAAAATATACAAAACTTTATGACTTGTTTCTTCTAATTTTGTCATTTTATTGTAGAACTGGTATGATGTTCCTGATAGTGCATCCTTTCTCGCATTCCAAAAGATGGGAGGTGCTTGGCGCACCCATCAATCAAAAGTGACAAACAAGTTGCTAGAGGTGGGAAATAATCCACGAACCATAGAACTCATGAAGCCACCCAATGTGCCCACATTGGAGGAGTGGCAAAGATTTGCTGCGCAACGTTTATCAATTGAGCATGCTGTGAGTGTATATACTTCAAATTATATGTACTTTTTACCAGTTTCTTTTTTTTGTATAACGTATGTAAATTAACTAAACTTTTGTATTTATAGGTGGAGAGAAAGAAGAAGCAAGATTTGCAGGCTAGAAACAAAACCCCACACACAATGAGCCGAAAAGGCTATGCTAGGACAGCAGATGAGATGGTAATGTCGAAGCTTTCAGTATTTTTTTTGAATGAAATGGGTAATTAATGTTTGCTTAAAGTTGACCAGAAAAGATGCTATTTTATAGGGTTGTGAATTTTGTTATTAGATGAGATGGTAATGTCGAAACTTTCACTATTTTGTTCAAAAAGGGCAAATAATAGGTGGGAAAACTAAGCTCTATTTGTTTTTATATTTTGAAAAAGAAAAAAAATTCAAGAACAATAGTATGTAAATGCATCAGAAAAATTTTGAACTGATCGGAGAAGGATATTATCTTTTGCTTACTCTTCTCATTGTTTTTGTCAACCTTATGTATGACATCATTTCCTGTAAAGTTTGTATTTAGTATTACTGAGTCCTTTTAGTGTTGTGTTATATTTATTTGTTTCTGACTAAATACATGTACTATTAAGTCTTCAAATGGTAGTGTTATCTTCTGTCCTTCGCGTAGTTTTTGAAGCATATCGACAAGGAAAATGGTTAGGTGGTGAGAAGGTGGTGCACAATAGTGAGCACACTTTGTACTGATAAAAGAGAAAATTGGTCAGCTCACTTTATGGCACATTCACTTTAGTCTAGCAGGCTAGCAGCATTTTTGGCACATTATTTATCTGGAACATCTCGTTTTCTTGTATAGAGTTTTTTGTAACAACTCAAATTTTCCCCATGTTGAACGTATATTGGTATTATTGTTTTATTGGATTTTTGTCCTCGTGTGTTGAAGTCTGTGCTTATCCTTGGTGTCTCCATGTGATTTGAAAGGCCATCTTTGTTGTAATTTTATAAAATGTCATTCATCTTTTAAATTAACCTTCTTTTTTTGGTAAATATGACAAGAATACACACATTTGAACCCATCAGATTTGCTTCTACCTTTGGGGTGGTAGAAGATGCCAGCGGCTCTAATAATAGTCTGTGCTTCTTACATTTCCTTTGCTTGTTAGTTTGCTAAGATTTCCATAATAAGAAGTCAAGTTGAGCCTTTTGAACACTTTTGCATACTGGTTTGTCACACAGATCTTGTAGCTTAGTAACAAAGATCTTTATTGAATTACATGTAGGGAAAAATATGTCAAGGCCTAATTATAGATGGCATTGTGAGAAAGATAATGAATTACAATGTATCTGATTCATTAGTTCTCTCCTCTCTCTCTCTCTCTCTATATATCTGTCTATCTAGTTATCTATCTATACCCCCTTGCACTTTAAATGTCTGCTTCCAGATTGTTATAACAAAACTCATTGTAGTCTCATTAGTTGGAGTGGTTTTTGATTTGTCTGTTTTGAATATTAGAGAATTAATTGGCTTCTTACTATTCTTACTTGTCCACTAAAGTAACGAACACTAAGTGGTATAAAAGATCTTTGCTTCTCTGTCATTTTTTTTTCTCTACATTTATTTTTGTATCATTTTTTTTGGATATGAGGTCAAGTTTTGTAAGATGATTTATTTTTATATTCTTGTATTCATAGGTGTATAAGCAGTTGATGTGGCCTTCAACTTATTGTACATGAACCCTTTTTAGTTACTTCTTTAGCAGATTTGACTTTTACTTTGATAACAAATTTTTTCCAGTTTTAATAGTTCATGAAGGCTTATAGCATCAAAAGATAATATTCTTGCCATTTAGGTTTACAAACCACATTCCATGCCACTTCAGCTTTTGAAAACTTATCACTCCCAATTCATAAAGTTTTGAGTTTGCCTTTTATCTCCGGCTGTGAGAGGTTATTAGTCGTCTTGTTACTTTATTTTTCTTGTTGACAATTTTGGTGGCAATTTATTCACTTCATTGTATGTCCCCTATTTTTTTGTACAGAACATAACTTTACCTGTTGAAAGAACTCCAACAATAATCTGTATATCAAAATATGTCCAACCCTTTAGTAGAAAAATAACTTATTTTTATTATCTTCATAAACAAAAAAAAGGTACAAACTTTAAACAAGTTATAATTATTTAAGAGTCTGTAGTGCAACTTTGTCTCTCGCAGCTAGTCCTAGTGATAAAGTGTACACTTTCACAAAAGGAAAATGTACACACACAAATACTATTCCCACTCATCTAATGGCATTATATTATGGTCCCTCACGCTGTCAAACCTAGCAGACGTACTACAACAATTGCATTTACAAACAACACCATTGGAGCCAGTGGTATTTAGACTTTGATCATTAAGAAAGTGCAAAGTCTCTTCAGCATACAAGTCTGCATTTTCCCATGGATGCTTCTCCACCATGCTCAGTATTGCCTCCAACTCCATTGCTACTTCCTTCATAGTAGGCCTTTCCTCTCCTTTTATTCTTAGGCACCTCTTCGTGAGCTTAGCAACTTCTTTGAGCTGTTCAATTTTTCCCTCATTTCCCACTCTATCCTCAAAAATTTGGAACAGGTGATCTTCTATCATCGAAGAAACAAAATACATTGCCCGGTTTCTGTCTTTCTCAGGCCTATCAAAAGAAAGTGCCTTCTCACCTGTTAGTAGCTCAGCGAGGACAACTCCAAAGCTATAAACAGTTGCTTTCTCAGTCAATTGACTCGAATGGAAGTACTCTGGATCTAGGTAGCCAAGCGTCCCTTGCACCAATGTGGTTATCTGAGACATGTGTTTATATATTATATAATTACTTAAATATGTTTATACATAGAACTATGTCTGTGTTGTGCCTAGTGTATGTTAAATGAAAGGAGGATCGTGTTACCAATGGCTGTCAACAAAGATCTGCTAGTTGTTTCTTCAACTTAGTTACAGTCAAAATAATGTTAAGACTGAAAAGAGCTTGCTGCTTCTATTTTTTTGGTTTCATTGATTAAGTATTCTTTTTTTATTTCTCTATGTTCTTATGTAGAAAAAAAATTCAGACACACCCGAGTCCATTTCAATAGTAGACGTGTGGATCAAAGGGCATACAAGAAAGGATGGAAATTTTATAAATGAAACGGTCAAGAATGCAGTGGTAACAAATGATTCATTTTTAGTTTTAGTAGTTGATAATTATATATAGTTATTATACTAAGAAATGTGTTTTACATATATTATTATTTCAGGAACAAATGCGAGAATATACCCAGACCACTCAGAGTTCTGGAATTCATGATGATGCACTCACTCATGTATTAGGTCCTGAACATAGAGGAAGAGTGAGAGGGCTTGGATTTGGGGTAACCCTAAGAAAAATGAATGCCCAGAATGACGCTTCTCGAAAATATGAGAGGACGATTGAAGACTTGCAACAAAAATTACAAATGCAAGAGCAAAGGCAAGAACAAGTTAACCAACAAATGCAAGAGAAATTGCAAAATGTGTTACAACAAATGGGAGTACTTCAATCGACTTGGGTAAAAAATCTCTCTATAAATTTGATGTAATCTCTCTTTCTCACACACACACACACATTATAATGCTAATGTTAATCAATAAAGCATTATTTATTGTTTTCTTTTTGTTTTTTCATTATTGTGGTAGGCACATAATGCTCCACGTCAAGTCTCACCTACTGAAAATGTTGTCGGCTCCCTTTGTGAATTATTGCATTATAATGGGACAGGATTAGTTGTCGCTAAGGGTGAAGTTGACTCAACCGATCCTAATGCTCTCATAGGTGAAGCTCCTCTTGGTTCTGAATGTTGGAATGTGTGGATCACTGATGTCAATGAAGAAAATGTGCCGTTGTATAGGGCTCAGTCTCCCTACTGTGTTTTGAAAGATGTTATAGGACTTACTATTGCGTGGCCTATCAAGTTCGTCAAAATCTGCGAGTAATTAATTTTTCTAAAATCATGATTTTTTGTTCATGCATGTCATTATTTAGTTGGTCATGTGTATATATAGGTACCATGTCTCTTGTGTATAATTGTTTATCTTTGTTGCAGGACTGGACTAATTTGAACTTTAAAGGTATAATGAAAGAAGTAGAGAAGATCAAAGGCATGGTATATATTTCCTTTTCAATGTTTAGCCTTTCTTGTTGAATCCTTTATAATTTTTTTTCTTTTACAATGATGAAGTTGAATAGCAGAAATCTCCCTCCAAGTAGACTCAGCTTTGGGAGATAGAATTTAAGATCATTTCGAGAGCGCCAAACTTTTAAGGAACTTCGTTCAATCAAATAAAATTAAATTAAGGAAATGAAATGAAAAAAGAAATAAGGGAGGGAGTGGTGACTCGTATATAGTTTTGTATAATTTTTCTCTACTATTTTTTTTTCCTTTTTCTCTTTCTCTATTCGTACATATTTATCTTTATCATTGCTAGTTATGTTCTTCACTGATCAAATGAGTTCACTGGGAATTTAATAAACCATGCCTCCAGGACAACTCCAAAACCCATTGCTGAACCATTGAAATCTTGTTTTCTTGGTTGAATCAGGTGTTTACTAGGATGAGAAGGATAGTTAAATTGGTGATTCTACTGTGACGGTAAAAGTAGAGGAGATGCAAGAAGTTAAATGAAATTAAAAAAATAAATAAGCATCATAATTTAAACTATTAGTGTATGTGATGAAGATATTATGAGATTTCAAAATAATTGAAATGAAGAGGGAAGACCTAAATGATCGCCTGTTTGGCCCCATTAAAAGGAGAGAAAAAAAACTGTTAGACCCGACTAATATAAGTGCCAATTTCTGGTGCCTCGTTCAATTGGCTCTATATTTAAATATTGGAGTTAACCTCTTTCCAGATTTTGTTACATCACTGAGAGGTGGCTAAAACTGAGGTATCATAAATGGTATCTTTGTCCAAAGTTAGTTAGGTTGTTCACACAGGCAGTGTGATTCTGAGGGCTTCACAAGGTAGTTAGTTTGCTCATTAAACAGGCATGTATAGTAAAAAACTGCAGAAAACTAGTAAAGTCAAGGGGATTTTCAAGCTTTTCAGTCTCTTAGGCAAACAAAAGCGAGATTATTGAATGAGAAGCAACTAGATCAGATTGGAATGCTAAAGCCTTCAATCGAGAAAGAGTGATGATAAGGACATCTAGTGTAAGTGCTTATGCTTCTGTATTTCCCTCAGGGGTTGTTGTCTTGTCCCTCCGTCCTTCTTTGCTCTAGGCTTGGATAGGGCAGAATAGCTAGGGTCTATAGTAGCTTTCTATACGATAGAATAGGATCAGGCAATAGCTAGGTAAGGGACATTAATCGTCATACCGAGGATACCATAGATAGCAGGCCTCCCCAAGAGATCTTGGAGTTTTAGATACCGTATATAAGAGTAGTAGGACTCTCAGTTCAGCCAATCTCTTTGCTATAAGGGCCTCTTCTTACTAGTGCTCCCTTTCCTAACAAGCCAACAAGATGCATTTCGAGCCAGTGATAATTCCTCTACTTATTTACTTATTAAGTAATTAGTAATTTAATCTTTTCTATGATAGTCATGACACTAAATAAAAGAGAATCTTTTTAGGTCTGAAGGATAAGCAAAGGCAAACGGGATATCCTCCTGAAAGTAAAGAAGGTTCTTTTTTCAAAGCATAACTCTCTTCCAGCTATTGGCTAGCCAGTTGGAGTTCTAGTTTTCTTTGATGTCATGCCAGACTAGCATAATCTAATCCTGGTCGAAAAATGGAATCCCTTCCTGGGTTACAGTTGTAGTGGCAGCCAAGTTTGCTTATATGGTGGCGAGTTTGTTTTGTTTTATAGCTTTGCAATCTCTTAGCCAGGCCAGTTACACCATTAGAAGGAATGCCCCCCATCTTTATGTTACACTTTAGGATATATATAATTTCTATTCCTTAAGCTATACCTATTTATGTGAAACTTTCTAATCCTCCCAGTAAAATAAGGCAAGCTAGCGTTTGAAATAAGGAAAACTATAAAGATTCCCCATAAATTATGTTTATTTTGACCCCATAGGATAGGAAAAACAAATTTCATCATGATCACTAAACAACCATTTCTAGGGATTTATTCCCTGGGGTATAGCATGACCTATATGCAAAGTGTTATGTGTGTACGGTCATATTCTGGATCTTATTCTGATAATTTTGGTAGCGATGTTGACTATTCTGGTAGCGATGTTGACTATTCTTCTAATGTTAGCTATATAGATTCATCAAGTAAATAAGGCATTCTTATTTTGTTTTGGGATAATTTCTACAAACTGATTGACTCATCTCTCTCAAGTTCAAACCCTTCTAATGTCACTATGTATCACAATGCTGTTATAAGGTTGTTATTGGATTCGAAAGCAATGAAAGGTAATGAATCTTTTAGCAAGGCAGAGTTATTATATTTACAGAAAGAAATCGAAGATCTTACTATGGATTTTAATGAGAGTAATATGTTTAAACAGTTTCCGAGCATGATCAAACTATTAATTTGTAAAGACAAGATTTGTGCTAAGGACTATTTAAAACAGAATACGCGTGATCTCTCCGAAATGGATTTAAATTCTATTCATCTATTTGGTCAATATACGCTGGAGGCTATAATGCTTCATGTACTAGGTTCCGTGTTCAACTGTGTACAGGATTTACCTGTCGTTAGGGCCTCTACTTTGATCGCCCAGCTGGATTATACTGTACGAGTTCAAGCTGTTAATATAATGAGAATTCATAAAGCTGGTAAGAAAGCTGTTGAAGTCCAAGCATGGATTGCTTCCTAGCCAAGTCATACTATGAATGCTTTCTTTCTTCTTTTATTGATATGGATTGTCCGGAAAGTAGGTAGGAAGAAAGACCTTTACCGCTTCTCTCTATCCTACTCGTACGGATAGAAACCCATTAAAGGAAACAGACTCCCTAGTTGTCTTAAGTTAAGAACCGAAACCTAAAGTGACGGATAATACTGAGACCAAGCAGTACTTCTTATGATTGGGAGACCTCCTATTTATTATATGCCAAGTTAATAGGAAAGAGTAGAATGCAAGTCGTCTATTATTATTATGAGTGCCTAAGACATGCTAATTGCAGAAGCCAGAAGGACTAGAAGGAAGGACGTATCTGCCCTTTACTTGTGTCTAGGACTTCCGAAAGGTGTAAAAATCCCTAGGGGAAAGAACACTCTTTAGCGAAGATCGAAGCTTCTGCGAGCATCTCTTAAACCTCCGGTGGCTTCATTCATTGATCAAACCTTTAGATTTATTTTTTTCCCCAACTCCTCTTCAGGCTTTAACACTAGAGGTTCCCGAAAACCTTGGGCTTGGAGTGAAATCCATAGCAAAAAGGGAGCGTCTCACGGAACTATTGGAGGAGAGACATGGAGGCGACAAAATGCCTGAGATCCTCCATAGTTTCCAAAGGGAAGGGTGCCAAAGCCATTATTTTTAGGAGGTACCATAACCTGAAAATATTGGGTAGTTTGATGTAGAGGTCAGATACAAACATTGAGCTGTGGATTTGTGTTGTATAGTGTGCTTGGCTGCATTTCCCAACATTGGGATTAGCATGATACAACATAGGTTCTGGACGCTGAAATGGTAGTACAGGGTTCATTTTAAATGCACTCCTACTATTTTCCTGCTGGGTGAATAAATAAAGTATCAGGCAATCCTACTATAGCAGGCACTTTGTTTTGGTTAATACCAATTAAGCTGAAGAGAATGATATTTCTGCAATATGTTTTAGAGTTCTAATGAGACTATGACCTCAGTATATTGAAGCTAGATACAAACAATCCGCATTTGGCAGGTTCGTAGGCAGGTCTGGGCCTTATGACATCCGGCATAGAAGTGTTTAAGGACTAAGATTTAAACTTTGCATGCTGGAAGTCAGTTATGGATTAAAGTGGAAGCTTGACCAAACAACTATACAGAGATAAAAGTGCCAAAAAAATGATAATGGCTATAAAAGCAATGAATATTGACATTTGAACTTGAAGGGTGATAAATTGTTCTTGTAGTGATACTCTGTTTATTGAATATTGTAAAGAAGCATATAGAGAGCGTGAAGGTTATATGTTGCAAACTAATGTGCTTAACAATAAACTTTTGCTACCAATAAGTGTTTCTGACCTTTGAACCTTTATGTTATCTATAGCAGGCACTTTGTTTTGGTTGTTTCCTTAAATTATTGTCTATGGGTTCTTTAATACAAAGTCTAGAGTAGGATTGTCAATGGATTTGGTTTGAATTTGATCATTTCTTGGCTAAATTATTCTCACCTCTCTTGTCTGTCAAGGAATTGGAACTTTTAATTATTTATTTATTTCCATTCCCTCTACTGTAAAAGTCGGTTATTAAGGCACAAATTTTTTTATTTTGTTGTTGAATTAATGTATATTTTTTTGGTGTTCTCATTTGACAGTTCTATAAGAATCTTTCAACCTGCCTTGAGGATGTGGTTTGGAAAACAGAAGAGGACATGCAAGAAATGAAGTAAAGCACTGTCCACCTTGAAGGGTTATACATTAGCCTCTTCTTCCAAGCAGAAACTATATATTGTATTGGAGCTCAGGTATTCATTCTTTTGTTTCTCCATGCTTTCTTTTTTGGGATCTTTTTCTCCCTTCCTGTAGAGAATTAGACAGACAATGCTCCACCAATTGTTTTCGGAGTTATTATAGTTAGACGCGCAGTGGGTCCCGTAGAGATGCTGTTTGTATAATTTAAACCCTTCGACGGTGTAATCTCTATTATGGAATATGATCAAACGAAGGAACTATGGGCTTTCTCATTTTCTTTCTGGTTCCATGTGTTTCCATGGAATCCACTTATGAATAGAGAGAAAAAAAGAAAAAAGAGAATTGTATTTAGGTTGGCTTCCAGTTGCTTCTCATCAGAATTCTTGTTGATAAAATGGTTGTGTTTTCCTTGAAGGTGGTAGATGCTTTTACTGTTATGTGGTTTCAAGAGAAGCATATTTGTCACTCTAGATGTTACTATTTGAAGCTAATATTATGAGATATCTATCTTTTATCCAATGATATGACTTGGATTGGGAAAAATTGTTGTATGAATTGGAAATATATCGAGGAACGCGGTGAAACAAGAGATGGTTGTTGATAATATGAATTGTGTTTGTATGTACTTTTGATGACCTATGTTATTGAAGTGTCTGTATAGTGAGAGATGAATAGGGTAATGAAATTCTTAGTTTTATTCAAGCTTGTTCATCAAATGTTTATCTTGAACTCAATTTGTATAATTTTGATAATATTAGAAATATGGCATGTTGTATATGAATTCCAAACAATTTATGAGCTTTCAGAATATTAATGCACCTTTCTTTTCTCTCCTCTTGTACAGAATATTTAATAATGCAGGTTCTTGCATTTCAGCCAAGTTCTGGACATATGACTCTTTTTTGAAGACTAAACAAATATTTTGGACAGTGACCAACTTTTGGACACTTTGTCTACTTTTTTGGTATAGTTGTGTTATGTGTAAGCAAAGTATTTAGTTCTTTTTTAATGTAGTTTTGATACATCTTAATGTTTTGGTTGATGGGAATGCTATTGAATAGACATGTTAAAAATGATTAGAACTTTATACTCAGAACTCTTTAATACGAAAGAAGTTTGGGAATTATTTTTTGTGATTGGTTGGATTAATATTTAGATGCAAATTTACCTTTTTTAATGCCTTTTAACTATTATTCATATATAGCATCATATTCTTAATTTGTGAGGCTTGGGTGTTCTGTATTGGTGGAATATCCAAGGCATTGTTGCATGTATTCTATTGTGGACAATATGAGTATATATAGTGATGTTTGTTGGGCAGGTTTTTGTATAAGTAGCCATTTATTTTTAAAAAAAAAATTGTAAACTTTCTACCACGGGCAAGGCCCGTGGTAGAATACCTATTTTCTACCACGGGCTCCACCAGTGGTAAAAAAATTACAACGGCCAGCATTCCACCACGGGCTCAACACCGTGGTAGAATATCGACTTTCTACCACAGGCTCCGCCCGTGGTAAAAAATTACAACGGCCAGCATTCCACCACGGGCTCAACACCATGGTTGAATATCTACTTTCTACCACGGGCTCCGCCCGTGGTAAAAAATTACAACGGCCAGCTTTCCACCACGGGCTCAACCCCGTGGTTGAATATCTACTTTCTACCACGGGCTCTGCCCGTGGTAAAAACTTACAACAGTCAGATTTCCACCACGGGCTCAGCCCGTGGTGGAAAGTCTACTTTCTACCACGGGCTACGCCCGTGGTTAAAAAGCAATTTCTACCACGGGCTCAAGCAATTTCTACCACGGGTTGAGCCCGTGGTGGAAAGTACATCAGCAACTACGACACTGGATACCACGACGGGCGAAGACCGTGGTAGAAGACCTTTTTGCCCGCCGTAAAAAGTCTATTTTCTTGTAGTGTGAGCAATGTAAATTCTGTGACAACTCTATGAAATCTACCACATTATTTGGATGATCTATGAGTAATTCATTAACTTTCTATCTTTAGATTATAGATATATCATAATGATTATTTGATGAACTAGAGAGGTGAAATTTCATCTGATTATCTTTCTTTCTGGAATGACGGTGAGGGTGATGCGGCGTCCCCCACTTTTACAAATCCGGACTGGGATTCACCGTTCAGTCCCTTATTTGGTGAACACATTACTCCATTGAGGAACGACGTAACTGATATCATTGCATTTTAGAATGATGGAACATTTATTATGCCTATTAGTATATTGGTGTATAATTATCACTTTAATCAATTACAATATAATATTGGTGAATCAAGCTTATTTTCGGCCACACTCTTCAATACCCTTTCCCATAAAGGTTCATGCACGCCTAATTTGGCAAGTGAATAATTTACATTTCATTTTCATCATACCCTATTAAATGTATGACTATTTTTAGTGTGAAATATCGTATTAGCTGACAACACATTATTTTTCCTATGTTCGTAATGAAAATCACTTCATCTCAACGTCAAGAAGAATACTGCCACGCCAGTGTCCGAAATGCCATTGTCCCAGGTTAATCGTCCATTTCAACGACGACTGTTCGAAAATGAAGTCATTCTTTAACAAATTGAACTGTGTCATGATATAAAAATAGAGTCCTCTGGTCTGATATCTGATTATATAGTCCTTTTGTGAAAGATGGAAATTTTGACTCATAATATAAGTTTTAATTTGGAGCAGTGAATTGAGTTTTAATATTAAGTATGATGAAGTGTACGATTAGACCCATAATATAAAAGCTTGTTTCATCATGGTAAACTGAAGAGGCAGATTACGTATATTATATTATACAACCTTACATAAAATAAGCAAACTCCAGCAAAGTTTTAATGCAAAATAATCATTAATACCCCACTTCGCTTTGCTATACAAGCCATTCTTCTGATAATTTACTAGTGACTACCCACAAATGGATATCACATTGGCATAGCTCACACTCAACAGTGTCCTCGTTAACAGGAATAGTATATAAATCCTCAATGTGGCCTCCTACAGGGCAGCATTCAGGAATTTTTGCATAAAGTTGCCAATGATAGCCCCCCCAACCAGCGTTTATAATTTGGATCATTTTCTTCCTAATATTTTTGATAAGCTGATTCTTTGAACGATTGTTCTTAATGTTAATAAGATCTCGAATTTCGTTCTCCTTGGAAGCATCATCCCCATATAGCTTACCAAGTGCGAGTGCGAATTCACAACTAATATCATTCACCTCATATCCTCGTTGGAGGATTCCCAGACCATAGGCGTAGTTGCCAGCAGCAAAAATAAGCTCGTACAATTGAGCATTAAATAATTTATTAAATTTCAGAGAAAGTTCTCTAAATACATACATACTCGGATATAGCTCAACGTACCACTCCATAAATAAACATTGCCAATACATTTTGACAGTCAATACATCTATTGAAGATGTACCATCGGTTGTCGCTTGTTTTCCAAGTTCCTCTATAGCGCAACTCATACAAGTCTTGGTAATTTATTTCCTTCATTGTCTCAGCTTCTGAACCTAGTAAATACATTGACCTACAACTGTTGTGAAATATTGTTTCATATTAGAATGGTGTTTCAACAGAATATAAAAAATAAACAAACTCATAAAGTACAACATACGCAATTCATAGCCAAATCTATGTTAATAAAGTAACAAAACTGAGTATGAACATACAAACCATTGTTTCATTCTCATTAGGTCTTCTAAGCTATTTGCTGCTACTCGATGGACAATTTTACTGTTGTACTAATATACGCAGGTTTGGATAAATTGAAAAATAATTATATTTGAAAGGTTAGGGTTCACAATATTCCTACGATCTTGATCAGAATATTTCTTTCACAGGTACTATTTGTCAATGTTCAAAGTGTGAGAAAGTAGTACGTGTAATATTAAAACTGCATCCCATATTATCAAATTAAACATCCAAATCATTCATAACACTAGAAGTAGACAGAATACATATCGAAAGTAATATACCAAAAATGTGTATATACTTACAACTAAACCCCTAAACCAATGTAAATGTTGTGTTCCAGCGTTGTAATACAGCCACTATTAAATCAGAAGCACAACCATCACAATGTATTGACTCTAAATTGACGCAACCCCAAGAAATTGTGAAATGGTTTCCTTCGGAACAACAGTTTGGAACATGGGTAAGAAATCGTTGGTTATTAATCCAACTATTACTCAAAATTACCAAAATGTGAGAGATAGATGTCTTTATAACTGGGCGGAGCCGTATCTCCCTC
Organism: Cornus controversa; assembly: GCA_026545225.1. Lineage (NCBI taxonomy): Eukaryota > Viridiplantae > Streptophyta > Magnoliopsida > Cornales > Cornaceae > Cornus > Cornus controversa. Next base: position 29,518,474 of record CM048846.1, on the reverse strand, counting down.
TTCATGCATCCCAACAGTCCTATTCCTATCTCCTTCTCCTCTGCATTACCGAATATGAAAAAAACTGCAGTAACAAATAGAGAAGGGGGATGGTGTAGCAACACTGCATACAGTTGTTATAGAGTCGGATTGAGTAACCCTTGGCAGAAATACAAAACCTACGATGATAACAGATATGATTTTCCATCATTATAGAGAAAATAACATCCTATCTATATATACGTAAAACATAAACAAATTTTGGAACTTATTCGTACTACCCCTGTGATAAACATAGCCTCTAAGTTACGTGCTGCAAGACACGATTCAAACCAGTCACGCCTGAGTTGTGCTTCTGAGGGTAACTAATTGGCGACTGTGTTACTCAAATTGTGTATCGACTGGAATGAAAGTTGGCAAACGATCTCACGAGCACGAGTGATGACAGAGATGCCCTTACAACTGAAAAAATGACATATAAGCAAAAATATAGTAATCATACATATATCATACCTATAAAATAACGAAACAAAGGAACGGTATAATATCAATAACCTTAAGTGAAATCGATAGAGGTGTCTGAAAGATGAGAAAGCTAACAGTTCTGCCAACTCGCCGACAACATCTTGTGGAAGACGATCCATCTGTTGTATGAATTTGAGTTATTATGCAGGTTTGAAGTTAACGTATAAAGGTTTTGATACTTGATTTCTAATGTTTGGACTATTGGTCTTCTCTTCTGTTTTAATGGATTGTATTCCTTAAATGGTTCTCATTAAATCCAACAACTACTACCTACCAAACTATAACTGTTATATATATTGCCCTTAAAAAAATAAACTGTTATATATATATATATATATATATATATATATATATATATATAACGATGCTATGTAAGGTGGATGTCATTTCTTAACATCACCAATTAACCGTGTCTAAGTAACAAGTAAGTGGTGGTTAAAATGATTAAAGATGGGTAAAATATATATTAAAATGGAATTATTAGATATTTTAAAAAAAATTGCAATCATTACTTAAGCCCATTCAATGTTATATTATAAAATGAAATTTTATATATGACAAAGTTTGATTAAGTTGTTAAAATGGGATTATATATATATGTAAGTTTTATAAGTTGGTTATTATTTGGGAAGAATAAGTGTGGGTGAAAAATATTTATTTTTAAAAAACATCAAAAATATTATTTAAATGATAGATTTTGATAAGTATCAGGAATTGTATATTTTGCAAAACTTTATCTCATATTTTTTGTCATTTCTTTATCATGTTATATCTCAAGTTAATCACAATTTTTTAATATAATTTTGGAAAAAATACACTGACCTCCCCTGAGGTTTGGCCTAATTAATAATTAATATTTAATATAATATTTTAATTTTTATAAAATAAATATTAAATATTTATTATATATAATATTATATTTATATAAATATTTTAATTTTTATATTAATATAATATTAAGGGTATAATAGACATTTCACACATCTTAGGTTTAAATAATATATGTTCACACGGTTGGACTCTTTTTTTTTAAAATATATATATATATATATATATATATATATATATATATATATTTCTATTATTTTAATGCTTCTTAATGATTTTTTTAAAAAACAAATCGTATAAAATAGAAAAACCATTACACCCTATCTTTTATTCCTTGCTTTCTTTTTCATGCCAATCCCTCTCTAAAACTCTCTTCTCCTCTCTCTAAATATTTATATATATATATAGCTTCTACATTAAAAGATTATATTAAATATTAAATATTAATTAGGTCAAACCTCAGGAGAGGTCAGTGTAAATTACCCAAATTTTTTTGACAAAACTAACAGAATTTTGGACGTAGGGGGGTCTTTGTCTAACGGAGCAAACCTCAGGAGAGGTCATTGTAACAAAATTCAATAGTTTGATACCGGGTGTAATTAGGTCAAACCTCAGAGGAGGTCAGTATATTTTACCCTATAATTTTTAATCATGCTATATAATTTTTATTTATTTGAAGCAGTGCACAGATATTTTATTTATCCTCTCATAAGTTATTCAATTTTTTTTCCAAAATAAACTATTATATTTAATATTATAATATTAGTTAATAAATAAAATATATGAGAGGTGTTTTTTGCAGCTTGCTCTTAAGAGTGTAATAATTATTTCCCATGTTAGTAATAAAATGGACTGTGTATGAAATTGGGTAAGACAAATTAACCGTGTCTAAGTATAAATTAAGTCGTAATTAAAATGATTACAAAAGGGTAAAAAAATAAATAAATATGAAGAGATATTAGAATAATCTCCCACGGTAAAAATATTCATCTGAGAATATTTTCAATAATCCATTATATTCCCAACCTAACTGTGAATAATAATCAGTTTACCATAAGACAAATAACAAAATGAAAGAGTTCAATTGGCCATATACAGAGAGGTAATTAGCTGATAATTACTACCTTCTTTGAGATATTGTTCGTAAAAGTAGGACAGGTTGTATAAAAAAATGGGATTGCATAAAGATCCCTCTGATATTGTACTAATTAAAAATATATTTGATAACAACACAACACAGAAAGCCCATAATAAAAACACCAAGACCCCCATTGTACATATTGCGTTTCTTGTCTAACACAAGTTCCCTCAACATGTTCAATTCCATATTCTTTTCTTCCACTTGCCTTTTCAGATTTGCAACCACGATTTTCATTTCTTGCAACATTTGATCTTCACCTTCAATTGGACTGTAGGAAGATATGGCCCTCCTTAGTTGTTTCACCTCTTTCATAGCATCACAAATAAAACTTCTATAATATGGACTAAGTGCCTCGTCCTCCCACTTATGAAATCGACAATTTGTTGATAAATAGTTTGCACATCCATAAAACCTTCTCCCAGAATTTTTTTCTGTCCAGGAGGTCTTCATAGGGGTCAGCACTCCACAATGGCAGAAAACTCTTTTTGGGGTAGATACATGACTGGCATTTCCCGAGCTTGAAGATGACTCCATATTCAGAATGACAGAATAACGAAAGAAAGATGGCAAAAAGGTTTTAGAGCTAGGTAGATATATTAAAATATAAATTATAGAAAAAGGAAAGAAAATTATATCTGTAGAGACTGAGAAACAAGAACAATATATATAGATAAGTCAGATAGAGTTCTAAATTGGGATTGTTTGGGATGTCATAAATGCACATTTAATTGTTAGTGGTAAATGACAAAAGACCCCCCTTTCATATTAATTTTTCAACTATTTACAGCATTAATACCTTGACCAATCTTTGTACAACAAAAAAGATATTCATAACACTTCACTTAAGTCCAGACACCAGTATCTGACATTTAAGTGACCATAAATGTTCAAATAATTGTTCATTCAACATTTCATTCAATGTTTTCATCTGCTAGCTTTGCCCGAACATACAAATCCCTTTTTTGTTCGTTGAGTGGATGGTTCAGAAGTTGGAGCAGGAGCTGAGTACGCATTACACTTGGATCATCCTACACCATTTAACAACATGGATAACTTACTTACATTTTATTACTCATTAGTAATTTGAAATGGGTTCTACACCAATCATACGATGTGTCATTACTTACATTGAAGCTAGTAAGTTCCTCGCCATTCCAACGCTCCATGTACCTCATTAAAAAGAGTCCACAAGAGCTCCTGAGATGAAGAAAGCAATTAGATATGAACTATTATATCCACTAAAATGGTCACTATTATGGTGAAATGTGTATGTATAGTCTTCATACCCGTCACTTTGCATCGGTATGTTATTGACATGATTCGTTCGAAAAAGTGGGAGCTTACAATCAGTCGCAATCTCAACGAACTCTTTCTGTTGTATAAAAGACACTATAGTATCAAATTTTTTATTTTACTTATCAATATAACAATGAAACAAACTTAGATGGTTCTTTTGGGAAATATACCACATATTTAGTATAAGCAGAGCGCGTAGAAGAACCCTGTGAACAAAGATAATCAACCCTCTTATTGAGATTGTTGACGACTAACAAGAACCAGTGGTTCCTAACGTTTACTGGGAAAAATAACTGTTTTACAAAAAATAAAGCAGTAAGTTTAGGTTAAATAGGAATTTTATTATCTTATTATTTATTAAAACCACTAAGACATACATAAAGTAACACTAACCAGATTAGCTTTTATTATCTGATTCACATCGGTTTTTTTGTATTTATTGTAATTGCTCCAGACATCTTCCATTTTGGGCCAACGATAACTGATTCTTGTACAATTCTCCAAACCCATTTCAACCATCAACTGCACGGCACGAGTGTCAAAATAGTATCTCATTCTATCACCACTCTGCTCTTCATTCAAAAGATGTCTCATCATATTGATCACCTGTTAGAATTGATCAACATTTTTTGTAAGATGATAGTGATTCAAGATACAGAAAAAAATCGAAGGAAGCTGATATAGTTACACCACTCACTGGGCTATTCAACCAATTATTATCGAACATGCACTAGAGGTGAAATCGAAGACAAACTTCTGTTTTGCTCATTACCAAAGGATCACTGAGACAAATTAAAACTAAACATAATTAAATAAATCATCCCAACTCATTTCAAATGTACATAATATAATGGGGGGCATAAAATTCGGACAACATTAATAATCTCGAATCACCCTCATCCATTGATGCATAAATCAACAACTTGTCCTGCTTATTAGTTAACGCAGCCTTTTTCAGGACAGTCTTGTGCCAGGGAGAGCCAGCAAATTTGGTTGAGGGAATCTTTTTTTTGTCTCCCTCTTTGCAAGACATTTACAAGTTAAATTCAGATTTATACAAGGAGTATGTTTAGGTAATATGTTGACCGTTAATACATAAATATGGTTAGATTTTTAAAAAAAATGGCCTCCATCTTCTAGGTGAACTACCAAATTTTCATTATCTCTTTGTGTGGTGGCGGGTGAATTTGTTGGTATTTTAATGACAACGTCTTCTAGCTTCTCACGTTCCCCCTGGTCAAAATTTTCTTTTGTAGTGCACTTAGAGGACTATCCTCATTAAATGTCTGAACACGTTCAATAGAGAGTTCTCGATGATGTGTGCCCTCAGATGTTATCGACGTTGTCGAACTCATCTCTTTCACGACTTTCAGTCATGGATTCCATATGAGTAGTGGGTTCCCTCTTAGGTGTCTCATCAATATTTACACGAGTGCTGGAGGGTTCCACATGAACTCCCCTATTGCCACTACACTGTCCGAAAACACTTGCTTGTTTTCGCCTTTTTCGTGTTACGAAATACTCTTCCAAATGATCCATCCTTTTTCGCATTGATCTCAACTTTCGCTGCACATCAAAAGTATGGTCCGTGCAACAAAATTACAAAAAAACATCAATATATATACATAAAGTAACAAATATAATTATATTTACCTCCATCTTAGAATCAGAATAGCTATCATATTCTGATTCGGATGTTGATGACTGTGGGCAAGCAGATGAGGACAAACCACACTTTTCAGGCCTAGTATGTGATGGACCTACATTGTTAGAGGTGGCAGATGGTCTACGAGGAATATCGACCAACTGTTGCCATTACAAATGTTATATTCTTATAGATAGATATACATCAAGTTTTAAATAACTATTTTACATCGCATTAAATTAATTATCTGACCAAGTCCAAAGCCTCCCATCTCCTTCTCCCAAGTGATTCATTTTCGAACAAGGTCAGTAGTCCAGAAACCTAATGAAAACCGATCCCCATTCGGATACTCAGGGTATCCCACGTCATATTTCATCAGATATAAAATCTGTTAAAAAGTCGGGAAAAACAAAAAAAAATCTTAAAGTTTCAAATGAGTCCGGAACAATATTTAACCATTGACCTACAATTGTATATCTGCAAATAAATCAAACAACCACCGTACATTTGTTTAACTTCTCCAAGTTTCACATCTTTCATTGCATTAGCCAAACAATCCCTCACATAGATAGACCAGTTATAATTGTGAATTTTAGCTACATCGTTGACAGCACTCAATAAGCTTTGATGGCACTTATAACGGCCATTTGGAGCAATTCCAACAGCGCAAGTAAAGAGGACAAACGCTCTTTTCCATTCGTTATCGACATTCAGTTGTTTAACCTTGACAGACAAGTCCTCAACATGCATTGCGTTGGGCTGGAGATATCCACCTTTGCATATCCACTCATCCTCCCAGTGTTGTGTTTTCGAGACATTAGCAATGCCCTTGGGTAAGCCTAGGATGGTGTGAATATCATGTGCATTTAATGATATATGCATATTCTGACCAAGTCTAATTATAGAGGTCTCCCAGTCAAATTTTGATATTAGATACTAGCATAAGTCTTCATCCAAGTGGTCACATTTCAGTTTCAACAGATTGCCGAAACCAATCTCCTCCACATTTTTTTTCTTCTCAGGATCTAAATTTTTAAGAACATGAACCAACAAGGGGTAAGAGCATCTGTGCCAACCACCTGACTTTCGGATGAGGTGTTGGGTTAATTTTTGAAGAATAAATGAACATAACTTAATTATTAAGATGGACAGGGTCAGTAGAAAAATATATTAATTTTAATTCATCATGACTAGTATATGTAATCAAATTAACAAATTAATAAATTACATTACTTTCTTTTTTCGAACTATCTTTCATTTTGGTTGTGTCTTCCTGAACTCCTCCATATCCTTTTGATATGCAGCCTCATATTGAGACTTCTCATCATCACCAAGGGACCTCCACTGGACAGTGGCTTCACTATAGATTGAACTAAGTTCCTTATGGGTCATTTTTTTCACCCTATTATGCTCTACTATGTATTTTTTCACAAATTCAGACCTGATATCATATAAAAATTAACAATATGCAGTTGGTAAAATATAATTTATATGAACATAACAGCAAAATATATTAGATATAACAGACAAAATTTTCAAACACTTAGTACGAAATAGATTTGCAACAGAAATAAGAGAAACACAGTGTATACCTGAATCTTATGTATGGATTTGCTGGCCCTTTGGCCCCTTTCTCAGACACATTATGTACATTAGCCGCAGAACTGTCTCTATCGTCACTCATTGAAGCATCTAGTTCCACCTTAGAACTACTAGAAGCTGATGGAGAATCACCAGTTGGTTTAGGAATGTAATCCGAATCACTTTCTGTTTCATTGCTGTTATAATCAATTATTCTTCCCTTTACGGTGCTTCTCGCGATAAATTTGACCCTCGTCATTTTGAGTATTATTTTTGTCTACAAATCGTGGTTGAAAAACCTGTGGTAACAATTTTTAGCTTTTGCATATACAATATACAATTCAAGTACACCATCATAGTGACTGACCACAATGTTATTAATTACCCATGTGAAGTTTAAACAAAGAGTAATTAAGAATAAACTTATATATGTCCTCATGGAACTGCTTATCAAAAGGATTAGATACCCACTTGTTGCTTTTGTTTGGACAGTATGATACATTTTATATTATTACATTTTATAGAACAATCCCTCAATATTGACCATATATATCATCCTATTTTACTTCAACAATCCATCAATTCAAACACTTTCATTATACAAAAGAATCTGTTAAAACTTATTTAATCACATTAAAACACGTGCACAATATGCAATTCCAATTATTACGTTGAGCAGGGGAAGACCACCACGCCAGAAGCGAACAGGAGCCCAGAGACAGAGATTGAGAAGAAAATTGAAGAGCAAACTCCATTACACACACAGAAAACCTATGGTAAGGCTCCATAACACACATGCAAACTTACATTAAAAACAAAATTAATACCTCTACCACCACAACGGAACCGAATAGGAACCCGAAGACAGCGATTGAGAAGAGGAAGGATGCAGCGTTGGGAAAGGGAACACCACAGAGACCACCACTATTCGACTAGCACCACACCGAGGAAGACGACCACAGTTCGAATAGCACCACGCCGGAAGCGAACAGGAACACAGATTGAGAATAATTTCAAAATAGAGATTCTATTCTACTCTGTGTATAGGTTTGTATCATATTTGCGAGGGAAGGAAACCAGAGAAGAAAAGGTAAAGTTGGATACATAAGGGCATTTTTGTACTTTCAATGTTAATATATTGTATAAGTATATGTTAGTATTTGGTATTTAGAGCAACAAATACGTATAGGTAAATATTTTTTTACCTTACATGGACACTTGTCAACATCCAATTTGATAATATATGTGGATCAATTACAATCACAAGATCATTTTTTAAACCAATTTTCAATGCAAAACTACAGCGTTTTGAGCCAAATGGAGAGGAAATGCGCGCAGCCTAATTGGAGACGATTTCTGTCCATTGGTTAGCTATATGCTTCGCCGCGAAGCATTAAGCCAACCATTCGTGGACTTTATTAATTAAGTCAATTTATTGATCGGCTACCATAGTGTTTGGTTGGTCAGACTTGTGTTCCGGCCAACCCGTTGCTGATGCTCTGACGATTGTTACTTCAACAAGAAGAAGAACCTGAAATTGGTAACTATTTAAAATTGTAGCTCGTGATGTTTCAATCACGTTCTGTGACACGTGACGAACTTTAGAGAAGTGCTATTGTATAGTGAGGTTGTTGTTCTTAGCATGATCTCGCGTTCTCGTTCGTTGATAATGTACATGATGATGTCATGGAACAATCGAACAATCTACAAACGAACCGAGAAATTAATCAGTAATTCAGAGTATCTTTATTGTATAGTCTCTCCACTAATGAAAAGTTATTATTTTTTATGATCAAGAAAAATAATAAATATTCATTAATTGAAAGTATGTCATCGATGTTCTCGCCGAATAATGAATCGAGATGTGAGATTTTCCTTTTGTTTAATAGTTACCATAATCAATTGAGAGGGATTTGTGTGTATTCTACTTGGATATGAATAAATTTGAATATAAGTGTCAAGAATCCATTCTTTTTTAAATTCATTTATCTATGGGAACACCGAATTTGAAATTGGGGGAATTTAATTCAAATGTTTAAACTGAATTTTTTTTAATTTTAATTTCAAAGCGTTGAATTGGTGCTCCAAACACAACATGATTAGTTAAAAAATATATATGTATATATATAAGTAAGTTGAAAAACAAAAATGATCTCTAGGAATTTGTGCTCAACAATCGTTATATTTCTTGAAAATCAAAAGTGTGATGTAGACATCAAAGAGGGGTTTTATTGCACTAGGATTTTTTGAGAACAAATGACAAGGAAAGTTGATTTGAAATACATCCGTTGAATTGTATTGAACGATTAAGATGCGAGAAAAGTTGATTTGAAAGTATGATATAGACATCAAAGATAATGGTTTTATAGCACTAGGATGCTTCAACTGACCGGCAAAGTTGATTCAAAATACACTCGTTAGATTGTATTAAACAGATAAGATACAAGAAAAATTGATTTGAAATACAACCGTTGGATTGGATTGCATTGATCTGATCAAATGTGATTCGCGCACAAATCCACAGAGAGCAAGAGATCATTAAAAAAAAAATATATATATATATATATATATATATATATATATATAATTCATTATTAGATTTCTGATTTCACTGTTTTTTACTTTCTTTTCTTTTCTTTTCCTTTTTATTTTATTTTATAAATCTAACTATTAAGCTTAGTACTTGTTTATATTTATATTTTTTCTAAACATATTATCATAAAGAGAAAGAAGCATAATATACAGCTTTCCTTTTCACTTGTGAGAATTGCAAAGAGAGAACAAAACGAGAAGAAATGTCAAAGTAACAAACCAATTCAATGCGAGACAGAAGTGATATCGAAACCAAATTCATGCCAAAACACCCAAAAAAATAAATTAGAGGACTCATTTTATTACCAATCAAAAATTAGTTGGATCCACGAACCACGTGAATGGAATGTGCAGTTCTTCCATATTATTAGCAATTAAAGGACTCATCTGGATCATTGCTCTAACACCATGTGAGAATTGCAAAGAGATAGAAGAAAATATAAAAAAGAGAGTTAAAGTTTCTATTAGTAAAGATGATAGGAGAATACACATAAAGGGGTTTATATAACCAAACAAAAAAGTGTGAAAAGACTATTCTACCCTCATAGCTAAAAATACAATGAAAATAACAATCTAATATCTAATAACTAATAACTAATATATATATATATATATATATACATATATATATACACAGTAGTGATCTCTTGCTCACCGGTGAGTAAAAAATTCATCCACACCAAATACAGTAACCATTGGATGTGATTGATATAAAAAATACCAAGCACAGTAACCATTGGATGTAATTGATATAAAATCAAGAAAACACTTAACAATTACATCCAACAATTACTGTATTTGGTATGGATAAATTTCTTGCTCACCGGTGAGCAAGTGATCATTACTCTCTACATATATAGATATAAAAGGTGTTTGATAAGTTGGGTCTTAGTTTGGAGCTGCCCAAATTTGACGAACAAAGTATAGCTCAGCTTTGAAAGCAGCTTCAATGTTGACTAATAAGTCCCATTCAGTCTCTGCAGACGTGTGTGTATGTATTGCCACATCGATAAAATTGTTTAATCAATTAATTAGGCAATTTCTTAAATATTTAACGCATTGTTGGTCTAATGTTCACTTGGCTTCACACGTGATTCTTAGCCGTTATAAGTATATCCACACTCCATTCTCATTCATCACAACTCATATATAGCCTTTGTTTTTTTAGCTATACAATCACCTTCATATATCATATATAGTACTTCTCTTTCTTCACTTTTTCCTTCCTTGAACACACACACTTTAATGGGTGGAAATTCACCTTGCGCTTCCTGCAAGTTGCTGCGACTCCGATGCGCCAAGGGCTGCATCTTTGCTCCTCATTTCCCTTCTGATGACCCCCGTAAGTTCGCCATTGTTCACAAGGTCTTTGGTGCTAGCAATGTCAGCAAAATGTTGCAGGTAATACATGTATATATGTGAAATGCATGTCAGCATGTGTGTGTATATATATATTCATACATCCATTGACAAGGTTACATACACACAAAAGGGTATATATTCAATTGGTAACATAACTATATATATATATATATATGTGCATGTTTAGTTCTTTTTATATGCTTTGTTCATAGCAGGAGCTTCTGGCTGATCAGAGAGAGGATGCAGTGAGCAGTCTAGTATACGAAGCGAATACAAGAGTGAGAGACCCTGTCTATGGGTGTGTTGGAGCCATATCTTATCTGCAAAACCAGGTCACTCAGCTGCAAATGCAGCTTGCAATGGCTCAAGCAGAGATACTCTGCATTCAGATGCAGCAAGAGCCAGCCAGACCAACTACAGCTTTCCTTTTCACTTATCTGATAAGAGAAACTTCAAACGAGTAGGTCAATCCTAACCACTGACAATGAATTAAAATTACCACACACACTTGCACACTTAACCAGATTCATGCTCGCCAACACTGGAAATCTAAATAGAAAATTCTCAACATCAGCATTCAGCTCATCAAAGAATAATATGAACTAAAAAGTTGCTATTTGTGATCCTACAGAGAGAGGTACAAGCATTGAGAATTCTAGTGTTGGGTACATAGTATACAAGTTAAATTAGCAAAATGCATATTCAAGCAATACAGAACTCAATATCAAAAGTTGATAACAGCTACTTATAAGTTAATAAGAGAAGAAAAGCTAAGATGCAGAGAGAGGGATTGGCTTCACTGCATTTTGGATACGCCTATATGCCGTTCTCACTCGTTCCTTGAGGCCTTCGTTTCCACTTTCAACATCGCCACTCAGTTTATCAAGATGAGCCACATTCCCATCAACGCTTATCACCAGCTTCCCATTCTCTCCAGGCTTTACATCTCCAAAGAGTGAAACGAGAAGGGCATGGCAGATTTTTTCGGCCTTCCTCACATTTTCTTCTTCATTCATTACTGGCTCCTCCTCCACAACTACTTTGGGCATCTCCCGACTCACATTTAAAACCAGAGCCACAATTGAGTCTGAGACCATGTCACTAATAGGATCTGCTGCCCAATGCAGTGAAATATGGTTCTCCGATTCCTGCTTCACTGTCACTTGATCGTGCACTCGCAAAGTTGGAATCCCGGACTCATCATCAACAGATGACTCTACACTCTCATATATCTGCTTGAGCCTGTGCTTTATCACACCAAAGGCACCTGAGTAAGGGATGGTAATCCTTTGAGTGACACTTGCAGTGGATAGTTGCGAGAAGACATGGAGATCATCAGGAGACATGATCTGATAAGTGAAGCCTTTCTTTACCAGTAAACCACTGATGGTTTCACCAACTTCTGGGGTCTTTTCAGCCAGCTTACCAATAGTTTTTGCCATTTTCTCAGAGTTGAAATACATTTCAACAGACTGGCAGTTCTTAGGGGAGATAATTTTGGTGTTGCGGTCAACAAACAGGGAGATAAGCTTCTGCTTTAGCCTTTCCATCTGATTAGCTTCCCCGTGAACAAGAATGATGTTAGGAGGCATAAGCTCTTCTAAGAAAGTACTCGTCTGAGCATAATCCGCATGAGCTGAGAAAGAAATGTAATGGACCTGCATATTGAGAGGAGCAGTCAAACCATTCATGAGAGTAACTTCCTTGGGTTCATTAATGATGGTTTTCGCCAACGTCCCTTCCACAACATAGCCAGGTATAACACAAGCATTTTTCTTTTCGGAGCACCATTTATCAAATAACTGACGAGACAACCCACTCTGAAGCCCACTTGGACTTGCCATCACCACCGACGGGCCAACGTCATCAAAATTCTCAATGCTCTTCAATGGTGATATGTGCTTGAAATCAAAGGGGTTTGAGCTGGCAAATTGATTGCGGATTCTCTCGTTCATGGAATTGATGTAAGTCTGGTAAACAGCCATGCACCTTTTTGCAAGAGGGGAAGCATAATATATGGGAATGTTGTGGAGCTCAGGATGGTTTGACCAATACTCATCAAGGATCAGGAGGAGTTCCTGGGCACGGCCAAGGGCAAATGCTGGGATCAGGACACGACCCCCTTGAGAAATGGTAGAGTGGATGACATCAGTGAAGCGCTTCTCTCGCACAAGCCGCGGCTGATGAATTTGAACACCATAGGTAGATTCAATAATGCAAATGTCAGGGGAGAATTGTGGGAGCTCAGCAGCACGGAGATGCCTGTCTTCTTCACGTGAATAGTCCCCAGTGTAGAGGACACGAACACCAGCAATGTCAACCATGAACATGGCAGCACCAAGGACATGGCCAGCAGTGTAACACCAGAAGCGGATACCATTTACTTCTAAAGTCTGATGGAAGTCAATAACCTGCCAAAGAGGGATTTTTTGTGTAATGAGACTTAACAGTTGAACAATTAAGTTCCATTTATTTGCAGGAGCTAATAATTGAAAATTGCCAAAATTTTGAAGTCATGCAACCAATAATTTGCACCAACTGTTCAGTATGTGCAACCAATAATTTGCATATGAGAATTATACACAGAGCATCATCTTCTGCCCTTTTAATTTTATTTAATTTTAATTTTCTGTAACAAGCTTTATATTTTTCCAATTTATCATCTGAAAAGTGAAAACAGATCTCCAAAAAGCAATGTCATTGCAATTATATTTAGCTAGTGGGCACAATGATGTCGTGCAATCCATAGATTCCATATATAATTACATATAGCTGGTAGAAGTTTCTAAATCTTTTGAAATTACTTCCTGCTTATGTCAAGTTTGTCCAACTTGAACACCAAGCAAGGCAGATCCTATGCTTCAGGTCCCAAAGTTTGTAGAGTTGTAGATATTTATGAGGAATGTTCTAGTATATTGGAGGCCAATAAATAGGTGTGAGTGTCATTTGTAATGAACAAGCAAGTGTGAGACGCTACCTTGAGTAGTAATTGAAGTATAGAAGTGTATTATTCCTCTCGAAAACCAAGTGTCTGAGTGTGTGTGAGTGTGCAAGCCGAGCATGTTCAAACCGAGCAACAAATAAATGGGTTGTAAAATATTATTGCGTGCAATTATAAAATTTTATAGGGTGCAATAACCAAACTAAGGTTGAACTAGTAAGTATACTTATGCCCATGGAGCAAATTTTGAGACTTGGATTGTATAGTGGGTAACCAAGCTCATGATTCTTGGAGGGTAACACCCTTATGTGTTTGGTGGTGATTATGGAGAGAACGGAATAGGGAAACCAAGCTCGTGACTCTTGGAGGGTAACACCCTTATGTGTTTGGTGGTGCTTATGGAGAGAATAGAATAGGAAATCTTTCGACGACGAAGAGACTCCTATCGGGGTGCTTGGAAAAATTGCAATTCAATAGGAGAGAGTTGACTTTTTGGACTCTTTGAGAGTTTAGGGGCCCTATTTGGTCCTTTTTTGTTCTCGGGCTGCATTTCCCCTTTTGAATGCTTGCTAATACCATCTTACTTATAAAAAAAATAATACTAAATGTAGACTTGGTTCAGAATTCGTGTTTTTTATATATAATTTCATAATTTCAGGTTAGCTATCCAACTACAGATTGGGAAATAAAAATAAAAATACATTGAAATAAACTTCTTAAACTAAAAATGAATGAATTGACAACCTTTAAATAAGGTGCATGGTACCACCGGGCCATTAGTCTAGATGGTATGATGTCTCCTCCCCAAAGGAAGGTTGAGTGCGTTTACTTGAAAAAAAAAAAAAAAAAAATGTGCCTTGTAGGGTTGACACAAGTTGTCTTGTTCACTAGTGCTCAACATGTACTTTCACGGTGGCAAATCCAGTGATAATAGTTCCTTGTCACAATGCAAAACCTTCATGAGAAAAGGAACTACCAAGTCTTAACAACCTTCTAGAAGAAGAAGCAAGTCCAACATTATTTTACATTTATCATTTTACACAAGCAATTACAATAGAACCCCCTAACATAAAACTTAAATCAAGAAAAAGCCAAATATATAACAAATTTCATATTTAACATGAATATAGCTTTACAACCAGCATTTTTTAACTAAAAATAGTAAAGGTATTTATAAAATCTTTGTATTGTAAATAATGATACATATGCAAGGGGTCATTTAATGGGAGAAAAAATAATGATGGTATAGAACTTGAATTAGATCGTATACTATTTATATGAAATAGACTCAATGCTAAGCTTTGTAAAAAGACCTTCCAAAATATCAGACAGAAAGTTCCGAAGTAATAAAATTGCAATCTAACACTACTAGAGCTAAGAAACAATCCATATTGATGGAGTCAATGAACTAACATTGACACTTCTTTTGTTTAAAGGATTAAATGCAACATTGATAGAAGAACAACATAAGAGAGACTTGAGTAATAAAACTATAAGAGATACGCAAACAATAGACTCATGTTTTACGATCAGTGAGAAAAAACAAAAACAAATGTCACATGAAAAGTTCTTGACAAGCAATCCACTTATAAGGGTAAATTCAAAATAATTGCAAGCCAATCCCTAAACCAAAACCACATTTTTTTACTTGGGCCAAGTTGCACTTGAACCATCAATATGTCAAGTTTCCCTTAATTTATAATGTGAAATTACTAAAGCACCCTAGTAATGAATATGGAAAAAAATAAAATTAAATCAATGTGTAAATACCAATAAGGACCCCAAATCAATTAATGATATTCAATACAACACAATTTTGTTTGGGGTACTTATTGGTTTTATTACATATTAATTTTTTTTCCCTTGGGGTACTTATTGGTTTTATTACATATTAATTTTTTTTCCCAAGTTCATTATTAGGGTTGCTTAAGTAATTTCACATCGTAAACTAATGAATACTTAACAGCTATCAGATAGAAGGGGGCATTTTGCACAATTTTGGAAGATGGAGAGTTTTTTGGCTTAAAAAAATAGTTCAAGATGTTTGTTGCAACATATTGATAGTTCAATATGTTTTCTGCAATATGCCATTTTAGATAAGAAAAAAAGAACAAAAGCCTGACAAGATGGGGACTAAAAAAACAGCATTAAAATAAAGTCAAAGTGCAATAAACCCCCTTTTGGTTTCAAAATGGTGCACAATACCCCCTCTCCTTTTTTTGGGTAAAACAAACACCCTCTAACTTACAAATTGGTACAATTTGCCCCTATTTGGATTAAAAATTATCTTCAAATGACAAAACTACCCTCACAAATATAAAACTTAAAAATAAAAAACTGATTAATTTATTGAAAAATACCAACAATAATTTACCGGAAAAAAAGAATTTTAATTTGTCGAAAAAATTTACCCAAAAAAAAGAACTTTAATTCACCAATTTTTTTTTGGTAAATTTATTTCGGTATTTTTTTTAAAAATTCCAAAACAAATTATCGAAAAATACCAAAAAAAAGAACTTTAATTTGTCGAAAAATACTAAAAAAAAAACTTTAATTTGACAAATTAATCTCCTTTTTTATTGGGTAATTTTTTTTTGACAAATTAAAGTTCTTTTTTTTGGTATTTTTCAGTAAATTAATCAATTTTTTATATTTGTGAGGGGTATTTTTGTCATTTTAAGTCAAATTTTAATTCAAATAGGGGGAAATTGCACCAATTTGTAAGTTGGAGGGTGTTTGTTGCACCCAAAGAAAGGAGAGAGGGGTATTGTGCACCATTTTGAAACCAACGGGGGTTTATTGCACTTTAGCCTTAAAATAAGCATACCTCAATTTTATCCATGGAGCGAAGGATGTCTTGTTCATCGTACAACATATCTTCAACTGAGACTTTGCTCACTTTTACATAATCCGACAAAAGCAACTTGTAGATAGCCTTCGTAGCATGAGTCATAAAAACTCGTCCCTTGAATGTGGTCTGGAAAAGAAACCTGGGCATTTCAGCTTATCTGCAAAAGACCTTTATAAAAAAAATTGAATAAAAAACTAATCAAGAATGCAACAAACCTTCTCCAAGAAATATGGAAGGGAAGCAGCATGATCCAAGTGAAAGCTGCACACAGAAAGCATTGTTGTATAATGAATCAATCGACAAAATTAAATAAATAAAAAATGATATTTCCAAATAATATGTTTAAAACAGATGGTCAAAAGTTAAATATAGAAAATCCACAAACAGATTTCATAAACACTTGAGACTGGAGGCAACTCCTGCATACAAGAAATTAATTACAGTGGATTACCCAATCAAGAATATCACTCATGATACTGAAATTCTGCTGGGTTTATATGGGACAACAAATGGTTAAGGGCTGCAAATGGACCAAGCAAGCCAAGTATCAGGGTAATCAAGCTCATCTTAAGTGATATATAAGGTATCAAAGCTTGGCCCAGAAATGTACTGACAATATTTTTGTTCAAGCTTTGATTGGCAGCAGCTCAGCCAGGCTATGTGATATGGCCCTTAACCAAGAAAGTTTCAGTCCATTCATTTGCCAAATCTTTGATGGTTTGATATCAAAGAAATTTAAATTGGAAGATATAAATCAGAAATGGACAACCTGATGTTCTCAAAGGTGTAAACATTGGTAAGCTTTCCCTCTCTCGATAATACTTCAAATGATTTTACATTAAACATAGTGCAAGAATGCTCATTCAAATAGTTTTTGAAACTACTGTATAGACAAGAAATATTAAAATTACATCCAGTATTAGCTGTTGAACCTTTTTTGACAAACATACCAAGCCATGCATGGGCTTGTGCAGGCTCAGCTTGTTTAATAAGTGAGCTTCAAACTAAGGCTTTAGCTTGGTTTGTTTTATAAACAATGAGGCTAGAGAGCTTGAACAGGCTCGTAAGTAAGTCAAGCTCAAGCTTTTCATGAATATGCAGCCTTGGATTTAGAACAGCCTAAGGCAAGCTCATCCAAAGTTCAAAAAATACCAAGCACAAAGCTCCATTCATGGATGAAGTCAGTTTGTGAAGACATGTCATGTGTAAAAACGGACCTCCCATAGTTGTTACTTGAAAGTATAAAAACTTGTGCAAGGAGTCGTTGTTGAGGAGAACATAGAAAAGTAAAAAAGTAATCTGACAAAGGCTTAATAATTGCAAATAGCATAAACAAGAGCGAAACAGTTAAAGCCATTCTACATTGGACCTAATCGGTTTAATATCATTCCATTCTTTTATTGGGTAGTTACTTGTTACGAATCAATCAGCTAATGTTATGCTGAACTAAAACAAATTTCAGAGTTGCACTAAAATTTTAAAAAACAGTTGCTATTCTACATTGGAACTATATGCATTTGGGCCATTAGCTTTGTTAGGTTGGATTTGTGTCGGAACTACATATTTTATTGAGCTAATCCGTGTTCACAGATTTTTTCATGGCAGTGGAAATATAGGTCACTCAGTCAGGTGACTACTATGACCATTTATCATTCTTTTCTTAATTCGAAGGGGATGAATTCAGAGGCTTCATTGAGCACATCTTTGTGGCTCTAAATTTAACAAGTGTATCTTTCTTTGAGGTAAGAGGAGAGGGGGAAAGAGAGAAGAAGAACAACAAAATGAAAAGAAGTACATACTGGGTGATGAGAAGAACATCAATGGTGGAAGGATCAATTTCGTCAAAGTAAGGCAAAGCAGCCATGCCTGAGTAAGCTGGATGAATTCCACAGTCAAACTAAAACAAAGAAGAAGAAGAAGAAGAAGAAGGCATACAAGTCAAGCATCAAATCTCAAAAAACACATTAATTCACATAAAAGGGGGTTATTGCATTATACCAAAACTGTTTTCCCTTTGTAAGACATGTACACGCAGGACCGACCCACTTCACTACCAGCACCTAAAGGGGTTATAATAAGCTGATCCCCTTCTCTTGTCACCGGTGAATCGCGTCTCTTCAAAGCGGATGGTGGCTGTCCTGTTGAAGCCATTCTCTAACCTCAAATAGCTTTATTTTCTGCCCAAAAAAAAAGAAATCCAATCAAAAAATTGAACTCCAGTAGCTTACACCATTGCACACTATCATGACTTCAGGATTAATTGGTTATTTATAATAGCTCCCTAAGATAGATATATATATATATATATATATATATATATATATGTATGTGTGTGTGTATATATTCTCATTGCTTCTATAAACATGGTGACACAGTCAATCAAAAATTGTGACACCTTCAAACAGACCAGAACACTGTAGAATGTTAAATTAGGGTTTTGATCTTTGCGCTTTCCTTTTTTGGAAAAATCCTTATATAGTTCCAGAGCTAGATGTAGAGATAGCGAGCGAGAGATGCGCCGCTGCGGAGGTAGCAGGCGATTTGGGCGGGTTTAGGCGGCACTCAACTATGTCTAGGGCTGCAATCGAGCCGAGCCGAGCCGAGTAGCAGCATGTTTGAGCTCGGCTCGGCAGTGCAGCAGGGTGCTCGAGCTCGAATCGAGCTCCCACCTCAAGTGTTCGAGCTCGGCTTGGTCCGCTCGAAACTCGTATAGTGATGCACATATTACACACAAAATACACACACATATGCACAGCAACATAGATCTAAACATACACACATTTTCCACACAAAACACACACACATGCACGGATTTGTCTAAAACTATACAAAATTATAAGAAGTAGAAATAGCTGGAAAGTCACCGATCTCGCCAAAGCCACCGTTCGGATCTCGCCAAAGCTAGCACTCTGATCTCACCAAAGCCACCGTTCCGATCTCGCCAAAGCTAGCACTCTGATCTCACCAAAGCCACCGTCACCATTCTTGATCTTCCCACGCAACGAGAGAGAGAGAGAGAGAGTAGATCGGTAGACGTTAATTGGGATGGGAGTGCGGCTAGGGTTTGAGAGTGAAAGAGTTGTTAAAGATTATATAAGTGGGCTTTCCGAACATGGGCTTTGGCCTGTTTTAATTCTCTTAGGACTTTTGTCTATTTTATTTAAAAAATGGTTAGTCATTTTATTGTTTGGGTTGGGCTGGACTAAACTTACTGAACTTAAAAGAAAATGCATGGCCTAGTCTTATGAAGATATTTAATATATATATATATATAGTAATCGAGAATCTGTTTTCGAGCTCTATTTGTATGATGTTCATGAACAAAAGAGTCGAGTCTGGTGATGTTCAGACTTGGCTCGTTTACAAATCGAGTTTCATATTTATGTTTGTGATCGGTTCGTTTATTTAATAAACGAACTTGAGCCGAGCCCGAACGGTTCGTGAACAGCTCGGCTCGTTTGCAGCCCTAATTCTGTCTTAGGAGGATAAAAGAAATGTGAAAAGAAAAGAAAAGAAAAGAAATAGGAGTATTTAGTTTAGAAAATATATACAAAATAAAAATAAATCATCTTATTAAATTTAATATTATATTGTTATACATTTAGAGATTAGGGCAAATTATTAAAAACTCTTCTTTACTTTCAATTTTTGGCACACAATTTGAAAAATCTGACCTAAAAGCCATTGAAGTAAAACCCTTCAACCATTCGATTGTTGTAAAATAATGTTATAAAAGGGATTGAACTAAAACCATTCAACCATCCAATTGTTGTAAAATAATGTTATAAGGATGAAAATGTCTCTTAATATCAATTTAAAAATATATAAATTTTCTTTAGAATGATTTTCATTTCTAGTTTTCTTTTCTTTCTTAATTTGAAAAATATAACTTTAAGAAAATTTTAAAAATTACACACCATTAAAGTGATGTTATAATGACAAAAATGTCCCTTAATATAAACTTAAGAAAATTTAAGTTTTCTTTAAATAATTTTCATTTTAATTTTCTTTTAAAATTTTTCTTTCATTTTCTTACTGACGCACCATTAAATTTTTTTCTTTTTTAATAACACTATGCGAAATGAGTTATTTGTATTAATTTTAATATTATATTAAGAGGTACTATTTTCTTAAATTTATATTAAAGGATATTTTCGTCATTATAATATCACTTTGCAACAATTAGATTATGTCATAATTTTATAATAGGGGTTTTGTGCCAAATAATTGAAGGTGAAGGGGATTTTTACGTAGTTTGCCCTTTAAATTACAAAACAATGTTCTCCTCTTTTCTTTTAGATTTCTAGTATTGAAATGGTTTTTCATCTTTTTCTTAACATTTATGAGCAAGAGACAACTTGAAAGAACGTGGAGCATCGGTAGAGCTTAGGGAGGGAATAGAGGAGCAGTAATTGTTGTTGGAATTCTTTTTGGTGGTGCAACAAAGAAAACAGGGAATTGCAGTTAACCTGCATGTTACCAAAATATGATTTATCTATTCACAATTAAATAGGAGATAACTCAATTTTTGAACACAAAATTGATGAGATTTTTTTTTGGGTAAAATGCTCTAACTACCCCCCAGGTTTCGGTTTAATACTCACGGAGAATGACTAGTGCATTTAACTGAGGTCAACCCCCCCCCCCCCCAGGTTTGGAAAACTATGCCCTGACACCCCAAATGTTAGTTGACCGTCAAGTCAACTAACTTGAAAAGTTAAAATACCAAAATTACCCTTTCTATTTAAATATACAATTTTATCCTCAAATCAGTTAAAGGTCATGTACATGTACGTCAAATCAGTTCATTTATAAATATAGAAGTATGTGTGTATATATATATACACAGTATGTAATAGTATATATATAGTTTATATAGTATGTATATATATATATATATATATGTATACAAAACTACATATATATAACAATGCATACTATATATATACTGTTATATATATGTGTGTGTGTGTGTGAGAGATAACAGTAAGTGTATATATATATATGTGTATACAGTAATAGTATATATATATCGTATATATACAATATATATATATATATATGTGTGTGTGTGTGTGAGAGAGAGAGATAACAGTATGTATATATATATATATTTATATGTGATATATATATGTGTGTGTGTGTGTGATAACAGTAAGTATATATATATATGTGTGTGTGTGTGTGTGTGTGTGTGATAACAGTAAATATAGTAAGTATATATATATATGTGTGTGTGTGTGTGTGTGTGTGTGATAACAGTAAATATATATATATATATATATATATATATATATATATATATGTGTGATCACAGTAAGTATATATATATTAAGTGTGTGTATATATATATTTCTATAAGTTGCTGGGTATATAATTATATATTGGTAAAGTGTAAATTGTTATATTGTATATATACTATATATATACTGTTACTATATATATATATATACTGTATATATATACTATTATATACTTTTATATATGCATACTATATATATATACACAGTATGTAACAATATATATAGTATATATATATATATATATATTATATACAGTATGTAACAGTATATATAGTATGTATATATACATATATATATACTCTAATTTGACAAACTAATATAAAATATATGAACCGATTTGACGTGTTAACTGAAGGGGTAGTTTGAGGATAAATTGTACATTTAAATAGAAGGGGTAGTTTTGGTATTTTAACTTTTTAAGTTAGTTGACTTAACGGTCAACTAACATTTGGGGTGTCAGGGCATAATTTTCCAAACCTGGGGGAGTTTGACCTCAGTCAAAGGCACTAGTATTCTCCGTGGGTATTAAACCAAAACTTGGGAGGTAGTTAGAGCCTTTTACTCTTTTTTTTTTCCCTTTTCCTCTAGAACCAAAATGTCAAATATGCCCTTCCAACATATAAGAAACTATTAGTTATAGCGACTCCTGGCCCAATGACAAATGGTCACATATTCTTTAATTTAAAAAAAAATGAATAAAATTGGACTGACCTGTGATTTTAGTTGTGTAAAAAAAGTTTAGATTCTCATTCTTCGCTTTCAAACTCTCATACACGCTAACATTCAGTTCTCTCCACGTTCTTCTTCGTCTCAGACTCCATTAGACCCTCACTCACGACCTCATTGTTAGGATTTAATCCTCCTTCGTTCGACATAACGGAAGTATATCATCATATCACAATCATACAATCATTTATGGAGATAATAATCAAACATATTCAGCCACAACACAATATTTTACATGATTCACTTAACTCTATGGTTACGTTCATGGAGAAAGAGATTTCACTATATTGAGAAGAAAATATATAACACGCGAAAAACATGCCTATCACACATACTCTCTCTTGACATCTTTCTCCGGAATTACATATACTTTCTTTTCTCCTCACAACACTTACCAACCTCTTACATTTTTCTTCTCTCTTTTTCCCTTAACCCTACCTCTATTTATAGAGTCTCAAAACACATTCCTTGTTACACAATAATTACAATTTACTTGAAACCCAAGACGTGCCTAACAAAAAATTACCAAATAAATTATAACTATAAAATAGAAACACAATTATAATAGAAATATAAGCCGCAGTTCCTAACACGCATCTTTATAAAATTACATAATCTTGCAAAACTCTCTCTCCCCAACAGTTTGTATCAAATTGCATTATATGTTTGATGTGTTTCGACTTTCTAGTATAGTGATAATTAGATAGTTTGGAATAAATTCGGGCCATTGGCTGTGCTATTGCCACGTAGTTCACGTTTACAATGCCACTCATTTTGTTCAAAGACTCAAAATTGGGCTGTAGATGACTCACGAATCCTGAAACAAAGAAGAATACTTACCAACTCACCGATGAGTAGGTCAGCCAGAGTGGTAGAGCTTGATGATGATGGTAGTGGACGGCGAGAGAAGATGGCCGAAGATGATCTCCAATGGTGAGAATAGAGAGAAAATGGAAGAAAAAGGAAAAAGAAAAGAAAAGAAATAATAGTTAATGTATTATCTTATCACTGTATATCATTTGTGTGGGAGAGAGTACATTTTTCAAATGTATATCGTAAAAAATGTGAAATTATTTTTTTGAGAAACGAAGTACCTTTTATGTCTTGATAATTGTTGTCTCATCCAACTCAATTTTTTTTTAATTTTTTAGTGTGTTTATCACTATATAGTCATATCACTGACACAAAAGTCAATAATGGTGGTAAAATGCAGACAACCACAAAAATCAGACTAACACTTTATCCCTTTTTTTTTTCTTCATTTGTTTTGGGAAGTTAGATTAAAAAAATGAGATTATTAAAGCAAACAAACAAATCACAAGGTTGAGATACGTTTTATTATAATAATAGAGAGAGAGAGAGTGGGGAGGGATTTGATGTGGTGTTGTGTTGTGTAGATGCTCTTCCGCTGCACCAGCAGTGGTGGATTTGATCTTCTTACTTGGTCATCGTAATAAATTTACTCTGGTTATTTTTATAAACTTTCTTTTCTAAATTAATTTTCATCTTTTGAGTTTGAACTTTGAACTTGAATTTGATTTCAAAATTGATAAAATAAGCAATGTGTGAGCTAATATTGATATTTGAATTTATATCAAATTTAAATTAATTCAAAGCTGGACTTGGCATGGTCCAATTGAAAAGAAAATCATGCTTATGGAAAAGAAAAGGAAAATATTTTATCAACCATAATTTTAATGTGCAGAGTCTTCTATGTAGTAAAAAAAAAATGATGGTGAGTGGGAAGAGAGCGAGAGTGCTCCAGTGGGGGTAGAGAGAATAAATAAGTAGAATGTAAGAGAGAGCTGCTCATGAGTCAAAAAATAAAATTCACTATATTGTATCACTATATATCATTTTGTGGGAGATAGTGCATATTTTTCAAATATATTATCATAACTTATGTGAAAAAATGAGAAAGTATGTCTATTTATATTGTAAAAAATCTAAATATCGGCGGAAAAAGAAATTCAAATTTAAATTTAAATTCAAAATCACTTCCACCTAAAATTTAAATTTAAACCTTCACTTCCACCTAAATTCAAATTCAAATTCTAATTTAAATTTATATTGTAAAAAATGTAAATATCGGCGGCAAAAAAAAATTAAAATTAAAATTCACTCTCACCTGAATTAATTTGAATAATTGATACAAGAGATTTGATACAAACTCTATTTTATAGGATATACTATTATTATACTATAATATTATTTTATCTTTTTTCAGCTTTTAGAGAAGAAGGAGACGTGTGGTCATTATTTTTTTGTTGTAAACAATAGCTAATACAAATGGTGTTTTGTTTGTTTATTGATATGTTGATTATATGAAATCAGCTTCTATTTTATTCCAATAATTTTTTGTTTTATAGCGTCGTAGGCACGGGCAATACCTAATATATATATATATATATATATATAAGCAGAAAATATAATAAAATAAGAGTTATGTATAAATACAATTATATAATATAAAAATATAAAAGAAAATAAAACAAGTATATATAATAATATATGACAATTACCAAAAACATGTAAATAATTAAAATTTATGACAATTACCAAAAATATACATGTAATACCCCGTAATTTTGGAGGTCTTTTAATTTTAATTTAAATGATTTATTTCTTTTATTAGTTAAATTGAATTGCTTTATTGGTTGGATTAAATTCTTTGAGTGCTTTAAATATTGTGGTGTAGTTTACTTTATTTTTATTTTATTTGGACTCGATCTTTGTGTTTTCTTTATTTTAATTTTGGATTGGGCTAGGGAGGAATCTGGGTTGAGTTGGGCTAGAATGGTTGGACTCGCTGTACTTATTTTGATGGGCTAGGGTTTGTTTTATTATTTTTTCTTTTTAATTTTATTTAGTCTTAATTAGCTTTCTTAAGAAAAAATAATAATAATAAAAGAAAAGAAAAGAAAAGAGGGGATTAGGGTTTCTGCCGTTAGCTTACGCACAGAAACTTAGAGTGTAGACAAAAGAGAGGATGGAGAGAATGAGCGATCATGTGGACGGGTTTTGAATCATCGAAGAGGCAAGTTTGACTTTTCTCTTTCCCTTTGAATCTGTATACATAAACTAAATCCTGTAATGTGTAAATTGTTTGTTACATTTTTTTTTTAATCTTTCATTTTGGTATAAAATTTATTTTTATAAATCTGATTTTTTTCTGTGGATTATGATGTTTGTGAAATTAAATTGGCAATTGAGGATTGGTGTTGATTATTTATTTACACACATATAGATACATGCATACATGTATACGATGAATATAATGATATGTTAAGTTTAAATTCGTGGACGTTATTGTAGCAATTTGTGGTTTGTTGAGTGGTTCTTGCTAGATTAAATTTAACCTTGCACATTTGGGAATGGATCATGGAGGAATTTAAATTTAATTTTTTTAAAATTTGTTGAAGAACCCTAGAAGTTGTGATATGAGATTTTTCGTTTCAGGGCATTTTTTATAATGCCTTTTGGGGTAAATCCCAAGAGCAAAACTGTGCGAGCTTAGACCCAAAGCGGACAATATCATACCATGTGTTGAAGCGGGATATTACTGACTGGTGGTGGTGTTATTGGTCTGATGCCAAAACAGGAGAGAGAGAGAGAGAGAGAGAGAGAGAAACACATAGATAGAGATAGTGATATAAAATAAAAGAGAGAAAAAAATAAAAATAATAATGAGTGGAAGAGTGTGATATAGAATGTAGTGGGGTGGGTTAATCATGACCGTTGATCAAAGATTAGGAGAGTAATTTTAGATCGTAGATAGACATAGATATTTTAAGCCATCAGATTGATTTTTTAAGTATTTCTAATCGTTAGATGATGAAATTTTTTTGGGGGAAAATTCAAACAAAAAGCTGAAATGTAATATAGATATATTATATTTATTTATTATTATGTATATTTATATTTATATATATATTTTATTTATTGTATTTTATAAAATATTTTTTTTCTTATTGACTTGTAATTTTGTATTTATTGTATTTTATTTTGTTATATTTATATTTTTTGAGTAACCAATTTTTTATTTATGGTATTTATTTATTCTTGTTTTTTATAAAACTTTAATTTATTATATTATATTATATTATATTTTTAGCAAGAAATTTTTTTATTTATTGTGTTTTATAAAAAAATCAAAAATGAAAACTTGAACTGAAAAATGAAATATGAAACTGAAAGTTTCATTATGAAACTTTCAAATTATGCCTAAGGATTGTCAAAATTTTGACATCAATTTCATTTTTTTAGAAATGAAAACTTCATTACCAAATGTGATTTCTACTGTGACTTTCAAAAAAATGAAAATGAAAGCTGAAATCTAGAATCGAAAGTGTTACCAAACAGGGCCTAAGAGTGTTTGAGTCAGACTAAGGTTGAGTTTTCGAGTCCTGCTAGAAATAATATTGTTAATATGATGAACTTCCAAAAAAAAACTAAAAGACCGATTCATTGTTGGAGCATATTTGGCCCAATGTAAGGAATATTGGTACCTAAAAGGAAAACTATAGAAAATACTAACTGATTATTTGTGTAATCCCTAAGATTTACCTTGCAACAAGCAACAATAAGTATGAATATAAGTATTATAATATCTTTGAAAGAACACAGGAAAAAAAAAGGCTAAATTGCAAAAAAACCACTGTTACATACAAAATGTGCAATTACCCCTTGTTGTGCGATAAATCGCTTGCATTTTTCAATTTATGCAAATAAGGACAAATTGTCAGTTTGGAGGAAATAGATCAATGAAATGATGAAATTACTCTTATATTATATATCAAAGGGTAAAGTGCAAACTTCACCCCCCCTATATGAAAAATGTGCAAATACCTCCCTGTTGTGTGCAAAACCCCTTACATTTTTTCAATTTATGCAAATAAGGACAAATCTTTAATTTGGGAAAAATTGAATAATGAAATGACTAAAGTACTCATACTTTATGAATTTTTCTTATTTAAAAAAGTATAAAGTGCAAAAAACACCCTTGCTATATACAAAATGTGTAGAAAACCCCCCTGCAGTTTATTATGTGCATATAACTCTCCTACATTTTTACAATCTATGCAAACACTCCTCTCCGTCAAAATTTTCTTTTTAAATGACCAAAATACCTCTCACAACCTTTAAAACCCTTGTGCCATGTTTGGATGCAATATTTTCTATTTTTTTAATTTTTATATTAACTAAAAATAGATTTAAATTATTTTATTATTTCAGATGGGCTCGACGATTAAAAATAAGGAAGTTTTCACACATTTCTTAAATAAATAAGAAATTAATATTCGGATGAGCCATTTTTGGATATCCAAACATAACACTAGAGTGTAAGTGTATTTTAGACATTTTTGTTGTTAAATTGACAAAATATCCTTATTTGCGCACATGTTATAAATAATGAGGGTTTTTTTATTGCACTACAAGAATTTTTTTTTGAACATTTGGTATATAGTGAGGGTGTTTTTTGCACTTTACCCTTTAAGAAAAGCTAAAAAGTGAAATAACAAAAATGATATTTTTGAATTTTTTTTTTTTAAATTTTGACATCATCATATGCAATAGGGGTCAATTTGCTCCAAAATTTAAAATTATAGGGATTTATATGCACAAATCAAATAGCAAGGGTATTTTTTGTATATTTTCTATATAGTGGGGTTTTTTTTTTCACTTTACCCTATATAAAAAAAGGGCAAAACCTTAAATGACATAATTAGCCTTACAAAGATATATGTATTCCATACACCTAAACACACCAAAGATTTGAGACACCACAGATCTAAGTCACTATCCTTCACCGCTCTCTCTCTCTATCTTGGTGCATCAATCTAAATGCTCCATTTATATATTTGTTTGGTTCATTTTTAGATTTATTTTTTGTTTGAGCACCAGTGTGTTCGACTGCCACCTACCATTCAAAGCGATTTTGTGCTCTCAGGTTAATAATGGAGGTTTTGGTGTCATAGAAGTGGAGACAAAGGAGGATTGCTATGTTTCTGTGTTTACTTCTGGATTGAAAGAATTAAAAGGTGACGAAGATGATGAAGTTGGTGTGGTTTTGGGATTATAGAAAGCACCCATCAAGGAAAATAATTTAGATATAATCATTGAAGATCCATTCTCTGATGAAACCATGACCCAAAACCAGTGACCGCCATTGACTGCCATTATTGTCGGAATTTTGAGTTTCTCCGGATTTGTCAACCGTGACTGCCATTGTTTCAAGAGAGAATCTAGGGAGAGAAAGAGAGTTTGTGTTGGTGGGTGGGGTGACTCACGAATCTGGTGCCTCTAATTTTGGGTTCTATTTCGCAAGTCTTGGTTTGCAAATTGATTCAATGGACATGAAGTATATACATATATGTATACATAAATATGTGTGTGTGTGTGTGTATATATATAAGTGGCAGTCGGTGAACAATGAGTATTTTGTGTAAGAGAAATAAAACTTTAGAGAGAGAAACAATTTAATTATATAGTAGAATACTGAAAGGGGTACTTTTGTCACTCAAAAATGGCATTTTTGGGTTTATAAAAAATTCTGAGATCATTAAAGGCTATTTTCTGATGGATCTATGTAATAAGGGACAATTTGTTCCAAAATTTGAAATTATAGGGATTTATATGCACATGCCAAATTATAGGGTTATTTTTTGCACATTTTGTATATAGCGGTGTAGGGTCTGCCTTTTCCCTGAAAAAAAAGATTGTGATTTACATTCATAGGGTCACATTCCATGAGACTAGCATAATAAATCAAATGGTGATATAATTAAAGCTTAGCAAGAACTCAATAATGGCACATCTTGACTAATTAAATTTGATTAAAACTGTTAATCATGTCAAACAAACATTCAGAGTTTGGCTACCCATATTAAGCATGCCAACAATACTAAAGCAATTAGGGTGCACACGGTTCGATTTCTTACGGTTTTTGGTAGAATCAGAACTGAAATTATTTTCAACGGTTCCTTAATTTTGGAACCAGAACCATTGAGCTCGGTTTGGTTCCGGTTCCCAAACGGTTCTTTGTTAACTTTTTTTTTCTTTTTTTTTAAAAATTTTTTTGACAAGATACACTCATATTTGTGCACCCTTAGTTATAACAATAGATTAGAAGCTATTGGTATTTATTTATATATTTTATGTTATATAAATATATAGAACATTAGAACTTATTATTTATCTATTTATTATACATTTGAGACTTTATATATAAATAGAACATTAAAATTTAGAAGGTATTAGTATTTATATATATATATATATATAGAAAACTAGAACTTAGAAGCTATTTTTATTTTTTTATATATTATATAAAAATAGCTTTTAAGTTCTAGTTATATATATATATATATATATATGTATATATATATATTTTTTCAACAGTTCCAGTTCCTTGACTTGGAACAAGAACCGGAATTGTAGTGAACGGTTCGGTTCGTTTCAGCTCTAGTTCTTTACGGTTCTGGTTCCACCGGTTCTTTGTGCACCCCTAGATGCAGTATCACACCCAAAGTCGAAATTTTAAAGAAACCCAAATTACACTAAACCTCCATGTATTATCAATTGGCAACAAACCCGGCCTTCAATTTACCGAAAATTACAAATTATCTCCTTCTAGAAAATAAAAGTTAGAATTATGGTGTTAAAGTAGTCATGTGCAACACACATGACACATGGACCGATTGTTTTGATAAAAATACTCTTACGTATGTTCATTTTACCTTTACAATTGATTTTACAAATAAGAAGTTAAAAGTGTTTGTTATTTTCGTCAAAACAATCAGCTCATGTGTATTGCACTCGACTATTTTAACACTAAAATTCCAACTTTCATATCCTAGAAGGGGTTAATTTGTAACTTTTGATAAATTGAGAGAGGTTGTTACCAAAAAAAAAAAATAGTAGAAGAGTGTATTTTGCAACTTTTTAATAGAACAAGTGGCTTTTGTGCAATTTGGCTTTTAAAGAACATAAACAATTCATTTCTACATAATCTCTCTCTTTTTCTTTTTCTTTTTTGAGAAGGAATAAAAGATTTCTACAATCAAAACAGTATATATGACTAAATATTGACGTTATCAAATAATGATTACATGGGGGCAAAGAAGAATAATATTATGGAAGACTCCTGCATACATGGAGTGTTCTAAGAGGTAAGACACTAAGATGACGGCCGGGCCGGGTAAGAAACTCAAGCACAACCCTTAAGCTTTGAAATAGCGGGTTGTGGGCTTGAAACGGGCCTGTGCGTATATAAAAAGTATATGAGCTAAAGTATCAATATTTGTCTAATAGATGGTTGATTAGAATTATACACCATGTGTAAATACACCGGGTGAATATAGATTGCGTGTGTTGTTGTTTAAATTCATCCAGTGTATTTACAGCAGGTGTATTGTAGTTATTCTCTGTCAAATGGTGTAGTTTTAATTTAATTCATTTGTTAAAGTCTCAATTAATATTGTTTCAGTCCTATGTTGCTCCTCACACCTCAAAGCGCATAAAGTGACATCTACAAAATAGATTGATGCCATTTGCTGTTTGTTCTTGAACACTATTAAAGCTCACAAGCTTAATTAATTTTGAACTAATTAGGATCAGCCATTATAATTATAAACAACTGTTGATTTTAAAAACATGGGATAATTTTAAATCACACACCTGCTCTTTTGTAGTACACGGGCTGGCGGGCTGGGCCGTGGTTTGAACTCTACACCCAGGCCCTACTCATCCTCTTATAGGGTTGGGCCGGGCTAGCTTTCCATGGACTTGGGCTGGCCCGCAGGCTCCGGCTCATTTTTGCACCCTTAGCGGGCACCACCATCTTTCTGTTTGTTTGCATAGTGTAATCTTCAAGAAGATTTAACATTTAAACCAAATTATAATGTCCTCCATTTGGATACAGTTGTTGAAAAAGTTTGAAAATTATTATGTGACTGTTTTTATTTGGCAATCTTTTGATTTAATTCCAAGTCTAAAGATTTGGACAGCTTATGTAAGACTTATTCCTAATATTGATTTTTATTGCTTCAAATATAAAATTTAAACTAGCTTTTTATTGTTTAAAATGATTTTTTTTTAAAAAAAATCAAGCTTGTATAATAAATACTTTTTAAATTATTCGTGAATAACCCATGCATACAAGAATTTGCAAATTATTCTAAATCATTTAAATGTTTGCATGTAATATTAATTTATCTAGAGTGTGAAATCTATTATAATTTTAAAAGAACTTTTTATGACTCGGTAGTTTTAAAAAAAATTATAATAATAATATTGGAGAAAACACTCTTGACAAGGATTATATATTGAACCGGTACCACGGAAATTACCAACATGAGTTCTTCGTTGAGAATAATTAAAGATTTAAAAAATAAAATAAAATTTGGCAATACATATAATATTCAGTGTATTAGGAAATAATTAAAGAAATATTGAAAATTTTGGAAGATTTTTAAGAATTATGGTTTTGACTGATGCTTTATATTTATGGACTATAAAGTTTACGATTTTGTTGAATAATAAGATTATCAAATGAATACAACACGATTGAAACAAGTAGATATCTTCCTCCATTCTCTGGACTGAATCATTTATTGTGCTTGTAATTCCCATGTAAATAAAAAACCTAATAAAAATTATGAGAGATCAACTTGAACCATGCAAGGATATTCATTCATAAATCTGTAAACGGATCAAATTTGTTCCAGATCAGGCCTGATCTAATCCGAATCCGATAAGAGTTATAACTGATCTGATCCGATCCGATAATATGATGGATTATATATAATTAAATTCATATCCGATTTGTTCTTAATCGGATATTCGATTTGATAATCCGATCCGGAAAAATATAATTTTTTTTTAAAAAATTAATTACAAAAGAGATTAGCAATTAATGATTAGGAAAAAAATAGAAATGAAAAATAAAATATAAAGAAAAAGTAGTAGAAAAATAAGTATTTGAATT
Organism: Cornus controversa; assembly: GCA_026545225.1. Lineage (NCBI taxonomy): Eukaryota > Viridiplantae > Streptophyta > Magnoliopsida > Cornales > Cornaceae > Cornus > Cornus controversa. The sequence continues at coordinate 29,485,716 of CM048846.1, read as the reverse complement.
TTTATTAAAGAAAAAACTATAAAGAAAGACAAAATAGAGAGAGGGAAAAATAAAAAGAAAATAATGATAAAATTTTTTTAATAGTATGTAAATATTATATGTTATAACATAAGATAATATATTTATAATAAATTATATATTATATTATTTCGAATGGGATCGATCATAATCCATATTCGATTTGTTTAGCTAACGAATTATCAAATTGAATATTCAATCCATATTCTAATATTGACTCGAATTCGAATTAATATCTGATCTATTTACTAGTCTGATGATTATTGATGTCACTTGTTTGTAATAGCTGGATAAGGAACCCATGTGAGTCCCACTTTAAAACATCGTACACATGAAATTGAGTCGGCTGATCATTTTCATCCACCTACTTGATGTGATGTGGGTCCCACTTTAAAGTATGACCATCATTTCTGTCCTATGAAACACGAATATTCCGAAAAGAGCCTCGTGGCTATATCGGACATGTATCCGATACGAATATTGCTAGGATACGCATCCGATACGGCTAAGAAGTATCCAATTTTTTAAAATTATTTTTTGAATATCGGATACGGTTAGAATACATGGGAGATATGGCTAGGATACACAGGGATGCGTCAGGATACGTTTAGGATACGTCTCGAGTACGTTTAGGATACTTTTCATGACAAATATGCAATTTTTTGTTCTATAAAATGAGGTGGAGATTGTAATATTAAAAACTTTATAAATTAGAAAATAAGGATTATTTTATAATAAAACAAGGGAGCTGATATTGGCACTCCACCAATATCCTCTGGCACTCCACTCCTATATTTTTGTAAAGTAAAATTACAAAAGTGGTCATATGTTATACCATTTTAGATTCTTATATTTTTAGTACCCTAATTGCCATTCTAATTCAAGACTCAATTTTAATTTTATTTTATTTTTCTTAAAAAAAAAGTTTTTTTAACTTTTTTATTTTAGGTTTACAATATAACAATCCATTTATTACCACCCAAATACTATAGTTTAGACAATTTTCAATTGAAACTTGTTGTTCGTGTCCCTATCCTATATAACTCAAAGAATCCAAATTTTGAAATATACTATTTTTACTCACCAAACGTGTAATTTATTTTCCATGTGTCTTATTTATAAAATAACATAAATTAAAATTTTGAAACATACCATCAATTTGTGAACAAACAAAATAGAAAGGAAGGAGGAGAAAATAAAAGGCAAACAAAGAAAAATATCATATTAATTTTTTTATTTTTATCTTTTGAAATTTTGGTGCAAAGGCTCCTTAGTTAAATTAAGACAACTATAATTGAAAAAATATTTCATATAGTCATGTTTTTCTCTTTTCATCTTTTAATTTCTAAAAGTTCTCTATTAAAATAAAAAAGATTTCCTTAGTTTTCTTAAAGAACTATATATCATAATTTTTATTCAAGTGAAATTAAACTTTCTTTTGATTTTAAATATAATTAATTTTTTTTCAAATAGATTTTATTCATTGATGTAATGTTTGTTTCCAACTCAAATACATTTTTAATATTTCTCTAGGTAATCTATTATTAACAACTTCTTCTCAACTTATCTAATCATGTAACTTTTATTATCTGAATCACATACATTTGATTGATACTCTCTAAATTATTATATGAATCCTAAACTTTTTTAATTCTAAAATAAATATTGATAAATTGATTCAACATGAAAAAATAATATTTTTAAAATCAACTAAGAAGTATTTTCATACCAAAAAAGAACGTGAGAGAGAAGTTGCAATTTGGAGTTAAGAATTCTAACATTATCAAATAAGGGCAATTAGGGAATTAAAAATAAGAATCAAATATTGTATAGTAGAGGGACACCTTTGTAATTGTACTTTATAAAAAAGTGAAAGTGGAGTGCAAGAGGATATTGGTGGAGTGCCAATATCAGCTCCCTAAAACAAAAGTATTTTTAAAACCCTCAAGTAAGTGAGTCATTGTAAGAATATTAGAAAAGATAGTAAATTTCTAAATTTTAACTTCTTAAATTTTGTATAATATTACTTTAACTATATTTATTGTATGGTTGAAGAATAAAAATTAATATTTTATATATAATATTATATTTTTATTTATTTATTTATTTGACGTATCTTTACGGTGTCCGTATCCTATTTTTTGAAATTTTCTGTATCACCGTATCTGTATCGTGTCATACCCGTATCTCGTGTCCGTGCTTCCTTTTTTCTATCCACCTAGTTGGTGTGAAAATAATTTCTATTCTGCTAACAATTTTATTTAAAATCAATTTTGTCGAGACAATGAAAATTTGTATTTTCAAGCGATATTATATCTTGAAACTTTGTAGAAGTTTATATCAATTGTGTTGCATAATACTAGATGTTGGGAAGTTAGTTGGGCCAAACAAATGATTTAATTGTATGGACACAGTAAAAACCAAGTACAAGCATAAAAAAAATTCGAATTAATAATTTTAAGACTTCTTTTTATGGGCGATAATTAACTTGCCATTTCATTACTGAGAGTAAACAGATTTCTCAAATTAGAGCTCTAAATGACCATTCTGACACAGGTTAGAGTTTCACTAGCACTTTAGTCACACCGGTGCACGTTTTATTGGCCGTTACACTTATATTACTAATGAAATATGTTGAAAACTAGCCCTCACACTTTTACATATAGGCTCTACACTTATAAGCGTTACAAATAAGCGAGTTTGGATTGGTTCCAACATGAAGAGGTCAAATAAGAATTGTGACCTATATTCAACTCACTTATAACAAAAAATATTAATCGGGTCAAAACGATCCGTCATGACCCAATAAAACGTTTTTATTAAAAAATATATAACATCCATTTTATGAAATTTGAAATAAAAAAAAATCAAGTTGCCATGCCTTACCCATTTATAAGGATCCGACCCGTTTACAAGGATCCAATTTTGAATCTTTAAATTAAATATTTGGAATGGATTTCCCATTTCTCTAATTCACAAGGGTATCATATTAGATACAAGAAGGCCAAAATGAACATAAGTTGGATCCAAGGTTTGGGTTCAAATTCAAGTCAAAACATAATCCAACCCTAAAATACAACCTGAATTTAGAATAGTCAACCAAACTACCAATTTTTTTTTTTTTCATGTTCTGGTTCATTAATGACTTTTTTCTATGTCCAAATGGTCTTTGGCCCAATGGTATAACCTTCCTACCCTCAAAGACGAGGGGAGGGGGTGTGAGTACTTACCTAATAATAAAAAGACTTTTTTACAATCAAATCTGCAGACATGAAAAAGTGTGTGTGGTGATGGAGATGAAGATAGAGATAGAGAGAAAATTATGTGTTAGAGAGAGATTAAAATCCTTTTTAGGATTTCTTCATGTGCAGTTTACACTGAGTTTGACAATTGGTGGCCAATGAGGAAACGACAGGTGTAATTCATGGGGTTCCACATTGACAGATCACTATGTGATATAAGTGGGGCAACAAGTCATGCCACTTGTATTCTAAAGGGATGATAAAATTCAAGAACAAAATTGTGCGGATTTAAGCTCAAAGTGAACAATATCATACCTCGTGAAGTAGGTTGTTACAAATGGTATCAGAATTAGAGCCTAACCAGAAGTGTGGCCAACGAGGACATTGTGCCCCTAAGGGAGGTTGATTATGGTGACCTTGTGGGCGGGTGCGAGAGACATTGGCAGGCTACCACACTAGCGACAACCCACATCGCCTGAACAAGGTAAAGGTGAATTGCTTATATTTGTCGTTCTATCTCCAAATTGTACAAGGCCTTTTGGGATAAAATATAATAACAAAATCGTGCGGGCTCAAGCCCAAATATGGTTAACGAGGAACCAACATGTGTAATTCATGGCACATTGACATATCGATCACTTGCAAGACGCGTATGTGGGCAGCAAATCACGCCACTTGTATTTTAAAGGGATGATTGCGATAATGTATCACATTATAACATATTAAGAAAATAAAGAGACATTGGGAGCAAGACGCATGGTTAAATTAAGGGTTCTTAAAAGAAACATGCATATAATCTACCACATTGGCGAAATCTAGCCAGAACTATAAATAGGAGAACTTAAGAACATTTAAAGATGGTTCAAACAACAACACTTTTCAGTTAACATTTCATTTATGTCATGATCTTCACATTACTTTACTTTTCACGAAAGCGAATGAGAAGTTAAATCACGAGAGAGAAGAGCAAGCATCGCAAAGAGCCCAACGGTTAATCAATAGTCTTTTTTTTTAATACAACAGATGAAATATGAGTTGAATATGGGTACTCATATTGAATCAATTTTATCCAGCAAATTAAGCGGTTTTTTTTTGTCCAATCCATTTTTAACACGCACAAAAAAAAAGACCCAAATACACTTTTCACTGTGCGGGTCTTCTTAAATTTTGCCACTCCTACGACTTGATTACTATAGATGGCTAGAATCATTACAATTAAGAGTTAATGCTTACTCTCTAGAATTTCACTTAAATATCTATATATTATAGAGTTTGTAAAACATCTACTCTACTAAAATTCAATCAAATCTACAATTTCTTACAAACTTTCAACACAAATGTGAAAGACTTTCGCCTGCGTGGCACAATCTCCTTGCATGTTGGCTGGTTGTAACAATTTAGACATCATGCAAGTACGTTGACCACAAAATTTGTCCACATATATGGTTAGTAAACATGTTGTACATGGGATGGTTATTTATTTCAGAGTGCTTTCATATTTAAGTTGCAATTCGATACTAATTCAGGTTCAATATAAAAAACATCAACTTAAATCCAAGGCAGTGAGGAGGAAGGGTGAGACCCAAGGCAGTGCGGAAAGTCTCAAATCTGGTCGGAGGCAAGGGTTTGGTTATAATATCTACTAATTGAGCCTTAGTATTGATATACTCGATGAGTATATTGCCTTTTTACACATTGTCCCTTAGGAAGTGATACTTAATCTCTATGTGTTTGCTTCTATTATGTAAAGTGTGGTTCTTACTAATAGCAATTGCACTTTGATTATCACAAAAAAATTTAGTAGGAGTAGAGAATTCAATGCCTAGATTTGTGAGTGTGGTTCTCATCTACAATGCTTGAGAGCAAAGTTTATGCAGCTAAAATTTATTCAGCTTTTGAAGTGGAGAGAGACACAGAAGCTTGCTTCTTTCTAAGCCATGAAACCACATTATTTGCAAACATATAACAACATCTTAAGGTGCTTTTTCTATCAATTTGTGAACCACCCCAATCGGCATTTGAGAATGCCATAAGTGACAACCCTGAAGAAGGGGTATAATGCAGTCTAAGTCTAGTAGTGCCTTTAATATATCTAAGGATCCTTTTGACATCTTTCAACTGTGAGACTCTAAGATCACTCTGAAATCTAGCAACTAAATCAACTGCAAATATGATGTTAGGCCTTGATGCAGTAAAGTATAAAAGACTTCCTATCATGGATCGGTAAAGTGTATTATCAATTGGGTCAGTGGTATACTCTTTAGACAATTTTGTGGTGACAAACATGGGAGTAGACATTGGTTTTGAATCATCTATGTTATATTTTTTCAGAATTTATTTTGTATACTTCTCTTGAGATATGAATATACCTTTAGCACGTTGAATGATTTAAAGTCCTAAAAAGTATTTCAAAGTGCCTAACATGGATATCTCAAACTTAGATTGCATAACTGCAGCAAATTGAATGGTTTGACTTGAGTGTGAACCACAAAACATGATATCAACCACATAAATTTGCAAGATTAAAAAGTTTGAGTTGGAGTGCCTCACATAGAATGTGTCATTGATCTTTCCTCTTTGGAAACCTTGTTCAATAAGAAAGGAGTGGAGTTTGTCATACCATGCCCTTGGAGCTTGCTTGAGTCCATAGAGCACTAGTCTGAGCTTGAGAACATGTTGAGGATGTTTTGTATCGACAAATCCCTCAGGTTGCTCAATGTATACTTCCTATGATAGATCACCATTTAGAAAAGCAGACTTAACATCCATCTGATAGACCATTACTCTCTTATAGAATGCAAAGGAGAGAAACATTCTAATAGACTCCAATTGAGCAACTGGAGCAAAAGTCTTGCCATAGTCCAATCCAGCGATTTGAACAAATCCTTTACATACCAATTGAGCTTTGTTTCTGATGACGGTTCCTTTTCATTCATCTTATTCCGAAAGATCCACATGGAACAAATAACATTCTTATTGGTTGGCTTGGGCATAAGAATCCAGGCATCATTCTTCTCAATTTATTGCATTTCCTCCTTCATTACAGTTATCCAATCGAAATCATCTTTTGCTTCTGAGTAGCTTTTTGGTTTAATGGATGATAGCATAGCAAAGTGATTATGCTCATCATCAGCTATAAGTGGTAATGCCTTCTTCTTTGCTCTTGTGAGAGTCCTTCTTTCATTGTTTCCTAGAATATTTTCTTATTAGACTTCCTATTATAGATTCAGATATCGAGGTTCTCTTCTCTCTTCTTCAATAGTAGTGGATGAGCTAGATTGCTCATCTTCCTTTTCTTCTTCTAGAGGAAGATCTTATTTGGAGTCTTTCTTTGGAGTGATGCTTTTTTCATCAATCTTCACATGGATGGATTCCACCATTTTCTTAATTCTCAAATTGTAACATTTGTAGGCTTTGCTCTTTATTGAATATCCCAAAAAGATGCCTCCATCAGCTCTTGAGTCAAACTTTCTCAAATTATTATTGTTGTTGTAGATGAAACATTTACTTTCAAATATTTTGAAGTAATGCACAGTTGCAGGCCTCCCAAACCACAAGTCAAAGACTTTTTTCTTACCATTTTCTTTGTACTGCGAAGCACCAAACTTCTTTTATTTTTGTTTCTTGGGAGCAATTGGACAATTAGCTATGTAGTGACCTTACTTTCCACATGCAAAACAACCTTATCCTTGTTGTTGCTTAGTCTTTCTCCTCATTTTGAATTTTTTGAACTTTCTTGCTATGTAAGCCATTTCATCTTCAAAATTATTAGAATTTGATTCCTTTTCGATTGACACCTCCACTTCTTTTGGTTTTAGGGCTAACTCCCTCCTTGATTGAGTAAGAGGTCCAATTCTCATCTTATAAGATGTGAGAGATGACTCCAGCTCATCAATGCTGAGTCTAGAGATAACTTTGTCTTGTAGAATGGTGACCTTGGGATAGAACCTACCAGTCATAGTGCGCAGTATCTTTTTGCACACCACTTTGTCTTCAATCTGTTCACCCAGGGCCCTCATGTCATCTACAATCTCTTTTACTCTGAAGAAGTAATCCGCCACATTTTTTCTTTCGTACATCTTAAGACCATCGAACTTGACTTGATGAAGTTAAATCTTGTTTTCCTTGATGGTGCTGCTTCCTTCATGTGCAGTTATAAGTGAATCCTAAATTTCCTTCGTACTTTTACAATTTTTGACTATTATGAATTCTTACTTTTGCAATGCTTTGTATGATTTGGCAATCTTGTCAACTGCTGAGGAATTTGCAGGATCAAGGATGACAACCCCTTCTAATGTAGCGTGCTAAACATTATAGGAAATGGATACTAAGAAAGCCTCCATTTTAATCCCCCAAATGTCAAAACTAGTGCCGTAAAAAATAGGAGCCTTATGAGTAGAACTTTCTTCAACTATACTTAGGATCTTTACTGAAGGTGCTTAAACTAAGAAATGCAGACTTGTGCTCTGATACCAATTGATGAACCTAGAGGGGGAGGGGGTGAATAGGTTCTTCCATTTTTCTTCCTAAAATTTCTCTAAGTATGACACACTCAAATCATAGAAACTTGACATAAAGATTTATAAAGGAAAACCCCAATGTGGGGTGAAAAACCTCTTGCCCCACAGGCCCGAACTGAGATCCACTATGTCCGAAAGGGTAGTACAGTAATCTTTCAATCACTCTCACACTCACCTATCTCATCACATAATCACTCCAGCTCTCAACCTAGTTCACAGCCTCCCTAGGCCTGAACCACTCTCACCAATTCTCACTACAGCTTTTCCGCTCTCAACCCAGCCCAGGCTTCCCAAAGCCCAAGCTATCTCTCACCAATCTCACCACAATCACTCACACTCCCCATGTCCAAAGTATCCCTATACTTGGACTATAAATAGTGAATGTGGAGTCAGTTCGATGTAATAAACAACAACTCTTTAAGCTTTAATTGTCGATCTTCAAAGTCTGGCTTGATGATGAATAAAGCACTTGAACTTTTGGCACATAATGACGCTTGAATTTATTCAAAGATAGGCTTTAGTGTGAATCACACAATGACTCTTGAATTTCTTTAAAGATAGGCTTCAGTGTGAATAATCCTTTAATGTTGTAACCAGGCACTTATAGTAGTCTTGCTTAAAACAAAAATACATTTCTCAGATATTTGGAATCTCCTTCAACTTTACATTCACCTTAAGCAAATGTGTTGGTATTACTTAGTTTTTGAACATGCTCTTTAAATAAAGACAACTGTAACTAGAGTAGAAATTAATAACACAAGCAGTTCAAAGGATAGAGAGTATTGACATAGTTCATCAAAACATTGATTCAACAAAAAAGAATTTCAATGCAGTAATGCTTATAAACTCAACAAATCAATTGTAGCAAAGCAGAGTTTAGACAATGATAGTTTCAGCAGTTTAACTTCAGCAACATATAAATTTTGATAGCAATGTTAAATTTCAGCAACATATATAAAATAGGCAGCAATTTAATGTTTCAGCAACATAAAAATTCTGGCATGTATAATAGCATAAGAATTCTAGCAAAACAAATTCTAAGACAGTGATTTAGACTCAGCAAGAAAACAGAAATTAGGAAGTATGGTCTAGCATATCTAAATCCAGCAAAATATAATTCATAATGTTATATTTCAGCATAGCAACTGATTTTCTGAATTTTCAAAAATATAGCACCTAAATTTTCAGAAACAGAGTTTTTTTTTTTTTAAATCTCAAAATATAAAATTGAAATTTCCAGCAACATGAAAACTCAGCAAATGTATTTTTCTATTAGTAATCAAATAAAATAATTTCATAATATCATAACATGAGGAGTCTCAAGAAATCAAATTAAACCAACATATTTTATATGAGAATAATGGTGTGCATGTGCATATGTAGAGATAGAGATAGTGGATTAGAACGATTATACCAAAACAGAGCAGGTTCAAAAATGATATACGAAGATCGAACAGACTCTTTGTTGATTTCAGCAGCAAAAATGATTTAGAAGATGGCATCGAAACTGGTTGTAGATGACGGTGGCATAAATGACTGTCAGTATCGGCGACAAAATAGGCTATAGATGACAGTGGCGTAGATGGCAGTAAATGATGGCATCGAAGTTGGCTTCGGAACCCTGTGAATTTTGACTCGTCCAACAATGATGAGACACGAAAAAGGACAAAGCTCATAGAATAGAGAATTTGTTTTGTTGATGAGGAAGAACCAAATTTCTTAGATGACCCGAAGATGATGGATTCCACTGTAGATTCATGATTTGGTCGATGGTAATGAGGCATAAATCAGAATTCAATCCGCTGCCATGGACTCCATCTTCTCTCAATCTCACTGTCACGAAACCCTCACTCTTTCTCTATCTAGTTTCTATTTTTTGAATTCTCATTTTGTATCTTGCTTTATTTTCTATATGCCCCCAACAGTGATATCTGAATCACATGTTTCTTATATATATTTTTTGTTAATTACCTTTTTGAAATGATAGGAAACCCTAGTGACTTTAATTCCCAAATCGCCCCTACACTAATTCCCAATTTGTTCTTCTTTAAAAAATGACGATTTTGCCCTTGCAATTTGGTTAGTGCAAATACATGAAAAAATATACTGCTTGAACGAGATGAAGACACATGTTGTAAAGAATTATTACTTAGGTTTTTGAACAATGTCTACGCTTCGTCTTAATTTTTTAACATAAAAGTGCCCCCACATGATGCATCCACCATCTGTCGGTTATCCTCAATTAACCCTTCACGAAAACACTGCACTAGTTGCCACTTTGATACTTGATGATGATGACACTTCCTATGAAGGTCCTTAAATCTCTCATATGTCTTATAAAATTGTTCCCCTTTATTTTGAGAGAAGCTAGTGATTGCTGACCTAAATTGATTGGTCTTCCCTATCGAAAAATATTTCTTTAAGAACTCATGTTGCATTTGAGTCCATGAAGTAATAGAGCCCGGTGCTAGAGAATTAAACCAATACTTGGCCTTGTCTTTCAAAGAGAATGGAAAGAGTCGCATCCTGAAAGTATCTTCTGAAAAATTGTAAATATTGTGGTAGAGCAAACTTCTATAAATTCATCCAAATGCTTGTATGGATCCTCATGGCTCAGCCCAAAGTACGATGGTAACATTTGAATAACACTTGACTTGATCTCATAATTCTGTGCTGTGATATTAGGCAACTGAATACAAGAGCTCATAGTAATCTTTGAGTAACTGTGCTCTCTCCACAACATTATTCTCATCATTAGACATGGTATCAATGCATTATTTTTCCTATTCGACTAGATCACTAAGAACACTCTTAAGTTGAGAGTACGCTCAAGCTCTAGGTCGTATGGTATCAAAGGATAAGATAAAGAGCAACGACCGAGCATGTGATGACTGAAGTACTTAAAAGAAAACAAAACAAAATAAAATAAATCAGTAATAATATATATAAATTCATAAACTAAAAATCCAATTTGAACTAATTTTTAAAATCCAAATAACGTAATAAAAACAATCCCCAGCAATAGCGCCAAAAGTTGATTATAGTTAAATAGTTACCAATTAAAATATCATTTCGCAATAGTACGAATCCTTATAGGATAGGGCTATTGAAAGGGTCTCGAACCTCAAAGACTAAGTATTAAGTCTATATTGAATTGTAAAATTAATTGTAACTAAATTAATGAAAGAGGATTGTAGATTTTTATTTCTAATTAACTAAGTAAAAGTAATTAAATTAGAAGCAAGAAAATCTAATAAGCAAAGATAAAAATGAGATAAAACTAAGGTATTTGACTTCACCACTAACCTCACAATCAGTGGATAGTTAAACTAATTATGGGAAGTTTTATCATGCATAAGTTTTAGTGGCTACAAGCTCACTTTCAATAACAAGAAGGATAATATATGATCAAAGCTAAGTATGAACTATTTTCAATTAGTATGCATCATCTACCTATCTACTCTATTCTAAAGTGTAGAACGATCCATCTTCTTTAGGCATAATTCATCAAAACCTTAATTATATATTTAATTAAAACTATGGTGTAATTATCTTTCATAATCACATAAAATAAGAGAGATTGAGTTTAACCACAACAACTAAGTATCTAAGACAAGATAAGAAATCATTGAAATTGAATGTAAATTTTATTGACCAATTCTTAATAGAATCCTATAAATTACACAATCTATGCATGAATATAAAAATCTCTAATAATTAGAACAATCGAACCATTGATTCTTAGTTAGGGTTATATCAAAACCCTAGTGGAAGAACTAGCTGCTTATGGTGGAAGAAGACATCTCAACGGTTGAGGAAGAAGACATCATCTCTATGGAAGTAGTACTAATCCTTGTTCTTCAATATTTCTTCACTCCAAAAGCTCTTCAAAACTTCAACAAAAAGTCAGCAAAACATCCCCAACTCACCACTTTTATTTGCCAAAAGAAACATGAAGTGTCCCAACCAAAATAAGAGACTTAGGGTTTTCCCACAGCTTCCAATCAGGTGAATTTTTCTGTTGAACTTTGACCTAACTTTTGATGCAATAAAAGTCTAATTCACAAAATATTCATGAAATACAAAAGATCCAGAATCAAATTTCGTTCAACACTTTTAAAGAGTTTGAGTCATTTTGACAGTCAAATAAGGAGTTACAAGCAGATTACCAAAACGGGGTTCAAAACTTTTCTTTTCGCAGAATTGGATTTTACCCCATAATTTCTTTCAGCAATTACACTCTTTTTAGGCCTCTTCCTTGGGTTGTTTTGAGTTGAAATATTGACTTTGAATTGATCTAATTGATGTAGACTTCTTTTAACCCTCTTGAATATAATTTTTAAAAGTTCAAAATTCATGGTTTAAGTGAATTTACTATTAAGGACATGAAAATAAGAAAATTACTAAAACAAGGTAAAATAACAAATAATCTATCACTAAGAGAATAAAATATGTAAATTAAGAGACTAGAATGCACATTCAACACCTATCAGAAACCTCAGGAGAGGTCAGGATACTTTATTGTTAAAAATATTAGGGTAAATATCACTAACACCCCTTGAGGTTTGCCTTTATTTCATACAGATACAACTTTATGAAATTTTCTCAGAAACACCCCTGTCAGCTTTTTTATTTAGAAAATGTGTGAAATATCCTGGTTACCCTTGATTATTTAAATGAATTCTGATATAAAAATATTATATGTGCAAATTGACTAAAAAGCCCTTATGATTACACCTCAGAAACACACCCAATGCACCGTCAAACGTGCCATATTTTCCTCTTTACCTTCTGACCTTTTGCAATATCATCTAACCCAAATTTCCATAACTTTGAGAGGGAGAAGGAGAGGGAGAGAGAAAGAGAGTAAATAACAGGGAAAATCTCTGATCTTTCTTGATCTGATTGATATACACACACATGAGTGTTGCCAAAATTTTTTGTAAGCTTGCCGAGGTGGTAGGAGGGGATAGTGACGAGGATGTAAATAGTGACAGCAGTGACTTCGAGGTTCGAAAGTCAAAATCGGTGTAGATGTTGGTACAGACAATTTTTCAAAGGTTAGCGGTGAGGCAGATGGAGCAGATGAGATTGAATATGAGCTTTTTGGACATGGTGAAGGTCGGGGAGGTGATGATCTCTTCAACGGTGGTCTTGGCGATGACGAATATGTCATGGCCGACGGCAGTTTGCTAGAGGGTTTGGAGAAGTGCGCTAGATTGGAGGGCATTGTTGGAGCGAAGGCAAATTCGTGGGTTTGTTATTATTTTTTTATACGTTTGTTGTTCTTCTGGACATACTTCTCTTTGGAAGCAATATGTTGTTAGTTAATGTAAAAATTTTAATACAAAAAAATTAGTTATTAAGACAATACTCATTGTTTTATACGTATGATAATATAGAAAAATTCATGGGTTTGTTATTATTTTTGTATACATTTGTTGTTCTTCTGGACATACTTCTTTGTGGAAGCAAAATACTGTTAGTTAATATAACAATTTTAATACAAAAAAAGTTATTAAGACAATACTCAGTGTTTTATACGTATGATAATATAGAAAAATTACTTATTAAGACAATTTTATATTCTGTTAGATCTCTAATTTGATAATATAGAATTAAAATAACTTTATTTTTTACCCTTAAGAGATCATCAAGAAATAAACCCTTGAGAGATGTTTAGTTTGGCTGTATCATCCTTTTTTTTTTTCTTTCATTTGTTTTTTGAAAGTTTAAGCAATGTATATATATGTGTGTGTGATGAAAAATGCTTCAGTTTTCCATTAATGATGATTCATTTCATTCCAAATACTTAAAATTTTTCTATTTCAACGAGAAATCTTTTCTTTTATTCTACTATTCAAAAACTATTTTATAGGTAAGGTATCTTTATTTCTCTTCTTTAGTTCACCATATTACAGGAAATTAGAATTCTTTTTATCTCTATAAGTTTAAATAATATTATTTTTGGAAAATTAGTTGAATTTAATAACCAATATGTGTATATATACACACACATATGTATATATGTGTGTGGAGAAGAGAGAAGAGATTTGGGGTGAGAGGTTATTTTAGTCGGTTAATATTAGTTACAAAGGGTTAGTTTGGTAAATTCAACATTCAAAAGGTTGACTTCAAAAGTCAAGGGGCAAATAAGTCATTCTATCATAAAAAAGTGCTTTGACACAATGTACTTTTGGCAGGAATGAGTATTAGTGAAATACGCAACAAATCTGAAAGGGTGTCAGCATGAAAGAATTTCATAAAGTTGTATATGAGTGAAATAAGGTTAAACCTGAACAGTGTCAATGAAGTTCACCCAAAATATGATAACCATATTATTTCAAAATTAACTTTTCAAATGACACTGAGAAATCAAAAATTAAAAAAAAAAAAAATGAAGGAAAGAAATGGAGAAAAATACTGATAATGTTAATAAATGCATATAGTATGTATAGAAGTATAACTATTTGTTTAGTTATGTTAGAATTTAAATTAAGATCGTGTTTTTCAATTTAGATTTGTTTCAAGTTACCCAACACATCAACAAGAGTTCAATTGAATTAAGTTTGGTTTAAGATTATTAGATTTTTTGTAAAAAAAAGGGTAAGAAAAGCCATGAAAATCAGGTCAAGTTTGGATTTTCTTGTCCATGTTACACTGTGTTATGGAACTAATATTTTTGACACTAATTAACTTAATGAAAATTACACTAAACTTAATAATAATAGAATTGACAGAAAAGTAAGATTTGCATAAATAAAATCAGAGAAAATATTTTAGTTTTGAATTTGTTTATTTGCATGCAAATATATAAGCACTCTATAATATATTTGTTACATTTGATAATAAGAGAAAGGGTAAAGTGCAAAAAACACTCATATTATATACAAAATGTGCAAATACTCCCTGACATTCAATTAACACATCTGCAGTTTCAAAATTGCTCAAATAAGGACAAATTTTCAATTTAATGATTAAAATATCTAGAATACCCTTACAACAAAGTAAAATAAATAAATAAATAATTAACGAGGAAGCAAAATGTCCAAAAGGACATTTTTCTATCTTTTCTTGTTCTTCACTTTCTTTCTCTCCGTTCTCATTCTTTCTACAAAAGACTCGAGATAACATAGCGACCCCTCGAACTCGATTATAAATGTTCTCTCTCTAAAATTGTAGATAATAGCCAACAAACCTACAAAGGACGGTTTATATGTATGTGTGTGAGTGTGTATATATATGTCTATATATCGACGGGTTTGATTGTTGATCCGCATCTCTTTTTTTTTTTTGGGTCACCTACAGAGGACGATTTATATGTATATGTGTGTGTGTGTATATATATGTCTATATATCGACGGGTTTGATTGTTGATCCGCATCTCGTTTTTTTTTGGGTCACCTATAGAGGACAGTTTATATGTATGTGTGCACGCGTGTATATAAATGTCTATATAGCGACGGGTTTGATTCTTGATCCACATCTTGTTTTTTTTTTGGGTCAGGGTTGATTTAGGTCTCGTTGATTGGGTCAAACAAACAACACATACATTGATCTGGGGTTCATTGAAGAGCAATTTTCAATTCGAGTTGAGATTGGAGAGATCGATCTGTGCCATTTCCTTTTTCAAATTAGTGATTAAGCTTTGGCTGGAAGAACATGTATGTGCATGCAAAGTAATAGAGAAGGAAGGTATATGTAACAGGTTGTGTATATACAAATTATAGAGAGAGAGAATCGGTACAAAAATATGATGAACCGTTTTTGGATGGGCCTGCTTTGGACAGGGAAAACTATCACACCCCCAAATTTCAATACCTGAAACTCTAGTTCGACACTTGAATTCGGTGCGCGACTTGAAAAAAAACAATGTCCATCATACCATACATCAATCCAAAAACTTTACATATTACAATCAAAACGTGATCGTCTAGATCATCTATTACAAAAATTTCATCTGGAGACCTCATCCCTCATCCTGAGAGTCAACTATGTACAACAAAAGATAAATACATGCTAAGAAAATTACATGTAAATGGTCTCCATCGTCCTGTACCTCGCTTTCATTCACTTGATACCTGAAAAATAAAATAGAGTGAGCTCAACAAGCTCAGCAAGAATTGTAAAACACTATCATTGCTTAACAAATTGACCTTGCCTTAAATTCCTACATATAAGGACTCGTACAACAATCTTTGTTGATTAGTTTCACAAATTTTCTTCTGATAATTAAACTCTAGTTAATTATCATATCCGCAATTTCCTTCACACCCAGATTTTTTTTATAATAATTAAACTCTAATTAATTATCATATTCACAATTTCTTTCACACACAGGAACCGTATTCTCAACAATTCCTTATTAAGCTAATCATCTATATTAACTTAACATAACCTCACAGTGAGCCCCGGGCTCCCCTCCAATAGATGGCATGCTTAGCCAACAAGTGGTGCGTATCGCATAGTCCCGGACTAAGGAAGCTCGCACCTGTAGCTGGGCTTGTACGTCTACTCACCCATATGGTCCCGGACCACGTCCACACAATAAGGGCACGCTCTGCCCAATGGCCATAACAAAATGGTTGTACACACCCTATAGGTAGGTCCCAGACCATACCTCACAAATTCTTAAGAAATTTTTATCTTATTTCCACACATTTAAGTTTTTAGGATTACTAAATGCTTTTGACATTTAATAAATCAAATCGTTCTTTTAATGTGATCACTAATCACATTAATTAATCACTTTAAGATTTTCCCACTTAAATCTTTTATAAACTTAATTATTTTAGCATAATTAAGTTTATTATGCCAAAATATACGACTCTAGAGCTTTTCGTAACTTTTAAAGCTTAAAGGATATTTTTTCCTAATTTACTCTAAATAAAGGGAAACAAGCGTTATTTACCAACATAAAATCTTTTAGAATTTATTAAATATTTTTCACATTTAATAAATTAAAAGAGCGAATTGGGCACATTCATAGGCTTAAAACGTCGCTAACCGAATCTTTAATCCTTAGGACCAACTAATTTAACTTAACAAGCTCTATTGGGTTAAAACAAATGATTTCATCAATTTTCATAATTTATGGAGCATTCAAGAATTTTTTTCCTAGAACCAACTATTCTAGCATAATTAGCTCTAAAATACATAAACATAAAATTTCGGAATTTTCGTAAAAAGAAAAATGGAGCATTAGAAACATTTTTCTCCAAGTTCTATTTCAGCCCAAAAGAAATTCTTTAAATTTCTTTTAAATGACATTGGGCCTAATCTTAATTTCAGCTCAGTCCATTGTCATGCAACCATTTATAATGAACCCAAAACAAAGCCCAATTGGTTTCAACCAAATTCTTGCACATGGGCAGCCCATTTCCATAAGACTATCCAGTTCACGACATCATATAAGGCCCAAAAGAAATCAACCCACCTTAAACTAACAAAACAAATTCACCATCTATATATATACACAACCATAACAGGCCACCAAGGTGACCTGCCACACACACACACACACACATATATATATACACACACACACACACACACTACCCAAAGTAACTGTACTAACAAAAATGAAAACAAAACTAAATCCGGTCCTTCATATCTATCTATCTATATATATATATATAAATATATACAAGCATATGAATAAACCCAAAGGAAAATTCAGCATCACCCCATAAATATAAACTAATCTTTTGCATTAAAGAAGCAGTGCCTCTAAGCTTAACAAAATGATACCACTCAAGTGCTGCCATAACAACTGCATCAGATTACTATCTACCACATACTTACGTACATAACACCCATATATATATATATATATATATACACACACACACATACAAGCTACCAACCACTCACTTAACACCACATGAAAACCTTTAATTTGCATGCTCCTTCTCTCACACCAACAATATACCAGTAACATACCCACATACATGAACCTAACATCATGTTCATTGGCAAGAAAAAAAACATTAATTTAAACCAAAATCATTCCAATACAAAAAGAACAGCACCTAAAAGAAAATCTATAGATTTCATGTGAGCTCTAACAACGAAGAAAAAGCTATCAAAAATGACCAACTTAAATCATAGATGCATATTGATTTGTCTATAAAAAATTATATATATAGAAATGAAAGGCAAGATTCAACTTGCCTGGTAAGTGATCTTCTTCTCCTCTCTTCTCTCTCTTCTTCTCTTCTTTTTCTTCTTCTTCTCTTCTTCTTCTTCTTCTCTCTGTTTCTCTCTCTATTCTGCAGACCCACTTTCTTTCCCTTTTTTCTTGTTTCTATTGGACAACCTTTGGTTTCCTATATATATATATGATACTTCATATAATATAATACCAACACTCCACAGCCTCTGTCAACCAGGTATCAAAGGTTCTGCCACTTGTTTCCTCCCTTTCTCTTATTTCAACTGCGTACCCCATACTCCCCCTTTTGTTTTCTTTTTCTTTTCTTTCTTCTTTTTCTCTCTAACCGAGCACAAGGGTCTCTCTTTCTATCTCTCTCTATTCAGCCATACCATTTAGTATAACATCACTACCACATTGCCCAAGTAAACTATGTGTCAATCATGCACCAAAAGGTCTGCTACAATTTTCAATTCAGCACTTCAGACAACAGTGGACTCACATGACAATATATATAGTCTACATATATATATATGCCTATATATATATACACACATATCCATCATTACACTTCTATTCCCACAAGATCTTAGAATTCCCTTTGGATCATTATCCATAATTTTTTTTTAAAGGTGTTACAAAAACAGAGACACATACATACACATATAAATATATACATACCAACAATAAAGCTAGTAATAATGTGCATATCACAAACACAGAGACACATATAGACACATATAAATATATACATACAAACAATAAAGCTAGTAATAATTTGCATATCACAAACACAAGCTACCTGAAACTATAAATTCACACCCATAAGTTCGTATATCAACAGTACCCATTTCACATAGAACCCAATAAACCTTTGTCTACAATGCATTCATCAATTCTCAAACAACACAAAATTCGCAAAAAATAGAAAAGACCCAAATCGTAAATTCGATTGCTTTAAATGTTTAATCATTTATCTTTTGTGGACATACTGCACTTCTCTTGCAATTTGGTGATATCCTCTTCCTTCTTCTGATTGAACAAATATATAGACACACACACAACACATATAACTAGAAGGAAAAAGAATTGAAATAGGAAAGAAGACCAATGATAAAGAATCAAAGCAATGGATGCTGGAGAGTGTTGAGGTTGATTACACACACCAGTAATGTAGAGAGAGAAAAAGATATTGTCGAGAGAGTGATGCTGTAGAGAGAATAAAAGAGAGAGGAATCCAAACATGGCACAAAGTTGTTAGGGGGATTCTAGTCTTTTAAAAAGGGCATTTTGGGGTTTTCAATGATTTTATTTTGTTAAAATAGCCAGAGGGGGTATTTGCACATAATTTTCAAACTGCAGGGAATTATATGCACGTACATAACTAGAGGGGTGTATTTTGCACATTTTGTGTATAGCGGGTGTATTTTTGCACTTTACCCTAAGAGAAATAATAACATAAAACAAAACAACTATTAATATATAGTAGAAAAGCTTGCATGATATAGAGAAACATGTGATACATTGACTTGAAGTTGATAGTCCTCTCCTACGTGCAAGTGTGGACAATGCTAGTCAGCTCTAAGATACAACATAAATTAATTCTCAAAGACGCCTCCTCTGTTTGCACAATCACATGAAGGCAAAGGACCAAGTTTCTGTATAGAGGCGACTCAACATAATTTGAGGTCTTAGGTGAAAAATATAAAAGTGAACATTTAATATGTAATATTTTAATATCAAATATTAGTTAATAATGTTTATATAAAAATTATTCTTATTGAAATTATTATATTTAATTGAACCATTTTTTACTAATAAATCTCTTAATTTTTTAATAATACTTTTCTGGTGCATAGATATTTGTGAAAATAGAATATGATTTTTTCTTAAGATCTTCATCTTTTTTTTACTTGGTTCACTTTCTTTCATTCTTTTTTCATGTTTTTCACAAATAATTTTCTTATCACACATTTGATTATTATTATGAATCTAAGTCGCTAATAAATTTATCTTTTATTATTGCATTATCTTCTAGTAATTCTTTTAGATGATTTGGTTGTTTATTTATTGATTTTATTTTTTTGTTATTTTATTATTAAGTATAACAAAAAATTGTTGTAAAGAGAGAAGAGGAAACCTAACGAATAGGGAAAAAAATTATAAAATTTAATAGGAGAAGACGAAAAGTTTTATAATTTTTAAATTTTTACAATTATCTGTTAAATATATATTTAAAAATTCATAAAAAGCATGAAATGAGGTTTAACTACAAGGAAACAAAATTTTTAGAAAGTTTAATAATATTAAAAAATAAAAATTTTAAGAACTCTTATTAAGGAAATAAAATAATTTGGAGGTGATGTGGCCTTAGGCAACCGCTTAAATCGCCTAAATAATCAGCTGGCCCTGTATTAAAGTTGCTCAACAAAATAAGTAGATAGAAAATAATAATACTTGAAAGGCAATAATATATATGGAAGATGGAAGTTTCATAATTTCTAAATTTTTACAATTATCCGTTAAATATATATTCAACAATTCATAAAAAAAAATATGAAATGAGGTCTGACACTGGAAAAAAGGAAGGTTTTGAGATGAGGATAGAAATTAAAAATTTTAGAATGAATTAAATTATTTGAGTCTATTATTAAATTTTTACCATTGGGTGAAGTCTATCACTAGTTTCAAAAATTTTAGAAAGTTTAATAATATTAGAAAATAAAAATTTTAGAAACTTAAATCGCTTAAAAAACCAGCTGCCCCGGTTTCTGTATTAAAGTTTCTCCACAAAATAGGTAGATAGAAAATAATAATACTAGAAAGGCAATAATATAAATGGAAGTTAGGAAGACTTTCAGGAAGAGTAATAAATATTGCAGAGAGAGCAAAGTCTGTAAGCACGTAGGTGTGTATTGCTTTCATGGATTGAAAGTTAGCTCATGTTTAAAATTCAAAACCATAACTGACAAAATAAATAAGCTTATAATTAGAGGAATTAACACACATAACGGTCATAACGTTTGGGTTTTAAAGCCCATGTTTATAACACATAAAGTCTAATAACTCATTAGTTATAGACTTTTTTAAGTTCAAATTTGAGAAAATAAATTAAATAAAAATAAATAAGAAGATTTAAAACTTATATTTTATTTCAACACACTCCTAGTAAAGTAAATCTCATGAAAAAAAAAAGAAGAATAATGAATTAACATAAGGGTTTTGATACATCTTATATTTTATTCCAACACACTCAAAAATTTCGAAATGAGATTGAAATTGAGCAAATTGATGAAGAAACTGTTTGAGAAAGAGTATTGAAAAAATGGAGTATTAAATTTGTATATCATATAATCTACGACTTATATATATATATATATATATATATATATATATATATATAAGAACTCACACCTATTTCTGCTAGGGTTTTACAACGACAAAGGAGAGGTGTAGGAGATTCGTCATGGACAGAGAGAGTGTGTGGTATGGTGTGGAGAGAGAGAGATGGGGGTTTCACAGAGGTGAGGTTGATCGAGTTTGTGAGAGAGAGAGAGAGGTAGGTCCATAGAGTCGGGTTGATTTAGTTTAAAAATGAAAATAATTTATGGTAAGTTTGTAAGTTATTTTTAAAGAATTTAGAAAAATATTATGCAAGATAAATTTTTTTTTCTTGTTTTTCCGACAACCAATTATAAAAAAAATGACAAACATATTTTTTGAAAAATATTTTACGTCGAAAAAAATAAAGCCTGGTATACAATAGATTGAGAAGGTCAGAAAAAGTAAAAAAAAATTTATTCAAGTAAAAGAAAATTTTCATAAATTTATTCCATTCATTTCAACAAATAAAAAATTAAATTGTAGTATCAACAATGCTGCAAATGAATTAAGTCATTTATGCGTGGTCCGACTAAAGTTATGTTCAATCTTGTAAGCTTGGTCTCATATTTTTTTAAAGAGACTGATTGAGACTTGTGAACATTATTCATTTACTCATCGAGACTTGTAAATATTATTTATTTATTGGACCACTTTCAAATTTATAATCAAAATTTCTCATTATCAACCGGTCTCAAACTCATGCTTGAGCTTGAACTTTATTTCAAGTTCAAAATTGGCAAACAAGCCAAACAGATCTATCATGAACTCAGACAAAAAAAATCAAACACTCAAATTTGAGTTTGTATCAGCTTGAACTTGAGTTTGATATTACATTGGACCTCAAATAAATAAAAAAATCTCAGCTAGAATCAATTGCAGTGCAGCCCCAATTATCAGTTAATTCTTAAAAATAAAATAAAATAAAATATATTTTTTTTCAAAAAATGCCATTTTAAGAAACTATCCACAGTTGTGTTTCTTTTATTCTGGAAACAATAATAATTAAAAAAAAATCTTATTTAAAACCATCTTATTGGAAAAAAAATGCCATTAAAAAATTTAAAACAATCCTATTTTTCAAAATTTTTTATTTTAAAACTAGAAAAAAGAGAGCCAACAACCGTCCCACAGGTAGGTATAGATTCCAGTCTCCGAGGCTTCAAGTTCAACAACCCCCTTTACCAACCCCGGCACACGCTCTCTCTCTCTCCCTCTCTCTCTCTCTCTTTCTTGCTTTAAATTTTGTTCTTTTTCGTAGAATAGAATCTAAACCCAACTCCAAAACGGGTCCAACCAACTCTCTACAATGGCTGGTTCTTTACGGTGCTCACCAAGCATTGTCTCGAGACCTGACCGTCTCTGTTCCACAGATCAATCTCTCGGGGCGTGTTTGGACTCAGGGAGCTTCAGATCAGTCTCTTTCTGCTCTCAATTTGGCAATCTCTCTGTCAAGTAAGATCTGGGTCTCTTCCTGCTTCTCTGCTCTCTTAGTTTCCATAATATGTTTACTATGGGTCTATATGTTCTTTATTAGTTCTCTCCGCAGCTGATTGAATCAAAGATCATGGTGATTTCTTCAAATTGTACTGCAAACTTGATTGTTGAGTAGTATTATTTATTCATTTTCAAAGCATTCCAAGATACCCAACTTGGAGTATCTATGTTTTTTGGGTTGGAAGCTTGCACAATGTCTGCTTTCTTATATTTTAGGATTTGTTAGACATGGATCTACATTTTATTGTTGTCCTATCTGCAACGGATTGAATTGAATTAAAAAATCATGGTGATTTCTTCATATTACACCGCACACTCGATTGTTGAGTCATTTTGGGAATATAATTCTTTCATTTTCAACTTGGAGTATTTATGTATATATATAATATTTGTTTTGGAAGTTGCAGATGGTCTGCTTTCTTAATTTTTAGGATTTGTGAGATATGGGTCTATATGTTTATTATTGTTCTCTCTGCAACTGTTTGAATTAAATACCATGCTGATTTTTCCATTTTATACTACAAACTGAGTTGTTTAGTCATAATAAAAGTAGAATTCACTCATTTTTATAGTATGCCAAGATACCCAACTTGGAGTATTTATGTTTCAGTGTTTTGGAAGCTTGCACAAGGTCTGCTTTTGTAATTTTTAGGATTGGTTAGATATGGGTCTATATGTTATTGTTCTTTCTGCAACTAATTGTATTAAAGACAGACCATGGTGATTTATTCATGTTACACTGCAAACACGATAGTTCAATCACAGTGAAATTAGAATTGATCCACTTTCATAGGATACCAAAATACCCAACTTGGACTATTTATGTATTGGGGTTTAGGAAGGTTGCATAATGTCTGGTGAACTTTTCGTGTTGTTTCTAGAAGCAAATAATAAATAAAATCTGAAAAGATAGGTTCGCAAGGCTTTATTATGTTTAATTCTAAGATCAAGAAAGTCCCTTTCCATAGGATTATAATGTGAGCACTTTTTTGTACATTCCATGTTTTCCTTATAAGATTAGTTAGAATTCGAATGGTTGTGTAAGAAGAATTTATTATAATTTAAACAGGTTACACTAATTTCACTGTTTTTCTGATTAGGATTTGGTAGCTCACTTATTGTTTGTTATGAGTTGTGGTTTATCTATTGTATTTAATCTTGCCAAGATATAAATCTTAAACATTGTATTTCTGTTTTATCATTGATTTGGAACATTTTTTTTTTATCTGTTCGTCTGCTTAGATTTTTGGGGACTACGAGACAGCTGCATTCATACCGAACAAGTGTAGTGAAAGCAGAGAGCAGCTTTGAGCAAATGGAGTTAGATATCTCGCTGAGTCCCAGAGTAAATTCAGTGAAGCCTTCAAAGACGGTGGCGATAACTGACCAGGCAACCGCTCTTGTACAAGCTGGCGTGCCTGTTATTCGATTAGCAGCTGGAGAGCCTGATTTTGATACTCCAGCTGTGATAGCAGAGGTGATTTTTTAACCAATTATGAATTTGATTCATTTATGTTTCAAAGTCACTGAATTTACTGTGGTGTATGAAGTGTCCTACTTCATACACCACAGTACCACCAATCATTATTAATTGTTTCTATGTTTGTGAATTTTAAAAATTTAGGCTGGTATTTACGCAATTCGTGAAGGTTACACAAGGTACACCCCGAATGCGGGTACCCTGGAACTCCGCTCAGCAATTTGCCATAAGTTGAAGGGTTAGTTAACTTGCTATCCATAGAGCACTTCTCACCAGCAAAACTAGTTCATATGCTTTTTGAAGAGAGAGATTCTAACAATAAATTTATGATGGCAGAGGAGAATGGAATTTCTTATACACCGGATCAGATTTTGGTGAGTAATGGAGCAAAGCAAAGTATTCTTCAAGCATTGATTGCAGTTTGTTCTCCAGGAGATGAGGTGAAATAGTTTATACTTTCATAACCATCATTAGATTTACAACTTCATCAATACCGCTGTTTTGGCTATTTCTTGTGAAGTTTGTAGTAAAAGTCTTTTGCCTCCTATTATCTGCTGTGTAATGTGTCCATTCTGCTATGTGTTTAGCTCTCACAGAGTGAAATTTTAAGTAAAATCAAGTTAGGAGTTAAAACTACTCGATTTTCATTGTTTGTACTAAAGTTTTAACCTTTGGAGTCAAGGTGAGAAAATTGTTGTATCATTGAACCACAAATAGGAAACTTGTCCTCTTTTAATTTCACTAGATAATTTATTGTGTTGGTTCAACCAAGTGGTCTTTAATGAAAGAAATTGTTAATATCTGAGCCCTTTCAATTTCCTGAATTATGTCAAGAAAAAGTGTCAAGTAAGACTTAATATTATATAAGTATTATTCCAAGAATCTACCTCTATGGGAGAAAGAACCTGCAGTCACATATTGTATGATGTGCTTTTCTCTTCGGTTCAAATCTAGGAGAGTAACTTTGTTTGGTCTTTTAGATCATGGGATTCGATTAAAAGAACCACTGTTTGTGTTGCAGACTAACATAAGCAATATTTTGGAGTTTTGAAATGTAGCAAAATAAATGTACATGATTTCCATGTACAATGTGGTTGAAAAAGGCTGCTCAGACTATAGTTTACCTTGCTACATTGAGGTTGGAAGCAGGAAAAGAAACATTGAAGTTGGGAGATATAATATGGTGGTTGGTGCAGTTCACCAGTGTAACTCTTCCACTTGATTTCTAACTGGATAGCACTCTTCCATGGGTGCCTTCCATCTTCCCAACTCGGAAAAAAAGTTACATGCTTTAATGGGCATGCCTGTATGGTAATGTTTACCTTTTTAAATGTATATGTTCTGAAGTAAGATCATGCGGGTACACGTTGAAGCAATGTTCTTGGCTACATAACCACATTGTTTGGTGCAAAAACTTACAAATGGCCAAGCCTGATAACATGGGTCGAGTTTTAGAGCAGCTAGTTTGTGTAAGAAGCATTATAAGTTTTATAAGCATTATTACCCTCCCAGCATGCTTGATAAACGGAGCTAATGTAGACAACGGTTTTCTTTTTGTTCTTGGTTACATATATTAGGATTTCTGACTTTGACACGTTTTTAAATGTTTCTATGTATGCACATTATTGACATTTACTGCATAGTATCTTTCCTTCAGGTGATAATTCCAGCTCCGTTTTGGGTGAGTTACCCAGAAATGGCAAGACTGGCGGATGCAACACCTGTGATTCTCCCAACTTGCATCACTGAAAATTTTCTTTTAGATCCGAAGATCCTTGAATCCAAACTCAGTGAAAAATCAAGACTGCTGATTCTTTGTTCTCCATCCAACCCAACGGGATCTGTTTACCCCAAGAAATTGCTTGAAGAGATTGCTCAGATCGTAGCAAGGCATCCTAGGCTTTTGGTAATATCATAAAAACTGCAACTCCTGTTACTATCACTTAGCATTTTCAACTAGCTAACATTTAAATCCTGAATTCTCTTTGGCTGTTTGTTCAGGTGATATCTGATGAGATATATGAACACATAATTTATGCACCAGCAACTCACACAAGCTTTGCATCTTTGCCAGGCATGTGGGAGAGGACTTTGACTGTCAATGGATTTTCTAAGGTACTTCTAGATCTTTGCATTCTGATATTTGTCCTAGCCTTATAGTACACCAATTTTTTTATTCTCAATTTTTCATTCATAAATGACTTTTTAATGTATAATCTTCAGATGGTTATGAATAATATATCCCATACGTCAACTCACTGGGTGTGTGACATTTGTAGGCCTTTGCAATGACTGGTTGGAGACTTGGATATATTGCAGGTCCTAAACACTTTGTTGCAGCATGTGGGAAGATTCAAAGTCAGGTATGTCATATCTTTACCTACCCACACTCTTATTATAATTATTGTAATTTTTTTTTATAGTTGAACTCCTTCCTTGATTCTGTGTGTAGCCTTTACTAATATTGTCATTAACATGTAACATATGGTCAACCAAGATTCTAAGTTCTAACACCTGCTTGTGCTATATCTGATATGATGACTGTGATAATGGGATTGTTTCCTCCTTTTTCATCATAGATGTTTCAAGTCTTCTAACCTTCTAAAGAATATGACGAATAAGATTGTCTTATTTTTGTACCTATTAACTTCCATTCAATTGAGATTCTAATCAATCAAATTATCAGAATATGGCAGTATGTCTTGAATTTTTTTGACTTATCTTTAGGTCATTGTACTTATTAATAACTACTTGATGCAGTCACCATGCATCTTTGGCGAAGGTTGAACAAAATAATTCACTGTCTCAAAAGCCTGTTTTTCATGCTTCACTGGTATCCACACAAGTAGTCTTATGGAAATATTTTACTCCATGAACCTACTTAATTTGGTTTACACCTTGTTAATGTGTGATTTTTGGAAGAGTCTTGAGTGGAGATTCACCTCACGTTATGGATTTTTTATTCCAAAACTAGCTATTTATGGAAATTTCAATCCAGATTGAAGTTTTGGGACTCTTGTAAAGTTGAGAAAATGTGTATAATACTGACGCTTTTGGATATCTTAGAGAGAGCATAAAAAAATCACAACTCAATATATTAAAAAATATAATAATAAATGAGTTCATAGACAGAGAACATTTGTTGAAGCATATATATTATTTCATAAGGTAGATAACTATATTGTTCGTGATGTTAGAAAACATTATTGTATACAAAATTGACAAGTAAAGAAAACAAATCACAGCAAAAGGATTCATGCAGGAAAAACAGAATAGAACCATTAAAGGATTATAACTAATAATTTTTTTGTTGATTATTCATGTGTCTACTGTTCAACAAGATAATGATATTTAAAGGATCATTATGAAATATTCGGCTTATTGATAGAGCTGGCATGCTCAAGATAGCGACTATATTTTGTCTGAATGAAATTTGAACTTTCAAGCTGGAAGAATGGAGAAAAATAGTATTTTTGGTGACAGCAGTTGGTGGGACAATTCTATACTTCATTACTTGATATATTTTAGCCAAAATAAATAAATAAATGAAAAGCTACTGGGGGATAGTCTCATTTGATCTCAATTCAAAATGGTTACTTAATCATGCCATTTCTGAATGCCTAACAGTATAGTCTAATTACATTGCTCTATTCTTCCAGTTCACTTCAGGTGCCAGTAGCATATCTCAAAAAGCAGCTGTTGCTGCTTTAGGAATGGGCTATGCTGGTGGGGAAGCAGTTTCTGTAATGGTAAAAGCATTTCAGGAGCGGCGAGATTATTTGGTTAGCAGCTTTGGGGAATTGGAAGGCGTCAAAATATCGGAGCCACAGGTACCATCTTTATTTGTTATTTTATTTATTTTGGTAATGAAACCAGGTACTAACTTCATTATGCTAGCCTTCTTTTATTTGTTTCTACGTTTCCTCCCTTTTTCTTCTGGCCCCATGCCATTTCCATACTGACTGTTCGATTCGTACACTTTTATTTGCAGGGAGCTTTCTATCTCTTCCTTGATTTAAGCGCTTTCTACGGAGGGGAGGCCGAAGGCTTTGGTGTGATCAACAATTCGGAGTCCCTCTGCCGGTATTTGCTGGATGAGGCTCAGGTAAGCTTCCTTGAATGCTGTTTTATGATCAAGTGAAAAAGAATTAGAAAGAGATAACAAGTTTGAAAGATGTTGAGGGAATCCAATAACCAGGTCAGGATAAACACACATGAATCCATGCAATAGACTTGAGCCCCCAAGCAATGTGATAGGATAGGATTAATTATGAGATTGATCATTAGAAACTCATGGGAAGAGCTGAATTTTGGATTTTGACCATACATTGTTTGATTTTCTGGATCAAAAGACGCCATTTGAAGCTTCGCTGAGATCTTTTTTTATAATGGTGGTTGTCTGACAGGTCGCTATCGTCCCAGGAGATGCATTTGGGGATGACAGCTGCGTCCGAATCTCCTATGCGGCATCTCTGTCCACCCTACAGGCTGCAGTGGGGAGAATTAAGAAAGCTCTGGTTTCTCTCAGGCCTGCTGTCCCTGTTTAATTTCGTTAATTGCTATTGCAGATTATTATTGCTGCACTTGTTTGAAGATTGAGAATGTTTATTTTTTCTTTTTCCCACAAATAAAAATGGTCTATCATATGGTTTCATCTATTTCCTGCACAAGCATTGCTTTGCTTTAAAGCAAAAGAAAATCTCAAATTGAGAGTTATTTTAAAGCAAAAGAAAATCTCAATCACCAAAATAATATAAATAAATTTTTTTTATCTCAATTCGCGATTTGAAACAAAAATCTCATAAAAATTGGGTGTCTTTCTATAACATTGAAAAACACAAAAACAGTTTTAACTAATTGAATTTGGAAGTCTTAACTAAATGAATTTGGAGAGTTTCATGTGATGCTAAAAAAAAAAAAAAAAAAATCCTCACCAAGTTATTTTTACTTTTAGTAAAATGTTTTACTGATTTACATTGCTAAAAAAACATTTAATAATAGCAAGTGTAGGAAGATTTGAACCTCTGACTAATTTCTTTGAAAAAAAGAGAGAAAAAAAGAAAAAAAAGAGAGAAATTTTTTTATAAAATGCATGTGTTTTTTTGTTGCTGTGAGACTTTTATTTTAATTCAGATTGTATTTGGTAAATTCGTCGCGCAGGTGTTGGAAGCTGCATGTGAAGCAACTCATGTTATGCGACAATTATTAGTTAATTTTTCAACTCATCAATCGTTACAAGAGATTGACCCCAATAACTTGGAAACAATCATGACACTTGTGTTTCTGGGAAAGTGTTGCTTCAAATAATTACTGTCTTGTACCATTCTGACTGGACTAAAAATTGAAAAGCATTGCAAATTTTAGTTTACTGTCACGACTATCCAATCTCTATAAATTGGATAAATTAAGACAATCAGAGTTTTAAAAAAAAAAAAACGAAGCCTACCTCTGTTTTCTTTTTATGAACAATTCGAATCATGTGGCTTAAAATGAACAATATTTGACTGATGACTTGGGCTTGTAAACGGATTAAAATCCGACTTGATCAAGCTTAACTCATCCAAATTTGATCCGATATGATAAATCGACAATTCGACCCATTTTTAATGATTGAATTCATAACCAATTTGTTATTAGTCGGATTTTCGATTTGTGAAGGAAGTAACTTTGTGTTAAAAAATTAATGGTCTACTACCAGTAGGCCAAGATGATTACAGAGTTTTTCTTCTTCTTTTTCAGCAAAACTACATGAGAGCAAAGGGTTTTTTTCTCTTTCTTTAATTTCTCAGGTTACCTTCAATCATGTAGGTTTTTTTTTTCTCTTTCAACAAACAAGATGATTACAGGTTTTTCTTCTCCTTCAGTAAAACTACGTGGGAGCAAAGGGTTTATTTTCTCTTTCTTTAGTTTTTCGGGTAATCAAGAGATCGTTTGGAAGAGGCAGTATTTTTTTCCCTTACTATGTGGGAGAAATTTTAGCAAAGAAACTTTTATGTTTTAAAGAACTTGACATGACTTGACCACGTCAAATTCGGTAGTTCATTCGGAGATTTCACTTTGGTTCCCTTATCATTATTCTTATTAAAATGATAAAGGATGGATTAAACCCATTTTTATTGGGTTTCAAAGTGAATTCCTTTGGGCAAAATCATCTTTGTATCATTACTCGCAATTAGGGGCAAAGAGAGAACAATACCTCCTCCGACATTATTGGACTTGTGAATATGTTGAGCAGCCATTTCATATCTTTAATTGAGGCATCGAGAAGGGAGGTGATTATCAATTGCTGAAAAAAATTAGGGTTTCACTACAAGAAAGAAGACCTTTTACGAGAGGCCAAAAACGTCGTTAAAAGTCATTTACGGCGCACACCATGCCCATGTCTATTACGGTCCCGTAAATACTCTTAACTTTTTACGAGAGAAAATAAATCTCGTAAAAAAGTAAAATATTCCCCGTCAATATATATATTGTCTACGTAATAAATTTATTTACGATATGTAAATTCCCTCGTTAATAATTAATTTATGTCATATCTGGCCTCTCGTAAAAAGGTAAAATATTCTTCGACAAAAAGTTTTTTGTCTACAGAATAAAATTATTTACGATGTGC
This sequence comes from Cornus controversa, assembly GCA_026545225.1. NCBI lineage: Eukaryota > Viridiplantae > Streptophyta > Magnoliopsida > Cornales > Cornaceae > Cornus > Cornus controversa. Next base: position 29,454,812 of record CM048846.1, on the reverse strand, counting down.
ATAATCCCTCGTTAATAATTCATTTACGTCGTACTTGACCCCTCGTTAATACATCTAAATATTGAAGACCTTTTTATTTACGGGATTTGTTGCTCCCTGTTAATAACATATCATTTTTTTTAATAAAAGCACCCTCAAATGCTACCTAATCATCCGCATATAACCTGTATTTCCAACAATTACAACTAAATACAATACAATGCTAACAAATCTCTCTTAATTCCAATAATTAAACTAATATATTGAAATACACCATTATACATATCAAAAGATTAAAGAAATACATATTCACAATTAATCAATGTTCATTGTTCCAAAAAAATAAAAAAGAAATCCATTTGTCAAAAACACTATAATTTCCTAGCACTCCTCTTGAACAATTCATCAATGTGCAATTATCATTCAATTTAAGAAGCTAGCGCTCCTCACTCCAATACGTCGATCTTCACATTGTTGACATTCAATTTTTTCGACAGTTTTCCCACCTCATTGTCCATGGTAGACATTAAGTTATGCAAAATCCAAGTAATTAGCTGCATCACACTGTGAGATATAAATTTGTAATTGGCATATTTCGGTGATCAAAACTTGATTGATCGAGTTGAAATTTTTAATTTATTCTTTGTATCGATCATCGACTACTACGAGCTGATATTCAAAGTGCATGGATGCAGACAAATCAGTTAGAACACCATATAGTACAGGTAAGTATGGTGAGGACACTCTGCACTTTTTAGTTCCGAGCCTATTTTGAAAAACCAGGGTTTAAATGCAAAATTTAGGGTTTTTCAAAGTAGGACCGGTCCCCAATTTTTAGGACCGGTCTAACTTTTCTCGGCAGTTTAGGTTTCTACAGGTTTTACAAAAGTTCCACCGGTCTTATTTATTTGGCACCGGTCCCACTTAGCCTGTTCCAAATAGGAAATAGATTTTGACAGAAATCCTGATTCCTATTGGGTTTGAAACTTCTAGGAAAGTTATATTTTGGTAATTAACTCCTTTTCCAAGTAGAATTAGAACTTCCTTGCCTATATATATGTATTCATATTTTCTCTACAAAGGAGGCCCTGGAATATTATTTTTAAAGAGAGAAAGTATATACATAATAATTAGGGTTTATATATTTTTAAGAACACACATCCATACTACACGAGTGATTTTTAGGATAGTGTTCTACTTCTGATTAGCTGCTCAGAGACTATGTCAAATCGATTTGCTGATCAGAACATTGGATTGAAGGTTTTTCGCTTGCTTGCTAGCTGAGGAAGAAATATGACCAGATTGCACTACGAAGGGAACAAAATACTTGCTGAGTATTTTTGTTCTTCCAGCAACTTTTTAGTAAGGGTGGTGACGTTAGCCGAAAGTCTGTAGCAGTTGGACGTGTTGTCGCAATCAGAAGCCTGAGATGTTCCACATCAGATCCTTGACAGAGTGAAGAGGGGTGTGAGACTGAGATAGAGTCTGTTGTACTTTACTTCATCATAGTGAATTGGTTTCCTGAGGTGTGTCGCCTCCCTCTGGTTTTTTCCGCCTTGGGTTTCCACGTGTATCTGATGCATTCTTTTCTTTACTTATACTTTATTTAATTGCTTGCTTTAATTGTTTGATTAATTGGACTTAAAACTGAATTAATTAAAAATTAAGCAAATGAGCAAGTGATCCTATTCACCCCCCCTTTAAAATATTTTTTGCAACCGCTTTCGCACCGCGCAACTCACACACACAAGTCTCAATTTCAGTATGCTAATAATGCCAAGAACTTGAAGGAAAAAAATTAAAGAAAAAAAATAGTAAAGTAAACAAATGACCAAATAGAACCAACTCAAGTGGAGAAAGAAACAAAGTCATAGATAGAAACTAAGTCGACAATCCAGCGATCACACTATTCATAGTTCAAAATTGGTGAATCATGATTGTCATTTAAAAAGAGTTCAAGTAACTAACCATGAGGTGTTGGTACAAAAGATAGACCCTTCTGGTAAAATTGATGACTTGACAAATTATATGAGTCCTCACTAGATGTGGTCACACAATGCCTTGGTTAAATCTACCACTGTCATAAGACACACTTCTTACATGGTTGAAAAAAATTTCAAGATTGCCTTTGACACCTCTAACTTAAAATTTGTGAAGAAAAAAATTCTAATGTATCTTTCATCTATGTAGGATGCTAAAAAACCCGGTAACAAACTAACCTAACCTTTGGCGGTATTCTAGGTTATACCTATCACCATACAAGTATACCGGAAAACATAAATAATCAGACTATATTTTCATTGCATCAAGAATTCATCTGGCCTAATTGATTTATTAATGGTGTGACCAACTTTTGATGTCCAAGACAAACGATAAAACTCAAAGTTTACATCGAGACTTAATTACTCTACCTAAACCTCATCTAAAGTCACTTATCTCACCATGATTAAGTCCATTATGTTAATTCACACATTTAAGTGGGATTAATCATTAGACATTAGATTATTTATTGCATCAAGTTCATTATTTTAGCATAAAGTGCAGCAAATTACCAAACATAAAAGAAACTCAAACACATCACCAATAAATTCACACAACATTATCCAACAAGTACACCAGTACCCATTCTCTTTTAATAACAACTAAAACACATTAGAATGACTATTTGAATCATTATAATGAGATGCTTAGAGTGTTAATCAAATCTGTTACTGATTATGAATCTTGGTTTGAGTGGGATGGTAGTGGTAATAATGCCAAAGATTAGGTTTAGTAGTCCCAATGGACTTAAAATTGTAAAGACTTAGTAGGGCCTTTTTTCACATGATCTGAGTTTAGATGAGCAGTAAAACATTACTAGATATAGGATTACAAGCTTGGATGCTTTGTGCAAGCCCATGGAAATGATGTTTATGGCTGTCATTATATATATACAATATTTTGTGTCCTAGAAATAAATAAAAAAAATTTTGCAAGTAGATTTGTGCCTATTCAATCAATTAAACTTCTTGGTTTGTATCTCCTCAAAAAAATAAATTATAAGGATCCCTATGGTAGAGCAGTTGATCCAATATTACACTTCACAAGGTGTTCAGGGGATGTAATTTTTTTCACATTTGTATTGAAGTAGTGTCAAAACACACTATTATTAATCCAACTGGAATATGAATTTTACTAGCTTTGCTGAAGTAATAAACACTGCGAAACCTATATGTTATTCCACAAGTATCATATATCTTCCAACATCTAAGCTATTGTAAGTTCTAAACCTCATCCTCACTGCATGCTTAAAAGAACAAAGGACTTATACCATGAAAAAATATTTTCTACTTTGCCTAAAATACCAACTTCTCCTAATACAATGAGTACAAAGTGAATTATCTGCCTACTAATTTTTATTAACCCTGAAGAAATCAATAGAATGCATCTTTAGGCACAAACAGGAAAGCCAAGCAATCCACATCTTTGACAAGACTAATTCATGCCTAGTTTCAAAGGTGAGAGATCATTGTTGTAATGTAAGGTAATGATATTAACCAAAGCTATCAAGCAAAAAGTGCTGGTAGTGGCATAATAAGTTTCACCATTATAAACATGGTATCTAGCAATTTCTATCTAGCTATTTGAAGCAAGGTTGTCAAGATCAGGTAGGATCGATGTGGGAAAAAACTTAAAAATAAAGCCTAAACAAATAGAAAAATAGAACATAGAGAGAAAAGTTCAATTTAGTTACCTAATTGTCTAAGCAATTTAGTTGAAATATTACTTTTTGGTTCAAATAAAGAACACAACAGAGATGGAAAGAACAACAGAAAATAATAAGTCTCTCTTTGTTTTTGTTTTAGAATAGAAGCAAATTATATAATAGACAAATCTTCCTAATGATCTTCCTAAATGAATATAACTGATAGGATGCGGAGCATATATGCAAAAGTGACCTGACTCGGAGTGTTCCAGACTACATCTAAGGTGGCTTGGTTTGCATTGTGTAAGCGTAGAAAAGATTATGTCAATGAATAAGAACCATAGCACAAAACTAAATAACTTATAGGTCATTCAAGTGGATAATCTGGAGGCAGAAAAATGTCAAAAAAGAAAAGTCCATCATGGTATGGAGTTCTAGATGCTCCTATGATGGCTGCCCGCAACAAATCCATCTTTTCCTCGTAGAGATGGACATAAATTATTTCTGTTCATTTTACAAAATAGGCCCAATTAACAATAGCTCACAAAGTTTGGATTGTCAAGATCCACTAAATAATAGATACTTGTTTCACTTTTAAAAAAATAACATTTCATATATAGAATTTATCATTGAGTGGTAATTTTTACTCGACTGCTTCATATATTGCAATTATTTATGTACCTTTAGCTTTTGCATATCAAAACCACACAAGAGCCTCCTTTTCAGCCTTGCATTTTCTATTATAAAATAAATTTTGTTTTATTTTTTTATAAGTATTTATAATTCATTTTCTCAAGTTTGATAGAGATTGATGAGTCTTATAAGTATTCCATTAGTGAGGCTAATAGAGATTGGTTCAAGAGGCTTTCTTTGGAGGAATGGTGGAGGGCCCCGATGTCATGTCATGGGAACAATGCAACTTTATCAGATGGAATCATTATAGCATTCTTTTAGCAGTATTAGGATGTGGTGAAGGAGGATACTATGGCAATGTTCTATTCTTTATTTGAGTAGGAGATTTTTGAGAGGAACTTGAATGCTCCTTGTAGTAACCCTTGTGGACGGGTGTGAGAGGGCGGGTGCAAAGACAGACACTGGACTAAGCTACCACACTGACAGAGTACAAGGTGCTCAATCCCACATCGCCTAGGTGTGGAAAAGGGGATGTGCTTATATGTAGTATGTTCTCTTTAAATGGTATGAGGCCTTTCGGGGTAAGACCCAAGAGCAAAACCGTGCGGGCTCAGGCCCAAAGCGGACAATATCATATCATGTGTTGGAGTAGGGTATTATAGTTGGTATCAAAGCCTGAACCCAGCTGGAAGTGTGCCGACGAGGGCATCGAGCCTCGTAGGGGGGTGGATTGTAGTAACCCTTGTGGATGGGTGTGAGTGGGCGGGTGTAAAGACAGACACTGGGCTGAGCTACTACACTGACAGGGTACAGGGTGCTCAATCCCACATCTTCTGGGTGTGAAAAAGGGGATGTGCTTATATGTAGTATGTTCTCTTCAAATGGTATGAGGCCTTTTGGGGTAAGACCTAAGAGCAACACCGTGCGGGCTCAGGCCCAAAGCGGACAATATCATACCATGTGTTGGAGCGGGGTATTACACTTCTTTTATTGCATTTATTGTTAAGAAAAAGGGGTTGGGAGTTAGATGATAAGGACTTTTGACTAGTTAGCATGGTGAGTAGTAATTACAAGCTATTGGCAAAGGTACCGTCCTTGAGGCTTCAAAGGGTGCTAGGAGGAGTTGTTTCAATGATCTAAAATGTTAGCAGGAGACAAGTATTGATGCAGTGTTCATAGCTAATTAATGTGTGGTCAGGGAGTTGGAGTGTCCTCTTTTCCTTGTTTGGATGTGCTTGGGTTATGCTTGAGACATCAGGGACTTGTTCAGAAATTGCAGAGGAAGATCTCCGATGCGAAAAATTAAGGTGTGAGATCCAGCTCTCTTTATTTGATATAGAATATTTGGATAAAAATGAATGGAAGGGTTTATGAAGGGGAGTAGGTCCGTGTTCATAGGTTGAAACAGATTATTCTGAGATCATGAAGGTGCTATTACCACAATAATAAAAAGATCCAACCAGAAGGGAACTGTTACAGTGTCACTTTCATTCTTACAATACCCTAGATTAGGGTTCTATTTCATTCACGTTTTTCTATTATTATAGTTTATGCTATAATAATATGAATGAAATGAGGCCTCTAAGAAAGCATTTGCATTTGTGCCTTGGAAAGACTCCATTCCTCTTGAAGGTTTGTGCAAAATTCCAATATAGTGGGAATCTGATTCTAGGATTGGTCAAGCCCTCTCAGGCAATTTACAATTGATTCAAAGAGATTCTGGAGCCAAAGAGAGGTTCATTTTTCTATCCTCTGCATTTAATATAAATCAATTCCTTGATACATTTGCCTATTTAACATGAAATTTAAGTGAGAACCTACTAATATAGCACAAATCCACTATCTGCAATCAGGTAGTTAGTGGAGAATAGGATGAACACTGAAGATTGCCACTAAAGTGGCAAAAATATTAAGAGAAACACAAATCCAAAGAATATCAGTGAATATAATTAAAACTGCAAAAGTAAAATACTTCTCCAGCAAAGCACATTAAAATGAAAAAGTACTATAACAAATATTTAAAACTTGTGTGTGGAACTTATATGTATACCTTATTAATAAGAATTTTTTCAGAAAACTTTAGTGCTTCAGCTTCTTCCTTTGATTGGCTGGCCTTAATTTTGCTTTTCACCACCTCCAACTCTAAATAAGACATTACTAAGAAGTATGGTTGATAGTTCTGGAACATGTGGCATTTCTTGGATGTGTCCATAATTTAAAATAAAATTCTTAATTTCAGAGATATGGTTGACAGTTCTTGAACATGTGCTAAGAATGTGATCAATGAAGCTTGAAAGTTGAAAAGGGCTTTCTTTTAACATGGAAACAAAGTACAATTGTTAGAAATATCATACAAAAGGTTCACATAAAATTTATACAAGTTTGATCACATTTAGAAAATAAAAAAGAAAAGGAATTTTCTTATTTAAGGAGTGGATATAGGAATAGGAGAGGTCATCAATTTGTGTTCATATATATATATATATATATATATATATATATATATATAAATTTCTACATACATACAGAAAGAAACACATACAGATATACATATCGTCTTATGTTATGGTTTTGTCTGTGCGACATGCTGACATGTGATTAAAGTTATATGAATACTGAATTACAAATTTCATAGTACAATTGTAAAATTTATTTATTGTATATAATAAAATATTTAGTTAAAAAATATGTATTTTATTGTTGCGACCTACTGTGTCAGTGTCCTACTTTTTAAAAAATTGCCACATCAATTTCAGTGTGATGTCCGTATCCCATGTTTGAATCCATGCTTCTTAGGGACCCATTGTAAATAGTCTGTAAGCTGAGTTGGAATGGAATGAATCTAACTAACTATCAGGTTGCAAGAAGTCTAACTTGATAGTCATCATTGGTAGCCCTGGAAAAAAGAATATATATATATCACAATATCTACATAAATATTGGGTGTCATGTGATCAGTGCAGATTCTTCAGAACTAATGCCACAATATGAATACTAGTTAATAGATATGCAAAATAATAAGGCTTAGAATGTGACCAATCACTGGAGATGCTTGCCAAAACTGCTATACATGCAACTCTTAACACTTCATGATCATTTAATCTCAGCTTTCCTAGAAACCATAACAAACTTCACCAAAGACACTCAAATGAGAAAATAACACAAAATCTCATATCACCTCATGAAACAAAACATTGATTTGTCTCATGTCCTTTTTTGCGAATTCCAAGAAAACCTATGAATAAGTAAACGAATTATAAAATAGAGTTCAAAGACAAATAACATAGCTTTTATCTTTACAACATTTCTATCAATGTTCAAAAATTGAAAGGAATTACAACAAATATTAGGTCCAAGCCCCCCTCAAAGTTTTTCCAAATTATTTTGAAAATGGCAGTCCAGCTACACCAAGCCACTCATTAAACCTTAAAAGTAATCTTTTGCATTTAAGAAACACCCAGCAATGTTGATGTTAATTGCTTTTAGAGCAATACACACATGCAAATATCTACATTTGTTACAATGCAGCCAGACATGATTGGTGGAACTGATCCTTGCTAGAGTAAAGAAAATCTATAGTAACAATAGTATGAAGTAGCTTAGAAAGATGTACCTGTTGCATGCGCTTCACAGGTAGCTCAGATAGAACGTCATTCTTCAGTTTGTGGATCATCAATGTTGTATTCATCAAGTTGTGAAGCTCTTCATGATTGCTTGCACCTTGATACATTCCAAATACGCCCTGTAATATATCACTATAAGTAACAAAATCATTCACTATCTAGTGTAATAACCACAATATTAGATATCAAAATAGACTTTTACTGGAATGGTAATTCAAACTTATATCTTTGCAATATTGGTTACCATATTCATGACCATTCTTATATACACCAGGATACAAAGCTTCCAGCTGTCAAGTAGACATAGTTTAGTATACATGAGTATATCATAATCTGCACATATATTGAGGCATGCATAGCCAACCAATAGATTCTAAACTAACATTCAGAAGTACCTATTTGTATAACTCAATTGGTCGCGATAAAGTTGGAGTTCCACTTAGTAAAATTACATATATGTCTACCCCCACTAATACACACATTCAATGACAAATGACAAATAAAAACTGATACACATCAACCTAACCAAAATTGATAGCAAAAATGAACCCGAAATGCCCAAACTGCAAGCCAATCGTGCGCCTGTATATATATATAGATCTACCCACAAACATACATGAATTTTGAGAATCTGGGTAGCAAATCACAAGCAAGCATATACAGTCATGGGCCAAACAAGAATTAGTATAAAAAATTGAACATAAATCTGTAACAGAAAAAACAGTAACCAAAACAATAGTTTTGAAAAATCCCCAAAATATATAAAAGAAAAAAATTGACCTTCTAGTTGCGATCCAAAACAGTTGATGAAGCTTGCTAGAACTCGGAATCAACTCTAAATGATCCAAATCGGTTGATGAAACTTGCTACAACTTGAAATTGACTCTAAATGAACCCAAAATCGATTGTAAAGGTCGATGAGTAATGTAGATTAGGGCTTTGGTGAGAAGAAATTGGATTAGAGTGGACAAAGAATAAAATCACATTATATAATGGACAAAGCCTCCTATTGATCTTTTTAAATGAATATAACTGATAGAATGTAAAGTATATATGCACAAGAATATCATAAGAAAACTTCCTCAATACTGCCACTTGCATTTAACTTGCATTACTCCTCATTACCAAGTTTATATAGAAGCACATCATTCAATTCAGATTAATTCAGAAGAATAATATTTTCATTTTCACTTATCGAGCATTCATCACTAATTAAAATCATTTTACTGACAATAGTGAGTAACAAGAGAATTAGTGGATTCTTTAGTAGTTTATCAAGGTAAGCCAAACTTGTAATTAATTGGATTCTAACAAGAGCCCTTCTTAGTGGTTATCATTCTTGTTGTAGGTAGAATACACTCTACCCAAAAGTTGTTTAAACACTTAACTATTACAAGTTAAACAATTAATGTAGGTAATTAATCAAAATTTTATGCCTTTATTCTACTTGAAATTCATGGCTTCATTAACCTGGACAATTTAATTGGATGACCGAAATGAATTAACAAAATATATCCAAATAGGTTCAGTAGACAAGCAGAGAAAGTAAATCAAGTTTTGAGAAATTTTTTATAGAGTGTTCCTGACTTGGCAATTACTACAACAAGGTGGCTTGGTTCACATTGTGCAAGCCTAGAAAAGATGGCGGACTGGGATTGTAGATGATAAGAATGGAACAAAATCAATTAACAAATGGAAATGCAAGGAAATAAAAGATGCAAGACTCGATCACATGTTTATTGTTTAAATTAGTTAACCATGATTAAAGATCTCTTTAAGAATATAGAATTAATAAGATAATAAAACAGTTTTGGTCAATGATGGTTCCTCTCAGTAGTGGCATGATTAGACTCAAATAGATATTAACATCTAATATAATTTTCACATACTACATAGTGATTATTCTGAGACCTCAACAAGAATGCCACTATTTTTTTTTCTCTTCAAAAAGTTCAAGAAATAAACCATATGCAAATTAAAATAAAAATTTATAATATGTGATTTGAAATAAATAATAGCATATTGTGAATAACAAATATACATATAATAAAAGTCCCACAACATTATGGACATCACTCTTAGTTAATGCCTTAAGTGATTAGTTGGTGGCCTAACTAGCTCATTTATTATTTTAGCAACTTACTTTAAATACCGTTCTCTGATCTCTTTTAAATGTAAGTAACTCATTCGAAATTATATCATAAATTATATGCCAACATTTCAGAGCGCATGAGTCAACCAAATGTGATTTAGAGAGAAACTGAAGAAATAAAGTGTGTTTGTCTATTCAAATACATTAAATGCATTTGATGAGTGACCTATAATTCATTTGTGATAGGCAAATCAATGAATTGTCCTTTAACATGTATTAAACCTGGTTCCTTATGGAAACGAGGGGACCCGGTCAAATCAAGTTGTTCCCAAATAAGTGAATTTGTTGTTTGGTCAAATGTCTATGCCCTACTATTGATGATGTGTTCACAATATTAAATTCAACCTTAAAGAAATCATAATAATAAACTAATTGAAAACACTTGACTGTCTTCTTCTTGAATAATATCTAATTCCCATTAATATTTATCTATGTTTACATGCATATAAATGTATACATATGTGCATGTATAGATGATGGATTTTGTTTGAATGAATAGAGACAACTTATGGTACTTCATTATCTTTGTGACAATCCAAATGAGGTGATATTCCAAACAACCATATCATTAACTATTTAACTGTGAATCTCAAGGTTTTGGTAGCATCATCCAAATTTTTGTATACTTTATTTGGTATTTGGAACCATACCATTAAATAATAAGGTATAAAATATTGTATCAAACAAATGTTAATATTAGTAGAGGAATTTTGAAGAAACTAATAAGGAAAAAGGATAGATTGACAGAATAATTAAGGCGGCCAGATTAAACTTCTCTTTCAATTTTTGGACATAACACTGACACAGTAAATAGTTTCTCATGAATTGAAAGACCAACATTTCAACACAACTAAATTTCAATAGAACAAAGTTTTTAACTATAATTGTGAAAGCTCAAATAGTTCCTAATTAAAAGAAGGAAAACCTAGCCCAACAAAACCAGTAAATTCTGTCTAGAAGATACATTCACCAGTGGACCTCATAAGCATATTATTGATTATGATCCATTGTAGGTCAATTCATAAAAGCATCATTTCATGTTTATATAAATTCTATTTTCTTCATTTCAACCCCATGTTTATATGAACAACTTGAAAGAATGCAAAATGTTGAAAAGCTGTAGTGATATTGAGAAATTTTCCGATATAGATATGAATTTTTTCTCCAGATAATGAAAATATGAGTTAAACTACTCCAAAAGAATCATATTGCTTCACAAAAACTTTCAATTGAACTGATAAAAATCATACCTTTTCACAAAAGATGTCAGAAGTAGTGTCCTCAGGTCCATTCAAGAGACTAGTAAAGTTCTTAACTTGTTCCCTATTGCATATACATCCATCCATGAAGAAACAAATATAAGGTTATTTTATTGAATTGAAAGGGCAATCCATTGGCAACAAGATGAACAACAAAAAATAACACGATTATAATAATAATTTTGTTCTTTATTTTTTTCTTTATGAATTTTCTTTTTTGATTTAAACTTTTAATTAATATAAGCCTTGAGTTGTGTTCCAAAGCGACGTGGAAAATCATTCTAAAGAACTTAGTGATGTTACACTTTAATTGAAATGTTGCTCTTTTAAATTATAAATCTCTTATAAATAGAAATATAAAAGGAAAAATAAAACCATATAGCATAGATGGGCAGGAAAGGTTTACTAGATATGGGATTACAAGCTTGGGTGCTTGGTCCAAAACCATGGATAAGAATAAGTAGTTGTCACAGGAGTATGCTAGAACACTAACAATAAATTACAATCATACTTAAGATAGTAAGCATAGGTTGGTTATCATCTAGTAAAATTTGAAAGTAAATAGTAAACAATAAAGATGGAAGTGAAGGGATAAATTAGAGAAACAACTTTACTCCACACCCTTCTGGCTTTTTGAGTGAGATTTTTTCTACCTAACCTACAGGTCTAAACCCAAAACTATTTTTTCTAATAAAGAAACATGCTAGAGAATCATTGTGATTTTATTCAGGTTTCCTTAACTAAATATTAATTCAAGACAATCTTATTAAAAAAAAGATTAAGTGGCTAAAAAAAATTATGTTCCTCAACTAAATATAATTTTTTTAAAAATTTTCTGAACTAAATATTATGTTCTTCTAATTAGCCTCTTTTACTCCATTCTTAAACAAAAAAAAGGATTGATGATACTACAAATACACAATGTAATCCTTGATGGTTGAAATCTATGCTTCCAAAAGGAGTAGGAATCTGAACTTCGAGATCAACCATGTAGTTTTTCTTACAAGAAACTATTGTATTAAACTTGATGCAATTGCAGAAGAGTTGGACGTAGTAACAAGAAGCGATTAGTAACACAATTTCTTTTCTAAATATCAACAAAAGGCACCCAAGTTAAACTAAACTCTAATAACAAATTCTTGTATATCTCTATTGTAAAAGACAAAGAAGAAGCAAAACAAAATTACCCCAAAAAAAGGAAAAAAAAATTAGAGAATTATATTTAAAGAAAAAAGGAAAAAAAAAAGGTACCAGTAACAATCAAATACATGTCTCACACAAGTTTCAAACTAATGCTAATGAAAGATCATCAACCAACTAAAAAACATTTCTCTGTTTCCTGCGCATATAAGATGGAAAACAATTACAAAAAAAGTAATGGTTTGATAATTTAATCCCTTAATATCAACCTTGCTATTTATATCCTAAAAATTTCTAATATTGTAGCCTCACTTAGGATGGGAATAACAGAACATACATGCCATTGAATAACATACCATATTGTCAACGATTAAGGTGACCATAATTCATCCTATATTGTTGATTTCAAACTTTCTTTAAAATGACATAATTGAAGATTCTAAAACATATTTATTGAGATACTTTTCATTAACGCAAACGAACCCATTAAGCTAATATTACTATACATCCAAATGCCATGTAAAAAATGAATGGGACCATTCAAATTCAATAGACAAGCAAAAAATATTTTCAATGAATTGTTTTTACATGCCAGAAAATAGCCGATATTTGATTATTAAAAAATAAAAAGACCAATCATATGAATATTTGTTCACAAAAACAAGGAGATAGATAGAGAGAGTTTGGAAAGCATGATATTATCATGTAATGTTTCTCGTTGGGCATTTTTACAAGCAGGTGGTAGGACCAACAAACCTAAAAATATTTAAGACAACAATTGGTCACACACCCACTTCTTTAGCTTACAAAACCCTATACAAGCAAGAAAAATTGATATAAAATAGAGTAAGAAACCATGAAATTGATACTAGGCACCATAAAAATTAAAGTGCACATCAATTTAAGAGAGATTAAACTAGCTCATGGAATTGTACTATCATTTTCACTAAATTAACAGAGACAACAACATATGGCTATATGCAGAACACTTTTCATAGGCATGGTAGTAATTCAAAAATATTATTTACTCACCTAAAAAATATTTTTTGTTGACAGTTTTTTGAAAATGATTCTTTAGAAATTCAATTAGAAAAGAGGGCCTTAATTTATATAACTGTTTTTTGGTGGTTCTCTAAAAATTGAATACTTTCCAGAATCGTTTTTAGAAAATTGAACCCAACATGCCCCAAATCACCACAAAATTAGAAGCTCAATAAAAAATAATCTATGTTTGGTTTCTAAGAAAAAAACCCTAAGGAAATGTTTCCACTAAAGAGGGCTAATACAACTCTTTCACTTTTGTAAGTGCATCATTCATGAAAACAAAAAATAGCAGGAAATAGAATTTAAACCTTTTTCCATTTTAGTTTCCTTCCATTTCTCGGCAACCAAACAGAGAGCTGGTTTACCAAAAAAAGAAAAGAGAAAAAGAAAAGAAAAAAACTCTGACCTTGTTTAATTGTCGGATTGGAGAGAAGCATAGATTTGAAGGCGCTTGATATCGGGTTTGTGGTGTAAATGGATCAAAACTCTTTAAGAGAGTTATTGATTTCAGAATCAAGAACTGCATAGCCTCTGTCTCTCAACATCTCCATTTTATGACTATTGGTAACATAAAATAAATACATAGAGATAATACACACACAATGATAAATATATATACACAGAGAAAGATGGGGAATTTAAAGAAAATATGTAATACCTGAGCCTATGGTGCAAAATTTACAGTACATAAAAGTAATCGATATGTTATGAGATTGAGAATTGGTGGTTTTGATCGGAGTGAGAGATAGAACTCTGAGCAATTAGGACTTCGTATCTTTCATCTCGATCTGATGCCTTTCTTCGTGTCTTTCTTGTTGGTTGAACGGAGTGAGAGAGAGATTAGAGATTAGGGCTTTACATGATAGAGAGAGAATGCATAGATGAGGGATGGGATTAGAGCGAGAGAGTTCGCGTGAGTGAGAGAGAGCACATTAGGGCTTAGGGATTTAGAAAAGATTTTCGCCTAATAGGTTTCGCAGGATTGGCGAAAATAGGGGCGGAAATTTTTTATTTTTTTAGAGTAATAATAATAATTATTATTTTTACTTATTGACGGGAAGCAAGTCTGGCCATTACAGATTCTATTATTAACGAGGAAAATAGTACACCGTTAATGGTACAGTTACTATGGGATTTTAGTAGGAGTGCCGTGAAAGTCTTGTTATTACAGGTTCTATTATTAACGAGTGGCGTAGCATCCCGTTATTGTATAATTTCTACAGGCTTCTAGTAGGAGTGCCGTGAAAGCTCGACGCCTATGCAATAATGATGAGGGGTTGCCTATCTGCGTCGTGAAAATTGATCTTTCACGGCGTAAAACATGAGCATGTCGTGAATGTTTCGTCATAAATACCCACTTTTCTTGTAGTATTTTGAAGGATGAAAAGCAAATGCGACACCAAGCGAAGCCAACGTTGACAGTTGAGGATCTATGATGATGAAATAAAACTTGCACCATTCAATGCATTTATAAATTACTATTCTTCTACTCTTTTATGGTTAGAAACAATGAACGATTGGCCACAAAGTATAGTGTGTCTGTATATATATATATATATATATATATATATATATATATATATTACACACTGTAGGTAATGGGTTTCAATGACTAATAAAATAGGTATAAGAGGATGGTATCACACTACAATGTGAGGGACCCAAAGGGTGACCTGCTGATGAGAGAGAAGAAGTAGACCAAACTAAGGAAGTAATGGTGAAGGTAGGAAGCTTGTGCCTTTTTTTGATCCAAACTTAATGCACTATGACTATCTTTGTTCTTAATGACTTGAGAGTTCTGCCTTAAATGCTCAACTGATCTCCTCCCTATTTATAGCCTTTTGGTCTATACCCAAAAGATCTTAGATATTTTCCTTTCCTTCCTAAGATATATATGGTCATTCGTTTTATTTAGCTTGAAACACCCTAAGAGGTCAAGTTTCCTTGCATGTCCTTTTCCTTTCAGAGTGACAGAGGCGCATTAAATGGTTAATGCAAGACTTAACATCATAAAATGGCGGTAGTTAAGCATATAGTTGTGGCATTAAATGTGATAGCAAGAGTTCCTTGTTAGGCACGTGCTTTCACCATTCCCTAGATTGGGCCCACATGATGAGGCTCGTTCTAACTTCAAATCCACCATTCCAAAATCCTACCAAGGTTAATTTTTTTTACAACATAAGGGCCTTCCCACTTAGGTGTAGAGAGATTGTGCATGATGTATGTAGCAGTTTTGAGGACAAGATCGCCTACCTAAAACTCTTGAGGTCGTGGTGTTTTTGTCAAAAGCCCTTGCCAAGCACTATTGGTAGAGTTTGAAATATTGTCGTACCTTCTCTTGTCTTTCATCCAGTGCCTCAAGTTTGCCTTTTTTGTGATTATTGATTTCACTTCGAATAGCTAATTGTATGGAAGGAACTGCAATTTCAGGTAAGAGAACAACACCAGTTCTGAAGACAAGTGTGAATGAGGATTGACCTTTTGATCTCTTTTTCAAATTTCGGTAAGCCCATAGTGCGTGGGACTTATTCGACCCAATTCATAGGATTTTCATCAAGTGTGCAACTAAAGATCTTGAGGAGATTCTTGTTTGAAGCTTCCACCTGACTATTGCCTTGGGGGTGGTAGAGGTGTGATGTCCAAAGTTTTTGCTTTAGTACTTGGTTTTTCAATAATAATATCCACACGCAATAGAACGAATCCTTATAGGATATGACTATTTAGAGGTGTCAAACCACAATGGCTGCATAGTTTACGTTATTAAGTTCAAGATTGTTTCTGATTTAATTCAAAAGTAAGGTTTGATTGATGATTACACTAGATTGTGATAATTGAAATGAATTTGACTAGAGTACTACGAAAAATTTGCGTAGAAGCTTTTAGATGATGTTCGATAAGAGGTTGCAGAAGGTTCTTGAATAGCACAGACACCCTCGATTTCTTTGATAACAAGTTTAGAATCACCAAGAATACAGATCTTCAAAATGCCTTTATGGAGTGCTGCCAGAAAGCTACGGATGAGGGCCTCACATTCAATTTCATTGTTTGAACATGGGAAATTGAGTTTAAAAGACGTTGTTCTTCGAGCCCTTGCTGAAGTAAGCACTATGCCTGCTCCCCCACTAGTTCAAGTGAAGGAACCATCGAAAGACAACTGCCATTCTTGGGTGATATCTTCAACTGGGGCAAACTATCCTCGAGTGGCTCGTGCTCACCATTTAGGAAATGTGCAAGGAAGTTTGCTAAAGCCTGACTTTTGATGGCTTTTAGAAGTTGGCAGGAGATATCAAACTTGGCTAGCGAGAATAACCATCGAGCTGTTTTCCCAGAAAGAATAAGTTTGGAGAGTAGATATCGATAAAGGTAACACTTGGAAATGAGATGTACTTGATGTGCCAAGAAATAATGGCAAAATTTTTGAGCTATGAAAATTTGAACCAAGCATTACTTTTTAATGATGGAGTATCATAATTTAGCATCATGAATAACTTTGCTAATGTAGTGAACTAGGCGTATATGTCCTTCAAGATTTTGAACAAAGAGTGCATGACTGATCAAGTGGTGGAGATGATGCATGACAAGAGAGATTAAAACATTTTTGACACCAATGAAAGCCATTTAGTGCGCTGCTGTCCATTAGAATTTTACCTTGCCTCTGGTGAGAGTATTGAAGGTATGTTTGACTTTGGCTAATGCAGGAAAGAAATGTCGAAGGTATAAAGCATTTCCATGGAAACTCTTCAACTATTTAAAAGTGGTGGATGCGGGTATACCAAGTATTTTTTGTGCCTTAGCATGGCCAAGCTCGATTCCATGGCGATCTATTGTAAAACCTAAGAATTTTTCGTGGTTGACACTGAAGGTGCACTTCAATGGGTTCATATATAATTCTAACTCTCTGTATCTTTCAAAGACTTGTTAGAGATCTCGGATGTGCGAGGTTACTTGTCTTGTATTCCATGACTGTCATATTACTTTAGATCAAATCCAAGAATTCTTGTCTCAACGTATCCTTCACCATCACAGGGAAATATTTATCAAATAACAGTTATTTAAACTCATCCCAATCCATTGCTTCGGTGTCTAGGTAGGTCCCGATGAATTTGCACCAATAGTTCGCCTCGTCCATAAGGTGATGGGTGACTACTTTCACTCTCAAGTCCTCCTCTACCAAAAGTGCATAAAGAAGTTTAGTTATCTCATCTCTCTAATTTTCTACCACCATAGGGTCAAATCCGCCCGTGTACGAGGGTGGACTGTGCTTTTTAAAGTAACCCATGGCCAACATCATCCTACTAGGGCTCGCCCTAGGTTGTACTTGCACCTCCTCTTCAGAAGTCTCCCTTATGATTTGATGCATGGTGTCCACCATGTCTCGCATAAATTGAGCCCTGTCACTTGGCTCTCATGGGGCATTAGTGCCCCTACCTTGTGCTTTTCTCGATGACATCTTTTTATATAGATAACAAAAAGACACTTAAATCTAAAAGCACAAGCAATTAACTTTTATCATGCTTTCCTAATGCCATGCTAAATCATTATATAATTAGCATGTAATTCTAAACATGAAAGTACATAAACATGATCTACATAACAAGTCAAAATTTTCAAACCAAAGCACAAACTCATGCACACATGTGGTTTAACCCTAAACTATAGTCCAAATGTATTCAAACTCGTTGCTCTGATACCAAGTTATCACACTTGAAATCCAAGCACCGAAAATCACTTTCTTGGGCTCGAATCCCGAGTGTGATCCATTCATTAGTCCCTAGCGAACAATCCATAATCTCATTAACGCGGAATAATAATCATACATATATTTATAGATGTACATATAAATAGATCACAAATCATGCCAATGGGCCCCATCACTTAGGTTACATACTCATTGGTCCTATATTCAAATATAAAGAAATCTACTCTTCACTGACCAATTTTTGGTCGGCTGATGGCCTACGAACTTCTTCAGCCGGTTGGTCATTTCATCGGCTGGCTGAAGACCTTGTTTTGGTCAGTTGAAGGTCCTTTTTGGCCAGCCGAAATGATGTTTCAGCTAAACCCAAATTTTCTTAACTCACTAGAATACAATTACAAAATTAGCCGATTCGCAGATAAGGTTCATCAGACGACCGATGGCACCCAGAACTTGATACTTTTCTATTTCAACCTCCTCTAAACCCACATGAACATTCCATTTCAATTATAGACCAAAAATCATCATTTTCCATATTCTAAAATCATTCATTCTCACATGAAAGAACATAAAAAAATCTTTATACATTCATCCATAATCCAATATATGTTGAAAATGGAAATATACATATCCTTAGAATAAAAAAAAGGAGAAATTAATGGGGAACAACATCCAAAATAGGAATTTTATATTTTCCTAATACTAACATTCATTGTTCTACCTCATTAATCTAACTTCTCTAAGGATGCCCCAAACATAGCATACATAGATAAAAGCATACAAAAATCCAAAAGGGTGTCCGGTGCTCCTAACATAGCACTTCTGAGCATCTTGCATAGTCAGTGCCTTATCTATAAAAATGCTTGGGGGAAGAGGGTGAGCGAAAATTTGCCCAGTAGAGATGCTTAGCCCGACTTTACAATGACTCAGACAACCATGCATGAATGCAACATTTTATATTACTCAACTACATGACATGCTCCTAATGCTCATATTAGTAATGTTATTTTCATGGTACATATATACAATTCTTTGCAACCCAACTAGTATTTATATACATAGCATACACATTAACGAATCCAATATAATGAACACAACCACAATTCAATTACTTCTATCGAGCTCATATGCACATCTAAAACTCAATAATCACATAATGTTCAAAATCAACCAAATGGGGAGTTATGGACTACGAAAAACTACAGTAAGTACCTTGAAGGCCAAATAATCTTCTTACACTTTACGGGTTACTAACTCGACGGTAGTGACATCTGTTTGGCCAAGTTTTGGGCCTTTCACCCCAGGGCTCCGGGCCTTTCTTGCTTCTTACGACTTTTCCCAAAATCATCAATCATCACGTAGACTTACAATTTTATCAAATACCAATATAACTAAAATTTTACAAAATTTTCACAAAAGCTATAAAAGCTATCAACCACATATTACCGAGTCAAAACCATATACACAACGATGTAATCTCATTCGACCTCAATATATTTAAAATCATGCAATTTCATCTAAAATCTATATTTTATGCCTTCTATTAAACACATGGGGTACAACATACATATAGTGTTCATATAGACATGAAATAGTCTTGAAACAACTAAGCATGTTTTCAAGCTTCAATTACATCTTGTCCAAATCATATTCCAACTAATTCTCACATTTTGACAATCAATATCACATATCTCACATATATATAGTCTTCAAAGAGAACACATCAAACACATATGTTTCAAAAACAAGTAGAAGGCATACATTCATACTTTAAACATAATGTAACATGTGAGAGACTCTAAACTGAAAGATAAGATTTATCTTATACAACCAAACATGTTAAAATTCTAACATCTCACCTAAGTGACCTATAGAATCAAAGGGGAGAATAAATACACATCCTTACCTCAAATCCAAGCCAAAGAACACAAAACCCTAGAATCACCCAAGCCTCAACCTTCACCAAACTTGACTTTGAACTGATCAAATTGAAAAAGAATGAGAGTAGAGCAACTTTTCCTCTTAGAGCAAGCTTTAATTCCAATTTCTAAGCTTCCAAAATCAAGAGAGAATTTGAGAAGATGAAAAATAGAAAAGGGAGAGAGGGATGGCCGACCACTTGGAGAGAGAGAGAGAGAGAGAGAGTGTGTGTGTGTGTGTGTGTGTTGTGTGGTCCTTATGAGCTCATATACATGTATCTATATCTATCTTTGCAAGACCTTATAAGTTGGCCTCTCCCTCCTATTCTAATTACTCCTTGTTACTAATAAGTTCCTAGTAATTAAAAATTGGCACTCCCTCATTTCTCACAACTTCACTTAAGCCCTCAAACTTACACTTATACCCTCACGTCCCTTATAAGATCCCATAAGAACTTTTCGGGTTACGAGCATAAAACTTCTAGAAAAAATTTCAAATCACAAAGAATACATCTTGAATTATTTAATATGTTAACTCATCCCAAAGGAAATAAAATTTGAAAAATTTTATGAGGCTTTACACTTATGCTTATACATATCTTATATCTATACATTCATATATATTTGTATAAGACTTGCTGTAGACATTAAAAAATTACATGATGGACCCAAAATATAATTTGGACTTATCTTCAATTTAACCAACTTTGGAGTGTGGCCCAATGAGTCAAATAATTCCAGACCCATCACAAATAAATGTGTCATGGGCTACTCCAAATTATCTAAGAAGTCCAAGCCCACTAGAGAACGGGTCAAATGATAATTGATATATATGTATAAATATTTATCATCAAAGATAATTATATATATATATATATATATATATATTAATTGGATAATTATCATAAAAGATAATTGTCATCAAAGGTAATTATCAAGAGTAAAAGAAGTTACTAGTTTGCCCCTCCAAGAAATGTATAAATAGAGGTAGAGGGTGAAGGAAAATGGGGAGAAGAAGAAGACTCTCAAAGAACACTGAAGCTCTGCAGGATTTTTCACTCAAAATTTTAAAGCTCCAAAACATCTAAAACCCTAAAGGAGAAGAACAAAAAGCACAATATCCACGTGCCGTTCTTCACCAAAGTTTCAATCCAATTTAAGATTAGTCTCCAACAGCCTTTGAATCTAGATCACCAAGGAGATCGAATTAGAGGAATTTGTCTTTCTTTTGTAAAGATCTGCAAAGATTTGTAACTCATATTTTTTGAAATTAATAAATTTGACTTATTTGTTCACGTGTTTTGATCTTATTCTCAGACTTAAAATTTGTGTGTACAAATTTTTGGCACGCCTGGTGGGACCTTCTCTACCTCTTACTATTTCTCCTATGTCAAATCTTCAAGAACCTCGTTGTCAGAATCTATGACTTCCGGTAAGGTTTAGACAGAAGGCAAGCATACCACTAAGAACATCACGGTTGTGATGGACAGAGTCAATACCACCACAAAAAGTGGAAAGAAGGTTGCAACTTTGTCAAGTGGCATTAACATGCTTGCAAGACCAATGATGCAGAGCATAGCCAATGGATCTGTTCTCATCAAAAGCCATCAAAATGCAGTGACAGTCAACTCCACCAAATCTGTCAAAGTAAAAACCCAAACTTATACCACCTTTGCCTCTCTGGAGGCAAGGAAGAATGTTCCTACAACCTCAAATGTCCAACTTGTCTTACAAAAATCATTATCAAAAAACACCTTTGATCGCTCTTCAAATGCCTTCTTAGAGGGTCGTTTAATAATAAATCCGATCTTAAGTCTAGTATATCCAAGGCTACAGACTTTTTTTGGGTCTACCATCATGTTAGTCATTATGTTTAGCACTACCTTGTATGAAGATCAATTGGCAAGTATGACTCGTGCGATTGAGAGACTACAAAAGACTATCAAGGAACAAGATCTAAAAATTGCCTTACTAACGAGATGTTAGAATCGCATAACATTACTAAGTCAAGCAAATGCCAAGTTCCTGCTCTTAATTTAACATTAGAGATCACTCTAGTTGATAACCTGAATACCATATCCATTAGTACTTCAATGGCTAACCAATCTGTCTTTATTGCCTCTCTTTCTATCCAACAGTTTCAAGACATGATAGTGAATAACATACGAGAACAACATAGTGGTGTTCCTCAAAGTACTTGTCTATATTGAAAACCCTACATCAAAATAATTGATAGCTTAAAAATGCAAGTGGGATATCAACCACCAAAGTTCCAATAATTTGATGGAAGAGGCAATCCAAAACATGTTGTATACTTTGTGGAGACCTACAATAACACTGACATAGAAGGGGACCTTTTAGTTAAACAATTTATTCGTTCCCTTAAAAGGAATGCATTTGATTTGTACACGATCTCAAAGCTGGGAGTATTGACTAATGGGAGCAGTTGGAGCGAGAGTTTCTCAACCACTTCTATAATACTCACAGAATAGTAAACATGCTAGAACTCACAACACTAAACAAATGAAGGACGAGCTTGTGCTCGACTATATCAACCATTGGCAAGCTCTAAGTCTTGATTGTAAAGATCGTCTTTCTAAAATCTCAGTAGTCAAAATGTGTATACAAGGCATGCATTGGGAGTTTCTCTACAATCTACAAGAAATCAAGCCTCGTATATTTGAAAAGCTGGTTACTTGTGCCCATGATATGGAGCTTAGTATAACAAGTCGTGGTGCAAAGGCTTTTGCCTTTTCTAAAATGTCTGACAAAAGTCTTAAAGATGAATAGGTTGAGTCCAAAGAGGAAGAAAAAATATTTCCTAACTCGGACGATGAAATAGATACATCTTATGTTACAAGTGTTGTCTCTGAAGACTTGAATCAAGAAACACATCATGTTGCTTCAGTGACTTCATTTGAAAGTTCTCAATTACATAAGGCATTGAGTCAAGAAAACCTTAATAGAAGACCATCGTTGTTAGGAACATCAACTTTCAAGTACAAGAAATTTGAGACAACACGCTATAATTTGAATGAATAAATGTTTGAAATAAACTTTCAACAAAAAGTGAGTAGTCAGAAAGAAAAAAGAAAAATGAACAGACAGGGGGCAATCCTCTATACAAAGCTCATTCCCAACTTTCTCATATAAAATACCCTTAGCAAGGGGGCAAGATTCACGCCTTTCGTTTAAAAAGGCCTACACATTTTCTCAAACCTTAAAAATAAGAAAGCAGTCTCAAGAAAGGAACAAGAAAAATAAATGCATAACCAAAGTGACAAATCGTAAGGATTTGCATCAAAAAAGCATTGTAAAGGTAATTCTTTAAGTTATCCTCAAACTACTTCAAGTAGAAAGGATCAGAAGATTGTGCTCACATGGAGGCCAAAAAAGAAAGTTCAAGATGGGAATAGTCTTGCAAGAATCTTGCAAGAATCATTGCCCAGAAACACACGAGTGATGTGTCAGAGTCATTTTCTCGAACTGTCTCTAACAACTAGCAAAATGAATGTCTTAAACAAGAAAGTAAGGACCAAGAATAAAGTTGTCTCCAATTCCAAATAGAATGAGAAGTTGTGAAATCAAAAGACTGAAGGAAGGAAAAATGTGGGGACCAAATCCCGAAGATGCTGTTTGGATGGAATCTCATAGCGGAATGAAAGCATACTGGATAAGGTTCAATCCTCCTATATAGACCATGACGAATAAAATATCTCTTCCTTCTGGGTGGGGAGACGAGTTCGAAGGAGATGTTTCTTCTCAAATATAAGAAGTGTACAATGAAGAACAAAGCAAGAAGGAAATCTCCAAATTGGCACCGAGTTGGTTCACACTTTTCATCACAATCTTGGACTATCTTCTGAATCTTGCAAAGTTGAAGAATAATTAAAGCTATGGTACTCCCTGATATGAGCCTAAACTTTCAATAACACTCTATGACACGAGTTTAAACTATCTACAGAAAAAAACTCATTGACACGAGTATAAACTGTCTACAAACAAAACAAAAAAAAAACACTTATTGACACGAGTATAAATTGTCTGCCAAAAAAAATTGCTTATTAATACGAGTACAAACTGTCTACCAAAAAAAAAATATTACTCATTAACACGAGTATAAGCTATCTACTAAAAAAAAACTCGACAAGAGTCTAAATTATCTAATATATATATATAATTGTGAAGTGAACTACATGATGACTTGATCCCTAGTAGGGTACGTAGGCAGTTTAGAGCTTCGTTCTAAGTTCAGTCGACCCAACAAAAAAAAATTATTTTGGACTACCGCCAAGATATTGATGATGTATGCCTCACCGTGGTGACTTGGCTTACCGCCAAGATGTTAATAATGTCTGGCACACCGTGGTGACGACTTAGCTCACTGCCAAAATATGTTAAAAGGTGTTTGTCACATTGTGGTAACTTGACTTGTCGCTAAGATGTTGAAAGCACCCGTCGTGTCTCGTTAATTTGGCCTGTGTAGCAAAATGACCAACCAGTGGGGTTCCTACATTCAGTGTAGTTCCTTTCTCCATGACATCGTTCTCTCATTCTAAAATGGTTACTGTGTTTGCCTTGAAGCTTTTGAAGAGAACCATGATTAACAGAAGTCAAAGGTTATCTACCTGACAAAAAAAAAGTGTGAGAAATTTCAACACAAACAAAAAGGTATCCGAAAAGGACTAACAAATTTGTTCCGATGGAACTAAGTGTCCCTGAAGGGACGAATAATGTTTCAACAGAACTAAGTGACCCCGAAAGGATGAAAAGTGTTCCAAATGTACTAAGTGATATCAAAGGGATGAACGTGTTCCAAAAGAACTAAGTAACCCCGAAGGGATGATAAAGTGTTCCAACAGAACTAAGTGACTCCGAAGGGATGATAAAGTGTTCCAACAGAACTAAGTGACTCCGAAGGGACGATGAAGTGTTCCAAAGGAACTAAGTGACTCCAAAGGGATGAATAAATGGTATTCAAAACTCCATATTCTGAAAGAAGCAAATGGCTAATTTGACGTATTTTGAAAAGTTGTCCCCCATAGGAAAATGAATGAAAATCTGCAAGAATTGACAAAGAAATTGAAACTTGCAAGAAAAGAGTTGAGTGACTCACATCAAGTTATCTTCCATTGAATGTACGTTGTTTAAGAGACAACACAAAACTCGAGCAGAGCCCACAAGTAGAAGCTGATCTGAAAAAGAAAAAAAAAAGGTTAATAGCGATCACAGAAGACAAACTTGCTACTAAAAAAATAATAATAATAAAGAAAAATTTTGCTCACTACCAAGTTATCGTTGAAAAAAAATAAAAATAAAAGAAAGAAAAGAAGTGGAGGCTAATGCAGAGAAGACAAAGACAATCTGGGTTTGTGGTGATTGTGAAAAATGCCCAAATTTAACACATATAAAGTCCACGACTTTTCTGTGCAGTCATACTATTTGGGCCATAACTTTCAACTCGAGTATCAGATTATTATAAGCCTAGAGTTTCTAAAAATCTTATTTATAGAGAAAGAAATTTATATTTCACGAAGAAGCCCTAATTTTGACATTTATAGGGTAAAAATTGCGTGTTAAAATAGTCACAAAATTATGCATGAACATTACATCAGTTATGGTAATTTGACTATATCTATTAACTCCGTTATCAGAATTGAGCAAACTCAGCGGCTGTGAAAAACTAACTTGAAGCTCAAGATATTTGTATTTCATAAAAATTTCATTAATCACACTTATTCAATATCAAAATGGAATGCAAGTCAGAGAAAATATTTTTTTAGATTTTCTTCTCAACACTTTCCTGTTTTCTTTTACTTAGAGAACACCATAGAGGACTTCTATATAAGAGAAAGAGATAAGCAAAAAATTGGTTGATGAAACTTTGGGTGTTTGGTGGCACATACATGTAAACATGTTAAAGTTCTAAACATGTTAAAGTTTGACTCATTCCGGGTCCCACACCTGAAACCGAAAACATAAGGGAATTGTTTAACTCAATAAATGTACACTTAGGCAAATAACCATGATTAAACATAATTAAAAATAAAGAAATTTTTTTTTGAGGTTCTGCATGACATGTTTATTTTATGACAATTGTGCTTATGTGGAAGAAGTAAGTTTCTGCATGGACTCTTGGGGTAAAACTACTACCACCCACACCTTGAAAAATTCAAAGGAGAAAGACTATATATATAACCCTTTGCACTTCTAGGGTTAGGGCACAATCTACATTTTTGGAGATTTTAATGACAATGTGGTGGACCAGGTGCTCGTAAAGTGAACTTTTGGTGCTGGCCAACCAAATGACGAACATAATTATCTCTTGATTTGGGTGCATGTCCAAGTAGAGAGGTTTAGTGGAGATCTTCATGCCTTTGATAGAGCTTTTGGATGTCTCATCTTAGGGTTTCTCCATGGCTGATGAAGATATTATAGTGATAGCAGCAGAGAAGTGGTGGAGATCCTGTCAAAGGGTAATTTTAGAGTGATGGAGAAGGTTGTGAAGGGTAACTTTAATGGAGATTAAGGACCCAACTACCCGATTAAAAATGGGTTTAATATGTATATATATATATATTTATTTATTATTATAAATTTTTTATAACAGATGTCTAAATATTACTAGACCACATCACATGTAGGAGGAATCTCCTTCTAATATGGCTTTAGACAAGTATTGTCCTTTATATATTATAACTTTAGATAGTATATTTATATCGTATTATATATTATATTTATTAGATCAGATTATTATCGGACCAAATGATTCATAATGAAATTTGGCTTGTTTAGTTTGTGAGTTGCGCGGTGTGGAAGCGACTGCGAAAGTTAGATTTAAAACCTAGAGGGGGGTGATTATGTTTACTCACTTTTTGCTTAATCATTCAAATTATCCAATTAAAATTTTAAGCAACCCCATAAAGCTAGTAAATAAAATAAAGTGCAGTAAAGTAAAGAATGCACCAACTATACTTGGAAAATTCAGATTGAAAAAAAATCACTCGTGAGGCTTTGTAGTCCCAGAGAAGCAAATCCACTATCATTGAAGCAAAGTACAACAGACTCTGTCCTAAACTCACACCCACTCCACTATGACAAGAACTTGATGTAGAACACATCAGTCTTATAATTGCAACTTCCTCGTCCAACTTCTACAGATTCCTGGTTAACGTCAAAATCCTCTCAAAAGGGTAACTGGAAGAACACAAAAACTCTACAAGTATTCTATCCCCTTCATAGCTCGATCTTATTCTCCTTCCTAACCAACGAATAGTTGTAGAAGAAACCAATCCAGTAACTTGATCACTAAGAAATCTTCAATGCAGTCTTTGAACAGTTGATCAAGAAAATAGAGAAATCCTAAATCACTCAGTGAATATGTGTGTGGTCTCAAAAATATAAACAAAGAATTTGACAGAAAAATCTTTTGCTAGAAAAAATATCAATATTTTCTCTCTAGAATATGAATTTCTTGTCTGTGGAAAGCGTAATGAGAGAGAAACCATATGAGGTTTTTATAAAGATTAAAACCTCTAATTTTCTTAGAAAAATAAGTTGAAAATCAATAGGAAACAAGTCCCAACATTTTAAGAAAGTTCTGGGTGAAATCCGGGTCAAAACAGGACAAAAAAGGCAAAACTTCGTAGAGAAGACACCTTGGACTAGTCTAGCCTTGAATTTTAAGAATTTTACTCAAAAGTCCTTCTATTCAAGGTCAGAACCTTCCGGTTTAAAATATATGTTTTCTCACCACTCTACCTGGACTAGGGGGCTTTCATATGTGATCAACGATGTCCTCATGCACTCGGAACCATCTCAAAAATTCATTCGATTGAATCCTTGTTCAGACCATTGATGGCTTCTTCTGAAGATTCAAGTTTCATCTTTTGAAGAATGTTTGCATGGTTGGTGTAGAACTTTAGGCTCACTTTGAGAATTCAATTACATGATTGGTGAAAAGAATATAACTAAAAGAATACAACTCGATCATGTTTGGTTTTGACACCGAAGATTGTCAATTACAAAAATATACGTCACAATATCCCCCTTTGGCAATTTCATGACAAAATCAACCTAGACAATTATAATCTAACCACTGAAAAAAACAGATTATAATATGTCCCAAATACAAAGAAATATAACTTGAAGACCTCAGAGTATCATGACCAAGCTTTCAAACTTCATATGTAGTGTCTGCCAAAAATCTGTAAATTCTGCACATCATGCAAATGACACTACCTGAGAAAGCTTAATCAAGAAAAATATAATAATAACAAGTATTATAAAATCATCTCCAAAGTCCCCCTTAATCATATAACCAATGAAGTATATTATCTCCTCACATGTCTAAAAAAAAACATATATCGCCCCCTTTATCAAAGCACCTTTATAAGTCTCCCCATTTTTGGAACAAATTGATAAAGTAAAATAATGATAACAAGAGATAACTAAATCAACACATGATTAAGGGAGGTATAACCTCAAATCAAATATATCACATAAGTCTCAAAATTATGGAGTGTTACACATAAACATAGCAAAAAGAACATAGAAAGCATAGAACATATCATGTCTTAAGCAAATAAAAAACATAGAACAAAACAAGTTCAACCATCAAAGAACTAGACATAACATGTTTGAGCAATACACATAACCAACTACTCAAAGTCTAGCAAAATATAAACTCAATCTAAACCACCAAGACCTAATCCTCATCATCATCGTCATCATCATCATTATTACCATGAGCTTTAGAAATTCCAGGAATGGCTTTCCTAATCAATGCTTCAAGCTTTGAAAACTTCCTCTTCAAGTACTTTTCCAACCCCTTCATGGATTGATTGTATTGTCTAGCAGTCAAAGCACGATTAGAATCTAGAACTTAAAGTTCAGTAATAGGAGCATTGTCATCACTCTCATCCACAATCTCCTCCATAATATGATGTCTTGCAGCTTCTTTTTGAGCTATTTCCTTCATTTTGTTAGTGATTAAAGAGTTAACATTTGAAGCTGTGAACTTCCCTTTAGGCTTCATCACTAGAGCATTTGAAGGAATATAAACATTCTTTCCCTTGAGATTTTTTATCACAATCAAAAGAAAAGGCAGAGCATTGGTAGGCCTAGAATCATTTGTCTCTTGAATCATAGTCCTCAAAATAGTAGCCGACACATTAATTCTATTACCATTCACAATGTGATACAGGATCTCACCTCGATGTTGTGGCAAATCACCTTTATGATCATGAGGGTCAAGAGTATAGGAGACAGTAAAGTTCAATGCAGAGACATTGTCAGTGATGTAGGCACTTGGAATTTTATTCTCAAGCAATGGAGCATTCGGTTCACTTAACATCCTAATGATTTCTTCCATGTTTGGTCAGTTCTCTTCAGTACCTATATAAAGAAAAAATTATACCATTTTGTGTCTCTAGAACTCCAATAACCTAAAAAATTAATTTGTTGGTCACCTTGATTTCTGTCTTAAAACATTTCACCTTCATCCATAGCACACTGTCACAATAAGCAAGCACATTACTATAGAAGTAGGGAACCATGTCGGGAACATAATCCTTGCCTAGTTTAGCTAGTGAACCCCAACCATTGTTTCTAAAGTAGTGCACAAACTCCTAATGATAGCCTTGCTATATGCTATCCAAATCAATGCTTTGTTCGCACCTCATTGGTCTATAACCAACCACTTTGTTATAGTGATCAAAGATTCCTTCATCATCAAAACGATCCATTGTGAAACATTAACTCTTTATTAGAGAAACATTAAGTCTTTGTTGCCTAGAGCCACCAACCATTGCCATGATGAGAGAAATGTAAAATAGGAATGTGAGAGCCATTGGAGAATTTTCACAAACACTTGGTGTGTAAGCTTTGACAACACAAGCTTCAATGAAACTTTGTTAGTTCAATCTCCAAAAATTAACCCAAATTCTTCAAAGATTAATCCCATCCACCAATTCAACTCAAAATTAACCACAAATATCAACCAATATGATGCAATCTATCAAGCACAAAGTATGATGAGAGTTATGGCAAAATGAGGGGAAAAGAGAGAAAAAGGCACGCAAACTGAAAGTAAACATAATAAGAACACAATGCACACATGAACATAAAAAGACTTTTGGCCGAGCCTATGTTGACCAGTCCAGCTTATCCCTTGGACTGGTCTAGCTTGGTTCAATTGGTTTATTGACCAACTTTGACCACTTTTGCAATTTTTCCAAAAAAAAAATTGCCTAGAAATTCTTTAAAAATTCCTAAAAATCGTGAAAAAAAGGAAAATATTTTTGGGATTTTATTTATGTGAATAGAAAATATAACAATCATATAATCATTAAAACCAATTTCTCACATAAAATAATAATAAGTTCTAAATTTTTTCATTGAATTTAGTTTTTTTATTTCTAAGATGGTGGCTTTCACGCTTATGGGTAGCCAGTTATTTCTTCAAAACTTCTTTAAAAGATACCTCATTGGAGATTTACGTAAAGATCGGGTCCTATTTTGACTAGTCTCTATTTTAATCATCATTTTTTTTCTAATGGCATTTAAAATAATTTTTAGCATGTTTTAAATGTGGAAAAACTATTTGGGAAGAAGTTTAAGGGTTTTGGAAAGTTTTCGGAACGTTTGGGAGAATTTGAGAATTTTGGGTCAACGGGACCCGGGACGCAGTTCGGGTGGGCCCAGGATTTCAGAAATTTTTTGAAAAAATATTATTTTTGGTTTTGAATCAAATGAAATGTTTAAAGAGTAAAGAAAATGATTTCAAAGCCATAGTCATTTTTGAAGTCAAAAACGGAGCTTGGAAGGGTGCGTTAAGTGAACTGGGGGCATCTTGATCATTTTGTGCCTCAAGAAGAAATAATTATCTAGGAGATCAAATCTCAGCCATTTATAAAGCTAAAATATCTCTTTCTCACTCTCCCCATTCATCCTTCTCCATTCTTTCTACATTTCAGAAAGGTTAGGCTTTGATTTGAAAGTTCCCGAAGAAGGATAGACTGGTTTGAACCGAACAAAGTTGAATTTCAACAAGGTGGTAGTTGGACGAACCTTAGGATTTAGCTAAAGGAGGCTACAAGGTTGAGGTAGGGGTGTGAATCTCTTCCCTACTTTGATTCTATAAGTCATATAATTGTGACATGAAATTTTTATGAACCCATTTGTGTTGAGATTAATTCTAGATGGTGAAAAAGCATGATATCAAAGAATGGCGGTGATTAGGGTGTGGATGATTAACTTAAGTCACCTCTGATTTTTGGGAAACGAAAACTAGGGCGGGATAACATGGTATCAGAGCATGGTACTTTATAGAGGGTAAAGAGGGCCCATTGGGACTAATGGTCGGGTTAACCTCTGATTTCTCGGGAGTCGAGGGATCGAGGCATTACAAACTTGGTGGACATAGTATGGACCAGACCATCGTGACCTCAACTTCCCAGGAAACAATTAAAGACGAGAGTTATACAGAATAACATTCTATCCTGGGGAGAAATCTTTTCTCAGAATTTGTTTGTCATGTTCCAATTTGGTCTAATTTCCTCTAACTCATCGAGTTAAAGTGACCTACGCACTCTGACTTTATCATAGTTAAAATTTATGGCCTTGATCCGCCCAATAAGTACGATGTTCGAGTTCAATAGGCAAGTGACATGTTTTGCTATAGACCAAGTGATATGGAGACATTCGTATAGGAGTCTTATAAGTAGTACGATATGCCCACAAAGCATCTTGGAGGCGGAGACTCCAGTCCTTCCTTGTGGGGTTAACCATTTTTTTTAAGATATGTTTGATCTCCCTATTGGATACCTCAGCTTGACCATTGGTTTATGGGTGGTAAGATAGGGCCACCTTATGGGTGATCCCATATTTAGACATTAAGCTTGCAAAGACTTTGTTGCAAAAATGGGAACCATTATCACTAATTATGACTCAAGGTACACCAAATCTAAGCAAAATTAAGTTTTTCAAAAAATTTGCCACAACTCTATGGTCTGCTGTCTGGTGGCTAATGCTTCTACCCATTTGGACACATAATTAACAGCAAGAAGGATATAGATATACCCAAATGAGGAGGGAAAGGGTCCCATGAAGTCAATACCCTAAACATCAAAGATTTTGACAACTATAATTGATTGTTAGGGCCACTCATTAGACTTGGTAATCTTACTTAATAGTTGACATCTAGGACAACAGAGACAGTAGGTATGAGTATCCTTAAAAAGGGTGGGCCAATAAAATTCTGACTGCAAGATTTTTGCAGTGGTCCTTTTAGAGCTAAAATGGTCACCACATGCCTGATCATGACAAAAGGAAATGACAGACTCTTGGTCTTCCTTGGGGACACACTTACAGATGATCTGATCTAGACAATACTTAAATAAGTAGGGATCATCCCAAAAATATGTCTTAGCCTTTGCTAGGAATTTGTCTTTCTTTTGCTTAGACTAAGTGGAAGGGATTTGACTAATCACAATATAATTGACAATATTAGTATACCAAAGGGCATAAGATATATAAAAAGTTGCTCATCAAGAAAATAATCAGAGATGGGAAGGGAGTCACTAATAGAATCAATAATAAGATGGGATAAATGATCAACGACTACATTCTGAGCATTTCTTATTGCGGATCTCAAGGTCAAATTCTTAAAGGAATAAGATCTAGCATATCAACCTAGGTTTGGCATCTTGTTTGGAAATAAGATGTCGCAATTCTGCATGATTAGTATAAATGATGACCTTAGATCCGATTAAATAAGAGCAAAATTTGGCAAAAGAAAACACGACTGCGAACAACTTGTTCTCAGTGGTCGAGTAGTTAAGTTACGCGTCGTTCAAAGTCTTGCTAGCATATCAACTCAAAAGGTAGGTTCCAATCAGGTGGACGGATTATGGGTGCAGTGGTGAGGGCTAATTTTAATTACTCAAAAGCCGAGTGATAGACATTTGTAAACTCAAATGGTGCATTCTTAGCTAGAAGATGGGTCAAAGGTCGTGCTATCTTACTCAAATCTTTGATGAAACAGTTATAGAACCCATTATGACCTAGAAAAACTCGAATATCATGAATAGTTTTGGGGATAGGTAGATTTGAGATGAGGTTAACTTTTGCTTTATCTACCTCGATTCCCCCACTAGAAATAGTATGACCTAGGACAATTCCTTTCTTTACCATGAAGTGACATTTTTCCCAATTAATAACTAGGTTAGTGTCACGACAACATTGAAGCATTAGAGTAAGATGGATGGTGTAGGCATTGCTTAAAAGATGAACCAAAGACAGAGAAGTCATCCATGAAGATTTCTAAAAATTTGTCAACCATGTCGTAAAAGATACTTATCATGCACCTCTAAAATGTGGTAGGTGCATTGCATAACCTAAATGGCATGCAACGATAAGCAAATATGCCAAATAGACAGGTGAAAGTTATCTTGTCTTGGTCATCGGAGTGAACGCGAATCTGGTTATAGCCAGAGTAACCATCTAAAAAGTAATAGTACGCCTGACCAGCTAATTTCTCTAACATTTGGTTAACAAAAGGTAGAGAAAAATGATCCTTCCTAGTCACACTATTAAACTTCCTATAGTCTATGCAAACTTGCCATCCAGTTTGGACACGAGTAGGAACAAACTCATTATTATCATTAGCACCAACAGTGATGCCAGACTTCTTAGGGACAACTTGGATTGGACTTACCCACTGGCTATCAGAGATGGGATAGATGATATTGGTATCTAGAAGTTTGATAATTTCAGCACGAACAACTTCCTTTAAATTGGGGTTAAGTCTTCTCTGAGATTGTCGACATGTTTTAGCATCGTCCTCTAAGTGAATACGATGTTGGACTACGAAAGGACTAATACCTTTGATGTCATCAATAGACCAACTTATTGTTTCCTTATTCGCCCTAAGAACCTCCATTAGTTGGTTTTTCTGATCCTCGGTTAAATCAGAAGCTATCACCAAGAAAAAAGTTTTAGACTCACCTAGGTATAAATATTTTAAAGTCGCAGGTAGAGGCTTTAATTCGACCTTATGGAGTTTCTTGACATTTTTAGATGCTGTGACATTTGGTAAAGACAATGGTTTAAACTAGAACCTATATTTTGGTGTGTCAAAGATTGGAGTGGAATTTAGCAAGGCATCGACTTCACTAATATAGATATCCTTATCGAAATTAGCACTAAAATATGTTAAACACTGTTGGAGTGGATCCTCAAGGTAGGAATGCTCAAAAGTGTGTAAGGTCAACGACTTAATAAGACAAACATCTTCAAAGGAATCTGAGTCGGGGGGTTGTTTCATCAAACTAAACACATTGACTTCCACTTTCATGTTACCAAAGGTCAAGGTCATGTTACCATTCCTACAATTGATTAATGCATTAGCTGTAACTAAGAATGGTCAACCTAAAATGATTGAAATTTGTTTACCTTGAGTGGGTAGGGTATCTAGCACGATGAAATCTACAGGATAATAGAAATCAGCCACTTTAACAATTACATCATCAATTATACCCCTTGGAATCTTAACTGATAGATCAGCTAATTGAATTCTAACATCAATTTTTCTCAAATTATTCAACCATAACTCTTGGTAGACTGAATAAGGTAACAAGTTCACACTAGCACCTAGATCCAACAAAGCCTGATCTACAAAAAAATTTCTTATCCTACAAAGGATAGTCGGACTTCCGGGATCTTTATGTTTGACCACGGCTTGATTTTGTAGGAAATAAGAGCAATATTGGGCTATGAAGGCTTCCTTTGGGATATTAATTTTTCTCTTGACTAAGTCCTTGATGAACTTTGCATAAGAAGGGATTTGCTTAATGGCACTGAGAAATAGAATATTAATCTGGAGATGCTAAAAAATCTCTAAGATCTCACTGTATTGCGAATCCTTTTTATTATTGACTAGTCTAGAGGGAAACGGTGCAGGTGGAGCATATGGCTTAAGAGTGGTATTGTCAGTCTGGGGACCTTGGGCTTTCTTAGCGCTAGGAGAGTTGGATGGGGGAGACTTAAATGGTGCAGTCTCATCTTGGGTGGGTAGCTCAACCTTATTATCAATTTACTTTCCTGACCAAAGTGTTGTGATGGAATTCACATGGTCATTTGATTGGTCAGTTGTAGAAGAAGATTCTATGAGATTAACTCCTTTGTTTTTAGGGTTGATTTCAGGTTGGCTAGGCAAGGTACCCCTCTATCTTTCAGTTAGAACAGAAGTAAGTTGACTCAATTGATTTTGGATTGACTGTTAAAATTGTAATTGATTTTGAGTCAATAGGTCAAAGTTACTCTCTAATTTTTGAAATCTCTGATTAGATTGCTTATTAGATTGATCTAGATTAAGGGCAAGCATTTTCAGAGTGTCATCATAGTTGGAAATATGTTAATTTTGTGAGACAGGAGCAACATAATTGGTCATAAGATCAAGTGCTAGATCTCTATTATGACTAAACTGATTGGTCAATTGGAATTGACCTTGAAAAACAAGAGGTCCTTGAGGTTGTGGTGGCCTATTGGAGTTACCTTGAGAACTAGGTTGACCACCTAAGTATTGTGCATGAAAATTTTGTTAGTATAAAAAGTTAGGATAATTTTGAGTATTAGGATGGTAAGTCTGGCTGAAGGTATTAGCTGTCGGTCTCTTATAGGTATTAAAAGCATACACTTGTGCATCCGAAGGTTTAGATGTACAATAAACCAGACACGCCTTAGTGGGATGAGATGAACTACAACACATATTGCATTGCACACTTGTGGACATGAGCGTAAAAGTATCAAACTTTTTACTCAAATCTTTCACACCATAGGCTAGACTTTCATCACAGATTTTAGTTCATTTTCAAGCTTGATCTCATACATACCAAATTTTTATGAGAATGGTCATTCCTAGAAAATTCATCATCACAAGTATTCCAATTCCAATTTTGGGCATTCTTTGCTAGTTCTTCTAAAAATTTATAGGCTTGGTCAGCGATTTGGTTATTGAACTTACCTTGGTGCATAGACTCGAGCATGGTTCGGTTCATAGGTGAAAGCCCTTTATAGAAAAATTGAACTAACTATGCTTTATCAAAGCTATGGTGTGGGCATTTGAGAAGAAAATCATAAAAACGCTCCCAAGTGTGGTGGAATTGTTCCTCATTTTTCCCTCTAAAAGTACTTTTGGCATCTCTCATTGACTCGATCTTTTGCATAGGATAAAATTTGTTCATAAATTTCTTTGCAAGTGCATCACATGATTCAATTGAATTTGGAGGAATGGAGTTTAGCCATGAGGCAGCCTTATCTTCTAGGGATAGAGGAAAAAGATGCAATTTGATACCCTCACCATCTAAATTCTGATTTTTGAAAGTATTGCAAATTGTTAAAAATTTTCTTAAATGGATATAAGGTTGCTCACTTTCAAACCTATGGAATTTGGGTAACAGATTGATTTTAGCGGGCTTAATTTCAAATTGGGACACATTGTTCTCGGGGAGAACAATACAATTGGGTGGGTTGGCTGTGATGGGTGCGAAATAGTCATTCAAGGTCCGAGGTGCAGCCATTGGATTATAAGTGGTGGTTGAAGAGAGTGAGAGTGAGAGGAGTCTTTTCTAAATCAAGGATTGATGGATCACTAGAAAACCGAACTAACCGTTTGTTAACCCGCAACCACTTATGTATAAACTAATACACAACTAACTTATTATTATTTTGTAAGGGAAGAAAAACCTGACTAATTAGATCCTAGAAGATGGGCTAGACACAGGATTGAACACACAAACCACACAAAAAAAATTTTTGGCCTTTTATCTTGAACTTAAATTCAAGGGTGATGAATTTTTAAAGCTAATATTGTAGAAAATTAATTGGATGGTCTCCAAAATTAATTCTCTCCTAATTAGACAGCTCCTACTCCCTTTCAGAGTAACTAGAAGATTACCAGTTAAGGCCTACCAACAACACAACGAGGAAAGTTCCAAGGAAACTGTGGAGAGGCACGTGGCCTACTTAATGACAGGATATCCACACTCCTTAGATAGAACTTTTCCTAAACATTGTAAAGTTGGAAGGTGCTCATTGGAGTTACCAAGAGTTAACTCTTTCCAAGAGGGTCCTACGAGCTTTGTGTACACCCTATGGCCAACGTCTACTAGATTTTAAATTAAATTAGGCTTGGGCTTTGACAAATGCTCGAATTTTGTGATTTGTGGGCCACGGAAATGGGTGGTGAAATCCCGACCGTATCTTGTTGGGGTGTTTGCCCTTAAATATCTTATGCAAATGCTAATTTAAAAATGAACAAACAAAACAAGTAATAAAAATAAAAAAATAAAAATGAGTGAGTGTGTGACCTTTCTTATTCATTTTATTTCTTTTAAACAAAAAGAACAACAAAAGAAATAAATTAAATAAAATTGAAGAAAGTGTGACCCTAGGGAGATTTCTATGTTATTCTATCCTAAAGTTCACATGCGAAAGTTTTCAACCTAAATAAAAGTTATGTTTTCTTAATCTAAAAAGAAAAAAAAAATGTAAAAGAATTAGATACTTACCTGGATGACAAATTTATTATTTTCCTTGTAAGAGCGGTTGATGTTGGCATCTATAGAAGAAGTGCATCATAAGAACCTGCCATGGAAAAAATATATATATATAAAAATTATATTTTTTTCTTTCCTTTTTTTTCAATAAAAATATTAATAATAAAAGAAACAAAAAACTACAATAAATAAAAATATAAGGGAGGGAAAGAAAGTTAGGGTGGGCTCCCAAAAAGATTGTAGTGTTGAATATTTGGGCTTCGAATTCTCAAACTTGATTTGGCAACGACACCATTTGACGTGTGTAAAATAGTGGATGTTTGTCGTTACTTTTCTACACTTCATACAAAAATAATAAAACCTACAAAAATTTTACTAAAAATTGTATAGTAGTAAGCAGGGTCGAACCACTTTCAAGTGAGAATCAGTAACAAGTCTAAAATTCAAAACCTAAATCTCTTGAGATGAAAAATAAATATTTAAAAATAAACTTATGATTTTTTTTTAATAATAAAAACTAATACTAAATGTCTTTGATCAAATGATGGGACAAATCTCAAGGAAAGAGAATTCATCACCATGAATCCATATAAATGAAGTTTCTAATATTCTTATCTAATTTTTCTTCCAATAATCAATACACTTCACTAATCCAATTAAAACTTGGAAAGATGAAAGAAAATATGGAATAAAATAGAATGACTTGATTATATATGAGAGAGACATTTCTTTACTTAATCTGATACCCATTAGCTAGGCAAACAGAAGTAGGCATTCTCCGAATTACCATTATTTGGCAAACACGAAGAATCCTCCCTCTAATTTTAGAAAATAAAAATTCAGAATAGAAGAGTAGAAGAATTCTTTTGGGAGGAAAAATTAGACAAGAAAATAAAATAACTTACTTATATTTCAGTCATGGTGGCTTTATCACTCCCTTGAGAAGGATGCTTATGCTTGCATATCAACAGAAAACAAATAAATAAAAATGAAACTATTATTCTTTATTGAATCAAGAAAATAATTACACTATTTTTTCTATAATTTCTCTAAAATTTTCTAACTCCCTCACCATCCCCTAAGGCCCCTATTTATAGAGTTAGAGGGGAATGGTTTAGGTGGAAAAAATTTAAAATACAAAATTCAAAATACAAAATTTAAAAACAAAAATTTGAATTTAAATATCTAATATTTGATCTCCATATCTTTAATTT
The DNA here is from genome assembly GCA_026545225.1 of Cornus controversa. Classification (NCBI taxonomy): domain Eukaryota; kingdom Viridiplantae; phylum Streptophyta; class Magnoliopsida; order Cornales; family Cornaceae; genus Cornus; species Cornus controversa. Next base: position 29,415,910 of record CM048846.1, on the reverse strand, counting down.
GAATTCTGGACTGTAAACGTGGCCGTGTAAATAATATTTTGCAAAGTTTTGAACTTGAGACCTCTCGTGGAGAAGATTGCACAGAGTACCATCTCTCTTATAATTCTTTTTGTGTTCATCTTTGGTTATAAATATCATTTTTAGCCATTTTTTGCTGCTTTTCTTCTTATTTGGAAATCAACTCCTATAAAACATAAAATGCAAAGCTAAGAACATTTAAATAAAATAAAAGAGTAATTAAAAACTTATTTTAGGATATAAAATAGCAAGTTTTGTGCACTTATCAGTAGCTCTTGGCAACCAGTCGGGCTTTGTACCTCTATATGATTCCATCAGCTTTGAGTTGGGTTTTGAAAACCCATTTACAACCAATGGGTTTCTTACTAGGTGGGAGATGCTCGAGAGTCCAAGTGGAGTTATCTTCTAGAGCCCGTAGCTTAGCGGACATTGCCTCGCACCAATGAGGTTGTTGGATAGCATTAGAATATCATGAGGGTTCAATACAAGAGGTGAGAGCATTTAAATAAGTAATATGTGAAGGAGAAAAACGACAATACGAAAGAAAGGCAAATAAAGGATGGGCAGTACCTAAAGCCGTTGTAGCAAGTGAAGATGTTGTGGGCTCTGTATGTAAGGTGGGGCATATGTAGTCATGGAGATATGTAGGTCGTGTAGTGTGGCAGCGAGGACGAGAGACGGGTGGAGGTGAAGGTGGGGAGGGTGAAGGTGAAGGTGAGGAGGGTGGGAGTTGAGGAGGATTAAGAGGTGTTTGGGAAGTAGGTAAGACGGGTTCAGGGACGGGAAGAGGAATGATTGGAGATGAAGGATAGGAGGGGGTGTTAGGAATATCCTGAAAAGGGAATTGTTGTTCATGGAAGGTGACGTCACGAGAATAGAAAATGGATAGTGTATCAAGATTGTAGAGTTTGTATGCTTTGTGGGTGATGGGGTAGCCGAGATAGACACATTTAGTAGCACGGGGAGAAAATTGATCACAGTGAGCACTAAGAGTTTGGGCATAACAGAGGCACCTAAACACGTGAAAGGTGGTCGTAGTAAGGTGTTTTGTGGAACAGAACCTCAAAGGGTGATTTATTTTAGAGAGTACGACTGGGAGTGCGATTGATGAGATATGCAGCGGTGATAACACAATCACCCCAGAAATGAAGGGGTAAGTGTGCTTGAAAACTTAGACTATGGGCAACATTGAGAAGGTGCCGGTGTTTACGCTCCGTAATGCCATTTTGTTGAGGAGTTTCAACACAGGTACGTTTGTGAATAATGCCATGGTCAAGAAGATAGTTTTGAAAATGATGAGAGAGAAATTCTTGTCCATTATCAGTTCTAATGATTTTAATAGTGGTGTTAAATTGATTTTTGACAAGAGCAAAAAAATGCGTTAAATAAGTGTAAGTTTCATATTTAAAACGCATTAAATATATCCAAGTAGTGTGGGAATAATCATCTACTATTGGAAGAAAATAATGGGCTCCACATAAAGAAGAAGTATGATATCCACCCCAAATATCACAAAAAATCCGATTAAAAACAAAAACACTTTTAGTAGCAAAATGTAGAAAATGCAATCTTATGTGCTTAGAACGAGCACAAACATCATAATCAGAAAGAATACAAGGGGAATCTAAAACATTAAGAATAGTAAAACTAGAGGAATGAGTGAGACGTTGATGCCATAGAGTCTTATTAGCAGTGGATTGAGCAACAAAAACCATAGGGGGTTCGGAACGGTACACGTAAAGCCCATTGCATAGTTCACCCGCTCTAATCAGTTTCATCGACTGTGGGTCCTGAACTAAGCAATTATTAGAAGAAAAAGTAATAATGCAAGAATTTTGAAGGGCAATTTGGGAAACAGATAATAAATTAAAAGTTAAAAGATGGACAAAATAAACTTGAGTTAGGGTAAGAGATGAGGAGAGAATGCAAGTGCCGAGACCTTTGGCTGCGATATCCTGACTCGCGGGGAGCTGAATGGAATGAGGGGTGGCTAAGGTTTGTAGATCAGTGAAAGCATCTTTATGGTGGCAAATCTGGTGGCTCGCGCCACTGTCTACCACCTAATGAAGGCGTCGATTGAAGGGAAAACCAAGTTGAGAGGAGAATAGGTTACCAACAAAGCTGACTGAGGAGGACTCAATCGGAGATGGAGAGGGTGCAAGCAAGCCGAGAAGCTTCTGGTATAACTCCAGTGCCAAGCCAGGGACCAGACTCGAGGCCGACGGAGTCACAGCGATCTGGTTGATGGTCGAGGGAGGCTGACTGAGAATGGAGGGCTAGGTCTTTGATCTTAGGGTGTGACCAGGAGTATAATCCACTAGGGTCCAACAACGATCTCGGGTATGTCCTTCTTTGCCGCAAGCCATGCATTTAAAAAGAGGTTTTGGTTGCCCACCATGTCGGACTGCCATGGCCATGGTTTTAGATGAAGGTGGTCGAATATGGAGCATCCTTTGTTGCTCTTCCTAAAACAGAATAGAGAATACTTTGCTTATGGGTGGAAATGGATCCATGGCCAAGATTTGAGTGCGGGGGGAGGTGAAGGAATTGCTAAGGCCGAGGAGGAACTGGAACACCCTTTCATCATTGGCTTGCTGCTGTAAAGCTTTGAGGTCAGTGCTCTGTTGGAGGTGACCGACTTCATCCTAAATTTGTTTTATTTGGTTATAATAATCATGAACTGAATTGGTGATTTGTTGTAAGCAAGAAAGGGCCCGTTTAAGTTGGTAAATTCGGGCATTATTGCCATGACAAAAATGGGAGGAAAGATCAACCCAAATATCACGTGGGTTGGTATGGTATTCAAGAGAATTGGCAAGAGAGGGGTTGATAGAATTGAGGATTCAGGTAAGAACCATATCATTTGTTTGGTTCCATTGGGTGTATGCGGGTGTGTTAGGCTCAGGGGTTTTGAGAGTACCATCAACAAAACTAAGTTATTTTTTGGCATCGAGAGCCCGTGTCATGGCTTTTTGCCATTTGGGATAGTTGTCGTCGGTTAGAAGTCCATTGACAAGGATTAAGCTTGGTGAATCTGTGGGATGAAGAAGATAAGGGGAAGAGAGGGTTGCAAGATCTATTTTTTCTTGCTCTGATACCATGTTAAGAGATAAGGGAGAAGTGTTTGAATAATTTAGTGTATTTTCTGTATTCAACTTTACAAAATATATATGTGTACAATGAAACTAATTATGAAAATTTATATATAAGAAAAAAAATTCTACTGTAACATATGCCTAAAAATAAGAAATCCCTGATTTTGTTCAATCCATAATTTTGAAAATATATGATTCCGTCAATAATGATAATGATAATCAAATTCAGATCAAGATCCAATTCATTAATAGAGTCCTGATGTGTGAGGAGGAATCTCCCCTTTATAGCTGACGTGTCATGATATAATTGCACTACATTAGTATTTTTTGTATGTGTTGTTCTCATCAAGTGGCTCAAAATGCAGGTTATGAATGGAATTAGGATTTCAGTACTATCGTAAAGCAAATTAGAATGGCAATATTGCACAAAGAGAATAACTGGGAGGAGCTTGTGAGTTACTGTGGAACAAATTTAAGATTTCAAAGTCTTTAACCATAATTTAATTAGATTGTTTTCTGCAAAATTAGGTGTTTCTACTCAGAAACAGTTAACAGTGTCAGTACCCAATAAAGTGGGGGGGAAATTGAGGTTCTGGGCTGCGTTGAAGGCAACAAAAGCAATTGCACCTTATTGATTTGTTTTTGAGAAAGTGGAGGACAACAACATCTTCAGCATATAGTATTATGGATTGGATGCTAACAGTGTGGACAGGACAGGGAATATCACGTGATGCACATTTAATAATTTGATTATATATTTTTTTATTTGGTAAAGTGCATAAAATCTTCTTATACTTTCTTTCTGTAATTTGTTTTTTATTTTTTGCAAATAATTATCTATAAAATTACAACCATATTCTAAAACTTTTAGCACAAAAATATAAAAAAAAAAAAAAATTATTGTGAAAAAAATAAAATGTCCAAATTATCTTTTATTTATTTATTTTTTCTTTTTCTCTTTTCCTTTCTCTCTCTCACCGAAAAAGCTCTTCCTCTCTCTTCAACCTCTCTCACACGCGCGCGCGCGCGCACGCACACACATATAAATATATATATATATATATATATATAAATTATTTTCTGTACTTTTCTTTCTCTCTCTTCAACCTCACATACATATATATATATATATATATATATATATATTAATTATTTTTTGTACTTTACTTTTTTTTCTTCTCACTTTCTCTCTCTTCTATCTTCCCACAGGCGCGCTCTCTCTCTCTCTTCAATCTAGCTTTTTCTCTTCAATTCCAATCGGTATCCATTTATTTCTATATATATATATATATATATATTCTTATTTTATTCTATTTTTCTCACTCATGTCTCTCTCTGCTGCCCATGTTTCTCTTTCTCCTCCCCTTACCTTCTTTTATTCTTTTTCTTTTTCTTCTCTACACCAATCCCACACTTTCCCTCTTCACTCTCCATCTTACACAGCATATATATATATATATACACTCTTCACATAGAAAGAAAAAAATAAAAAGAAAATAGAGGGATTTTAGAGAGAGAGAGAGAGATCACCAACCAACCATCTTCAACCTCCTCGCCACCATGCCAGACCACTGTCCATGCTTCGTCCACCATTGTAGATAGAGGAGAAAAAAAAGAGAGAGAATAATGCTGAGTGAAAAGAGAGAGAGCGCATCGGTTGGTGAGAAAAGAGACATGAGCATTTTAGTTTTTTTATAATTTGTATTAAAAATTTTAGAATATAGTAGTAATTTTATTGATCAAGAGAGTTATTTACACAAAAGATAAACTAAAGGGCAAAGTAAATATTAGAGATATTTTTTTCACATTTTTCAAACTATAAAAGTGTTTATGCACTCTACCCTGTTTTATTAAAGTTTCTGAAAATAAAAGAAAATTCTCTCCAGTGACGAGTGGGTCCCACCAGCTACTTCATTGAAAACCTTTTCCGGTGCACATCGGAATATAGGTGCTGTGGAGATTGGAGAAGATGTTGGTTTGGAAGGAGATTGGCTGATCAGAACGTGTCCGTGTTCGGAAGGCAAGTAGCAATTTGTTTGAAGCTAAGAAAATTGTACCCAACAGCTGATATATATATATATATATATATATAACATTCAAATTTCACGAGCACTTTTTAATCTTACGAAAACATAAATATATTCTTGGAACTCCGAAATTTTTTCATATCACCCCTCTATTAAATTTTAATTTCAAACTTTTAAGTTGATAACCACCATGAAATATATATATATATATAGCACCCCATTTGGTCAAGTTACTATTAAGAAATATACTGTCCAAGTATTGGGACTTTCTAAAAGCTTCAAATTAACCTTTTGGTTAGTTACATAAATCCCTCCACAAATTTAAAAAAATAATAATAATAAAATTTAAAAAAAAAAATCCCTTTTACAGATTTTAAAAATATTTAATGTTACCTCATGTTCTAAGCGTTGACGGGTAAATTTCTCATATTTCAGGAGAATTTTATACAATTAATCTTAAAGGTAATTTAGTAATTTTTCAGGACACATTTAATAGCCACGTAATACCGATTAGGTTGGTGGCTTCTTTGAAATATTCCAATAGTTTAGGGGGTTAATTTTTATTCGGGGATTAGGAAATTTTTTATAGTTTAGTAGCGTTTGTGCAATCAACCAGTATATAATTAGTTAAAAAAATAATGATTGATTGCAATATAGGCTACTTATTTTGGAATCGGATACCAAAAACAAAGTTAAAAAAATTCTCAATTAGTGGGACTAGAACATAATTCCCTTTTAGTGTTAGCTCATGTCATGAAAACCTACGAATCAAATTTCTTGTAATTGCTGTATACAGGAAGCAGCATTGATGATGTCCTCATGAATATTGCTGTCTTCGGACTAATTGTTACGGAGAAAATACCAATTCAAAGTGAATCGATTTAATATGCATAAAGTGATTTAGTTACGTCGAGTCAATTATCAAATTGGATTGAATGGTACAAAAAGTTGAAATCCCACTTTCTGAAGATGGATGCATTATGAGTCTACTTGCCTGCTCACCCAGTTTTTGGGACTAAGCCTGCACGGTTTTGTTATTGAATTTTACCTCAAAAGACTTCATATCATTTGAAGAGAACATACTATATATAAGCGCATCTCCTTTTCTATATTCAGACGATGTGAGATTGGGCACATTGTACCCTGTCAGTAGGGATGTCAATTTGACCTGCCCCGTCGGGACTCTGCCCTGCCTCGCCTCTAATGGGACAGATTTTGGATCATACTAATCGGGTTAGGGGCAGGTTTGAAAAAAGAATTTAAAACCCGCTAAACTCCGAACTCGCCCTGATTAATGATAAATATATAAATAAATATTATTTTTTTAACTATGATTTTAGTTTTTTTCATTAGTTATGATAATTTTAAATCTTAACAACATTTTTTTATTATCATTTGTAAGTATTAGTGTAGTAACTCTTGTGGACGGGTGTGAGTGGGCGGGTGCATAGACAGACACTGGGCTGAGTTACCACACTGACAGGGTACAGGGTGCTCAATCCCACATCGCCTGGGTGTGAAAAAGGAGATGTGCTTATATGTAGTATGTTCTCTTCAAATGGTATGAGGCCTTTTGGGGTAAACCCAAAAGCAAAATCGTGCGGGCTCAGGCCCAAAGCGGACAATATCATACCATGTGTTGGAACGGGGTATTACAATTAGTCTATACTTAATTTTTTTTACAAAATTTATCGTAAATTCGTTCAAATTTGTATTATATTTTTTAAAAAATATATATATCGGGATGCTCCGAACTTGCCCCGAGTCCGATGCGGGTCGTCCCGAATCGGGTTTGGGAAGAATTTTTTATTCGTGGGACGGGTTTGGGAAAGGGATGCCCTGTCCCGAACCTGCCTCGTTGACAACCCTACCAGTCAGTGTGATAGCTCAGTCCAGTATTCGTCTTCGCACTTGCCCACATACACCCATTCGCAAGGGTTACTACAACAACCACTCTCAGCAACGTAAAAGGTCACAATAACAAACTCCTTATTTTCTATTACATCATGTAGGCATTGTCGGATCGGTACAGGATTTTGTTCAAAATGCTTCTACACAGTTGAGAAATATCCACAGATATAATTCTCAATAACTTTTCTTCTAAGGTGATGTGGGACGTCACAAATACAAATTTATTATTTTCTATTATTCTGAAAAATAAAAAATTTGTATTGACATGATATGCATAGTAGGGTATTAAATGAATTTTTTTGCCGCGATTACTAAATGTTTCAAGCAGGGAGATGGTTTTATTCAATCAAGATGCAAAACCACTTCTGGATGGTTCTATATTACAAATTTGTGATGCATGAAAACCCAAACAACTTAGTAGTATACAATATATTATCTTTATTGCATGTCCCATTATTGTATTCACAAAAGCTCTATGGGACCAGATTACACACGCGAGGGAAACAAGTACACTGTGGCACTTAAATATTAACCATTCTCGCACTAAGACACGCCTCCATTGCTTCTCCCACAGTCAAGAAGACCATCCCACCAATATTGTCCACAAAGTTTGCCAGCCTCAGCTTGTGAATCACTTGCCACCTAGGGTTGGCTATGGCTAACTGCAGACGAGAAAGATAGAGGTTCATATCTCATATATATATATATATATATATATATATATATATATATATATATACAAACACACATATATGTAAGAGTGTTAACATAATCCAGAAGAAAAAATTACTGCCTTACTTTTATGCCATGCGACAGCAGTTTTTTATGCAGTTCCTCAAGAGAAGCAATTCCAGAAGTGTCAATGTTTACCAAATCTATAATCAGAATTACACGGTGATAAAATACAACATAATTAAAAATTGACATAAATCGAAAAATCACACATTACACAAATACAAAGATTTACGTGATTCGTCAGTATTTTGCAAGGAAGAGAAAAAATCCTCTCTCTCTCTCTCTCTAAACAAAACCCTAACACTCTCATAAGGCAGATTACTATAGTTTTAGAGAGTAGAATTCAGATCCATGACCCACATGTTAAAGAATTCGGGTCAAAAAATTTTCCAAGCTCAAAATCCGATGGCAAGCAACTAAAGCTGAAATAAAATTTGGGCCACAATTCAATACAAGTTTGACATTGTTAGCATGATGGCCTATAGTTGCAATTTAGTCCCAGATCTTACTTGGTTCCAATACTAGTTTTTTTTATGGTAAATTAAATTAGAATAAAAATACTGCAATCTTCATTTTTCTATTAAAAATATATACTTACTGGACATGTCAAGAATTACTGGCTTGATTCTCCCTTTGAAACTTCCTTTGTTATCCCCCTCTTCCTTTTCAATTACCCACTTCAAAATCCTTCAAAAAGATTAACAATAAAGTGAAATAAAATTAGATATGTTTATTTTGTGTATGCACATTATGAGTAATAAATTGCACATAACTTGAGTTAAATAAATACCTTTCTCTGATAAAATTGGCATTTGCAAAACAAAGCAAAGCAGACTTGACTCGGATTATATGGATTTCAGAAGTCTTAATAGCCATAGGGTATTGATTCACATCACAGAACATATCAGTTCCTGGAAATATACCCATACTTTCTATGCCCGGTTGAATTGCATTGACTATGATTTTTGCGAATGATATTATCACCTGTAAATCCAATCATATATATATATATATATATAAACTAAAAATTATATTACTGTTTTAACTTAAAGCAATGATTAAATAAGAATCAAATTGTTCAAATCATATGCAAGCGGAATTTTACTTATTTGATTTGAATTCGAAGAAAAACAACATTTCATGGGATCCAAATCTAATTTATTTGTCACGACAAAAATCGGAGAACACTATCAATCAAGTAACAATAGAAACAAAACACACACCACATGTTTTTTTTTTTTTTCCGGAAAAATAACGCATGCATCCATTTACCTCTATTTCTTTGATCTTTCACTTTTAAAATGTGAGAAAGTACTACTAAGTTACAACATTTCATATACACCATATTGATCGTACAAAATTTATGTGTTTTGACTTATAGCCCTACGTAAATGATGAAGATTGACAAGAGATTTGAGTACTAGAACAAGAAATTAATGAGATGTACAAGTCTCGAAAACCCTAATCCGAATACACTCTCTCCATCTCTATTTCGGATTTTCAATATTCTCTTTTAACAGTACAAACCTACCACCTTTATATATCCGTTTATATTAATAGAGACTAGAAATGGGATCAAAATCCTCAGTAAACTCACACAAGACTCTCAATAAACTCACACAAGACTCTTGGTTTCCACATAAAATCGAATCTCAACGCAACCCAAATAGAAAGAGAATTCTTCAACCGTACTATTAAATGATGTAATTCTTATTTAATTGACGCTGGCATAGCAAAACTTATGATGTGAATGTTCTTAACAGAAATAAAGGGTACGTAAGATAGATTTTATAATTTGATTAAGCAAGTGAAACTGGTGTGATCGATGTTCACTTCACACAATATACCAACCCTATACTCCCCCAACATATATATATATATATATATATATATATACACCCCAACCCTACACACGGATTATTGACTTTCTGGACAAGAATGAAAAGTACCCAACTTTTCTCCACCTTTATTGGTTATTAAAGGAACGATCCACAAGCAATGACAAATAGATGCACCTAGCCTTATTCGAGGACACATTCATTTCACACAAAAGTACTTATTCCTGCTTCTTCTGTTGTCCATAGAACGTCCCCCTTTCACTTTCTATCCAAACGGGGTATATGTCAATAAAAAATGACCCACTCTTCTTGAATTTGATACCCTCTAAATGTAGTCCTTTTGTAGTGGTGGGGTAAGTGAATATCCATTAATCCATTGCCTCTATTTCACCCAACAATCAGCGTTGTAGTTAGTTCCTCCAATGAAAATTTGAAACAACTCCAATTTAATCCCACAAAATCTTAATATTTTATATTCTCTAAGCTCTAGGGATCAGTATGTTTCATTTAAACAGTTGATAAGTGGATAAACATTGATGATTAGAGAGAAAAATAAAGGCTCTGTTTGGTTGAGTTTTCAAGAGAATAATTTTTTAGTTTCAGAAAATTAAATTATCATAAATTTGTTTGCTTGTAGTTTTCTGAAAATTGTTTTCCAAAAAACTTATTTTTAAATTTTTTTGTTTTGATCATTTGTAATTATCTGAAAATAGTTATCTCTTTCAGTTTTATGAGTTCTTGAGAATTCTTTTAAGAAAAAGTGAGCAAAACATATCCAATTTTTTTTTTTTTTTTCATTTTAAGTGCCATTTATTTTATTTAAGTGATAATCAAAATGAGTTATGAAACGCACTTAATTAATAAAAAATACTTAATTTATTTAGAATTAAGTGCTGAATTAGGTTACGGAATGACAGCTAACACTATAAAATAAGCATGTTTCATTTAAACACTAGCATTTGTGCACAAACTTTGACGATGATGAGAGAAAAATTTGTTACCGCGACGAGCAGACCGATCTCAACGGAGACAAACAACACCCCAAGAAATGCTCCAATGCAAGCTAGGAAGTCTAGCTTATCAACCTTCCATATTTTGTAAGCTTCATGGAGGTCTATGAGTCCAGGTAAAGCAGAAAGAATAATTGAAGCAAGTATTGCAATTGGAGTGTAGTACAAGAGCCTTGTCAACAATTCCATTGATATGAGGACAGTAATGGCCATCACAATGTTAGACACAATTGTTTCACATCCAGCACTGAAATTCACAGCAGTGCGCGAAAATGAACCTGCATAATGTTGTTAAACAAAACGAATTAGTATTTGCCATTCAAATGGGTGTGTTTGAAAACAACATAGTTCTTCATATCACTAGTAAAAAAAGGTATAAATACCAAAGAGCTCAAGGAGAGGTGAAAATCAGTTTGAAATAAAAAAGAATTTTTTTTTATTAATTGTATTTTTGAGAATATAAGGGTTTGTTTGGTTCTGTTTTCTGAGAATATATATATATATATATATATATATATATATATATATATATAACTGAAAAATTAAAAAATTATACAAAAACCTTTTTGACTACGGTTTCTGTTTTTTTTTCAAAAAAAACTCAATTAAAAAAATGTTTGTTTTCGAAGTTATCTGGAAACAGTTTTATGTTTTCTGAATTATTGACAATTATTTTTAAAAAGCTGAACCAAATAATCCCTCACTTTATCATAATCATCATCCTTGTCTTATTCTCATATGATTGGAGGTAAGGAGGCCCTAACTTCGATTTATATGTTGAAAAAACTAAGCAAGCTTCAGTTTCCACTAAATATTACCATTGATATCCATATTTAAAAAACTTAAAACCAGGCTCACCAGTTGCAGCATAGCAGGAAGTTAAAGATCCTGCAATGTTCATGAAGCCCATGGCCACCATTTCCTTGTTACCATCAAGATGGTACCCTTTAATTGTCGCGAAAGATCGGCTGACAGCAATGGCTTCCTAAAGTTGAAAAGATAGGACCACATTTACAACAATGGTGACATATCATTCAAAATGTTTGATCATTAGCATGGTTGAATAATTGGATCAAATGATTAGGTACCGTGAGCGCAATAACTGCAACAACTAGTCCAATTTTAACCACTTCAGAGGTGTGAGGGCTGTTGAACTGTAACTCATGCACTGAGCTTGGATTGAATCCTCCATGGATATGTTTCACTATCTTAACTCCATGCTTATCACCTCTTGTTAGAAAAACAAGAAGGGTTGATAAAATAACTGATAATAGAGGTGCAATGGCTGCTAACCAGAAGAGTTTCTTTTTCTTTCTACCCTGAGAATGATCAAGTTAAGATATTAGAATTTGGAGAAACAATTTGGATATATATATAATGCTAACCGAATGATATTAAAAGGAAAATAAATGTGAAATTATGATTCTTACATACCACAAATCTGGCAATTAGGATGAAACTGAGAAATGAACACCCAATGATAAAGTTGTAAGGACTCCACTGCAAAAACATTGAAAATCCAGTATGGTTACAAAGTTAATTATTCTTACCTACCCAAAACTAATTAAGCAAATGCAAAGTATAAACAAATTGTTGACAGTATATATATATATATATATATATATATATATATATATATATATATGTTTCTATTCCTTGAACTGTGGTTGTATTCAATCTGAGAAAAAGAAAAATGAAAATTAATTAAAAAAAGGAAGATACAGAAGGAACAAGGAGATTGTTTACAGGATAATGAATTGATCCTAGAACAGCTTTCAAGACAGAGACAACATCAGTTTTGTTTGTGTGGTAAGTGATCCCAAGTAGTCCTTTAAGCTGCTGAAGACCAATCATAATGGCAGCACCAGCCATGAAACCAACAATAGCAGCATGTGATAGAAAATCCACAAGAAAACCCAACCTGTAGAATTAAAAAAGTTAGGAATTAAGTGTTTGTCAATAAGACAATGACATCAATCAATTTGAATTAAGATGAAGAAATTAACACCAACCTTAATAGTCCAAAGGCTGCCTGAAAGATACCGGCGAAGAAAGTCACCGTAAACACAAGCCTTCTATAAGAAACTGGATTAGCCAGAGGATCTTCTAACTTCTCAATCATGGTGGATAGCAGCAGCGAAACCACAGCCACCGGTCCAATTGCTATCTCTCTCGAACTCCCCATTAACGAATAAATCAGTGGCGGAAGAATGCTCGTATCTGATCAGAACAAGCATACACATTCAAGGTTTATTTCATTTCTTTTAACTGAGATACAGTGAATAAACATTCAATTGATCAATTACAAACTAAGTAAATTAGAGACTTACAGAGACCATACTGAGGATCAAGCTTAGCCAGAGTTGCATATCCAATACTCTGCATAAAACATATATAGATATATATTATATATATATAGAAGTAGTACTAGCACAAGAGCAACTATCCAAATTAATGCTGACTTATATATATATATATATATATATATATATATACCTGTGGGATGGAGAGGCTTGCGAGAGTTAGCCCTGCTAATAAATCCTTCTTAAATTTCGCTGCATTGTAGTTTTTGCACAAAAGAAGGATAGGAAATATGCTCTCTAGAATTGAAATGACACGTTTGAATTTGGACTGCTTCGAAAGGGGTGATGACTTGTGAGAGAAAAGATTGTCTCTTGCGAAATTCACAAGCTCGGGCCATACACCAGGCGGCTTTGGAGCATTTAGCACCCACTGAGCCCTCTCGGGGTGCCCAATTTTCTCAAGGTCGATGATTTCTTCTGCTGAAGAAGTCATGGTTGTTTGAAGTGTTTGGGAGAACTTAGAGAGCTCTGTCTCTTTGTCTCTCTCTCTAGTGGAGTGACTGCCAGAGTTACAGGTTGGGGCGAGACCTAGTGAATGACCATTGAAGGACATTGCAATATCGTGAAAGTGAAATTGTCAATCAATGATTGACAATTTCAGGGATAAAAAGAAAAGAAGCTTATTGATGGGTAGAGCAACAATAGCTGAATCAATATGCAGAAAGGCCAGTCTTCTGAATGTTTATGGTAATAAGGACGTGGTGTTTAAATATCGTAAACTTATGTGCACTGTTTCTTATTTATATAATATAAGAGCCATGATCGACAGTGCACATACCACCCTTCCATGTCACATTCGGTCTGACTACCATGTTGCTTCGGAGAAGTTGCTGCATTTGCAAGAATAGATGGGTTTTTAAAACCGTGAGTGCCAAAAAAAAGGTGCAAAACAGACAAAATCAGTGTCAAACAAGATTTTCAAATCACTATTAAGGCGGCTCAATATAATTTGACGGCTTGAAAAATATAAGAGCAGCTATTTAATATGTAATATTTTAATATCAAATATTAGTTAATAATGTTTATATAAAAATTATTCTTATTAAAATTATTATATTTAATTGGACCATTTTTTACTAATAAATTTCTTAATTTTTTAACAATATTTTTTCGGTGCATAAATATTTATGGGAATAAAATATGATTTTTGAACAAGATATTCGTTTTTTTTACTTGGTTCATTTTCTTTTATTTTTTTTCATGTTCTTCGTAAAGAATTTTTTATCACGCATTTGATTATCAATATGAATCTAAGTTGCTAATATATTTTTCTTTCATTATTGTATTATCTTATAATTCTTTTAGATGACTTGGTTGTTTATCTGTTAATTTTTCACCTAAATTTCTTGTTGTTTTATTATTAATTATAACAAAAAATTGTTGTAATGAGAGAAGAGAAAACGTGAGGAATAGGAAAAAAAAGATAAAAGTTAATAGGAGTAGATGGAAAGTTTTATAATTATTAATTTTTTATAATTATCTATTAAGTATATATTCAACAATTTATAAAAAAATGTGAATTGAGGAGTGACAAAAAGAAAAAAGAGGAATGTTTTGATATAAAGATAGAAATTAGATTATTTGGACCTATTATTAAATATTTTTCATTGGTTGAGGCCTAAGGAAACAAAAATTTTAGAAAGTCTAATAATATTAGGGAAAAAATTAGGTACAATTATTGAGGAAATAAAATAATTTGGAGGTTTTCTATTAGCTGAGGCCTTAGATGACTGCCTAAGGGTCCAGCCAGCCCTGATCACTACTGATAAGTAGGGATCTTTCCTTATCACAATGGTATTTGGAAGTATTCGAATTCCTTCACAAGTATCATTTACTTCTATATTTGTATTAATCTCATATTACGTGAGATTCTATTTTAGCTATCTTTCTTGTAAACCAAGTCTTGATGCCTATAATTACATGTAAAGAGATGTAAACTATCATGTAATACAATTAAGATTTTGTTCATGGTATCAGAGCTTTCAAATACTCCAACAAGTTTTTCGATCCTTAACTATTCTCGCTCTTTCTATTCCTCCGTCTAAAACATCTAGATATTTGTTTCACTATGTCTACATAACAAACACCCTCATCCACATCTGCCACTATTATTTCCTCATCCCCATCTCTCACTATCCCCAATATCCCACAACTTGTTTCAATCAAACTCATTGAAACTAATTATCGTCTTTGGCAATCGCAAATTCAGTTGTTTCTTATCAATCAAAAATTTGGAGGTTTATTGACGGATCTGAATAAAAAATTTGGAGGTTTGTGGCTATAGGGATATACAGTTTTTACATTATTTTGACAACCATATAACATGGTTTTACTTTGATTATATGTTTTCTAATATATGGATGGGATCTATTGCTATGTGATCGGCGTTGAATGTTACGCATTCTAGCCTCTTAATTTACATATTTTATTCTCTTAGTGATAGGTTATATGTGATTTTACTATGTTTTTGTGTTAATAGTCTTTTTAATGATTATTTCAGATAAAACCATGATTTTGGGCTTTTAAAGATGATATCCAAGAAGGTTATACGAAGCCTACATCAATGGGTCCATTCAACTCCATATTTCAACTCAAATCAGCCCAAGGAAGAGGTTCAAGAGAATTATAACTGCTTAAGAAGATTACGGGCCTAAAGCCCAATTCTGCACTTAATCCAATTTTAATCCCATTTTGGAAAGTGGATCAAAAGTCTTATTTTCGAGCATCAATTCGACTTAATTCTTATATTAGTTGAACGAAATTCGATTCTGGACACTTTTGTATTTCACGTAAATTTCGTAAATCGGACTTTTACTGGGTCAAAACTTGAGCCGAATGTCAGCAAAAAAATATACCTATTTAGGGTTACGGAAAAACCCTAATTATCTCCTAATTGGATTAGGACTTTATCTCCTAATTGGATTAGGACTTTATGTATCTTCTTGGGATATAAAGAGGTGAATTGGAGGTTGTTTTGGTGGAGAAAAGAAGTGGAGGCCAGGGCAGAGTAGACAGAGACAATCCGGGTTTTATTTATTCATTATGTCTTTTATTATTTTGTTATCTTCTTCTTCTACTATGTGTAACTAAACTCCTCAACCAGGGTTGATGAGGAAACCTCCATTAATGAAGTGAAGTTCTTTTGTTCATTAATTGATTCTCATGTGTGTGATTTAATTGCTTATGATTTTTACTTCTTGTGATTAATTATTTTATAATTCTTTCACCATCTATATCATGTATATGTGGTAGTTACAAAGTATTATAATTAATCTAAGCTTGGGTTTGTATTTCTTAAAAGTGATAATCTTTGATCTTATGTTTTTCATTAAATTGGATACATAGGATGCTTAAAATTTTACACTAGTAAAGGGAAGAAAAATCTACCTTTTTAATATATTTTTCATAGTGCTTTATTGTTAAATCTTGAGTAAGCAATAGATTGATTTCTTGATTGCTACTCCAAATTTGAGAATTAATAAATGAATATTAGAAGTTTCATGGATTTAATGGTGGTGGAATCCGAAACCTTAGTTATTTTCTCTGTTTGATTTCAATAGTAATATTTTATTTTCATGTTAGTTTAATTTTTCTCAAATCAACCAAACTTTGTTTAAACTAGATTAGTTTTAAATTAATTTGAATTTGTGTTAATTTTTCTTCTCAAAGCATTCCCTTGGGTTCGACCTCGTTCTTGCCGATCTATACTTCAATAGATTCGTACACTTAAGATTTTGTTCATGGTCTCAGAGCTTTCAAATACTCCAACAAGTTTTCCGATCCTTAACTATTCTCGCTCTTTCTATTCCTTCGTCTAAAGCATCTAGATATTTGTTTCACTATGTCTACATAACAAAGATCCTCGTCCACATCTGCCACTATTATTTCCTTATCCCCATCTCTCACTATCCCCAATATCCCACAACTTGTTTCAATCAAAGTCATTGAAGCTAATTATCGTCTTTGGCAACGCAAATTCAGTTGTTTCTTATCGATCAAAATTTAATTTGGAGGTTTATTGACGAATCTAAATCATGTCCCTCTCAAACAATATTATTTGCTGACGAAAAATCTGAGGTCACCAATCTAGAGTGGACAACATGGTTTAGAAGTGATCAAACTCTCATCAGTTAATTAATGTTACGCTCTCTGCCTCTATTTTATCTCAAGTTGTTGGTCTAAACACTTCCCGTCAGATTTGGGAGTGTCTTAAAGAAAACTTTTCTCAACAATCTCTCATCAATGCCACACATTATCGCTCTCAAATTTCGTCTCTTTCTAAAGGTTCCAAATCCATCTCTGAATACCAACAAGAAGCCAAATCCCTCTCTGATGCTCTCGCAGCTTGTAGAGCCTCGAAATTTATTATTATTATTATTTTCTTTTTTAACAGACATGTGGGCTCGGGATCAGATAAGTGGGCCCGCAGTGAGTGGAGTGACCCAAAAAATGTTTTCGGACTCCGTAACTAGAGGTTGGACCATTGTAAAATTATTTCAGGGACTTAAATGAAAAGTGTGATGGGGTTAGGGTGTTTTTCTTAAAAATCATCAAAACAGAACAATTTTGTGGAAGCGTGGTTCATTAAAATAAAATTAAACCCCTTTATATGGAATATAAAGGGGTTCGATTATCCAAGAAATAAAAAAATTTCCTCATGAATACGAATATGATTATATAGAATATAAGGGATTTAGAGATAAGTACGTGACAGGGATATATAATTTTTCAAACCTCTAGTTTTCAATAGTTAATGAAGCAATCGATCTCCTTTGGTGTACTGCCCCTGTAAGAATCCGAGGTTGATTCTCTAAAAACCTAATTCTTGTAGAAGAACCCTATGTTTTATGAATTGATTTCTACGTAAAAACGTTATACTTGATTTGGGAGAGAACATGTCATATTTACAGGAGAGTCTCTCCCAAGTCAAGTATTCATTTCCATATATGCAAGATATGATAAATCATATTTTTATATAAAAGAAAACTATATACATACTTCATATCTTATATTCTCCTACAAAAAATAAGATATTATGTATATATTTAAATTATATATATTAATATATATTCCAGGATATTAAAATATTCAATATATATTTATATATAATTTCACTTATTCCCTTGGCATCACTACAAGAATTTTAGCTTTCAATGACAGGCTTTTTACGACGGGTCTGTGTAGCCCATGGTGGAAACTAATTTTTTATGGCAGGCCCATGTAGCCCATGGTAGAAAGTGAATTTCTACGGCGAGCCTAAGTAGCCTTCCATAGAAAGAATTTTCTACCTCGATCGACTTGGGCCCATCGTAGAAAGTCTCATTCAACCACGGGCTTAGCACGTGCTTGCAAGTTTTATTTTTATCACACACTATATATGCCCTTGATAGAAGGTGTTATTTTTTTTTAGAGAAACTTCACGTGGGAAAATTATTTTTGATTTTCGCAAACAAATTCTCTCTCATTCCCAAACATTACCCAAACACCTTTGATACCCTAACCTTGCTGTCCCTTTCTCCAATAGAAGCACTGCCCCTTGCAATTGAAGCCTAAACCCTCTCTATCGAGGTTGAGTTGTATTTTTCTCCATTGCAATCGAAGCCCTAACCCGCTCTAGATAGAGTTGTATTTTGCCCCATTGCAACTGAAGCATCAATACATTGTCGTTCTCTCCTTTATATCACTCACTCTCACATTATTGTCTAAAACCCTAACTCTCTCTAGTTGGAGTTGTATTTTGCCAAAGGTTTGTAACTCTCTCTCCCTAGATATTTGTTACCTCTTTCTCTCTCTATAGATATATACATATGTGATGTGTGGGTATATATATAAACATTTATCTCACATTCCTATTTTTTAATCTGAGGTGTTTGTAGGGGGATTTTCGATGCTGATGGTTGTATACTTTTATGTGTAGGTTTATCCTCTCTTTGTGGCTATAAGATATTAAGTTTCTACATTATTTTGACAACCATATAACATGATTTACTTTGATTATATGTTTTCTAATATATGGATGGGATCTATTGCTATGACTTCTCCTATATTGATCACAGTATAACATTAGTTTTTCATGATTATTTATCCTTTGTTAAGGCTAAGCATTTAGGGTTATGTAGGTTATACTTGTGTGTGCGCATTTGATGTTGGAGTTGTATTTTTTGTCTAACTTTAAATAACATTAGGATTGTGGTAATTAGACACCATGTACTTAGAGATAAATCAAGAATCATTCTTACAGTTGCTTAGATGGTATAAATGGTGATGGAATCTTTGCAATTAGGTATCAGACCAGTATATGATATCTTACATTACTGGTTTCACTCTCTATTATTATTAATTTGTTTATTGTTCATCTCTCATTGTTTTTTTGTGTTCATTCTACTTATTGGATTTTGCTTGCTTAATTTGGGATAATTAGATATGTCTGGTTATCTGATATAGTGAAAAATATTAATTACACATGTATGCAAATGGAATTGCAATAGTTCACGTACCCTTGCAAGAAACTGGTACAGCTCCAGATAATTTTATTAGGGAAATTACACTATATATTGTTGGCCAAACTAGTTATTGTTGTGGGATTGAATCATGTCATATTAGAAAAATTGAACTATATATTAATTTCTTTTGAAAAGAGCTTTTTATTCACAAATAAAGAGACATGCAGGTCCATTGTGCAATTTAAATGATATGTTTTCTGACCTCGTGTACAATTTAAATGATATATTTTTTTTCTTAGTTAGGGTGCAACAATTAAGTATGTTAGTGCTTATGACATGTAGCACATACACCCATAGACTTTTACTTTGCATTTCTATGTTTTTTTGATGAATGGACAAGTTGTGATGAACTAGAATGACATACTGGGATCAATTTTTCCTCTTTTACAATGCAACCTGTTTGACTTTTGAAATTCCTCCAGTACAAAAGAGAGAATATGCCAATGGACCTCTACATCTAACCAAATGGGACCAAATTATGCCCAAAATCGTATTAATTATCCTTCCTATCAATAAACACTAACCATTTGCTTATCTAATAAAAAAAAAAATCATACTACATTTCCCTTGGACATTTTATTCCTATATTAGTGAAGGTAATGAAAGAGAAGAGTAGAGAAGCAATGATGGAGGGCGGATCATTGATTGGGGATGTGACTAAAACTGTGTAGTCCCACTCAAGTTGAGTCTTTTATTTGAGCTACCCCTCCAACTCTAAGTTTTAAGATATCTTGCAACACTCACAACTCTTTATTATTCGTTATTTTACAACTTTGTTGAAATACCATTGTGTTTGCTTTGATGTAACATTGAGTTTTGTCCAGTAGTTTGTAGGTTATTCTTTTCTTTTCTTTTGGTAAAGGCTTGTAGGTTTGTAGATTTGTTTTTTAGTTTTGCTATTGTTTGTTTATTGGGGCTGTAGTCAATAATGTTCTTTGACTTCATTTGCTGTAGATTATATTGAATGTATTTTCTACACATGTTTAGTTGAATACACAAAGGAAGGCCCATGTTAGCTTTGGCCTGACAGATGTGGTTTGTTGTAGGACTGTTGTAGGGACATTGAGAAGGTAGACTTTAATCTTCTTTTTTTCCTTTATTTTGGATATCAAATTATCTATAAGTGCTTGTTTGTGTAGTTTAGTTGATTGAATTCTAGGGGGCTTGTTTGGTTTTATTTAGTTTCTCTCTCTCTCTCTCTCTCTCTCTATATATATATATATATATATATATATATATACTATTTTTTTTCCTATCCTTAGTAATGAATATTTCATATTGACTAGTAATTTCCATTTGGTGTGTTGAAATAATCTTGAAAACCATGATCAACAAGAGAATGTGAAAAAATTTAACCTCATTGACGGTCTTGTGGCTGCTCATAATCTAGTAATTAGATTGCTTTATAAAAACAAGTTACTGAAAAACTATCTTTTTCTAATTATTTGGAATTAACTTTAAAATCAAAGCACAAACTAATAAATCTTATTGACTTTGATCATAATTCATTTCAAGCTTTGGTTGCTATTAGTGAGGTGTGGGTATGCATGTGCAATTATGTAAATGTATTGTGTGTATATGAATATGCAGGTGCTTTAGTTAATTAATTGTTACTTCATAGAAACATATTTAATATCCATGGCTATCACTTACAAGATAGGAGGTGGGAGACTAGTAAACAGAAATATATGAAAGGATAATTAAGGCATATATTAATAGGTAAAGCCACTCAAAGGAAAGTGTGGCACATAGCATTTTGTGCAGTCATCATATTGGCATCACCGCTCTTTTCGCAAATATCGGCCCTTGTGGGCCTGCAGAAAAGAGCAAGTGTTTAGAACAATTCCAACAATTAATAAATGTCACTTAGGATTTTCAAGTAAATTGATAATTTTTAATTGACATGGCTTATTTGTAGTTTTACTAATAAACAAGAACAATATGAATTGGAAATTCGGCAATAGATGACCTAATTATACTAGTATAATAGAACATAGTTTATATGAATTATTTGATCGCGGTCCTTCCTTAATTGTTAACATTTTGACATTTTTTCAATTTATGGATCATATCTGGTGGTGTAGTTCAACATGATGGATAACACAATGGAAAGTTAAGAGTATCATATTAGATTTATTTAGTTTTTTACTTTCCTTTTCAACTTGTTAGTCATGCTTTATGTGTTGGCAGATGAAGTTCATTGAACCAATTGGAGATGGCAGCTTTGATGTGGTTAATAAGGCTCGTGGTCATACAATTGGTAAAATTATAGATGCTAAGACTCTTTCCTTTAGTAAAAGAAAGGAAGTCTTCATTTATTATTTTTTTCCTTCAAATATCTTAGGTTCTTCATTCAAGTAAATTATCAAAATATATATTTTTTGTTCTCTTTACATATGTCGAATCAAAAACATGGGGTTGGAGAGATCAGAGTATGGCAAAAGATCTGGAATGGTTTAAAGAGCAAGGTTATGTCATTTCTGAACCATTATCTCCTAGTGTTAGTTTCACTGTGTTGCTATTATATGGGATCATTCACATTAAAATTTCACTAGAAGCATAGTCATATCAACGGGGAACTAGAGTGACTTTGATATAAATGATTTATTTGATGTTATGATACTAGTTAAAGAGGAATCATTTCGTTTCTATAGGTTGTTAATTGATACACCATTACTATAAACTTATATAGTCCTGCCTGGGTCTATAATGTGTAAGTTAAATTAATTATTATGCATCATAAGTGATTTATTGTAGGATTTGATTGTAAGGCTTGGTGTTGATTGTTCAGGTTTTTGGCTTTGTGTTGGGAACAATGCATGTATGGTGAGGCACATTTAAATTTTTTTTATTTAAAATATTTACTTTTTACAGTGGGCTAAGCCCATGGTAGAAAGTATAATTTCTACCACGGGCTTAGCCCGTTGTAGAAAATAGACACTTTCAATCACGGGCTTAACCTTTGGTTAAAAGTACTCTTTTAATCACAGGTTAAGCCCGTGGTTGAAAGACCCTTACCAACTACGACACCGGATACTACGATGGGCCAAAATCATGATAAAAGCCCCTTTTGCCAACCGTAAAAAGCCTGTTTTCTTGTAGTGCATGTAATTAAATTATAAATGGCCCTAGTACATAATAATAATTCACATATAACAACCCAATTGGTTTTAAATCAACCTAGTGGGCTAGAAGTAAGAATCTTATTTAAGGGTCAAAACTCTTATTAGCTCCAATGAATTATAATTGGCCCAGTCATCTCATGACCCTAAATTACAATGATCCAATAACCATAGTTTAACTCTATTATATAAGTGTGGTTGCATTACAACTCAAGAAAGGTTAAACCATGTGTTGTCTTTAAACCTTGTGTTACTTCAACACACAACACCCGTGTTAATTATATGAAATTACCCATCTATGCACAATTGGATATGGACACATAAATGCCCTCAATCCAAATTAATAATTAAATATTTATTAAGCCACTTGATTACTTTTTGTTCAATCAATAAGCCTTTAAAAGAACTTATGTACTTTGCCAAGGTGCATATCCATTTTATTAAAGCCGACCCAATCATTTGGATTTACTATTGATTAAACTTAATCAAGCTATAATAAACTTAGCCAGCATAGATGTAAATATTAGGAGCATGTTCCAAAGCATATGATCAACCAACACCCAACATATTTGGATTTTAGACCCTAGGACCCAACGCATATATCAAAGTGTTAACCAACCATGCCTATGGTTTATCAATCCCTTATACTTGAGGATAACATTCGCCGTAACATTAACAAGTAGTAATTGCAATGACGGCCTTACAATTACTCTGATAATGACTTGTGTGTGATCTTGTTATGTTCTCTATTAATAGGGAGTCCACCCACTATTGTTGAACGAAGAAAACACTTTTTGATAATGCAATATAAGTAACTTGTGCTCCTAACTTTGGTAACCATACCATGCATGCACCAAGTCATTGCATAGTCAATGGACACTATGATTCGAGTCTTGAATCAAATCAATACATAACATTCATAATATATAAATAGTATTTTTGATAAGCAAACAAATTCTTATTGATAAGTCAATGTCATTACATCTCAATTGGTGCTATAAAGGGTATGTAATCCCAACAATTTTCCATTTGCACTTTATAGCCATTTTCCCTCACATCTAACTCCCATATTATCCAAATGTCAATCAAATACTTTGATCGATAGTACCTTAGTAAATGGATCAGCAAGGTTGTTCTCCAGTGTGATATTAGCTACCACTACATCTCTGCACTACACTATGTCTTTGATTAGATGATACTTCCTTTCAATGTATTTTCCATGCTTATGGGTTTTGAGATTCTTACTTTAAGCAACAACTCAACTATTATCACAACAAAGTACAATAGGTAAGCTTACATGTCGCATAACTCAGATTAGAGATAAATTTTTATAACAAAACGGCTTCCTTTTCTACTTCAGAAGCTACAACATATTCAGCCTCCATGGTTGAATCAGCAATACATGATTGCTTTATACTTCTGTAACTTATAGTCCCTCCATATGGTGTGAACACAAATCCCAAGGTAGAACTTCTAGAATCCTCATCTGATTGAAAATCAAAATATGTATAACCAACTAGTACTAGCTCATCACCTCCATAAACAAGCATATAATCCATGGCCCTTCTCAAATATTTAAGAATACTCTTGACCGCAGTACATGTAATACCCCGTAATTTGAGGATATTTAATTTTAATTTTTAATTATTTAAATTATTTATTTTGTGGTGTTTTAAATGCTTTAGTTAATTTTTGTTAGTGCCTGTTCTATTTGTTTAATGTAGATGGTTGATAAATTTGTTGCTAAGTGTTGACTGACATTGACTATTTGTGAAATATTTGTGTTAAATGTAATTTTTTTTTCTTTTAAATAAAATATGTGGGTTATTTTTTTTATTTTTTAATTATTTTCAGGTTGGGCTAGACTATTGGGTTCGACTACATATGTGTGTGTGTGTGCACGCACGCTAAATATATTTATTTAATCTCTTCACTTCCCCTTTGAACTTGTAAACATAGATTAAATTTTGTGTTATTTGATTGTATGTGTGTACATATATTTATGTATGAAGTTCTGTATGAACATGCATAGTAGTATGGAATTTTGTTTAATTTCTTACATAAATTTGTGTGGAAGATTACTGTAAATATATATAGGTGTATGGATATATATATATATATATATATATATATATATATATATATATATGTTCTATGTATATATAAGCATGAAAATTCGTATGAACATGAACCTATGTGTGTTGAGGGATTTAATCCAATTTTTGTGTTGTTCTTGCTTTGGTAAATGACCCTTGATCATTAGAAATCAAATTATTGAGAAATTGGATTTAATTTTGATTTCTAGATGAAGAACCCTAGAACTTGAAAATTAGGGGTTTTTGATTCAAGTTATGAATAAAGGGGATTTTTGTACCAATAGGTAGCTTACGGTGGCCGAAAAGTGGCCGAAACAGTGCCTGAAAGGGAGCTGGTGCACACTGTATAGTGCTGTGAGCTGGGTGAAGAAAAAAACAACCACACACGCCATGCCCACGAGCACCGCCGGTGCGTGCAATGGTCTCCGGTGGCCTACGGGGATCGAAAATGTGACAACTTGGTCCCATTCATCGAGCCCAACCTCTGGGCCCAGTTTGGGCCCAGTCCGGAATATTTAAATATATTTTTTAATTCTTAAGTCATTTTAAATTGAAAAAAATAGAAAAATATTTTAAATTCCAGAAAATTTCAGAAAATTTAAATTTATCTTTTTAGGATAGAATATTCATGAGATTTTAATTTCAAGATGAAATAAGTTCTTCTTATTGTAGATTTAGTACAAAAACTGTACTTTAAAGTTGAGATTTTTATTTTTCTTTAGTTTTGGAAATCTTTAAATTTATGATTGATCATTCATTAAATTTTTGGTTGTTTATGTTGTTTTATTTTGCTTTGGGTAGTTGGATTGTATGCAAGATGAATGTTGATGTGGTGTTTTATTCTAATCTTTTTTTCAGTTATTATTGTGAATGAAGGAGAATAGATAGTTTGTTTTAAATAGTTTTATTCTATTCTTGTGGATTGATATAGTTTCAATTACATTATCACTTATACTATTAAGTATGTGTTATGTTTTAAAGAATATGGGAAGACATGTCAGGATTGGCTAATACCTAATAAGGTATTCATAAAATACGAGTATAGGCATGTCAGAATTGCATAATACTTAATAAGAAATTTAGTTATGTGTTCAGGCATGTTAGGATTGCCTCTCATTTAAACTTTGAAACTTGTTCTACCTTTATTGTGATAATGGATGGATTGGTTAAGAACCTATTTCTAATTATTTCTGGGACAAAAGATTAAATGATAAAATGGTATATATATCTATATGTTTTATTGTCCTCATGTAGAAGGTACGTTTACTAGTTCTCTACTATGTGGTAGTAGAGGGAACTTGCTCGTGGGTTTAACCCCTTTTATTGATATTTCAGGTCCTATGCCAGTTCCACTGCGAGGTTAAAGTCTTGAGTTTGTAGAGCATGGCAGTCATCTTCTCTTACCAGTTTTCAGAGTAGGGACATATTCCTTTTATTATGTTGAGGATGTGAACTTTCTTGGAACGCTGTTTTAGATTTTTTAATCTTCATTTATTTTTTGAGTTTAGAGGTTCTTGAGTTATAGGACTTCCAAGTTGTATTGCTCAGATTCTCAATTTTTATTTTATATTATTCATCCTCTCAGTTAAATTTCTTTTTCACACTTAGTTTTTTATGTTGATATCCTTGTATTCTGTGTTTGCATGCTATCAATTTTAGGTACTCCTTATATTTTGTGTATGAGACTGGCCATCTCATGTGTGAGATTATAAAGAGTATTTCAGTACAGTGATCTCGACTAGGGTTAGATTGGAACCTACTGACAACTCCCACCACATAGCATATGTCTGGTCTTGTACACAACATAGCATACATGAGACTACCTACTGTCGAAACATATGGTTCCTGTCTCATCTTTTCTTCCTCTTCAGGCATCTTGGGACATTGAGTCTTAGAAAGAGATACTCCATGCCTGAAAGGTAAGGAACCTTTCTTGTAGTTTTGTATTGCAAACCTGACCAGAATCTCATCTATCTATGCAATTTGGGATAAGCCGATCATCATTTTCGTCTAAATACACAAAAGCTTATTCCCAAGGATACAATAGGCTTCTCCCAAGTCTTTCATGTCAAAGTGGCTAGACAACCAAATTTTTACTAATGATAATATCCCTACATCATTTTCAATGAGTAAAATAGAATCCACATAAAGAATAAGAAAGATCACAATGCTATCATGTACTTTCTTGTACACACAAGACTCATCAATGTTTTGATCAAAATCAAATGTCTTGATTGCTTGATCAAAACACATATTCCAACTCCTGGATGCTTGTTTAAGTCCATAAATGGATCTTTAAAATTTGCACACTAGGTGCTCCTTGTCACATCTCGATTTTCGACTCCCAGTTAAGAGCAAGGGAAACGGGAGTGAACGGTGATTATCAAACATCAAAACTCCTAATCACAATAGCTCCTTGATATCATTCTCTGATACCAAGCTGTCACACCTCAATTTCTAACTCTCAAAAGTCGAGGGTGATTAGGTTGTCACACCCTCATCTCATATCTCTAATCTCACACATAATTATCTCAAAACCAAATTATGCGAAAACTTTCTATATGTATGCCATTACATTGGTGTATACTCATTAATACCCATTACAATGGGTCCCATATTGGTCTATGCATCCATACATACTCGCTCATATTCTAAGGTTTGAGGAATTTCAGTTCAGTCCAGGTTTTGGTCGGCTGGAACCTCCTTCAGTCTACTAAAACCTGGGTTCAGTGTCGATCGGTTGAAAGGTAGTTTTGATTGACCCAAAAAGAGATTTTGGCTGGCAGAAACTCTCATTCAATCGTCCGAAATAGGTACCCCATTTGCAAATATTCGGTATCTCACAATTTCGGCCGGCTGTTATAGAGACTAAGCAACCAAAAGTTCAAAAATGCCTCAAAACCTAATTTTCACAAGTCCATATGCATTTCCTATGATCATACATCCATTTACAATTCTAAACATAAATAAAACTCATACAAATCCATGCATTTGAGCCTCATAGAACGCGAGTCAAAATATTTTTCAATTCCCATTCATAACCTACATTATCCTTGAAAAAAACATCCAAGAATGATCTATAGAACACTTAGTATGGTAAGGACATGCCATTATCATTTCTAACATTCATGCCCAGAATTTCATACATAAAAAGTTCAAAAGATTCATCATTCATACATCTTCCACAAGTTATACATGTAGGAGGTCATAAAAGATATTTCCCAAGAGTTCTAACCATGCCATATGTGGCATTTACATTTGAAATTCGAATACATGAAAGAAACCAAATGTAAAGGCAACACTACAAGTATAGTCGACATGCCACAAATTGGCATGGACCTCTATACACATATGTCCCAAAATAATCCAGAAGAAGCTCAATTCTACTATAATGCTCTTTGTCTCGTTCTCTATAGAAACTTTATCTAAAAAGAGTTTGGGGAAAGGGGGTGAGCATATAACTACGCCCAGTAAGAATGATCCTCTTGACTCTACCTTAACTCAATCAGCCATGCATGAATGCATAATAAGTTTCTATATGGTTACATGACAACTATCCATCTTTTTCATACTTAAAACATACATGTTCTAGAAATTATGAGTGATGCTTTACATTTTAATATATAAAAATTCATATGAAGTCACAAATCACAAGTAAACTCACACCACATATAACTGGAAATCAATTCAACTGAGGACTTCAGCTTTCCACATCCATAGTAAGGGTCTCTTTGGGACCACATACTCTACTTATGCTTTACGAGTTACTATCCCGATGGAAACAACATCCGCTTGGCCAAGTTTTGGATCTTGCACCCTAGGGTTCGAAGCCACCCTTATTATTCTCACACATGCCCCAAAAATGCAACTTTCTCACATAAGTTCACATTGTCACATAATACACCAAACCTCAAGATTTTCACAATTTTCACCAAATGAATAACATTTACAAGGTCAATGCAATTAATTCTCAACTCATGCATATTCAATGTATTTCAATCATCTCATGAAAATCACAACACTTATGCATTTTCAAGAAAATGTTCTTCTATGCATATACTTCACATATGAAATCAATTCTCACAAAACTCTTCAAATGAACACAAAATCATAATATTGCATTCATAGACATCAACTACACATGCAATATATAAATTCTAACTAAAACATGTTAGACATTCAATATATATGCAAGAAGGTCATATTTTCACAAAATTTTCAAAATAAAGTTTCATGTCACAAATATGTGACCTATAGAATCAAAATAGGTAAGAGATTCACACCCCTACCTCAAATCTCAAGCTTATCCTAGCAAGTCCCAAATTTTTAGCCCTTTCAACCTTGCTGGAAATAACTTTTATTCAGTTTAAACCAAAGCCCTCACAGTGTAGAGCAAACCTTTTGCTTCCGGCGTTCCCCAATTCAAAGCCTAACACCTCCAAAATGTAAAGAGAAGGAAGAGAGATGAAGTGGGAGAGTTAGAGAGAGAGATATTTCTGTAAAAGTGATAATATCTCAGCCCCTCTAGATATTTATCTCTCTTTGGACTGCGAAATGATCGAAATGCCCTTGAGTCACTTAACATACCCTCCCGACCTTCGTTTTCGATTTTGAAAGTTCCTACGATCTCGAAATCACTTCATTGTCTCTCAAAATTTTGTTTGGTCCATCACCAAAAATTAAATTTTTCTAAAAAAAATTCAGATTCCTGGGCCCACTCGCACCACATCCCGAGGCCCCGTTAACCCAAAAAGTCAAACTTCACTAAATGTTTCCAAAACTTTCCAAAACCTTAATAAAACTCTCGAAATATGTTTTTCACATTTAAAACATGTTAAAAATCATTTAAACTGCAATTAGAGAAAAAATTATTATGAAAATGAAAATCGATCAAAATTTGGGCTCGGTCTCTACACTCCTGACCTTTCACCACAAACCCGTCTAGTTCATTCATATAAATTTCCTCTTCTAGATGACCATTTAAAAATGTCATCTTGACATTCATCTACTAACCTTAACGAGCACTTATAGTTAAAAGAGTTCGAATAGACTTCAGCATGGCTACTAGTGAGAATGTTTCCTTATAATAAATCCCTTCACATTGAGTGAAGCCTTTGGCTACCAACCTTTCTTTATATGTCTCAACATTTTTGTCTATTCATCTTTTTATTTTGTAGATCTACTTGCATCCGATGGGTTTTATCCCAATAGGTGGTTCTACAAGTTCCCAGACATAATTGGAATACATAGATTCCAATTTTAATTTCATGGTAACCTGCTAGTTTTCTGCATCCACATCATTGATGGCCTCTTTGTAGTTCAATGGGTCCAACTCATTTTTATCTAGATAACCTCATAAGATTCTCCCAAAAATATGTATCTGTCGGGTTATTTGTGAGACTTTTTCACTACGACGTGGTATAGATGTACTAAAAGATGAAGACGTACTAGTGATAGCCTCTTGTGTTCCATCAATCTTATTATCCATGATTTGTTCATCTACCACTGGTTTTTTTAAAGGAATCTGACATCTCATCAAGTACAAATTTACTTTTGGGTCTGCGGTTCATCATAAAATCTTCCTCCAACAACACAACATTAGTGCTAACCAATACTTTCTTATTATCAGGATCATAAAATAAATCACCCTTGGTTTTCTTTGGATAGCCTACAAATAAACACACTCTCGATCTTACTTCCAACTTAGTTACTTGTCATATCTGCACATGTGAAGGACAACTCCAAACATGGAACTATTTCAAACTAGGTCTACGCCCTATCCATAGCTTATAAGGATTCTTAGATACCGACTTCAATGAAACAAGATTCAATGTGTAAATGGTTACATCCAAAGTTAAACCCCCAAAACAAGGAGGTAACGTTGAATAACTTAACATTGATCTAACCATGTCAAGTAATGTTCTGTTTCTTCTTTCTACTACACCATTCTGCTAAGGGCAACCCGGTGCAAACAACTGACTAACAATACCCTCAGTAACCATGTTGCCCTTATATTGTCCCAAGAAGTACTCCCCTCTGTGGTCTGACTGCAGTGTTTTGATATATTTACCTAATTTTTGCTCCACTTCTGGCTGATACTCTCAAAATTTTTCAAAAGCTTTAGATTTGTGGTACATCAGATAAACATATCCAAACCTGGAGTAGCCATCGGTAAAAGTAATAAAATACTCATACCCTCCTCTAGTTTGCATAGTTAAAGGTCCACGTACATCACTATGTACTAACTCTAATGGTTATTTGGCTCTATATCGTTTGGCTGTAAATGGTATCTTAGTCATTATACCCTTAATACAGGATTCACAAGTTGGCATAGGCACCTCTACCTCAATAGGTATTAAACCTTCTTTAACCAACTTTTGAATCTTATTTTGATTAATATAACTCAATCTAAGATGCCAAAAATACATTAAGTCAGAAGAAACACATTTTCTCTTGACATTTAGATTCTTTGTAGCATTCAACTTATTATCATGCAAAACATAAGAGTTAGGAGTTAATAAATAAAGACCACCCACAATTGCACCAGTAGTAATAACATGTCCATCCATTTTAATTGAAAAAACTTTTGCAAATGTAATAACATAGTTTTTTGAAACAAGACATGAAATAGAAATTAAATTTCTTCTAACTTCTAATGCATAAAGATAGTCATTTAATATCAGTCTTCTCCCACTTTCTAATTGCAGAATAACGACTCCAACAACTAGAACAACAACTCTGGCTTATGACCCCAGGTGTAATTATGTCTCTCCTTTACTGAGTCTTCGAGTTACCTAGAACCTTACAAAGAATTGCAAACATGATTAGTGGCTTTAGAATCTACAGACCAAGATTCCATAGATCCAACCACTTAACATGCCTCAATGACAAAAATACCTTTGCCTTTGTTGTCTTTAGCCAGTATCTTGGGATAGTTCTTTTTCCAATGACCCTTCTCACCACACTCAAAACAAGCTACCTTAGATCCATATTTCAATGCCTTATTACCCTTCCTTGCTGCCTTGTTTGGGAATAACTCCCTATTTGCCCCTTTCTTTTCTTCGCCTTACCCTTAGGCTTAGATCTAGAGGGGCCAACTTAAGCCATAAAGCACTGCCTTTTATCTTGATCATGCCCTCAGTAGCCTGTAACTCATTCGAAAGCTCAATAAAGGTAAAATTGAGCTTATTCATATTGTAGTTCAAATGAAAAGAGTTGAATGAGCTAGGTAGCGAAGCAATGATCATGTTAATTTGAGACTCACCATCCAATTCAGCTCCAAGGACTTCCAGTTCATTTAGGAAACTGATCATTAAAAGAACATGATCATGAACTAGAGTTCCTTCAGCCATCTTGGTAGTCATCAGATTATACATAGCCTAATGTCAGATAGTCTTACTAATTTCTCCAAACATCTCCTTGAGATTCACTATGATGTCTCTAGCAGAAGTGCAATGAGAATATGGGCCTACAACACACTAGACATCAAAGCTAGAATAGAGCAACAAGTCATGTCATCTACTTTACACCACTTCTGATAGATTTCAACAACCTCAGGAAGGTCATCTGTAGAAGGGAGATCAGGGCATGGTGTAGTGAGAACATAATTGAACCCCTTAACTGTAAGGATAATTTCTAGGTTCCTTTTCCAGTCAATATAATTTGGACCAGTAAGTTTGTTATCTTTGAGAATAGAAGCAAGGATTTGATATGGCGAATCTAAAAATACATATTCATATAAGAAAAATGAATTAACATTATGTAATAAAATAAGCACCAAAATGGTTCCCTCAACTATTAAACATGATAATCAGAATACTAATTACAAAAAAAATAATACCCCGATGAGGGTATTACTCCCACTAATTATTTAGGCTTGCCCCAATATTATTCAACTTAGGCATCACATGCCTCCTATGAGTAACTCCTGATTTTCCTTTAGTGTCACTAGATGAGAACAAATGTTAGTATCTTAAGTCAAGTGTGTACCATTATCGATCTCAATATTTATCCAAAAAAAATATTAAACCTCTTTTTTATTTTCTATAGAATCTTGTTCTATATTTTCTTGAACACTGTCATAAGCAGTATCATGATCTCTTTTAAGGGGGTTTTTATCTTGTGCATCCTTACAAGGAAATACATTTTCAAAAAATGTTGCATTCATTGACTCAATAATAGTATTGGCATTTGACATGTACATTAGGAATGTTGGATTTATGCACAAGAAAACAATATGCATTATTGTTATGGGCATAACCAATTAATACAAAATCAATGGTTTAGATCATATCGTAACTTTCTTAGGATTATATACCACCACTTTAGCTAGACACCCCTATACTTTTAAGTATTTATAAGAAGATCTTTGACCTTTTCGTAAATTATATGGTGTCTTATTTATTTTCTTATAAGGTATTTTATTGATAATATGATTTGTGAAAAACAACGCTTTATCTCACAAATTTTAGGGTAATTCAGAATTTATCAACAAAGTAATTATCATCTCTTTTAAATAATGATTTTTGCATTCAACAACACTATTTTGTTAAGGTGAATAAGGAACAGTAGTTTGGTGAATAATATCATGTTCTGAATAAAGTTCAGCAAAACATGATTCGTATTCACCACCATATCACTTCTTAATACCATTATCTTTCTACTAAGTTGATTCTACTTCTCATTCTTATAATGGATAAGAATTTCTAAGGTTTCTTCTTTACTTCTTAGCAAATATACATAACAGTATCTTGTGCAATCATTGATAAAAGTAATAAAATACTTTTTTCACCTGTAGTTTGCACAAACTTTAAGTCATAAATATCTCTGTGAACTAATTCTAGAAGTTTGGTACTCCTTTCTATGGAATGGAATAGAAGTTCTAGTTAATTTTGCTTCCACACATGCATTACATTTCTGATTTGAGTCAATATAGAATTTAGGTAATGAATCTATGATAATTAATTTATGTATAATATCATAATTAACATGTCCTAGCATTCCATGCCATACATTAGATAACTCAATCATGTAAACATAATAATTAACTTTATTATTAGCTTTGAACAACAATTATTACATTAAGTTTAAATAAACCATCACTCAAGTACCCTTTGCCCACATACACCCCATTTGTAGTAATAAGCACACATTTATTAGTTATAAGGATCAGCTTAAAGCCATTTTTTCTCAACACGATCCATAAACCAAATTCTTCCAGATGTCTAGTACATGCATTAATAATTAAAAGTGAGTTCTCTACCCGAGGTCATCTTTAGCACAACCTTTCATTGACCTTCAACCTTGGTAGTAAAGGAGTTTCCTATGAAAAGCTATTTTCTATGGTCTACTACTAGATAAGTAGTGAACATCCTCCTATCTAAGTATATATAGAGAGTAGTTCTAGTATCTACCCACCATTGTCTTGGGTTGTCTACTAGGTTGACCTCAGAAACCACGACCAACATATTTACATCTAACACATTAGTTGTTGGTTTCTCTTCCTTGGTCATGTGCACCTCAGTGGTCTTTATCTTAAAGATCTTTTGGGCTTTCTATTTGGAGAAATCTTTAGTACATTGTCCTTGCCTCTTGCACCCATAACACTTCGTATTAAACTTCTTAGAGTTAGTCGAGTGCTTCCTGTTTTTCTTCGCCTCTTACACAATATGTGACATATAACTAATATAATCAATAAATAAAGAACCTGTATTTAGGTCGAGGCTAAAATTGGATTCTATGTTCTTAAGATAATATTTGCCTCGTTTGGTGTTGAACGAACCCTTGGCAGTTGTCTCCTAGTATACAAGGACATCCCTTCCACTAGTAGTAGCACTCCAAACCAATAAAAATAGTGAATCAAACTCTTTCTAATACTCTCTCTCTGACCCGACACAAATTGGAATGTTGGACTCAGACATTCACTGAACCTTTAGACTCGAACTCAAACTTATTTGGACTTAAACAGACCTTTAGAATTGAACTCAAATTAAACCCGTAGATTCAGACTTAAGTAGTAGAAGAAAGAAATAAAAGTGAAGTGCACAGATTATAGAAGAGAGAAAACTGAACTCTAAAGTATTATTTGCAAATGAAGCCAAATAGGGTATATATAGACCACTTGGGGTCTGTTTAGGCCAATCCGAACTGTCATTAGACACACTAATCTGACCCTAACAATCATTAGGTGTAACTGTTCCAGCCTGACATCCTTGGGTAACACCCGGTTGGCCTAAACTATAGTAAGTTATATCTATTTAGATATTAACCAATGAATCGCCACTGATCTGGGGCCCGTTTGGTAACCGTTTATGTTTAACGTTTATTGTTTAAGTGTTTATATAAACAGTGTTTATTTTACGATTTTGTTTATCCATAAACATGAGTATTGTTTGATAATGAAAAAACGTTTGGTTTATTTTAAAAATCATTAACAGAAAAACATGTTTGTTAACCCTAAATTATTTTTTTTTCTATAAAAAAAAATCAACACAATAAAATGCATAAAAAGTCAAATTTATGCTACAACAAATCTATACAGCAATAATATAGCAAAAAATATGCATAAAAAAAAAATAATAATATTGGGTTACATATATATCTACACACTGCAAATGATACTATAAATCTAGAATGACCCACAACCCAGAAGGTCCTAACAAGTAGGGGGACGCACACAATTCGGTTCTTTTTAGTTATTGGGAGAACCAGAACCGTTCCCAATGGTTCTTTAATTTTGAAACCAAAATAAATAAGTTCAGTTCAATTCGATTATTATAAGAGTTGTATTTAACCTTATAATAGTTATAATAACTTCATTGTTTAAAATTTTTTACATAACAAAATGTTATTATATATACATATATATATATATATATATAATAGAAAATCATTATAGGAGTTTTATAACTATATATATCTATATATATATATATATATATATAATGGTTTTAGTTCCTGTTCCAAGGCTTGGAATTGGAATCGTAGTGCACGGTTCCTAAAATTTAGAGCCGGAATCGGAACCGTAATGAACGGTTCGGTTTGGTCCAATTTGTATAGACTGAGAAGAGGGATTTGGAGGGCATACTCTTTCTCTTAAACTTCTTATGCTACTACTTTCTTTTTCATTTTTTTGATTTCTATTTTTCTTTCAACACTGAAAATGAATGAATGATACAAGTAAAAAATGCCATTCTTGTTTCTTAGATAAGGAGATGGTTGAGACTTCTTTGTTTTTTTTTCATCAAATAAGGTTTTTTTTTTTTTTTAGCATGGGTGTCCCTAAGTAACTATCTCTTTAATTCTGTCTACACTTGATAATTCTAATATTTTTATCGTTGTATCAAACAATAGCCTTTTATTATTATTTTTTCTTTTCATTTTCTCACTTTTAGTTTTCATTTTTAATTAAAATAATATAATCACCATTTTAGATAAA
Source organism: Cornus controversa (assembly GCA_026545225.1). NCBI lineage: Eukaryota > Viridiplantae > Streptophyta > Magnoliopsida > Cornales > Cornaceae > Cornus > Cornus controversa. Next base: position 29,379,755 of record CM048846.1, on the reverse strand, counting down.
AAAGAAAAAAAAGTTTTTTTTTTTCAATAAACATAAACAATAAACATCATTTTGGTGTTTAGGATTTGAAGGCTTATGAACAGTGTTATTTTAAAAGCGTTTTGACAATTTATAAACAAAACAAAAATTATCAAACATGTTAATCGTAAAAATTTGTTTTAACAAACAATAAACGCTAAACGTAAACGGTTACCAAACAGGCCCTTTGTTAACCCGATCCATCTAAGTTGATTGATCCAAAACACTTTGAATTTTGGAATATTTTTTTATAAGGCCAACACACTCAAGTGGGAAAAATCCCTACAAACTAAAGTCCAAGTAGGAATTCTTTTTAATAAAATGAATATTTCTTTGAGAAGCCTAGGCCCGATTGTAACCTTGGCTAGGTCCTGCCCCTTTCACAAAATTGTGGTGCCCCTTAGGCCCCAAAACCAAATGCCATACTTGGCATATATATGCACAACATTTTTCAATTCAGCTTCCCCAGCCATTTTTTCCTTTTGAGACCATGATCAAACTCCTCTCTTTGGATCCAATTTATCATTCATCTAGAAACAATTTTGAACAAGTAAATATACCACCTTCATCTATTTTTAAAGAGAAACACATTCAACGTAAACTCACCTTAAAAGTTTAGTGGAACCCACTTTAATTTTGACCCAAAATTACCTATTTAAGGTTAGTTTCTAACAATCTCGACATAGATAAATTTCCTAAATCAAGTTAAATACTAGGTTTATTATGTCATCATTACTTATTATCTGTAATTAAATGTCTATGGAAATGCATCTCTTTGTACACACAAATTTCATGTCCTAAATTCTAGGAACGAAAATTGGTAACAAATAAACAATTTTATTAATTTAAGAAAGATTGATACAATTCTCTGTAAATATTTACAAAAGAAAGATAATTCCTCTGATTCGATCTCCTTAGTGATTTGGCTTCAAGTGCTGCAAGAGCTTGATCTTGAATTGAATTGAAAATTTAGTGAAGAACGGCACGTGGATGATGTGTTTTTTATTCTTCTCCTTCAGGGCTTAGGATCTTGAGTGAAGAGTTCTGCAAAGTTTCATCTTTTTTTGAGAGTCTTCTGGTCCTCCTTTCCTCACCTCTAGACCTTTATTTATTGGCTCTCCGGAGGGGTAGATTTGTAATTTTTTTTTCTTTTGATAATTATCCTATAATTATCTTTTTTGATAATTTTGATAATTATCCAATATATATATAATAATCATCTTTGTTGATAATTACATATATATATATATATATATATCTATTAGACCCATCTTCAAGTGGGCTTGGACTTCTCACACAATTTAGACCAACCCATAACTCATTTATTTGTAGTGGGTCTGATCTTTAAATTATCTGACTCATTGAGCCATATTTCAAAGTGTGCTAAACTGAAGATAAACCCAAATTATATTTTGGGTTTATCGTGTAATTTTTTAATGTCTACAAATTGCCCCCACTTCAAGTGTTGCGCTATATCGAACTTATTACGAACCTAAAGCGGGACTTGAAGTATTTAACTTTTGCAAGGTATATTTCTTTTTTTTTCGAAATCCAACTGCAAAGAGGATGTCTTATTTTTCAAGTTGAAACAAAGACTTAAGGATCCTATTACAAATAGGATTTTTTTCTTCCAAATGAAATTGTAGACTTGAGGATCCTATTGCAAATAGGATTTTTTTTTCATTGTCCAAGTGGAATTGAAGACTTGAGCATTCTATTGCAAATAGAATTTTTTTTTCTTGTCCAAATGAAATTGTAGACTTGAGGATCCTATTCCAAATGGGATTTCTTTTTCATTGTCCAAGTGGAATTGAAGACTTGAGGTCCTATTGCAAATAGGATTTTTTCCTTGTCCAAGTTAAATTAGAATCTTACTTCTTCTATTGGAAATAGGATTATTTCAATGCAGGCTATATATATGTACACAACCCATGCATCAATTTGTATGTCTTAATTAGCTTGAAACATAGTGCAAACACCGAAAGAAAGAAGGCCAGCAGTTGTTATACAAGAGCAGGTTCTTCCCCTTTTTTTTTTCTTCTTTTCTTTTTTCATGATTTAATGTCTCACATTCCTTTACCTTCTCTACAATTTCCTTTATAGCACATGTATATAAAACACTTACTTCTCATCAATATACTAAATGCTAGCAATCAAGAGGATTCACAGTAGGCAACTATGCTCTTTTTTTTTCTTCCACTCTTTTTTTTTTCTTTCTTTATCTTTTTCTTTTCCAACCACCAATGGCTCATAATATATACATTCATACATGTATATTAACTCCCTCACTTGGTTATAACTGACGCATGTGTATAATCTGTGCTGCTATCCACGTGCGACGATTGCACAAATCCTTTCTCTGACTGTGCCCTTTTTTTATTTTTTTTTTCTTCACGCTGCTTCTGAATTTTTTTCTTCTATTTTTTTTCTTCTTCTTTCCTTCTCGGCGCCACTTTTTTCTTCTTCTTTTTTTCTTCTTTCTTTCTACTGGGTGCCTCTTTTTTTCATCTCTTTTTTTTTCTCTCTCCACGCTGGATTGCTGATTTTTTTTTCTTCTTCTCTTCTTTCTCCACGGATTGCTGGATTTTTTTTTTCACGCCACTGTTTTTTGTTTTTTTTTGTTTTTGCCACTGTTTTTTTTTTCTTTCTTTCCTATGGAAGGTTGTGTAGAAACATTAAAAAATAAATAAAGATTTCCATGTTGCTTGCAAGTGTTGAACTTAAGACCTCAAGGAGCTTTATTATGACAACACACCATATGTTCTGCACCACTTTTATGTATTGTAAACTCTTGAAACAAAATATATATGTGGCTGAACTTTGAAAGGAACATTTTTTTTTAGTAACAACTTTGTCTTCTGTCACAGCTATTAACCAACTTTTTTTTTTCCAGATCGGTTTCTACTTGTGCGCTCTGCTCAAGTTTTGTATTGTCTCTCAAACAACGTACAGATCCATTAAATTCATTGAAGAAGATAACTTTACGTGAGTCACTCAACACTTTTTGTAAGGACCGGAATTATTTTGACCAGTTCCGGGCGATTTTGGACCGGATTAAAATTTTTCTTTTTTTGAATTAATTAAATTTCGAAAGGGGTGTGGATATAGATATTTCTATATAAGCGGAAGGTGTATGTGTATATATATATATATATATATATATATCTGCATATATATATATATAGTACCTATATTTATATTTAATTATAATATATGGTGGGTCTATGTGTAATTATGGATAAATAGAGAGGCACCTTCATATTTATATAGATCTTGTGGAGGGGATTAATTGAGGAAGTTGTGGACCAAAAGTGGTCAACCAAAGAGAAGACCACATGAGTGGTTAGGCTGAGAGGAGAGAAAAGAGAGGGAAAGAAAAGAAAAAGAGAAAAAGAAGAAAAAGAAAGAAAAGAAAAGAAGAAAGGAAAGAAAAAGGGAGAGAGAAATCGGGAGAGAGAGAAACTGAATGAGAGAAAGGGGGTTCATTCCGGCGGCCCTAGCAGCGGCAGTGGAGGTCGTTCCCGGCGGTGGTGTCGACGGCGACTGTGGTTGGGCTGTGAGATGGTGTGTTTCACGGTGGTTGTTGGTGATCCAATTTTGGGTGGAGCTCGACTGGTTCGGTGGAAGATTGGACCGGCGATGGTATCTATGGTGGTTCTCGGTTGGCTGTAGGATAGCCACGGTAAGGTGGCTGATGGTGCAAACACGATCGAGCCATGTTTGGTGGACGGTGAGCCCCTATAGGGGTGGTGCTTGATGGCTTCGGCTGGTTTAGGTGTGCATCCGTGAGGTTGCAATGGTGGCTGGTGGAGGCTCAGCTGATGGTGGATTCGGACAGTGGTTGGCCATGTGTGAGGTGGCTCATGGTGGCTTGGGTTGTTCGGGTTTGATGATTGGCTGGGTTTGTGATTGATTTCAGTTGGTGGTCGGTTAGAGGCTAGCTGCCGAAGGGATGGTTTCACGGTGGGCCGTGAGGAGGTCACCATGGGGGTTGAATATCAGAAGGTCTCAGTTGGTCTTAGCTGGGCATTTCATGGGGGTTACTTGGAGTAGCAGCCATGGTTCTGATTTGGTGGGTTCGACTTTGGGGTCGATAATAGTGCCGAAACTTGGAGCTTCGATTGGGTGGTTTGGTGATACTGGCCTTGGCGTTGGCTTGAGGGTCTTTCATAACAGGATGTTATGAATTGTGTTTTGGTTGGATTGTGAAGAATTGGGTTTGCATTTGCTAACTTCGGTTGTGGAGATATGGTGGCTACGATGGTGTTGGTAGTTTGTGAATTATGGTACAGTTGATGTGGTTTGATGTTTGTTTGGTTGGGCCTTATATAGTTTTGGGAATTTGATAGTCTAATGGAAATGGTCTGAAATAGTGAATTGGAGTTGAATTGTACATGGGCTACAATTTAGCTTGAATTGGTTCAGTGTGATTGCTTGAGTTGGGTTATTGAATTGGGCTTAAGGAATTGGGTTGGTTTCCAATTAGATGCAATTGGACTGAACTCAGTTTATGGGTTAGGTTCACAAAGTGAATTGGACCAATCATGGAAATTAAAAGGAAAGAGAGCGAGTTCTCATGTGACTTGGACACGAGATTGGACCGGGCTCGGTATGGACTGTTTTGTAGACGCGGATTCATTGGAGAGTGGGACTTAAGGCAAGTTGATTCTTGCCTCTATCTCCTACGTATCTATTTTAAATACGTTGTTAATTTTACATATGTTCTCTTAATTGTTCATATGTGGTATTTATATATATATAGGTGCTTATATATATATAAATGTGGTTATGGTATATATGTATGGGTATATACATATATTTGAGATATGAAAGCATGCTAGATTTAAAGGCTTGGGTACATTTTGATATGTATATATGTAGATTGAGCCCATGTGAAACATGCTTATTAATACATGTTTAGCTATGTGTTGTCTTGTATGCATATGTGACTTTTATGCATGGTGTTAAATATATATGTGATTATCTATTTGTGGTGGTAGTGGAAATGCATGCTATATATATGAATATGGCTTTGGCGAGCATTTGAAAAGCATAAAATGTGCTCATTATTCTATATATTCTTATTACATATAGGGATGATATATATGTGTGTTTATATATTGTGATTGGAATGCATGTTGGCTACTTGTAGTGAATACAGGCATTGAATGAGAGCATGACTATATTTATACTAGTGTATGTGCATATGTGATTTATATGCATGATTTGACATGTACGTGATTATATATGGGTTTACGTGAATGAAATGCATGCTATCTGTGTATAGAAAATGTATGCATTGGTGAAGCATGACTAAAATGTGCTTAAGTGAGGTTTATGAGCATATGTGAAGTGTCTGCTAGATTTTACATGTATAGGTGAATATATGTGTGGCTTGGGGGAGATAAGACGTATGCTATGTTCCTTTTAACTAGCTTATGCATTGTGAGGCATGAATATTGAATGTTTGGTCGTTATATGTTTGAAATACATATATGAGGCCGTTGTGAGGAAACGAAAAAGTTTGTTTGAATCACCCAGAGTCGGTCATTACTCGGTCATGGTGTCAAAGTGGTCTCGTCACCTAGTAGGACCGATGTTCTCGGTGGTGCATATTGAAGCAGTCTCACCACTTGGTAGGACCGATGTTCTCAGTGGTGTATTCTGAAATTATCTCATCACTTGGTAGGACTGATGTTCTCAGTGGTGCATTCTGAAATTATCCCATCACCTGGTAGGACCGATGTTCTCGGTGATGTCAATTCTGAAATTGTGTGGGAAGTGTCTCGGTCACATGATTGGTTGAGAATCATGTTAGGGTATGGGGTTGAGTCCGAGAGAGTGACAAGTGTGTGAACTTGCTTACATTATCTATTGTGAAACATGTTATGTGTTAACGCATTCTTATAGATGTGTTGCTTGTGACATAACATGATATATGTTGGATATCTATTGTTTTTTAGCATGTTATATGGTTTAAATGCATCTTCATTGCATTTGAGATTGCTACTTGTCGAGTAGGGGACGTGATGATTAATTTACATTATTTTATGTAAATAGACATATATGTTCTTTATACATATAGGTGCTGGGTGTTTTCTGCTTTCAAGCATGTTGAAAATGATTTCAAAAATCCTGTGTAGTTGGCTTATATATCCATATGTGCTAGAATTGCCATATGCATTGTTGGTTCATGTATACTAGGTGGAGCATGATTTAAATATTGTGATATATTTAAATGTGTATGTTTTTGAGAATATCTGAGGATCGACCTACTGCAGCAGTGATAGTATGGTTCGGCATACCTTGCTGGGCCTTTGAGCTCACCCCCTCCCAGGTTTTACAGGTGTTGCTGGTTTTGGAGTCAGTTGGGGGGACTGATAATACCAGTTGCAGAGGCAGTGATTAGACTCATTAGAATCTAAATGTATGGAGCGATTATGATGATTCAATTCCTTCAGTTGTATTTTATTCATTGGATGTATGTATATGAGACGGACATTCAAGGACTAAATATTATTTTGATTGTTAGATATAAATGGTGGGGGGACACGTGCCCAGAAGTGTCCATTTTAATTTTTAGATATGAATGTTAGGGGGACACGTGCCCATAAGTGTCCATTTGAATTTAATGCAGGAGTAACGTATCAGGATTTGATTTATTTAGAATGGGTCATGCCCAATTTTTATGAAAATAATAGGAAATTGAGGTTGTATCATTAGGTGGTGGTTATATCGTGAGAGTGATCTCACGGGTTCACACCCCGGTTCCCGAGACTTGGGAGTTGGGGCGTGATAGCATGACACTTTATAGAGGGTAAAAAGGGTCCATTAGGACTAATGGATGGGTTAACCTCCGGTTTTCCAGGAGTTGGGGAATTAGGGCGTTACAATATGGTATCAGAGCTCTAGGTTAGAATACCTAGGGACGACGGGAATGGACATATCACGTGTATGGTTGAGAATGTTGGATTATGTACCTGATACCAGAGTGGTATCTATCAGAGCACTAGGTTGGAATACCTAGGGGTGACGGGTAAGGGTTGAGGATTTCTGGATTGTTGTTAAAGCATAAGGTTTGAAAACCTAAGTTATCAAAGTCATAGGTTCAAATACCTAAGGACGAAGGGTCAAATAACGTGTTGATTTGGAGATAGGCAATGGGTGATAATTGTCTAAATGATAAGTTTGATTACCTATGGATGATAGTGGAATGACTTGCTCAGTTTGAGCAATCCTAATGGAAGATCAAGGTGTTGAGATGTGAAACATATTTCATTTGGTAACACTCCCAAAATTGGTTGAGTTTAGACCTTTGACTTGGTGTTGGGTCTTATTAGTGAGTAACGAATAGATACCGCAAGGGATGTTGCGAGTGTTTAAGTCTTTAGAAATACTTAGGGATTTATGATATGAGACTGATGAGTATTTTGCCGAGATTGGCAATTTAGACTGGGATAGGATACAAGGGAGGCATATTGCCGGAGTTGGGCTAATTGGAAAAAGTGGCTTGGCCAGACATTTTTCTTGGATTAGTGCTTCTTTTACAATACGCCGACTCTTATGGATGTTAAGTTATTTCATCTGGATGATGATAGATAAAAGATTCCCTATAGTAGGGATATTTCACTGAAAGTGATTGGTGTAGATAGTCAAGGATACTACCTTAGACTATAGAGGTGGATGGATTGGTATATGTTTACCAATGAGTACAGAGGATGAGAGTAGGTTGGTTTTAACCACTCTAGATTTTGTATTCTAGTAAGTGTGTGTACTAGAGGGACTGGGCGATGCTTTCACACTTGCTCAGGTAGAGGAAGTACCGGGACCGTGTATGGTCAGGGGTATTTTTCTAGTTTTAGCCCGAGGGCTAGGGTATTGATTTATGCATCATATGTCATATCATGCATGGTATGTGTTTATTTGATTTAGCATGTTGTTTATTATATGTTATGTGGTAGATTTGACTCATGTGGCTGAGCGTTGCATTTTTGTGTTGCATTTCGTGTCACATGGCTAGCAGTGACAGGTAGTCGCCATCTAGGAGTTCTGGTTTTGAGAAATGGCAAACCTAGGTAGAGGTTTGGAGTTGAACGAACTGTGATGTTGAAATAGACATGTTGTGATAGACTTTGGACTAAGAGTCTAGTGTGGATGAAGAAGGGCATGATTTGCTTTGGGGACTTTGCAAACCAAGAGTTGGTGATTTAGATTTGCATTGCAATCATTGCACGACGATTGAAGACTGGATGTCAGTTAATTGACTAAGGATATTGGTGGTATTGTGATACCGAAATTCTAGACCGGGTATGTTTAAGATGTGTTATTTGGATAGTTGAATGAGGACTCATAATTGATTTAATTCTTGGAGTCAGTAGATATGTGATGACTTTGATGTCTGAAGAGTATAAGACATTTGGATTATGTGCATTCTGATGCATCGTAATGCCTAGATGTTGATTAGTGCAATAGTGATGCATGGAAAGATTTGTGGGGTCCTAGACGAAGCAGTCGGGATCTTGGGGGTGTCAAGTAAGATGCTGGAAAGGAATGGATAAATACCCGAGAAGTTGAAAACGTCCGCTAGGATTAATGGATGGGCGTTACACTTTTCTTGGCAAGTTTCAAAATTTTTTTTTGGGTCAATTCTTGCAGGTCAAATCACCTTTCGTAGAATATGGAGTTTCAGACGCCATTGATTTGTCCCTTCGGGGTCCCTTAGTGCACTTCGGTGTCAATTTTATTGTCCCTTCGGGGTCCCTTGATGCACTTCGGTGTCACTTTTATTATCCCTTCGGGGTCCCTTGGTGCACTTCGGGGTCCCTTAGTGCACTTCGGTGTCACTTTTATTATCCCTTCGGGGTCCCTTAGTACACTTCGATGTGACTTTGTTGTCTTTTCAGAGTCCCTTAGTACACTTCGGTGTCACTTTTATTGTCCCTTGGTGCACTTCGGTGTCAGTTTTTCATCCCTTTGGGCTCCTTTAATACACTTCGGTGTCACTTTAATTGTCCCTTTGGGTCTTTTGGCGCACTTTAGTGTCACTTTTTCATCCCTTCAGGGTCCCTTTGTACACTTTGGTGTCACTTTTATTGTCTCTTCAAGGTCCCCTAGTGCACTTCGGTGTCACTTTATCATCCCTTTGGGGTCCCTTAGTGCCCTTCAGGGTCACTTTTATTGTTGGAATACTTTCTTTAGTTCTTTTTGAACATTTTTTTTTTAATTTCTCTCACACTTTTCTTTTCTTGTCAGGTAAAAAACCTTTGACATCCGCCAATCATAGTTTTCTTCAAAAGCTTCAAGATAAACACCATAACCATTTTAGAATGAGAGGGCGATGTCATGTAGCAAGGAACTACATTTGATGTAGGGACCCTAGTGGTTTGCCGTTTTGCTCCATGGGTTCCTCCACCTAATGCTTCATACCACTTGTCACAATGGTCCAAAGAATTTCCCTATATGCTTGCGAATCTTGGCTATAACCAGAATAAGGTACAAGCATCAGTTTTAGATGCTTTAGTATTGAAGTCTGCACTTCACGAAGTTGAAGAAGAAGAACCTAAGCAATTTTCACTCATGGATCATAAAATGCGTGCCAGAGAAATAGAATGGGGTGTTTCCTTTAAAGCTTCTGTTGACTTGACGTACACACAAAGTTATTGGGAATGGTCAGAGGATATTTTGGGTCGTCACAGCAAATTTCTTAGAGACAACAAATTATACGGCGCCATGTTTGCTTCTTTGTTATCATATGATCGATATGTGAATGTAATCAGAGACTTCCTTGAGTCTTGGTGCCCTTCAACTAATACATTCCACTACTCAATTGGGGAGCTATCGATTTCCCTTCGCAATTTGTATTTAATAGGAGGTCTCCCATTTTGTGGAAGATTTTACCAAGAAGTCGTTCTTTGTGCAAAGGAATTATCTACTATCGACAAAGATGGAAATTCTCTTTTTCCTTTGAGTTGTCGGTACTTATTTTTAGCTTTTCACCAGCTTTGCAAGTAGTATAAATGAGATCGGATTGTGAAAATTTTTGAATGGACAAAGCTTTGCTTTAGAGGCGCCACTAAGTAAGTAAACCACCGTCGAGAAGAGGATCGAGAAACAAGACTCAACGCCCCAAAGTGACTCACAACCCTTCTGAAATAATTGATCATGTTAAGAATTGGTCGCCACAAGAAGATGAGATGTTTACCAGTCTTGGAATAGAGCCAGAGATAAGGAACAAAACTTATTTAGCAGTATTTATAGCGTATTGGTTATGCAAATTTGTCTTCCCTACTAGTCCTGGAAATATAATTCGTCCTGAGGTATTCAAGATTGCTAGCATAATGGCAGACGGTAATAAATTTTGTCTTTCTGTTCCCATTCTAGCCAGCATTTACAAAGGTTTAAACGATATTGTTTCTTCCCCTGATCCTGGAAACTCTAATGTGTCATTCCCCATACACTATGTATATGGCTGGTTAGTTGAATACTTCAAAACAAACTTTTTTGTCCCAAATCGTAATTAACTCCCTCGAATGACTCGGTACGCGAGAGAAAGGTCTGCGAAACATTTTGATGAGACAGAGGCCCAAGAGTTGTTCAGGTTATGTAAAGGTGTTGACTTATCTTTCTTATGTAGAACATCGTCGACAAGGAGATTATTAACGGATGATGAACAGCTACCTCTTTATGACTTCGAGTATTTGGCTAGCCTTCGATCCAACTACCTAACATTGCGCCAAGGTGACCGACGAATCATTGAGCCTTATAGTCCACACAAATTCGGTAGACAGTTTTGTTATCACCAGGATATTTCGGGAAGATTGAAAGAGGATATTCGCACTGGTGCTTTGGAAGAGATTTTGACACTATAGAGATCGACCACTCGTTATCATATTGAATGTGAAGTACAAATTCCTTCGAACTCTAATTTCCAAAAATTCTCTATCACCAAAACTTATGCCGAATGTTGGTAAAAAATTTATGTTGATCCATTCACGGTGAAATGAGGTACTTTGGGGCATATTAAGCGTACAATTTCTCCAAAAGGAAAACCAGCCAAAGTTAGAAAGGTTACAAATGATGGACCTAATTTGACCCCTTCTTCCAGGCCAACCTCAGGGGCATCCTCTAAATCTCATAGTGATCATGGTGTTGAGGAGAGTTTCGAAAGTCATGTAGAGGTGGCCAAACATATTCCTCCACAAATCAACACCCATCCACTTACTCATTTAGTGATAGATTCAGATGAAGACATGGGGGAAAATAATGAAGATCGCAACTAGAAGCATATGAGTGACAAGACGAAGTGTATTTCCAAGCGGGAAGATTTTATTGCTTCTCGCAGCGTGGATCGATATTTTGGAATGGCTTCTAGCAGTAACAAACCAATGCGAGTAAGGTTTCCACCATTTATGCCATATTTTATTTACTTTTTTTTTATTTATCTTTATTTTTACTCATATTTATTTATTTTCAGGTAAAAGGAAACCTTAAAGAAGATCTCATTCTCATTGATAACCCTACTGGTAGTGGAGTATCTGTTTGTGGAACATCATCACTTGATTTGGTACTTGAGATAAATGCATTGTCACAAGTCTTACCGGTAGGAAGAGAGACTCCTCAAGGTTCGGATGTTTTAGTGGGGCATGAAGTCAGTAACCAAATGCCCCAAGTGGTCATGCAAGAACTTCAAAAAGTTAATTTATCTCACATCAAATTGTCCTGTCTAAAGTGTCAGCCTTTAATGTGGAAGACATCATCATAAATGCCTGACGCAAAAATGCTTTAGCCCTTGTCGAGAGTATCAAAAGTATCGTGATCAACACTGCTACTCACAAGGTTCCATTCTTGGGGCCCAAGCTTGAAAAACTTTACAATGAACTCTCAAAACTTCCTAGAGATTACTCTGGTTTAAAGAAACAAATCGAGTCATATATGAATAATGTTGCTCATTATGTTGATGCAAAATCTTCTTATGCTTCTATAATGACTTCAGATCAGCAATCAGAGCAACTCACTCACATTGATACATTGCTTGTTGATGCCACTACTTTGGAAGATACTGATTCTAAGCATGTGCAATCACTTCAAGGTGCTTTGAGTGACATTAAGGACAAAGAGGCTATGTTGTTAAAAGAGTTGCAACAAGTAAGGGAGGAGGATACGTAACTTAGAGCCTCCATAGAAGAGAGCAATGAACAATCATCTCACAAGAAGGAGGCTATTGCCAAGCTCAGAAAAGAACCAGTCTCGGTGGAAGAAGCTAACATTATTGCAGCTCAGGATCTTGAAGTAATGAGGACTATAGAAGAATTATTACAAACAGAACATGAAAAGATTCTGATTTTGCAGCTTTAAAGTGAAACATCATTTATTTTTTTAATTTTTTTTTAGAGCAAGCTATTTAGCTAGCAAAGTAGAATTGTAGTCTTCAACCTCATCAATAAAAAAATCGTCATTACTTTCAAAACTAACATTGTCATTAGTTATTTGTTATGCCATTCACAGTTTATACTCTTGCGGGCCAAGAGTATTACACATTTTTTTTTGGGTGACTGAACTTGGAACAAATCTCCAAGCTGCCTACGTACCCTCGAAAAGGAATCAAGTCATTTACGTAGTTCAAAAGCAACAAATTTTTTTTTTAATTTTTGGGTGCCTTTCACAGTTTTAGCTCATGCGGGCCAGGAGCATTACACATTCATGGGTAGTAGCATTTCAAAAAATTGCCATTAATGGGACCAACTAACACTCTATCTTCATCAATAATCTTATATGCTCCGTTGGTGTAGACTTCACGAACTACATATAGTCCATCCTATTTCGACAAAAACTTGTTTCCAGTGCGGTGATTCATGATGATGGGCCTACGAACAGCAAGTACCAAGTCTCTAACCCGGATTGACCAAGGTCAAATTTTTTTGTTGAAGGCTCTAGAAAGCCGAGCTTGATAACATTCTAGCTGTTGTTGAGCTTCTAGCCTTTTCTCATCTAGTGCTTCCAATTCTTGAAGATGCAAAAGGGCAATCTCCTCATTCCTAAGATCTTCTTGTATGGCTATCCTTAACGAAGGAATTTGTCGTTCCAGGGGGAGAACAATTTCTACACCATAGACGAGAGAATAAGGAGTTGTCTGGGTAGGTGTGCGGTATATAGTTTGGTACGCCCACAATGCTTCTTCCATTCGCTTATTGCAGTCTTTCTTTGATTTGGAAACCACTTTCTTCAATAAATCATAAAGTGTTTTATTAAATGCCTCTGCAAGTCCATTAGATGGAGCATTGTACATGGAGGATTTATACTGTTTGAAATCAAATTTCTCATAAAGTTGAGTCACCCAGCTATTTTTAAAATTTAACCCATTATCAGTAATGATGTATCGAGGGACACTATACCGATAGATGATGTTACACTTGATGAAGTCAACAACTGTCTCCTTTTTTACTTCTTTAAAGTGTGCAGCTTCAGCCCATTAAGAGAAACAATCAGTAGCTGCCAGGATGTATAAGTGACCTTTAGAGGATTTACACAGAGGTCCTACCACATCCAATCCCCATACATCAAACAGCCATGAAGCAACTATAGGATGTAATGGATTTGGTGGTTGGTGTATGTAATTAGCATGGAATTGATAGGCTTGGCATCTTTTTGCATACTCCATATAGTCTTTGACCATAGTGGGCCAATAATAACCCATTCTCTTTATGCGAAAGTGAAGTTTAGGGCCAGATTGATGTGCACCACATACCCCAGAATGTGTTTCCTCTATTATATGAGCTGCTTCATCTTCTCTGAGACAACGAAAGAAGAGGCCTTCAAATGATCGTTTGTACAACGTGTTATTATAATAAATGAAACGAGGTGCTCGCCTACGTATCTCGATCTTGTGGCGTCAGTCTTCAGGTAGCTTTCCATGTTCCAAATAGTCGTCCCCTTTGATAATAAAGACAGAAATTACATTACTTTCCTTAATTTTATCTTCAAGGACTTGTGGTAGCACCCATTGTTGGCATAGTGGAATGTTGACTATTTCATCATCAACTAATGCCAATGTTATGGCTAAATTTACCAAAGCATCAGCCATACTATTTTCCTTCCTAGGAAGGTGTTCTAGAATGACATTGTTGAATTTTGTTAACAAGTGGGAAGCATACTTGTAGTATGGTATTAGATTTTCCTTCTTGACCTCATAATCCTTAAGAAGTTAGTTGATCACCAATTTAGAATCTCCATATATTTTGAGATCCATAATGTTCATCTCCCTTGCCATTTGAAGATCAATGATCAGTGCTTGGTACTCAGCAACATTATTTGAGTAGTTTTCAGTAAGCGCAAATGCTTATGGGAGGATTTGCCTTTGTGGAAAGACAAATACTACACCTCCCCCCGCTCCATCAGACCGTGCTACTCCATCAAAGAACATCATCCATGGAGGAAGAATGTCAATTTGAAAGACTTCTTCATGAAGAAATTCTTCTAAAATTTCCCAATCAGCTGGGATAAGCTAATCAGCTAGAAAATCTGCCAGGACTTATCCTTTTACTGCCTTATGTGGCACATAAATAATTTCAAATTTATTGAACGAAATTGACCACCTTACCAAGCATCCAGAAAGGACTGGTTTTGACATTACAAACTTGAGAGGGTCAACTCTTGCAATGAGGTGTATTGTATGTGCCAAGAAATAGTGTTTTAATTTCTTGGAGGTAAAGACTAATGTGAGACACGTTTTCTTAATCGGAGGATACTTCAGTTCTGTAGGTGTGAGCCTGCGACTTAAGTAATACAATGCCTTCTCTTTGTACTCTTCATTATTTTGTGCAAGAAGGGCGCCAAGGGATTCTTCTTGTGCGGCAATGTAAAGTATAAGAGGTTTTCCAGATACAAGTGCCCCCAACACTGTATGGGATATCCTTCTTCATGAGTCAGTTGAAAGGTTGACAACGGCCGACCAAATTTGAGATAAACTGACAGATGAAAGCAAGCTGGCCTTGTAGGCTTTGAAGCTCGCGTAAATTCTTAGGAGGTGACATCTTTTGTATGGCATCAACTTTAGATGGATCAATTTTGATACCGCGATGGCTAACCATGTACCCAAGGAATTTTTTAGAAGTAACACCAGACGCACACTTGAGAAGATTCATTTTGAGTTAGTATTTTCTAAGACGATTGAAAACTGTACGAAGATCTTGTAAATGACTCCCTCTTTTCTTTGTCTTAACCATAAGGTCATCGACATAACACTCAACAATTTTTTGAAGTATGTCATCGAAGATCCTTTGTGTGAGTTGCGCGATGCGAAAGCGGTTGCGAAAAATATTTTAGAACCTAGAGGGGGGTGAATAGGATCACTTGCTCGTTTGCTTAATTTTTAATTAATTCAATTTTAAGTCCAGTTACTCAAACAATTAAAGCAAGAAAATAAATAAAGTGCAAGTAAAGAAAAGAATGCACTAGATATACATGGAAACCCAAGATAGGAAAAATCACAGAGGGAGGCGGCACGCCTCAGGAAACCAATTCACTATGATGAAGAAAGTACAACAGACTCTATCTCAGTCTCACACCCCTCTTCACTCTGTCAAGGATCTGATGCGGAACACCTCAGGCTTATGATTGCGACAGCACATCCAACTACTGTAGACTTCCGGCTAATGTCACCACCCTTACAGAAAGGTTGCTGGAAGAACCAAAATACTCAGCAAGTATTTTGTTCCCTTCGTAGTTCAATCTGGTCACCTTTCTTCCTCAGCATATAAGCAAGTGAAGAACCTTCAATCCAATGTTCTGATCAGCAAATAGATTTGATGCAGTCTTTGAGCAGCTAATCAGAAGTATAACACCATCCTAAATATCACTCGTGAAGTATGGATGTGTGTTCTTAAAAATATATAGCCCTAATTATATTGTATATATTTTCTCTCTCTAAAATATTAATTTTTCAGGGCCTCTTTGTAGAGAAAATATGAATACATATATATAGGCAAGGAAGTTCTTATTCTACTTGGAAAAGAAGTTGAATACCAAAATAGAACTCTCCTAGAAGTTTCAAACCCAATAGGAATCAGGATTTTCATCAAAATTTATTTCCTATTTGGAACAGGATAAGTTGGACCGGTATCAAATAAATAGGACCGGTGGGACTTTTTGAAAATCTGCAGAACTCAACTGCCGAGAAAAGTTAGACCGGTCCTAAATATTGGGGACCGCTCCTACTTTGAAAAACTCTAAAATTTTCATTTAAACTCTGGTTTTTCAAAATAGGATCGGAACTAAAAAGTGCAGAGTGTCCTAGCCTCACCATAATTACCTGTACTATATGGTGTTCTAACTGATTTATCGGCATCCATGCACTTGAATATCAGCTCAAAGTCGTCAATGATCGATACAAAGAATAAATCGAAAATTACAACTCAATTAATCAAGTTTTGATCACCGAAATATGCCAATTACAATTTATATCTCACAATCTCCCCCTTTGGCAATTTCGTGACAAAACCACCTAGACAATTATAACCTAACCCATTGAAAAAATTATATTACAATGTTGCCCAAATACAAAGAAATAAAGAACTGATCAACAGAAGCTTCACTTGTGTGTTGAAGACAGTTAGAATAAAAACCTGTTGTACCTGCACATCCCTTAAACAATACAACCTGTGAAAAGCCTAATGAAGAAATGTAATCATTAATATCAATATCTCCCCCTTAATTTGATAAATATATCTCCCCCTTTGTCAAAAAATCTCATATCATATCATATGCATATAATAATATCATCTCCCCCTTTTTGGAATAAATTGACAAAGAAATAGCAAAGAGATTTAGTTAACAGATAAATCATGAAGCACATAGAGAGAATAAGACAAACATAATCATCATCACTGATCAAATAAATATCCAAAACATATTAGTTGATGGAATAAACAAAAATAAATATCCATACATCAAGGATAAATAAGTTAATAATAGTCTAAAACAAAAGATATCAAGACCTAAAGTCTAAGTCTAGTCAGCCTCATCAGCAGACTCATCAGAAAGAGCAAGGCCAAGCTTGTCAATCCTAGCATGTAAGCAATTGAACCCTTGCTGAATGAACCTGAGAACTTGGTTCATCTGATTGGCCGTCACGGGTGTGTCAGTCGCAGAAAGTTGGAAAACTCCACGACCCCCAGATGTAGCCTGTCCAGCTCCTTGACTGAGCTCATAGGCCTTTCTGTCCTTCTCATTCTTGTTTACCGAGTGAATAATTGATATGGCATCAATCATCTCTTTCAGTTTCTCAATATCAGCTCTCTTTAGAATATGAAGCCTTGCATCCCTAAAAATAGCCATCACTATCTGTGGAAAAGGTAATGCTGAAGAAGACCTAGAATGTTGAGTGGCTAAGATCATGGTACGCATGATTGTCGCAGGAAGATTGATCGAATCTCCTCGAATAATGTGATAAAGAATCTCAGCTCTACTCTTAATCAAATTACCCTTGTGGTTATGAGGATCTAAATTGTATGAGACTATCAAGTTCAAAGCCGAGACTTCATCAGTAAGGTAGAGTGAAGGCAACCTATCTACCAGCCATGGGGCTTCGGGTATGCACAACTCTCTAATCATATCATCCATGCTCGGTCTGTTTGGATCCTAAACTTGATATGGCATTACAATGCCATCTTCATTCTCTACAATACCTAACACATTGGCAATTGTGTCCTTGGTGACCTCAACACGAACGCCATAACATTTAGTCACAAACATTAGGTCGTCCAAACTTGATGTAATCATATTGCCATAAAAATATTACACCATATCGGGCTTTACAATTTCTCTCTGATCACAAAGAGACTCCCAACCATTGTCTTCAAAGTATTTCACAAAATCCATCTCCCATTTGCTCTTGATTATCGCAAGATTGACTCTCCTTTCAATTCTCATAGCCCGGCACCCTATGATATTCACAAAATTATTGAAATTGAATTCATCCTCAAACATGTCTAGAGTGAATACAATTCAATTTTTATCACTGGTAGACGCCTCAGTACGTCTCCTCTTTCGTGCCATAATAACCACGATGAATGGGATCAAAAATATAGTCAAGAGTTCCATTGAGACTTTTTGTCGAACACTTGGTGTGCAAGTGAAAAATCTCCAAATTTCAAAGCAATTTATTTGCACAATTTCTCCCAAATCCACAATCAATAAACAGCAACTCCAATTAGACAATCTCAATCCTCTAATATCAATCAATCCACAAAGAAATGTATAAGAAGAGATTGCTTGAGTGTTTGAGTGTATGAGAGTGTATGTAGAGCTTGAGAAGAGAAGTAGAGTGTAAGTGTGCATATGAGGACAATAGGCATGTTTAAGACCAAAGCACGCACACGCGGATTGTCAAGAATCTAGGCATCCGCTAAGTACGACCGGTCCTCATATTTGGGAACCGGTCCAACATTGTGAATTATACAAAAATTACACTTTGGACCTCTAATTCACCAAATACACCTCATCTCAGCTTGATTTAGCAATTAAGCACACATATTATGAAAAATAAACACAAAATCAAAATAAAATATATTTTTGAATTTTTGAAAATTCTTCAAACAAGAGAAAAAAAAATATGAATAATCTCATGAGAATAATCAAAAACATATTTTTCAAAGAATAATATGAGTCCTAAAATTTTTAAAAAATTTTAAATATTTATAAATGCAGAATTTTAAAACCCATAATTTATCCATAAAATTCATTCTCAAATTCATGATCATGACACAACTTCCAACACACAAATATTTATAAAAATTTAGAAATTCATCTAATAAATCGATGTCTGTGTGTGCAATCCAACTTTATGAAAAATTAATCAAATTCCTTTAATCCATCTTCTAAAACATATTGGATAATAAGCAAATATAGCTACTCATGATCAAACATTTTTTTTCCCATTAAATTTTAACATTTTTTTTTTATATTTCTAAGATGGTGGCTTTCACTCTTACGGGCAGCCAGCTATTTTTTTCAAAACAACTCTTTAATTTTTTAAAGATATCTCATTGGAGATTTACATTGTAGTGGAAATTACAAACACATCCCGAATGTAGCCTTTTCCTTTTGTTTTAGATATTCAGCAAATTTCTTTTTCTTTTTATTTTTCATGCTGAATAAAAACATAATTTTTTTTTTCATCATTTTTTTTTTCATTGATCATTTAAGCTTTCAATGCTACTCATACAATATTCTCTAGTCAACTTCACATTAGTTTTTAATCAATTCTCTCAGAGTTGGACTAGTGCACAATTTTGTATGGACTCAAAAGATTTACCTCTAAAAAGAAATAAATACAGTATATTGGTTATCGATGTTTAGATTATAAAATCAAGTACTTCATTCATTGACAAACTGAGTGTCCCAATTATGCATTCACAAATCAAAGTGAAATTAAAAAGAAATATAAAGAAATCACATTATTTCTCAGAAAAATATAATTATCATAATTTCATTTGATTATTACTAAAAATAAACAAAACCTATCCTAACCAAAAAGATATGGTCCAATGAAAAACAAATAATGAATATAAACTCAGTCCATGACCATCAAAGTCCTAAATGACTTAGTTAGGGAGTTTTTACCCAAAGACCTATTAGGAATAAATCTCATAGTATCAACAGACACAAACTTCTCCAAATCTTCCTTTTTCATCCAGATAGTTTTAACATACAGTTTATCAGGAAAGAATTATGGAGAAACAAAAATATTTTTCTTTTTATTTGAATTCTTTTTACCTTGAGAATTTTTGGGTTTGTTCCAATACTGTGAATTTTTAGCATGAACCCTATTCTTAGCAAAAGAATTATGCACATGAAAATTAGAATTAGAATGACTTCTCTTTTTATAGCAATAGTGTTGACTATGTCCATTCTTACCACAAAAGGTACAATAAAGCACATTGGACACAACATTAGTATGCACAGACCCAACGTGAGACTTAGGTTTGGGTTCAGACACAATCAAATTCTTGAATTTAACAAAAATAGTTTTTCCCTTAGATGATGACCCAACAAAACCTAATCCAGTTTTATCTCCTACTACCTTACCAACACTAATCATACTATCAAGCTTAATCTATCTAGAAGTAAAAGTAATTAATTTCTCTTGTGATTTTTTCAATTCAGGCTCAAGAAAATTAATTCTAGCAACAAGAGAATCTCTAGCAGAAATAGCTTGACTTACCTCGCTTTCGAGAAATTTCACTTTACTTTGAAGATTTTGAATGTCAGCTTTATTCTCTTCAATCAATTTCAATTGTTCTTCATTCTTTTTCTTCAAAGTTTCTTTCTCAGATTTCACATTATTTTGGAGGTTTTGATTGACAGCTTTTTCATCATCAATCAATTGTTGTTTCTGCTCATTCTCTTTCTTCAATGATTCTTTCTCTTTTTCTACCAATTTTAGCTTTTTGTTCTGCTTCTCGTAAGCCTTTAATAATTCATCGAAGACTTGTTGCAACTGGCTTTCACATGGTTTTCTATCAGCTTTCTCATCATTCAAATTATCAGAACCACCTTCACTTAATGTTGCATATTTTTCAGATTTACCTGTATCAGAAAAAGAATCATTAGCAGTATCATTATCGACATGAGCAATAGCAGAAAAAGCAACAAAAATATCTTTTTTATTATTTTACCCATGCATTTAGAAGAATTTCCTTTTTTAAAATTTTCATTCTCTTTATTCTTAAGGAATCTTCTATATTTTCTAGCAAAGAAATTTATGTCATCCTTATGGTTTAACACATCACATACATGAGATTGTTGAACCAGTTCACCCTCTTTCTTATTAGATTCCATGATGATTTTTGAAAAAAAAAATAAATTTTGATTTTAAAAATACTTCTCAAGGAACTACTCACAAATTGGAGAACACTGCTCTGATACCAATTGTGAGTTGCGCGGTGCGGAAGCGGTTGTGAAAAGTATTTTAGAACCTAGAGAGGGGGTGAATAAGATCACTTGCTCATTTGCTTAATTTTTAATTAATTCAATTTTAAGTCCAATTAATCAAACAATTAAAGCAAGCAAATAAATAAAGTGCAAGTAAAGAAAAGAATGCACCAGATATACGTGGAAACCCAAGACGAGAAAAACCACGGAGGGAGGCGGCACGCCTCAGGAAACCAATTCACTATGATGAAGCAAAGTATAACAGACTCTGTCTCAATCTCACACCCCTTTTCACTCTGTCAAGGATCTAATGCAAAACACCTCAGGCTTATGATTGCGACAACACGTCCAACTGCTGCAGACTTTCGGCTAATGTCACCACCCTTACAGAAAGGTTACTGGAAAAACCAAAATACACGGCAAGTATTTTGTTCCCTTCGTAGTGCAATCTGGTCACCTTTCTTCCTTAGGAAGCAAGCAAGCGAAGAACCTTCAATCCAATGTTCTGATCAGCAAATATATTTGATGTAGTCTCTGAGTAGCTAATCAGAAGTAGAACACCATCCTAAATATCACTCATGAAGTATGGATGTGTGTTCTTAAAAATATATAGCCCTAATTATATTGTATATACTTTCTCTCTCTAAAATATTAATTTTTCAGGGCCTCTTTGTAGAGAAAATATGAATACATATCTATAGGCAAGGAATTTCTAATTCTAGTTGAAAAAGAAGTTGAATACCAAAATAGAACTCTCCTAGAAGTTTCAAACCCAATAGGAATCAGGATTTCCGTCATAATTTGTTTCCTATTTGGAACAGGCTAAGTTGGACTGGTGCCAAATAAATAGAACCAGTGGGACTTTTTGAAAACTTGCAGAACTAAGCTACCGAGAAAAGTTGGACCGGTCCTAAATATTGGGGACCATTCCTACTTTGAAAATTCTTAAAATTTTTATTTAAACCCTGGTTTTTCAAAATAGGCTCAGAACTAAAAAGTGCAGAGTGTCCTAGCCTCACCATACTTACCTGTACTATATGGTGTTCTAATTGATTTGTTAGTATCCATGCACTTGAATATCAGCTCGAAGTCGTCAATGATCGATACAAAGAATAAATTAAAAATTACAACTCAATAAATCAAGTTTTGATCACCGAAATATGCCAATTACAAATTTATATCTCACACTTTGCATAGCACGTTGGTATGTTGCCCCCACATTCTTAAGTCCAAAAGGCATAACTTTGTAATAATAAATTCCTTTCGGGGTGCGGAATACAGTTAGCTTTTCATCTTTTGGACTCATCCTAATCTGGTTATACCCAGAATAACGATCCATGAAAGAGAGTGCTTCATGTCCGATTGTTGCATTAACAATGATGTAGAGACCGGAACAAAATTTGACCGGTTTTCAAAAAATTTCATCATTTTCACTATAAATGCGTCTCCAATGATGTTTTGGATGTTTCGAGAGTGAAAAACATGTTTGGACACATGTTAGGAGGTTTTTGGAAGTTTTCGAAAAATTTGGAGAAGTTTGACTTTTTGGTCAAACAGGGGCCCGGGATGCGGTCCACGTGGGCCCGAAAATCTGGAAAATTTCTAAAA
Source organism: Cornus controversa (assembly GCA_026545225.1). Taxonomy (NCBI): domain Eukaryota; kingdom Viridiplantae; phylum Streptophyta; class Magnoliopsida; order Cornales; family Cornaceae; genus Cornus; species Cornus controversa. The sequence goes on along the minus strand of CM048846.1, from coordinate 29,357,201 downwards.
AATAATTATTTTTGATTTTGAGTGTAACGAAATGTTTAATGAGTTAAAGAAGTGATTTTGAGGCCGTAGGAGTTTTCAAAATCGAAAAAGGAGCCCGAGAAGGTACGTTAAGTGACTTGGGGGCGTTTTGGTCATTTTGCGCGCCTAGGACTGGAATAAATATCCCAGGGAGATCTGAGATCTCATTTCTCATGGTTCCCTCTCTCTCTAAACATTTCCCTCTTCATCCCTCCACCTTCTCTCTACATTTCGGGTGCATTCGGCTTGGATTCGTGATTTGCCGAAGAAGGAAAGTGTGTAGGGGACGGCTAGGGCTTCGGTTTGAACCGAACAAACTCGTGTTTCGGCAAGGTGGAACCTGCTAAAAATTTTGATAAGTGCTTGGAAGGTCTTCAATATTGAGGTAGGGGTGTTTCTTCTCTTCTAGTTGTCGATTCTAGGGTTTTGGGTGATTCGGAGAGGTTTTCTGTTGAGTTTGTAGGTGAGAGAGATGGGCAAGGGGCTGAATTTTTATATTTCCTCTTCCCTTGTGACTATGCATGCTAGATAGATCCATCTTAATGAATATATGATGTGTGGGTTGAATATGTGCAAAGTGTGCAAAATGAGAGCATGATTAGCTATGTTGTGTATTATATGCATATGTAGGTTATGTGTATTTTGGGGTGCAATCATATGATTATATGTTGGTTGTGTGTGTGTATAAGTGTTGAATGCATGCTAGGTTATTTTATAGCAAGTGTGTGCATTGTTGAAGCATGATCAAAATATGCTAGGTTGTGGTTTGTAGGCATATGAGAGTGATATGCATGCCTTATGACATATATGTGACCAGGTGTTGTTTTGAATGTTAGAATGCATGCTAGGCTTGTTATAGCAATGATATGCATTGAAAAGCATGATATATGAATAAGTGCATTCATACTTGAATTGTATGTTATCGTGTGCATGAAAGCATTTTACATGCCATGTAGTGAGGGACATGTAGGTCGGTGTCGGGTCGGCACCTAGGAGGGGAGGGGCATCTCTACTGAGCCGCAGTGTTGCTCACCCCGCTCCTCCAAACATTTTTTTTTCAGGTAAGGAGCCGAGAATGGATGAAAGAGCTTGCTTCCTTACTTGGAGCATTTTGATGCATTTTGGGGATCTTTTGAGATATATGTATGGACTATGTTTTTGGCTATCCATGCCGGCATGTGGGATGTGGATTATGTTGATTTATAGTTACATTCACGGTATATGTAACTTGTATATTCATTTGAATCCTTATGTGTATGGTTTCATGGATTTTATATGAATTTGGAGCTTAAATGGATGAATGTATCCTTTTTGTCTTTTATATCTTGAACTCTTGGATATGAAGGTTTTGAAGAGTGGATTTACATTGGAATCACGGTTGTAGGATTTCGATGTGTGAGTTAGGTTGTATGTATGAGTTGATGAATATGATCTTTGGAAAATGAGGATGGTTTATGCACTTGAATTTTCTTGTGCATTGAGAATTTAGGATGAGTTTTCTATGATTATACAAGATTTGAGATTCAAATGTGTAGGTTGATGTGTGAGTATGATATTATATCATTGGAGAATGATTTATATGTTTTATGAATGATCCAAGGTGGTTTGGTTGAGATTTGAGTTCAAATGAATCTTGTATAGGTGTTTTGGAGTTGCTGGGAAGTGCATTTCGATCAATCGAAATGTCCATTTCGATTGATCGAAATGGTTGCGAAATCTGAGTGTTTTTGAGGTCCAGAATGGGATAATTTCGATCAATCGAAGTCCCCATTTCGATTGATCGAAATATTGCAGGTCCAAGGTACTGAGAGGCTATTTTTTTCGATTGATGGGGTCAAAATCTCGATTAATCGAGATGAATCTCGATTGATCGAGATTACTATTCACAGCTTTTTCCAAAACTTCGTTTTGACGTAATTTCTTCGTTCTAGATCGGAATTGAGTGTGGTTTTTTTTGAACTTGAGTATTTTTGGATTCTCTATCCAATGGTGTAAGCCTTAGTTTCAGATTCCAAACACAAAAAGTTTTGAGGCTCGAAAGTGAGTGATTTTCAAAGGTGTGGACATGTAAATGTTCTTTAAAGTGTGTAAATCAATGTAGGGCCCATGGGGATTGGTTGAGGAGTGGTTGTGTGCATTTATATACAACATTTAAGTTAAGCTTCCGCTGAAAATGAGTGTAATGAGGGTTCACTGGGTTTAAACGGACAGTTAACCTCCGGTCTTCCGAGAGTGGGAAAATCGGGGCGTTATGGCATGGTATTGGCAGTGGATACTATTGCATGAGTGTGCTTGAGATAGTTTATGGGGTTGAGTGAATGGGTTCACACTCGGGATTCGGGGTCAGTTCGGGAAAGTCTCGGCGGTCCGGATTCCGGGGCGTGACAGCATGGTATCAGAGCTCTAGGTTAGAATACCTAGGGATGACGGGTGGTGTTCAGATAACCTTTGGACTTATGAGGGTTAGATCAGGTCTCTGATACCAACAACATGGTATCAGAGCCTAACCGGGTTTGAATACCTAGGGACGACGGGAAAAAGGCTAAACTACATTTTGAAGTTTGAAAGGGGTTTGATGATCTGAACATTAGGTTCAAAAACCCAAAGATGAAGGGTGAGGTCCATTCACGTGTTGGATTGGAACTTTGTATTGACATAGGGTTTGTCAAAGCAACAGGCTTGATTGCCTTGGACAAGGAGTGAGAATTTGAATGTGCGTTTATTTGAGGTCAAGGGTTTTGACTTGAGGTTTTGTATTGGAAATACAACTATTGCAATGACATGTGAAATATGATTTGATGCTTACATGTTTAGAATGAGCATACAATTTTGGTTGATTTGGCTTGGGATGTAAGTGTCTTCTTTTTGTCTATATAGCAAGATGCCACCACGAAGAGTTCGTGAAAGGGCAGATACAATCCCTATGAGTGGAGAGCAAGTTGTGCATGATATGGTTGCGACCATACGGCGAATTGCTAGGGAAACACAAGAGGAGACTCAGGCTCGACCTAGAGCAGCTCCTAGTAGGATGATGTTGACATTGGGGCACGTTAGGAAGCATAATCCGCCATCGTACACAAGAGGGTTTGACCCTATGGTGGCTGAGAATTGGATAGATGAGATGGTTGAACTCCTTACCGTACTTGAGGTGGAGGAGAACTTAAAGGTGAAAGTGGCCACCCATTACCTTAAGGGTGAGGCCAAACGTTGGTGGAAGTCTATTGGGAACCGCCATGACATTGAGGTAATGGATTGGAATACGTTTGAAACATTATTCTTTGAGAAGTATTTTCCAGTAACAGTGAAGGATAGCTTGAGGCGAGAGTTCTATGATTTGCTTCAAGGGGATATGACAGTTATGGAGTATGAGACCAGATTTACCTCTTTGGCTTGATTTGCGAAAGAGATGATTCCAACGGAAGAGCTGAAGGTCAAACAGTTCATAAGAGGTCTTCGACCCTATTTGCGAGATAAAGTTGGAATTCTGGGATTGACAAGCTATACTACAGTGGTGGAAAGAGCACTAATAGCAGAAGAGCTTGATAATGACAATCATCGGATACAAGATGAGAAAAGGCATGATTCTTCTAAGAGTCAGCCAAAGAAGAAACAGAAAAGTGGTCCTTATCGATCTAAAGGATCAATGGGACAGTGGATGACATATTCAGTGCCTACGACTTCCATGTCTATACAGTCGGTCGGGTCAAGGAGAGTGTGTCATCATTGTCAGCAGCCGGGTCACTACAGGTCTGAGTGCCCCAGCATACATTTGGCACCAGCAGATGGACAGATTTGTTACCTCTGTCATCAGACTGGTCACTTGAAAGTGAATTGTCCTCAAGGACAGGGTGCAGGGGGTGGGATAGGGTCTTTTAACCGAACCAATCAGTTTTTGGCAAGTCAACTTGACTCAGTTGCAATACCGCCACCCCCGTCAGTGCAGTTTACTCAAGTTTTGTGAGCAAGCACGAGGAACCATCCTAGTGGTTCAGGACAGCAGTCCAGGTATCAAAGGACTCGTCCACAGTGATTGAGGTATATCTATGATCTCCAACTTATGAGTTATAATGATGATTTATGCAAGTATATTAAGTTGCGTATCATGAGTATATGTTGGTATACTAATGGAATTGGGTCTTGCCTTCACGATTGCTTAGGCTGAGAATGTTCCGGGACTGTGCGTGGTCGTAGGTATTTTTTTTTCTAGTTGTAGCCCGAGGGCTAGAATATTGGGTTGTTTAGATGCACCATATGTCATATCATGCATTGTATTTATTTATTTGATTTAACATGTTATATGTTATGTGCAATGTGGAATATGCTATTCATGTGATTGAGCATTACATTTTAGTATTTCATTATGCGTCACATGGTTAGTAGTGACCTGTAGTCACTACTTAGAAGTCCCAAATTTTGAGGATTTTGGTAAACCTAGGTAGAGGTTTGAAAGATTGAGCTGATAAGGACATTGAAATAGACATGTGGTGATAAACTTTGAGATTGTTCGATTAGTAGGATGTAAGATCCTAGATTTGGAATTGGATTCCATTGGGTGATAGCCTATGAGACTGGGCTGAACTATGTAACTTGTTTGGGTAAGTGCACCCTTTATGTGCCTTATTCTAGTTAGTGCACTTGTTATGTTAAGTGCATGGGATTGATGTGGATTGTAACGATATACGGGACTTTGGATTATGCCTGAGATGCATTCCAGTCAGAAAGTCATGGTTGATAATGATGGAATGACCTTGAGTACTGATGATCTCAATTATAGGAAAGTATCACTGTGAGTGATTGATGTGATTAGTCAAGGATATTACCTTAGACTAAAGGTAGAGATAGACCGAATAGGTCTTGAGGTAAAGACTATGGACTCTAGGGAGCGAGTGCTCCAGAGGATGTGAAAGTGAACCGTACTTGGGGTTCGGTTATAAGGCGTGTTATTATCGCCTAGGGACTCTAATTTTGGAGATTTTATGAGACATGCCAAATATTTGAGCTTGAGTGAGCTAATGATAGTTGAGAAGTAGGAGTTATGTTAAACTCCAGTTGTGGGAGCTTAGAACTTTGAGAAAGTCCCTAAGTAGTGATTTCAAAAAAAAAATGGGGATTGAACTGTGATTATAAGTTTGAGGGATTTAAATGTGTGAGGGACAAGAAAGGCATGTAGTCGGGGTTGGACTAGCGGAAAGAAACGGCCTGGCCAGCCATTTCTCTTCGATTAGTACTTCTCTTACAATGTGTCATCCAAGTGATTGTGGAATTGATTCGATGAGTATCAGTAGATAAGGAAATGAAATTCGAATGTTGTGAGTATGGCAACTCTTACTCATAAATGAGTGTATGATTGAGATTGCGATAACAAGAGTAGGCTAGTTTAAACTGCTCTTGAGGTTATGAGTTCCAGTACATGATAGAGTACTCGAGAGGACATGTGATATTCTTGGAAGGCTACAGACTTTGGGATGATCATTGTGGTGCTGTCATTTAGACGCAGTTTTGTCTATTGGCACATCAGTTGAGATTTTTGTCATTTAGGCGCAGTTTTGTCTATTGACAAGTGGAGGTGACTTTGGGCGCAGTTTTGTCCATTGTCGCATATGAGTGGTGTTGTCATTTAGACGCAGTTTTGTCTATTGGCACATCAGTTGAGATTCTTATCATTTAGGCGCAGTTTTGTCTATTGACAAGTGGAGGTGACTTTGGGCGCAGTTTTGTCCATTGTCGCATATGAGTGGTGTTATCATTTAGACACAGTTTTGTCTATTGGCACATCAGTTGAGATTCTTGTCATTTAGGCGCAGTTTTGTCTATTGACAAGTGGTGGTGACTCTGGATGCAGTTTTGTCCATTGTCTCATATGAGTGGTGTCGTCATTTAGACGCAGTTTTGTCTATTGGCACATCAGTTGAGATTCTTGTCATTTAGGCGCAGTTTTGTCTATTGACAAGTGGTGGTGACTCTGGACGCAATTTTGTCCATTGTCACATATGAGTGGTGTCGTCATTTAGACGCAGTTTTTTCTATTGGCCCATCAGTTGAGGATCGGAGTCGTATGGACGCAGTTTTGTCTATTGACCCAATCATTGTCACTTAGACGCAGTTTTGTCTATTGACAAGTGGTGGTGACTCTAGGCGCAATTTTATCCATTGTCGCATATGTGGTTGGTGTTGTCACTCAGACGCAATTTTGTCTATTGGCCCATCTATTGTTGATTGGTTGTTGTTACTATGGACGCAGTTTTGTCTATGGACACAACCCCTGGATATTGTGATTTCATTGAGGGGCAGTTTAGCCATTTGACACACCTGAAAGTGTGATTGTTGTCATCGAGATGTAGCTTTGTCTATTGACACACTTGTTGATACGGGATTTTCATCATAAGAGACAGTTTAGTCTATGGATGTGTCATTGTGGGTGGTGTGACCCTGAGAGATTGAGTTTCGATTGTCGTATGTGATTTGATTAGTTTGGGACATGACTGGATCATGGCGTGGACGATAGAGATTTTCACAGATTTTTTGTTACTTGTGAACCGTACCTTGTGGTACCAGTGAAATTGAAAGGATCCAAGGATTCATTATGAGACTTCGGGAGTAAAGATTTCATGAGTTTTGGAGAAAGGTGATCGAACCAGCCCAAGATTGAGTTATCAATCCTTAACAAACATTGGCCTCAGATCATAGATAAAATGTGTAAGTTTGGATTGTGAACATGGTATTGTCTGGTGTGAGAACTTTGAGAATTGTGATTCAAGGAGGGTGAATTACTAGAAAGGGATGCCTATGCATACTTTCACTAATTGGAGAGTGGGTAGGTTGGAAAGTAAATTGGTTATAGTTTTGATCTTCCTAAACTTGGTTTGGGAGATAATTTATGGTCGTGTCAGTTACGGTAGATATTGACACTACAGCCTTGGAGATATTTGGACATCATTTGAGATATGCCAATAGTTTGATATTTGTGAAATTCAGAGTGAAGTAGTGGGATGTGATAAACAAGAACCTTGTTGGTTACGCAGTGGAAGCCGCGTGTTGGATACTAGCGAGTTATGATTATTTCCTGTGATAAAAGTAAGATAGGGGAGGTCACTTAAGGTTTAGTGACAACACCCTTGAGAGTCAAAGTATGATGCTAATTTCGTGGATGAAATTCTTCAAAGGTGGGGAGGTTGTAGAGACCGGAACCAAATTTGACCGGTTTTCAAAAAATTTCATCATTTTCGCTATAAATGCATCTCCAATGATGTTTTGGATGTTTCGAGAGTGAAAAACATGTTTGGACACATGTTAGGAGGTTTTTGGAAGTTTTCGAAAAATTTGGAGAAGTTTGACTTTTTGGTCAAACAGGGGCCCGGGATGCGGTCCACGTGGGCCCGAAAATCTGGAAAATTTCTAAAAAATAATTATTTTTGATTTTGAGTGTAACGAAATGTTTAATGAGTTAAGGAAGTGATTTCGAGGCCGTAGGAGTTTTCAAAATCGAAAAAGGAGCCCGAGAAGGTACGTTAAGTGACTTGGGGGCGTTTTGGTCATTTTATGCCCCTAGGACTGGAATAAATATCCCAGGGAGATCTGAGATCTCATTTCTCATGGTTCCCTCTCTCTCTAAACATTTCCCTCTTCATCCCTCCACCTTCTCTCTACATTTCGGGTGCATTCGGCTTGGATTCGTGATTTGCCGAAGAAGGAAAGTGTGTAGGGGACGGCTAGGGCTTCGGTTTGAACCGAACAAACTCGTGTTTCGGCAAGGTGGAACCTGCTAAAAATTTTGATAAGTGCTTGGAAGGTCTTCAATATTGAGGTAGGGGTGTTTCTTCTCTTCTAGTTGTCGATTCTAGGGTTTTGGGTGATTCGGAGAGGTTTTCTGTTGAGTTTGTAGGTGAGAGAGATGGGCAAGGGGCTGAATTTTTATATTTCCTCTTCCCTTGTGACTATGCATGCTAGATAGATCCATCTTAATGAATATATGATGTGTGGGTTGAATATGTGCAAAGTGTGCAAAATGAGAGCATGATTAGCTATGTTGTGTATTATATGCATATGTAGGTTATGTGTATTTTGGGGTGCAATCATATGATTATATGTTGGTTGTGTGTGTGTATAAGTGTTGAATGCATGCTAGGTTATTTTATAGCAAGTGTGTGCATTGTTGAAGCATGATCAAAATATGCTAGGTTGTGGTTTGTAGGCATATGAGAGTGATATGCATGCCTTATGACATATATGTGACCAGGTGTTGTTTTGAATGTTAGAATGCATGCTAGGCTTGTTATAGCAATGATATGCATTGAAAAGCATGATATATGAATAAGTGCATTCATACTTGAATTGTATGTTATCGTGTGCATGAAAGCATTTTACATGCCATGTAGTGAGGGACATGTAGGTCGGTGTCGGGTCGGCACCTAGGAGGGGAGGGGCATCTCTACTGAGCCGCAGTGTTGCTCACCCCGCTCCTCCAAACATTTTTTTTTCAGGTAAGGAGCCGAGAATGGATGAAAGAGCTTGCTTCCTTACTTGGAGCATTTTGATGCATTTTGGGGATCTTTTGAGATATATGTATGGACTATGTTTTTGGCTATCCATGCCGGCATGTGGGATGTGGATTATGTTGATTTATAGTTACATTCACGGTATATGTAACTTGTATATTCATTTGAATCCTTATGTGTATGGTTTCATGGATTTTATATGAATTTGGAGCTTAAATGGATGAATGTATCCTTTTTGTCTTTTATATCTTGAACTCTTGGATATGAAGGTTTTGAAGAGTGGATTTACATTGGAATCACGGTTGTAGGATTTCGATGTGTGAGTTAGGTTGTATGTATGAGTTGATGAATATGATCTTTGGAAAATGAGGATGGTTTATGCACTTGAATTTTCTTGTGCATTGAGAATTTAGGATGAGTTTTCTATGATTATACAAGATTTGAGATTCAAATGTGTAGGTTGATGTGTGAGTATGATATTATATCATTGGAGAATGATTTATATGTTTTATGAATGATCCAAGGTGGTTTGGTTGAGATTTGAGTTCAAATGAATCTTGTATAGGTGTTTTGGAGTTGCTGGGAAGTGCATTTCGATCAATCGAAATGTCCATTTCGATTGATCGAAATGGTTGCGAAATCTGAGTGTTTTTGAGGTCCAGAATGGGATAATTTCGATCAATCGAAGTCCCCATTTCGATTGATCGAAATATTGCAGGTCCAAGGTACTGAGAGGCTATTTTTTTCGATTGATGGGGTCAAAATCTCGATTAATCGAGATGAATCTCGATTGATCGAGATTACTATTCACAGCTTTTTCCAAAACTTCGTTTTGACGTAATTTCTTCGTTCTAGATCGGAATTGAGTGTGGTTTTTTTTGAACTTGAGTATTTTTGGATTCTCTATCCAATGGTGTAAGCCTTAGTTTCAGATTCCAAACACAAAAAGTTTTGAGGCTCGAAAGTGAGTGATTTTCAAAGGTGTGGACATGTAAATGTTCTTTAAAGTGTGTAAATCAATGTAGGGCCCATGGGGATTGGTTGAGGAGTGGTTGTGTGCATTTATATACAACATTTAAGTTAAGCTTCCGCTGAAAATGAGTGTAATGAGGGTTCACTGGGTTTAAACGGACAGTTAAACTCCGGTCTTTCGAGAGTGGGAAAATCGGGGCGTTATGGCATGGTATTGGCAATGGATACTATTGCATGAGTGTGCTTGAGATATTTTATGGGGTTGAGTGAATGGGTTCACACTCGGGATTCGGGGTCAGTTCGGGAAAGTCTCGGCGATCCGAATTCTGGGGTGTGACAAATGAGCTCTGGGATCGGAAGAGGAAAATTATCCTTTGGACATACCTCGTTTAGGCCATAAAATTCACACAGATTCTTATTTGCCCGTTCTTCTTTTTTACTGGCACAATACTCGAAATCCATGTGAAATACTTGATCTCCCGAATAAATCTCACGTCAATCAATTTGTTGAGTTATTCTTCTATCTTTGGGATAAGTTCTGGACGAAAGAAATGTTGAAATTATTTAATTGGACGTGTCGTATGGTTGATAGCAAAGTTATGGACTGCGATTTTAGGGTCAAGACCTGGCATTTCTTTATATGTCCAAGCAAATATGTCCTTGTATTCTGATAGCAATTGAAAGTAGTCATTTTCTTCTGAGGCACTTAAGAATGAACTAACAAAAATTGGTTTAGGCTAATCCATCGTCCCCAAATTGAATTCCTTGAGTTGATCAATGGTCACTTGCCCCCCGTCTTCAAGTGTTGGGGGAGCTTCTTTGATCTCATCGTCAGAATCTGATTGTTCTTCAACAACAATGTGATAAGCAATGGCATAAAATAGTTCATCATTCCTTCCATCCGTGTCGGACTCCTCAGACTGGGCAATGAACACAATAGTTCATCTTTTTGCTTTTAGTGTAACGTCATTAGTGACGTCCACCTCTGTTTTACATTTTATTTGTGAGGGAATCAAACTCCGAACGTCACTATCTTTCACTATGTTGGTGCTAGTTCTCCCCAGTTCTTTTTCCTCATTTCTTGTTACCAATACTTCTCTTAGAGCTTTAATTCAAGAAAAGACAGACTTTCGAGGTTGAGACTGTGAAGATTTTTTTCTCCGGGTAGGATAATTTATTCTCTTGAAGACGAAAGTACATGGTGAATTATTGATATGTGAACTTGAGGTATTCAGTATTTAAATTGACGGGTCCAACCTGTCGAATACAGATACTCTAGTGTGAAAAACCTCTACACGATCAAAAACTGACTTGTTAAAAACTAAATGTCGATCTTCGCTATCACCAACCTCTTCAATACTAATGTACAAAGTGTTCAACCTTTTATTCTTTTTTGTGATTTGGATTGAGATAGGTTTAGTTGATGCGAAACCAAGACCAGTCTTGGGCAAAATTATCTTATGCCCTTGTTCCCTGAATTTCTTTTATGTCTCATTGAGGTCGTGTATTTTCTTGCCAGTATGTTCCAGACTGAGTTTTCCAAGGCTTATGGGATTTGTAAAATTATACCCAGACTTAGCCAAAAGTTTGTATGCCTTTGGATCAAATCCTTCATCAGTTCTTTGTATTGGAAGGAATCTATGTTCGACTAGAGCTTTTGATGGTCGGATGAATCCTTTCAATGGAGGTTTAGTAGGAGTAGACTTTTCAATCTTTGTGAGGGAAAGAGTTAATTCTTCGCTTAGGCATTGTAGGTCTTCCTTTTTTTTTGTGCGAGATAGCTTTAACTTAACTTCTTCAGTTTCAAGTATTTCCAAGACTGGTGATTGCCCTTCTCGTCGTTGAGATTTTGGAACATACTTGAAAATTGGTGTTATACGATGTGTTTTAACCACGATTTCTTGCTTTTGAGTTACCTTTGTACTGTCTATCATCGAGACATCTAGAGGGATGAACGATACTTCTTTTATTTTTGTAGACTCAACCTCTTACGTAGATGGAAGGTTTGTTGTAGAAATGCTCAAAGATGTGTCTTGCTTAATGTAAAACTTTGCATATGCAAAATGAGCTTCTACTTCAGTAAATGACTTATTATCTGCCATCACTGTCTGTACACCATTCTTGCAGAACTTGAAATACTGATGAAGAGTTAATGGAACAACACTATTATCATGCACCCAAGGTCATCCTAACAGCAAATTATTGGATGTCTTTGCATTGATTACGTGGAATAAGGTTTCAGCTTGCAACCCTCCAATTGTTAGGTTTACACGAATCATGCCAATAGTTCTCTGCCCACCTTGATTAAAACCTTGAATGATGAGGCGACTACGAGCCAAATCGTCAACTGTAATACTAAGATTTTTCATTGTACATTTCAGCATGAGATTCACTGCGGAGCCCCCATCAATAAGGATGCGATTTACCTTTTGCTGCCTTATGTATCTGGAGACAAAAAGAGGACGGTTGTGTGGCTTTGATCCTAATTGAAGGTCTTCGTTAGTGAAAGTGATTGTTGCACAACATGAGTCAGATGTAGATCTAACTCCCTCTTGGTCGTTGGATTCTTCGATAGCGGTCGTGTGTTTCTCAAGCCCTCCTATACTTTAGACTTCACTTTGACTTTTATTACTTTCGATCTCCGAATCGATCCTCACAGTTGACACCATGTAAGTTAGCATAACTTCATCATCAAGATATCCTTTTGGAAAGAAATCAAGTAAAGTAACGGGCTTGCAAATTTTTCACCCAACCTTATATGTTTTGTTAATGTCGTCTTATTGGCCCCTTTCCTATTCTGGATACCTTTCTTAGGGATATATCGAGACTTCTTTTTCTTTTGCCCCCTGTCGAAGTGGCTAGTCTGAGAAACATAAGCTTGTTGCTTTCGTCGTCTCCTCATCACCAAGGTCCATCCTTCGTCATCGTGTTGGAGAAGTTTCTTCTCATTTGTTGGATTGTCAATATTCTACCTTGGGGGAGGTATATCTGAATAGGTTCGAATGAGACAAATTGAACAGTTATGGAGTAGATACCAGAGTTTAAAAATACTTGATGATAAGCCCAGGTCCGCTCGAATTTTGAAGATGGGGATATGACAGCGGTATGATTTGAAGTTGCTATCTCGTCTGCGTATAACAAGATCTTACCCTGCTTAGCCAAGTTCATCATTATTTTCTTGAAAATGAAACACTTCTTAGTCGGATGACTGACAATACGATGATATTTTCAATATTTTGGGCCATCAACACGTCCCATTTCTTGAGGGCGCTTACATTCTAGGAGTTCAATAACTTTACTTTCAAGTAAGCATTCCCATATGCCAAGAACATCAGAGTCTGGGAATGGATATTCCTTCATCTCTAATTCTTGTCGGGCGTTAGTTTTGCTTCTCTTAAGACTGTCGTGGCTTATTGTCTTCTTTCCTCTTATCTTTGACAGCAATCTTTATCCGGACGGCAGAGACAATCATGGATTCTTTAACAACACCCTTTGACAATTTTACAACCTTCTTTTCATCCTTTCTATCTTTGCGTGGCACTAAAATCAAAGGATCTTTGTGTCCACGAGTTTTAATACTAATATCCATATTATGGGAACATGTAGCCAATTCTTCGAAGGTACAAGGCTTTATACCTTAAAGAATATAAAGAAGGTCCCAATGCATACCTTGCATACACATTTCAACAGTAGAGAATTCTGTCAACTGATCCTTACAATCTAAGTTAAGTGCTTGTCACCGATTGATATAGTCCACTACAGGCTCGTTCTTCTATTGCCTTGTGTTAGTCAACTTTATCATACTAACAGTGCAACGGGTGTTATAGTACCTATTTAGAAATTCTCGCTCCTTTTGTTCCTAACTATCAATCGATTCAGACTTTAAATCAGTATACCACTCAAAGGCATTTTCCTTAAGGGAACGAACAAACTATTTAACCAGTAAATCCCCCTCAGTTCCAGCATTGTTGCAAGTCTCAACGGAATAAGCAATGTGTTATTTTGGGTTACCTTTTTTGTCAAATTGTTGGTTCTTCGGAGCTTGGTACCCTGCAAGCATCCTCATGCTATCAATTCTCCTTGTGTAGGGTTTTAAGTACATGAGAGTGCTTTGAGGAGTACCGCCATACTATGCTCGGCTTGTGTTCATTATCATCTCCTGCAATTGTTGGACAGATAACGAAGCGACTAGTGAGGCATAGTTAGTTTCGTCAGCCACGTGTCCTGACACAGATGTGTGATGACGATCTTTTGATTGGACCCCTTGAAGGTCTGAATTTGAGATATTTGCAGGCAATTATATTGACTCGTCAGGATTCTAGATTTCAAGCTTACTCAATAGCGCGGCGATCTGCATGTCCTTCTCTTCAACAGTTTTCATAAGGTTCTCGATTGCGCGCGCCATCGTTACCAGTTGGTCTTCCACCGTGGTTGTTCCAATCATCATGGCTGTAACAATATTTGAATAGGAAAGACCTTGAGAATCAACATTCTTTGAAGTGACTGAATGTTCTGAAATCTCAGGTAATGAGTTTGAGAACGAACCAATGCTAGAGTTGGCGTTAGAGACGGAGTGAGGTGAATGTGGTGGCGCTGATTTTTCTGGGACAACGTCAAAATTCTTTGGCGCCTGAGGATCACAGGTGTTCACATATTGAATTTTCACTCCTATTGGTTTAGTAGGATTGGTTTTCACCAAATCTTACTGATTGTTGAGCGAAGCAATTACTTTGGCCTTTCTACGCGTCATTGGACCTGCTGAGGTACTGCTAGCACTTGGCAGGTTCTTGGTATTTTTGCCACTGCTTGTAGCAGTTTTGATGTTGGCCAGTGCAGCAGTGGTGTCTTTTGTAGTTTTCTTGTTTGTAGCCGAAACTTTAGGAGGAGCCATAGATTCTGACAAACGACGTTTGGGAGATATGATGTAGGAGACAGAGATGAGAGGCAAATATTGTCCCACTGGGCGTGCCAGAAATTTGTATACACAAATTTCGTGTCCGAAATTCTAGGAACGAAAATTGGTAACAAATAAACAATTTTATTAACTTAAGAAAGATGAATACAATTCTCTGTAAATCTTTACAAAAGAAAGATAATTCCTCTGATTCGATCTCCTTAGTGATTTGGCTTCAAAGACTGCAAGAGCTTGATCTTGAATTGAATTGAAAATTTGGTGAAGAACGGCACGTGGATGATGTGTTTGTTGTTCTTCTCCTTCAGGGTTTAGGTACTTTGGATCTTGAGTGAAGAGTTCTGCAGAGTTTCAGCTTTTTCTGTTTATTTATAGGTTCACCGGAGGGGTAAATTTGTAATTTTCTTTTCTTTTGATAATTATCCTATAATTATCTTTTATGATAATTTTGATAATTATCCAATATATATATAATAATCATCTTTATTGATATATATATATATATATATATATATATGCATTAGACTCATATTCAAGTGGGTTTGGACTTCTCAGACAATTTAGACCAGCTCATAACTCATTTATTTGTAGTGAGTCTGATCTTTAAATTATCTGACTCATTGGACCATATTTTAAAGTGAGCTAAACTAAAGATAAGCCCAAATTTTATTTTGGATTTATCATGTAATTTTTTAATCTCTACACTCTTTACAAAAGAATTGATTATCAAAACTTATGTCAGTGTACAAACAAATATACTTCACATTATACATACGCATTATCTCAATATGTGTACAAACAAATCAACCAAATTGCATACGCATTATCTCAATCTGTGTACAAACAAATCAACCAAATTGCACTTTTGCACTACTAACTCCAAGGCACCACCAACCCTACATCATGCGCAACACGTGGTCACCCAAATTAAGTGTGATTGCATGAGTGTTACGGCCATTAATATTGTACTTATATTGACCTTGTTTGGGAGACATATGAAAGACAAGTTCCCTCTCAAACTACTTTCAAATTAATGGAAAATAGTCCCAATTCATGGTGTTATAACCCCTGGTACTGAAATGTGTCCAAATACAGATTATAGTGGGGGGATTAGGAAAATCATAACTTGGTGAGTAGTGGGTTGATTTTCTTTAATTCTCTATAGAATCAGGAGTAAAAAGTTTGATTTCTCTGGATTAATGGCCAGACTTTGGCACTTGCACTTTTGACAGTTTGCCCACATCCATTACTCAAATGACTTTGGAAATCAATCCTACTTTGCATAGCTCTTGTTGTGTCTCCTTGAAATTTGGACCACATTGTGTCATTGTCTAACCAATTAGGGTCCAAACAGTACCCATAAAAGAAAGCACCATTGGGATAAAAAGACAAAAGCACCACTACAAGTATATGAAAAACTAACATGTGGTGGGTACTTCACTTTTCTTTTCTTTTTATTTTTATTTTAAACTCTTGTTTGTTTTTACTTCATCAGTCTCCATTCAACTCCTTTAACTCCATTCTTTAATCTTCTTTTTTGTTGACAGTACTGAGATTGTTATCTTAAGATCAAAATTTCGTGTAAACGTGCTTTACAGTGGTGCACAAGTGCAAATTCCATGTCTTACATCTTTATCCCACTATCAATGGGTGGGGTGGGCTTCTTTACATGTGGCTGAGTTTAAAACATAACTATGGGTATAAGAGGGAATGTGGGCTCCACCATTCTGGGGGTGGCCGCCTTGCAGGGTTTTTTTTTTTTTTTTCTACTTTGAAAAAATAAAAATAAGATAATATGATTAAGGATCTGTTTGATAATTTGATCATTTTTTTTGTTTTTTTTTTTTGTCATTTTTAAAAGATGAGAAGTCACATAAAGAAATATGTTTGGTAACATATTTTTATTTTAGAAAAATAAAAGTAATGTTAAAATTTTAATAACTAATTAATCATAAGTTAAAAGTTTCACAACGAATTTATCAGTTTTTATTTTTATTTTTTAAGAGTATTGTAAAAATGTTAAAAAATTGATAGCAAATGATGTTATCAAATATATTTTATTTTTGATCAAAATAATAGCACAGTTGATTTTTAACTTTCATTTTTCAAAAAATTGAAAAAGAACACGTTACCAAACAAGTCGTAATTTAAGAAGCATTGAGACTTAAACTAAAAGATTAATTTTATTATAAAAATTAAGAGTTTTTGCTCAATGACATTACTAAACATCCTTAGAGAATGAGATTTGTCATATCTTTCGGCCTACACTGTCTGGTCCACGAGCACATAGATCAATTACAGAAGAGGAAGACCACCTTCAAGATTAAAGTGGTGTACAAATACGACTTGTGTATGATGCATTTATCCAAATCTACAAATAGTATTTTTTTTTGGGAGTGGATCAATCCAAGATATAATCGAATACTTGTCCGATATTCTTGAAAAGTATCTTATTTTTTTAAATTATTTTTTAAATGTTGAGTACATATGAAATACGCGAGAATATGTTTTAGGATACGCCTTGGATACATCATAATACGTTTTAAATAAGTTTGGAATACGTTTAGGATACTTTTCAAAAAAAAATTTGTAATTTTTTATTCTATAAAGTATGGTTGAGATTGTAATATTAAAAACTTTATAGCTTAGAAAATAAGGGTAATTTTATAATAAAACAAAAGTATTTTTAAAACTCCCAAGAAGTAAGTCATTGGAAAAAATATTAGAAAAGATAAAAGATTTTTATATTTTAACTTCTTATATTTTGTATAACTGCTTTTAAGTATATTTATTGTATTGTTAAAGAATAAAACTTAATATTTTATCTTTAATATTATATTTTTATTTATTTATTTGGCATATCCTTGCTGTTTATTTTGTTTTAAATTTCTCGTATCGCCGTATCCGTTTTGCGTGTCATACTCATATTCTGTGTCTGTGTCCGTGCTTCCTTGAGTATATGCAATATTTGTCCTAAAAAAAATTTTTTTTTTTTTTTGATAGAGTTGGCTAGATATGGCAACCGGGCAGGTCTGGGCAAGGGATCCAACCCCGTCCTCGTTTTCGTTTAGTAAAATTTTTCTATCCTAACTCCAAATCATATATATATATATATATATATATATATGAATAATATGATTAATATAAAATATAAATAAGACGGTAGGGAGGTGTCTATTCACATCTTCGCTCTGCAATCATGCAAATATTTTTCTTGAGCATATCACCACTGAGACGGGGCAAATTGTCGTTATCTAGAGTTGCCTGCTTAAAGGCCTCGCTCAAGCAACAGAGTTGACCTTTTGCCACCTTTGTTGAAAAACCATTTTTGAAGAGTTAGTCACTCACATGAGAGTGGTTCCCACCAAGGTGGTGCCCGCCTCACAATGTCAGTTAGTTGGCAAGACTGACCGGACCCAATAAAAGCATCTTTTTTATTTATTTATTTTTACATTTGGATATTTAGTTTGTGGTTGAAAAAAATTAAAAGGAAAAAAGAATTTGAATTCACCTTTTATGAGGCCAAAAATTATTTCACAAAATAATCCACCTTTTCTTTGTTTTCAGTTTGGTAACGAAGAGTACAGAATTTTGTCACATCTTCAACTCATTGTTGCAAGTTTACTAGCTAGAAGAAGTTACATCAACATGCCATGAACTAAATAAAAAATAAAAAATAAAAAAAAATGATTCTTCGTCCATCATTAATATATTGCTTAGCATTGCATCAAAATAAACTATTTTAACATTTCAAAAAAAAAAAAAAAACACTATTCTCTCTCTCTCTTGGTTTAGTGTTGCATCAAAATAAACTAGTCCCTCTCTCTCTCTCTCTCTCTCTCTCTCTCTCTCTGACAGAGTTGCACACCGATTAGAAGTTATATTTAATGGGCTCCATAACTTTTGGCTTTAACCTTCCCAGTCAGTCTTATGCGGCTGTCTCTATCCTTGAACTGAATATATATGGCCCATATTGCTAGTTGGGCCTTGTTAGTCGAGTGTACGGGTCCACCACCTCTCTATTATTAATTTCATGCTCAACTTCACAAAGATTACCACTCACCTTTAGGAGAAAGTTTACAATATTTCGGAAGTATTTTTGACACGTGGTATTTTATTTCTCTTTAAAATTGTATAGTTTTCTATTATCTAGAAAAATGAAAAGCAATGTATGGAGGGACTACCACGTATCAAAATACTTGAGAGATATTGTAAAAATTTTCAACTTATAGACAAAGTGGCACCGTGATGCTTTTCCCAATATATAGGCGTTGAGTTCAATTCCCAATAAATAGTTGTGGCCTTCAATTCTCTATGAAAAAATTACTTATAAGTTTTACTTTTCAATTTTAAGGACGAATAAAGGATAGCATGTAGCTTAGTGGTAGAGCACCTCTCCATCCCGTGAAAGCTCGTGTGGTTTAAAGAAAATAAAAAAACTGTAGGGATCAATAAGTTTAAAAAAAAATTATTATAACAATTAAGTTATAATTTTAACATATATTTTTGATTAAGTTCACAATTATATTAACAATATTTTTTTCTCCAATATTAGCCTTTATATAAATGTCTTAATTTTTTCAATTAAAATACTAAATATAACATTTACTTCTAATTTTCATAATTAGTATCAATTTACAACATTAATGAAAAAGCACATAATTTTAATTGCCACCGAGATTTGCAAAATTTTAAAATATTTAACAAGTTATTTAAATTCAACCAATTGTAATAAAAATAAATATTAAAACAAGTCAAAAAAATTCACAACTTTTTTCAACGAGGTGTATTTATCTACAATTAACGCATTATTTAAAATTTTCACTTTTTCTATTTATATTGTTTTACAAATATGTAGTTTCAAGAACTAAAGGTAATTTTATGTAAATTTAAGACTATGTTACACACATTTTTAAAGTTTATCAAGATGGTATAAATATTTTTTGAATAATTTTATATAAGAATCACATTAATGATATTTCTAGAAGAAAAAAAAGGCACTATTGGAATAAAATCAATGGGAGTGGAATTATGAACTTAGTTGGAAATATTAAATAAAAGTGAGACTTAGTTGTCCTAACAAATTTTATTTTTAGGACTTATTGGCCCTTACAATTGAAAAATAGGACTTATAAGTAATTTTTCTTTATTCATTTTGAAGGGAGAAATTATTACATGGTCTCGGACCATCACTAGCTGACATAGAAGTAATTGTCCGAGTTTTGTGTTGGCTTTACTCAATTTTTTTATTTATGTAATAATTTCTCCATTTGAATGAATCCCTATTTATTTTGCAAAAAATCTTGACTCATTCTTTCATAGAAACACAATATATATATATATATATATATATATATATATATATATATATATATAAAATTTCAAAGTCATTCTATGGCATATATTTTGTCTTTTTCTTCAATATTTTGCATACGTTTGCCATAGAATGACTTTGAAAAGTGGTTTTTAGTGATAGAAAATATGGAATTAAAGAGAGTAGAATCGTTATTAAAATGTAATCTCGAAGCATGTATGATAGATTACCCAAATCTCACAAGTCATGCATGCATGAAGCATGCATGGGACAACTAAGTTGAAAATACAAGTATGTAATCTCCAAGCATGTATGTTAGTTTTTGATTTTGAGGTCATTAAAGGTATGAGATATGCGGTCAAAGTTGAAAATATAAGTTTGACTTTTAAGTCAATGAGAGTAGTGTGTCAACTAAAGTTTAATGTTAGGTTCAAATATGATATTAGCTTTTCTATTTGAGAGTTGATATCATGGTCAATTTGCAATTTGGTAAAAGCTGAAGTTTGTCTTTCGAATTCGAAAAATGGGGAAGCATGGCTCTAATGTACTAGAAGACTCTAAGTTAGGGTCTACGCTTTATTTTGTGATTTGGTCATGTTAGCCTATGCGATTTTGTGGTCAAAAATGAAAATTGGTGTTAGAGTAGCTTTTGGTTTTGACTGATGTGTGTTTGTGCAAATTTTGGGTGGTAAAGTTGATTTTTGAGGTGAAATTTTATTAGGGTTAAAATCATAAAATTTCTCTTTACTATCAAAAAATCTTATAAAACTCTCTTATACTAAAAAAAAATCAACCAAATTGTAATCTCCCGTTAGTTTTCAATTGATTTAAACAGAGAATTAACATGTGTATCTCATTTAAATTGTTAAATGGTGTGTAAATGACAAAATTACGCTTGACTCCTCTGTTAAAATTAGAAAACCCATCTCTCTTATAAAATATTCTCAAATACCCCTTGACTTTCCAATAACTTCCATCTACTACCAATTTCTCTCGTACAAGGACAAATCTAAATGACTCTGTCAGTTTGAATTTAAAATTATCAAAATGTCCTTGTTTTATTTTATAAAATAAAAACATAAAAAAAGCAATTTGTAAATGACTGATGTGCCTTTTAATTATTTTAGAAGGTTGGATGTGTCCATACATATGATTTTTTTTCTGAGAACTTTTTCAAGAAAATGCCAGAAAATATGTTTCAAGATTAATCTCAAAAGGGTCAACAATCGTCTAAATCTACCGGTAAGTCATTGTTTTTCGACGAATTGCGATGGAAAATGGATGGTTACCAGAAAGAGTTGTGTTGTTGAGTGATGGATGTGGCCGAAAAATAAGGGTCTTCGTCTTCTTCGTTCTTCTTTTGAAGCGTAAACTATACATCTAAATGTATATATATAATGGGGTTTTATGTATATATAGTAGATGGGTGGTGTAGCACGTGAGATGCATAAGGGCATTTTTCTCCTTTAAATTTTAATGGATGAATCAAGGATAATTTAGTCATTTACACACTACTTAACAGTTCATGTTAGATGCACATGCGAATTCGCCATTTAAATCAATCGAAAACTAACGGGAGAGAACAATTTGGTAGAAGGGAGTTTTATGAGAATTTTTGATAGTAGAGGGGGAATTTATAATTTTAATCCCTTTAAGGTAAATTACATTGACCTCTTCTAAGGTTTAGTCAATATATACTCACATCCTCTCTTGTTTGTCAAATTACACTGATCTCCCTTGTTAGAGTTATTAGGTAGATATTGTTAACGGAGGTAACAAAATTATCTTTTTGTCCTCATTTTCTTAATATTATTTTAGTTCATAAACAAAGCAAAGAGAAAAGACAAAACTACCCAATTGTATTCCAATGTCTACCCACCATTCTCTTTTCGCTTCACTGCCATTAATAACACCGGTGAGCTTAACAGTTCATTTATAAAACAAAATTTAAAATTGATAAAAAATAAAATATTTTTGATAACTTAAATCTAATTGTAGTTTAAATAAATAAGTGAATAGTCTGTTATTTACAAATTTAACAAACAAATCTATGAATTGAAATGAGTTTGTATTTATGTATGCAACCGAGGAACAATAGTAATTTTTTAGAAATGTGGCCGTGAATAAAAAAGAAGAAATAGATTGGCTGTCTATTAGCTTTTATATGTGGGTTAGCTACCTGACTCTATAATTTTGTATACTAGTGTGTGTGTGTGTGTGTATATATATATATATATATATATAGATATATATATATATTTATTTATGTATGTATGTAATAAAAACAATGAACTTTTGTAGTGTGACTTCTAAAAATGTAAAAAAAAAAATGAAAAAGAAAAATAAAATTATTACATAAACTAAACCTAGAATCTCCAATTCAAATAATTTAACCTTAATTCTTCTAAACCCAATTCTGAAACTACATATATGTTCCATTGAAGCCAAGTCACACAATTAAACTCTCTAATTTCAAGATCCTAACTATTGATTGAATTAAGTGAAGAGAGAGAAAGTAGGGAAATGGTATAATGAAAAGAAAAATGAAGAGAGAAAAAAATATTTTTTCACTTCTCTCCCTTGCCAACAGAAATTATTGCCGGCAACCTTTGCTGGAGATCAAATTTTGGATTTTTGAAATGATAAGAAAAAGAATGGAATAATTTTGTCAATTTTATTCAGTTAAAAAAAGTATCTAATTATTTTTTATGATTTTATAGGAATAATTACTTTTTTATATGTTTTTCAAGGGTAGAACTGAAATTTAAAGTATACAAATTACTAATATCATAATTTTTTGTCATTGACTGTTTTGAGCACTAACGAAAGGGATGTTTGAATTATCTCATATTCAAATTTCAAGGGAGGTTAGTATAATATGATAAATAAGAGGAGAAGTCAGTATATATTGATTGAACCTCAGGGGAAGTCAGTGTAATTTACCCATTCTTTTATAAAATAAAAGAATGATATTTTGGTAATTTCAAATTCAAATTGAAAAGTCAGGGAGGTATTTGAGAATTTTTTATAATACAGGGGAGTTTTTTTTTTCTTTTAATTTTAAACCTATTTTTTTTAAGTCTTTTTGGTCTCAAAATTTATGGATGTGACAGTATACATAAATTTCAAAGGATACATGTTTTGATGTTTCTCCTCAAGATTGGCATCATGAAAATTTTCATAAGATAGTTTTTGTATGCGAACTATTGAGGTTTCTAAAAAGAAATAAATAAATAAATAACGTTTTAGGTTTCTAAAGAGCTTTTTTGCGGCTCTGTCATTACCCCAGCGCGCTTCTTTAGAGCTTCTGATGTTGATGAAGTGCTTTTCTTCTTCCAGTATTTCTTTCTGTGCCGGTCGTTGTTAGGCTTAAGTTATGTCATGTATTTAAATCTTGTGATCATGTGGTGCCCCTATATATATATATATATATATTTGAATTAAATATTATGTAATCAACTACTTGTATTGTCTAAGCTGAAGACATGGTGTCATGGCTACACCGTATTTTTTCTCAATCACATGGTACTATATATATTTGGCAATAATAAGGAAGAAAAAAAGAAAGAAGAATTCAAGAAAACATACTTGATACAATTAATCAGAACTTGTTTAATTACAAATGTTAGATCAACTTTATAAGAATCGCACTACAAAAACAAAAAGAAATAAAGAAAAGATCAAAAGCATATGAATAGTCTTATTTTTCTTGGCACTTGATATCTTTTATTTTAAAACTTTTATCAGATCTTTTGTAGCCAGCTGAAAATGGCCAGGAAGTGAAGATACAAAATCTAGAAATAAGACTACGTACGTACTTGCATGAATTTAACACAAAGGAATTAAAATAAAATAATAATAAGGAGGAGATTGAAGAGAGGACCAATTATCAATGGCTGGGTTAGTTGGAGGGATTGTTTGGTTGTACTGATACATCTCCTTGTGTTCTCATCTCTTGTTGTTTCTTCCATCTTTCAATCTCCTTCAATAATAAGCCCTTGCTTTCCTCCTCTTCACTTCCTTTCTTGCCAACATGCCTTCCCTTCATCATGACCTTGTATGGCAAATTAAAACACATGATCTCTTCTTTGTGACACTCTTGATAGAAATGCTCTATCCTCATTGTTAACATATTTATTGTCTCCTACCCTCAAAGTTATCTAGCATTGTAATCTTCATTTTCTATATTTGCTTTGACGGTCTCTCCAAAGAAGTTTTGGATCATTCAACTATATATATATATATATATATATATATATATGCTAGTATATATCCGTGTTTACGGTATTATCATACACTTAAAATTGTGATCATTAAATAAAGTGATTTTAGACCGTAGATAACAAAAGATATTATAAATTACATGATTGATTTTTTAATCACTTTTGATCCTTAGATTTGATTTTTTTGTCTTTGTTATACCAAACTTAAATTTACAGTCCTGTTTGACAGAGTTTTTGTTTTGATTTTTATGAAAAGAAAAAGAAAAACATAAGCTAATTAAGAAAATTGGTACCACCAGTTTTCTTTAAACGCTTTTTTTGGACTCAAAACTATTCAGTCTTACTAATCCAAATACTCTCCAAAATAACTTTTGAATTTAAAAAGGTAAAATTCGATTTTCAAAAGTCAATCCAAACAAGATATAGTATAGATATATCTATGTAATAGCATAATAGTGAGGGCATATGTCTAAAGTTTATGATATGACAAATAACCTTTTTGATATTTGCTTTGTTTTCAGTTTTCTAAAAAGGTTTATGATACACCATCAACGAAATAGAGAACAAAAAGGTTTATGATATGACCAATATTACAGGAATTTTCACAAATTCAATTCTTAGTCAAAACATGACTGGATTGTTCCTTGACCATAACACTTGAATGTAAATTACGCGAATGCAAGTTTAAATTATGCGCTTGTGGACTGTTATGGTTTTTAATTGGGTAAATTGATACGAACAATTTAAAGTAAAACTTTTTTATTTTTTGAGATGTCGTACAATAATAAATTATACTTTAAGTTAGGTACACCTTTCAATTTAACATTATTTGTTAGGGAAAATTTTCATTCTATTATTCAACATCACTTAATAATTTAAATACCACGGTTTACATAATATTAACAATACATGATTTACACAATATATAAAATACAAATTTATAATTTGAGAAAAACACAACTTTAGAACAATTTATAACATGAATAATACTAAAAATAAAATGTAAAGAAACAATATATAGAAGATCACAAGAGATCGATTAAAATAACAATATATTAAATAATGTTTAAGAGAGCTTTCCTGATGGAGAGTCATTTGCAACAGATTGACCTAAAACTGATAATCTTTCCATCCGTGCAGGTATATGTTGTACTATTTAATTTCAAGCTACCCAATCAAATCACAACTGCATCTCTTCTATGTGTAGGATAATAGAAAAACTAGATCCAAGTCTACGTGTGTCTCGTTGCCCATAAACTCATAAAGTAGTGTAACTCATATATAAGCATAAATAAAATATGGAGATGTAGAGAAAGAAATTATGGAGAGCCTATATCTTTATAAAATCACATTAGTCCAAATTGAGAGATAGTAGATGCTTTATATGTATAGGATAAATGCCTAACGGTTAGGATATAATAATTATGATAATTATGAAAATTATGATTGAAATAATACTCACTATTAAAACATCATTAATATAACATGTATTATGCTTCTGATTGTGTCATACTTGATCATGACTTTGCTTGCATGTGATTGGTGAACCAGTTATATATTATTATATTCTTCTATTTTGTCAAAATTTGATTAATTATTCAAGTGTCTAAAAAATTAATGAGATTAATTAATGAGTTTAAACCATTTAATTCGAACATGTAATTTTATGATATTAAGTTGTTCGTTAGTGTCCCGGGATATATAATATAACATATAACATTTATAAGTAATATATTGCAGTTATAAGTAATACAAGTTAGACCATTTTTTGTTAAATTATGATTAATTAGTCAAGTGTCGAGAGACTCAATTAGATTAATTGATGAGTTTAAACAATTTATTATGGTATTAAGTTGTTCTTTAGTATCAGAGATATATAGTATAACATATAACAATTATAAGTAATAAAAGTTAGAGTATTTTCTTATATTTTCTCAAATTCTAATTAGTTAGTCATGTGTCTAAAAATTCAATTAAATTAATTGATAAATTTAAACCATTTAATCTGAATATCTAATTTTATGAAATTAAGTTTTCTTTAGTGTCCCGAGATATATACTATATCATATTAGTTAAAGTAATATGAGTTATACAACTCCTTTATTTTTTTGTCAATAATACTTCAACATATTATAATGTTAATATTATATTAATGTCGAGAGAAATTGACGATGATCTAAAAAATATGCTAATTTAATGAGATGTATATTTAATGTTTGTTCTCGATGTTCTGTTAGATTAAAGTTTTTATTTGATTTCAAGATAGTAAAAATTATGTTATTGATTTAGATAATAATATAATTAATAACGTGATAGAGTATTTGACTCCAACTGTAAAACAATTGATGTGGAAGATAAAAACAAAGTGACGTGGACAAGAGTCTATCTTTGACCGGGTGGTCTCTGTTTCCAAGAAGGACTGAGAAACTAAAAGACTCCAACTACAATGCAACCTTATTTGATCGTTATAAATATAGAGACGGTCCAGAGACCAAGGTTAGCAATCAATACTCTCTTGATTCCTTTACAACTCTAAAAAAACCCTTCCTATTTCTGACTTGATCATCGGAGCGTAGTCGGCCGGTATCGCGCCGGTGTCCTTTCGATTACTCTTCTTTTGTCTTTTTTCACAGGTCAAATTTGACCAGCTCGGAGTGGATATTTGCTTCATTAGTTGGCGCCGTCTGTGGGAACAGTCACAAAATTTGACTGTTCTATTCGAATCATACACGAAGCATGATGCACCTTCGATCTGGATTGGAAACCACGGCCATACAGGATCCCCTTGTTGGCCAGGGTCCTCTAGAGCATGACCTACCTGGCCGAAACGACCCTCTGGCCGCGCAAGATCCTCCTATCGATACTGACCTCCCAAACCCAAACGCACGAGACCCGGCAGCCAATCCGCCCACAGGTAATGGAGGCAGACAGCCCCCTGGACAGACGGACCTTCCAGGGACACACCCCGACGTCCCAAACAATCAGGGGCATGTCGCAGCGTTGGAGCACCAGGTCCAGAACTTAAACCAAAGTCTGGTTCAGTTGCTCCAGCAAAATGCGGCAATTTTGCAACGCCTCCCTCCTGTTGTGCCAATGCCGTCACCAAGTGATGTAAGGCCTGTTAATCCGGAGGAGGACGACATTGAGAGAGAAAGTGAAGTCCCGATGGAGGACGCGGCTCAGAGTCAAGTGAGAGGTGGGCCGAGTCACAGCTGTTTAGTCCCTCCCGAGAGGAGCCAACCTCGCGAAGATTCTACATCTCTTGTTTATCACGATATGGAGATACAGGACCTGAGAGCCAGGGTAGAAAGTATGGCTCATGCTATAAAAGGGAAGGGCCCTGCCACCATAGAGGATTTGGTCCAACAAACCAACCTCCCTTTCTCTGTAGGGGTAATGAACTGTCCCCTGCCCCCCAGGTTCAAGATGCCCACGGTGGAAAGCTTTGACGGAACTAAGGACCCGCTAGATCACCTAGAGACTTACAAGGCCTTGATGCATCTCCAGGCGGTACCCGATGAGATCATATGCAGAACTTTTCCCACTACATTAAAAGGCTCCGCTCGTTCCTGGTTCAATAGTCTGAAACCATCGTCTGTCCATTCTTTCAAAGAGTTGAGCCAACTATTTGTTGGCAATTTCATTGCTGCCCGAAGACACAGGAAACCCGCTACCTATCTCCTGAATGTAAGGCAAACTAAGGGGGAATCGTTGCAGGATTATATCAATCGATTCAACAGAGAGATGTTACAAGTCGACGCCTTGGATGATAAGGTGGCAGTCACAGTATTCATGGGAGGGCTGTTACCTTCTAAATTTCTATACTCTATGTCTAAGCATCCCCCTAAAAACATGTCTGAATTACTTGTGAAAGCTCAAAAATACATGAATGTCGAGGATGTCCTTGATGCCTGAAGGGACAAAGGTGATAGTGACAAGAAGGGGGACAGGAAGAGGGGAGCGCAATCTAGCAGAGAGGAACGGAACCCGAAGTATGGCAGAATATCATAGGAACAGAACGACAAAGTCGTGCGCCGCGAAAGGGGATTCAGTTTCACTCCGTTGAACACGCCTATAAGTCAGATCCTCCTCCACATTCAGGACGACCCGGCGGTGTCATGGCCTCCAAAGTTAAAAACTGATCCGGCCAGAAGATCCCGTGACAAGTATTGTAGGTTCCATTGCGATCATGGCCCCAATACCAATGAATGCATGGATTTGAAAAGACAGATTGAGAATTTGATTCAAAGGGGCCAGTTGCGGAGATTTGTGGTCGGCGGGGGGGGGGGGGGGTGCAGAGAGCACAGAATCAGACGCAAGATATAAATGAAGGCACGGCTCAAAAAAACCCTCCAATAGGGGAAATTAGAGTCATCTCTAGAAGAGTTGGGGGCGGCGGAGAGTCTAATGCCCGCTCGCAAAACACATATCAGGAAAGTTAGAAATTTCTCCGAAGTCGGCGAGGTGAGTCAATCACCCGCCAAGTGCCCTCGGTTGAATGACCAGGTCATCACTTTTTTAGAGGATGACGCCAGAAAAGTTCAGCAACCCCACGATGATGCCCTCGTAGTAACATTGATTATCGCTAACTTCATAATTAGGCGGGTTTTAATCGACAATGGTAGTTTCGCAGATATCCTTTTTGTAGATGCATTCGATCAGATGAAGATTGGAAGGAACAGACTCAAGACCACTCAATCTCCACTCGTAGGCTTCTCCGGAGAGAAACTCCTTCCCTTGGGTACGATCGACCTCCCGGTCACCGCCGGTTCAAGTCCCCGATAAGTCACAAAAATGGTAACCTTCTTTGTGGTGGATTGCCCAACCACGTATAATGTCATTCTGGGAAGGACCACATTGAATGCTATGAGAGCAGTAACCTCCACCTATCACCTTCTCGTTCAATTCCCCACGGAACATGGTGTTGGGGAACTAAGAGGGGATCAGGCCACTGCCCGAGAATGTTATGCCACCTCCTTAAGGGAAAAGAAAATGTCAGAGACCCTAAACATTGAGGGACAAGAGATGGAGGAGAAGGAAGAGGGTCACCGTGCAGAACCAATGGAAGAACTGGTTGAGGTCGACTTGAATGAACAAGGTGCAGGAAAGAAGGTGAGCTTGGAATCGTCACTCTCACCCACCTCTCGGGAAGAGATGATACGATTCCTCAAAACAAATGAAGATGTGTTCGCATGGTCCCACAAAGATATGCGTGGGATTGATCCAACCATTGCCGTACATCGACTGAATATCGATCCCACTACCAAGCCAGTTAGACAAAAAAGGAAAATCTTTGCCCCAGAAAGAAACACGACAATTTTTGAAGAGGTAGAGAAATTACTGAAGGCCAACTTTGTACGGGAAACCAATTACCCGGACTGGTTGGCAAATGTAGTGCTGGTTAAAAAATCTAATGGCAAGTGGTGCTTGTGTGTCGACTTCACCGACCTAAACAAAGCCTGTCCGAAAGACAGCTTCCCCCTGCCCTGGATTGACATGCTGGTGGAAGGGACGCCAGGGTTCGAGGGGCTCAGCTTCATGGATGCCTACTCAGGATATAGCCAAATTCCAATGTGGCCGTCAGACCAGGAAAGGACGTCTTTTATAACAGAAAGAGGATTGTACTGCTATACGATGATGCCGTTCAGTCTAAAGAATGCCGGCGCAACTTATCAAAGGTTAGTAAATAGAATGTTCAAAGAGCAAATTGGCAGGAATATGGAGGTGTATGTTGATGACTTGCTCGTCAAAAATCAGAAGGCAGCCAACCACTTGGTTGATTTACAAGAAGCCTTTGATGTCCTTCGGAGGTACAGAATGAAGCTCAATCCAAGCAAGTGTGCCTTCGGGGTATCCTCCAGGAAGTTCTTGGGCTATTTAGTCAGTAAGAGGGGGATAGAAGCCAACCCACAGAAGGTACAAGCCATCTTGAAAATAAGATCGCCCAGAACTGTTAAAGAAGTCCAAAAACTGATAGGAAATGTGGTAGCATTGAGCCGGTTGATTTTCCGTGCTACAGACAGGTGTCTCTCGTTTTTTCAAGTCCTCATGCGGGCCTTTGAGTGGACTCCAGAATGTGAGTAGGCCTTAAATGAGCTAAAGCAGTACCTCAGCTCACCTCCGCTCTTGTTATGCACACGTATGGGAGAGGAATTGTACTTATACTTGGCTGTCTCCCTCGCACCAGTCAGCTCTGCGCTGGTACGGGGAAAAGAGGGAGTGCAAAGGCCAATTTATTATACCAGCAGGATTCTCCGGGGGGTGGAAGAAAGGTATCCCTCCATAGAAAAACTAGCATTTGCCTTGGTTACGACGACCAGGAAACTCAGGCCATATTTCTAAGCACATACCATGGTGGTACTAACTGATCAGCCGCTCCGACAAGTCCTCTTCAAACCCGAAACCTCTAGGCGGCTTGTGAAGTGGTCTATGGAGCTAGGAGAATTCGACATCTGATACAAGCCAAGGACAGCGGTCAAAGGCCAAGTGCTGGCATATTTTATAGCCGAATTTACATACCCCCAGGAAGATGAACAAGTTCAACAGGAAGAGGTGGAAGATACAATCCAGCAAGACAGGGAGGACCTAATGGACCCTGGTTGCACGTGGCAGTTATTTGTGGATGGGTCATCGAACGCGCAAGCTAGTGGCGCAGGGATACTAATCAGATCTCCAGTAAGAGAAACATTCAAGTACGCCCTACAATTCGGATTCAAGGCAACAAACAATGAGGCCGAATACGAAGCCTTGATTGTAGGGTTAAAACTAGCTGGTATCCTCAAGGTTAGGCAGTTAAAAGCTTATACCGACTCCCAGCTAATTGCCCGGCAGGTCAATGCAGAATACGAGGCAAAGGGAGTAAGGATGAAATCTTACTTGCAAAAAGTACAAGAGTTGGTTGTCCGTTTCCAAAGGTTTTCAATCACGCGGGTCCCCCATAGTGAAAAATCTAATGCAGATGCTCTCGCTCAATTGGCTACGGCACATGAGGCCGCCCAAGGGGGG
The DNA here is from genome assembly GCA_026545225.1 of Cornus controversa. Taxonomy (NCBI): domain Eukaryota; kingdom Viridiplantae; phylum Streptophyta; class Magnoliopsida; order Cornales; family Cornaceae; genus Cornus; species Cornus controversa. The sequence goes on along the minus strand of CM048846.1, from coordinate 29,326,262 downwards.
GTGCTTGTAGAGCGCATGGACCACCCGAGTATAACAGAAGTAACATCATGTGAAGTAAACCAGGTCACCCAGGGCATGGAATGGGTAGACCTGATAGTCAAGTACATAAATAATGGTAAATTGCCATCCGACAAGGCAGAACCGCACAGAACAAGGATCAGGGCAGCCAGGTACACCTTGATCGATGGAGTCCTCTACAAAAGGGGAGTCTCCTTACCATACCTACGATGCGTGTCGACAGGAAAAACACAGAAAGTCATAAGGGAAATTCACGAAGGAGAGTGTGGAAACCATACGGGGGGTAGGTCCTTGGCTCACAAGGCCATTAGGCAGGGATACTACTGGCCCTCTATACAGCAGGATGCGCTAAACTTTGTCAAGAGATGTGAAAAGTGTCAATGCTTCGCCAACATCCCGAGACAACCTCCAGAAGAGTTAACACCTATAATGGCCCCGTGGCCTTTTTCCCAATGGGGAATGGATTTTGTTGGCCCTCTACCCATGGGAAAGGGGCAGACAAAATTCGCAATTGTAGCAGTTGACTATTTCACCAAGTGGGTGGAAGCCGAGCCTCTAGCCACAATAGGGGAAAGGAATGTCATCAATTTTGTGTGGAAATCGATCATATGCAGGTTTGGTGTTCCAAAAGTCATAATCATGGATAATGCAAAGCAGTTTGAAAGCTGACGATTCCAAGATTTTTGCACGGAGCATGGCATAAACTATCGATATTCCTCGCCAGGCCACCCGCAGGCCAATGGGCAGGCTACTTCTAATAGAACCATATTTAAAATAATCAAGAAATGCCTGGATGACTCCAAAGGAGCATGGCCAGAACTGCTGCCAAGCGTTTTATGGGCCTACAGGACCACCGTCAGAGTTCCCACAGGAGAGACGCCCTACTTTTTAGCTTTTGGCAGTGAAGTAGTTCTTCCTATCGAAATAGGGGCGGTGGCGAGCCATCAAGCCAAGTATTATGACCCAGATCACAATAAGGAGGAACTAAGAGCCAGTGTCGATTTCATTGACGAGAGAAGGGAGAAAGCACAGATACGAATGGCCGCATATCAACAGGCCATGTCCCGGTATTATAACACCAGAGTTAAGCATAGAAGTTTTCAACCTGGTGATCTAGTCTTGCGAGAAGTCACTCAAGCCACCAAACCTCACGGCACTGGAAAGCTGGCCCCTAATTGGGAGGGCCCGTATAAAGTGGTTAAGACTCAGAGGTGAGGCACTTACTGGCTGGAAACATTAGAAGGAAGACAGTTGGCCCATCCTTGGAACGCCAAGCATTTGAGGAAATTCTATCAGTAAAGTTTTTTCTCAACTTGTTAGTTTTTCGTCTCATCTTCTTTAGTTTCAGCAAGTATTATTGTAGAGACAGGCTTTACTTGCCAAACCTCAAGTGTCATTCTAGAGGTTGGCTCCATGGCCCGAAGCTTCAAAACACCCGGTCCCATCTTTTCTTTTGTAAGTTTTATTATGGAATGTCAATGGAGAATGTTATTCACTCCAAAACGAACTGTTATGTTTAGAAGGCAAGACCCTACGAGGGCACACCTCCACAGAGGGCCTTTGAAGAAAAAGGCGGGATGAATTAATCCCGAGAAAAATATCGCCCTATGGGGGCACACCTCCACGGAGGGCCTTTGAAGAAAAAGGCGGGATGAATTAATCCTGAGAAAAATACCGCCCTACGGGGGCACAACTCCACGGAGGGCCTTTGAAGAAAAAGGCGGGATGAATTAATCCCGAGAAAAATACCTCCCTACGGGGGCACACCTCCATGGAGGGCCTTTGAAGAAAAAGGCGGGATGAATTAATCTAGAGAAAAATACCGCCCTACAGGGGCACACCTCCACAGAGGGCCTTTGAAGAAAAAGGCGGGATGAATTAATCCCGAGAAAAATACTGCCCTACGGGGGCACACCTCTACGGGGGGCCTTTGAAGAAAAAGGCGGGATGAATTAATCCCGAGAAAAATACCGCCCTATGGGGATAAAGCCCTACGGGGGCACACCTCCACGGAGGGCCTTTGAAGAAAAAGGCGAGATGGATTAATCCCAAGAACATTGTATAAACAACCCTACGGGGACACAGCTATAAAGGGTATACGAGAAAGGCATGATAAGTTAATTCCAAAACATTGTATTTATTCACGAAAGGCATTACAAGATCATAAGCATAAACTACAGGAAAGAACTCCGACTACAGTAGGAAGTAAAATGATGATAAGAAGTGCATCAACTGGTGCTCTCATTCTCATCCCCTTTCAGTTGCAAACGGGAAAAATCCATGTCAGGCCACTCGTCTTGGGCCATGGTCCGGAAATACTCAAAACCTTCTATATAGGACTCGTCACATATCTTCTCAAACGCGGGCGAATCCTTAAAATTCTCAACCGCCACAGCTTGATAACCTGGTAAATCTTTGGCCTAGCGCGCCAACTCCTCCTAGTTACGGCGATTTTGGGCATTGATAATATCAATCTCCCCAACTTGAGAGGCATGTGAAGTACACAAAGACTCTATCTCTGAATCAAGCGGAGAGTGCTGGGTGTCGAAAGAGGCTTGCTGCCGCCCAAGTTGGTCCACTGCACGCATATAGTCGTTGGAAACAGCTTGGGCAAACGTCACACTCTGCAAAAAATCATCAAATGATATAAAATGTGGCATGTCAACAAAGAGGCTTTTTGCTACTAGGCAAAAGCAAAGAATCAGGAATCCAAACCTTGGCCATGAAGGATAGAAGATTTTCGGTAGAAAAGAGTGCCCCATGTGAGCTTGCCTCGTCGAGGTCGTTCTACATAACATACTCTCCAGTACGATGAATTACAAAATTTGGGTCATTTAACATTGACCCAGGGCCGCTATTGGCACATGAAAAAGAAGTTTGGGAGCCACCACTCCCAAAAAGAGGGCTCGCAGGAGGACTAAAGAGTCCGAGGTTTTCGCCACTAAATAGTTGAGTTTGCGGCACTCGGAAGGTGCTGGGGTCAGGAATAACCCCCGAGCCAGCTGCAGAGGGAGGGTTCCCAACTGAGGGAGGAGAAGATAAATTCCCCATTCGAGTGACAGCAACCCTTGGTCTCTTTTGCCCAGAAGGGGAGGAGGAAGAAGCAATGCCTTTGTCGACTGCGACCTGGAGAGGATAGCCTAGTAACTCTAAGCCTGCGTCCATGGTCAGGGTAATAGCATCTCTTACTCTAGCGCGGCTTGCTTCTTCTAGTTTTTCCTCCTCGGCCCTGCTCGGAGGTGGCGTGGATTTCCAGGCTAAAAATAGAGAAGGAAGTAAGGCAAAGGAAAGAATAATGAATATATATATAAAAAAAAAAGTGGCCAACTTACGGGCAGCATCCCCGGGCACCCACGAACGGGGTATGATATGAGGAGTAGACTCCCAGCACCCGAAAACAAAGAAGAAACAATTCCTCCATGACTTTATGGTTTTGTTATGGTCAACTGCGACCAAACATGACTTTGCTTGGCCTCCACCTGGGCCGCCGGAGCGGCTATGAACGTGGCGCCAATCGTTGTTCTTAAAGAGATCATAGCGAGAAAAGAACCCATTTGCTGTCAGTGGAATGTCAAAGAAAAAAGACTTCCACAGAACAACATAGGCCATAATAATGCACCAAGAGAGGGGTGTGAGCTAGGAAGGACATGTTTGTCGTGCTAAGAATCTCCTGGACAAGAACTGAAACTGGGAATCGAATACCTCAGGTAAACGCGCCCTCGTAGAAACATGTCTCTCCAGGATGGACAGATAAAACCCGATCAGTCGGAGAAGGGGCACGAACCCGGACTCCAGTAGGGCCTGAGTAGCGGAGGGCCAGTTCCTCCACGTCCCGTTGAGTCATGGTAGAAGCGATATTGCGATATACAGAAAATTCATCCATCTAAGAAAAAATAGAGGAGGAAGGATGCTTGTGAAGAAACAGGGAATTTAGATACAATCAAAGGGACACTAAGAATTTGTTGCTGGATGGAAGGGATGAGGAGCTGAAACACAAGAAGACCTTTTATAGGTTTCCTCCAACGGCTCCATTCTAACGTTCAACTCCAACGGCTCAATTCTAACGTTCATCTTCGACGCAGTAGTGATGAAGGCAGCTCCTAGGACAGTCCCAACAGTCTCAAGGAGGCCCAAAAGCAACAAAGGCGGCTTCAAAGCGAATGGCAGCCTCTTGAGGGTGGCACCCGCAAAGACGGCCACCCGCGAGGGCAGCCACCCCTTGAGGGAAGCCACTCGCGAGGGAGGCCACCCGAGGGCGGCCACCTGAGGGGGGCCTGGGTGGATCCACGGACAGCATAAATGAGGTGTACAGTTTATTTCTTTCTGTTACAGATCAAATGACACGTCTGGACAACCCAAAGAGCCAGTCAGAGTGTTCTTAAGGTTTGACGAGCAACCCTCATGAACAGGGGGCATCTGATAGAGTATTTGACTCCAACTGTAAAACTATTGACATCGAAGATAAAAACAAAGTGACGTGGACAAGAGTCTATCTTTGACCGGGTGGTCTCTGTCTCCAAGAAGGACTGGGAAACTAAAAGACTCCAACTACAATGCAACCTTATTTGATCATTATAAATACAGAGACTGTGTCACACCCCCCAAGTTGAGGTTAGGGTATTCTTGCCCTTTCACTCAACCTATGGTTGACTTAATTCCACAATTCACCAAAGGATTTCAAATATCCTAGTACAACCTGTTCTCAAATTTTTCTCATATAAAAGAGATCAAACCATGACCATTAATTCATATTATGTAACCAACTGCTATCCAGAAAAATTAAATACAACCCAAAATCAAAGTTATCATCTAAACAATCCCTATAACAAATGTTATCTCAAACTGAAATAAAAGAATATTGTAACGAGGTTCCACCAGCACAATCCTCAAGTGAAATCATCCTCCTTTATGCTATAGATGCTGGTTTCACACACTTGAAATGTGAGGGAAAAGTAAGGGGTGAGCTTTAAAGCCCAGTAAGTAATGTTCTGATTAACCGACAATAACCACTATACTTCAGCAGCTAGTATAGTGAGTTAATTAATATAAATAAATCGTTCGGTGCATTAGCTTATGAAAAAGATAAAGAGTATTGTTAACCTCCTTTATTACTTAACAAAACTAACTGATTATTCAAGTTTCACCTCCTGCCCAACTCAATCTATTTAATTAAACCCAAGTTCTGTTAATTCTATACTCATAACATACTCTTTACAAAAGACTACCATATACAATATATCCTATAGTGTGAAGAAACAACATTACAACTCAAGCTTTACTAAGGAGATAATAAATAAGAAACTGTTCAAATTATAAGATAAGTGATGTGGAGGGTCACACACCCGCTCCAAACTGAAAGAACACACACCACACCACACGAGCAGTATGGAGGGACACACACTCCACATCGGAGGGACCCGCACTCCATAGTAATAATAATTAATTAATTGTGGAGGGACACACACTCTGTGCCAGAGGGACCCGCAACTCCACATTGGAGGGACATACACACACTCCATAAAAACATGAGTCATGTGGAGGAACACACACTCTGTACCAGAGGGACCCGCAACTCCACGCTGGAGGGACATATACACACTCCAATAATTTCAACCACCACCATCAGCCACACACTCACACTCACACCCCCCCCCCACACACACACATCCACACACACTCTCCTATGCACGCGTGTCCTATACTATCTTAAATTCTACTTTTAATCTATGAATCTAATATAGAGAGAGTATTATACCTAAAAATGTGCCAACCTATCTATCTTAGCTACCGGTAAAATTTTAGAACCTAACTATTTATAGATAATTAGTACTATCGGTTTTCGTGCTTAAATACCTACTTTTCTAACTAGATGAACTAACTAATGTGACTAAATCTAGCCCAAACCTATACTCCAATCATGTTCTGCCCTCAAAAGACTAATTTGATTTTTTGGGAATTTTTCGGCATTTAACTGTATTTTTTAAGCATTTTTTCCAATTTTCCACATTTTAAATCATTTTAAAATATATAAAAAAATATTTTTATATTCCGGGTGGGTCCGAGACTAGGCCCAGAGGTTGGGCCTCGCTAGTGGGATCGGCCCAGCCTTTTTCCGATCCCGGACGGTCGCCGGAACGCAGCCCATGGGCCTCAATCGCCGACAGCGCGCGTGGGCTTGCGCAGCTCCTATTCACCATCTTCCTCACTTGTTTCTCACGCCCAGGATCCTGTTACAAAACCCAGTTCACCCACAGCCTTTTCCGGCGTAATTTTCGGCCATTTTTGGCCCTTCTTCGACTCCCAAAAATTCACCAAACAACCCCCGTCAATGATTCTTTTAGTTGATACCAAAATTTCAGTGTCGCCCGGTTGGAATCACATACACCAACTTTAGTTTCTAAGTTCTCTGCAAACCCACATATACGTATCCACTGTCATAGACTAACCCCTAAGATTTCTTCAATGAACCACGTTCCATGCACCAAACAACATAAATAACATCAAATGAACAAATCTAACCCAACCTCCATTAATTACCTTCTGTTTCCCACACCACCTGTATCACACTTTTATATACACATCCATATATAAACCCAAAACTATTACCACAAGATTAATAGGAAATTGAAACTATCAAACCAAATCACAGTGTATTTCTCCAACTTTTCTACCAAAACTAAATTGCGTTCTTTTGCCTATGCCGCGCGCGTGTGTGTGTGTGTGTGTGTGTATATATATATATATATATATATATATATACATCTTACAATTACAGAAGTTCCCCGATTTATCAATGTACATCTATATACAAACCAGTAACATCCGGATGAGCGAGCTACCACCATGAAAAAAAATAAAATAAAATCTAGATTTGCACAAACTACAGTCCATACACCATCTCCGAACAACCAGACAGAACATTACATGCTTTAAATGTTTCGAATCAAAATTTAATTAAATAATAAATAATACCAAAGCATACCAACTATTGTGGGAAAGGTAGAAAAAGACTTACAGTTAATAGATGATTAATTCCCCTCGTTGTCTCCCGTTATTTTTCTCTTTCTTCCTCCTTTGCTCCTTCTTCCTCCTTAACTTGAGACTATCAACGTAAAACCCTAATTACGATCTTATTATTTTTTATATAATATTTCTCACACCACAACTATTTGGTAACGCACATCAGAATAACTTATTCTGTCATAGAATAAGTTATCCCCTGATTAAAATCACATAAATTTATTTTAAGAAGGGTTTTTACCATACCACCCCTATATAAGAAATTTATTTTCTTAATTAAAAATTTTGGGTCATTACATTCTACATTCCTTAAAATAAATTTCGTCCTTGAAATTTGCGTACCTTAATTAAAGAGTTGAGGATACTTTTCCACCATTTCTGACTCCAACTCCCACATGGCTTCCCTCTCATCTTGATTATTCCATTGCACCTTTTCTAAATGAATCTCCATTCACCTCAATCGTTTTACCATACGGTCTACAATACGATTTGGCACTTCAACATACGAAACATTCGGGCGCAGCTCCACTGTGTCTTGTTCAACTACCTGTGAATCATCTCTGAGGCACTTTCTCAACATCGACACGTGAAACATGTCATGAACTGCTGACATGTTGGGGGGTAGAGCTAATCTATAAGCCACGCGCCCAACTCTCTCGGTTATCTTGAATGGTCTGATGAATCTCGGTGCCAACTTTTCCTTCCGATTTCCAAATCTCATCACCCCCTTCATAGGTGACACTTTCAATAACACATCGTTCCCCATTTCGAACTCGAGCGGTCTTCTTCGCCTATCGGCGTAACTCTTTTGGCAGCTTTGAGCTGTCCGCAGTCGCTCTTGAATTACCATCACCTTCTCTGTGGTCTCCTGCACTATATCTGGTCCCAACAAGGTGCTATCTCTAACCTCAGCCCAACAAACTGGCGATCGACACGGCCTACCGTATAATGCCTCGTAAGGAGCCATACCAATACTCGACTGATAGCTGCTATTATATGCAAATTCAACCAGTAGAAGGTGATCCTCCCATGAACCACCAAAATCTAGAATACAAGCTCGCAACATGTCCTCCAAAATCTGTATGACCCTCTCTGACTGCCTATCCGTCTGTGGGTGGTAAGCAGTACTCAAATCAACAGAAGTTCCCATGGCTCTCTGGAAACTTTTCCAAAACTGTGAGGTGAAACGTGGATCTTTATCTGAAACAATAGATACTGGAACCCCATGGAGACACACTATTTTATCCACATACAGTTTACTCAACACCTTCATAGGGTCGCTAACTCGAATAGGAAGAAAATGGGCCGACTTCGTTAAACGATCCACAATGACCCACACTGTATCATGTCCTTGCCGAGATCTTGGCAAACCAACCACAAAGTCCGTAGTCACATGTTCCCATTTCCACTCAGGTATGGACAGTGACTGTAGAGTTCCTCCAGGTTTCTGGTGTTCAGCCTTCACCCTTTGATATGTGATACACTTAGACACAAACTCAGCAACATCTCGCTTCATGCCTTCCCACCAGAACTGTCTCTTGAGATCATGGTACATCTTAGTGCCTCCCGGATGTACCGTATACCTCGAATGGTGTGCCTCCTCAAGAATGTCTCTTTTAAGGTCTAGCAGATCTGGAACACACAACCTCCCTCTGAGCCTCACACCTCCATCAGTGCCACGTGTCCACTCCACAATACCCCCATCAATGACAGGCTCAGCCAAACGAGCCTGCAGTCTATCATCACTAGATTGTGCCTGAATGATTCTACTGATAAGCAATGGTTGTGTAACAAGGCTGCACAAAAGTGTCCTAGTGCTCTGAGGTATATACGAAATCAAGAATTCGGCTAAGGTCTCCAGCAACTTCCACTCACCCATCATCATAAAAGCTATCATACCCCTCGGCTTCCGGCTCAATGCATCCGCCACTACATTTGCCTTGCCAGGATGATACTGAATGGTTACGTCAAAATCGGTCATCCGCTCCATCCACCTACGTTGTCTCATATTCAAATCACTCTGTGAGAACAAGTACTTGAGGCTCTTATGATCTGTGAAGAGCTCACACTTCTCACCATACAGGTAATGTCTCCATACCTTCAGTGCTAACATTATAGCCGCCAATTCCAAATCATGTGTAGGATAATTCTGTTCATGCGGTTTGAGTTATCTGGAAGCATACGCCACCACTTTCCCATTCTGCATCAATACACATCCTAACCCCTGATGTGAAGCATCTGAGTAGACCATGAACCCCTCACCACTGGCTGGTATCGTAAGTACTGGAACTGATGTCAACCTAGCTTTCAGCTCATCAAACGATTGTTGGCATCGATCATCCCTTAAGAACTTCACCCCCTTCTTAGTCAACTGAGTCATCGAAACGGCAATTCGAGAGAACCCCTCAATAAATCGACGGTAATAACCCTCCAATCCCAAGAAACTACGAATCTCCATCACTGTAGTAGGTTGCGCCCAATTCAATACTGCTTCCACCTTGGCAGGGTCAACCGATACACCCTTGCCTGAAATCACATGCCCCAGAAAACCAACTTGCTTTTGCCAGAATTCACACTTCGTAAACTTAGCGTACAATTGATGGTCACGTAAAGTTTGAAGTGCAATCCTCAAATGATCCTCATGCTCCTCCTTAGACTTGGAGTAGATTAGAATATCATCCATAAACACTACCACAAATGAATCCAAATATGGTCTATAAACCCTATTCATCAAATCCATAAAGGCAGCTAGTGCATTAGTCAGCCCAAAAGGCATGACTGCAAACTCATACAATCTATATCGAGTCCTAAATGCAGTCTTGGGTATGTCCTCCTCTCTAACCCTCAACTGATGATAACCTGTCCTCAAATCAATCTTAGAAAACACCTGTGCACCACGAAGCTGGTCAAACAAATCTTTAATACGAGGGAGGGGGTATTTGTTTTTGATAGTCACCTTATTCAACTCACGATAATCAATGCACAATCGAAGTGAACCATCCTTCTTCTTCACAAATAAAATAGGTGCACCCCAAGGAGAAGTGCTAGGACGAATAAAGCCTCGATCCTACAACTCCTGTATCTGACTCTTAAGCTCTCTGAGCTCCACTGGTGCCATCCTGTAAGGTGATCTAGATATAGGCGAGGTGCCAGGCATCAAATCAATACAAAAATCTACTACCCTCCTTGGAGGCAAACCCAGAATCTCCTGAAAGATATCAACAAATTCTAAAACCACCGGTAACTGCTCCACAATAACTTGTGGTTCAACTGACTCTATGTGTGCCAGAAACCCCATGATTAGGGTTCCCTCCCACTCTCCACAATGAAACCGAGATGGTGTCTGACCAGGAAATAAAAATGTGATCATCCTTTCAAAACAATCTAATCTAGCATGATGTTGTACTAACCAGTCCATACCTAGAATGACATCCAACTCCCTCATCCTCAACACTATCAAGTCTGCTCTCAGCTCAAGCTCTCCAATAGTAATCGGACATGCCCGACATATACAGCCTAACGTAGAGGCTCCTCCTAATGGTGTCACTATTGAGATGCTCTCGCTAAGTGTCTCTGACTCAACTCCAAGGGTGTCCACAAATGCATCAGAAATAAAAGAATACGTAGACCCAGAATCAAATAACACTTTAGCAATACAACCATAAACATTAAGTGTACCTCTCACTACTGGATCCGGACCCTCAGGTCTAGCTGGTGCCACTGCAAATACTCTTGGTCTGCCCTGCTGCTGAGTCGCTCCCTAGAACCTCTGCTGATTACCACTCCACGGCTTAGGGAAATCCCTAATCTTGTGTCCCCTCTCGTTGCAATTGTGACAAAGTCCCCTGAACTGATATGGCTCAGTCCTCTGTACCGCTCCTGTGGTCACCATAGCCAAAGGCTGATCTCCTGGCGTTACTCTCTGTCATTTGTTTTGCTGGTTCTGGCCTTGTCTCCACCTAGAACCTTGTGACCCTAACTGTCCCCACTAACCTTGTGGGCCCTGCTGCTATCCCAACTAACCTCGCTGACCCTGTGGGCCCTGCTGTTGTCCCCACTGACCTCGCTGACCCTGTGGGCCCTGCTACTGTCCCCCATGGCCTCTAGTGGTCTGCGTATAACCACTACCTCTCTGCTCATGTCTGGTGTCCATATGGTCCCTCTCTAATGCCAAAGCTCTCTCTACCACTTTCGCGTATGTCATGGCCCGGTGCCCTATAACAGCTCTTCGAAGGGGATGATACAGTCCGTGCTCAAACCTCCGAGCTCTCTTATACTCATCAGCGATTGCCTTAGGTGCATAGCGAGACAGCTCTGCAAACCTAGCCTCATATTGGCTAACAGTCATGGGTGGTATGTGTCGTAAGGCAAAAAACTCTAACTCCTTTTGATCTCTAACGGTCATTGGAATGTATTTTTCTAAGAACCTCTCCTTAAAAGTCCCCCATGTCATCACATTAACATCCTCCCTACGTGCTACTGAATCCCACCAAAAATGTGCATTCCCGGATAAGAAATAAGTTGCCACCTTTCGCTTTTGAACTTCTGTGCATACAACCAACTCAAAAGCCTTTTCCACATCACGAATCCATCCCTCAGCTACAGACGGCTCCACTGCACCCTGAAAGGCTACCACTCTGAGTCTCATCAAATCCCTCACTGTAGTCGATAAGGAGGTGTGCTCTGTAGCCTGTTCTTATGCTCTCCCCTTTACAGTCCCTGGTTGGAGTGGGATCTCCTCCTCGACCCCCTCCTGTAAAACTGGAGGCTCTGCCCTTTCTGGCTCTGTCTGTGCTGGGGTGCCACCCCTAGCCTCTGTCTGCCGATCAGCCTGCTCTAACACACCCAATCGGTCTGTGAATACCCTAAACATCTCTCTAATCTCAGTAGCGTCAATGTTACCAGGGTCTCCAACAGATGAAGAAGAAGCACCTGTCGTTGAGCCACGACCTGTGGTGCCACGGCCTCTACCTCTAGCCCCTCCCCTTTGTCCTCTAGCCATTTCCTTCAATAAGAAATCAAATTGATTAATTTCATATGCAACGCTTACCGATGTAGTACAAGGAATAGGTAACTTAACATGTTACTATAATGTCACATCAAGATCATTTATACTCTTAATTCTGGATAACAGTGGTGATAAGCAACAGGTTTTCCTCAAACCTGGCTCTGATACCAAACTGTCACACCCCCCAAGTTGAGGTTAGGGTATTCCTGCCCTTTCACTCAACCTGTGGTTGACTTAATTCCACAATTCACCAAAGGATTTCAAATATCCTAGTACAACCTGTTCTCAAATTTTTCTCATATAAAAGAGATCAAACCATGACCATTAATTCATATTATGTAACCAACTGCTATCCAGAAAAATTAAATACAACCCAAAATCAAAGTTATCATCTAAACAATCCCTATAACAAATGTTGTCTCAAACTGAAATAAAAGAATATTGTAACGAGGTTCCACCAGCACAATCCTCAAGTGAAATCATCCTCCTTTATGCTATAGATGCTGGTTTCACACACCTGAAATGTGAGGGAAAAATAAGGGGTGAGCTTTAAAGCCCAGTAAGTAATGTTCTAATTAATCGACAATAACCACTATACTTCAGCAGCTAGTATAGCGAGTTAATTAATATAAATAAATCGTTCGGTGCATTAGCTTATGAAAAAGATAAAGAGTATTGTTAACCTCCTCTATTACTTAACAAAACTAACTGATTATTCAAGTTCCACCTCCTGCCCAACTCAATCTATTTAATCAAACCCAAGTTCTGTTAATTCTATACTCATAACATACTCTTTACAAAAGACTACCATATACAATATATCCTGTAGTGTGGAGAAACAACATTACAACTCAAGCTTTACTAAGAAGATAATAAATAAGAAACTGTTCAAATTATAAGATAAGTGATGTGGAGGGTCACACACCCGCTCCAAACTGAAAGAACACACACCACACCACACGAGCAGTATGGAGGGACACACACTCCACATCGGAGGGACCCGCACTCCATAGTAATAATAATTAATTAATTGTGGAGGGACACACACTCTGTGCCAGAGGGACCCGCAACTCCACATTGGAGGGACATACACACACTCCATGAAAACATGAGTTATGCGGAGGGACACACACTCTGTACCAGAGGGACCCGTAACTCCACGCTGGAGGGACATATACACACTCCAATAATTTCAACCACCACCATCAGCCACACACTCACACTCACACCCACCCACACACACACACACACACACCCACACACACTCTCCTATGCACGCGTGTCCTATACTATCTTAAATTCTATTTTTAATCTATGAATCTAATATAGAGAGAGTATTATACCTAAAAATGTGCCAACCTATCTATCTTAGCTACCGGTAAAATTTCAGAACCTAACTATTTATAGATAATTAGTACTCTTGGTTTTCGTGCTTAAATACCTACTTTTCTAACTAGATGAACTAACTAATGTGACTAAATCTAGCCCAAACCTATACTCCAATCATGTTCTGCCCTCAAAAGACTAATTTGATTTTTTGGGAATTTTTCGGCATTTAACTGTATTTTTTAAGCATTTTTTTCCAATTTTCCACATTTTAAATCATTTTAAAATATATAAAAATATATTTTTATATTCCGGGTGGGTCCGAGACTGGGCCCAGAGGTTGGGCCTCGCGAGTGGGATCGGCCCAGCCTTTTTCCGGTCCCGGACGGTCGCCGGAACGCAGCCCATGCGCCTCAATCGCCGGCAGCGCGCGTGGGCTTGCGCAGCTCCTATTCACCATCTTCCTCACTTGTTTCTCACGCCCAGGATCCTGTTACAAAACCCAGTTCACCCACAGCCTTTTCCGGCTTAATTTTTGGCCATTTTTGGCCCTCCTTCGACTCCCAAAAATTCACCAAACAACCCCCGTCAATGATTCTTTTAGTTGATACCAAAATTTCAGTGTCTCCTGGTTGGAATCACATACACCAACTTTAGTTTCTAAGTTCTCTGCAAACCTACATATACGTATCCACTGTCATAGACTAACCCCTAAGATTTCTTCAATGAACTACGTTCCATGCACCAAACAACATAAATAACATCAAATGAACAAATCTAACCCAACCTCCATTAATTACCTTTTGTTTCCCACACCACCTGTATCACACTTTTATATAAACATCCATATATAAACCCAAAACTATTACCACAAGATTAATAGGAAATTGAAACTATCAAACCAAATCATAGTGTATTTCTCCAACTTTTCTACCAAAACTAAATTGCATTCTTTTGCCCATGCCTCGTGTGTGTGTGTGTGTGTATATATATATATATACATCTTACAATTACAGAAGTTCCCCAATTTATCAATGTACATCTATATACAAACCCAGTAACATCCGAATGAGCGAGCTACCACCATGAAAAAAAATAAAATAAAATCTAGATTTGCACAAACTACAGTCCATACACCATCTCCGAACAACCAGACAGAACATTACATGCTTTAAATGTTTCGAATCAAAATTTAATTAAATAATAAATAATATCAAAGCATACCAACTATTGTGGGAAAGGTAGAAAAAGACTTACAGTTAATAGATGATTAATTCCCCTCGTTGTCTCCCGTTATTTTTCTCTTTCTTCCTCCTTTGCTCCTTCTTCCTCCTTAACTTGAGACTATCAACGTAAAACCCTAATTACGATCTTATTATTTTTTATATAATATTTCTCACACCACAACTATTTGGTAACGCACATCAGAATAACTTATTCTGTCATAGAATAAGTTATCCCCTGATTAAAATTACATAAATTTATTTTAAGAAGGGTTTTTACCATACCACCCCTATATAAGAAATTTATTTTCTTAATTAAAAATTTTGGGTCATTACAGACTGTCCAGAGAACAAGGTACGCAATTAATACTCTCTTGATTCCTTTATAGCTCTAAAAATACCCTTCCTATTTCTGACTTGATCGTCGGAGCGTAGTCGGCCAGCACTGCGCCGGTGTCGTTTCGATTACTCTTCTTTTGTCTTTTTTCACAGGTCAGAATTTGACCAGCTCGGAGTGGATATTTGCTTCATCATAACGTATGTTTGATATATTCAAAATGAGGGAGGAAATATCATTGTTATTTAATTAATAATTTAAACTTATTTTAATAAATGATCCTTGTATTTAACCAAAGGTAGTGTTGGACTACTGGCAGGAGCGGGTTGGCTAAGGTAGGATTCCTCACTGCATAGGGTCAGCTTTGGTATCTTGATTCTCACGAGAGCTCTCACCTAGGTGCATGAATTCTTCAATGGTAGGAAGACCTTTGGTCTTTTTTTCTATTTCTTTTCTTAGTTTCTTTTCTTTCTCTTTTTTGTCTTTCTCCTCATCTTCTTTTTCTCTTTATTTCTTCTCTCTTTTTAATTATTCCTTTTCTCATTTTTCCTTGACTCTTTTTTTTCCCTCTCCTCTCTTTTTTCCTTCAATTTTTTTTCTCGTTTTTTCCCTTACACGTTTTTTTTTCTCACAAAAATAATTCCTCATTGGAATAATATGGAGATACATAATTTTTGTTTGATTTGCTATTGTATTCGAATACAATTGCTTGAATATGATTTTTGTTGCATCTTTTACTTAGGTGCAATATTTGAATCATTGCCAAAGATCAATGGATCCAGTAGCATAAAGGTTGGTTCAGGATTTGAGTTTCAGTGGAAGCAAAAAAAGAAAAAAAAAATTTCAATCATCATGAGATGGAAGGCACAAGCATGCACGCACACAGACACACACCACATTAGAGGAGAGAATTCGGACAAATACCGTGCGATCATCCTCCACCAAACAAAAATTAAATTTTATTAGATTGAGCTTTCGTGCAAGTGCAACTGTCCTGGTATATGTGTTAGAGCATTTCTCTCTCTCTCTCTCTCTCTCTCTTTTCTATACTGCCCTTGTATTTTTTTCCCTTTACTATACATGTATAAGAAATATCCAATCCAATGAATAAACTTGCTATGCTGGTCAATTAAGCTTCCATTATTTGAAAGATGCTTCCATTGTTTGAAGCTTTATCCCACTGACTATGTCCAATATTGCAGCACAAACTTTTCCATGTTATTCTCCAGTGACCCTCTTCTTGACAGCAAAACAGAGTTATATAAATAGCGGCTTAACATTATAATGTAGGCAGGTATTAAAATCTAAGTAACCAAAGCACAAAAATATGTATATACATTGAGAGAGAGAGACAAATATATATAAATATCTTGCTCACCGGCAGAGTAGAGCCAGGATTGTAAAGTGGGGAGGGCTAAAAGTAAGAAAAATTAAAAATAAAAGCAATAATTTTTATGACAAAGATATGTTATAAATATTCACAAATAGACAAGAAAAATAGAACGTTCACATATAGATTAATCAAGTACATCATATATAGATACAAAAATAGATATAATATTTTCTTAAGCAAGTTATTGAAGATGAACCCTACGATCCTTAAGAGAGTCAAATTCATTAACTACCGAATCTATATCAATATCTTCAACAAGTTCTCTTTCAATGTTGAGAATCATGCAATTTGCAAGAAATTCATCACCTATCTTGTTGCAAAGTTCAGTTTCGACACGCTTCATTGCCGCTGCTCATTAGAAGTTGCCTCACTTTTTGATTTATCATTTTTTAGTTTATAGAATGAAAACAAAATTTTCATTTTGCAATATAAGTGCCTCGATAATCTGAAACAATAGAGGCTCATAATAGTGATAAATGAAACTATGAAAGAATATTTGCAATAATAAATATGCTCTACCTGGCCAAACAAATAAATATTGAGTAACAAATAAGCTTCACACGGCGAAACAAATAAATATGAACAATAACAAATATGCCCTACACAGCCAAACAAATAAATATTCAATAAAAAATAAGCCCCACACGGCGAAACAAATAAATATGTCCCACACGGCCAAACAAATAAATATGAACAATAACAAATATGCCTCACATGGTTAAACAAATAAATATGTAATAACAAGTAAGCCCCATATGGTGAAACAAATAAATATATCCCATACGACCAAACAAATAAATATGAACAATAACAAATATGTCTCACACGGCCAAACAAATAGATAATTACATAACAAAATAAATGTGCATTTGTACTCTTCTACATACTCAATATTATGAGAATTAACACAATTCAGAGCTATCACAATAAACATTTTGAGAATGAGACACACATACACAAAATTCAAATGCAGTCAATAAACAAACACAGCTGAAGAGATTCTCCTTTCAAAGAGGACCAAACTTTTTCCTTTTTTTTCGAAAATTAAAGATAAAAAAATATTTCATTTAACAAAGTTGCTCATATTTAAAAATCAACCTTAAAATTACAAATGGAGAAATAATTAATACCAACAGAGTATATGAAATTTCACAAGTGAAACCATAAATTATGAGAAATTACGAGTTACCTCTTTAGTCATTGGCTCTTTGTTTATCTCTGTTTGTCTCTCTGCAAACGAAATCACGAAAAAATAATGTAATGACCGATGAAAGCTAAATGAGAGTCCTAGTTAGAAAATAAAAGGTTTGTGGGCTGGGTTACGCTAGTGGGCTTCAACTAAACAAGTAGTAGTAAAAAAAAATTTTTTTTTTGGACCTGGGCTATAGCCCATGTTAGCCCACCTTAAGTTCCGCCCCTGCTCACCGGTGAGCAAAAAATTTTCTACACACCAAGCATGATAATCGTTGGATATGATCTAAGTCTAAAAAAGGTAACTTTCAAAAATTATTGCAATCATATCCAATGGTTATCATACATGGTGTGTAAGAATTTCTTGCTCACCGGTAAGCAAGAGATCATTTCTATTTCCGTTTCTGTATATATATATATATATATATATTGCACAAATGGGGTCTTTAAAACTATTCAAACAATTTTTTTAAAGTGAATGAAAACGTGTTACTTGACTAATCTCACACATCAGTTTCTCCTTTCTAAAGACCAAGTGTATGGAGAAATTATAGAATATTTCGGGTACTAAACTCCATACACATTTAATGGATAAAAAAATTCTCCATTTCTTTTGATAATAAAAATTTCAAGTCACCATCTGTTAAATGTGTGACGGACTATGATACCTCTAAGATATTCAATATTTTCTTGTATGAATGCTCATAAACCATTAAAATTATTTGTAAGTAACTGATAAGTTCATTGCACAAGTTCTCTCTACTAAAAGGATCGGTTTAATTCCCCTTAAACGCAATCAGTAATTAAGAAATAGAAACGCATATATAATTAGTGCAATTCTTGTAAATTTACGTTGTGGCTTGCTATTCAGAATCGCCTCTCAACAATGGATAGGAATTGCACGCCCACAAGACGTAACCAAAATGTGTGCCAACTTTGCTTCTTGGCACCTGAAACTCATTCACACTTGTTCTTTGCATGCCCATTTTTAAAACCAATTTGGTTGTTCATCCAATCAAAGTGTCGATTCCATATTTTCCCTAATTCATGGGAACAACTCACCTCATGGGCTTCCTTCCACTTGGCACAAAATCTTTCCCAAAATGGTACCAATAAGTTTGTCCTCTCTACCACAGTTTACAAAATATGGGCTGAACGAAATGCGAGAATCTTCAAAGGGAAAAGGAATTCGCAGTCCACGCTTTTGAAGAGCATCGTTAATATGGTTAGATACAGGCTCTATTCAATAGCAATTAAAGACTCTGTTTGGGCTAGGAAAGTGATGTTGGATTGGAATCTTCCATCTTCATTCATCAAGCCTCCGCCAGAGCCTCCGGACAATCCCTCCGAGGTCCTGCCACCCCAAATTTACACTGAAATGTAGTAGATCGTCAGCGATTTGCTTGGAGCCTCAACGGCTCTATTTTGACTATTGGGCTTAGCCAGCATCAGTGTTTGAATTAATCCTTAGACTAAATATGGCTTTGATTCATGTTTTCGCATATCCTGTTGGCCTAAATGGGCCATGGCTTTGCTGCTTGTTGTATGGCCTTTGGCCTTTCTTTGTAATTTCTTTTCTTATATACAACTTAACCTTCCGAAAAAAAAAATTTCTTCTATAACAACCCATTATAGGATTTACTACACAATCAAAGCACAATCATTTCACCCCTATTGATAAGCTTTTCCTCTTTGTTGTCGTGTTTGCAAAACTTTCTTGGAAAAATTAGATTTTGGTGAGTAATTCTAAACAAAATTATTATAAAGTGATCATAAAGTCTGAAAAAGATGAACAATCACCAAAATTAAAACTTAATTGTTGATTAGTGATCATTTGATTACTTATTATGTAAATATCCTTCTCTAATAAATGATTTATAATTGGATAAATTTACCCTTTACATTAATCTTAATAAAACATTTTGCTTCAGGTTGCCTAATAAGAAGCAGCTCTTTTAAAATATCTAATAAATATTTAAAAAGAACTTTTAACTAATAATTATTTATTTTTAATTTCATATATTATATTATTTATATTCTTGTATAATTTTTTATTTTTATTGTTTATTTGCAGGTGATGTTAGAGGTTGTTATTTGGTGATGACAACCAGAATACTAGAGTAACAACTAGAATAAAAAATAATAATTTAGAGTGACAATAATTAAAATCCTTTTCTCATACAGTTGGATCTTGTAATGATTTTGTTTCTTTTTCATGGTGGTTTTATTTAATTATTGGAAATGAATTTCTTTTTATTGGTTTTGGATAATTGATAGCATGTGTTAAAAAATACATTATTTGATAAATCAAATTGAAATACTAGTTTTTTGCATGTAATGGCATGGCTTGTGAATGGTGTTGAGGTTGTTTAATCTTCTTCAAAATGGAGCAATATAAATAGCATTGCAGAAGCATTTGGTTTGAGTTTTTTACATTTTTTTCTAAAGTCCAAGTATAATAGCTTTTATTTTCCTCCTTGTTAGCATAAAAATTGAGAAGCAATACACTCCCAGTTTATAGCCTTAAATTTATACTTGTCATATATTGGTAACCTAAATTTTGTTAATTTCTATACCACACACACACACACACACACACACACACACACACACACACATATATATATATATATATATATATATTACTTCTCAATTTCTACATAGAGTTAGTATGAAATGAATAGAATTGATGTTTATTATATTTGTTTTGTTGATCTAATAAAAAATTTCGTCTCTTTGCGAGGAAAAAAAAATTTTTATTTTTCGTTCTCTCAAACACTTCATAAGCATATTTAAGCAACTCTTAATATGTCTCAAATTTGTTATGTAACTTCTTATCATCTTGATTATGTAGTATGTTTTGAGACCATGGTACAGAGAATTAGAAAAGAGATAAGGATGATAAAAAAATCATATCTTTTTAATTGGTAGACTGACAAATTAGAAAGGAAAAAAGAGAGTGATGGATGAGGAAGAGAGAGAGGAGGATGGATTCAAGGAGTTATCTTTATAATGAATGGTAATTTAGTCATTTAAAAATGAATTTTAGAATGTTTAATAAATATGAAGTGTTTGTTTTTTACCAAATTAACCTCAAATGGTCACTCATCAGCAATTAAGTTTCAATTTTGGGAACTATTCATCTTTTTCAGAATTTATGGTTACTTTAGAGTAATTTTGTTTTCAATTGGTCACCAAAATATAATTTTCCCAACTTTCTTTTTTTTTTAAAAAAAAAAATTGTTCATTTCTTTTTTTCCTTCTTTGAACTTTTAATTTAAAACTCATTTTCCTTTTTTTAACATGGATGTACACACACACACACACACACAAACACACACACACATATATATAGTAGTGAATTTTTGCTCACCGGTGAGCAAGAGAGTTTATCCACATCTTTTATGGTATCCACATTTTTGCTAACGGTTACGTTCCAAACCCACCTTTCTCCTCGCCGAAAACCACAAAACTACTATCTCTAATTTAATTTTCCAAAATTAATCCTTACCATTGTTAAACAAAGGTAAATACCAAAAAAATATTCAAATCTTTTAATATATTATTGGAAGAACAGTGGAAAAAAAAAAGGCGGTGATTCCTATGAACTCTTGAAATGTGAAAAAAAAAACTTTTAACAGTTTTCTAATGAAGCATTTATATATTTTATAATATTTTAAAAACATTTGTTTGATGATTCCAGTTCCTTAGTTTTTTAAATATATTTTAGAACATTTTAAATACATTTTGAATGTTTTTTTGGTAATTACCTTTGTTCAACAATGGTAAAAATTAATTTTAGAAAATTAAATTAGAGAGAATGATTTTGTAGTTTCTGGAAAGAGAATGGTAGGTTTCGAATGTGACCGTTAGATTTAATCTAACGGCTACCATAAAAGGCATGGATAAAATCTCTTGCTCACCAGTGAGCAAGAGATCACTACTCTCACCACAATATTTTTGGTTTTCACCCGCGCGCAAAAACATTGGTGAAAGTAAAGAAAAACGTTGGTAAAAGAATTACTAGCATTTTACCAGCGGACTTAGAAGTCTGCTAGTGTTTTCTGTGTCGTAAGCCCTTTACCAGCATTGTAAAAGCCTGCTCCACCAAATGGTATGACATTGTTTGCTTTGGAACTAAGCTCACACGATTTTATTCTTGGGTTTTATCCTGTAAGGCCTCATACCATTTGAAGAGAACACATTAGATATAAGCATATCCCATTCTTCACCAAGGCGATTTGGGATTGAGCACCCTGTCGCCTGCCAGTGTGGTAACTCGCCTAGTGTCTCTCGCACCCACCCATATCACACCTGCCCACAAGGGTCACCACACTGGGCGAATTACCACACTAACAAGGTACAGGGTGCTCAATCCCACATCAACTAGGTCTGGAGAAGGGGATGTGCTTCTATGTAGTGTGTTTTCTCCAAATGGTATGAAGCCTTTTGGGGGTAAAATCCAAGAGCAAAACCATGTGGGCTTAGACCCAAAGCAGACAATATCGTACCATAAGGTGGAGCAGGCCATTACAAATGGTATCAAACCTGGACCCAGCTGGAAGTGTGCTAACTGGGACATCCGGCCTCCTAGGGGGGTGGATTGTAGTGACCCTTTTGTGCGGGTGTCATATGGGTTGGTGCGAGAGACACTAGGCGAGCTACCACACTGGTAGGCTACCAGATGCTCAATCCCACATCGCTTGGGTGTGGAGAAGGGGATGTGCTTATATGTAATGTGTTTTCTCCAAATGGTATGAGGCCTTTTGAAATAAAACTCAAGAGCAAAACCCTGTGGGCTTAGCCCTAAAACGGACAATATCATACCATCAAGTGGAGCGGGCCATTACAAATGGTATCAGAGCCGGACCTAGCTGGAAGTGTGCCGACGGGGACGTAGGGCCTCCTAGGGGGATGGATTATGGTAACCCTTGTAGGCTGGTGCAAGAGACATTGGGCGAGCTACCACACTGGCAGGTTATAGGGTGCTCAATCTTACATCGCATGGGTGTGGAGAAGAGAATGTGCTTATATGTAATGTGTTTTCTCCAAATGGTATGATGCCTTTTGTGGTAAAACCCAAGAACAAAACTGTGTGGACTGGCCCAAAGCGAACAATATCATACCATGTGGTGGAGCGGGTTTTTTACAAGCATTCTTCCATGAATGCTGAGATAAATCAATTACTAGCTGTCATATACCAAACGCTGGTAAAAGTTTACTTTAGCGGTGGTTTTGAATGCCGTTGTAGAGAAAAATAATTGTCATACTTTTGATATTTACCAGCATTTCATGAATGTTGGTCATAGTTTAAATTTTTACCTACATTTTTTGAACCACTGGTAATTGATGTTGTACACAATTATCAGCAGCATTTTACAAACGCTGATATTGATTTTTTTTTTTTGTGGAATTTTTCTTACCCCTAAAGAGAGTATTTGTTCAGGAATTTAACCTGTTCATAAATCAAACAATTATCAGGTGAGCACTTTTTATGAATTCTCAAGTCCACCGTAACCACAAGAAGGTTCCTAAAATCATATGAAAATTAGAAACCAAGAAACCAACTACATCTCAGAAAATCAATAATAACAAAAAATATAGACACATAGCTACTAACCATACATAATTAAACGAGGGAGTTATTTCAGATTTGAAACTCAATTGCAACAACATCCAATTGTCAAGTTTCAAATATGTCAAGTAGTAATAGATTTATGCAACCAAAAAAGAAGAAGAAGAGTTTACATCATAATAAAGTGCCAAAAAATGTTTTCACATCAACCACAATGTTAACATAAATGTGCTAAAGGAAATTCGAGAAACACGACTAGTGCATCTTCAAACTTTTTTTTCTCTTTAATAAGCGTATCTTCAACTTCGACTTTTGCCCATCTGATTTGAGTTACCTTACATCTTTTATTAATTCATTAAGTGCACATCATAATAAACTATAATGAAAATGAATTTAATATATAGGAAATTAAAGTGCTAACCGTAGATGAATTGTCATGACTAGAAACTTGATGTGGGGATACTCAAGCATTTGAAGAATCAAAAACCTTAAGAAATAAAGAATACATATAACTTGTCAATCACTAGTAGGTTAGTAATTTTTTACAAACAAAACCCAGAACAAATAATCAAAATTAGTAGATAAAATTTAAAGAAAACCAAGAAATTAAAGGAATTGATGAATTCAAAGTTAATTCACAGGACCTTGACTTAAAGTGATAAATTAAAGTATTTATAGTTATTCAGTATTCTCTCAAGACCTTTTTTTTTGTTTTTTTTTCTTATATCTTACTCTTTATCATTTTTTTATCTCACTCACACAACCTTTTCAAAACCTTTATTTATAGTAGTATGAAAGAAGTTGTAACTCAGAGTATAAATGAAACTATAATCAGTACTTGCATGTAAAAGAAGTAAAAGTGAACCAAAGTCTAAGATATAATAAATAAAAAAATTGTTAAAATAAAATTAATTTAAAACATTATTCTAACAACTATCCCTTTGTGTTGTAACTTGCAAGTCCATTAATCTAAAGAGGAACCAAACACAAAACAACCTTAAGCAACACTGTACAATCCTTTTGAGTGAAGTTTTGGCAAGGTCTTGGTCTACATGGTTTAAATGCACTAGAACCACACAATTCAACATACTCTACACTCTTTATTGTTGTAAAAATTCTACCATGTCTATGTCAAAATGTGAAAAAAGTTGAAGAAAAAACCGTATATATGTCAAGCCTACAGATTATAAATAGAAAGACAAAAACAAAACTAGTTAACCATTGTCATCAATAAACAAATATTGATATTTTATATATTTATAAATATAAGAAATAGGTCTAACTCTAAATTAAATTTACATGAATATTTCCATTTTAATTTTACCCTCTCTAATATTTTCACTTGTAATTTGCCTCAATGAATGTCCTAAGGTAAAATTTTTGGAAATCAATTTATGGCATTATTGTAAAAGTGTAAGCTGCTTATCATAAGGGATATGAATCATATATAAAAACCAGTGAACTAGTTGCTATGTTTTTAAGGTTAAGTGAATATAGAATTGAACCTCAATTAACCAACTGGATTATAAGGCCTAATACTTGAAAATCACTTGATAAAGTTGGCCTAAAATATAAGAGATAAAACTAGAAATTAGGAATTGTTGGCTTAAAGTGTTTTGATAGGTGCAATGACGCTCTCCAATATGATCAAAACTAACTTATATATATATATATATATATATATATATATATATGGTAAAGCTAATATCCCCTCTTTCAGGAGGAGGATAACCTTGTCACCATTTTTCAATAGACAAATATGTCCATAATATATCAGTTATAACAATCTTAGTATAAATGCTATTATAGTCCATTTATAATTTTAGGTAATCCCCTCTTACCACCACAAACTAGCACCACCACCATCATTACAGGACCACCACCACTACCACCACAACCGGAGCAACACTGAACAACCACAACCTAGCACCACCGGGAGTACCACCACCACCACCACCACCATTAGAGCACCACCACCACCATCCCACCCCACAACCACTTGCGATGCCGCCACTGCCACCAACAAAACACCACCGCCACCACCACCATCCCCTCCATAACTGAATTACACCACCATCAGGATGTGTTAGGTTATGTAGGGTCAGTTTTACTTAATTAGATTATGCCTACTTAAATTAGCCAATATTATATTTTGACTTCTATGGTTTTTGAATGAACTTATGGTATTTTTTATGAATATGTGATGTTGTCCATGTTTTAATGTTAATGATGCTCCTCATGAAATGTCTTTCGATATTATATCATGATTATGCTTATTCTCACGAATCCAATGATGATTGTGTGATAATTAATACATACATGAGTTGTATTATGAATGATATGAGAATTCAATGATATAACTTATGATGTTTGATGCTTAAAGGAGGATGTGATATGATTGATGGTTTATTGGTTGAGTTGTGCACGTTAAATATCATTTCATTTGCAAGCTTCACATTAGATGTCGTTATCTTTTTTAATGAAAGAATATCAATAGGGAGAGATTGATTATCTTCATATATATCATGATCAATGTGCTTATCTTGAATTTCCATTTGAAGCATGACTTATGAGCTTGAAATGCATATACCATGTAAAGCATTACTAATTGGAAAAGATATGTTATAATTATTATTTCTACAATATTATGTTCACATTGTGCATATTGATAGGGGGGTATTTTTAATTGTAACTCCATATTTCCCTAGAACACATCAATGTTTTGTCACCATCAAAAGGGGGAGATTGTTGACCCAAAAGTTTTAACCTAGGGGCAATCTAGTAATTTTGATGACATAAAATCATTAATGATGTTAAATACTAACATCCAAATTATGTAGTTTCTTAGGATGATTGTCATAAACGAGGAAAACATTCATATTGTGGAATAATCATGAAAAACAACAATGACATGAGAGAAGCATTCATTGAAGAAGAAGGAATAACCTCAAAGCCTAAAGACATACACAAGCATGAAAGAGTGGGATAGTTTTAGCTTGGTGAGAGATAGGACTTAATATGTCAAAGTTATTTTTGAATTACTTGTTTGCACCTCATTTCCATACTATGACCATGATGCATTTTCATACATATCATTTCTTGGTCATTATTTCACTAGAAAATAAGTCTTAAAGCCTTAAGGACATTCTTCAAAGACCAAACCTTTTTATGAGTTTTTACATTTTGTTGAATATCATTCAAAGACAAAGACATGTCAAACTTTGAGCCTGCTGAAAACATACATTGAGCTTGCTGAAAACTCACTTTGATCTTGTTGAAAGTTTTGAAACTGTTGAAGTTCACTTTGAGGCTACTAAAAATAGTAGTAGGAAATACGTGTTTCTAGAGCACTTCTTCAGCCGACTGAAACATTACTTTCAGTCTATTGAAAGAAGCTGAATTTGAATACAATGACTAGTTTAGTGCATTTAATGCATCCAACTACCTACCAATAGCCATTTTCCTCAAAGGTTCTATATATATTGAACCCTAGAAGCTTAAGTGAAAGATTTCACCTAGCAAAAATGGGCTTGTGTGCTCTATTGTAAGGGTTTTCTTTCCACCGACAAGGAAGAGCCATAGTGGATTTGGAAAAATCTCAAGAGGGATCCCGAGTCATGGAGTAGGGGAATCCAAACCACACTACATCCTTATGTCGATAGTGTTTGATATTCTCTATCCTTATCTCATTTAAATTGTGTATATTTGATTATATCATTATCTACTTTTGCTCATTTCAATTGCTTCATTTATCTTGTCTTGCATATCTTTTAATTTAAATTAAATTTCATTGTTTGCCAAAGACCCAATTCACCCCCCTAGGGTGGTTACTTGGGTAACATTATTCTTACATTGTTTGTTGATGACATCTTGCTTGCAAGGAACAATATGAAGGACATTGTCACCACTCAAGAGTGGTTGTCCTCTAATTTTGAGATAAAGGACATGGGCTCAGTTAGTAGTATTTTAGGGGCAAAGATCATGCGATATCGGTCGAAGAGACTTCTTTGTTTGTCTCAAGAGACTTACAAAAAGAGAGTCCTTAAACGATTTTAGATGTATCACTCCAAGCCCATTGACAATCCTATAGAAAAAGGATGTGATTTACATCTTGGTCAATGCCCTAAGATAGATGAAAAAAAGAACCAGATGTGCAAAACTCCTTTTGCAAGTGAAATTGGTAGTTTAATGTACGCTAGGTTGCGTACTCAACATTTGCTTCGCAGTCAGATTGGTCAGTAGGTTCTAGAGTAATCCTGAACTTGCTCATTGGAAGGCAGTAAAGAGAATTTTTCAATATCTACAGGATACCACCAATCTCATGTTATATTATAAAAGTGGGGACTTGAGATTGAGAGGATATCATGATGCTGACTAGGTTGGTGATAGGGATGGACGCAAGTCCACTTCAAGTTATGCATTTCTTCTTTATGGAGAAGCTATTTCTTGGTGTAGCAAGAAATAAAAATGTATAATTTTATCTACCATTGAGTCAGAGTATGTCACTTGCTCAGCTAGAGTGCAGGAGGTAGTTCGATTGAGAAGATTCTTGCAATGATTTGACATAGCACCAAATAGTCAGGAGACAGTAGTCATCTATTTGTGATAGTATGGCAGCTTTAACATATGCAAAGGATCCCACGTATCATGGGAAGACCAAACACATAGATATTCGTTATCACTGCATTCGAGATATGATTGTGTAATAATAGGTGGTCCTAAAACATATATCCATGCCCAGTATGGTGTCTAAACCAATGACTAAACCTATACCTAGATATGTTTTTACATCCCATGTTAGAAGTTTGGGTTTATTCAGGATTTGATGTACTGGATATCGTTGACATTTCAATTTATTGTTATAAATATATGATTTTATATTCATATTGAGATGATTGTATATATTTCTTAAAATGTCATCAGGCATGGATTGGCTCTCTTAGACGAGCAATCGCCTTAGCACTTAGATAGAAAGCAGGATAAGACACATAATTCTTTGTGAGTGAGAGAATTTATTTTTATATATATCACCTTAACAGGGTCAAGATGAGGTTCTTGTGAGAACTGAACATAACACACTTCATTAGCTGAATGTGAACCTTCAAACAAGCGTTGAAAGTGTGACTATGCTGGAGTGATAGGCTTAGGCACTAAGATATCGACTTAACTAAGATTCGTACGACATTATATGAGCT
Organism: Cornus controversa; assembly: GCA_026545225.1. Classification (NCBI taxonomy): domain Eukaryota; kingdom Viridiplantae; phylum Streptophyta; class Magnoliopsida; order Cornales; family Cornaceae; genus Cornus; species Cornus controversa. The sequence goes on along the minus strand of CM048846.1, from coordinate 29,297,976 downwards.
TGACATTCCTAATTGAGTGCGAGCTTTGTCATAGCATACGTAATATACTATATGTGCTATTTAAATGGCCACTAAACGAGAGTGACTGAAAATATCCTAGTTTCGTCACTATGTAAGATATTAGAACCATATAGTTTTGGTTCCACTTATACCCTTATGACCTAGGACTATGTTATAAAGAAAAGACTTAATGTCACTATTTTAGTATGTACCTAAAGGACCATAATTGATGCGGTCCGGTAGGGCATATCTAGGAAAATGGTTAGGTCCAATTAGATTAACATGATTAGCTAAGGAAGATAATTTTGTGATACACTATTGTGTTATGATTTATAGCTCGGGCGACTCTGTTGGAATTTGTTTCCAAACATGGTCTTGAGTACAATATAGGTTTCAGGATTCAAGCATCGCTTTGAGAATGAGTCTTAAATAAGATAACGAATGCTGAATCAGGTGTAACGAAATAGTCTGAGGCATAGATGAGATTACTAGTTCATAGTGAGGTACTAGGTTAGTTTGATGGCAGCTTAATATAGTACTCCCACCCTGATCTTTCTCATCCGGTCACACGATCGATTTCCTATATGTAGAGATAAGATAACAGATGAGATATATTGAGAATTAACAACTCGCCTATGTGGCTAAGTGGGAGATATAAGATAATGGGTGTAGATAATATGTTACCCCCATTAAGTGGTCCATCCACTATAGACTCCTATATGGAGCAAAACAAATCTACCTAATTAAGTGAATCGAGTAGATATCGATACATCAGTAATGCGATTATAGGGCTAAAACTATCACCCGGTGCAGTGGGCTGAACTGATACATAAATTGACCAGCCCCAAGTCGGTTTGAGCTCAAATGCCAGCAGAAGGCCCAAATGGCAGGGCTGAAAATTATAAAAGACCAAGTTACCCCACTTAAAGGTTAAAAAGGCCAACTCGAGTTCAACTCCAAACCCAAAAGGAATTCAATTCCTTAGGAGTAACTTGAATTCTAACTTGTATAAATATCCAAAGAAGGATGAATAAAGGGATCCTGGAATCCTCTCTCAAACTTGCTCTCTCAAAATTATTGTGTTTTTGATTAATATTGGGTGTGTGCATCAAATTGATTACCAATAATCAGTTAAGCAATTTTTTGTACATACACTTTAGCGCCGTCTGTGGAAAGCATTCAATCATTTTTTGAGAAGTAGAAAAATTCATAATCATGGTAGACACAAGGAGAAATACTTACGATGCGGCGAAACTGGGCCAACCTCCTAGGAACCAAAAGAGGATGCCGCCCGTACAGCCAAACATTCAAGATCCATTGGTACACCTAAGCATTCAATAGTTAACCTAGTAGAATGATACCCTACGTCAGCAAATCATAGATCTACAGGCATGAGTGGAATGTGCCGAAAGCATTAGAAACCCTAGGCGGCCGTAGAATGAAGGAGTCGGCTCGAGCAACCATTCTCTAAGCACCTCGCACCACAACCGACCAGCTGATAGACTGCCTCAACCCGATTGACCCAATGAAGATTAGATCGGTCCCCTATAACCTCTCCAAGAGTGGAAGGTTCAGATGCAATGGGAGATTGACGAACTGAAGGGCGATCGGCCCTACTATCCAGCCAACCGAGCACTCACCACCACGAAGTTGACCAAGTCTCCCTTCATTGAGAACATAATCAAAACTGAAAGACCAAGGAGGTTCACCCTACCAACATTCACTACCTTTGACAGAAAGATAGATCTAGTGGAGCATATCTACCAGTATCGGCAGAAGATGACACTGGACGCCTTAAACGACAGACTCATATGCAAAATCTTTCCATCCACTCTGACTGGGCTAGCATTACTCTAGTTCAAGCAGCAACCACCTCATTTGATATCAAACTTCGACAAGCTATACGAGTTGTTCCTGGCTTAGTACGCAGGAAACTAGGTGCGAAAAAGGACAATCTTCTCTTTGTTGACCATGAGGCAAATTAAAGAAGAGACATTAAAATCTTTCCTAACTCGCTTCAACTTCAAGATGCCCATGATAGATAAGTGCAATCAGACCACTGCAGTGGAGGCTTTCAAGATAGCAATCTCTCTGGAGGAGGGGTTTCATTGATCCTTGGTAAAAAAATGCCTCGAAGGATATCGGCGAAATGACTTTTTGAGCTAAAAAATATCTAGGGATAGATGAGGATGAAATAGCCAGAAGACAGTGGTAAACTTTGATCATTGTAGCACAAAAAACTAAAACCCAACTGTTTAAGGCAAAACCACCTCGGGTCATTCCCTTGTCTGCAACAAAGGTCGTGAAAATGCAGGAGGTTGAGGAGACGATCACCCCACGGAAGGTATCTTTGGCCAGACTTTATTATGAGAACAAGACCAAAGGATCTTTCGCTCTTCCCCAGTTATCAAACAACCCCTTCAATAGAGGGATAAGAATAAACAATGTTCCCTCCATAGTGACTTCGGCTACACCACCAACGAGTGCAGGAGCCTAACGCAACGGGTGGATTCTCAGATCGCCAAGGGTGGTTTGCTAGAGTACATCCTTTGTGAAGAATAAGTAAAACCTCTTGACCAGCCCAAATAGAAAGAAAACAAGCAGCTGAACTCTTTTCCAGTTCGGGTTATCAAAGCAATTCATGGTCGACCAGCCTCAGACCAATAGAGCGAGTCCGAAAGGTGGTTGAATATCAGGAGTGCCTAGAAGTTCCAGAGAATTGGAGAAGTCCACTCAATACATAATCACTCGGCTAGCACGCCAGTCACCTTTACAGATATGGACAAGAGCAGGATCTAAGCACCGCACCAAATTCGCTTGTGGTCAGCCTCATTATCTCCAACTGTGAGGTTACGAGTGTAAAATATTGGACATTTGTCGTTGCTTCTCTACACTTCATACAAAAATAAAACCTGTAAAAACTCTACTAAAAATTGTATAGTAATAAGCAGGGTTGAACCACTCTCAAGTGAGATTTCTAATGAGCTCAAATTCACACACTAATTTATGGAATGAAAATGTTTTTCTAAAAAAAACATTTTTTATTTTGGAATTATAATGAATAAATAAAACTATAATAATAAAATAAATCTCAAGGGAAAGGAATCCACATAAATAAATTTTTTAATATTCTTATCTAGTTTTTCCTCTAATAATCAATACACTTCACCAATCCAATTAAAACTTGGAAATATGAAGGAAACTATGGAATAAAAAAGAATGACTTGATTATATATGAGAGAGATATTTCTTTACTTAATCTGATACACATTGGTTAGGTAAACAGAGGTAGGCATTCTTCGAATTACCATTGTTTGGCAAACACAAAGAATCCTCCCTCTAATTTTAGAAAATAAAGATCCAGAATAGAAGAGTAGAAGAATGCTCTCGGGAGGAAAAATTAGACAAAAAAATAAAATAACTTATTTATATTTCAACCATGGGGGCTTCATCACTCATTTGAGAGGCGTGTTTACAAGAAAAGAAAATGAATACAAGAAAATATTTCTAACTACACTTTATTTTTTTCTACAATTTCTAACTCCCTTCACCATCCCCTAAGACCCCCTATTTATAGAGTTAGAGGGGAATGATTTAGGTGGAAAAAAATTTAAATACAAAATACAAAATTTGAAAACAAAATTTCAAAATACAAAATTTTGAATTTAAATATCTGATCTCCATATCTTTAATTTGAATTCTAGACTGCAGACGTGGCCATGTAAAAAGTATTTTGCAAAGTTTTGAACTTGAGACCTCTTGTGAAGTAGATTGTATAGAATACTATCTCTCCTACAATTCTTTTTATGTTCATCTTTGGTTATATATATATATCCTTTTTAGCCATTTTTTGCTACTTTTCTTCCTATTTGGAAATCAACCCCTATAAAACATAAAATGCAAAGATAAGAACATTTAAATAAAGTAAAAAAGTAATTAAAGACTTATTTTAAGATATAAAATAACATGTTTTGTGCACTTATCATGAAGTGAAAAAGGTATTGGTTGATGCAGGGAGCAACACCAATGTCATAACGTTATCTACTTTCCAGCAGATGGGTCTAGATCCAAAATGTGTCAAGGCTACTGTTGAACCGTTAGTAGGCTTCGATGGCAGGCAAGTGACTCCAATAGGAGTGGTGGAACTCCTAGTGACCACAGTTGTAAGAACTTTAACTGAGGCCTTCATTGTTGTCGATTTCAGCTCTTTAAATAACATGATAATGGGAAGAGGCCGAATACACAAAATGCAAGGAGTCCATTCCACGCTCCACTAGTTAATGAGGTCCGTTGCACGAAATGGAAAGGACACGGTTGACATAATGGGATATCAAGTAGCGGCCAATAAGTGTTACGCACTTACGATAAGAGGGAAGGCGGTGCAGAAAGAGCCTACCAAATAGCAATTACAAAAACTACCCACCGAAGAACATTCCACGAGAACAATAGAGAGAAAAGCGAACCAAGGAACTGATCGAAGGGGTATAAATTGTTCTTGGAAAAGAACCCACAAATCTAGGAACCTCCCTGTGCCAAAGAGATTAAACACAGTTGATACAACTGTTAAAAAATAATGTTAAAATTTTTGGTTGGGACCATACGGATATGCCTGAATAGACCCCTCAGTATCATGTCACGCACTCAACGTTAATCCTAACTATCCACCTGTGAAATAAAAGCAAAGATGATTCACCTCAAAAAAGAATCAGATCATTACATCAGAGGTAGATTGCCTCTTGCATGCAAGCTTTATCAGAGAAGTTCAATTCCTAGATTGGCTTTCAAATGTGGTAGTGGTCCAGAAAAAGAACGACAATTGGCAGGTCTATATAGACTTCACTAACCTAAACAAAGCTTACCCGAAAGACAGTTTCCCTCTGCCAAAGATCAATCAGATGGTCGATGCTATGACTGAATACAAGCGGTTGATGTTCCTCGATGCATATTCAGGATACAACCAGATCCCAATGAACTTGGTCGATCAGGAGAAAACTTTGTTCATCACCGAGAAAGGAATTTATTATTATAAAGTAATGCCCTTTGGACTAAAAAATGCTGGAGCAACTTATCAGTCATTAATCAACAGGGTCCTCAAAAGTTTGATAAGCGAACGGTTGAAGCATACATAAACGATATGGTGGTAAAATGTCTTCGAATTGAAGACCATCTGAAGAATTTGCATAAGATATTCGACACCCTACGAAGTTACAACATGAGATTAAACCAGTCAAAATGCTCCTTCGGAGTTTCTTCGGGATAGTTCTTAGGGTACATCGTAAACTGAACAAAGATCGAGGTGAGCCCAGTTCAGGAGAGAGCTCTCCTTCAAAAGGAAGAACCAAAAACTCACAAGGACGTTCAAATTCTAACATATTTATCTCTTGACTTTTCGATAAGTGCAAGCCCTTTTTCGATGCCATAAGAGCAAAAGGAAGGGAGGTGTATAGGTATGAACAGAGCGAAGCCTTGGCAAAGCTCAAATAGTACTTAATTCAACTGCCAACGCTTTCAGCACCCGAGGTTGGGAAAATCTTGTATTTATATCTTGCGATATCTCGGATGGCCACTAGCGCAGTCCTGATTAGAGAGCTCAACAAAAGACAATACCTAGTGTTCTACTCAAGCAAGACTATGACTGAGGTAGAGCAGAGGTACTCAAAGATGGAAAAAGTTATGCTGGCCTTGGTCTAGGAAAAGAGGAATCTCAGGCACTATTTCGAGGCTCACCCAATCGTTGTCCCAACCAAATTTTTGATCAGAGCAATCCTTCATAAGCCCGATCAGTCAGGGAGAGTAACTAAATGGGCAATCGAGCTGGGAGTCTACGACATAACCTACGATCCTTGGACCGCCACAAATGGACAAGCAATAGCATATTTCTTACTGGAGTATGAGCTAGAAAGCGATGAAGAGACATAAGGTACGAGTCAACCCGAATGCAAACTCTTTGTCGACGGATCATCAATGCAAGCAGGATCAGGTATCGGGGTGGAAATCCAGACTCCTGATGGAACTGCCTTACAACAAGCAATTCATTTAGAGTTTCCCACCTCAAACAATAAAGCTTATTTAGAGTTTCCCACCTCAAACAATAAAGCCAAGTACAAGACCCTGTTAGTAGGACTAAGATTGGCACAAATGCTCTAAGTAAAGAAATTGTAATTTTTTAGTGATTCTCAGCTAATCATGAAACAAGTTATTAGGGATTACCTTCCAAAAGATGATTGCATGAAAGCCTACAAGGCCCTAACAGATAGGTAGCTCAAAGAGTTTTATCAAGTTAGAGTCTCTCAAATCTCAAGAGATCTGAACCTGAATGCCGATAAGTTTGCATGTTCAGCCTCAGTAGCTCAGCCAGATCTGATCAGAATAGCACCGGTCAACTCTTTGCAAAAGCCTAATATCTACACCCAAAAAGAGGTACTTGTCATACAGAACCAACCTAGCTGGATGGATCCTATAAAAATTTATCTTGTTGATGAAGTATTACCAGATTCGAAAGAAGAGGCAAGAAGAATTAGAATGAGGTCTTCCAGATACTCCATGATTGGCAAGCTTCTCTACAAGAAGTCGTTCTCAAGGTCGTACTTAAGATGTGTAGCCCCTGCAGAAGCAAAAGAAATACTCTCTAGAACCTATGAAGGCTTGTATGAAAACCATTCAGGAGGACAATAGCTAGCCCACAAGGCCCTTGATCAATGGTATTTCTGGTGGTACATGGCTAGAAAAGTCGAAGAGTATGCCAGAAAGTGTGATAAATGCTAGCAGCATGCAAGTTTGCCTCGTCAGCCCTTGGAGAAGTTGACCACTATGGCCAGCCCATAGTCTTTCACGAAATGGGGGATGGACTCTGTAGGTCCTCTCCCAAAGGCAACTAATAGCAAGAAATATGTCTTTTTAGCCACTGACTACTTAACAAAATGGGTCAAAAAGGAGGCATACACAACAATCACTCATGTTTAAGTCAAGAGATTTATCTAAAGTAACATCATCTCCTGGTTTAGGTTGGCAGAATCCATTATCATGGACAATGCCACAAATTTTAACAACCAGCTGATAGGAAAGTTCTTCATGAAGTATAGAATCAACCAAAAATTCTCTTCCATGTTATACCCACAAAGCAACGGCCAAGCAAAAATAACTAATCAGACCATCTTTGAGTGCATCCGAAAGAAGCTAGAAGCTCATAAGGGCAATTGGTTGAAAGACCTACCCAATGTTCTCTAGCCCTATCGAACGATGCTAAGGCATTCGATAGGCGAAAGCACATTCTATTTGGTTTACAAATCTAAAGTAGTCGTACCAACTGAATTGTCCACCCCAACCGTCCGAATGAAGGTATTGCAAAGGGGGCAAACTGACCCACTATTCTAACAAAATCTAGACCTCCTGGAAGAAAAAAGGGAGCCAGCTCAGATAAGGCTGGAGGCCTATCAGAAGATAGTCTAAAATAGTTACGACAAAAAAGTGAAACGTCAAGCGTTCAGCCTTGGGGATTCGGTGCTACGAAGAGTCACTTATAATATGAAAGAACAAAATTCTAGAAAATTTGTAGCAAAATGGGAAGGCCCATATGAAATTATTGAAGTGATCGACAAAGGCCTCTACAGGCTTTACAGAGGTAGCAATGTAGAAGTAATTCGTAAGCATTAGAATGCAACTCACCTGAAAAGGTATTATGTTTAAAACGACTGATCACTTCTTAAAGCTAAGGTCTTAAAAAACCGATCGCTCACTAAAGAAAAAAGGCCATAGGCCCAAAACAAGCTAAGGTCTTAAATGACCGATCACTTGTTAAAGCTAAGGTCTTAAACAACCGATCATTTACTAAAGAAAAGAGGTCATAGGCCCAAAACAAGCTAAGGTCTTAAATGACCAATCATTTACTAAAGAAAAGAGGCCATAGGCCCTAAAATAAGCTAAAGTCTTAAACGACTGATCACTTATTAAAGCTAAGGTCTTAAATGACTGATTGCTTACTAAAAAAAAGAGGTCATAGGCCTAAAATAAGCCAATGTCTTAAATGACGAATCACTTATTAATGCTAAGGTCTTAAATGACCGATCACTTACTAAAGAAAAGAGACCATAGGCCCAAAACAAGCTAAGGTCTTAAACGATCGATTGCTTATTAAAGCTAAGGTCGTAAACGACAGATCGTTTATTAAAGATAAGAGGCCATACGCCCAAAAGAAGCTTAGGTCTTAAACGACCAATCGCTTACCAAAGAAAAGAGGTCATAGGCCCAAAATAAGCTAAGGTATTAAACAACCGTTCACTTATTAAAGCTAAGGTCGTAAACAACTGATCGCTTACTAAAGAAAAGAGGCCATAGGCCCAAAACAAGGTAATGTATTAAATGACCGATCACTTATTAAAGCTAAGGTCTTAAAATGACCAAACACTTATTGAAAGATGAGGTTTAAATGACCAAAGGGTTATAGGCCCCATTCAAGAAAATCTGCAAAAAATATGGATGCTATTAAATGTCAATTGCTTGGGTTGTCCTCTACTGGATTTTCTGAAAGAAGAAGAAAAAAAAAGGGCATTAACTGCCAAACGCTGATTGCCAGCACAACAAGAACTGAGAAAAAAATCTTCAATCCAAGGAAGGAATTCAAATCCATCCCACTAAGGCAGTTGTTAGTAAATACAGTTATCAAGAATAGAAGTGTCAATCTGCATCTTATGGTGAACTTGAAACAAAAAAGTCTTTATATTACTCAAAATATTCATTACAAAAAGAAGGGGACAAGTCCACTTTCAAAAGAGAGCTCCTTTTGAGCATTACAAGAAACAAAAAAAAATGGGGGGCATCTACCCTGGGAGTCGCCCCATCATCCTTATTGAAGTCCTATTCAAAGGAGTCAACAATTAGAGTACCCTGTTTAGCTAGGGTTGGCACCTCTAAAGTGACTTGATTAGTAGGAGAGGGGGCAAGCGAAGCAATAACTGAAGAAATAGGAGCAGGAGCTGA